>OZ038398.1:24744108-25964108 GCA_964036045.1 Eutreptiella sp. 'Long Island Sound 2002' | reverse complement strand
CCCCCGCCCGACCTAATACCCAAATAGGATGAAAAACACGCAAATACAGCCTAAAACATGCTTTACATACCTTGGATGGTCATTTTAAGTGATCACAATATCATAAAAACCAGTTTTGAAAACTTCGATTTTTGAGCTGCCCAGGGTGAAAAACTGCACAAGCGGGTTGTGTACCAATCCCTGGGGAGACACCCCCCCCCCCCCGGGACCTTATACCCAAATAGGGTGAAATATACGTGAATACGGCCTAAAACATGCTTTACATACCTTGGATGGTCATTTTAAGTGATCACAATATCATAAAAACCAGTTTTGAAAACTTCGATTTTTGAGCTGCCCAGGGTGAAAAACTGCATAAGCAAGTTGTGTACCAATCCCTGGGGAGACACCCCCCCCCCGGGACCTTATACCCAAATAGGGTGAAATATACGTGAATACGGCCTAAAACATGCTTTACATACCTTGGATGGTCATTTTAGGTGATCACAATATCATAAAAACAAGTTTCGAAAACTTTCATTTTTGAGCTGCTCGGGGTGAAAAACTGCATAAGGTTGTGTACCAATCCCTTGGGAGCCCCCCCCCCCCCCTCCCCACGGACCTAATACCCCAATAGGGGAAAAAACATGTAAATACGGCCTAAAACATGCTTTACATACCTTGGATGGTCATTTTGGGTGGTCACAACATCAAAAAAACAAGTTTCGAAAAACTTCGATTTTTGAGCTGCCCAGGGTGAAAAACTGCACAAGCAGGTTGTGTACCAATCCCTGGGGAGACACCCCCCCCCGGGACATAATACCCAAATAGGGTGAAAAACACGCAAATACAGCCTAAAACATGCTTTACATACCTTGGATGGTCATTTTAGGTGATCACAATATCATAAAAACCAGTTTTGAAAACTTCGATTTTTGAGCTGCCCAGGGTGAAAAACTGCATAAGCAGGTTGTGTACCAATCCCTTGGGAGCCCCCCCCCCACCCCTCCCCCCCGAACCTAATACCCAAATAGGGTGAAAAACATGTAAATACGGCCTAAAACATGCTTTACATACCTTGGATGGTCATTTTAGGTGGTCACAATATCAAAACAAACAAGTTTCGAAAACTGCGAGGTGACTTCGATTTTTGAGCTGCCCAGGTTGAAAAACTGCATTAGCAGGTTGTGTACCGGCCCATTCACTAGGCCATTATTGGTGGAAACAGCCATTTCGCGTCTTTGGCACGGGTTGTGGACGGCCCCAGGCACGGCTAGGGACTGCAAAAAACGTCCTTCCGTATCCTAGTAGGCATATACTGTCACAACATCCCCACTTGCACCCCTCAGAGTAGGTACCACGGGGTCACCGAGGTCGACGAACATAGCAAAAATGGCTGAAAAGTGCATAAACTGCATAAGCGCTCGTCCCACTCCGCCCCATACAAACCCCATAGAGTCGGGACCCGGAAAAACTTTTTCGGCTCAAAATCGAAAAAAACCAAAAGATTCATGATTTTCGACCCAAAGAAAGGGGGGGTCATTTTTTGAGCCCCCCCCCACCCCCCCCCCCCTCCCTCAAAACCTGAAAAAGGTAGGTTTCAAGTGGGGGGGGTCTGGGGGGGTCCGGACCAAAAACTCATTGGGGGATGCGATTATTGGACAAAATAATGATTTTACAAGGGGTTAAACCAACAATTCAACCCCTTGGGGTAGGGTACGAGAATAGCCCCAAAATGGCCAAAATGGGGGGGTATGTGGCGTTTTCCCCATATATACGCTTGCCTGGCTTTGATCTAACAACCTCTGCGAGGTGATTCTATTGCCTTCGGCAAGTCCACCTCGCAGAGAATCTACCGCGAGCAACACACACCCAAAATAGGGTGGAAACTACATAAATACCGGCTAAAACATGCTTTACATACGTTGGATGATCATTTCAGGTGATCACGGTATCAAAAAAACAAGTTTCGAAAACTTCGATTTTTGAGCTGCCCAGGGTGAAAAACTGCATAAGCAGGTTGTGTACCAATCCCTTGGGAGACCCCCCCCCCCCCACCCCCGGAACCTAATACCCAAATAGGGTGAAAAACACGTAAAAACGGTCTAAAACATGCTTTACATACCTTGGATGATCATTTTAGGTGGTCACAATATCAGAAAAACAAGTTTCAAAAACTTCGATTTTTGAGCTGCCCAGGGTGAAAAACTGCAGGTTGTGTACCAATCCCTTGGGAGGACCCCCCCCCCCCTGGACCTAATACCCAAATAGGGTGAAAAACACGTAAATACGGCGTAAAACATGCTTTACATACCTTGGATGGTCATTTTAGGTGATCACAATATCACAAAAACAAGTTTCAAAAATTTCCATTTTTGAGCTGTCCGGGGTGAAAAACTGCATGAGCAGGTTGTGCACCCATCCCTTGGGAGCCCCCCCCCCCCCCCCCCCCCGACCTGATACCCAAATAGGGTGAAAAACACGTAAATACGGCCTAAAACATGCTTTACATACCTTGGATGGTCATTTTGGGTGGTCACAATATCAAAAAAACAAGTTTCGAAAACTTCGATTTTTGAGCTGCCCGGGTTGAAAAACTGCATTAGCAGGTTGTGTACCTCCCCATTCACTAGGCCATTATTGGTGGAAACGGTCATTTTGTGTCTTTGGCACGCGTTGTGAACGGCCATAAGCAAGGCTACAGACTGCAAAAAACGTCCTTCCATATCCTAGTAGGCATATACTGTCACAACATCCCTACTCACACCCCCTGCTTTTGAGTCTCACGCAAGTGACTCGCATGACACCCGAAAAAAATTCTATTGCCTTCGGCAAGTCCACCTCGCAGAGATTCTACCCCAAGCCACACACACCCTAAATAGGGTAAAAACTACATAAATACGGCCTAAAACATGCTTTACATACCTTGGATGGTCATTTTAAGTGGTGACAATATCAAAAAAACAAGTTTCGAAAACTTCCATTTTTGAGCTGCCCAGGGTGAAAAACCGCATAAGCAGGTTGTGTACCAATCCCTTGGGAGCCCCCCCCCCCCCCCCCCCCGTGCGGCCAATACCCAGATAGGGTGAAAAACATGTAAATACGGCCTAAAACATGCTTTACATACCTTGGATGGTCATTTTGAGTGGTGACAATATCAAAAAAACAAGTTTCGAAAACTTCGATTTTTGAGCTGCCCAGGGTGAAAAACTGCATTAGCAGGTTGTGTACCAATCCCTTGGGAGATCCCCCCCCCCCGGACCTAATACCCAAATAGGATGAAAAACACGCAAATACGGCCTAAAACATGCTTTACATACCTTGGATGGTCATTTTAAGTGGTCACAATATCATAAAAACCAGTTTCGAAAACTTCGATTTTTGTCGGCCTCGGCTGAAAAACTGCATTAGCAGGTTGTGTACCAATCCCTTGGGACACACCCCCCCCCCGGGACATAATACCCAAATAGGGTGAAATATACGTAAATACAGCCTAAAACATGCTTTACATACCTTGGATGGTCATTTTAGGTGATCACAATATCATAAAAACCAGTTTTCAAAACTTCGATTTTTGAGCTGCCCGGGGTGAAAAACTGCATAAGCAGGTTGTGTACCGGCCCATTCACTAGGCCATTATTGGTGGAAACAGCCATTTCGCATCTTTGGCACGCGTTGTGAACGGCCCTAGGCAAAGCTACAGACTGCAAAAAACGTCCTTCCATATCCTAGTAGGCATATGCTGTCACAACATCCCCACTCACACCCCTCAAAGTGGATACCACGGGGTCACCGAGGTCGCCAAAACCGCCAACATACCAAAAGTGGCTGAAAAGTGCATAAACTGCATAAGCGCTCGTCCCACTCTGCCCCATACAAACCCTATGGAGTCGGGACCCGGAAACACTTTTTCGGCTCAAAATCGAAAAAAACCAAAAGATTCATGATTCCCCCCCTAACCTCCTGACAGGTACAGCTCACACATACACAGTACACAAAACCAACACTGATGCTTGCTCCTTCACTGGCGGTAGACTCGTGTGCCGTGGATCTATGATACACTTCTCCATGATTGTATCAATGGTGTTCCTGAAGTGTGCGTAAGTGTCCGGGCGGGTGGGTGGGCGCAAAAATCTTTAAAAGATTCTATAGTGATAGTGCATATGAGTGGTATTATGGGGTGAATCCTGTGATTCGCCTATAGGCGAATCCCTTGATTCCCCCCCTAACCTCCTGACAGGTACAGCTCACACATACACAGTACACAAAACCAACACTGATGCTTGCTCCTTCACTGGCGCGCCAGGCCCGAAGGGCACCGTGGGTCATCTCTGACTCTCACTCATGCTGGCTCTCGTGGTTCCACATATATAGGCGTGCTCGCTCACTGACTCACACTGTGCCGTCTCATCCATCGCACTTGCGAGGGGAGCTCTCTTTTATATACCCCGGGTATGGTCCTGCTCTGCCTGCACCACGTGTCGTCCCTCTCCCCCCCCTCTCCTCTCCAGCCCACTTTATCCTCACTCTGGTACATTAGCGCCATGGACGGTCCGTGCAGGAGTGACAGTCATCCTCATGCCAGCCTCGCCTCAGTCTGAGTCCTTCTGTTCCAGATCATCCTTCACAAGCTTGAATACATCTTTGATGAGGTCCGCTTTGCCATTGAGGGTGGCTCTTTGCACTGCTGTGGCATGGTGGGTGAAGGACATCGTCAGTCTGACCCCTGGTGCCAGTCGCAGCTCGTGGCGGCCGAGGTAAAGGTGGCGTTGGGCTTGGTCCTTGCCCTTCTCAGCAGGTTCGACCCGTGCCATTGCATACTGCGCCCTGGTGCGTCGCGTGATCCATCCACAGAAGGTCTGCCAGGCGTTGTGGAGGTCCCGTTCTGGTACTGGCCGGCACAGCACTAACTCGAAGGATTGCTCGGTCATCGCTCCCAGGCGGTATCTGGGCTGTTCTGCATTGAGGTGCCCTTCCGCTCTCTCCGCTCTCCGCCTCAGCGTGCGCGCCTTCTGCGCCAGCTTGCCCTCCGGGCCCTGAGATCCTCGTGGGCGTTTCGACCCCACTTTCCCCTCGTCATGGGACTCCTCCTCATGTCGGTCGCCCCACTCAGACATGTTGCAGGGGTCTACCACAGCAAAAAGAGGGGGCACTCCAGCCATCGCTCATGCGAGGAAAACCCCCCCCCCCTTGCTACAGACGGACCGACCCAAAACTCTGCACAAGGTGCAGCTCCCCGCACAATGCACCCCACTTATGTGCCGCCTCAACCTTTGCCCTGGTGATGCTTGCTGGCGTCAGGTCTGGCAAACGGGATACAACATCAGCAGGCATGCGCGCAGTATCAACCCAGACAACATTCAAGACCATGCCCGTGTGCCACAACAAGTTCCAAAGAGCACGGAGTATCTTCACTTGCGTACATGCCCTCGTCGACGCCCTCATATTGGCTGCACTGTAGCAGGCTGCTGTATTGTCCACAAACGATGAGACCCTGTGCCACTTCTGGGTCACCGCAAACCTACAGGCATGTAGGACACCACTGAGCTCCGCTCGTTGCTGGTTCTGCGCCGGGATCTTTCGCGTTCGCATGACTCCATTGCGTCCAGAGATACCCAGGCGGTACCCACCAGCAGTCTCTGCTGCATCCACTGACAGGAACGGCGCAAAGCCAAAATGCCCAGGCATCGGGTCAACCGTGGCTGGCACGTACGATATCGCCAGCGCATCGAACAGTGCCGATAACAGGGCCGGGCTCGGGCGGTGCTGAAACCGATGATGTCCCCAACGGAACCTATGCCACCCCTGCAGAAACAGGGTGACCCCTTTTCGTGGTCCAAAGGCCCATTGCATTTTTCCCGTGACCCGTTCCGCCACCTTTGGAGACACAGGCGAGCAGGCCGTTTTGATGGCAATCCCCAAGCACTTTGTGAGCATTTTGTCGGTGTTCCGCATCTCCCCTTTGGCCAGGTCGAACATCTTTCCCAGCCACAGGACATTCTGATGTGGCTCGAGGCAGGATTTTATGGAGATGCGCAGGCCCTTAGCCGTCAAGAAACCCGCCAGCCGATGGCCCAGACTGTTCATGCACTCCCTGTCACGTGACAAGATCAGGACATCATCCAAATAATGGAAACGGTAGATATCGAGCCCCTCCGCGTGGTTGTCAAAGAACTCCTTCAACAGCGCTGCCAATGTGTCCTGTGCCAGTACCGGGGAAAACTTCCACCCAAACGGGAGGCAGTGGAAGTGCCCTGTATGCGAAACAGTCCCCTATGTTCAGCTGGGATTTGCAGGCTCCAGTAGAAGTTGGATATGTCCAAGGTAATGCCCCACAACGGTGCCCCACGGTGTATCTCCCGTTGGATGGTCCGGAAGACCGTGTGAATCGACGGAAGCCTCACCTTGCGCAGCGGCACCTTCGAGCAGTCGTTCAGATTGCGCATGTCAATGATTAAGGAGCACTTCACATCATTTTTGGGTTTAACGAAAGCCGACACATTGTCCGTGAGGTCCTCCCACTCAAGGGCACCCAAACACGTGGGGTCCCGGCACAGGAACCCATCGTCCACCAGCACTCCAATCATGCGTCTTGTGTGCAACGACGGCTGCCATACATCGAATCTCCCACAATCGGGCCCCGACTTCCAACCCCGTATATCCCAAATGAGGCGCTTTGGGATGTTCGCGTTCCACACATCTAAAGGGATGTCCAAGCAGCCCTTCTCTCCAAGGCCCGCAGCAATCATTCTCTCTGAGATACCTCCCGACGGGCCATCCCCATCATATCCGTCGTAGTCCTGACCCAGCAAGTCCCAGTTGAGCTCATGCAGATCCCCCATGTGGCGCAGGATCGTTTCCAGGTGTGCCTGCCCACCGTCCACATCTCTGAGGCGCTCCCGCGCTCGGAGGATTATCGCAAGCGCGGCCCGAAAAAGCTCATTCCGCGGGATATCCGAAACCCGCTCGATCCGTCTCGAAGCCGACCACGCACACGCCCGCGCCCGCCTATATGTGACCCACGCTCCTGCCGTACTTCCTGCTCAA
Organism: Eutreptiella sp. 'Long Island Sound 2002'; assembly: GCA_964036045.1. NCBI lineage: Eukaryota > Euglenozoa > Euglenophyceae > Eutreptiales > Eutreptiaceae > Eutreptiella > Eutreptiella sp. 'Long Island Sound 2002'. Next base: position 25,957,082 of record OZ038398.1, on the reverse strand, counting down.
ACTCCCATGAGGTATTTTAACCTTCGCGGCTTGTGCTGCCTGCCCACCTCGTTGTCGGGTGATGCCTGTCTCGATTCCCCCCCCCCCCCTTTCCCCACAGGCCGTCCGGCCATCCGCCTCCTCACGCGCTGCGTCTCCTCTTTCCCCTCCTGCCATCGGTCTTCCGAGGTGAGGGGCTATCCGAGGATGATCCAGAGCACGTGGAATCTCCAGAGTCGCTCTCTGGGGCGCTCCCCTCAGGGATATCGTAGGCCTAAGGAGCCCAGAATTCCGTACAACGCCTGGTTGCCGTTCCCGCAATCCATGGCCTCCCCTTGAGGTAACTGGGGGGGTAGGCGTTGTGAATGGGTGCCGGATGCGCCCTGGGTGCGGGCAGTTGATGTAGGCCATTGCCGTTCTTGTGCTCCTCCACCTGAACCATGCCTTGATGCTAGGGATCTTGCCCCCGGCCTTGTACATGGTCGCTGGGCCCAGGCGCCTCCATGCATGCCACCTGAGGTCCTTCCACTTGGATCCACGCAAAAGGGTCGCCATGACATGCTGCAGTTTGTCCTCAGAGACCAGTCGCTGGAATTTGTCGAGGTTCCAGCATCTTTGTGCAATCCAGGCGCAGAACTGCAACCATTTGAGGGCCACTCCTGAAACCGTACGGGTAATCCAAGCCCTGTGGACTTTGCGGTCATAGAACTCCGCCGTCCCTGCCAGAACCCCCAGCCTGTGGAAGCTGATGCTGGCCGCCTCGCCGACTCTGAGGCCCAGCAGCGTTGAAAGTACCGCGAGTCCCACCACACACCACTCCAGCTCTGAATCCGCTTGGTGTGCCATGATCTGCAGAGCCTCAAAGCTGCCCCAGTCCTGTGTTGACTTCTCTTCCAGCCGCTGTGCTGCCTTGAATGCCTTCCACAGTCGTTTTGGGACCGGCTCGCTGACCACCCCCATGGTGTATGCCATGGCCGCCGCATTGAGGATTGTTTTGACCGAACTGCTGCCTTTTCCCTCTCGAATGGCATCACACACGACTTGCTCCACGACCTTGTATGGCCCCCACTCCGGCCGGGCCATATGTGTCTGTCGGAGTCGTCGCATTCCTGTCTTGTACGTGCCCAGCGATGTCGTGCTACAGGAGTTTGCGAGGACTTGCCAGTTGCTTCCCAGGACCCCATCTCTGCTGTCCGCTTGGGCTCGACACAATGCGGCATATGCCCGTCGGTATGCCGGCCATTCCCTGGGGATCTCGTCTTCGTCGCTCTCCCCCTCCACTTCTCCTTCATGCCAAAGGAACCTGTTTGGGCTGTCCTCCGCCATGCCCCCCCCTCCCCCCCCTTCCGGGGGAATTCAGTTCTCGCAGTCCCATATCCAGTGGCTGTCTCCACATTCTCCACAAGGCCCCGGGGGGCCCTTCGCCACGTCATATGCGTTGTCGCCTCTCGCAGTGCAGTAGTAGGTGATGTTCTCCAACTCCGCAAACCTGAATCTCCCTTTTCGGGTCGCTTCAATCCATGTGCGGGCTCCCAATCTTTCCAACTCCTTGGCAGACCTCGCCGCAACCCGGGATTGTGGTTGCTTCCCGGTGCCCTTATGTGAGCCACCAGTCACACTGTGGCCCCCGCTGGGGTACTTCTCTTTATAGTTGTCCTTGGAGACCAGCATCACCTCCCACAGCTCCTTTGCCAGCGTCTCCCCTTTTTCCTCCTCGTTGGACTCCAGGAATTTCTTCAGTGAAGCTGTCATCTCACGCATCCATTTGGCATTTCCCGGGGCCTCAACAAACTCGTCTAGCGTTGCAGGGGTTAGGGGTCTCACGATTTTTGCTCTCCGCTTGTGGTCCAGTCTCACTTTGAGCGCCTCCAGCTGTTTTGAGATCTCCTGCCCCTCCGGGTCTACAGATGCGTTTGGTTTTCCCACATCCGGTGCATCTGCCGATAGCAGGTTCAGCTTGTGGCCTTCCCGGATGATGATCCACTTGAAGTTGTCGAAGAGGGCCAGCGCTCCCATTGCCTTGAGCATGAATTCGGGGTCTTCCGGCTTTCGGGTCTCCGGGATGCCCTCAGCAAACTCTCGGATGGCCAGGCGGTGCTTGGCTGCCAGCTGTGCCACCTCCATTCCCGCCTTCGCGATTTCGGCACTGGAGCAGAGCTTCTCAAAGGTGCTCCACTGCGACTCCAGAAACGACTTGATGCGAGTCCTGATCTCGTTGCTGACCGCCAGCTCCGTCTCCTTTTTCGCCTTGAACTCCCTTGTTTGGACCTCAATTGTGCATCGACAGCAGCTCTCATAGCCAGCAATGGCGTGGAGGAGTTTGAGTGGATCTTCGTCCCAGCCAGAGGCCACCTTGAGGTCCTGCAGCCATTTGTCATGGTCCACCCCCGCATCTCTGATGCGCTGCATGATTTCCACTGCCGCTCTCGCCAAGTGGTCTGCGGGGAGGGTGCTCTTGTAGACCTCGAACTGGCCCTTGGAGACGAAGTCTTTGAAGGTGAGGGACTCCATGCTGATGGCTGACATTTGGTATGGATCTCCTTACTTGGCCTGACGGGCCTGAGAACCCAAAAATCTTTAAAAGATTCTATTGTGATAGTGCATATGAGTGGTATTATGGGGTGAATCCTGTGATTCGCCTATAGGCGAATCCCTTGATTTTCGACCCAAAAAAAGGGGGGGTCAATTTTTTCGACATTTTTGACCCCCACCCCCCCCCCCTAAAAAGTGGGTTTCAAGTGGGGGGGGTTTGGGGGGGTCCGGACCAAAAACTCATTGGGGGACGCGTTTATTGGACAAAATAATGATTTTACAAGGGGTTAAACTAACAATTCAACCCCTTGGGGTAGGGTACGCGAACAAGCCCAAAATGGGGGGTATGTGGCGGTTTCCCCTATATACGCCTGCCTGGCTTTGATCTAACAACCTCTGCGAGGTGATTCTATTGCCTTCGGCAAGTCCACCTCGCAGAGATTCTACCCCAAGCCACACACACCCTAAATAGGGTAAAAACTACATAGATACGGCCTAAAACATGCTTTACATACCTTGGATGGTCATTTTAAGTGGTGACAATATCAAAAAAACAAGTTTCGAAAACTTCGATTTTTGAGCTGCCCAGGTTGAAAAACTGCATAAGCAGGTTGTGTACCAATCCCTTGGGAGACCCCCCCCCCCCCCCGGACCTAATACCCAAATAGGATGAAAACCACGCAAATACAGCCTAAAACATGCTTTACATACCTTGGATGGTCATTTTAAGTGGTCACAATATCATAAAAACCAGTTTCGAAAACTTCGATTTTTGAGCTGCCTCGGCTGAAAAACTGCATTAGCAGGTTGTGTACCAATCCCTTGGGAGACACCCCCCCCCCCCCCGGGACATAATACCCAAATAGGGTGAGATATACGTAAATACAGCCTAAAACATGCTTTACATACCTTGGATGGTCATTTTAGGTGATCACAATATCATAAAAACTAGTTTTGAAAACTTCGATTTTTGAGCTGCCCAGGTTGAAAAACTGCATAAGCAGGTTGTGTACCGGCCCATTCACTAGGCCATTATTGGTGGAAACAGCCATTTCGCGTCTTTGGCACGCGTTGTGAACGGCCCTAGGCAAAACTACAGACTGCAAAAAACGTCCTTCCATATCCTAGTAGGCATATACTGTCACAACATCCCCACTCAGACCCCTCAAAGTGGATACCACGGGGTCACCGAGGTCGCCAAAACCGCCAACATACCAAAAGTGGCTGAAAAGTGCTTAAACTGCATAAGCGCTCGTCCCACTCTGCCCCATACAAACCCTATGGAGTCGGGACCCGGAAACACTTTTTCGGCTCAAAATCGAAAAAAACCAAAAGATTCATGATTTTCGACCCAAAAAAAGGGGGGGTCAATTTTTTCGACATTTTTGACCCCCACCCCCACCCCCCCCTAAAAAGTGGGTTTCAATTGGGGGGGGTTTGGGGGGGTCCGGACCAAAAACTCATTGGGGGATGCGTTTATTGGACAAAATAACGATTTTACAAGGGGTTAAACTAACAATTCAACCCCTTGGGGTAGGGTACGCGAATAAGCCCAAAATGGTGGGTATGTGGCGGTTTCCCCTATATACGCCTGCCTGGCTTTGATCTAACAACCTCTGCGAGGTGACTCTATTGCCTTCGGCAAGTCCACCTCGCAGAGATTCTACCCCAAGCCACACACACCCTAAATAGGGTAAAAACTACATAAATACGGCCTAAAACATGCTTTACATACCTTGGATGGTCATTTTAAGTGGTGACAATATCAAAAAAACAAGTTTCGAAAACTTCGATTTTTGAGCTGCCCAGGGTGAAAAACTGCATAAGCAGGTTGTGTACCAATCCCTTGGGAGCCCCCCCCCCCCCCCCGTGCGGCCAATACCCAAATAGGGTGAAAAACATGTAAATACGGCCTAAAACATGCTTTACATACCTTGGATGGTCATTTTGAGTGGTGACAATATCAAAAAAACCAGTTTCGAAAACTTCGATTTTTGAGCTGCCCAGGTTGAAAAACTGCATAAGCAGGTTGTGTACCAATCCCTGGGGAGACACCCCCCCCCCCCCGCAACTAATACCCAAATAGGATGAAAAACACGCAAATACGGCCTAAAACATGCTGTACATACCTTGGATGGTCATTTTAGGTGGTCACAATATCACAAAAACAAGTTTCCAAAACTTCGATTTTTGAGCTGCTCGGGGTGAAAGACTGCATAAGCAGGTTGTGTACCAATCCCCTAAGCCCCCCCCCCCCCCCCCCCCGGACCTGATACCCAAATAGGGTGAAAAACACGCAAATACGGCCTAAAACATGCTTTAAATACCTTGGATGGTCATTTTTGGGTGGTCACAGTGTAAAAAAAATAAGTTTCAAAAACTTCGATTTTTGAGCTGTCCAGGGTGAAAAACTGCATTAGCAGGTTGTGCACCCATCCCTTGGGAGACCCCCCCCCCCCGACCTGATACCCAAATAGGGTGAAAAACACGTAAATACGGCCTAAAACATGCTTTGCATAGCTTGGATGGTCATTTTGGGTGGTCACAATATCAAAAAAACCAGTTTTCAAAACTTCGATTTTTGAGCTGCCTAGGGTGAAAAACTGCATAAGCAGGTTGTGTACCTCCCCATTCACTAGGCCATTATTGGTGGAAACAGTCATTTCGCGTCTTTGGCACGGGTTGTGGACGGCTCTCAGCAAGGCTAGAGACTGCAAAAAACGTCCTTCCGTATCCTAGTAGGCATATACTGTCACAACATCCCCACTCACACCCCTCAGGGTGGGTACCACGGGTTCACCAAGGTTGCCAAAACCCCCAACATAGCATAAATGGCTGAAAAGTGCTTAAACTGCATGAGCGCTCGTCCCACTCCGCCCCATACAAACCCTATGGAGTCGGGACCCGGAAACACTTTTTCGGCTCAAAATCGAAAAAAACCAGAAGATTCATGATTTTGGACCCAAAAAAAGGGGGGGTCATTTTTTCGACATTTTTGACCCCCCCCCCACCCCCCCCCACCCCCCCACCCCCCCAGGAGCGGTCACTCGGGTGGTGTGCCCTCCGGGCCCCCCCGTTTACGAGGACAGTTGCACCGCCGCCCGGACCTCTGGCCCGGGTGGACCCCGGGGCAGGGAAGCGCTCGGTGCGCCCCGGGGCCCCTCCAACCGCCCGCCCCGTCACCATGGGAGGCTGGTCCAGCCTAGAGCAGCACCACCCGTGCCAGTGCAATCAGGGAGTGCGGACCGCCCCCAGTCGTGTGTGGAGCATGGCCACCCCCTGCCATCGGCAGTAGTGGGCGACCAGCGGCATGTCGGTAGACCTGGAGGTGGCGTGTCCAGGCCGACAACTCCCCCGGTGGGCTCAGTGTCAGGCTCCTCCAGCCTCCCCACCGGGGCCTGGAGCACCAGGCGACACACTTCCCCAGGCAGCACGCGCGCCCCACACACACAGGCACGGCGGCATCTCCCTCCTGCGTGTGCCACCGCGGGGTACGGGGGCGGTCATCAGTCCGGTAGGCCTTGAGACCGGACAACCGTGAACCCGCCGGACCAGTTGTGACGCGCAGGGAAGGGCGATGTCCGTGGTCCCGGAGGTTCGGATGAGGCCTTGACCCAACCCAACCCAACCCCCCACCCCCCCCCTAAAAAATGGGTTTCAAGTGGGGGGGGTCTGGGGGGGTCCGGACCAAAAACCCATTGGGGGATGCGTTTATTGGACAAAATAACGATTTTACAAGGGGTTAAACTAACAATTCAACCCCTTGGGGTAGGGTACGCGAATAGGCCCAAATGGGGGGGTATGTGGCGTTTTCCCCTTTATACGCCTGCCTGGCTTTGATCTAACAACCTCTGCGAGGTGATTCTATTGCCTTCGGCAGTGCACCTCGAAGAGAGGTTGACAGTCAGCCAATCAGTCCCTGAGCCAGCAAGCAGGCAGTCAGACAGATACACACAGTTTGGGTTTTTTGTCAGTGGCAGATGGGGCCCCAAGCAGCAGGGAGGCCCTTCACCGTATTTCAAGCAGTGGCCGAGTGGTAATGCAGCCGGCCGGAATCCGCGTCGTCGGCGGTTCGAACCCCAGTCTGGCCACTTTGTCGCCGCCGCCGGCGGCGGCGCTAAAAGTCGGCAGAGCAGGATTCGAACCGACGCCTGTGAATCTGGCATTGGCTGCGTTACCATTGGACCGCTGGCCGTGTTACAAGCACCGTGCTTCCCCACTGCTTGTAGCCTATTAAGCAAAAACTTTTGACCCCCCCCCCCCACCCCACCCCTCCCCCACCCCACCCCCCCCCTCAAAAAAGTGATATCCAGTTTTAGGGGGTAGAGGCCTCGGAATCAAAAAATCCATTGGGAGATGGTCTTATTGGGCAAAATAATGATTTTACAAGGGGTTGGACATCCCATATCATGCCTTGGGGTATGCTACGCGAATGACCCCAAAAAAGGGCGGTATATGACGCCCGCGCCTGCGCTTGATCTAACAACCTCTCTTCGAGGTGATTTATGTGTTTTTGATATATTTTTTTACACTCACGTGACACTTCACTCCGCCACCCATGGGCGCATCGGCCAAGCGACTAGCAGCTTGTCCGGTTAGTAGTGACTTGCCAGGTCAACAGTGGATTGTCAGTTTGGCAGCGACTTGTAAGGTAGATTGCAACTTCTCCAGTGGCGGCCCGCAAGGTGGCCGGAGGCTGGTTGGGTCGTTTGCAGCAGCTAGAGTCTGGTGCAGCAAGTTGAGTCAGTAAGCAACGGGTCTGGTTCAGTAACCACAATTCGGGTCGGTAGCAGCAAGTTGTGTAGCTTAGCACAAAAACTAGTGCATTTCGAGCCACTAAAAGCTCAATCAAAAAACCGACAGACCACTTGTGCAGCATCCCGTTGTAAAACCCATGGCATTCCACAAATTCCCCATCACAGTGTTTCTTCAAAAACATACGGATCCCACGCTCTTCACCAGGGATACAGATACCCACATACACGTGCGCATGAGGGGGAATGTTTGCCGGGCGCGCTACTTTTAGACTATGTTCCCCCCGAAGAGCCCCCAAGCACACCCCTTGGAAACGCCCTTAGAATTAGGTGACCCAAACTGCCCCAGCTCAAGAAAGTTGCAAACTGGGGTACACAATACCACTCTCGCTCCTTTAAGGGCGATCTTGGTCAACACCTTAGCAAGTTGGGAGAATGGGGGGTTAGGATAGCACAACCGCATCGATCTCCAGTAGAAGCGATAGGTGTTATTGAGGTATCGCGAACAGTAGAGCTGCATCATCACATTGGTCCCACAAGTGTGGGTGTCAATACATTCAGTACAATAGTGCTCCTTACACTCATCACAAACTGCGACGGTGGAGCGTTGTGGCAACACAACACACACACTTCTGCCTCATCCTCTGCCTCATCTTGCGTGCCACAACCGAGCAAACAGCTACTCAATGCGTGCCCTATACCACCCGTGCACGTCATTGTAACATTGTTGGCGGGCTGTCAAAGTGCCATTCTTTCTTCCAATGAGAGGCACAATGACATGAATCCGGCCCTTATCAGCACCATCATGGCCCCCAACTTCGAAATCAAAGAAATCACCTCGGGTACGAGAAGGTCCATACCCATCCCAAATCAAAACATCTGCTGATGTCCCGGGGGCCAAGGGGCAAATCCATATAATGTTGCCCAACATATCAACGGCAACAGTCCACCGGGAGGGCACGGGTCACAAAAGATGCCCGGCGCGCGCCCGGCGCGCTAACGTTCCCCCTGAATACTGGGTGTGCTTGCAGTTGCAAGCTACAGGCCAAGCAGCAGCAAAAGAAGAGGGGCATGGATGGACACACCCCCACAACCACACACATAAACACACACGCACACACGCACACACGCATACACACAATAAACACGACAAAATGGCACTGGGGCGAAGAAGTCTGTTCAGGAACTCGTCCGGTACGTGTCGAAGAGAACAAGAACAAAATGTACTCATGACACACACACACACACACACACACACACACACACGTCTGCCTTCCCATGAGTAGGACAGCAACACCTCTGGCACACCCACCCACCCACCTCACACCCTCACACCCTTGAAGCAACACATCAAGCCATATTGCCTTGAAGGAACAGTAGTAAGATTGTGCGCCGCTGTCCATGTGCCATGCTGCCCTCCTGGGCAGCAGCCCAACAGTTTTAAAATGCACGAACGCAATACCCAACCTTCATACGTTCACATCAGCCACCCACCTGACGTGACCCAAGCAAGAGCTCGGTATGTAACAGGGGGTCACAGGCTGGCGTTAAGGGTCCGGGTGGCAGTAGACAAGGGGACAGACGTTGGTTAGGTATTCGGATAGCGACCAGACCTTTGCTTTGCCACTAAAAGCGCCCAAAACGAGGTGCTGTGCATCATTTTGGGGGTGGCTTGAAATTGGCTGACCCATCCATCCACTCCAGCATCCACCAAGCCAGCAATCCCCGCACTTCCCAAGTTGGGGACGTGGATGCTCATAAGCAAATCCTCACAAAACTCGCCACAAGCTTCCCAGCATTTTCACTGAGGATTGTTGGAGGTTGTTGAAGGGTGTTTGGGATTGTTGAGGGCAGTGGATGGTGACGAGGGTTGTGAACGGTGTGGAGGGTTGTGGAGGGGAACACCTACCTCATGAATGGCTGTGAAAAGATTTTGACATTTGTCATGATGACGGACGAGCGGCCATGCCAATGACTTAGATGAAAGCAACAGTCAGCAGTATGGCATGAACAAAGGTCCGCAACCCAGCCAAACCAGCTACTCCCGCGCGGACCACCCCTCCTCTCTGGAGAGAATGCGCATGTCGGGCAAAAGCAATCGAACGCGCCCAACCACCACCATTGGACTCTTTCCCTCACGACTGAAGAATTGCAGTGGGACCTATGCCGAAAACCCCTGCCTTGGGTTTTCGCAACACGCACTTGGAGCATGATACGGGTGCTCGGAACAATGTGCAACGATGGATATAGGATGGCGGTTGAGGCCTGTGGCAGTGCATATGGTGCGTGTGGGGATTGATCTGGCTGACTGTGGCCGGATGCGGTATAAAGTCGGTACCCGCAGTAGGCAAATGTTGTCAATCAAATTTGCCTTAGTGGCAGACCCTTGTAAGTCTCCTTGCCCATGTCTTGCAGCTCACTAGACCTGAAAGGGGATCGGAGTTGGCTGGGCTTGCAGGATTCTTTGACAACCAGGGTTTCGCGACTGTGCCCCTTCGGCCGGGGTGTGCATTCCAAATTCAATTGGCCAATGATCAGCGATACGAATGGTGGTCGAGGTCGGTGTTGGGTTAGCTATGGCGCAGAAGCGGGACAGAGGTAGGGCTAGAGCTGCGGCTAGATGGAAAGTGGTGCGGAGACGAGGGATTCGGAGAGGGATAAGGATGCCGCAGAAGACATATCTCGGGGACGTGTCGTTTCCTGCCAACTCGGAGCGTTTTCCGGGGTCGCTGCCCTTGTTGCCTGATTTGTGCCCCGTGAGTGTCCCGGAGGGGGGGGGTATATGGGGTATATTCGGAAAGCCCTTGAAAAGGCCTATTTGGAACACCCGGGTCTGCGTGCTGTACTGACGATATGTTGGAGATTTTCTTCCGTTTTTGTCGGTGCCTGTGCTGCTTGCTGCCTGTGCTTGTCAACAGGCGGTTACCATGTCTGCATACAAATGTTGTCCACGGGCTGTTGGGTCCTCCGATGCACCACAAAAGCCTTTGGTGCATAAAAGGGCTCGCTCTGGGGGTGCAGAGTGGGTGCAGGTGACTCGGCACCGGCGCAGCAGCCAGGCTAAAAGGGCCCGTACAGCCGGTGAGGCTGACAAAACGGAATGTCGACCTCACAATGGATGGTCTCTGCGCCATACCTCTGAATTCAGGGTGGGTACCAGTGAAGAGCCACAGGCTGCAGGATTTGGCAAAAGCTGAAAAAATGTGTTCCCAACAATAAACATGGTGACGTCTGCCCAAATGGGGTCCCAGCTCTGCCTGAAAAAGACGATGCAAACGACGACTCGGAATAAGCAAGTGTGAAATGTTCAGTGCATGTTTGTGTGCCCACTTTGCAGCTCTAGTGCTCAAAAATGTGACCAGCCCCCCCCCCCCACCCATACATTTCTGAAATGCCCTTTTCTCACAGATTTCAAAAAGTACACATACCCCCCCCCCCCCTATGTAACGACATTTTGGTGCATTGGACAAAAAATTGAGAAAACCATAAAAAAGTGCGAATTTGCTCCGTGTTGGCAGGTTCCGAATGTCCCCGAGAGAGATACTGTGGGGCCCACAGGGGCCCCCACAATGGGCGTGTTGTATGTGGACTGCACTGCCCCGCAGCTGGTGTTGGGCCTCGCAGCATTGCCCTGTTTGGGCGAACACGGGTACCAGAAATGGCCAGGAAATGGGTCCTACATGGATAAAAATGAGACAAACGGGCATACCCGCAATGTGTCAGGGGGACGAACAGGACCTCAAATCGCAAAACTGCACACCAGAATTCTCCTGCAGTAAGCTGCCATCATTCCCAATGCGGCCCGGGGGCGGGGGGGGGAGGGGAGCGATAGGCAATGGCGAGCCCAACTGCCGGGATGGCCCGTAAATACAAAGCAAAATGAAGGTCAAGTAGCTCAGCTGTCATAGCACATGACGCCTCACCGGGAGGGACTCACGTTGAGCCTCAGGCAGAGCATGAGTAAGAACACAAAGACGTTCTAGGCGCTCGGGTGCCCTTGGCAACCGCGTGAACTGGAAACGGGCACATCACGGGTCACTGGTGCCTGGTGATCGTCCGGGCATTCCGTCTCCACCGCTTGTGGCAAGCCGTGGGCAGGCATCTGCCTACATACCCACAACCCACAGCGCATGCGGCACATGCGACGTGCATTTGGCCACTGTCCAGCAACCCTACGATTGAGCGCTGGGAACAGCAGAGGGCCAAAGGGAGCGACAGTACTGCCGGGCTTTACCGGATACGGTAAGGGGCTCTGCCTTGGTCTCCGTTCCAGTGGCAGACCCCCCTGCATCAGTGCCGTTGCCCTGTACTTTGGCCTCTGGATCGTCAGACAGCTCCTTGCAATAGTGAACCAGGATCTTGCGCTGGTGCTGGGAGTCTTCTATCCATTGCTCCCTGTGGTTGAGGCGTGCAGATGCTGTACTGGCGAAGGACATGTAGGCTATGACGGACCGACCCTGTCCAGTTGCTGACACTCACCACCGAACCAAATGACCAGAGATGGAGGGAGGTGGGAAGAAGTGGGCAAAAAAATGGAGAAATAATATTGTAAGTACATTGATGAGAAAATGATGAGAGGTATGGGAGTGAATAACCTGAACACATTACCATGCCATGGGGTACAGGAGGACAAGCGGAATGGGGGGGCATGAGCTTCCTCCTGCCCCCTACCCTGCCATTCCATTCCACAAGAATGGCAGTCTTTCGTTTGTAGACACTGTCTGCCCCAAGTAGACGCCGTCAGCTAATTGTAGACACCGTCGGCATGTTGTAGACGCGAAGCGCCAATATTTGGGAAGGGGGCCGAAGGCCCCCTTCCCGAAAAACGGTCCGCTAAGATAGTTTACCCGTGGACATGGGCATGGTGTGAAACCCTCCCGTTTACCAGTGGACTACAGCCTTGGCAATATGTAGTTTGTAGACACTATCTGCCCCAAGTAGACGCGGTTTGCTAAGTGTAGACATTGTCGCCATGTTGTAGACGTGAAACGCCAATATTTGGGAAGGGGGCCGAAGGCCTCCTTCCCCAAAAAACAGGATTGTAACGGGGCTTAGCCATGCACACGGGAACATGTTCCGAGCGAGTGGAGCGAGCGAGGAAGCCCAAAAGGGGCCCCAAAGGTGCCGGGTTGGAGTTAGGGTTAAAGGTAGGGTTACAGTTACGTTAGGGTTCGGGTTCGGGTTAGGGTTCGGGTTGTGGTTGTGGTTGTGGTTAGGGGGCCCCTTAGGGTTAGGATTTGGGTCACCGAGCTGGTGGAACCAGTCTTGGTTTTATAATCCTTTTTAGTGTCTAGGGTGGGCCTACCAGGTGTAGCAGCAGCAAGCAAGCAAGCAGCAAGCAGCAAGCAGCAAGCAAGCAGCAGCACGCGCGAAATGGGGGAAAATCAGATTTCCGTTGTGGTGCTTTGGATTTGGTTGAAATTTTGGTGCATGATACCTATGGGTGTGAAAGACAAACACACAAAGTTTGAGCGAGAAACTCGACGGTGGCGACCGGCAACGGGATTCGCAAGTGGCGGACCTCCGTTTCAAAATCTGTCAAAAATGGCCAGAAAATGCCTTTGTTTGGGCAGTTTGGGTGCCTAGGATATGCGTGAAGGGGTCTATCTGCATTGGAACTAACCTAAATGATAAACAAACACCTTTCATCATCGTTTAGTGTGTTATGTACCCGATTAGGGGCCTCAACGACCTCTTTTTGGGCGCAAAATACCGCAAAATCAGCCTGAAAAGCACCCCTTTTGCATACCTTTTCATATCACACCTTCTCGTGCCGTGTTTTATAGCCATGGATTGCATTGGGCACCCTTGTGGTGATTAATAACGATGAATGGGATCATTTTGAAGCCTTTTCCAAATTGTCATCACCCTTCGATGCCCCATTTTGGCACAACAGAGTGGTTCAGCGCGCACGGTGCACGTGCTAGGGTAGGGTCACAGGGGTCATCTGTGGGTCCAAAAATGGTCCAAAATTATTTTTTCCAAATTTGTTCCTAGACCACCTGGGGTGCTCAAACAAGTGTGGCCCGTTTTGACCCTCCAAAATTCCCAAAAAGCCTTGAAAATGGGCTTTAGGTTGAGCAGCAGCAAGCAGCAGCAAGCAGCAGCAGCACGCGCGAAATGGGGGAAAATCAGAACTCCGTCGTGGTGCTTCGGATTCGGCTGGAATTTTGGTGGATGATACCTATGGGTGTGAAGTACAATCACACAGAGTTTGAGCAAGAAACTCAACGGTGGCGGCCGGGAACGGGATTCGCAAGTGGCGGACCCAGGTTTCAAAATCTGTCAAAAATGGCCTTAAAATGCCTTTTTTTGGCATTTACGGGTGCCTATCAGGTCCTTGGAGAGGGGCATTGGCAGGGAAACTGATATACACATGATGAACAATCACCTTTGGTCACTGTCTAGTGGGTTTTACACCCTAGTAGTGCGTCCAACGACCTCTTGATGGGTTCAAAATACCGCAAAATCGGCCTTGAAAAGCACCCTTTTTGCATATCTTTTCAAGTGGCACGTTCTCGTAACGTGTTTTTAAGCCATGAATTGCATTGGGCACCCTTGTGGTGCTGAATAACGATGAATGGGATCACTTTGAAGCCTTTTTCACATTGTCATCACCCTTCGATGCCCCATTTTGGCACAACAGAGTGGTGTTGAGCGCGCACGGTGCACGTGCTAGGGTAGGGTTACATGGGTCATCTGTGGGTCCAAAAATGGTCCAAAATTATTTTTTCCAAATTTGTTCCTAGACCACTTGGGGTGCTCAAACAAGTGTTTTTGGCCCGTTTGAGCCCATGGTGGCCCGTTATGACGCTCCACAATACCAAAAAGCGTTGAAAATGGGCTTTTTGGGGCCCAAAAAGGGTCAAAAATGGGTCAAAAACGCGTTTTTCTAGAATGATAACTAGACCATTTGGGGTGCATAAACAAGTGAAATGAGCCCGTTTTGAGCCCATTGTAAGCGATTTTGGCCCGTCTAAAGTCACAAAATGCCTTGAAGGTGATGCTCCTTTCCCCACCAGCTCGGTCCCAATATCCAGTCCTGGTTAGGGTTATGATCACCGAGCTGGTGGAACCAGTCTTGGTTTTATAACCCTTTTTAGTGTCTAGGGTGGACCTACCAGGTTTAGCAGCAGCAGCAGCAACAAGCAAGCAAGCAAGCAAGCAAGCAAGCAGCAGCACGCGCGAAATGGGGGAAAATCAGATCTCCGTCGTGGTGCTTCAGATTCGAATCAAATTCTTGGTGGATGATACCTATGGGTGTGAAGTACAATCACACAAAGTTTGAGCGAGAAACTCAACGGTGGCGGCCGGAAACAGGATTCGCAAGTGGCGGACCTCGGTTTCAAAAACTGCAATTTAGGGCCAAAAACAGCCATTTTTGGGCCAAAAAAGCCCTGGAACACATTCAAAACGGCCAAACAAAGGGAAAAGGTGGGTACACTCCACGTGCCGCTTGACTTCCCCGTGTCAACGAGCTCTTTGCGGCCCTCTGACTCCATGATATGTCCCGGAAACGGCCCAAAAAGGCCCCCAGAAGCTCCAAATGCCGACAGCCACAAACCAAGAATAGGCCATATCTTTGGCTACATGGCTCAAAATGCAATTCCGAGGGCACCTACTCCACCCGCAACCCCCCCCTTTTGTGGTTTCCACCCCTCAGAATTGCCCAAACGGACGCCTAGACCCCAATACCTAGGCCCACTAGGCTGCAGCAAGCTACAAGCTCAAGCCCAAACAGGTGGGTGCCCAAATGGGTCAACAGGGTCCAGTAGGGGTAAAAAGATGACTTTTCTGAAATGATCCTAGACCATGTGCGACGCTAAAACAAGTGTTTTTGGACCGTTTTGAGCTTGTGGTGGCCCATTTTGGTCCTATGAAAATCCCAAAATGCCTTGAAAATGGGCTGTTTTGGGACCAAAAATGGGTCAAAAATGGGTCAAAAACGCATTTTTCCAAACCTCATCCTGTACCATTTGGGAGGGTCATATGGGTGGGTGTGGGGGGGGAGGGTTGAGGTGTGTTGGAACGGCCCTGTGCTTCAACCGACATTCAATGGACCGAAGTGCCAGGCGGTGTTCCAAAAGGGGGGGGGGGGTTTGATAGCGGGTGGGATATTGGGGGATACCTGAGGGGGGTACGAAAAAAACGGGTCCTGCTGAAACAACTTTTTTCTTCCCATGCCACATGTACCACACATATCACGGTGTTCCCGGCGCATAACATGCCTTTGGCACTCGTTGGCATTCCTCTATTTGGCTATTCGGGGTGCTAGCCCATGTCCAACATGCCATTTGCGACATGCAGTTGTCGGTGGCCCCTTCGCCATAGCATGCTTCGCAGCACAATGGCACGACACAACAAACATCGTGCATTGCCGACACAGGGGGTATTTATGTTTAAGGGCACAAAGGCCCCCAAGTACTCCTGGCTACGCATCGTGTCGTAGCACCTACTGCAAAACCAGCCAGCAGCTCTTGCGGTTGATGCTAGAGAAACGCACCCCTCAACCACGGGCACTAGGCGTTGTGCCTAGGCGACCAAGACGCCGAGCAAGCTATGGCAACCCAAGACGTAGCTGATAGTGATTATGATCCTCGTGGCGGATCAGACCCCTCAGATTCCGATGAAGAGAAGGTGGACAGGTGCCTATGATGCCTCAGGCTCCGACTCCTCCAACTCAAGCTCCAGCACATCCTCATCATCCAGCTCCTCATCCAGCTTAGTGCTGTACCATAAATGCTAGTAGCTCAAAGGAAAAGTGCACCACAAAGAAGGGCTACCCGGCTAAACGTACGCCTTCTATTGAAGATACAGCTCGAAAGATGACAAAGGCCATGTAATGTGGAAGGGATTCCCACAAAACTCTTGTGAGCTAATTTGGATCTCCATTGTGTGAACGGGCTTGGATCTCCATTGTGTGAACCGGCTTCGGATCTCCATTGTGTGAACTGGCCTTGGGTCTCCATTGTGTGAATTGGCTTGGATCCCCATTGTGTGAACCGGTTTGGATCTCCATTGTGTGAAACGGCTTGGATCTCCATTGTGTGAACGGGCTTGGATCTCCATTGTGTGACTGGGTCATTGTGGGGCAGGTGCCATACCTTGGCACCACGGTTGTGGCGTGTCCATGGTTTGGCAGTGTAAAGTGAAACGACCGGGCCGAAAGATGGGCGTCGTGGTGCCCACAACGGACAATGGGCACCCGTTGAACGGCCAGGACAAGCCATCTGAACCACGCGGGGTCCATCCCCTAGCACTATAAAGTAATGGACATGTACACAATGTGTCCTACATGTGCCCTACATGCGCCTAACATGGCTCGACATGATTTTTAAAAACGGGTGGTAATGGGTTTGTTCAAAACGGCAGTCGGACCTGGTGCTATTGTTGATCTCACCAAGCAAGAAGGATAAGATAGCGTGTTTTTGACGCAACCGGTTGTTTGAGAAGCAATTTTGGGCACAAAGAGGTAGCATGTGTGTACTTTTTTTTGGATGCTCTAAATGAGCTCTACATGTGGTTAATATGTGCGTGCAGTACCTGTGCCTTACATGTGCCCTAAAGGTGCCCGATATGTGCTGTATATGTGCTCCACATGTGCTCCCCATGCGCTCTAGATGTGCTCTACATCTGCCGCACGTGCTATACAAGTCCTCCACATAGGCTCCACCTGTGCTTTTGGTGTGCTATGTACGAGCTTTGCATGTGCCCTACCTGTGCCCTACCTGTGCCCTATCTCAAATACCTTGTGTCTACGTATTCTCTGCATCTGCTCTACATCCTTGCCGGCCAAGGGGTGTTGGGTTGTTCATTTTTCGTTGAGGGCTATAGTCAAGGCTGAGCTTTCTCTTTCTTGAGTTGCTGGTTGTCGGTTCATTGTGGTACAACAATTGTGAATAGGGTACCCCAAGCTCAGTGTACATTTTTGGGTGCTCTCTATTAGGCTTGTGCACTCATGTGGACCAGATTGCAGCCCAAGAATTACAAGTTGCCACAGGTTGTGGCTCAATCATCTTCTGACCATCCAAGCCCAAGTTAACGCCCAGGGCTTCCATTGGCGATGTCTGATTGTTCCGAATGAAATATGGCTTACACAAAGATGCTTTCTCACCATGGCTATGACTCTTCAACTAGACATCAATGCAATGTTGCTGTTGTGCAATGGTTTTGTGACGGAGGGATGAGGGCCACCATACATGCTAGGCCTCACAACAGTTGTGGTATTGTTGGTGCGTAGGAGGTGCCACAGGCGTTGCAAGTGAAGTATCCCTAGAAGCACTGTACCATGTCATTTTTGCCAAGGTGAACAAATAAAGGTGCAACAGAAATTGGTTGCATCAGGCTTCGCTAATGTCTGCATGTGCAGCTCATGTTGCGGTGTAGAGCAGGGCACATGCACAGTGCAGGGCACATGCATAATACAACTGGAGTGCACATAGGGCACATGTAGACGACATGTAGAGCACATTTATATCACAAGTAGAGCACATGTGTAGCACATGCAAATGCACACATGCAGCACGCATGGAGAACATGTTGGGCACATGCAGGGCGCATGTACAGACATGTTGAGCATATGTTGGGCACATGTGGAGCACATGTAGAGCACATTTGGAGCACACGTGGGGTACATGTACACTTGAAGTGCACATGTGCAGTACATGCATAGCACATATGCAGCACACATGCAGCTCAAATTGAGCACATGTATGACACATGTACCACACATGTAGGGCTCATGTGCACCCCTTCTTGTGTAGGCCGTGCCATGTTCCAAATTCATACGGTCCCTGCGCCCCCTGTATAAGACAAGGTAGAGCCCTAGGAATCTGGCTATTGCCCACATTCTTGCCCCCTCCCCAAAGGCCCCAAGTAGTGTCTCGAGGTCAACGCCTTGAGCCAACTTGAAGGTTGCTGCCAAACGCGCCGAAAATTTTTTTCAAAGAATGCCCAATTTGTAGGCCATGTTTCGGTCTAATGCACTCAAATCTTGCGATAGCTGAATAGGTCTGTACACTAGCTT
This sequence comes from Eutreptiella sp. 'Long Island Sound 2002', assembly GCA_964036045.1. NCBI lineage: Eukaryota > Euglenozoa > Euglenophyceae > Eutreptiales > Eutreptiaceae > Eutreptiella > Eutreptiella sp. 'Long Island Sound 2002'. The sequence goes on along the minus strand of OZ038398.1, from coordinate 25,938,791 downwards.
TCAAGCACAGGGTACCAACATTGATTCTTTCCTGGGGTAAGCCTCAATTTGCAGTACAATGCATAGCAGGACACCTTTAGATTTTCAGTTTGCTCCGAAAGGTGATCAAAGTGATGCAGACATATTTATGAAGGAGAGCAAAATAAAGGGCAAAGTAGGACATGGTTCGAAAGTTGCGGAAACAACACCTACTGCTGCTCCGACAAGTGGCAGTCTATGCCAAACCATCGGGAAAAAGCACAATGTCGGTGAGGTCGGCAAGAGTGGAAAACTCGGTGTAGAGTGCACCACCACTTGGAGCCTGGGGGGATCCATGCACATCAACATAAAACCATCGGTCGTTCCTGCTCCCCATACCAATCAAGAAACCCTCGTACTCCATCAAAAAGCAAACGCGCGCAGTTGATGGAAGAGGGGTGGTTGCAAGGCGGAGAAAAGTTTCCTTGGCTTTATCCCAAGGAATCAATTCCGTGTCTTCAAAGGAGCTGAAATCCAACAACTTGAGGACTTGGAATGAAACCCCGGTGCAACTAGCACGCAACCCGCCGCCTCATGTGATCCAAGTGGTTACTGCCCCAATAGCGACACAAATGGCTTCTAGGAGGGTGTACCCCATGACCGGCATACATGTTGATGACAACGCAGTTATCAATAAGGTTGTGGAAGTCCTGTATGAGGTAGTGGCACCCAAAGACAGGAAGGTCCAGCACGCTAAATGGGCTCACAATGCCACTACATTGCACCCCACCAATGTGCAATAGGCCCATTTTGGGGTTCAACAGTGCTTGTGCACAAAACCAGTTGAAACATTGCCAATTCAACTAGGGTCGTAAAAAAAAACCCTTCAACGGGGGAACAGTATGAAGCAGTATGGCATGCAAAGGAGGACTCCTGAACCCTCACCTATGCCACACGTAGTTTGCGACCTGCGCTATTGCTACCGTTCCTAGAAAGACCGGAAGGTCATTTTGACCAATTTTACCGCAAGCCAAAACTCTTGGGGCCCCACGGCCAGCACCCTCGCTTTGTGGTGGCTGAACGTTGGTTCGCTAGAGACATGTAGGGCTACCAAATTTGTACCAGCAGAATGGCGAATGTTTGGGGACCTCAAAGCATTATGTAGCCTACACTTACACCATATGAAACAGCAACCAGTGGCTTCCAAGAGGTGGTCAGTGTGGCGTTCCTTAGAAAAAAACTGGGATTGCAAAACTTTTTTTAAACATGGGGGGGGATATTTTTTCGGGCCGTACCCCCCCCCCTTAGGGGAGGGGGGTATGAAAAAACGGTGATACCGCGATTTTTTTGCGCCCCCCCCCCCCTTGGTGTTCCGGCCGGGCGGTGCTTCGGCTGGCCGAATCGGCCAACCGAGACCGCCGCCGAGCCGAAGTGCCGGAACCTATGTGGCCGAGCCGAAGCGCCGCTGAGGTTAGCACCACTTAGTTTTGTCCAGTCGCAGGACGAAGGGGGGGCAAGGGGGCATCCCCAATCAAGAGCCTGCATGGGGTCTAGGAATCCGATCTCAGCGAGTATGCACCCAGCCCTCCCCCCCTTTACACTTTCACGGCCCAGAGCGCCTGAAGAGGGGGAGGGTTGGCGGGGAATCTAGGTCACGGGGCATGGTGAGCCGCCGGCCCAGAAGAAGCGGGGTTGCATTTAGCGTTGGGCAGGGAAGGGGAGGCTGATGGGGGAGGGGGATGGATGAGAGCCCCCAAACTGGTATGAGTCGAACTAAAGCTTCCATAGGATCTCTCAGATGACTCCAGGGGAAGAGTGCTTATCTAGGGAAACATACCCCCCCCATCCCTTGAACAACATAGTGCACAAACATGTTATTGCTTGGCCGCACTGATCCGAACAACTTTTTCCCGCACAAGCAAAACCAATGGTCACCAATAGAAGCATTATAAGCTTCTAGTATTCCTGCACATTGTTGCCAGGCTGCACTATTTGCGCAGAACAAGCCGAAGAATTACTCGGGAGCATGGGTGCTTGCAGCGTAGATGGCGCAATTGGTTGCATTTGCACTAACCCTAGGGTGCGCAACACGTCATGCACATCGGAAGGAGTGGCAAAGATGCGTGCAGATTATAGCATGGGTGTAAGAATTGCACAATCTTGAGTAAGCTTCCGACGGATGTCTTGAACAGCACACCGGCCAAGTGTGCCCTTGGCAACGGTGCCTGGCAAAATTTTGGCCCTAATTGTAACTATCCAAATTCGGCACACTTGGGCTTCATTGGGTGCCGGTACGGCTGGGTGGGAAGATTGACGTCACGGGGTCCACGGTAGACTTGGGCACCTACTAAAAGGCCATGACGGGGGATTGTACCCATGCGGGGTCCACCGGTTGATTGCCCGGGCTCTCGCCCCATGCACTGTGCACGGGGACTCTTACTGCCGACAAGAGAGTATGCATAGGGCACACCTAGATCGCACGTGGTGCACATGTGGAGCATATGTCAAGCATGTACAAGGCGTGTGTGGAGCACATGAAGAGCACATGCAGAGCACGTGTAGAGGACAGGAAGAGCACCCATGGATCACATGTAGGGCACATGTGGAGCACATACAGAGCATGCGCAGAGCACATGCAAGGCACATGTATACCACATGCCAGGCACATGCAAAGCACATGTAGGACAAAGAGGAGATGCGACCAAGATCTACACATGATCAACATGCTCTACATATGCCCCACATGTGCTCTTCATGTGCTCTGCATGTGCTCCACGTGCCCATTTCATGCGCTCTGCATGTGCTCTACATTAGGGCATATGAAGAGGAAATGTTGAGTGTATGTAGGGCACAGGCGGAGCACTTGTCGCGGCACGTAGGTGCCCACCAGCCGCTTGTGCTGAGCCGCAAGCGTGCGCGTTTTGTGCCCAATCCGTATTTAATACCGTTAACCAACTGCTCTTGTGTTGCACAACATAGGGACGGGCACAACCAATTCTGAAGCGTCAAGAGCTTCCCCTCAGGCGATTCCAAGAAGCGGCCCATCATCTCCAGCAACAGCACGCGGTCAGTTTCGAGGAACGCCTGGCAGAAGTCCCCAAAATTCTCCCTCTGTTGCGCCCAGCCCTTGTAACCTCCATAGCCGCCCCCCAGCACGACGCCAGCAACTGCCAGCCCCACTGGGCCACCCAAAATGAAGGAGCCGCTGGCGGTCATAAGACCTGAGAAAACGAAAGAGTGTTTACGACAGGGCTGGGCACTTGCACAGGGACACGGAATGGGGCATGGTGTGTAAAAGAAAATTCCGGGGTCCAAGTCGTGAAACCCTTGACCTGGGCTCACTTTAAAGCTCAAATCTGGGGCAAATATTTCCAGCTTTGGTTTTGCACAGGTTTGGAGAATCTTTGAACACGGGGTGAAAACTGAGCTTTTCCTGAAAACTTTGATCCACACTGAAAGCCACGTCTGCGGCATGCCTTTGCAAAAACGACGGAAACCACACAAACACGAAAGACAAAACCGTGTTCAGGAGAAGGAAACTCGCATTCAACTGATGGCCGCCATTGGAAAATTTGCGGTCCTCTGCTACTTTTGACCTGAATAGAAATCTTGCGCAATTGGCACCTGAGCAGCATTGCGATCAGAAAGGCCTGGGACAAGCGTCAAAAGAAATGCTAATAAACATTTCCCCGGTGGCAGACCCACATACCCATCCACTACCTAAGAAATGCCATGACACAGTCGCCAGTACTCGCACACATCGAAACATCCACCACAAAATTGCCCAGCCGTGGTCAGTGTTGCTTTCTTGCAATGAACACGGCTCTGGACGATTCACTTTCAGCTTTTAACTGCCGGCAAGCACACGACAAGCACACGAGCAAAAAGGACCACAGCTGCTCATTTCACATCGTCCATGCAGAACCACTCAGAGTTTCAGACAAATTCAGACGTTTTGCAGAACATGGTTGGTGCACCCCACGGCCACAGACACAGCTTTCAATGGGAAGACAAATACCTGTGATGGCACTTCTGGCTGCCAAAGCCTTGCCAGACATCCATGATAACCGAAGCTTTGTGAGCATGTTCATGCCCATCCAAGTCACCAACAGCCTGGACAGTTCTTTTCTTTGAGCCACGACGTCGTTCTCTCCTACAACAGCATTGGAATGCAAAGACAATCCCTTTTGACAACTCCACATGGCAGAGATATGCTCCGAACAACATACCACAGGTGGGCCTAGTGTTTCGCCTGAAATGGGCGGATATAGGCCGAAAACAGCCCTCTCACAAAAAGGGCTGTTTTCAGGCGACCAGGGGATCAGGGGACTGCTTGGCCTTGCAGCAGTCATTTAAGGGGGCGGGCACAAAGGACTACCAATCCAGGTGGTGGTGGCAGGTCATACGTGTGCTTCAAGGGGCTAAAGCCCCTGCAGGTGGCGCCTTTACGCACCCATTATAGCCCCATTTTGGCCTGGTCTACTTGGGATCATGGGATAATGCGTGAACCTCAACCCACATCTCTTTCCAAGCTTTTCTTCATGCAGTGGCACCCAAGTGTGCCTGAAATTGTGGCCTGACATTGTCGCCCAAATTTCCCAACCAAAACGATGCTTCCCTAATGTCTTATGCAAATTCATGTGTACACAAGAGCACAGGCTTAAAAGTTACAGCATACCTTGTAGTGCAATTTTTCACCCCCTTCTGGGTGTGCTCAGCCGTCCCTGCCAATTGTTGCCCGCACATGCGTCAGACCTGCGCGACAACCTGCCAACTCCAGTTAGCCAGTAGCTAAACTGCAGCAGTGGGGGAGGGTTCAGTGCAGATGTGTTGGTGGGAATCCTTGGAGTCGTTATGTGCCGATATGTAGCAGTCGTCACATCTACTCTTCATGGTGCCTTGCCGAAGGCAATAGAAGCGCCCTGCCAGGGGGGTTCCTTAAGGGGGGGGGGGTGTTCCTGAACGGCAGTTTTGCAAAAAGACCGTGTGTAGGTCATACATTCAAACATGGTGGCGATTGGCGGTTGGCCGTTGGTGGCGATTGGCAGTTGGCGGTTGGCGACTGGCGGTTGGTGGCGGTTGGCGGCGGCGGTTGGTTGGTGATTGGTGGTTGGTGGCAGTTGGCAGTGGTTGGTGGTTGGCGGTTGGTCGCCGCTAGCAGTTGGCGGTTGGCCGTTGGTGGTGGTTGGTGGTTGGTGGTTGGTGGTTGGTGGTCGGTGGTTCCTTGGGGCGGTCCTTAAGGGCGATCCTTAACAAAAAAAAATCCAGTTCCCAAAGGACCTCCTGGCACCCTATAGACTCTCGCTTGGGACAGTGCCTGGCCTACCAAAGCAAGGATCATTGGCTACGCAACTGTCGGCTGTTGGGCACTTGGTGACCACCTGTCCGGCCATCTATCCCATAGTGTCGTGGCCGGAATGCATGGTTCGCTAAAGGGTACTCCTTTGATAGTGAAGCTGAGGGCCGAGAAGAGTCTAGCACCGCACTTATCAGTCTGTAGACCCTCTTCATTTTGGTATTGTACACAGCTGTGGGCAGAATGTGCACAAAAACAACCAATGTTACATGTGTGTTTTCCGATACATTGCATCGTGTCAAGTAGGTAGTAGTAAGGTCTTAGACACGAGTGCGAAGGGGAGATTTGGGGGGTTGGCGGGCAGCGTAACGTAGGCATCCTCCATGTATCTAGTTTGTATGACCGTAGTGTCGTGTTTTAGTGGGTGTCCGGTAGCATTTTCAGCCCACTAGCAACACACGACATCAACACACGACATCAAACAATAGAAAACACGTGCGCAAGAAAATATGTGGACTGCGCTAGAAAGCATCAAATCATGTGTCTTACCGTGTCCCTAGGGTGTGAATCCCACAAAGCCATCGGCAATAAGGGTACAGTTGTGCCATCCACATACACACTGAACAATACCTTGTGTTGAGGCAAGAACCATCCCACCATTTTGGTGGTATGTAAAACAGCGCGGCCACGGGGGACCCACACAAGATTGGGGAAGGTGGGGGAAGGTTTCTTGTGGCCTCTCCCACAGTGCTAGCTGAGCATCATTGGGGTCCTAGAAATCATTGTGCGCACCACAGCCCTAATAACCCTTGAGCTACATACCAATGTACCCACCAATGGGTCCCAAAACCACCCGCCACAAAAGTAAAAACAGTGTTCATATGAGAGGCCCGGCCGACAAACTCTTAAACGGTGGACAGTCGTTCTGTTTCGAAATTGCTTGCCCTATTCTCCCAAGGAGGCACAAACTGCCTTTTGCGATAGAAAACCCTACTTCCCACATCGAAGCAACAACTTCTGCCACACGGATTTTATTCAACTCCCAACATGCGTTGGCCATGTTCAAGCAATGTGGCAATCATGAGAAATGGCCGCTTCCACATTGTGTGTCTCCAAAATTTCATGATTGAAATGCTAACGGAACTTCGCAGGTAGGTGGGTGCACGTAGGAGCTTACCCATGTCACGACAAGTATCGCAGCACACTTTCAGATGACCCCCCCCCTCCATGCCATGGTGGCACAGCCTGCACAAGTGACACAGGTGGCACAAGTGCCACTCATCCTCGTGCACGAACCATTCCGCGGCGGCCCGTGACACGACACAACCCAAGCCCCCCCACCCCTTCCCTCCCTTGGCTCAGTAAGCTCTGTAGTTAGTTACGTAGTGTATCACAATAGTCCATGATGGAATATTTGCATGTGCATTCCACATGACAGTGTGGCACCGTGTTCCATACCATGCTCATCAATAATATGTGGCATGGCCCTATCACTGGTCCGCATGCTTCATGCATACGTTCCGAAGTTCCATGCACAAACTCCATGGAGGTACGGTCACAATGCGTGCATGCTATGTGGCACATGCAAATATCGGTGTCAATATGGTCTCCAATGGCTGCCGGGTTTGTACGACCACGTGCCCTTCGTCCCAAGGTAGCATCAAGGTATATTGGCTTGGCCTTCATTATGAAGGGAGGTAACCGACGACACGGCTTCGGCCACGCACCGTATGTGAATTGGTCGCGCCATCATGCCTCTTGGTCTCATAGAAATACTAAAACCAATGGCAGCAGTGCTCAGGGCATTTTGGCCGATCGGTCAGGAAATGGAATCACCTAATTGCCGTGAGCACTATGTCCGCCACGATAACACCTCGATTTGCCCTTTTTAACAATCCTAGTGCCGCCTCCATTCGCCCTTGCATCGCAACTCAAAACGGCTTGCCGCCCGCATGCATGAGTGGGATGAGGCGTCCGAAGGGACCCTAGCTGAGCCCGTACACGCCCACTCAAATGTGTTGTCAACGGTCGTGTGCCCCTTCATGACACTGTGCACCTTTGTGAAAGCAATTCTCCCCGTACTTCTTGCGCACGGCATCCCAGAAGTTCACAAGCAGATCCTGGATCTTCGCACGTCCCTTGATGCGCATGATGGTTAGGATTTGTGTCGTGCGTTCGTCTTGTGCTGTTTGGTCCAACACGATTTCCATCTATACACGTGAGTGCAAAAAATGCGACCACAACAATGAACGTGAAAGAAGAAAACACCAAGGAAAGAAAATTGGACGTTGGCTCTGAAGGGTACCACATAAAGCGAGCATAGACGGCGCGACACATAAGACTCGGCTGCTTACAATGGGCAAAATAAAATAAGTATGATTAAGTATGATGGTGAATGGATCCACAATATTGTGCATGTAATCCTCTTCCCAATCCTCCTACGCTACCAACCACCCCTTGCAAATCAATCAAACAAACACCGAACTCACAAGGCACACGTAAAACTGACGTCTCGTCGTTAGAACATACCGGAGGGTTTTCCATGGTGTCCTCCTTGAGACATGGGATTGAAATCTTTCCTTCCACAGTGCGGTCTGCACCAACGCCCTCCCAACCAAGCACGACCACAAGTTCAATGGTGACAGACAAATGGGACTTTATTTGGGTGGCAGTCGCCATCCCATTAGCGAAAAGACTCGTTGTCTTGCATTGGCAGTCGAGGCTATCAATGCCGAACAATGGCTTTTTGCAAAGGGCTTTTTGAAGCTCTTGCTTGCACCACTCTGTAGAAAGGCGTGAGACGAGGAGCTGCGAAGTGGGCGGACATTGAATTAGATGCTGCTAACAACGCCACGAAATTCCCATGAAACCCAAAAACTCGGTGTGCCGGCTTTTTATCATTGTGCAAAATTCCCATGGGTAACAACCATCCTTTATGAAATTTCGAACAAGTATGGATCCCCGAGGTGGTCAAAGACTCACAACCTGTACTAGTGCAACATGTGTGTGATAAGGCACGTAGCACATGCAATTTCGAATACCACAAACCTAAAGCTGTGTTCTCGTCAACTTCGACACCGAAAGCGTGAGTACTATTCGAGCACTTCGATGACGATGCACGTCGACAACCCATGGTGCATGTGTACACGCCATTTGTCATGGCCCTCGCTTTCCTCGACAATTGGCCCCATGGGCACCGGGAGGTCCCATTACCCCGTAGTTTTTGTGACAAGTGCTCTCAAAAAGCGGACTTATTCCTCGACTGGCAAAAGCCCCCCATGTGCTCCATAGTCTACCCCTGCCACTATTGATTGTGACCTACGACCCGTGGGATGTGACACTTTTCGTAGGGTTCCCGCTCCCATTGGTCACGAATGTCCTAGTCTACAATCCACCGCTCCCTATATCCCTATCACTTTCTACATTCTACGATTCCCAACGTTGGCGCGTGCCTCGAGGAGGGATTGTGCGGCACAATGCGAGTAGCCGACACTTCGCGAGGGAGTTTGCGTCACGTATGGTACGTGAGGATGCACAAGGCGGCGCCGATTGCCGCAAGATAAGACACGACGACCGAAAAAGCTTCGGCATACCTGATATGTCATTTCCATTCGACGAGCCGGCCATTCTTCACTGTTACAACGCATGAACACAAGATAGGTATCAATCCGTGGTTCCCCGCATGCTTGCCTCGCCCCTCGGCGGATTGCACGAGAGAAAGAAAAAAATGGAAGCCCCAACCCCGCCAACGGGTAGCACGGTTGCTTGCACGTGTGGTGGACAATGGAGAGTTACGACTCAGTAAAAAAAGCATTCGGTTCTTCGCCATAGTTTACCAACATTTTCGTACCAACATTGATTGGATCAGCAATGTGAGAGTGCACAAGATTTTTCTGCAAGTCAGAACCACTTTATTCCGTGTCTACCAGGACAGGAACTAGTGCTTTTGGTATTCAAAGATGTGGTAACAATGGTGATTTCACCCTTGTTTGGCCATTTTGGGCGAAAGTACAGTAATATCAAATAATGCACCTTCCAAAAGTCCGGCAATGTAACTTACCCTTTTCAGGACTGAAGGAAAAACCTCGGCTCGCGTGGTTAGGCCGACGTCCGTTTCGAGCACTCACTGCGGCACCTATTCAATGGTGAGGTCTGCTTCTTGTCACCGGCACAATGCAGTGCTGGGCTGACTCAGTCAAGTCAGTCACGAGTCACGATTTTTTGACTCAGTCAAGTCAAGTCACGAGTCACGCCGCTCCAGTCGACTCAGTCAAGTCACCGTGCCCGCCGTGACTGTGACTGAATAGGCCCTTAGGAGTCAAGGATCGGCGGTTCGATTCCCTCTGCGATCTGTACCATGGCGCGCTGGCAATCGCTCTGCCGATCGCCCATTGGCGAGCGATCGCTGGCGACTGACCCCAGACGGGATCGAACCTACGCTACAGCAATTTTAATGCCAATTTAGCTGTACATGACTGCAGAACATGCGCTACGGCGGCGGTTCGATTCCTGCTGCAGTCACATTTTTGGGTTGACTGAGTCATGACTCAGTCACGAGTCACGATCGCCGGTGACTGACTCCAGTCAGTCACGAGTCATCAATTTTTTGACTCAGTCAAGTCTCAGTCACAGTCGGGCGATTTTGACTCAGTCTGCCCAGCACTGGCACAATGTTCACAAATCTTGTTCTGCTCCGCCCCTCCTCACGCTTTTTGTTGCGGGAATGGCTATGGCTTACTTACTCTTTCTATTATTTTCAGACTGGTCGTCGTGTCCAAGCGCGGGCCCGGCGGCGGCGCGCGTGTGCGCAACGCAGAAAAAATTTATGCTACAAGCGCAGATTTTTTCTTTTGATTGCACATCTGAATGCGCAGTTTTGAGGCGCATCGATCGGTGTGCAGTACGGTTGCATCTTCGCCGATTCTGGCTGTTCAGTTGGCCGAGCGGGCGCTAACCGCCTGTGACTACTGCAAGAACCACCTGTTAACGCTATCCGTCAATGTTATCGGTAGCGCCAGCGCCGGCGGTGCACAGCATGGCACATGTGTCAGTCAGGTTCTGCAAATCGCCTGAGGTTTTCTCTGTGTTACCGAGCGGCTTAGAGCGAACTTCCTGCCGGCATTGCATCACTGGTGCAATACCCCCCTGTCCTGTGCACCGTAGGTATTCATGTCTGCAAGTCGCTTCATTTCCTTTGACTGTAGCCCCTACAGTGAAGTGCAGTGTCTATGGCATCCCACGGCCTCCCGGTTGCCCCCGCCACACAGGTTCCATCCCTGGCATCTCCGTGAGTACATGTTTATGAGTCAGCTGATTATTTTGGCGAAGGGTCTGAAGCCCAATCCAACATTTACCCAAACGAGTTCGTAAACACGTTACTCCCATCACGAATGCTACAACATCGCCTCAATCTTAAGGTTGGAGCACCAATAATACTCATCCGCAACTTGAATCGTGCTGCTGGCCTTATGAATGGCACCCGATTGAGTGTTACTTCGTGTCTTCGCTACACAATCCAAGCAACGGTGCTAACACGAACACAGAAGGGAAACTCCGTTTGCATACCCCTGATTAATCTCACAGTATCTGATGATGATGATCTCCCTATCAAATTCATTCGTCGCCAATTCCCTGTAAAGTTAGCCTTCTGTATGACCATTAACAAAAGCCAAGGTCAGACGTTTTCCAAAGTGGCTCCCTGATTGGCAACCGGACCGTTTTCACATGGTCCAGTTTATGTTGCTCTATCGCGATGCGGAAATTCAAGCGATATCAAAGTATGGACAGCAGCGGACTTGCAGGTTGACACAAACAACTATGGAGTCATTGAAAACATCATTTCGCCGGAAATATTGGACTGAGATCTTCCACATTTCACAACGTACATGCCATCCAACTTCAACGTCTCATACCCTGAGTGATGGGCCGACAACAAGATCAATGCGGAGCCTCTGCCATCCCTACCCATGGGACCAGTGTGAACCCTGATAGGATCACCGCGTAGGCTGGATACCCAACTGTGAGGATGCGGCCCTATCACTCTATAAATTTTGTTTGCAACCCGCGCATTTGCGCGGGCCGATTGCTAGTACTTACTTACTACGGCTTAGGACTACGCGTAGGACTAAAGGATCTGCCCACATCTGGCGCATGCGCTTGAATTAAGGTAAAGGGACCAGTTAGACACCCACTGTCGCGGCGCAGGATCGCCAGGCAAATAAAGTTATCAGGAAATGACGATTTATAATCAAAGAAACATTTTGTTGAACATTATAAAAATAATCGAGATCCATCTGGCGATCCCGTAAATCGCCAGATAATACCGCGCGAAATCGCGTAAATTAGCGCCGCAAAGTTACGTAAGCCCTAATGTCACCACGTAATAGCAAAATGAATACTGCGCGAAATATACGATTCCGAGATTGATTCCCCTTTGTTTTTTTTCATTTTAGATAATGCGGTTGGGATCCCGTATCGGTAGAACTGCAGCTCGCCGGAAAATCAGGAACGCCTGTGAAACGCTGCCAAAGGGGCGTTCTAAGGCTGGTATGAGAGGTAAACGGAATGCAAACAGCGTCAACAGAACGGAACACGAGCCATACGCATCCTATCCTCTGCCGCAGCACACCACACACCTCGAAGAGGCCGTCGCTTGGGTTGCCGCTGGGCGGGGATCATTGAGGCAAGCCATGAGGCTGTTCACCGTGGACAAGAAGACCATCAAGAAGAACCTGCTCCGCTTCATGAACAGTGAGCGTGTGGTGATGGGACGGCCTGGGCCGCCACCCAGAGTGGAAGACCTTCATATGAGGAAGTGGTTGGAGCAGCAGCTGCTGAGTTCCTTGACCCCATACAAGCATGACATTGTGGAGGAGGCACGGAGACATGCAGAGGAGCACGGGTTCAAGCTGGGGTCAGGCAACAAGTGGTGGCGCCTATTCAAAGCACGCAACACGGACGTGGTCAGCCGTACCCCGAGCCTGGTGGAGAGTCAGCGTGCTGACAGTCGCTTGGACGAAGATCAGTGGCGAGACTTCTTTGCTGAAGCCTCCAAGGCCCTTGCAGAGGTGGACTACGACGGCCGGTACATCGTGAACATGGATGAGACCTCCTTCCATCAGAACTTCATCACCAGGGCAGCGGCACGCAAGGTGTACAGCATCAGGGGTCGGAGGTCAGTGCCGCGGCGGCAGGGGTATCAGCGGAAGGCTGTGACTGTCATTGCAGCAGTGGTTGCGAGTGGAGAGGCTCTACCGCCCACCCTTTTGTTTGACACCAAGACTGTGAAGGGAACCCATCTAAGGTACTGCGACCGAGAGGTTATCCTGAAAGGCACGGGAACTGGGTGGTCCAGTAGTGAGATCTTTGTTGAGTGGGTGGAGCAAGTCCTGGTTCCCAGATTGAGTCCGCTCAGTAATCCCTACAACAAGATCGTGCTGTTCTTGGACGGTTCAAGGACGCATCTTGGAGTGAGAGGTCTGACTGTGTGCAAGAAGGCCGGTGTGTCCGTTGTCCTCTTTCCAAGTCACGCTACAGACATAATCCAGCCTCTTGACCGTGCACTGTTTCGTGGAGTCAAGTGCCGGTACCGGCAGCTGCAGGACCAGTTCATCAAGAGCAACCTTGGGAGGAGCCTGGGTGTCGCCAGATTCGTTTCCTTCGTTGAGCAGGCGTGGTATCAAACGTGCACCGGTGAGAAGGTCCGTACAGCGTTCCGCGTTACAGGCCTTGTACCGCACAGCGTGGAGACCTTCTTACGCCACGCCCCTGAGGAACGTCTGCGCCCTAAGCAAGAGGAGGCAGATGGCAAGTGCTTGGAGCTGCTTGCGCAGTTGGCATCCCGTACTGTACCGGCAACTGCCATCTGTCCCGCATCTCAAGAGTGCTCCGCATCCCAAGACTCCCCTTCTACCACCAGAGAAATGGGATCCCAAGCAACCGCAAGGACCATCACCATGGAAACAAAGGATGATGCATCGACGCTGCGCCTTGGTGGATGGGTCACGAAGACCAGCTTCCTTGCAGCCGCGCAGGCTGCGCAGCAAGAACGTGATCAGCAAGAGGAAGCCAAAGCGCGACGCAAAACTTCCAAGCAAGCAAGAAACAGAGGCATGCACGCTCAGGCACGGCAAGCGGAGCCCGTTGCTAAACGCGCACGCACATCTGCCGAAGCATCCGCTGCACCGCACAGCAATGGCAGGCTGAGACGCCCCCACACGAACGCCTTCGCCGGAGGGTCACGACATGTAAAGCGTGCCCGTCAGTGTGATGAACGGTCTGCGCGTGCTGCCAAGCGTCAAGTGACGGATAGCGACACGTCCAGCGAAGACGAAGCTAATGCCTCCGCATTCGCGTGCTACGTGACGCATGACAGTGGTTCGTCCATGGACATCGACACAGATTAAAACTGTGGTTCTAATGACATCTCCTTCCCTCATGCCACTGTGCCATGCATGGCATGGCTAGTAGATTGTGTACAAGACTTGTAGAGTACATGACTTATAGAGTATATATGTCATGGGACACACTGGCAGACTTAGAATGATTGTGCTTTTAGGCACGGTCATCAAAAGTGCAAAGCCATACACTTTCAGCCAGGTACACACTTATGTCCATAAGCTGTCTCAGTGCTTCAAGTACCTTTACAACAGGTGTATGGAAGCATTCAGAAACTGTCACCGTGTTGCTCTGTGCAAGTGTGCTAGGGAGACAGTGCAAAGTTATACAAAGCAAAAGATTACCACGGTTTCCCCCTAAAAAAAAACCACTCCTTAATTTCCCAAAAAAAAAAAACACTCCTTAATTTTGAAAAGCATGGGTTTACAAATGGGAATACCTTTTGCAACAAACAAACATTGCAAGGTTTTAAAAAAACAAACACCTTGCATGGTTCTACAAAACGGGAGACATCCACCTTTAGCAAGAAAAAAAACAGTCCAAAATTTTGAAAAAAAAATTAACCTTGCATGGTTTTCCAAAACAGAAGAGTGCAACCTTTTGCCCGAAAAAACAAACATTGAATGGTTTTACAAAGAAATAAACATTGCATGGTTTTACAAAAAATTAAAAGTTGTATAGTGTTATGAAATAGGAGAGTGCAACCTGGTACATACAAATAGATTACAAAGTTTTCATTCTAAACAGCCTCTGCATGGCTGTACAATACAGGGCACATCAACCTTTTGCAACAGAATGAAATAGTACACGGTTGTAATAAAACAAATAAACATTGCATGCTTTTACAAAACACAAGTCATAAACTTTTGGTACGGAGAAAACACATCACGGGGTTTTGAGAGACAGAACCCTCTGCATAGTTTCACAAAAAGAAAAGAGAAAAACTTTTTACGAGAAACACAAACATTACAGGGTTTGTAAAGGAAAACAGGTAACACAAGCTTTTTATGGTTTGTAGTGTTTTAGGGTGTGCCCTGTTTATCCCCGGGGGTGTCCTTTTTATCCCCAGGGGGTGTCTTATTCATCCCCACCCTGCCCTGATAATCCCCAGGGTGGGGCTGAACTGGTCACCGGGGATGAACCGGTCCCTTTACCTTAACTGAAAATGGGGGAAAAAATGGAATTGATTTTCTGATTTAATTGATTGCTGTGGCTGAACAGCGTATTTTTATAAATGCCAGCATCAAGCGCATGTGTTCTACTATTTTTCAGACACAGAAGACACAGATTATTGTCACACAGATGTCAGACACATCATCTGAGATCAACTACAGTCCCCTTCCCTTGTCCCCGGCACCATCGGAGGTCCTCGAAGAAGACCCATATGAAGCGTGCTCCGATGAGGAAGATAGCGATGATGAAGATGACAGCATGAAGTTTCCGGAGATGGGTGCCACTTGGGAGCCGGTTGTAAATGCATTTGCCGGCTCTAGTCACCAAGAAGCTTGTGACCGCATGGAGGAATGGGCGGATGAGAACGGCTATGTTCTCAGTCGTCGTGGCGATAAAAACAAAGGCCAAGCATATTTTTATTGCGCCAAAGTAGGCCGCCAAAAACAACACAATCGCAACGCAGCCCAATCCGGGGTCCTTCCCGAGGATAGTAGGACGGTGCCAACATATGCACCGGAGTCAAAGGGGGATTGTTGTCCCTTCAACGTGTACATTTCTCGCCGGAAGGATGGCATGCGCGAGGTGTGGTCCGTGAGTCACAAAGGACTCCGCCTAGACCATAACCATCCACCGCAAACGGCCAAGCAAAAAAAATTCCTTGGTCCGGTGAATTTGTCCCGTGAGGATGCCGATATGATCATGAACTTGGGACAAGCCTTCATGCCCCCCCCGCAATGTGGTACATTTCATGCGGACCCGCGGTGTCGAGATCACCGCAAAACAGGTGCAGAATATTTATGATGCCAAAGGGTACTCCTCAGCGCTGGATGCCCATGAGTTGGTCAACCGCCTTGAGGAAAAGGGCGAACATGGGTGGTACACCCATGTGGTGAAGGATGACATTGGGAAACTATCCCATGTCTTCTGGATGAGCGTCGAGCAAATTGCTATTGCCCGGCGCTTCCCGTTTCTAATCCTCCATGATAATACCTATCAAAGTAATAGGTATAACCTGAACATTGGCCTCTTCGTGGGGGTCAACAACTATGGGCAGTCAGTGCTCATGGGCCAAGCCATTGTCGTGGGCGAAAAAACTCGCGACTTTGAGTACCAGTTTACCCACTGGTTGGCGGCCGTGGGCATCGCGCCCGTGGTCATGTTCACGGATGCATGTGTGAAGGCTTTGGGGGCCGTTGCCACCGTTTTCCCCAACGCCAAGCACTTCTGGTGTTACTGGCACATTGCCAAGAACGTGGCCAAGAACCTGAAAGGCGTTCTTGGCCACGACACTTTCACTAAATTGGTCCGCCTCATGGCCCGTGCACACCGCCAAGTCTCCATTATTGTCTTTGAGCACATGTGGAATGTTGAAATTCTTGGGGACCCAATCTTTTCAAGTGGACATACATATTTGAGTGCTACGTGGGGGGGGGACAAGGTGCGACGCTGGGCACGCTGTTTTCAGGTGGGTGTGTTGACACGGGGGATCGTGTCCACACAACGGGTGGAGGACATCCATAGGTGGGCAAAGGAGGGCCGCCTAACCAAGCGGAAAAAGCTGAACGACGTTTTTGACGCGCTCATGGTCATTGTGGGGGAGCTGATTTTGAAGTGGGAGCGTCTGGACACACGCGTGACAACGGGCTCCTTTCGCTCCCGGCATGAGACGGCCCAGCAAATTTTTCCAATGCCGTATGAGGCAATAAAGGACCGGCTGACCACATGGGGAAGGGATGAGGCAGCCCATCAGATGGTCCTTTCCTTTGGGTACGACATGAAGAGGCTGCCGGACCACGCATACGAGGCTCTGGCCCCCCCCACCTTGGACGACTGTCCTGACCCCACAAAGGGGGTGGAGGATCTTTTGGAGTATGATCTCCCCCCCAAAATGGTGACCCCCGCGCCTAATGCAGCCATCTTTGAAGTTTCCAGACAGGGAACCAATGTAGCTCACTATGTTCAACTCTCGGGGCCGGTCCGGACCTCCGTTGGATCTATCACCTACACCTTGTACCGTGACCTGGTGTGCACTTGTGCATTTCCTACCATGCTTGGGATGCCCTGTAGGCATTTTTGGCGAGTATTGCGAGACGACGCATTTCCCGCTTTCCACTTGGGCCTTGTGCATTCCCAATATTTCTTGGAGGACCCTCCCATGCATGAGGAGTTGGAGCTTATGTCCCGGAACGTGGTTGGGAAGCTTTACCACAACCATGAGCGTGTCGGTCCTTGTCCCGTGGAGGCACCGAGTGTGGAAGGCATCGTTCCCGAGGGGGAGGGTGAGGCGGCACTACTAGTGCGCCAAGGGGAGGTCCAAAGACAGAAAGATGTCCTTGAATTATGCCCTAGGTCTTTTGATGTATTCCTGCAGGTTTTGTAGTTGAAAACCCCAAACCAAAGCAGCAAGTAGAGCAAGGACTGAATATGGATCGAATCAATGATTGGTTTTGGAATCCAGTGTAACACAGAAGGGCTGCAGATAGACAAAGCAGGTATATGCACATAGATTCAATCACAAATGGATAATACAAAAGGTTTTATATGAAAATTGGTCAGACTCTAGCCTCAGAGGTTGCAATAGGCACTTCATGTGCACTCTTTTGGGTGAAATGGTGCTGGTTAGGACTGAGGGGCATAGATGTCAGGACCACACAGAAAATGACTTGGCCAAGCAACTGAATTCAGAAACAGTTACAAAGTAGGACCACAATAAGTGGTAGAAACAATTGAGTATAGGGGTCTTGGGGTGGGAGACCACTTAGGCTTAGCCTCCAAGGCCAACAAGCATGTAATGCCTGATTTATTTTGGTATGACCTCCATGAAGGAAGGTACCTCCGCTCAGTTGAGTGGTAGGGGTGAACTTCATGGGGGGGGCTAGGGTCACAACCCTAGTTACTTTGAGAAAGTGTACTTTAGGCAACAAAAGAGAGATAAAAACACTTAAGTTTGTCTCAGCATCAACAAAGGGTCTTAAGGGGGGCTTAGCCTGGATCAAGCCCTCCAAGAAAGACATGGCAGTGACTTTTTCTTACTCCCCCCTGGAGTACTAGTTAGCTAAGCTAGTAGGACCAAGGAAAAAGGCTGAAATATTCCCAAAATAACCTCAAAAAATGCATTAAACTTACCAAAAACATCCTCCTCACTTCATAGAAGCCTATCACACTGTAGGGACCCTTGAAAAACAGTGTGGTGTACCGTGAATGATGTCCCTTCGAAGGGGCATTCCTCAAAAGTCGCCGGCGTGCGGCGAAAACTTTTGGAAAAAGTGTGGGGGCAGTGGGAATTGAACCCAGGACTCCCTGTCCAGAGCACATGTGTCTGTCCACTAGGGTACAGTCGAACGCTCTACTGCGGCCGGCTATCGCCGTATAAACAGCGTTTTAGTAAACGTCCTGACCAAGGGCCAGGGCGGAGCAATACTCCCAATGGAGGACACAAACCCCCAGGAGCTGGAAAAAATAGAAAATGGAACCAGCAGGGAGTGATTCCTGCGGTTTTGCGGAAGGGGTTGCGATTTAGCAAGTGAAATCGTTGAAAATCGACGAAACCACGCGGCAAATCGTCATTTTTACACATAACTTAAAGTCGCAGACAAGCGCAAAGGAAGCGGACGCCAAGAAAAGGGTTGCGCAAGCGAAAACGGCTTTTGGAAAAGAAGGTATGAGCCGTAGTTTTTAAAGTTTGAAAGAAAATTTTTGCACAGTTGCATCAAAATTTTTATAAACTTCAGAGTAAAGCATTCAAAATCAGCCCACACCACAGAGCAGTTCAACAACCCGTCTCTCAGGTATGTCTGTGTCACTTCACACTCACGCATAACGTTCGTGTTGCTTGTTCCGTCAAAACGTTAGGGTTGTCAACGCTGTGCTCGTTGGGGGGCCGGGTGTTCATCTCTCGTGCTCTGCACAGGTGAAAGCAGGAATGTAAGGTATGTGATGCGAATGGAGCGCGCAGCGCGCACGTAGGGTTAGAATATGCGCTGTGCTCGCGATGCATGTGCCTAATCTAGGCATCCACACGCTGTGTCGCTTCACCTGTATCCCTAATTCATCCTTGTTTCCTTCTTCACAGGTTAGCGTTTGTTCGTGTGCGGCCGTGGCGTTCAAGTTGAGTTGCTTAAAACGCTTAGGTTTGTTTTGTGTTCGTTTCAATGCGGCATTCACATGATGCATGGTGAGTAAGGTAGGTTAGCCCAGGAGGAGCTCACCTCCTGGTTGAGTCTCTGGTTCAGCCTCCCTTCCTTGCGTGCACATGATGCATTAAAGGGTGGGCCACGCGAATTGCGCACGGTAAACCTTGTTTAGGTTACCCAGAGGCTCCTCGGTACGTTCTTTAAGAGAACCCGAGGAGTTTCTTAAAGCTTGCTTGCTTGACAGGGGTAGCTGCATCTGCAGCGTGTTTGCGAACAGCGTATTATAGGTCACACTGAGAAGGGTATAATACCTGGAGTGTGGCTTGGTTCCACAGTCGCAAACGCCCCTTCATCTGCCTCTTTTGTACAGGTGGGAGAGGTTAAGGGTGATTGGTGCACGCAGCAGCTGCCTTCGGCGGCTACCATTTTTCTGCCCCAGCAAAACAGGGGCGCTGATCACAAATCAAATCACTGTGCCTCAGCCAGTACTGGCGAGGACAGTTCGACCTCAACGACATCTGCGCTGTGCACGCAACGAGAGCACCCCTTCCCTCCAAGCCCTAGCAGGGAAAACGCGTCGTGGCGTCCCCTGTTAGGCCACAGCTGCTTAGGAGCGCTGTGTTCTCTTGCCATTTCACAGGAGGGTCGCTAGGACCCAAGAGACCTTCACCTTCGCAACGCCCAGTAGAGTGTGCGTGTAGGAGTGGTAGTCCTGAGTGGGGGCTAGAGCCAGTTGCCCAGTGCTCGCCCACCAGGATGGTGCCACTGTAGGGTGTGTAGGACCTGTAGGGGGTGTGTCAATGTCCCACCCTTTTCCTGCAATTTTAGCGGGGTTGGTGGGCTGTGGCAGTGGTTAGGTCAGTGTTTTGGCCACATAGCAAAACGGCGTTTTGCATGCCTTCATAGCTTTTGGCCACCCCTCCCTGTAGTAGACAGATAGGTAGGGAAAACAATACCTGGATTAGCACGCTGGGTATTCCCCCAAGGTTTTGCGCCAGCACAGAAATTGGGCGCATAGGGGAGGGGAGACCCGGGGCGTACCCCGTGTGTAAGTGCGGCTAACCCCCATCTGCTCAGAATTTCACAGATCTGCCCCAGATTGCTACATTTTGGTCATTTTCTCTACTTCGGCGGAATCGCCGCCTCGCAGCTCAGTCTCAGGATCAGACCTATATATTTCGGATATGCCGGATCTGATTCCGCGGTCCATTCTCCGTAAATCCGCCGCGTTCCGATCATTTACCTGGAATCGCCATTTGCCGCTGACGCGCGCTCGCGGGCCAGATCGGCCAAATATTTTTCATAATCGGATTTATATAAATCTTTTCAGACAGATATGGACACTCAGATGTACTTAGGATAATCCTGAAAGTGCTGCCCTGGGTCGTTGAGGGTGCCGGAGGGCTCGGGGCCGGCAAGACCAGTGGGGCAGGCACGCGAGGAGTCTCCCTGGATGTTGTTATTGGGGGTAGAACCGGAGACACGGACACCAACGGAGGCGAGAGCAGCGACAACAGAAGCAAGGTCCATGCTGATTGTGGTCCGGCAGAAAATCCCAGTCTATGAAGAAAATTGAGGGGAATTATTCTAAATACATCTGAGTGTCCAAAACTGTCTGAAAAGATTTAAATAATCCATTTATGTAAAATTGTCTGGCCGATCTGGCCCGCGAGCGCGCGTCAGCGGCAAATGGCGATTCCAGCTAAAATAGCGGAATGCGGCGGATTTACGGGAAATGGACCGCGGAATCAAATCCGGCATATCAGAAATATATAGGAAATATCCTGCGACTGAGCTGCGAGGCGGCAATTCCGCCGAAGCAAAGAAAATGACCAAAATGTAGCCAATCTGGGCAGAATGTCTGAAAATCTGAGCAGATGGGGCTAGCCGCACTTACACTCCCCCTCCAAAAACACACTGAGGTGTGTCGCTACGTCAACGAAGAACGTAGTGCGGGTAAGTCCCAGAAAAAAATAGAAATGTAGCCTCGATGGGGCGAAATCTGCTTGATCTGACCTGATTTGGGCTGAATTGGCACTGAATCAGGCTGTATGAACCTGAAATGAGACAGAATGAGAAGTGACGAACAGTCCTCCGTGCAGTAAAACATTAGGTCAAGGGCTAGAAAGCATGTAAACGTATCGAGAATCGATACCAAACCATGCATTGGTTGAGAATGAGGTAGATTATTGGTGGATTGAGTGGGGGGATCAAGAATTGGAGTGACATCTCAGCGCTCTGGCACAGTTTCGCTGTCGCGGGCACGCTACGGTGTCCTCGCCGAACTCTACATCGTGTTATCCCGCTTTTGTCGTTCTGAAAACTGCAGCATGTGGCTCAGATTTGGCGAATCTGGTGGATGATCACAAGATTCAGCAAAATTGAGGTTCAATTGGAGCAGAGATTAAGGGGATGAAGCAATCACAGAGAGGTAAAACAAATACAAATGTAGTCTACAGACCCTAAATGCACCATTGAAGGTAGAGATGTTCTTCTGTGCACTTAGATCTAAACAGATCTTCGAGGAATGTGAAGAGATGACAAGGAAATCAAACTAAATTGTCCTAATGTCAGCAATTTCCCTAAGATGAAGGTGAAATGAAACGGAATGTCTGGAACTAAAACTACTAACACTTTCGTTTAGACTAAAGTTAATATATATTGTCGTTTATTCAGCTCAATTGTGCTTTCCGGCACGTTGGTTCGCGAGCATCCAACAGATTCCATCAAAATGTGGATCATGTGATGATGCATCATGATGGGACATGATAGCCCTGGATCCTTGGCATGTAACGCGCCGAAGGTTTCCTGAAGTCGCTTTACTGACAGTATATAACTGAGAGACACCGAATTTACAGTGGCGGTGGTGTCAATCGACTTGGACAAGGCCAATCTTTCGATGGAGTCCCACAAGACACTTGGATTCACCATTCTCGACAGTTTCTGGTCGGATTGAGCTCACATTGGCGTGTGCCAAAAATACAACGAAGCTTACGGACTTCAGAGGTTGCTGTTAGAAGTCCCTAGAGCTCCTAGATGAAGATTGTCTGAACAATTGACGTCTGGGTTTCGTACAACAGTGGCAGAATGATGGACAAACCTGAGAAATTCAAGGTAAATTTGAGGATCCTGGATCTGAATCTGGACTTTGGCGTCAGCATCACAGCAAATGAAGGTTCGATCTGAGTTCCTGGCGTCGCATCTGGTGCAGCCAGTACTACAGGGGATACCTGTAGGGGTGAATGTCGCTGGCCAGCGTTTTGATTATGTACATTTGCTTCCATCTGCACGAGTAGCCAAATTCCAAAGATGCACAGACCAACAGAGACAAGATTACCCCGAATCTGCCTGAATTAAGCCTGAGTTTGGTTTTTTCTGAACACGGCAGCACACTCCGTCAGCGTATCTACGCCTTGTCTGCCGAACGGAGACCAAAGAAAAGTTGATTGACGTCAAATTATCAAACATTCGCAGTTCTCCACATCATGACATAAACAGAAAGAATGAACAGTGGATTGAGCAGAATGTGGTAGGATGGCTTCCTCAATTCGGCCATGCACGAATACATGTGACCACCAACCTGTCTGGCCTGGCCCTCATACGGCTTGGGCGCTGCAAATCAGCGGCCGAACTTGAAGCTTGGTCCTCATTTGGCTCCTGGGCTGGCCTGACCGCAGGAGGGGGGATCGACGGATCAGCCCTGGAATGTGGTTGCTGAGGGCCGTAAAAGGCTGGATCTCGATTCACCACAGGTCGTTTTCCGTCGCTCTCCACTTGTCTGTCTGGTTTCGACAAACAATCTGTCAGGAGTACTCCAATTTCGGGGTGCTTCTTGAGGAAGTCGATGAACCCCTTGGTGTACCCATGGACAAAAGATTGGGCTGGTTCCCAGTTGTTGTGACTGGAATCAAAGCCCCTCCACTCACACAGAAATTCCCATTCGCCTTTGGCGTCACGTCTTGCTTCAACAATCCTCTTGAGTTCGTACTTTCCCCCTTCGATGACCCGATCAGACAGATGTTTCGCAGTCCAAAAAAGGGGTTTAACCCGATCCTTGGGGGAGGGGATCTCTCTCTTGAGGCGATCGCCCGAAACGTCAATTTCCCTGCTGACATCCACACGAATCCTCCACCTGTTCTCACCAAGACGCGCTGTAACAGCGAATGGCCCCTCCTGACGCGTTCCCGTGGGGGGCCGGCCACGGGACGCTGCGGTGGACACACGCAAGTGAGCAGGCAGGCAAAGCACTACGCTCACAAGGGCATCAATGCGTTGTCATGTGACAAAGCGTTTCAGAATCCTTGCCACTCTGCAAAGAGGGAACAAAAGTATGTACAACAACACATCAGGATATGTACACATGGGGTTAAGACTGGACTGGGGTAAGGGCATCACAGGACCATAGACACTCAGTCCCAACTCGTATCCCAATCCCAGGTCCGACCCTCTCAGTGGCTGATGGGGGCGGGGGCTCAAACACAACCCATGCCCTGCTCAGTCCGGACCCTGAAACCCTGCCAATAGGGGGGGTGTCCCGCCCAGCCACAGGCGAGTTCCTGGGAACCAAAGGGCTCCAAGGCCAACCAACAGTGGCTCCCTATGCTCCCTTAATGGCAGGTCCCAACTCCACTCTGAGCCAGAGATATGGCCCCGCCATTATCACCCAGGAGTTGGTAGCTGAAAATGGGCTGTTTCAGCCCAAACTGAAATTAACTCAAAAATCCCCAAAATTGACCCCTCGTCCGGACCCGCCAGAGGTAGGGACGAGGCAACTGACCCTGTGCCCTTCGAGTACGAACCCCCTGGAGCCCTCACCCAACCTGGTTCCCTCTGAGGTCCCGGCATCAGGGCAACACGGATGAGTCATGTGGGGTCATGATGCCAAAATCACCAAAATTGGCGTCATTCCCACGCGTGGCTCGCCCGGCCAAGGTAAGGCCAATGGCTCACAGGGTAGGAGGCAGGACCTAGGACTTATATCTGAGTGTACAACTTGGATTTAGGTCCGGGCTCCCTCTGGGCTTAGAGAAATGGGGCCGCCAATTGACCACACGGAAGGGGGAAATTGGGGTCCCAAAATTGGGTCATTTTGGCTGCCTGAAATGAGCCAAAATTCGGTGTGCTCCCAATAGTATATCTCCACGCCGGCTTGGAGATCGGATCCGCCATTCCATGCGTGATCCCTCGGGAGCCGAACGGAGACTCCCATGCCCTTGGCTCTCAAAGATCTCCATGCCACTCGGCGTGGTGACGATCCCAATTGGGTCCACAAATGCAAAAATGGCAAAATTGCCCATACTCAATTTGGCCTAGCGCCTTAACGAAGGCGGCTCCGCTTCGCCCACGTAGTGTGTGGACCATGGGGACCATTACCCATAACACCCATGTCATATATGGTCCATTGGTCCATGCGTCCGGCGTGCACGAAGGTTAGAACATGGGGCACGGCGGGCAGCAAAAGTGGAAAAATGCTCAAAATGGCCAAAAATGCGCACACTCATGGTTGGGGCAAATGAGGCACATGCCCGACTCGGACCGGAGTGTGCCATAGGATTGGTATCAAGTCATATTGGTCCAACATATCTTTTGGGCGTCGCCCAACTCCTCCGATATTGGGAATGGCAGGGTCGCCAAGTGAGCCCATGATTTGGGATAGTCCCAAATCGCCAACATGGCGGCCACGGTATGTCAAGCCTAAGAGGAGTTATTCGCCGGGTCCAAGATATGTTGGGCACCGAAGTATGTACCCTCATATCATACTTGGGTCATGATGTCAATTGAGCGCAACGTTGAGATACACGGTCGCCACTTGACATCATGACGAGCCAAAAATGGCAAAATTGGCACAATGACACACAAAAGTGCCTTGAAAGGTCTACAATTATATTATAATATCTCCGGCTTGGATCGTGCAATCACTTAATCCTTCTAAACACAATGACTTGACACCATTGACCTTCGATCCCACATATGTGCTCCACTTGGGGCGCCTTGAAAGGTTACGAGCGCTACTTCCCAAGTGGGCACATGAAAATATGGAAAATTGTAAAACACACACCTTGCTCCCAACGCATCGCTTCGGGATCACCACACAAGCTTCCCTTCACGAAGGTTAGGCATGCAATTGACCGTAGGGAGTATGGAGAAGGGGCTTGCCCAATATGAGGTCCATTGGCGGGTTCGACTTGGAGCAATGGACCCGCCAAATGGGCACGCAACACAACACATGGCACATACCACATATTGCCCAAAAAGGTAGCTCCCACCACGATATGTCATGCCCCTCCAAGGGCATAGCTTTGTGTCAATCGCTCATAGGAACTCAAGGAGAGTTCCTATGCCACACCAACACTTGCGCGCTACACTCGAAAGTTATCTTAACGCACGCAATATCATGGCCAAAGAGTTATAACGCAAACTCTACCCAATTGACCATGATCCATTACACTAGCGCGCACGTGTGGAAACGCAAGGCATATAATGCTTCCTAAATTACGTCGGGAGTATTGTAAATACATCCCACGTTTCCTTATCGTAATTCCTCGCAAGCAACACGAGATATGACCTTCACAAGTGGCCTCACGAATCAACTTTGTTTTGCCCATATCTTTAAGACAAATGGAGGGCAGGATAAAAGGGAAGTTGATTTGTGCATACGGAAGCACGTAGGTCCACTCGAAAGAGGTCAAATCAAGTGCGGGGATGTCGAAGTCGAAAATCCGATTTCGACATCCTGAAAAATTCGGATTAAGGTTGCGAGTATTAATTATGAAAATTGCGGAAGCATCCATGCAGTTCCTGGCGACTTTGGAGCCTTCGTGACGGATAGCGTTAAAATTTCCATTATAAACAGTTAAACTGGCGGTTACGGTAAAGTCGCGAACCAACCGCCAGCAGTCAAAACAGTGAGTATCGGAACGGAAGCGTAAAAATTGACGGAAACAATATGAAAATAAAACCCTGTTGATTCCTGATATTCTGATACACAAATCTCCGCTGGCGGTGCATCGGTTGCCGATGCGGGGCTTCACGGCACGGAACACGCCGTGCATGGGGTTAGTGGACCGGAGACCGGTTGTATGCCGTAACCTGGCCATGGGGTTCTGGGTACCGCTTCACTCCCACAAGGGAAGAAGCTTGTCATCTCCGTCCAGGGTGGTTTCGGATTTTTGAAGCCAAACTCGATCATCGACTTCAAAATTGTGGGGGTTTTTTCGACCTTGATTTTGAACCCAAAGCCAGTCAGCTTGATGCTTCTCGATTAATTTCGACACAGATTTATCTGCTCGTTGGACTTCGTCCAAAAACAGCGAAGCATCCTTACAGGGGCGAGGATTATTCAACGGCATGTTCCACCAACACTTCTTTCGTCCAAAGACAATTTCATTTGGAGAAAGGCCATGATACAAAGGCGTGTTGTGGTAACGGCGAAGCAATGCGAAGAGAACTTCCATCCAATGGAAATCCTTTTCACTCGCGAGCTCCTTACGAAGCATATTTATAATTGAGCGGCCGGCTCTTTCACCAGGCAGCGCTCGATGCGAGTGGATTTCACATCGGAGGTGGTGGATTCCAAGGCGAGCACACAATTCTCTCCACCATTCGGAGGTGTACTCTTTGCCTGAATCCGTGACCACCTCGGATGGGACGTCCCAGCCTCCCATCCAGGTCTGCGCGCACCATTTGGCGGCAGCCTTGCCAGTCATCGACTCAATGTTGCAAGGCAACACTTGAATGTAGCCGGAATGACGGCACTGAATAAGGAGCACACCATTGACTTTTTTGTTAGTCCAATGGCACTCTTCGTCATCGAGTTCACCGAGATAGAAAAAATCACTGGTGACTCTGTTAAAGAGGCGCTCCGGAATAGGATGAGGCCTCAGATGGCCGTGCTTCTTCGCGCTGGGAGGCGTCGAGACCGCACATTGGGCGCATCCGGCGGCTACTTTCATGCAGTGAGTATATAGCCGTGAGCCAAACAACCTATGTTTAATCATCGACCACAGTCGACGGCCATGTGCGTGGGGGGACTCCCATTTGTGCCACCAGTTTAACACTCGGGGGGCTAGGGCGTCTGGCACACACAATTTACCCTCCATCCACAGCTTCCCCCCATCCAACGAGTACTCAGCAAAAATCCCATCCTTGTGAGCATCTTTGGATTTGAGATTTCCAAAGACCTCTTTAAACATGGGATCCTGCAGATAATCGGACGTGCAGTCACGGATGATCAGGGAATCTTTAGGCAGGGGTGGAGTTTTGGCCGGATCTCGACGCTTAATGCCCTGGATCAACCGAAATCTACTTACTCGTCGGGTATAGTCAAACCGTTTCACACTCCCTGAGGAGGGATCGGTGACTTTCTCCACGACTTTCAGCGTTTTGGTGCAGATCTCGTGAGCATGCACCGGATCTGAGATGGCCGTGATGTCGTGACACGGCAATGCGTGCTGTTTAACAGCGCACTGCATGCATGCACGTCGAATGAGTTTCTTTTCTTCCTGATCCCATTCGATGATGACATGGCGGTCCTGCTCCGTACCATGGATGTTGGTACTTTGCAGCCCCTCTGAGGCGGGGTAAGCCCATCGGCTCAGAGCATCCGCTACCGTGTTATGTTTTCCAGGCAAATACGACACATGGAGGTCAAACAGACTGAGAAATTCGTGCCATCTGGCCCGTCGACCAGCTGGGCTCGCGACAGTATCAATGTGTTCGGTGGCCCAATACTCCAGAGATCGATGATCCGTCAGGACCTCGACTCGATTGGTGCCAACCCACGATTGGTACTTTTTTAAAGCACAGATGATGGCATATGTTTCTTGCTCACGCGGCGACCATTGCATTTGGCGTGGGGCTAGCTTCCGAGACCAAAATGCAAGAGGGTAATGATCGCCGGTGGCCTCATCAACCTGTTCAAGAACAGCTCCGATCGCGTACCTAGAAGCGTCGGTTCTAATGTAGAAGGGTCGGTCAAATTGGGGCACATGCAACGTGGCGACTTCGCAGAGGGCCGCCTTCAAGTGATGGAAGGCCTCCTCGCACTCGTCAGTCCACTTGACACGAACCTTTGAACCTGCCTTGCCCGCATCTCTCCCTACCTTCAATAATTCAGTGAGGGGGGCAGCAAATTTGGCATAATTCGGCACAAAAGTGTGGTAAAAATTGCAACAACCCAGGAATCCTCTCAACTCCGTGATCGTCTCAGGGCGCTTCCACTTCTGAATAGCGACGAGCTTCCCTGGCCTGGGTCGTCGGGTGCCATTCTCTAGGAGAGAACCACAAAATTCGACTGATTTTAAAAATAATTTTCCCTTCTTTGGCCCACAAACCAGCTGATTGGCGTCAAGAATGTCCAAAACTTGGTTCAGCTGCTTCTCATGTAGGGCCACCAGCTCGGCTTCGGTCAGTCCCTCCCCCTCCGTCGCGATGATTATGTCATCTATGTACACACTCACGAAGGCACGAAGCTCAGGATGGGTTGTGAACAGCACATCCTCCATCATTCTTTGAAAAAATGAGGGGGCGTTCTTCAACCCCATGGGCATGACGGTCCATTGGACTGGGCCACATGGCGTGCACATACAGGTGAGAGGTCGGCTGTCCTTCCTCAACGGCATTTGGTGAAAGCCGTGACGGAGATCCAGCACAGAGAACAAACGACCTCTTGCCCTCTTGGCGATTTCTTCCTCAATGAGGGGCAGGGGGTGTGAATCCGCCTTGGTTTCGGCGTTGAGATTGCGAAAATCAACAACCATTCGCCAACCATCAATAGTGTTCTGGTCTGCAGGCGGCGGCTTCGGGACGGTGAAGGGTGAACAGCACCATTCGCTGGTCATACAACCCTCAAGCCAACCAAATTCCCTGAGATTTCTCTCGATGATTTTTCTGAGAATCTCATGTTTATGTCCATGATTTTCATAAGGACGCTGTTTTTTTGCCTTGTACCCTTCACGAAGCTCGATGAAGGCTTCACCGAACTGTCCACGGACAGGGGGGTCCTTGATCAACTTTCCTGAAAGGGTTGTGTCCTTCCGTTCCTCAAAAATCTTTTCTCTTGACTTGGAACACAATTCAGTGTCCACCTGATCGCCAGGAATTACTGTCGAAAAAACTTTGGCGACTTCTTCGGCTTTGGCAGGAAGAATCTTCTTACGGATGTCCCTAAACAGGTCCGTATCAACTGCCTCTTGAAGATAGGTGGGTCTTGTGTCGAAATCCCAGAGATTCTCTTCGTGATCCAGCTCCTCGAAAGGATCCATGAAAGCTTCCACAGGGGGTTTTTCATAAAAAATTCTGAATTTGCGGCGCGATTGGAGATTTTTCCTCGCCCGTGCACTGAAGATTCTTTTCGATGTCGACCGTATTGGGGAAGAGGGAGACGAGGCGGATCCATTGGACGTTGAATCACTTTGGGTATCTGACGGACAAAAATCAGAAAAAATAGATTCATCATCAGTACCACGCTCAACCTCAGATTCAGACCCAACACAAGAATCAGTACCAGAATCAGCAGAATTAGAGTCAGAAAGCTTTCCATCCACAGTAAGAAAAAGTGCTTTTCCATTGCTTTGGGACATACTCTAGTTGTATTAGAGATGCACTGAGCATCCATGCATTTTTATCTTAGTATTGGTCCAGCCAAAAGTGGTGAGAACACATTTTGACCTATGGAACCAAACACCCAATCAGGATATGGAGTGGACCCCTTAATCCCCTTTCAATCAGAAGTAAAACATCTTTTCCTGAGTTGACTAAGCACTGACATACCTAAGGTAGAACCTATGAATTTATCTATGTTTTTCCATGAATACTTATCTGCCCTAGTGGTATGCACCCTAGGGGGTTAGGCACCTCTTTTTGAGAGGTCCTGGGTTCAATTCCTGGTCAGCCTAACTAAGTAGGAAGATCCCATGTGACATGGCAGTGACCTCATCGCCACATACCATGCCACCTCAGCACATATGGGACCCAAAACAAAGAGTGCACATCTCCTAAGATGGCACTATGGAGAGAGAGTGATCCTGAGGCAGTTTTCTAACTCTTTTCCCAAAACATTTCAGCTATCTCTGTGAATATGCATTCATTTGTATCCTGAGTTGCAGTTTCTGTGAATATCTAATCATCTTACACTGTTTACACTGCAGCCCTTCATGCTTTGATCCTGAATCACCTTCTCTTTGCATACTGTTGGCTTGGGCTATCCTGGATTGAGTTGGCTTTACTGTATTTCAACAAACAAAAGCTTTTCATCATCCAAAACCAGCAGCAGGACACCCTATAGCAACAACAAGCAGCAGGAGAAGCAAAAACACAGTGCTGAAAACACTATAAACTTTTCTGGTAGCAAGAGGCAGCCTGTCTCTGTGCACCGGCAGCGACCCCGCGCCGTACAACCAGTGCTCCGAGCAGGCAAACATAAGCAGAAGGGTGAATTAAGATGGATCCAGGAAGAGTGGACGCCGAGGTGAACACAGCGCCAGCGCCAGAGACACCGGCAAGGCCGGCGCCTGACGCTGTACCTTCGGTGGAGCCCTTACATGGGCCAATGGATACGGCGGAGGACTCCTTGGATGGCCTCCAGACGGCCTTTGGGGCCCTGTCGGTGAAGGAAATGGTCTCTCAACCTCAGCCTGTGAAGAGGAAGAGAGGAAACGAGAGCGAGAAGGATGCTGGAGAAGGAGCAGACGAAGGAGAGGAGCAAGGGCAAGACCCGACGGAAGTCCCTACCTTCGAAGGCGCACCAAGCGCTTCTGGCCTCCAAGCATCACCCTCTCCCATAACCACCACACACCCAGCCGCCGCTACATCCACTTCCACAACCAACCAGCCTATGGCAGAGGGCACAGGCTTTACTGGCATGCCTCACTACCCCGCCTATGGCATGGGCCCACCTACCACTGCGCTCCTTGAGGCAACTACTGCCAGTGAGCCGGTGGCTTCCAGCTCTGCGCCGCGTTGGTATGCGGCTGACCATCCCCATCCACTCCACGCCACTGGAACCTACATGGAAGTTCCTGGGTATGCTCCTGGGTGTGCACCTGGGTATGCACCCCTGAGTGGGTTGAGGAGAGGACCAGAGTCTCTGGGAGGCAGGAGTAGAGGATCGGGAAGATCCTCCAACAGGTCCCTGACGCGGTCGGAGATCGATGAGGTGCTCCGAGGAGCCACTTCGCAAATCGTGAGCGACCTCACGCAAGAGATCAGGGAGAAACTGCAGCCCCTGATGATCCCGTCCCATGCGTCACCTACGACAGTGGGAATGTCACCCCACCGAGTACAGGCTAACCACCTGGCGGCAGGGTTGACGAATACCCTGGGGAGCCTGAGGAGCCGACCGATGCCGACTCCTGCAGCAGTACCAAGAAGCCCATTCGTCCCGAGGACAGCCCAGCCGCCCTACAGTCACGTGACGAACTCGACGAGGGCCGAGCTGGACCAGCTGGGGCTGACAGCCCTAAGGGCTATGGTGGACGTGGAGCCTTATGGCTCCAGTGATCTAGGCGGAGACCCCTCCGATGATGGGCCGCCTTCGATGACTTCTTCTTCGCCATCGGATGACGAAGACCCTGAGGACCCCGAGGACCCCAAGGGTAAGAAGAAGAAGAAGAAGAAGAAGAAGACCCGACGCCCTGAAGGACGCCGAGCTCAGGAGGCGAAGGCTATTGCCACCTCCAAGATAGTGGTAAACCTGCCTGAATTCACAGGCAAGGACCTCAGCGAGTTCGCTGAGAACTTTGGCCGGTTCCTACGACTGACCGGCCAAACCCACGCGAGTGGGCGAGTGAAGTGCGACCTGCTCCTGCAGTGCTGCAAGACGAAGTACCTGGAGAAGCAGGTCAGGCAGATCGTCACCAACTCCGCCACCTTTGCCGACGTGTTGGTTGCCCTGGAGAGGCAGTACCCAACCTACGAGACCGACCTCTCCATCAGGGCCGAGATCCAGAACCTGCCCGTGCTGCCGAACAACCCTAAACCCGGCAGAGTCTCCGAGCTGTTGGCGGACCTGGACCACTGGGCTGGACGACTGACGCCCGGTTCCTACAGCAGCGACGACCTGCTGTTTTGGTTGTGCTCCAAGCTCCCCCGTGAGCTATGGGACGAGTGCCGTCTGACGGCCGAGCGCAAGGCTAGATCCCTCCGCTACGAGGATCTATGCGTGCTGCTCCTGGAGATGGCGCTGGAGAAGGAGAGCGACCAACACCTGAACCACTACCGTCCTGGTGGTGGAGGTTCTGGAGGCAAAGGGTACCAAGGGTCCCGACCTGGGCAGGGGACTACCCCCAAACACGCCCACGCCCGCCTAATGGAGAACGTGAAGGAGCTATTCTGGTGTGATGCCAGAGATGAACAGGGCCACCTGCAGCATGCCTCCGACTGCGAGCAGCGAGACTGCTTTGTTGTCCAGGGGAAGCAGCAGGAAAAGATCACCGGCGCCAAGGTGAAGCTGCCGGATCATTACCGCTGCACCATCACGTGTGCATTCTGCGGTAAGCGGAAGCACTATGAGGACGAGTGCTACCATAAGCAACGCCTATCGGCGAAGCTTAAGGGGGAAGATCCTGGCAAAAGCTCAGGCAAAGGTGGAGGCAAGTCCAAAGGCAACGACTCCGGCAAGGGCAAGTCGAAAGGACGTGGTCAAGGTGGTCAAGACAAGGGTCAAGGCGGACGAGGAGGAGGCGCTAATCGCCAGAACGACAACAAGAACAAGGACAAGAACGGAGGTAACCCCAACCCTAATCCAGGGGGGAACTCCGAGCCCTCTGGAGGGCAGTCTGGACCTACCACACGCTCACAGACGCAGGCCCAGCAAGAACAAGGAGCCAAGCGTGAGCATGAAGGTGGTGACGACGGCAACGCCAAGAAGAGAAGCCGTTTCATGAGGATGGCCCGCAAATTGCGGAACAAGGGGTTCGAGGTGACCTGTCCCGCGGAATTCTGACGGGGACGCTCTGGTGGCACCCAAGACCTGGTGTTTTGGGTACGTATCCGACTAGGGGGACGTGAGTACCTGGGGGTACTGGATACTGGAGCCACAATATCGATAGTGGCCAAGAAAATTTTACCTTGTGGGAGCCTGAAGAACACCATGACCACCGCCGCTATACGGATGGGAGATGGACATGTGGTGCACAGCTGCGGGGACTGCGAAGTGGAGGTACCTATGGGCTCCAGGACTATCGCCCATCGGTTCTATGTGATGGATACTGATGCCTTCGACTTTGTACTGGGGACTGACTTCTTCGTGCAGCACTCCCAGATACAATCCCTGACGCTGCAAGCGCCCTACCTCCTGTACGTGGACCACGGCAGTGGCAGAGAGTCTGTGCCACTGGAGCAGTCGGAACATACCTCGAGTTACCTGAGACTATCGAAGGAGGAGCCCTCGAACATGATGGCGGCCTCCAAAACTGAGGACTACCAATTATTGGGGGAAGTCCTAGACCAAGGTCTGAAAGAGTTGGGTTACTCTCGAGAAGACCTAAGTGTGGAACTGTTCGCCAGCGACAAGCAGCATGTACTGGACCTATACTGCAGCAAGGGGAAGAACTGCAGCTACAAATTTTACTGGCCCTCTTTCGGGATGGCCTACGGGAACCCCAGATTCAGTGAACTGGGGAAGGTGCTGACCAAGGTGGCCTTGGAACGTTCCCGTATGGTCCTGTGTTCCCCCGATTGGGGAGCCCATGGGGGCAACGAGTACTGGCGAACCCTCCTTGACAAGCTGACTATCAGCTCCGTGCGGTTGCCTGATGAGGCCATCTACGTGCCTCTGGGACGCAAGACGCCCATTGGGAAGCCTGGATGGGGGAGTATGCTCAGCGTGGTGGACGGGAGTCTAACCACCATCCCCTGGGAAGACCTGGACCCTACTCTGGTCCAGGCTATACAACGAGAAAGCGATGGACTCGCCTTGGGTGACTTGAAGGATCGCCTACGACCTCAAGATGCTGTTGAAACTACACCCGGAGGAGATGAGTACGTCGTGACTGACACCAACGCCCCCAACTCTCCCTGTCATGTACCTGTTCCTGATGGAGTCTCTGAGTGTGGACTATCTGAGCTACCTAGCTCTATCCACTCAGACGACGAAACTGAGCACGACGCCTTCTTCGTGCAGACTGCGGTGGAAGAAGTGGAGAACGCCGAGTACGTCGCCCCACTAAAACCCCTACTCTCCATCAGGGTGGAAGACCCCGTGGATGAAGAGCTGGACCCTCGATCCAGGCTCAGGGAGTATGTAGATTCCAAGAGGAAGTTGGTGGCGAAAAAGCTATGCTACGCGAAGCCTACCCGCAGCTCGTGGCCACTGAAGCAAGGACGTATGGGAGACCTCTCCCAATTGAAGGAGGACCTCGAACAGAAGATCACCACCTGGCAAAGGGAGGTAGATCTCAAGCTCATGAAGAGCGTGTGGGGTGCCCATGTGAGGACCCCAGAGGAGGACGACCTCTCGGAGGAATGTGTATGTGAACCCCCTAAAGCGTGCCTATGTTGCCATCGTCCACCGGAGATGGTTGAGCAAGACCTTCTGTATGCCTACCAAGGGCTGAAGGATGCGACCGCGGGCGAAGAGTCGGTGGAGGACCACCTCCCGACGTCTATTCAAGGGGCAAGCAACTTACACTCCGACGAGGACATGGAGGACAAGATCAAGGTACTGGACCCGCGGGTACAAAAGCTGATAAGGACCTATCTGGAGGTGTTCGGAGAACTACCCCCTCCAGCCTCATGCGACAAGCTGGTACAGATGGACCTCAAGCTGAAACCCGAGTTCGTGGGTCACAAGATCCGGAGGAGACCCTATCCAGCTCCTAAAGAGCAGGCCGACGAGATTGAGCGACAGATACAAGAATGTATCGACGCTGGCCTAGTCCTGGAGTACAAGGATGGGGACTACCCCCTACACTGCAGCCCCTGTTTCCTGGTGGCTAAACCTGGGTCTACAGCCAAACGGCTGGTAGTGGACTATGGAGAGCTGAACAAGAAGACGTTGAACCACTCAGGGTCCATTCCCAATATGGAGTCTACCCTGGAGAAGATAGCCTCCTGTCGCTACAAGACCAAGATGGACAAGCGAAGTGGATTCTGGCAAGTGGACCTGACGCCCAACGCGCAGGAACTACTGGCCTTCATCACCCCTCAGGGGAGGGTTTTCAAGTGGAAGGTCATGCCCTTCGGCGTGGCTAACGCCCCCGCTCTGTTCCAAGAGCTGATGAACAAGATCTTGTCCATCCTACGAAGGAGACCTAAGGTGCAGGAGCTCATATCCCGTGGGGCCCAGATGGAGGCTCACATCGACGATGTATGCCTCGGGACCAATACCCAGGAGGATCACCTAATCCTCTTGGGTGAGTTCTTTGCGGTCTGCCAGGAGAACCACACACGACTCAAGCTGGAGAAGTGTGAGTTCATGCAGGAGACCATGCAGTACCTGGGGTTTGACGTTGGCTATGGGTGGTGGACCCCAGCGGCCTCTAAGGCCAAACCCCTGATGGATGCCAAGGTACGACACGAAGACCCCAAGAAAGGACTTCATGATGTACTCAGTTTCATTGGGGCGTGCAACTTCTATCGCCGCCACATCAAAAACTTCACCTACACCAGCGCAGTACTGACTGACTTGATCAAGAAGAGTACTACTTGGCGCTGGGGCCCACAAGAGCAACAAGCGTTTGACGAGCTCAAGGACAAGGTAGCCAACGCTAAGTGCTTGGGCGTGCCTAGGGCACAAGGGGAGATTATCCTGGTGACCGACGCCAGCAATGTGGGCGGTGGTGGAACGTTGTTCCAGTGGCAAGCACTAGAGAAGGAGGAGTTCGACTCGGCCATTTCCCAATGGGGGACGGAAGGTCTCAACCGAGATGGAACCCTCAAGCACAGCTACCCTGACGACAAGTGGGTCCTAGTACCTCTGGGCCATTGGAACTGGAAGTGGAACCAGGCCAGGGGGAACTACTCCACCTATGAGCAGGAACTGCTCGCGGGTATGCTGGTGCTATCCTCACAAGCACGACTGTTGGGGAGTAACCCTGTGGTCTGGCTATGCGACCAAGAACCGGTCCGCAGTTTCCAGAAGGGCCCCCCACCTGAGAAGGCCAAGCTACGTCGCTGGTGGACCTACCTCAGTCAACTACGGCTGACGGTACACCATATCCAGGGAGTGAAGAACGAGTGTGCTGACTACATCAGCCGCAACAACTTCGACGCCCTGATTGGTGCCCGGTCTGAAGCGCTGGCTAAGGAAGCGTTCAGCCGTATGGACGTACACCTGGACCTGAACATGACCATGATACGCCCCCTGGATGGACTCCAACAATCGGAGTACCTACAGGAGTTTGGGGATATCTACCAGCGCCTGGAGAAACGCCTTGAACCCCTCCTGGTCAACCAAGACCAGTGGAAGCGGGACAAGAGCTACCTCTGGCACGAGGACCGCATCGTGGTGCCTAGTGACCGAGTCCCAGCGCTGCTGAAGTGGACCCATGAGTCCAGTGGTCATGTGGGTGCTGACCGTACCCTGAGGCTGTTCAAGCAGTGGTTCCACACTACGTGGACTGACGACCAGCTGCGGAAGACGCTCCTGCCTATCGTGGACAAGTGCCCGTGCAGGTCCTGTAAACCAGGGGATATCAGGGACAGAGGTCTCTACTCGACCCTGCCCATCCCTCACTGTGCTAACAGTGTTCTATACGTGGACTACACGGAGATGCCGAAGTTCGGGGGCTATGACTTCGCCCTCGTGGTAACCTGTGGGTTGACCAGGTTTACCAGGGTGTTCCCATGTACCAAGCACATTACCGGAGAGGAGACTATCAAGATACTCCTGGAGGAGTGGTTTTGTGTCTATGGGGCGCCCAAGGAGATCAACTCCGATGAGGACGTACGAGTACGCTCAGATACTGGCTGGTACAAGAGGGTCCTGAGGTCCCTCAATGTCCAGGTGTCTACGGGGATTCCCTACTCTCACACGAGCAACCCCCTATGTGAGCGACAGATTCGTGTCCTGAAGGAGAACGTCAGGATATGGTGCAAAACTGAACGCACCAGAGACTGGGTGAGACTACTCCCCGTCATATCCTTGATGATGAACTCCCAAGAGAGTTCAGCTACTGGCTACTCGCCACATGAGCTATTCATGGGGCGCCCGGCGTGGTTCCTACATGCCCCCTATCCAGAGGACACCCATTCTTCTGTGGGTGAGTGGGTCCAAGAGCAACAAGCGAAGGTGGACAAGGCCAAGGCTATGCTCCAGAGAGTGAGGGAGCGTCAGTGGAACAAGAAGAACAAGCACCGAGTACCGGCCACCTACCAAGAGGGGGACTGGGTGCTGGTGCACCACAGCCGACTACCCGCCTGGCCTCGCTCTACCAGCGATGACCCATACTTCGGGCCGTACAAGATTCTATCTGTGGATGGTCACCGTATCACGGTGCGGTGTTCTCCCCGTCTAGGGGGGACCCTGGTGTGCGCCGCTCAACACCTGAAGCGCTACCATGATCCTGAAGACCTCTGTGGGGAGGAGTGGGAGCTGAACGACGAGGAAATCGCCGCTCTGGACCTACAAGGGGCTGCCAGCCCTATGGAAGTTGAAGGTGAACTCCCCGACATGAACGCCGAGGAGATGGCTAAGGAGGGCTTCTACCTGGTGAAGTCTGTCCTACGCCACCGCTATCGCCAGGGTTGGCGCTTCCTCACCCTCTGGGAAGGGTTTGGAGTCGAAGAGGCCACCTGGGAGCCCTTCTCTGCATTTGTTCTACCTGAGGGACGCCTAAACTCAGTTCTGGTTGACTACTTGTCCCAGAACAACCTTGGTGAGTTGTTGAGGCTCGCCGAGACGCTTGCCTCCAAGAATAAAGCTAGGGACTGAACCTTACCCTTACCTGCCAAAGCGTATGTGTGAATGTGCTAGTCCTAAGGTCCTGAGAGCAAGCCGCAGAAGTGGTGTCCTAATTATACCCAAGTCTGCGCCCTTGCTGAACCTGGAGGGTTGGCTTATTGATGCCACGGGGTACGCCCCGGGTCTCCCCTCCCCTATGCGCCCAATTTCTGTGCTGGCGCAAAACCTTGGGGGAATACCCAGAGTGTTAGTCCAGGTATTGTTTTCCCTACCTACCTGACTACTAAAGGGAGGGGTGGCCAAAAGCTATGAAGGCATGCAAAACGCCTGTTTGCTATGTGGCCAAAAACACTAACCTAACCCACTGTCACAGCCCACCAACCCAGCTAAAATTGCAGGAAAAGGGTGGGACCGTGACACGCCCCCTACAGGTCCTACACACCCTACAGTGGCACCATCCTGGTGGGCGAGCGCTGGGCAACTGGCTCTAGCCCCCACGCAGGACTACCACTCCTACACGCACACTCTACTTGGCGTTGCGAAGAGGAGGTTCTCGAGGGTCCTAGCGACCCACCTGTGAAATGACAAGAGAACACAGCGCTGCTAAGCTACTGTGGCCTCACAGGGGACGCCACAACGCGTTTCCCCTGCAAGGGCTTGGAGGGAAGGAGTGCTCTCGTGTGCAAGGCGCAGATGTCGATGAAGTCGGACTCCCTGCTCTGCCACAGGCGGAGCGGAGTTCCTTGTTTGTGTGATCTGCGCCCCTGTTTAGCAGGGCATAAAAAAAAATGCTGCTGCACCACTCACCCTACCTGCCCACCTGTAAAGCAAAGGCAAATGAAAGGGCGTTTGCGGCGGAGGAACCAAGACACACTCCAGGTATTATACCCTTCTCAGTGTGCCCTATAATACGCTGTCCGCAAACACGCTGCATGGAGCAGCTACCCTTATCAAGCAAGCAAGCGTTAAGGGACTCCTCAGGTTCTCTTAAAGAACGTACCGAGGAGCCCCTGGGTAGCCTAAACAAGGTTTACCGTGCGCACTTCGCGTGGCCTACCCTTTAATGCGTGTGTGCATGCACGACTATGCACGATCACGTGGGCAAACCTGCCCATCTCCACCACGATCTTGACTCCACCAGGGGGTGGCCCCGCCTGGGCGTACCTACCTTACCTACCGCTGGGAAGTGAAGCAAGGAGAGAGGACAAAAGGGACGCACGCGAAGAACGTTGCTATGCACTTGTGTGTATGACTAATCACCCTGATCTGACCGCTAATCATCTGCAATCTTTCTAATCAATCCCTCTACCGCGTCCTATCGTGGTTATCGTTGTTAACGCTGCTACACGACTCGTTCACGGAGACACGAGACGAGCAATGTGTATGCGGCATGCAAGACGAGCATACCTGTAGTTTATACCTGATTCATTGAAGTCTCTTCAATTGATTTTCGAATTCTTGAATTTTTGAAGCTTCTATTAGTGTGGGTGGAATCTGTATGTTTGTTTATTAATGTGTGTCTCGTCATTTTCAAGACTACGTGATACATACGTTTATAATTCCATTATTTTTCCATTTTCCGGCGCTTCGCTAGGAGCCGCTCCTGCGCGCCACCATTTTGGACGTATGAATTTTTGGATTTAAAAAATCCAAAGATGACTATAATTTCTATAAAAATGTGCTTCTGATGCACAATTGGATTCTGCTCAGGTGTGTCGTTTCAGAAAAATTCTACGCCGTCATTTGACGGATTTTGGTGTCGTCGCTTCGTTTTTGCGTGGATTCGTCCATAATTCTCCCATTCCTGCCTCTGCAGATACCCACGCGCAGCCTCGCTGAGTAGGCCGTGTTCGGGCCGAAACGCAGGTGCCTGGAGAGACTGAGCAGAACCAAGACCCCACCAAGGGGCAAATTAATTTCTTTCTCGACTCCCTACGCCCTAAGACAGGTCACAGGTCGCCAGCAGGTTTACGAGAACCCATGCGAGTGTGTATAATGTGTCTTGCGTTTGGGTTATGTCGACGCTGCGTCTTGGAGGGAGGGATGCATATGCACATGTTTGGCATGCTCCCAATCTAACCCAACCAAGCCACAGGAGCCCCGGCAGCGCCAAGAGCGCTGAGTCTTCTGTAGGAAACTGTACAATCAGAGCAGCAAAAGGGCGCCAGCCATGGTGAGCACCCATTTTTCCAGTGTGAGGGAGACTGTAGGTATTTTAAAGTAGATGTGGAAACCAAGGAAAGGCCAAGAAAAATTCCCTTTTTCCTAAAATGCGACAGTGGTGGCCACCACAGCACAAGGGGGGAGTAAGAAAAAGTGCTTTTCCATTGCTTTGGGACATACTCTAGTTGTATTAGAGATGCACTGAGCATCCATGCATTTTTATCTTAGTATTGGTCCAGCCAAAAGTGGTGAGAACACATTTTGACCTATGGAACCAAACACCCAATCAGGATATGGAGTGGACCCCTTAATCCCCTTTCAATCAGAAGTAAAACATCTTTTCCTGAGTTGACTGAGCACTGACATACCTAAGGTAGAACCTATGAATTTATCTATGTTTTTCCATGAATACTTATCTGCCCTAGTGGTATGCACCCTAGGGGGTTAGGCACCTCTTTTTGAGAGGTCCTGGGTTCAATTCCTGGTCAGCCTAACTAAGTAGGAAGATCCCATGTGACATGGCAGTGACCTCATCGCCACATACCATGCCACCTCAGCACATATGGGACCCAAAACAAAGAGTGCACATCTCCTAAGATGGCACTATGGAGAGAGAGTGATCCTGAGGCAGTTTTCTAACTCTTTTCCCAAAACATTTCAGCTATCTCTGTGAATATGCATTCATTTGTATCCTGAGTTGCAGTTTCTGTGAATATCTAATCATCTTACACTGTTTACACTGCAGCCCTTCATGCTTTGATCCTGAATCACCTTCTCTTTGCATACTGTTGGCTTGGGCTATCCTGGATTGAGTTGGCTTTACTGTATTTCAACAAACAAAAGCTTTTCATCATCCAAAACCAGCAGCAGGACACCCTATAGCAACAACAAGCAGCAGGAGAAGCAAAAACACAGTGCTGAAAACACTATAAACTTTTCTTCCACCAGGAATGCAAGCGAACTCCAGGACCGCTGTGGCAGGGGACCTGTGTCGTCCCTGGCATACAGCTTAATCTTCCTGGGAAGTTCGATGTAATCAACACAAATGTCTTGTAATTCCTGAAACCAAGGCTTGTCGTCCCACAAGGGCACAACTAAAATTGCCTGGGTTTTATCTTGCTTGATTTTGTGGATAACCTGCTGGATTAAGTGAAACGGAGGATTAATCCACAACTTCTTGTCCCATTTATGGGTCCAAGCGTCGCGAAAATGCTTGTCAAAGCGCTTGTTCATACGGTTAGCAAAGGCATCATACTGTGGCCAAAAGGAATGGTGTTCATGAAAGTATTCACAAATTGCATCGCGCCATTTGTCGACAACTCTGTAGGATGAAGAGTGCCAGCGCGAAGGGCGTCGTGGCTGGGAGTCCCTACGAAGACATTCTAACTCTTGGGAGTAATCGGCACTCCCATTCACCTCTGCAATGGTGACATCTTCACCAAATTTTGGTGTCACCTTTTGCTTCAAAAATTCTTCTGCACTTTTAAACCCTGCGTGCAAAAAACGAAATTCAGGACGCTCCAAAGGACCTGACTCCAGCAAAAAACAACGACGATGACCTACGGGCGCTACCCTGTTCTTACGAAGCCAAGGATGGCCCAAATAAAGGTCATACTTTATGTCAGCACGATAGAAGTAGTCATCCTTAAGGACAACTTCTTCCACTTTTTGCTCTTCCCAAAGGTCTTGAGCGACCAAATGAGTGGATATATAACAACCGCGTTGCCCACCTGCGAGAGAATGTCCAGAAACTCCCTCGAGGGTAACAGGATGAGGCGACTCAAACACGCAGTCGTCGGGTAAGAAGGAATTGGATTGGAGATTTACCTCTGATCCATTGTCACACAAACAAGTGGCGAGGTGGAAATTTCCCTTGCAATCAGAGACCCACAGCTTTGTGACAAACTGACGAGCCCTGTGCTTGGACTGTACACCAACCTCGTCCACTACAACAGAAGGATCCGCTGCCGGATCCAGGGGAGAGGAGACAAGCGACCCTACATCAAGTAATGGTCGATCAGGAATTTGGGGATCATGCCTGAAATCGCCTGGGGAGGGGCGATTTTCGTGGCTCCCCTAGGCGTTCTGACCTCCAGCGGCTGCGTTAACATTGTGAACACAGCCTGATTCGTCGATCCACTCATCTTGGAACGGA
Organism: Eutreptiella sp. 'Long Island Sound 2002'; assembly: GCA_964036045.1. NCBI lineage: Eukaryota > Euglenozoa > Euglenophyceae > Eutreptiales > Eutreptiaceae > Eutreptiella > Eutreptiella sp. 'Long Island Sound 2002'. The sequence goes on along the minus strand of OZ038398.1, from coordinate 25,896,675 downwards.
TCATCCGCTGGATTCAGGGCATTTTCGACATAATCTCGATCCGCATCAGACACCTGGTCTGCACCTGAGACCTGATCCACACGATGGTTTCCCTTTCCACGTCCACGGCCACGGCCGCCGGATGATGGGCCACCACCGTCGCCACGCCCTCTGCCCTTACCAGAGAAAGGGGTTCCTGAAGGATTTCCCTTACCTTTACCCTGTGATCCTGGAGCATTTCCTTTGTTTGTACCGGATTGAGGGGTTTGGCCTGGATTTCGATTTCCGCCTCCGGCGTTGCCATTGGGACTTGTCTGGCCGTTCGGCTGTCCACCGGAGCCGGATGGAGTCCGATTTCCTTTGCCTTGGAACCCGCCAGGGCCTCCGGTATTTTTGTTTCCACCGGAGGGGGTCGAATTACCCTTTCCCCCCTTGGCACCATGCACCTGTCTGTCATTCCTGTCTGAATTCTGCGAATTACTGACATTTTCACCAATCACCTTGTGATCGTAAGTAGACCATCGGTGATTAGCAGTAGAATGCGTCTTAGCTCGGTTCGTAGAACCTAAAAGAAGACAGATGCTACAATGATCCTGAACATTCCGGGTGTCATTCACCTTTTTGTTGCCCTTTTGGGCCCCATTTTGGGTGTTTTGCTGGGTATTCCTGGTTCCCCCAAGACCCTCATGGAAATTTTGATTGGCGGCGTCAGCGAGCCTCTCAACCTCTTCCCACAGTTCCTGCGGAGTGAACGAAAACACCCAGTTCCTGGCCTTCAGGCGATGGCCGTGGAAACTTACTCCCCTGTTGAGGACTTGGACAAACAAGTCCCGATCCTCGTGTTCATTAAACTTGATTTTCCACGTGTTTTCAGGGAATTTCACCTTGGTAAACGACGTGGGGGAGCACTTTTGAAGTGCCTCCCTGACTGTAAACCGGTTGGCCGAGGCGTCAAAGCCATCGACTTCCGCCCACCAGGTCTTGACCTTTTCTTCGGACTGTTTATTCCGAAGGGTGGCGGCGGTTTCTGAGGGGATCTTGTCAAAAATCAGATTTTTCAGCTCGGCACTAGAAAATTTTTCGCCTGAATGTTCAGATTCTTCTACGAGATTCCAGAAGCGCTGTCTCTTGTCTTGCACTTCGTGCAAGATTAGTCGCGAGAATGAAGGAAAATTCTTCAACATCTGGTGGTAATGGTCCTCAGGCAGCCGGGATCCACGTACCTCCAACTGTTCCCACACCTCATCAAAGGTAAGGGGGGAACTTGAATCCTCACGATCACTCCAGGTCCTGAGCCAAGTGTTGGCCGGCGCTCCCTCAAGGCAGTCCAGGAGGGCCATCAGGAACTGATCATCCTGGAGCTTTTGAGTCTTAACCCACAGTTTAAATTCCCGTTGGAACTGAGGCCAACGTCTGGGGTTCCCATTATACTTCGGTTGCTTGGCAACCTGACGAAGTCGCAATGAAGTGGGATTTAGGAGTGAATCCAGCCCAACACCGGCCGTAATGGCAGACACCTTGGCGGCATCATTAGCCACACCAGCTCCGGCGAGGGTCTGGGCGAGCAACATCTGGGCAATTGCATTGGAATCAACAGCAGGAAGGGTAGTACGGGAGGCAGTTCGTTTGGCATTCTGAACCTCAGTCCTAGCCTTCGCCGATCTACTCTGAGATCGAGAGATTGTAACCCTTTCCTTTAGCTTAGTCCTGCTGATCCTTGCGTCGGTGGTCTTAGAGTCCACCGAAGGAGCAATCGAAAAAATTTCTGTCGCCTCCTCCGACGGTTCTGTTGTTTGTTCCACCGATGATGCGCCCTCAGACCTCATGTGGGTCTTGAAAAGATCTTTAATTCCCAGCGTCTGAATGATGAGTTGCATTTGATCTTTGAGCAATTGGAGCTCAGTATCTCGCTGTAATCTGCAAGAGCAGTCGGCAGGACAGTACATACCGTGTCCTGAAGGGCCTGAGCAGGCTGTCGGACCGCTAATCTCAGTGGTTCGCAGCCAGGAGTCCACTTGGGGAGCTCCTTCAGTCCTAATTTCCAGGCTTGCCTAGCTGCCTCTAAAATTCCTTCCTCAACCGCGGCGGCTAGATCGTCGCGGATGGAAACAGAGGGATGAAAGGCGGAGGGCCCGGCAACAGGTGCCTTGGTCTTCTCCTTCGGGAAGGGACTTGCCTCCCAGATCTGCAAGAAAATGGCAAAAGATTCATCTTCTTGAGAACACCACCACATCCTGGTATTAATTTCTTCTTGAAGGAGGAAAAAATATTCGAATAAAAAATCAGAGGCGATTCTTTCTTGTCCTATCAGCTTAGACGTGGCTAACAGACAAAGGGCCTCAAGCGCCTCAAGGTTACGGGTCACTTCTGAAGACAAATGGTTGTCCCATTGTGCCCATGAGGCTGGTCGATTATAGGTAGGTACCTCACCTGGACCACCCATCTCAATGTCGTCAATGTTGGCGTCGATGGTCTCAAAATGTGGACATTGGTAAGGAGTATTGGTACCTGCCAGGTCCGTAAGCTCCACCGGAGCGTTGCCATTAGCGTAGGCTGGGAGATTCCAGCTGCTTGATGGCCAATTTCGACTGGGATCTTGATTGTAATCTGGGCCTCCACAGCTGCTGATTTGTGCCCTTCTTGGGCAATTTGGGCTTGCGCAAGGCAGTCCTCTCAAGGCCTCGTTCGCACAGCACCACGGCAGCGTAATCGTTACGTCTCCGGAGGTGGCGGAGTCTACGGGGCCGTACTGGGGAGCTAGCTGTGGTTGGGACACCAAAGGAACAACATTCAGGTAGCCTCTGCTACCATGAAAGTGCTGCCCTGGGTCGTTGAGGGTGCCGGAGGGCTCGGGGCCGGCAAGACCAGTGGGGCAGGCACGCGAGGAGTCTCCCTGGATGTTGTTATTGGGGGTAGAACCGGAGACACGGACACCAACGGAGGCGAGAGCAGCGACAACAGAAACAAGGTCCATGCTGATTGTGGTCCGGCAGAAAATCCCAGTCTATGAAGAAAATTGAGGGGAATTATTCTAAATACATCTGAGTGTCCAAAACTGTCTGAAAAGATTTAAATAATCCATTTATGTAAAATTGTCTGGCCGATCTGGCCCGCGAGCGCGCGTCAGCGGCAAATGGCGATTCCAGCTAAAATAGCGGAATGCGGCGGATTTACGGGAAATGGACCGCGGAATCAAATCCGGCATATCAGAAATATATAGGAAATATCCTGCGACTGAGCTGCGAGGCGGCAATTCCGCCGAGGCAAAGAAAATGACCAAAATGTAGCCAATCTGGGCAGAATGTCTGAAAATCTGAGCAGATGGGGCTAGCCGCACTTACAAATCCGCATCAATTTTCTTCATAGACTGGGATTTTCTGCCGGATAACAATCAGCATGGATCTTGCTTCCGTTGTTGCTGCTCTCGCCTCCGTTGGTGTCCGTGTATCCGGTTCTACCCCCAACAGCAACGTTCAGGTCGACTCCTCGCGTGCCTGCCCCACTGGTCTTGCCGGCCCTGAGCCCTCCGGCACCTTCAACGACCCAGGGCAGCACTTTCATGGTAGCAGAGGCTACCTGAATGTTGTTCCTTTGGTGTCCCAACCACAGCCCGCTCCCCAGTACGGGCCCGTAGACCCCGCCGCTTCTGGAGAAGTAACGATTACACTGCCTTGGTGCTGCGCGAACGAGGCCTTGAGAGGAATGCCTTGCGCGAGTCCAAGCTGCCCAAGAAGGGCACAAATCAGCAGCTGTGGGGACCCAGATTACCACAATCCCAGTCCAAATTGGCCATCGAGTAGCTGGAATCCGCCGGCCTACGACGATGGCAACGCTCCGGTAGACCTTACGGAGCTGGCAGGTACCAACATTCCTTACCAATGTCCAACATTTGAGACCACGGACGCCGATCTGAACGACATTGAGATGGGTGGTCCAGGTGAGGTACCTAGCTATAATCGACCAGCCTCTTGCGCACAATGGGGCGACCATTTGTCCCCAGAAGTGACCCGTAACCTTGAGGCCCTTGAGGCCCTTTGTCTCTTAGCCACGTCTAAGCTGATCGGACAAGAAAGAATCGCCTCTGATTTTTTAATGGAATATTTTTTCCTCCTTCAGGATGAAATTAATACCAGGATGTGGTGGCGTTCTCAAGAAGATGATTCTTTTGCCATTTTTTTGCAGATCTGGAAGGCAAGCCCCTTCCCGAAGGAGAAGGGCACGGCACCTGTTCCCGGGCCCTCCGCCCCTCATCCCCCTGTTTCCATCCGCGACGATCTAGCCACCGCGGTTGAGGAAGGAATTTTAGAGGCGGCCAGGCAGGCAAGCCTGGAAATCAGGGCTGAAGGAGCTCCCCAAGTGGACTCCTGGCTGTGGACCACCGAGATCAGCGGTCCGACAGCCTGCTCAGGCCCTTCAGGACACGGTATGTACTGTCCTGCCGACTGCTCCTGCAGATTCCAGCGAGATTCGGAGCTCCAATTGCTCAAAGATCAAATGCACCTCATCATTCAAACGCTGGGAATAAAAAATTTTTTCAAGACGCACATGCGGTCTGAGGGCGCCTCATCGGTGGAACAAGCAACAGAGCCGTCGGAGGAGGCGACAGAAATTTTTTCAATTGCTCCTTCGGTGGACTCGACGACCACCGATGCAAGGATCAGCAGGACCAAGCTAAAGGAAAGGGTTAAAATCTCTCGTTCTGAGAGTAGGACGGCGAAGGCTAGGACTGAGGCTCAGAATGCCAAGCGAACTGCCTCCCGTACTGCCCCTCCTGCTGCTGATTCCAATGCCTTAGCCCAGCTGTTGCTCGCCCAGACCCTAGCCGGAGCTGGTGTGGCGAATGATGCCGCCAAGGTGTCTGCCATTACGGCCGGTGTTGGGCTGGATTCGCTTCTTAATCCTACTTCATTGCGACTTCGTCAGGTTGCCAAGCAACCAAAGTATAATGGAAACCCCCGACGTTGGCCTCAGTTCCAACGGGAATTTAAACTGTGGGTTAAGACTCAAAAACTCCAAGATGATCAGTTCCTGATGGCCCTCTTGGACTGCCTTGAGGGAGCGCCGGCCAACACTTGGCTCAGGACCTGGAGTGATCGTGAGGATACAAGTTCCCCCCTTACCTTTGATGAGGTGTGGGAACAGTTGGAGGTACGTGGATCCCGGCTGCCAGAGGACCATTACCACCAGATGTTGAAGAATTTTCCTTCATTCTCGCGATTAATCTTGCACGAAGTGCAAGACAAAAGACAGCGCTTCTGGAATTTAGTGGAAGAAGCTGAACATTCAGGCGAAAAATTTTCTAGTGCCGAGCTGAAAAATCTGATTTGTGACAAGATCCCCTCAGAAACTGCCGCCACCCTTCGGAACAGACAGTCCGAAGAAAAGGTCAAGACCTGGTGGGCGGAGGTGGAAGGCTTCGATGCCTCTGCCAATAGGTTTTCCGTCAGGGAGGCACTGAAAGTGCTGCCCTGGGTCGTTGTGGGTGCCGGAGGGCTCGGGGCCGGCAAGACCAGTGGGGCAGGCACGCGAGGAGTCTCCCTGGATGTTGTTATTGGGGGTAGAACCGGATACTCGGACACCAACAGAGGCGAGAGCAGCGACAACAGAAGCAAGGTCCATGCTGATTGTTATCCGGCAGAAAATCCCAGTCTATGAAGAAAATTGAGGGGAATTATTCTAAATACATCTGAGTGTCCAAAACTGTCTGAAAGAATTTAAATAATCCATTTATGTAAAAATGTTTGGCCGATCTGGCCCGCGAGCGCGCGTCAGCGGCAAATGGCGATTCCAGCTAAAATAGCGGAACGCGGCGGATTTACGGGAAATGGACCGCGGAATCAAATCCGGCATATCAGAAATATATAGGAAATATCCTGTGACTGAGCTGCGAGGCGGCAATTCCGCCGAAGCAAAGAAAATGACCAAAATGTAGCCAATCTGGGCAGAATGTCTGAAAATCTGAGCAGATGGGGCTAGCCGCACTTACACTCCCCCTCCAAAAACACACTGGGGTGTGTCGCTACGTCAACGAAGAACGTAGTGCGGGTAAGTCCCAGAAAAACATAGAAATGTAGCCTCAATGGGGCGAAATCTGCTTGATCTGACCTGATTTGGGCTGAATTGGCACTGAATCAGGCTGGATGAACCTGAAATGAGACAGAATGAGAAGTGACGAACAGTCCTCCGTGCAGTAAAACATTAGGTCAAGGGCTAAAAAGCATGTAAACGTATCGAGAATCAATACCAAACCATGCATTGGTTGAGAATGAGGTAGATTATTGATGGATTGAGTGGGGGGATCAAGAATTGGAGTGACATCTCAGCACTCTGGCACAGTTTCGCTGTCGCGGGCACGCTACGGTGTCCTCGCCGAACTCTACATCGTGTTATCTCGCTTTTGTTGTTCTGAAAAGTACAGCATGTGGCTCAGAATTAGCGCATCTGGTGGATGATCACAAAATTGAGTAAGATTGAGAGTCAAATTGAGCAGAGACTAAGGGGATGAGACAATCACAGTGTGGAAAAACAAATACAGATGTAGTCTGTAGACCCTAAGTGAACCACGGAAGGTAAAGATGTTTTTCTGTTCACTTAGATCTAAACAGATCTTCGAGGAATGAGAGGAGATGATAAGGAAATCAATCTAAATTGTCCTAATGTCAGCAAATTCCCTAAGATGAAGGTGAAATGAAGCGGAATGTGTACAACTGAAACTACCAACACTTTCGTTTAGACTAAAGTTAATATATATTGTCGTTTATTCAGCTCAATTGTGCTTTCCGGCACGTTGGTTCGCGAGCATCTAACAGATTCTATGAAAATGTGGATCATGTGATGATGCATCATGATGGGACATGCTGGCCCTGAATCCTTGGCATGTAACGCGCCGAAGGTTCACTGAAGGCGCTTTACTGACAGTATATAACTGAGAGACACCGAATTTACAGTGGCGGCGGTGTCAATCGACTTGGACAAGGCCAATCTTTCGATGGAGTCCCACAAGACACTTGGATTCACCATTCTCGACAGTTTCTGGTCGGATTGAGCTCACATTGGCGTGTGCCAAAAATACAACGAAGCTTACGGACTTCAGAGGTTGCTGTTAGAAGTCCCTAGAGCTCCTAGATGAAGGTTGTCTGAACAATTGACGTCTTGGTTTCGTACAACAGTGGCAGAATGATGGACAAACCTGAGAAATTCAAGGTAAATTTGAGGATCCTGGATCTGAATCTGGACTTTGGCGTTAGCATCACAGCAAATGAAGGTACGATCTGAGTTCCTGGCGTCGCATCTGGTGCAGCCAGTACTACAGGGGATACCTGTAGGGGTGAATGTCGCTGGCCAGCGTTTTGATTATGTACATTTGCTTCCATCTGCACGAGTAGCCAAATTCCAAAGATACACAGACCAACAGAGACAAGATTACCCCGAATCTGCCTGAATTAAGCCTGAGTTTGGTTTTTTCTGAACACGGCAGCACACTCCGTCAGCGTATCTACGCCTTGTCTGCCGAACGGAGACCAAAGAAAAGTTGATTGACGTCAAATTATCAAACATTCGCAGTTCTCCACATCATGACTTAAACAGAAAGAATGAACAGTGGATTGAGCAGAATGTGGTAGGATGGCTTCCTTAATTCGGCCAAGCACGAATGCATGTGACCACCAACCTGTCTGGCCTGGCCCTCGTACGGCTTGGGCGCTGCAGATCAGCGGCCGAACTCGAAGCTTGGTCCTCATTTGGCTCCTGGGCTGGCCTGACCGCAGGAGGGGGGATCGACGGATCAGCCCTGGAATGTGGCTGCTGAGGGCCGTAAAAGGCTGGATCTCGATTCACCACAGGTCGTTTTCCGTCGCTCTCCACTTGTCTGTCTGGTTTCGACAAACAATCTGTCAGGAGTACACCAATTTCGGGGTGCTTCTTGAGGAAGTCGATGAACCCCTTGGTGTATCCATGGACAAAAGATTGGGCTGGTTCCCAGTTGTTGTGACTGGAATCAAAGCCCCTCCACTCACATAGAAATTCCCATTCGCCCTTGGCGTCACGTCTTGCTTCAACAATCCTCTTGAGTTCGTACTTCCCCCCTTCGATGACCCGATCAGACAGATGTTTCGCAGTCCAGAGAAGGGGTTTAACCCGATCCTTGGGGGAGGGGATCTCTCTCTTGAGGCGATCGCCCGAAGCGTCAATTTCCCTGCTGACATCCACGCGAATCCTCCAGCTGTTCTCACCAAGACGCGCTGTAACAGCGAATGGCCCCTCCCACAAGGGAAGAAGCTTGTCATCTCCGTCCAGGGTGGTTTCGGATTTTCGAAGCCAAACTCGATCATCGACTTCAAAATTGTGGGGGTTTTTTCGACCTTGATTTTGAACCCAAAGCCAGTCAGCTTGATGCTTCTCGATTAATTTCGACACAGATTTATCTGCTCGTTGGACTTCGTCCAAAAACAGCGAAGCATCCTTACAGGGGCGAGGATTATTCAACGGCATGTTCCACCAACACTTCTTTCGTCCAAAGACAATTTCATTTGGAGAAAGGCCATGATACAAAGGCGTGTTGTGGTAACGGCGAAGCAATGCGAAGAGAACTTCCATCCAATGGAAATCCTTTTCACTCGCGAGCTCCTTACGAAGCATATTAATAATTGAGCGGCCGGCTCTTTCGCCAGGCAGCGCTGGATGCGAGTGGATTTCACATCGGAGGTGGTGGATTCCAAGGCGAGCACACAATTCTCTCCACCATTCGGAGGTGTACTCTTTGCCTGAATCCGTCACCACCTCGGATGGGACGTCCCAGCCTCCCATCCAGGTCTGCGCGCACCATTTGGCGGCAGCCTTGCCAGTCATCGACTCAATGTTGCAAGGCAACACTTGAATGTAGCCGGAATGACGGCACTGAATAAGGAGCACACCATTGACTTTTTTATTCGTCCAATGGCACTCTTCGTCATCGAGTTCACCGAGATAGAAAAAATCACTGGTGACTCTGTTAAAGAGACGCTCCGGAATAGGATGAGGCCTCAGATGGCCGTGCTTCTTCGCGCTGGGGGGCGTCGAGACAGCACATTGGGCACATCCGGCGGCTACTTTCATGCAATGAGTGTAGAGCCTCGATCCAAACAACCTATGCTTAATCATCGACCACAGTCGACGGCCATGTGCGTGGGGGGACTCCCATTTGTGCCACCAGTTTAACACTCGGGGGGCTAGGGCGTCAGGCACACACAATTTACCCTCCATCCACAGCTTCCCCCCATCCAACGAGTACTCAGCAAAAATCCCATCCCTGTGAGCATCTTTGGATTTGAGATTTCCAAAGACCTCTTTAAACATGGGATCCTGCAGGTAATCGGACGTCCAGTCACGGATGATCAGGGAATCCTTCGGCAGGGGTGGAGTTTTGGCCGGATCTCGACGCTTAATGCCCTGGATCAACCGAAATCTACTTACTCGTCGGGTATAGTCAAACCGTTTCACACTCCCTGAGGAGGGATCGGTGACTTTCTCCACGACTTTCAGCGTTTTGGTGCAGATCTCATGGGCATGCGCCGGATCTGAGATGGCCGTGGTGTCGTGACACGGCAATGCGTGCTGTTTAACAGCGCACTGCATGCATGCACGTCGAATGAGTTTCTTTTCTTCCTGATCCCATTCGATGATGACATGGCGGTCCTGCTCCGTACCATGGATGTTGGTACTTTGCAGCCCCTCTGAGGCGGGGTAAGCCCATCGGCTCAGAGCATCCGCTACCGTGTTGTGTTTTCCAGGCAAATACGACACATGGAGGTCAAACAGACTGAGAAATTCGTGCCATCTGGCCCGTCGACCAGCTGGGCTCGCGACAGTATCAATGTGTTCGGTGGCCCAATACTCCAGAGATCGATGATCCGTCAGGACCTCGACTCGATTGGTGCCAACCCACGATTGGTACTTTTTTAGAGCGCAAATTATGGCATACGTTTCTTGCTCACGCGGCGACCATTGCATTTGGCGTGGGGCTAGCTTCCGAGACCAAAATGCAAGAGGGTAATGATCGCCGGTGGCTTCATCAACCTGTTCAAGGACAGCTCCGATCGCGTACCTAGATGCGTCGGTTCTAATGTAGAAGGGTCGGTCAAATTGGGGCACATGCAACGTGGCGACTTCGCAGAGGGCCGCCTTCAAGTGATGGAAGGCCTCCTCGCACTCGTCAGTCCACTTGACACGAACCTTTGAACCTGCCTTGCCCGCATCTCTCCCTACCTTCAATAATTCAGTGACGGGGGCAGCAAATTTGGCATAATTCGGCACAAAAGTGTGGTAAAAATTGCAACAACCCAGGAATCCTCTCAACTCCGTGATCGTCTCAGGGCGCTTCCACTTCTGAATAGCGACGAGCTTCCCTGGACTGGGTCGTCGGGTGCCATTCTCTAGGAGAGAACCACAAAATTCGACTGATTTTAAAAATAATTTTCCCTTCTTTGGCCCACAAATCAGCTGATTGGCGTCAAGAATGTCCAAAACTTGGTTCAGCTGCTTCTCATGTAGGGCCACCAGCTCAGCTTCGGTCAGTCCCTCCCCCTCCGTCGCGATGATTATGTCATCTATGTACACACTCACGAAGGCACGAAGCTCAGGATGGGTTGTGAACAGCACATCCTCCATCATTCTTTGAAAAAACGAAGGGGCGTTCTTCAGGCCCATGGGCATGACCGTCCATTGGACTGGGCCACATGGCGTGCACATACAGGTGAGAGGTCTGCTGTCCTTCCTCAACGGCATTTGGTGAAAGCCGTGACGGAGATCCAGCACAGAGAACAAACGACCTCTCGCCCTCTTGGCGATTTCCTCCTCAATGAGGGGCAGGGGGTGTGAATCCGCCTTTGTTTCGGCGTTGAGATTGCGAAAATCAACAACCATTCGCCAACCATCAATGGTGTTCTGGTCTGCAGGCGGTGGCTTCGGGACTGTGAAGGGTGAACAGCACCACTCGCTGGTCATACAACCCTCAAGCCAACCAAATTCCCTGAGATTTCTCTCGATGATTTTTCTGAGGATCTCATGTTTATGTCCATGATTTTCATAAGGGCGCTGGTTTTTGGCTTGTACCCTTCACGAAGCTCGATGAAGGCTTCACCGAACTGTCCACGGACAGGGGGGTCTTTGATCAACTTCCCTGAAAGGGTTGTGTCCTTCCGTTCCTCAAAAATCTTTTCTCTTGACTTGGAACACAGTTCAGTGTCCACCTGATCACCAGGAATTACTGTCGAAAAAACTTTGGCGACTTCTTCGGCTTTGGCAGGAAGAATCTTCTTACGGATGTCCCTAAACAGGTCCGTATCAACTGCCTCTTGAAGATAGGTGGGTCGTGTGTCGAAATCCCAGAGATTCTCTTCGTGATCCAGCTCCTCGAAAGGATCCATGAAAGCTTCCACAGGGGGTTTTTCATAAAAAACTCTGAATTTGCGGCGCGATTGGAGATTTTTCTTCGCCCGTGCACTGAAGATTCTTTTCGATGTCGACCGTATTGGGGAAGAGGGAGACGAGGCGGATCCATTGGACGTTGAATCACCTTGGGTATCTGACGGACAAAAATCAGAAAAAATAGATTCATCATCAGTACCACGCTCAACCTCAGATTCAGACCCAACACAGGAATCTGTACTAGAATCAGCAGAATTAGAGTCAGAAAGCTTTCCATCCACCAGGAATGCAAGCGAACTCCAGGACCGCTGTGGCAGGGGACCTGTGTCGTCCCTGGCATACAGCTTAATCTTCCTGGGAAGTTCGATGTAATCTACACAAATGTCCTGTAATTCCTGAAACCAAGGCTTGTCGTCCCACAAGGGCACAACTAAAATTGCCTGGGTTTTATCTTGCTTGATTTTGTGGATGACCTGCTGGATTAAGTGAAACGGAGGATTAATCCACAACTTCTTGTCCCATTTGTGGGTCCAAGCGTCGCTGAAGTGCTTGTCAAAGCGCTTGTTCATACGGTTAGCAAAGGCATCATACTGTGGCCAAAAGGAATGATGTTCATGAAAGTACCCACAAATTGCATCGCGCCATTTGTCGACAACTCTGTAGGATGAAGAGTGCCAGCGCGAAGGGCGTCGTGGCTGGGAGTCCCTACGAAGACATTCTAACTCTTGGGAGTAATCGGCACTCCCATTCACCTCTGCAATGGTGACATCTTCACCAAATTTTGGTGTCACCTTTTGCTTCAAAAATTCTTCTGCACTTTTAAACCCTGCGTGCAAAAAACGAAATTCAGGACGCTCCAAAGGACCTGACTCCAGCAAATAACAACGACGATGACCTACGGGCGCTACCCTGTTCTTGCGAAGCCAAGGATGGCCCAAGTAAAGGTCATACTTTATGTCAGCACGATAGAAGTAGTCATCCTTAAGGACAACTTCTTCCACATTTTGCTCTTCCCAAAGGTCTTGAGCGACCAAATGGGTTGATATATAACAACCGCGTTGCCCACCTGCGAGAGAATGTCCAGAAACTCCCTCGAGGGTAACAGGATGAGGCGATTCAAACACGCAGTCGTCGGGTAAGAATGAATTGGATTGGAGATTTACCTCTGATCCATTGTCACACAAACAAGTGGCGAGGTGGAAATTTCCCTTGCAATCAGAGACCCACAGCTTTGTGACAAACTGACGAGCCCTGTGCTTGGACTGTACACCAACCTCGTCCACTACAACAGAAGGATCCGCTGCCGGATCCAAGGGAGAGGAGACAAGCGACCCTACATCAAGTAATGGTCGATCAGGAATTTGGGGATCATGCCTGAAATCGCCTGGGGAGGGGCGATTTTCGTGGCTCCCCTAGGCGTTCTGACCTCCAGCGGCTGCGTTAACATTGTGAACACAGCCTGATTCGTCGATCCACTCATCTTGGAACGGATCATCCGCTGGATTCAGGGCATTTTCGACATAATCTCGATCCGCATCGGACACCTGATCTGCACCTGAGACCTGATCCACACGATGATTTCCCTTTCCACGTCCACGGCCACGGCCGCCGGATGATGGGCCACCACCGTCGCCACGCCCTCTGCCCTTACCAGAGAAAGGGGTTCCTGAAGGATTTCCCTTACCCTTACCCTGTGATCCTGGAGCATTTCCTTTGTTTGTACCGGATTGAGGGGTTTGGCCTGGATCTCGATTTCCGCCTCCGGCGTTGCCATTGGGACTTGTCTGACCGTTTGGCTGCCCACCGGAACCGGATGTAGTCCGATTTCCTTTGCCTTGGGACCCGCCAGGGCCTCCAGTATTTTTATTTCCACCGGAGGCGTTCGGATTACCCTTTCCCCCCTTGGCACCATGCACCTGTCTGTCATTCCTGTCTGAATTCTGCGAATTATTGACATTTTCACCAATCACCTTGTGATCGTAAGCAGACCATCGGTGATTAGCAGTAGAATGCGTCTTAGCTCGGTTCGTAGAACCTAAAAGAAGGCAGATGCTACAATGATCCTGAACATTCCGGGTGTCATTCACCTTTTTGTTGCCCTTTTGGGCCCCATTTTGGGTGTTTTGCTGGGTATTCCTGGTTCCCCCAAGACCCTCATGGAAATTTTGATTGGCGGCGTCAGCGAGCCTCTCAACCTCTTCCCACAGTTCCTGCGGGGTAAACGAAAACACCCAGTTCCTGGCCTTCAGGCGATTGCCATGGAAGCTTACTCCCCTGTTGAGGACTTGGACAAACAAGTCCCGATCCTCGTGTTCATTAAACTTGATTTTCCACGTGTTTGCAGTGAATTTCACCTTGGTAAACGACGTGGGGGAGCACTTTTGAAGTGCCTCCCTGACCGTAAACCTGTTGGCCGAGGCGTCGAAGCCATCGACTTCCGCCCACCAGGTCTTGACTTTTTCTTCGGACTGTCTATTCCGAAGGGTGGCGGCGGTTTCTGAGGGGATCTTGTCAAAAATCAGATTTTTCAGCTCGGCACTAGAAAATTTTTCGCCTGAATGTTCAGATTCTTCTACAAGATTCCAGAAGCGCTGTCTCTTGTCTTGCACTTCGTGCAAGATTAATCGCGAGAACGAAGGAAAATTCTTCAACATCTGGTGGTAATGGTCCTCAGGCAGTCGGGATCCACGTACCTCCAACTGTTCCCACACCTCATCAAAGGTAAGGGGGGAACTTGAATCTTCACGATCACTCCAGGTCCTGAGCCAAGTATTGACCGGCGCTCCCTCAAGGCAGTCCAGGAGGGCCATCAGGAACTGATCATCTTGAAGTTTTTGAGTCTTAACCCACAGTTTAAATTCCCGTTGGAACTGAGGCCAACGTCTGGGATTCCCATTATACTTCGGTTGCTTGGCAACCTGACGAAGTCGCAATGAAGTGGGATTTAGAAGTGAATCCAGCCCAACACCGGCCGTAATGGCAGACACCTTGGCGGCATCATTAGCCCCACCAGCTCCGGCGAGGGTCTGGGCGAGCAACATCTGGGCAATTGCATTGGAATCAACAGCAGGAAGGGTAGTACGGGAGGCAGTTCGTTTGGCATTCTGAACCTCAGTCCTAGCCTTCGCCGATCTACTCTGAGATCGAGAGATTGTAACCCTTTCCTTTAGCTTAGTCCTGCTGATCCTTGCGTCGGTGGTCTTAGAGTCCACCGAAGGAGCAATCGAAAAAATTTCTGTCGCCTCCTCCGACGGTTCTGTTGTTTGTTCCACCGATGATGCGCCCTCAGACCTCATGTGGGTCTTGAAAAGATCTTTAATTCCCAGCGTCTGAATGATGAGTTGCATTTGATCTTTGAGCAATTGGAGCTCAGCATCTCGCTGTAATCTGCAAGAGCAGTCGGCAGGACAGTACATACCGTGCCCTGAAGGGCCTGAGCAGGCTGTCGGACCGCTAATCTCAGTGGTTCGCAGCCAGGAGTCCACTTGGGGAGCTCCTTCAGTCCTAATTTCCAGGCTTGCCTGCCTAGCTGCCTCTAAAATTCCTTCCTCAACCGCGGCGGCTAGATCGTCGCGGATGGAAACAGAGGGATGAGGGGCGGAGGGCCCGGCAACAGGTGCCTTGGTCTTCTCCTTCGGGAAGGGACTTGCCTCCCAGATCTGCAAAAAAATGGCAAAAGAGTCATCTTCTTGAGAACACCACCACATCCTGGTCTTAATTTCTTCTTGAAGGAGGAAAAAATATTCGAATAAAAAATCAGAGGCGATTCTTTCTTGTCCTATCAGCTTAGACGTGGCTAACAGACAAAGGGCCTCAAGCGCCTCAAGGTTACGGGTCACTTCGGAAGACAAATGGTTGTCCCATTGTGCCCATGAGGCTGGTCGATTATAGGTAGGTACCTCACCTGGACCACCCATCTCAATGTCGTCAATGTCGGCGTCGATGGTCTCAAAATGTGGACACTGGTAGGGAGTATTGGTACCTGCCAGGTCCGTAAGCTCCACCGGAGCGTTGCCATTAGCGTAGGCTGGGAGATTCGAGCTGCTTGATGGCCAATTTCGACTGGGATCTTGATTGTAATCTGGGCCTCCACAGCTGCTGATTTGTGCCCTTCTTGGGCAATTTGGGCTTGCGCAAGGCATTCCTCTCAAGGCCTCGTTCGCACAGCACCACGGCAGCGTAATCGTTACGTCTCCGGAGGTGGCGGAGTCTACGAGGCCGTACTGGGGAGCTAGCTGTGGTTGGGACACCATAGGAACAACATTCAGGTAGCCTCTGCTACCATGAAAGTGCTGCCCTGGGTCGTTGTGGGTGCCGGAGGGCTCGGGGCCGGCAAGACCAGTGGGGCAGGCACGCGAGGAGTCTCCCTGGATGTTGTTATTGGGGGTAGAACCGGATACTCGGACACCAACAGAGGCGAGAGCAGCGACAACAGAAGCAAGGTCCATGCTGATTGTTATCCGGCAGAAAATCCCAGTCTATGAAGAAAATTGAGGGGAATTATTCTAAATACATCTGAGTGTCCAAAACTGTCTGAAAGAATTTAAATAATCCATTTATGTAAAAATGGTTGGCCGATCTGGCCCGCGAGCGCGCGTCAGCGGCAAATGGCGATTCCAGCTAAAATAGCGGAACGCGGCGGATTTACGGGAAATGGACCGCGGAATCAAATCCGGCATATCAGAAATATATAGGAAATATCCTGTGACTGAGGTGCGAGGCGGCAATTCCGCCGAAGCAAAGAAAATGACCAAAATGTAGCCAATCTGGGCAGAATGTCTGAAAATCTGAGCAGATGGGGCTAGCCGCACTTACAGGCACTTCAAAAGTGCTCCCCCACGTCCTTCTCCAAGGTGAAATTCACTGAGGAGACGTGGAAAATCAAGTTTAACGAACACGAGGATCGGGACTTGTTTGTCCAAGCCCTCAACAGGGGAGTAAGTTTCCATGGCCATCGCCTGAAGGCCAAGAACTGGGTGTTTTCGTTCACCCCGAAGGAACTCTGGGAAGAGGTTGAGCGGCTCGCCGACGCCGCCAATCAGAATTTCCATGAGGGTCTGGGGGGAAACAAGAATACCCAGCAAAACACCCAAAATGGGGCCCAAAAGGGCAACAAAAAGGTGAATGACACCCGGAATGTTCAGGATCACTGTAGCATCTGCCTTCTTTTAGGTTCTACGAACCGAGCTAAGACGCATTCTACTGGTAATCACCGATGGTCTCCTTACGATCACAAGGTGATTGGTGAAAATATCAGTAACCCGCAGAATTCAGACAGGAATGACAGACAGGTGCATGGTGGAAAGGCTGGAAAAGGGAATCCGACCCCCTCCGGTGGAAACAAAAATCCTGGAGGCCCTGGCGGGTCCCAAGGCACTGGAAATCGGACTCCATCCGGCTCCGGTGGGCAGCCGATCGGCCAGAAAAACCCCAATAGCAACGCCGGAGGCGGAAATCGAAATCCAGGCCAAACCCCTCAATCCGGTACAAACAAGGGAAATGCTCCAGGATTCCAGGGTAAAGGTAAGGGAAATCCTTCGGGAACCCCTTCCTCTGGTAAGGGCAGAGGGCGTGGCGACGGTGGAGGTCCATCATCCGGCGGCCGTGGCCGTGGACGTGGAAAGGGCAACCATGGTGTGGATCAGGTCTCAGGTGCAGATCAGGTGTCCGATGCGGATCGAGATTACGTTGAAAATGCCTTGAATCCAGCAGATGATCCGTTCCAAGATGAGTGGGTCGACGAATCAGGGTGTGTTCACAATGTTAACGCAGTCACTGGAGGTCAGAACGCCTAGGGGAGCCACGAAAATCGCCCCTCCCCAGGCGATTTCAGGCATGATCCCCAGATGCCTTCTCGACCACTACTTGATGTAGGGTCGCTTGTCTCCTCTCCCCTGGATCCGGCAGCGGATCCTCCTGTTGTAGTGGACGAGGTTGGTGTACAGTCCAAGCACAGGGCCCGTCAGTTTGTCACAAAGCTGTGGGTCTCTGATCGCAAGGGAAATTTCCACCTCGCCACTTGTTTGTGTGACAATGGATCAGAGGTAAATCTCCAATCCAATTCTTTCTTACCCGACGACTGCGTGTTTGAGTCGCCTCATCCTGTTACCCTCGAGGGAGTTTCTGGACATTCTCTCGCAGGTGGGCAACGCGGTTGTTATATATCAACTCATTTGGTCGCTCAAGACCTTTGGGAAGAAGGTAATGTGGAGGAAGTTGTCCTTAAGGATGACTACTTCTATCGTGCCGACATAAAGTATGACCTTTACTTGGGCCATCCTTGGCTTAGCAAGAACAGGGTGGCGCCCGTAGGTCATCGGCGTTGTTTTTTGCTGGAGTCAGGTCCCTTGGAGCGTCCTGAATTTCGTTTTTTGCACGCAGGGTTTAAAAGTGCAGAAGAATTTTTGAAGCGAAAGGTTACACCAAAATTTGGCGAAGATGTCACCATTGCAGAGGTGAATGGGAGTGCCGATTACTCCCGAGAGTTAGAATGTCTTCGTAGGGACTCCCAGCCACGACGCCCTTCGCGCTGGCACTCTTCATCCTACAGAGTTGTCGACAAATGGCGCGATACAATTTGTGAATATTTTTATGAACACCATTCCTTTTGGCCACAGTATGATGCCTTTGCTAACCGCGAGAACAAGCGCTTTGACAAGCATTTTCGCGACGCTTGGACCCATAAATGGGACAAGAAGTTATGGATTAATCCTCCGTTTCACTTAATCCAGCAGGTCATCCACAAAATCAAGCAAGATAAAACCCAGGCGATTTTAGTTGTGCCCTTGTGGGACAACAAGCCTTGGTTTCAGGAATTGCAAGACATTTGTGTAGATTACATCGAACTTCCCAGGAAGATTAAGCTGTATGCCAAGGACGACACAGGTCCCCTGCCACAGCGGTCCTGGAGTTCGCTTGCATTCCTGGTGGATGGAAAGCTTTCTGACTCTGATTCTGCTGATTCTGGTACTGATTCCTGTGTTGGGTCTGAATCTGAGGTTGAGCGTGGTACTGATGATGAATCTATTTTTTCTGATTTTTGTCCGTCAGATACCCAAGATGATCCGACGTCAAATGGATCCGCCTCGTCTCCCTCTTCCCCAATACGATCGACATCGAAAAGAATCTTCAGTGCACGGGCGAAGAAAAATTTTGAATCGCGCCGCAAATTCAGAGTTTTTTATGAAAAACCCCGTGTGGAAGCTTTCATAGATCCTTTCGAGGAGCTGGATCACGAAGAGAATCTCTGGAATGTCGACACTCAACCCACCTATCTTCAAGAGGCAGTTGATACGGACCTTTTTAGGGACATCCGTAAGAAGATTCTTCCTGCCAAGGCTGAAGAAGTCGCCAAAGTTTTTTCGACAGTAATTCCTGGCGATCAGGTGGACACTGAATTGTGTTCCAAGAAAAGAGACAAGATTTTTGAGGAACGGAAGGACACAACCCTTTCGGGGAAGTTGATCAAAGACCCCCCTGTCCGTGGGCAGTTCGGTGAAGCCTTCATCGAGCTTCGTGAAGGGTACAAGGCGAAGAAACAGCGTCCTTATGAGAACCATGAACATAAACATGAGATCCTCAGAAAAAAAATCGAGAGAAATCTCAGGGAATTTGGTTGGCTTGAGGGTTGTATGACCAGCGAGTGGTGCTGTGCACCCTTCACAGTCCCGAAGCCGCCGCCTGCAGACCAGAACACTATTGATGGTTGGCGAATGGTTGTTGATTTTCGCAACCTCAACGCCGAAACCAAGGCGGATTCACACCCCCTGCCCCTCATTGAGGAGGAAATCGCCAAGAGGGCAAGAGGTCGTTTGTTTTCTGTGCTGGATCTCCGTCACGGCTTTCACCAAATGCCGTTGAGGAAGGACAGCCGACCTCTCACCTGTATGTGCACGCCATGTGGCCCAGTCCAGTGGACGGTCATGCCCATGGGCCTGAAGAACGCCCCTTCGTTTTTTCAACGAATGATGGAGGATGTGCTTTTTACAGCTCATCCTGAGCTTCGTGCCTTCGTGAGTGTGTACATAGATGACATAATCATCGCGACAGAGGGGGAGGGACTGACCGAAGCCGAGCTGGTGGCCCTACATGAAAAGCAGCTGAACCAGGTTTTGGACGTTCTTGATGCCAATCAGCTGATTTGTGGGCCAAAGAAGGGAAAATTATTTTTAAAATCAGTCGAATTTTGTGGTTCTCTCCTAGAGAATGGCACCCGACGACCCAGTCCAGGGAAGCTCGTCGCTATTCAGAAGTGGAAGCGCCCTGAGACGATCACTGAGTTGAGAGAATTCCTGGGTTGTTGCAATTTTTACCACACTTTTGTGCCGAATTATGCCAAATTTGCTGCCCCCCTCACTGAATTATTGAAGGTAGGGAGAGATGCGGGCAAGGCAGGTTCAAAGGTTCGTGTCAAGTGGACTGACGAGTGCGAGGAGGCCTTCCATCACTTGAAGGCGGCCCTCTGCGAAGTCGCCACGTTGCATGTGCCGCAATTCAACCGACCCTTCTACATAAGAACCGACGCTTCTAGGTACGCGATCGGAGCTGTCCTTGAACAGGTTGATGAAGCCACAGGTGATCATTACCCTCTTGCATTTTGGTCTCGGAAGCTAGCCCCACGCCAAATGCAATGGTCGCCGCGTGAGCAAGAAACCTACGCCATAATCTGTGCTTTGAAAAAGTACCAATCGTGGGTTGGCACCAATCGAGTCGAGGTCCTGACGGATCATCGATCTCTGGAGTATTGGGCCACTGAACACATTGATACTGTCGCGAGCCCAGCTGGTCGACGGGCCAGATGGCACGAATTTCTCAGTCTGTTTGACCTCCATGTGTCGTATTTGCCTGGAAAACACAACACGGTAGCGGATGCTCTGAGCCGATGGGCTTACCCCGCTTCAGAGGGGCTGCAAAGTACCAACATCCATGGTACGGAGCAGGACCGCCACGTCGTGATCGAGTGGGATCAAGAAGAAAAAAAGCTCATTCGACGTGAATGCATGCAATGCACTGTTAAACAGCACGCATGCCCGTGTCACGACATCACGGCCTTTTGAGACCCGGCGCATGCTCACGAGATCTGCACCAAAACACTGAAAGTCGTGGAGAAAGTCACCGATCCCTCCTCAGGGAGTGTGAAACGGTTTGACTATACCCGACGTGTAAGTGGATTTCGGTTGATCCAGGGCATTAAGCGTCGAGATCCGGCCAAAACTCCACCCCTGCCGAAAGATTCCCTTATCATCCGTGACTGGACGTCCGATTACCTGCATGATTCCATGTTTAAAGAGGTCTTTGAGAATCTCAAATCCAAAGATGCTCACAAAGATGGAATTTTTGCGGAATATTCGTTGGATGGGGGGAAGCTGTGGATGGAGGGTAAATTGTGCGTACCAGACGCCCTGGCCCCCCGAGTGTTAAACTGGTGGCACAAATGGGAGTCCCCCCACGCACATGGCCGTAGATTATGGCCGATGATTAAACATAGGTTGTTTGGCTCAAGGCTATATACTCATTGCATGAAAGTAGCCGCCGGATGTGCCCAATGTGCTGTCGCGACGCCACCCAGCGCGAAGAAGCACGGCTATCTGAGGCCACATCCTATTCCGGAGCGCCTCTTTAACAGGGTCACCAGTGATTTTTTCTATCTTGGTGAGCTCGATGACGAAGAGTGCCATTGGACGAATAAAAAAGTCAATGGTGTGCTCCTTATTCAGTGCCGTCATTCCGGCTACATTCAGGTGTTGCCTTGTAACATCGAGTCGATGACTGGCAAGGCTGCCGCCAAATGGTGCGCGCAGACCTGGATGGGAGGTTGGGACGTCCCATCCGAGGTGGTAACGGACTCAGGCAAAGAGTACACCTCCGAATGGTGGAGAGAATTATGTGCTCGCCTTGGAATCCACCACCTCAGATGTGAAATCCACTCACATCGAGCGCTGCCTGGCGAAAGAGCCGGCCGCTCACTATTAAATATGCTCCGTAAGGAACTCGCCAGTGAGAAGGACTTCCATTGGCTTGAGATTCTTTTCGCCATGCTTCGCCGTTACCACAACACGCCTTTGTATCATGGCCTTTCTCCAAATGAAATTGTCTTTGGACGAAAGAAGTGTTGGTGGAACATGCCGTTGAATAATCCTCGCCCTTGTAAAGATGCTTCGTTGTTTTTGGACGACGTCCAACGAGCAGATGAAACTGTCTCGAAATTAATCGATAAGCATCAAGCTGACTGGCTTTGGGTCCAAAATCAAGGCCGAAAAAACCCCCACAATTTTGAAGTCGATGATCGAGTTTGGCTTCGAAAATCCGAAACTACCCTGGACGGAGATGAGAAGCTTCTTCCCTTGTGGGAGGGGCCATTCGCTGTTTTGGCCACCCCTCCCTGTAGTAGACAGATAGGTAGGGAAAACAATACCTGGATTAGCACGCTGGGTATTCCCCCAGGGTTTTGCGCCAGCACAGAAATTGGGCGCATAGGGGAGGGGAGACCCGGGGCGTACCCCGTGGCATCAATAAGCCAACCCTCCAGGTTCAGCAAGGGCGCAGACTTGGGTATAATTAGGACACCACTTCTGCGGCTTGCTCTCAGGACCTTAGGACTAGCAGTCTCACACAGACATACGTAGCACACTTAGGGGTATGGTAAACCCTGTAAGGAAGGGTAGAACCCCATGGGTCTGGACCAGTCAGGGGTCTGAAAGTGCTGCCCTGGGTCGTTGATGGTGCCGGAGGGCTCGGGGCCGGCAAGACCAGTGGGGCAGGCACGCGAGGAGTCGACCTGAACGCTGCTATTGGGGGTAGAACCGGATACACGGACACCAACGGAGGCGAGAGCAGCAACAACTGAAGCAAGATCCATGCTGATTGTTATCCGGCAGAAAATCCCAGTCTATGAAGAAAATTGATGCGGATTATTCTAAATACATCTGAGTGTCCATATCTGTCTGAAAAGATTTAAATAAATCCGATTGTGAAAAATATTTGGCCGATCTGGCCCGCGAGCGCGCGTCAGCGGCAAATGGCGATTCCACCTAAATGATCGGAACGCGGCGGATTTACGGAGAATGGACCGCGGAATCAGATCCGGCATATCAGAAATATATAGGTCTGATCCTGAGACTGAGCTGCGAGGCGGCGATTCCGCCGAAGCAGAGAAAATGACCAAAATGTAGTCAATCTGGGTTAGATCAGAGAAAATCTGAGCAGATGGGGGTTAGCCGCACTTACACTCCCCCTCCAAAAACACACTGGGGTGTGTCGCTACGTCAACGAAGAACGTAGTGCGGGTAAGTCCCAGAAAAAAATAGAAATGTAGCCCCGATGAGGCGAAATCTGCTTGATCCGACCTGATTTGGGCTGAATTGGCACTGAATCGGGATGGATGAACCTGAAATGAGACAGAATGAGGAGTGACGAACAGTCCTTCGTGCAGTAAAACATTAGGTTAAGGGCTAAAAAGCATGTAAACATATCGAGAATTGATACCAAACCATGCACTGGTTGAGAATGAGGTAGATTATTGGTGGATTGAGTGGGGGAACCAAGAGATGGAGTGACATCTCAGCGCTCTGGCACAGTTTCGCTGTCGCGGGCACGCTACGGTGTCCTCGCCGAACTCTACATCGTGTTACTCCCGCTTTTCTCGTTCTGAAAAGTGCAGCATGTGCTTCAGATTTGGCGCATCTGGTGGATGATCACATGATTCAGCAAGATTGAGAATCAAATTCAGCAGAGATGAAGGAGATTAAACAATCACAGAGAGGGAAAACAAATACAAATGTAGTCTACAGTCCCTAAGTGAACCACAGAAGGTAGGGATGTTTTTCTGTTCACTTAGATCTAAACAGATCTTCGAGGAATGAGGGGAGATGACAAGGAAATCAACCCAAATTGTCCTAAAATGAGTAAATTCCCTGAGATGAAGGTGAAATGAAGCGGAATGTCTAAAACTGAAACTACTAATACCTTCGTTTAGACTAAAGTTAATATATATTGTCGTTTATTCAGCTCAATTGTGCTTTCCGGCACGTTGGTTCGCGAGCATCTAACAGATTCTATGAAAATGTGGATCATGTGATGATGCATCATGATGGGACATGCTGGCCCTGGATCCTTGGCATGTAACGCGCCGAAGGTTCGCTGAAGGCGCTTTACTGACAGTATATAACTGAGAGACACCGAATGGTCCTTTATTTACAGTGGCGGCGGTGTCAATCGACTTGGACAAGGCCAATCTTTCGATTGAGTCCCACAAGACACTTGGATTCACCATTTTCGACAGTTTCAGGTCGGATTGAGCTCACATTGGCGTGTGCCAAAAATACAACGAAGCTTACGGACTTCAGAGGTTGCTGTTAGAAGTCCCTAGAGCTCCTATCTGAAGGTTGTCTGAACAATTGACGTCTGGGTTTCGTGCAACAGTGGCAGAATGATGGACAAACCTGAGAGATTCAAGGCAAATTTGAGGATCCTGGATCTGAATCTGGACTTTGGCTTCCGCATCACGGCAAATGAAGGTAAGATCTGAGTTCCTGGCGTCGCATCTGGTGCAGCCAGTGCTACAGGGGGTGCCTGTAGGGGTGAATGTCGCTGGCCAGCGTTTTTAATATGTACATTTGCTTCCATCTGCACGAGTAGCCAAATTCCAAAGATGCACAGACCAACAGAGACAAGATTACCCCGAATCTGCCTGAATTAAGCCTGAGTTTGGTTTTTTCTGAACACGGCAGCACACTCCGTGGCTTTCGGCTCTCGACTTTCGATACGCTGCCGAACGGAGACCAAAGAAAAGTTGATTGACGTCAAATTATCAAACATTCGCAGTTCTCCACATCATGATGTAATCAGGAAGAATGAACAGAGGATTGAGCAGAATGTGGTCTTTTCAAGTCGTCAGAACACTCACATTGAAATAAGTGGTCGACGGGGCGAGGCTGGAGCTTTTGTAGGAGTTGGACATGCAAGGGTTTCGAACCTACACCCTTGAGCCCTAGCGACGAGTGCCATGACGCCCTGGACTAGACGACTGTTACCCAGATTATGGCGTCGGCGACTCAAGTCACGACGGATCTCCCTCAATTCGGCCAAGCACGAATACATGTGACCACCAACCTGTCTGGTCGGGCCCTCGTACGACTTGGGCGCTGCAAATCAGCGGCCGAACTTGAAGCTTGGTCCTCATTTGGCTCCTGGGCTGGCCTGACCGCAGGAGGGGGGATCGACGGATCAGCCCTGGAATGTGGCTGCTGAGGGCCGTAAAAGGCTGGATCTCGATTCACCACAGGTCTTTTTCCGTCGCTCTCCACCTGTCTGTCTGGTTTCGACAAACAGTCTGTCAGGAGTACGCCAATTTCGGGGTGCTTCTTGAGGAAGTACATGAACCCCTTGGTGTACCCATGGACAAAAGAATGGGCTGGTTCCCAGTTGTTGTGACTGGAATCAAAGCCCCTCCACTCACATAGAAATTCCCATTCGCCCTTTCCGTCACGTCTTGCCTCTACAATCCTCTTGAGTTCGTACTTCCCCCCTTCGATGACCCGATCTGACAAAAATTTCGAAGTCCAAAAAAGGGGTTTAACCCGATCCTTGGGGGAGGGGATCTCTCTCTTGAGGCGATCGCCCGAAACGTCAATTTCCCTGCTGACATCCACACGAATCCTCCACCTGTTCTCACCAAGACGCGCTGTAACAGCGAATGGCCCCTCCCACAAGGGAAGAAGCTTATCATCTCCGTCCAGGGTGGTTTCTGATTTCGAAGCCAAACTCGATCATCGACTTCAAAATTGTGGGGGTTTTTTCGGCCTTGATTCTGGACCCAAAGCCAGTCAGCTTGATGCTTATCGATTAATTTCGAGACAGTTTTTTCTGCTCGTTGGATTTCGTCCAAAAACAACGAAGCATCTTTACAAGGGCGAGGATTATTCAACGGCATGTTCCACCAACACTTCTTTCGTCCAAAGACAATTTCATTTGGAGAAAGGCCATGGTACAAAGGCGTGTTGTGGTAACGGCGAAGCAATGCGAAGAGAACTTCAAGCCAATGGAAATCCTTTTCACTCGCGAGCTCCTTACGAAGCATATTTATAATAGAGCGGCCGGCTCTTTCGCCAGGCAGCGCTCGATGCGAGTGGATTTCACATCTCAGGTGGGGGATTCCAAGGCGAGCACATAATTCTCTCCACCATTCGGAGGTGTACTCTTTGCCTGAGTCCGTAACCACCTCGGATGGGACGTCCCAACCTCCCATCCAGGTCTGCGCGCACCATTTGGCGGCAGCCTTGCCAGTCATCGACTCGATGTTACAAGGCAACACCTGAATGTAGCCGGAATGACGGCACTGAATAAGGAGCACACCCTTGACCTTTTTATTGGTCCAATGGCACTCTTCGTCATCGAGTTCACCGAGATAGAAGAAATCACTAGTGACTCTGTTAAAGAGGCGCTCCGGAATAGGATGTGGCCTCAGATGGCCGTGCTTCTTCGCGCTGGGTGGCGTCGCGACAGCACATTGGGCACATCCGGCGGCTACTTTCATGCAATGAGTATATAGCCTTGAGCCAAACAACCTATGTTTAATCATCGACCATAATCTACGGCCATGTGCGTGGGGGGACTCCCATTTGTGCCACCAGTTTAACACTCGGGGGGCCAGGGCGTCTGGTACGCACAATTTACCCTCCATCCACAGCTTCCCCCCATCCAACGAATATTCAGCAAAAATTCCATCCTTGTGAGCATCTTTGGATTTGAGATTCTCAAAGACCTCTTTAAACATGGAATCATGCAGATAATCGGACGTCCAGTCACGGATTATAAGGGAATCTTTCGGCAGGGGTGGAGTTTTGGCCGGATCTCGACGCTTAATGCCCTGGATCAACCGAAATCCACTTACACGTCGGGTATAGTCAAACCGTTTCACACTCCCTGAGGAGGGATCGGTGACTTTCTCCACGACTTTCAGTGTTTTGGTGCAGATCTCGTGAGCATGCGCCGGATCTGAGAAGGCTGTGATGTCGTGACACGGGCATGCGTGCTGTTTAACAGTGCATTGCATGCATTCACGTCGGATGAGCTTTTTTTCTTCTTGATCCCACTCGATCACGACGTGGCGGTCCTGCTCCGTACCATGGATGTTGGTACTTTGCAGCCCCTCTGAAGCGGGGTAAGCCCATCGGCTCAGAGCATCCGCTACCGTGTTGTGTTTTCCAGGCAAATACGACACATGGAGGTCAAACAGACTGAGAAATTCTTGCCATCTGGCCCGTCGACCAGCTGGGCTCGCGACAGTATCAATGTGTTCGGTGGCCCAATACTCCAGAGATCGATGATCCGTCTGGACCTCAACTCGATTGGTGTCAACCCACGATTGGTACTTTTTCAGCGCACAGATTATGGCATATGTTTCTTGCTCGCGCGGCGACCATTGCATTTGGCGTGGGGCTAGCTTCCGAGACCAAAATGCAAGAGGGTAATGATCACCTGTGGCTTCATCAACCTGTTCAAGGACAGCTCCGATCGCGTACCTAGAAGCGTCGGTTCTTATGTAGAAGGGTCGGTCAAATTGCGGCACATGCAACGTGGCGACTTCGCAGAGGGCCGCCTTCAAGTGATGGAAGGCCTCCTCGCACTCGTCAGTCCACTTGACACGAACCTTTGAACCTGCCTTGCCCGCATCTCTCCCTACCTTCAATAATTCAGTGAGGGGGGCAGCAAATTTGGCATAATTCGGCACAAAAGTATGGTAAAAATTGCAACAACCCAGGAATCCTCTCAATTCCGTGATCGTCTCAGGGCGCTTCCACTTCTGAATAGCGACGAGCTTCCCTGGACTGGGTCGTCGGGTGCCATTCTCAAGGAGAG
Source organism: Eutreptiella sp. 'Long Island Sound 2002' (assembly GCA_964036045.1). Lineage (NCBI taxonomy): Eukaryota > Euglenozoa > Euglenophyceae > Eutreptiales > Eutreptiaceae > Eutreptiella > Eutreptiella sp. 'Long Island Sound 2002'. The sequence continues at coordinate 25,869,435 of OZ038398.1, read as the reverse complement.
AACCACAAAATTCGACTGATTTTAGAAATAATTTTCCCTTCTTTGGCCCACAAATCAGCTGATTGGCATCAAGAATGTCCAAAACCTGGTTCAGCTGCTTTTCATGTAGGGCCACCAGCTCGGCTTCGGTCAGTCCCTCCCCCTCCGTCGCGATGATTATGTCATCTATGTACACACTCACGAAGGCACGAAGCTCAGGATGAGCTGTAAAAAGCACATCCTCCATCATTCTTTGAAAAAACGAAGGGGCATTCTTCAGGCCCATGGGCATGACCGTCCACTGGACTGGGCCACATGGCGTGCACATACAGGTGAGAGGTCGGCTGTCCTTCCTTAACGGCATTTGGTGAAAGCCGTGACGGAGATCCAGCACAGAAAACAAACGACCTCTTGCCCTTTTGGCGATTTCCTCCTCAATGAGGGGCAGGGGGTGTGAATCCGCCTTGGTTTCGGCGTTGAGATTGCGAAAATCAACAACCATTCGCCAACCATCAATAGTGTTCTGGTCTGCAGGCGGCGGCTTCGGGACTGTGAAGGGTGCACAGCACCATTCGCTGGTCATACAACCCTCAAGCCAACCAAATTCCCTGAGATTTCTCTCGATTATTTTTCTGAGGATCTCATGTTTATGTCCATGGTTCTCATAAGGACGCTGTTTCTTCGCCTTGTAACCTTCACGAAGCTCGATGAAGGCTTCACCGAACTGCCCACGGACAGGGGGGTCTTTGATCAACTTCCCCGAAAGGGTCGTGTCCTTCCGTTCCTCAAAAATCTTTTCTCTTGTCTTGGAACACAACTCAGTGTCCACCTGATCGCCAGGAATTACTGTCGAAAAAACTTTGGCGACTTCTTCGGCCTTGGCAGGAAGAATCTTCCTACGGATGTCCCTAAAAAGGTCCGTATCAACTGCCTCTTGAAGATAGGTGGGTCGAGTGTCGACATTCCAGAGATTCTCTTCGTGATCCAGCTCCTCGAAAGCATCTATGAAAGCTTCCACACGGGGTTTTTCATAAAAAACTCTGAATTTGCGGCGTGATTTGAAATTTTTCTTCGCCCGTGCACTGAAGATTCTTTTCGATGTCGATCGTATTGGGGAAGAGGGAGACGAGGCGGATCCATTTGACGTTGGATCACCTTGGGTATCTGACGGACAAAAATCAGAAAAAATAGATTCATCATCAGTACCACGCTCAACCTCAGATTCAGACCCAACACAGGAATCAGTACCAGAATCAGCAGAATTAGAGTCAGAAAGCTTTCCATCCACCAGGAATGCAAGCGAACTCCAGGACCGCTGTGGCAGGGGACCTGTGTCGTCCCTGGCATACAGCTTAATCTTCCTGGGAAGTTCGATGTAATCAACACAAATGTCTTGTAATTCCTGAAACCAAGGCTTGTCGTCCCACAAGGGCACAACTAAAATCGCCTGGGTTTTATCTTGCTTGATTTTGTGGATGACCTGCTGGATTAAGTGAAACGGAGGATTAATCCATAACTTCTTGTCCCATTTATGGGTCCAAGCGTCACGGAAGTGCTTGTCAAAGCGCTTGTTCTCGCGGTTAGCAAAGGCATCATACTGTGGCCAAAAGGAATGGTGTTCATAAAAATATTCACAAATTGTATCGCGCCATTTGTCGACAACTCTGTAGGATGAAGCGTGCCAGCGCGAAGGGCGTCGTGGCTGGGAGTCCCTACGAAGACATTCTAACTCTCGGGAGTAATCGGCACTCCCATTCACCTCTGCAATGGTGACATCTTCGCCAAATTTTGATGTAACCTTTCGCTTCAAAAATTCTTCTGCACTTTTAAACCCTGCGTGCAAAAAACGAAATTCAGGACGCTCCAAGGGACCTGACTCCAGCAAAAAACAACGCCGATGACCTACGGGCGCCACCCTGTTCTTGCTAAGCCAAGGATGGCCCAAGTAAAGGTCATACTTTATGTCGGCACGATAGAAGTAGTCATCCTTAAGGACAACTTCCTCCACATTACCTTCTTCCCAAAGGTCTTGAGCGACCAAATGAGTTGATATATAACAACCGCGTTGCCCAAATGCGAGAGAATGTCCAGAAACTCCCTCGAGGGTAATAGGATGAGGCGACTCAAACACGCAGTCGTCGGGTAAGAAAGAATTGGATTGGAGATTTACCTCTGATCCATTGTCACACAAACAAGTGGCGAGGTGGAAATTTCCCTTGCGATCAGAGACCCACAGCTTTGTGACAAACTGACGGGCCCTGTGCTTGGACTGTACACCAACCTCGTCCACTACAACAGAAGGATCCGCTGCCGGATCCAGGGGAGAGGAGACAAGCGACCCTACATCAAGTAATGGTCGATCTGGAATCTGGGGATCATGCCTGAAATCGCCTGGGGAGGGGCGATTTTCGTGGCTCCCCTAGGCGTTCTGACCTCCAGTGACTGCGTTAACATTGTGAACACACCCTGATTCGTCGACCCACTCATCTTGGAACGGATCATCTGCTGGATTCAAGGCATTTTCAACGTAATCTCGATCCGCATCGGACACCTGATCTGCACCTGAGACTTGATCCACACGATGGTTGCCCTTTCCACGTCCACGGCCACGGCCGCCGGATGATGGACCTCCACCATCGCCACGCCCTCTGCCCTTACCAGAGGAAGGGGTTCCCGAAGGATTTCCCTTACCTTTACCCTGGAATCCTGGAGCATTTCCCTTGTTTGTACCGGATTGAGGGGTTTGGCCTGGATTTCGATTTCCGCCTCCGGCGTTGCTATTGGGATTTTTCTGGCCGTTCGGCTGCCCACCGGAGCCGGATGGAGTCCGATTTCCTGTGCCTTGGGACCCGCCAGGGCCTCCAGGGTTTTTGTTTCCACCGGAGGGGGTCGGATTCCCTTTTCCAGCCTTTCCACCATGCACCTGTCTGTCATTCCTGTCTGAATTCTGCGGATTACTGATATTTTCACCAATCACCTTGTGATCGTAAGGAGACCATCGGTGATTACCAGTAGAATGCGTCTTAGCTCGGTTCGTAGAACCTAAAAGAAGGCAGATGCTACAGTGATCCTGAACATTCCGGGTGTCATTCACCTTTTTGTTGCCCTTTTGGGCCCCATTTTGGGTGTTTTGCTGGGTATTCTGTTTTCCCCCAAGACCCTCATGGAAATTCTGATTGGCGGCGTCGGCGAGCCGCTCAACCTCTTCCCAGAGTTCCTTCGGGGTGAACGAAAACACCCAGTTCTTGGCCTTCAGGCGATGGCCATGGAAACTTACTCCCCTGTTGAGGACTGGGACAAACAAGTCCCGATCCTCGTGTTCATTAAACTTGATTTTCCACGTGTTTTCAGTGAATTTCACCTTGGAAAACGACGTGGGGGAACACTTTTGAAGTGATTCCCTGACGGAAAACCTGTTGGCCGAGGCATCGAAGCCTTCGACCTCCGCCCACCAGGTCTTGACCTTTTCTTCGGACTGTTTCTTCCGAAGGGTGGCGGCAGTTTCTGAGGGGATCTTATCAAAAATCAGATTTTTCAGCTCGGCACTAGAAAATTTTTCGCCTGAATGTTCAGCTTATTCCACTAAGTTCCAGAAGCTCTGTCTCTTGTCTTGCACTTCGTGCAAGATTAATCGCGAGAATGAAGGAAAATTCTTCAACATTTGGTGGTAATGGTCCTCTGGCAGCCGGGATCCACGTACCTCCAACTGTTCCCACACCTCATCAAAGGTAAGGGGGGAACTTGTATCCTCACGATCACTCCAGGTCCTGAGCCAAGTGTTGGCCGGCGCTCCCTCAAGGCAGTCCAAGAGGGCCATCAGGAACTGATCATCTTGGAGTTTTTGAGTCTTAACCCACAATTTAAATTCCCGTTGGAACTGAGGCCAACGTCGGGGGTTTCCATTATACTTCGGTTGCTTGGCAACCTGACGAAGTCGCAATGAAGTAGGATTAAGAAGCGAATCCAGCCCAACACCGGCCGTAATGGCAGACACCTTGGCGGCATCATTCGTCACACCAGCTCCGGCGAGGGTCTGGGCGAGCAACAGCTGGGCTAAGGCATTGGAATCAGCAGCAGGAGGGGCAGTACGGGAGGCAGTTCGCTTGGCATTCTGAGCCTCAGTCCTAGCCTTCGCCGTCCTACTCTCAGATCGAGAGATTTTAACCCTTTCCTTTAGCTTGGTCCTGCTGATCCTTGCATCAGTGGTCTTGGAGTCCACCGAAGGAGCAATTGAAAAAATTTCTGTCGCCTCCTCCGACGGTTCTGTTACTTGTTCCACCGATGATGCGCCCTCAGACCGCATGTGTGTCTTGAAAAGATCTTTTATTCCCAGCGTTTGAATGATGAGTTGCATTTGATCTTTGAGCAATTGGAGCTCAGAATCTCGCTGGAATCTGCAGGAGCAGTCGGCAGGACAGTACATACGGTGTCCTGAAGGGCCTGAGCAGGCTGTCGGACCGCTGATCTCGGTGGTCCGCAGCCAGGAGTCCACTTGGGGAGCTCCTTCAGCCCTAATTTCCAGGCTTGCCTGCCTGGCCGCCTCTAAAATTCCTTCCTCAACCGCGGCGGCTAGATCGTCGCGGATGGAAACAGGGGGATGAGGGGCGGAGGGCCCGGCAACAGGTGCCTTGGTCTTCTACTTCGGGAAGGGACTTGCCTCCCAGATCTGCAAAAAAATGGCAAAAGAATCATCTTCTTGAGAACGCCACCACATCCTGGTATTAATTTCGTCCTGAAGGAGGAAAAAATATTCCATTAAAAAATCAGAGGCTATTCTTTCTTGTCCGATCAGCTTAGATGTGGCTAAGAGACAAAGGGCCTCAAGGGCCTCAAGGTTACGGGTCACTTCTGGGGACAAATGGTCGCCCCATTGTGCCCAAGAGGCTGGTCGATTATAGCTAGGTACCTCACCTGGACCACCCATCTCAATGTCGTCAAGATCGGCGTCCGTGGTCTCAAATGTTGGACATTGGTAAGGAATGTTGGTACCTGCCAGCTCCGTAAGGTCTACCGGAGCGTTGCCATCGCCGTAGGCCGGCTGATTCCAGCTGCTCGATGGCCAATTTCGACTGGGATTGTGGTAATCTGGGTCCCCACAGCTGCTGATTTGTGCCCTTCTTGGGCAGCTTGGACTCGCGCAAGGCATTCCTCTCAAGGCCTCGTTCGCGCAGCACCAAGGCAGTGTAATCGTTACTTCTCCAGAAGCGGCGGGCTCTACGGGGCCGTACTGGGGAGCGGGCTGTGGTTGGGACACCAAAGGAACAACATTCAGGTAGCCTCTGCTACCATGAAAGTGCTGCCCTGGGTCGTTGATGGTGCCGGAGGGCTCGGGGCCGGCAAGACCAGTGGGGCAGGCACGCGAGGAGTCGACCTGAACGCTGCTATTGGGGGTAGAACCGGATACACGGACACCAACGGAGGCGAGAGCAGCAACAACTGAAGCAAGATCCATGCTGATTGTTATCCGGCAGAAAATCCCAGTCTATGAAGAAAATTGATGCGGATTATTCTAAATACATCTGAGTGTCCATATCTGTCTGAAAAGATTTAAATAAATCCGATTGTGAAAAATATTTGGCCGATCTGGCCCGCGAGCGCGCGTCAGCAGCAAATGGCGATTCCAGCTAAATGATCGGAACGCGGCGGATTTACGGAGAATGGACTGCGGAATCAGATCCGGCATATCAGAAATATATAGGTCTGATCCTGAGACTGAGCTGCGAGGCGGCGATTCCGCCGAAGCAGAGAAAATGACCAAAATGTAGTCAATCTGGGTTAGATCAGAGAAAATCTGAGCAGATGGGGGTTAGCCGCACTTACAGGGTCCTAACTGTGGGCTCGCTTGTCCCCAAGGAGGGAAGACACACCTTGCCTCATAACACCTTGCTTGTCATTCCCCCCTGGTGTAGAAAGCCACCGTTCTTCGTTGGCTCACCAAGGTCATTACATTAGGGCAGTACCCATGCAACACATGGTCAACAAGGCAAACACTCGCTGGGTGGCTGCAATCTTGATAAGCGGCCACCTGGCTCACGCTGGAAGCCATAGGCGTGGGTCTGCAGGGCACAGACAGGGTCAGTAGACTGACACAGGGTAATTAGTTTCGCTTCTTACGCTGGGACATAGTCTCAGCACGGGTTAGGAGCTGCCCCTCGTTGTTCTCAACGAGGTAAGTGCGGAAGATGGGGTTGATACTCCCATCTGGTTGTATGAAGGCTGACATAGGTTCCCAGGTCGCCTCGGACAACCCATAGCCATCCCACAGGGTAAGGAATTTCCAGCCCTGTTTATACTCGTGACGAGCAATACCTGCAACCACGTAGTAACCATCGACTGCCATCTCATCGGCAGTCATCTCTTCGAGTTCGTCTGCCTCCTCTGGACTGGCAGCGTTCTCTAGGTCTATACGTTCAATCTCACTGTCGCTGAGGCGCCACTCATCCCAAGACAAGTCGTCAGGGGAGTGATAGTGCCTCAACTGCTTAGGAGCACATAGCAGTTCACCACCTAGACGTGGACTGCACCTGACATGGATCCTGGATCCATCTATCCTGATGATACGATACGGTCCAAAGTAAGGGTCCTGTAGGCAGTTACGTGGCCAGGAGGGTAGGCGTGAATGGTGTACCAAAACAAGGTCACCAACCTTGAAGCTGGCAGGTCGCCGTAGGCGGTTCCGTCGGCTCTGTTCACGGTCACGAATGTGCCTCAGGTTAGTACCAGCCTGGTTAGCCAGAGACTGCTTGTGTTCTAGCCAATCTCCCACAGGGCTCTTGAAGTCCTCAGGAAAGGGGGTTTTGAAGAACCAAGCAGGTCGTCCTCCATGGAACAGTTCGTGGGGGGTGAAACCCGTAGAAGAGCTCCCCTGTGAGTTCATGGACAGAACTGCCCAGGGCACTAGGCGTACCCAGTCCTTGGTGCGCTCCTGTTTCATCAGGACTCTTAAGTTTTGCTCTATCACACGGTTCTGTCTCTCACAGAGAGGGTTAGTGAAAGTGCTGCCCTGGGTCGTTGATGGTGCCGGAGGGCTCGGGGCCGGCAAGACCAGTGGGGCAGGCACGCGAGGAGTCGACCTGAACGCTGCTGTTGGGGGTAGAACCGGAGACTCGGACACCAACGGAGGCGAGAGCAGCAACAACTGAAGCAAGATCCATGCTGAGTGTTATCCGGAAGAAAATCCCAGTCTATGAAGAAAATTGATGCGGATTATTCTAAGTACATCTGAGTGTCCAAAACTATCTGAAAAGATTTAAATAAATCCGATTGTGAAAAATATTTGGCCGATCTGGCCCGCGAGCGCGCGTCAGCGGCAAATGGCGATTCCAGGTAAATGATCGGAACGCGGCGGATTTACGGAGAATGGACCGCGGAATCAGATCCGGCACATCAGAAATATATAGGTCTGATCCTGAGACTGAGCTGCGAGGCGGCGATTCCGCCGAAGCAAAGAAAATGACCAAAATGTAGTCAATCTGGGGCAGATCTGTGAAAATCTGAGCAGATGGGGGTTAGCCGCACTTACACTCCCCCTCCAAAAACACACTGGGGTGTGTCGCTACGTCAACGAAGAACGTAGTGCGGGTAAGTCCCAGAAAAAAATAGAAATGTAGCCTCGATGGGGCGAAATCTGCTTGATCTGACCTGATTTGGGCTGAATTGGCACTGAATCAGGATGGATGAACCTGAAATGAGACAGAATGAAGAGTGACGAACAGTCCTCCGTGCAGTAAAACATTAGGTTAAGGGCTAAAAAGCATGTAAACGTATCGAGGATCGATACCAAACCATGCACTGGTTGAGAATGAGGTAGATTATTGGTGGATTGAGTGGGGGAATCAAGAAATGGAGTGACATCTCAGCGCTCTGGCACAGTTTCGCTGTCGCGGGCACGCTACGGTGTCCTCGCCGAACTCTACATCGTGTTACTCCCGCTTTTCTCGTTCTGAAAAGTGCAGCATGTGCTTCAGATTCGGCGCATCTGGTGGATGATCACAAAATTCAGCAAAATTGAGAGTCAATTGGAGTTGAGATGAAGGAGATTAAGCAATCACAGAGAGGGCAAACAAATACAAATGTAGTCTGCAGACCCTAAGTGAACCACAGAAGGTAGGGTTGTTTTTCTGTTCACTTAGATATAGACAGATCTTCGAGGAATGTGAGGAGATGACAAGGAAATCAACCTAAATTGTCCTAAAATCAGCAAATTTCCTAAGATGAAGGTGAAATGAAGCGGAATGTCTAGAACTGAAACTACTAACACTTTCGTTTAGACTAGAGTTAATATATATTGTCGTTTATTCAGCTCAATTGTGCTTTCCGGCACGTTGGTTCGCGAGCATCTAACAGATTCCATCAAAATGTGGATCATGTGATGATGCATCATGATGGGACATGCTGGCCCTGGATCCTTGGCATGTAACGCGCCGAAGGTTCGCTGAAGGCGCTTTACTCACAGTATATAACTGAGAGACACCGAATGGTCCTTTATTTACAGTGGCGGCGGTGTCAATCGACTTGGACAAGGCCAATCTTTCGAATGAGTCCCACAAGACACTTGGATTCACCATTTTCGACAGTTTCAGGTCGGATTGAGCTCACATTGGCGTGTGCCAAAAATACAACGAAGCTTACGGAATTCAGAGGTTGCTGTTAGAAGTCCCTAGAGCTCCTATCTGAAGGTTGTCTGAACAATTGACGTCTGGGTTTCGTGCAACAGTGGCAGAATGATGGACAAACCTGAGGATTTCAAGGTAAATTCAAGGAATCTGGATCTGAATCTGGACTTTAGCTTCAGCATCACGGCAAATGAAGGTAAGATCTGAGTTCCTGGCGTCGCATCTGGTGCAGCCAGTACTACAGGGGGTGCCTGTAGGGGTGAATGTCGCCGGCCGGCGTTGACACTATGTACATTTGCTTCCATCTGCACGAGTAGCCAAATTCCAAAGATGCACAGACCAACAGAGACAAGATTACCCCGAATCTGCCTGAATTAAGCCTGAGTTTGGTTTTTTCTGAACACGGCAGCACACTCCGTGGCTTTCGGCTCTCGACTTTCGATACGCTGCCGAACGGAGACCAAAGAAAGGTTGATTGACGTCAAATTATCAAACATTCGCAGTTCTCCACATCATGTTGTAATCAGGAAAAATGAACAGTGGATTGAGCAGAATGTGGTTTTTTCAAGTCGTCAGAACACTCACATTGGAATAAGTGGTCGACGGGGCGAGGCTGGAGCTTTTGTAGGAGTTGGACATGCAAGGGTTTCGAACCTACACCCTTGAGCCCTAGCGACGAGTGCCATGACGCCCTGGACTAGACGACTGTTACCCAGATTATGGCGTCAGCGACTCAAGTCACGACGGATCTCCCTCAATTCGGCCAAGCACGAATACATGTGACCACCAACCTGTCTGGTCTGGCCCTCGTACGGCTTGGGCGCTGCAAATCAGCGGCCGAACTTGAAGCTTGGTCCTCATTTAGCTCCTGGGCTGGCCTGACCGCAGGAGGGGGGATCGACGGATCAGCCCTGGAATGTGGCTGCTGAGGGCCGTAAAAGGCTGGATCTCGATTCACCACAGGTCTTTTTCCGTCGCTCTCCACCTGTCTGTCTGGTTTCGACAAACAGTCTGTCAGGAGTACGCCAATTTCGGGGTGCTTCTGGAGGAAGTCGATGAACCCCTTGGTGTACCCATGGACAAAAGAATGGGCTGGTTCCCAGTTGTTGTGACTGGAATCAAAGCCCCTCCACTCACACAGAAATTCCCATTCGCCCTTTCCGTCACGTCTTGCTTCAACAATCCTCTTGAGTTCGTACTTCCCCCCTTCGATGACCCGATCGGACAAAAATTTCGAAGTCCAAAAAAGGGGTTTAACCCGATCCTTGGGGGAGGGGATCTCTCTCTTGAGGCGATCGCCCGAAACGTCAATTTCCCTGCTGACATCCACACGAATCCTCCACCTGTTCTCACCTAGACGCGCTGTAACAGCGAATGGCCCCTCCCACAAGGGAAGAAGCTTCTCATCTCCGTCCAGGGTGGTTTCGGATTTTCGAAGCCAAACTCGATCATCGACTTCAAAATTGTGGGGGTTTTTTCGGCCTTGATTCTGGACCCAAAGCCAGTCAGCTTGATGCTTATCAATTAATTTCGAGACAGTTTTATCTGCTCGTTGGACGTCTTCCAAAAACAACGAAGCATCTTTACAAGGGCGAGGATTATTCAACGGCATGTTCCACCAACACTTCTTTCGTCCAAAGACAATTTCATTTGGAGAAAGGCCATGATACAAAGGCGTGTTGTGGTAACGGCGAAGCAATGCGAAGAGAACTTCAAGCCAATGGAAATCTTTTTCACTCGCGAGCTCCTTACGAAGCATATTTATAACAGAGCGGCCGGCTCTTTCGCCAGGCAGCGCTCGGTGCGAGTGGCTTTCGCATCTGAGGTGGTGGATTCCAAGGCGAGCACATAATTCTCTCCACCATTCGGAGGTGTACTCTTTGCCTGAGTCCGTAACCACCTCGGATGGGACGTCCCAACCTCCCATCCAGGTCTGCGCGCACCATTTGGCGGCAGCCTTGCCAGTCATCGACTCAATGTTGCAAGGCAACACTTGAATGTAGCCGGAATGACGGCACTGAATAAGGAGCACACCATTGACCTTTTTATTGGTCCAATGGCACTCTTCGTCATCGAGTTCACCGAGATAGAAGAAATCACTGGTGACTCTGTTAAAGAGGCGCTCCGGAATAGGATGTGGCCTCAGATGGCCGTGCTTCTTCGCGCTGGGGGGCGTCGAGACAGCACATTGGGCACATCCGGCGGCTACTTTCATGCAATGAGTATATAGCCTTGAGCCAAACAACCTATGTTTAATCATCGACCACAATCGACGGCCATGTGCGTGGGGGGACTCCCATTTGTGCCACCAGTTTGACACTCGGGGGGCCAGGGCGTCTGGTACGCACAATTTACCCTCCATCCACAGCTTCCCCCCATCCAACGAATATTCAGAAAAAATCCCATCCTTGTGAGCATCTTTGGATTTGAGATTTCCAAACACCTCTTTAAACATGGGATCCTGCAGATAATCGGACGTCCAGTCACGGATGATCAGGGAATCTTTAGGCAGCGGTGGAGTTTTGGCCGGATCTCGACGCTTAATGCCCTGGATCAACCGAAATCCACTTACACGTCGGGTATAGTCAAACCGTTTCACACTCCCTGAGGAGGGATCGGTGACTTTCTCCACGACTTTCAGTGATTTTGTACAGATCTCATGAGCATGCGCCGGATCTGAAAAGGCCGTGATGTCATGGCACGGTAATGCGTGCTGTTTAACAGCGCATTGCATGCATGCACGTCGAATGAGCTTTTTTTCTTCCTGATCCCATTCGATTATGACATGGCGGTCCTGCTCCGTACCATGGATGTTGGTACTTTGCAGCCCCTCTGAAGCGGGGTAAGCCCATCGGCTCAGAGCATCCGCTACCGTGTTGTTTTTTCCAGGCAAATACGACACATGGAGGTCAAACAGACTGAGAAATTCGTGCCATCTGGCCCGTCGACCAGCTGGGCTCGCGACAGTATCAATGTGTTCGGTGGCCCAATACTCCAGAGATCGATGATCCGTCAGAACCTCGACTCGATTGGTGCCAACCCACGATTGGTACTTTTTCAGCGCACAGATTATGGCATATGTTTCTTGCTCACGCGGCGACCATTGGATTTGGCGTGGGGCTAGCTTCCGAGACCAAAATGCAAGAGGGTAATGATCGCCGGTGGCTTCATCAACCTGTTCAAGGACAGCTCCGATCGCGTACCTAGAAGCGTCGGTTCTTATGTAGAAGGGTCGGTCAAATTTCGGCACATGTAACGTGGCGACTTCGCAGAGGGCCGCCTTCAAGTGATGGAAGGCCTCCTCGCACTCGTCAGTCCACTTGACACGAACCTTTGAACCTGCCTTGCCCGCATCTCTCCCTACCTTCAATAATTCAGTGAGGGGGGCAGCAAATTTGGCATAATTCGGCACAAAAGTGTGGTAAAAATTGCAACAACCCAGGAATCCTCTCAATTCCGTGATCGTCTCAGGGCGCTTCCACTTCTGAATAGCGACGAGCTTCCCTGGACTGGGTCGTCGGGTGCCATTCTCAAGGAGAGAACCACAAAATTCGACTGATTTTAGATATAATTTTCCCTTCTTTGGCCCACAAATCAGCTGATTGGCATCAAGAATGTCCAAAACCTGGTTCAGCTGCTTTTCATGTAGGGCCACCAGCTCGGCTTCGGTCAGTCCCTCCCCCTCTGTCGCGATGATTATGTCATCTATGTACACACTCACGAAGGCACGAAGCTCAGGATGAGCTGTAAAAAGTACATCCTCCATCATTCTTTGAAAAAACGAAGGGGCGTTCTTCAGGCCCATGGGCATGACCGTCCACTGGACTGGGCCACATGGCGTGCACATACAGGTGAGAGGTCGGCTGTCCTTCCTCAACGGCATTTGGTGAAAGCCGTGACGGAGATCCAGCACAGAAAACAAACGACCTCTCGCCCTCTTGGCGATTTCCTCCTCAATGAGGGGCAGGGGGTGCGAATCCGCCTTGGTTTCGGCGTTGAGATTGCGAAAATCAACAACCATTCGCCAACCATCAATAGTGTTCTGGTCTGCAGGCGGCGGCTTCGGGACTGTGAAGGGTGCACAGCACCATTCGCTGGTCATACAACCCTCAAGCCAACCAAATTCCCTGAGATTTCTCTCGATTATTTTTCTGAGGATCTCATGTTTATGTCCATGGTTCTCATAAGGACGCTGTTTCTTCGCCTTGTAACCTTCACGAAGCTCGATGAAGGCTTCACCGAACTGCCCACGGACAGGGGGGTCTTTGATCAACTTCCCCGAAAGGGTTGTGTCCTTCCGTTCCTCAAAAATCTTTTCTCTTGACTTGGAACACAACTCAGTGTCCACCTGATCGCCAGGAATTACTGTCGAAAAAACTTTGGCGACTTCTTCAGCCTTGGCAGGAAGAATCTTCTTACGGATGTCCCTAAAAAGGTCCGTATCAACTGCCTCTTGAAGATAGGTGGGTCGAGTGTCGACATTCCAGAGATTCTCTTCGTGATCCAGCTCCTCGAAAGCATCTATGAAAGCTTCCACACGGGGTTTTTCATAAAAAAATCTGAATTTGCGGCGCGATTTAAAATTTTTCTTCGCCCGTGCACTGAAGATTCTTTTCGATGTCGATCGTATTGGGGAAGAGGGAGACGAGGCGGATCCATTTGACGTTGGATCACCTTGGGTATCTGACGGACAAAAATCAGAAAAAATAGATTCATCATCAGTACCACGCTCAACCTCAGATTCAGACCCAACACAGGAATCAGTACCAGAATCAGCAGAATTAGAGTCAGAAAGCTTTCCATCCACCAGGAATGCAAGCGAACTCCAGGACCGCTGTGGCAGGGGACCTGTGTCGTCCCTGGCATACAGCTTAATCTTCCTGGGAAGTTCGATGTAATCTACACAAATGTCTTGCAATTCCTTAAACCAAGGCTTGTCGTCCCACAAGGGCACAACTAAAATCGCCTGGGTTTTATCTTGCTTGATTTTGTGGATGACCTGCTGGATTAAGTGAAACGGAGGATTAATCCACAACTTCTTGTCCCATTTATGGGTCCAAGCGTCGCGAAAATGCTTGTCAAAGCGCTTGTTCTCGCGGTTAGCAAAGGCATCATACTGTGGCCAAAAGGAATGGTGTTCATAAAAATATTCACAAATTGTATCGCGCCATTTGTCGACAACTCTGTAGGATGAAGAGTGCCAGCGCGAAGGGCGTCGTGGCTGGGAGTCCCTACGAAGACATTCTAACTCTCGGGAGTAATCGGCACTCCCATTCACCTCTGCAATGGTGACATCTTCGCCAAATTTTGGTGTAACCTTTCGCTTCAAAAATTCTTCTGCACTTTTAAACCCTGCGTGCAAAAAACGAAATTCAGGACGCTCCAAGGGACCTGACTCCAGCAAAAAAACAACGCCGATGACCTACGGGCGCCACCCTGTTCTTGCTAAGCCAAGGATGGCCCAAGTAAAGGTCATACTTTATGTCGGCACGATAGAAGTAGTCATCCTTAACGACAACTTCCTCCACATTACCTTCTTCCCAAAGGTCTTGAGCGACGAAATGAGTTGATATATAACAACCGCGTTGCCCACCTGCGAGAGAATGTCCAGAAACTCCCTCGAGGGTAACAGGATGAGGCGACTCAAACACGCAGTCGTCGGGTAAGAAAGAATTGGATTGGAGATTTACCTCTGATCCATTGTCACACAAACAAGTGGCGAGGTGGAAATTTCCCTTGCGATCAGAGACCCACAGCTTTGTGACAAACTGACGGGCCCTGTGCTTGGACTGTACACCAACCTCGTCCACTACAACAGAAGGATCCGCTGCCGGATCCAGGGGAGAGGAGACAAGCGACCCTACATCAAGTAATGGTCGATCAGGAATCTGGGGATCATGCCTGAAATCGCCTGGGGAGGGGCGATTTTCGTGGCTCCCCTAGGCGTTCTGACCTCCAGTGACTGCGTTAACATTGTGGACACAGCCGGATTCATCAACCCACTCATCTTGGAGCGGATCATCTGCTGGATTCAGGGCATTTTCGACATAATCTTGATCCGCATCGGACACCTGATCTGCACCTGAGACCTGATCCACACCATGGTTGCCCTTTCCATGTCCACGGCCACGGCCGCCGGATGATGGACCTCCACCGTCGCCACGCCCTCTGCCCTTACCAGAGAAAGGGGTTCCTGAAGGATTTCCCTTACCTTTACCCTGGAATCCTGGAGCATTTCCCTTGTTTGTACCGGATTGAGGGGTTTGGCCTGGATTTCGATTTCCGCCTCCGGCGTTGCTATTGGGGTTTTTCTGGCCGTTCGGCTGCCCACCGGAGCCGGATGGAGTCCGATTTCCTGTGCCTTGGGACCCGCCAGGGCCTCCAGTATTTTTGTTTCCACCGGAGGGGGTCGGATTCCCTTTTCCAGCCTTCCCACCATGCACCTGTCTGTCATTCCTGTCTGAATTCTGCGGATTACTGATATTTTCACCAATCACCTTGTGATCGTAAGGAGACCATCGGTGATTACCAGTAGAATGCGTCTTAGCTCGGTTCGTAGAACCTAAAAGAAGGCAGATGCTACAGTGATCCTGAACATTCCGGGTGTCATTCACCTTTTTGTTGCCCTTTTGGGCCCCATTTTGGGTGTTTTGCTGGGTATTCTTGTTTCCCCCAAGACCCTCATGGAAATTCTGGTTGGCGGCGTCGGCGAGCCGCTCAACCTCTTCCCACAATTCCTTCGGGGTGAACGAAAACACCCAGTTCTTGGCCTTCAGGCGATGGCCATGGAAGCTTACTCCTCTGTTGAGGACTTGGACAAACAAGTCACGATCCTCGTGTTCATTAAACTTGATTTTCCACGTGTTTTCAGTGAATTTCACTTTGGAAAACGACGTGGGGGAAACCTTTGAAGTGATTCCCTGACGGAGAATCTGTTGGCCGAGGCATCGAAGCCTTCGACCACCGCGGACCAGGTCTTGACCTTTTCTTCGGACTGTTTATTCCGAAGGGTGGCGGCAGTTTCTGAGGGGATTTTGTCAAAAATCAGATTTTTCAGCTCGGCACTAGAATGAATGTTCGCCTGAATGTTCAGATTCTTCCACTAAATTCCAGAAGCGCTGTCTCTTGTCTTGCACTTCGTGCAAAATTAATCGCGAGAATGAAGGAAAATTCTTCAACATTTGGTGGTAATGGTCCTCTGGCAGTCGGGATCCACGTACCTCCAACTGTTCCCACACCTCATCAAAGGTAAGGGGGGAACTTGTATCCTCACGATCACTCCAAGTCCTGAGCCAAGTGTTGGCCGGCGCTCCCTCAAGGCAATCCAAGAGGGCCATCAGGAACTGATCATCTTGGAGTTTTTGAGTCTTAACCCACAATTTAAATTCCCGTTGGAACTGAGGCCAACGTCGGGGGTTCCCATTATACTTCGGTTGCTTGGCAACCTGACGAAGTCGCAATGAAGTAGGATTAAGAAGCGAATCCAGCCCAACACCGGCCGTAATGGCGGACACCTTGGCGGCATCATCAGCCACACCAGCTCCGGCGAGGGTCTGGGCGAGCAACAGCTGGGCTAAGGCATTGGAATCAGCAGCAGGAGGGGCAGTACGGGAGGCAGTTCGCTTGGCATTCTGAGCCTCAGTCCTAGCCTTCGCCGTCCTACTCTCAGATCGAGAGATATTAACCCTTTCCTTTAGCTTGGTCCTGCTGATCCTTGCATCAGTGGTCTTGGAGTCCACCGAAGGAGCAATTGAAAAAATTTCTGTCGCCTCCTCCGACGGCTCTGTTGCTTGCTCCACCGATGATGCGCCCTTAGACCGCATGTGCATCTTGAAAAGATCTTTTATTCCCAGCGTTTGAATGATGAGTTGCATTTGATCTTTGATCTGTTGGAGCTCAGCATCTCGCTGGAATCTGCAGGAGCAGTCGGCAGGACAGTACATACCGTGTCCTGAAGGGCCTGAGCAGGCTGTCGGACCGCTAATCTCGGTGTTCCGCAGCCAGGAGTCCACTTGGGGAGCTCCTTCAGCCCTAATTTCCAGGCTTGCCTGCCTGGCCGCCTCTAAAATTCCTTCCTCAACCGCGGCGGCTAGATCGTCGCGGATGGAAACAGGGGGATGAGGGGCGGAGGGCCCGGGAACAGGTGCCTTGGTCTTCTCCTTCGGGAAGGGACTTGCCTCCCAGATCTGCAAAAAAATGGCAAAAGAATCATCTTCTTGAGAACGCCACCACATTCTGGTATTAATTTCGTCCTGAAGGAGGAAAAAATATTCCATTAAAAAATCAGAGGCGATTCTTTCTTGTCCGATCAACTTAGACGTGGCTAAGAGACAAAGGGCCTCAAGGGCCTCAAGGTTACGGGTCACTTCTGAAGACAAATGGTTGTCCCATTGTGCCCAAGAGGCTGGTCGATTATAGGTAGGTACCTCACCTGGACCACCCATCTCAATGTCGTCAAGATCGGCGTCCGTGGTCTCAAATGTTGGACATTGGTAAGGAATGTTGGTACCTGCCAGCTCCGTAAGGTCTACCGGAGCGTTGCCATCGTCGTAGGCTGGCGGATTCCAGCTACTTGATGGCCAATTTCGACTGGGATTGTGGTAATCTGGGTCCCCAAAGCTGCTGATTTGTGCCCTTCTTGGGCAGCTTGGACTCGCGCAAGGCATTCCTCTCAAGGCCTTGTTCGCGCAGCACCAAGGCAGTGTAATCGTTACTTCTCCAGAAGCGGCGGGGTCTACGGGGCCGTACTGGGGAGCAGGCTGTGGTTGGGACACCAAAGGAACAACATTCAGGTAGCCTCTGCTACCATGAAAGTGCTGCCCTGGGTCGTTGATGGTGCCGGAGGGCTCGGGGCCGGCAAGACCAGTGGGGCAGGCACGCGAGGAGTCGACCTGAACGCTGCTGTTGGGGGTAGAACCGGAGACTCGGACACCAACGGAGGCGAGAGCAGCAACAACTGAAGCAAGATCCATGCTGAGTGTTATCCGGCAGAAAATCCCAGTCTATGAAGAAAATTGATGCGGATTATTCTAAGTACATCTGAGTGTCCAAAACTATCTGAAAAGATTTAAATAAATCCGATTGTGAAAAATATTTGGCCGATCTGGCCCGCGATCGCGCGTCAGCGGCAAATGGCGATTCCAGCTAAATGATCGGAACGCGGCGGATTTACGGAGAATGGACCGCGGAATCAGATCCGGCACATCAGAAATATATAGGTCTGATCCTGAGACTGAGCTGCGAGGCGGCGATTCCGCCGAAGCAAAGAAAATGACCAAAATGTAGTCAATCTGGGGCAGATCTGTGAAAATCTGAGCAGATGGGGGTTAGCCGCACTTACAGTTAGACGTGTGAGTGTAGGGCACACCTGTGGTTACCTCCACGTTGAGGGCATTTAGCACTCGTTTGTACCACCCAGTGTCACTGCGGATGCGTACATCTTCATCAGAGTGCACCTGTTTAGGTGCTCCATAGGGTTCGAACCATTGTTCGACCAACATTTTTACAGTCTGCTCACCTGTGATTTTCTTATTGCAAGGGAACACACGGGTGAAGCGAGATAGACCACAGGTGACCACGAGGCAACTATCATAGCCGCCAAAGCGTGGTAAGCCGTGGATGTAATCCACGTAGAGAAGAGAGTTAGCACAATAGGGTATGGGTAAGCTGGAGATCAGACCCCTATCCCTACTGTCGCTCTGCTTGCTGGCATGACAGCCACAAGCATCCACAATGGTCTGCATACGCGACCTCAGTTCAGTCAGGGTTAGACTAGAGTAGAAACACTCACGGAAGTAGTCCACTGAGCGATTAGCGCCAGTGTGACCAGAACTGAGATGGGACCACTGTAGGCACCCATCCAGTCGTGCCTCAGGCACCACAATTCGGTCCTCGTAGAAGAGGTACTGATTGTTTTTATACCACTGGTCCCCGTCAATGACACGGGGTTCGAGACCAGTGTTGAGGGTTTGGAGAATTTCTTCATACTCTGACTGATAGTCGGTTAGACTCCAACCCTCCAGGATTCCAGCAGTGCGCATGGACAGGTCAAGCTGGACATCCATACGCTGGAAAGCCTCTTTGGCGAGCGCCTCAGAGCTCTCACCAATAAGCGCATCGAAGTTGTTGCGCGATATATAGTCAGACAGTTCATTCTTAATCCCGGGGATATGATGCACTGTCAGCCTGAACTGGCTCAGGTAAGTCCACCACCGTTTTAGCTTCGCTTTTTCTGGTGGTGGGCCCTTCTGAAAAGACTTCACAGGCTCCTGGTCAAACAGCCAGACAATAGGGTTAGACCCCAGGAGTCCGGATTGTGAAGATAGCACCAACATACCGGCCAGGAGTTCCTGGTCATAGGTGCTGTAGTTGGAACGCGCTTGGTTCCACTTCCAATTCCAGTGTCCCAGTGGCACCAGTCGCCACTCACTGGTAGGATAGTCATGTTTCAACGAACCATCACGGTTCAGTCCAGTAGTACGATAATGGCAGTGGGTTAGCTCAGCGGGGTTAAGCTCCTGCCATTGATAGATCGTACCTCCCCCCCCTACATCACTGGCATCAGTGATCAGGACTATCTCGCCCTCAGGGCGGGGAACTCCCAGGCAGTTGGAGGAGGCAATCTTCTTCTTCAACTCCTGGAAACACTCTTCCTCTCTGGAGGTCCACCTCCAGGGAGTAGTTTTCTTGATTAGGTCAGTGAGGGGTGCAGAGGAGTAAGTAAAATTGTGGATGTGACGCCGATAGAAATTACAGGCGCCCACAAAACTCCTCACATCGTGTAGACCCTTCTTAGGGTCATCGCGAATCTGCATGTCCTGTAGGGGCTGCATCTTAGACGCGGCTGGTTTCCACCAGCCATACCCCACGTCGAAACCCAAATACTCCATCTCCTCTTTCATAAACTCGCATTTTTCGAGTTTGATTCGGAGATGGTTTTCTTGACAGACAGTGAAGAATTCACGGAGGAGAAGGACATGGTCCTCTTTGGTATTAGTACCCAAACTCACGTCGTCGATGTGAGCCTCCATTTCTGCACCCCGAGAAATCAACTCTTGTACTAGAGGCCTGCGCCTCAGTATGTACAAAATTTTGTTCATAAGCTCCTGGAAGAGCGCTGGGGCGTTAGCCACCCCGAAAGGCATAACTTTCCACTTGAAGACACGACCCTTAGGGGTTATAAAGGCAAGCAGCTCCTGAGCTGCGGCGGTTAGGTCAACCTGCCAGAAACCAGAGCGTTTGTCCATTTTGGTCTTATACCTGCATTTGGCAATACGCTCCAGGGTGTTTTCCATGTTAGGAATACTTCCTGAGTGGTTCTGGGTTTTCTTGTTGACCTCACCATAGTCTACAACAAGACGTAGAGCAGTCGACCCTGGTTTAGCAACAAGGAAACAGGGGCTGCAGTGATGGGGATAGTCCCCATGTTTGTACTCTTCAACGAGGCCAGCATCAATGCATTCTTGGATCTGGCGCTCGATTTCTTCAACCTGTTCCTGTGGAGCGGGATAGGGACGATGCCTCACTCGCGTCTTTTCAAATTCTGGTTTCAATTTCAGGTCCATCTGGACCAGTTTTTTGCAAGATAGGGGAGGCGGCAAGGCGCCGAACACCTCCTCATAGGTTATAAGCAGTTTCTTCAGGCGGGGGTCAAGGTTAAGACTCTCGACTTTCTGAAGGAAATCCTCCTCAGCATGGAGGTTGCTTTTTCCATGTTCTTTCTTTTTATGCCGATCAGCAGTTTCGGCAGGTACAGTACCATCGTCCCACTCAGGGGGACATTGCTGCCCATAGTGTAGAGAGTACACTAGAGGTATCTCAGGATCAGGCAGCGTATAGGACTCATCGTCCTCCTCAGACCAGATGGAGTATTTCCAGGTCTGTCTGAGGTATTGCAGCCGCTCTTGGCGCTCAATACCTTCGGCCTTCAGGTACAACAGCCGTCGGAGTTCTTGCGTGTCATGCTCAGACAAGGGCATGTTATTAGCAGCAGGCCGTGCCAGAGCATCAGTACTCCGGGCCACGGGTTCACCTGTGTGCACAGGCTGCATGTGTAGCACTGGTTTCCCAACAGAGGAAGCGGGTTCAGAGGTTGACTCTAGATCTACTGACGCGTTCCCGTGGGGGGCCGGCCACGGGACGCTGCGGTGACACGCACAGGTGAGCAGGCAGGCAAGGCACTACGCTCACAAGGGCATCAATACGCCTGTGTCATGTGACAAAGCGTTTCAGAATCCTTGCCACTCTGCAAAGAGGGAACGAAAGTATGTACAGCAACACATCAGGATATGTACACATGGGGTTAAGACTGGACTGGGGTAAGGGCATCACAGGACCATAGACACTCAGTCCCAACTCATATCCCAATCCCAGGTCCGACCCTCTCAGTGGCTGATGGGGGCGGGGGCTCAAACACAACCCATGCCCTGCTCAGTCCGGACCCTGAAACCCTGCCAATAGGGGGGGTGTCCCGCCCAGCCACAGGCGAGTTCCTGGAAACCAAGAGGCTCCAAGGCCAACCGACAGTCGCTCCCTATGCTCACTTAATGGCAGGTCCCAACTCCACTCTGAGCCAGAGATATGGCCCCGCCATTCTCACCCAGGAGTTGGTAGCTGAAAATGGGCTGTTTCAGCCCAAACTGAAATTAACTCAAAAATCCCCAAAATTGACCCCTCGTCCGGACCCGCCAGAGGTAGGGACGAGGCAACTGACCCTATGCCCTTCGAGTACGAACCCCCTGGAGCCCTCACCCAACCTGGTTCCCTCTGAGGTCCCAGCATCAGGGCAACACGGATGAGTCATGTGGGGTCATGATGCCAAAATCACCAAAATTGGCGTCATTCCCACGCGTGGCTCGCCCGGCCAAGGTAAGGCCAATGGCTCACAGGGTAGGAGGCAGGACCTAGGACTTATATCTGAGTGTACAACTTGGATTTAGGTCGGGGCTCCCTATGGGCCTAGAGAAATGGGGCCGCCAATTGACCACACGGAAGGGGGAAATTGGGGTCCCAAAATTGGGTCATTTTGGCTGCTCGAAATGAGCCAAAATTCGGTGTGCTCCCAATAGTATATCTCCACGCCGGCTTGGAGATCGGATCCGCCATTCCATACGTGATCCACCGGGAGTCCAATGGAGACTCCCATGCCCTTGGCTCTCAAAGATCTCCATGCCACTCGGCGTGGTGACGATCCCAATTGGGTCCACAAATGTCAAAATTGCAAAATTGCCCACACTCACTTTGGGCTAGCGCCTTAACGAAGGTGGCTCCGCTTCGCCCACGTGGTGTGTGGACCATGGGGACCATTACCCATAACACCCATGTCATATATGGTCCATTGGTCCATGCGTCCGGCGTGCACGAAGGTTAGAACATGGGGCACGGCGGGCAGCAAAAGTGGAAAAATGCTCAAAATGGCCAAAAATGCGCACACTCATGGTTGGGGCAAATGAGGCACATGCCCGACTCGGACCGGAGTGTGCCATAGGATTGGTATCAAGTCATGTGTGTCCAACATATCTTTTGGGCGTCGCCCAACTCCTCCGGTATTGGGCATGGCAGGGTCGCCAAGTGAGCCCATGATTTGGGATAGTCCCAAATCGCCAACATGGCGGCCATGGTATGCCAAGCTCAAGAGGAATTATCCGCCGGGTCCAAGATATGTTGGGGACCGAAGTATGTACCCTCATAACATACTTGGGTCATGATGTCAATTGAGCGCAACGTTGAGATATACAGTCGCCACTTGACATCATGACGAGCCAAAAACGGCAAAATTGGCACAAAGACACGCAAAAGTGCCTTGAAAGGTCTACAATTATATTATAATATCTCCGGCTTGGATCGTGCAATCACTTAATCCTTCTAAACACAATGACTTGACACCCTTGACCTTCGATCCCACATATGTGCTCCACTTGGGGCGCCTTGAAAGGTTACGAGCGCTACTTCCCAAGTGGGCACATGAAAATATGGAAAATTGTAAAACACACACCTTGCTCCCAACGCATCGCTTTAGGATCGCCACACAAGCTTCCCTCCACGAAGGTTAGGCATGCAATTGATCGTAGGGAGTATGGAGAAGGGGCTTGCACAATATGAGGTCCATTGGCGGGCTTGTCTTTGAGCGATGGACCCGCCAAATGGGCACGCAACACAACCCAAGGCACATACTCCATATTGCCCAAAAATGTAGCTCCCACCACGATATGTCATGCCCCTCCAAGGGCATAACTTTGTGTCAATCGCTCATAGGAACTCAAGGAGAGTTCCTATGCAACACCAACACTTGCGCGCTACACTCGAAAGTTATCTTAACGCACGCAATGTCATGGCCAAAGAGTTATAACGCAAACTCTACCCTCTTGACCATGATCCATTACACTAGCGCGCACGTGTGGAAACGCAAGGCATATGATGCTTCCTAAATTACGTCGGGAGTACTGTGAATACATCCCACGTTTCCTTATTGTCATTCCTCGCAAACAACACGAGATATGACCTTCACAAGTGGCCTCACGAATCAACTTTGTTTTGCCCATATCTTTGAGACAAATGGGGGGCAAGATAAAAGGAAAGTTGATTCGTGCATAGGGAAGCACGTAGGTCCACTCGAAGGAGGTCAAATCAAGTGCGGGGATGTCGAAGTCGAAAATCCGATTTCGACATCCTGAAAAATTCGGATTAAGGTTGCGAGTATTATTATGAAAATTGCGGAAGCATCCATGCAGTTCCTGGCGACTTTGGAGCCTTCGTGACGGATTGCGTTAAAATTTCCATTATAAACAGTTAAACTGGCGGTTACGGTAAATTCGCGATCCAACCGCCAGCAGTCAAAATAGTGAATATCAGAACGGAAGCGTAAAAATTGACGGAAACAATATGAAAATAAAACCCTGTTGATTCCTGACATTCTGATATACAAATCTCCGCTGGCGGTGCATCGGTTGCCGATGCGGGGCTTCACGGCACGGAACACGCCGTACATGGGGTTAGTGGACCGGAGACCGGTTGTATGCCGTAACCTGGCCATGGGGTTCTGGGTACCGCTTCACCCCCCTCCTTAGAGCAAACCCTGGGGGGGCTCGATAACACCACGCATGGCAGCGGGTACTCAGGACCCTCTTCTGAAGGGGGGGGGGTGTCACATCCTCACTTCAGTAAGTCACAGTATGATAGGTAGAGCTGTATAAGCTCGTAGCACATGTATAGTATCAAGTATCAAGTCCCGGGTCCTGGCGGCGATTGTTCGGCATCCAAAGGACCCGTTAACCCATACCAGGCGCACCGGGTGCCGGCTGCTACGGTCACCACCACAGTGGCAGTGGCATACACGGCCAGCATAGGCGACACACGACGACCGAGGTGGTCCCACAAGTCGAGAGCGACCACAAAGATCCATCAGGCTACCCCAAGCTTCCCAAGGCCCGCCGACTGGGGAGAGTCCCCACGGGTCCTTCCTCGGGCGCACCATGTCCATATCCATACGACGCGAGTCCAGAGTGCCATAGTCGAACTCCTTACGAACCCCAAATCGTAAGGGAACTCCTCCTTAAGGGATCGGGCATCAAGGCCGTCTTTTCCCTCGCCCTACTGCCACGAAGGCCATACATGAGGGAGTCCTCATGCAGTGTGGGCGGAGGCGTCGACTCCTCAAACCACCAGTTTCCCAGGCAGACTGACCGAGGTCAGGAGCACCGGAGGCCGCCATCCGAATGCAAGTGCGTCTGCGAATCGGTAGGCTCACACTGGGACTGACAGTGGCGGACCGCTGGGAGTGTAGTCAGGCAACTGGGCTTCCCGCCTGGCGCCATCAGGATCTCCACACATCACAGCGAATAGGGCAACACGGTATCACGAGCACTCAAACAGTAGAATCTGTAATCAAGTACTGGTCCAGGCTGGGCCAGGCTGTAAGAACATGTACACGGCGACTCAAGGCGCCTTTGTATACGATTCGCATCCCTTCAGAGGGGAAAAACAGTCCACACTCCGGTGACGGGCTGAAGACAGCAACATACAGATGCACATATCCTGGAGGGCAGAAGAAGTAAACAATAATCGGGTAAACAGGCGTGTAAACACACTCTGGACAGAGTGCCAAACCACGCCCTGGTTAGGATAAGGCGAATGCAGGAGGGTGGACAGGATAACGCCTGAGTTCAGGCATATATAGTCTCGAGACACACGTCGACTGGTCTGGATTCCGCAGGTGCCATGAAACCAGACCACACACTCAAAAATCGCAATGCCGATGACAGCGGCATCCGTTGCGCAACGTCGTATGGGCTTCAAGGCCTCAAGAGCTCAGAATCATGAAGGTCAGTCGCCCTACCTGGTTTCCCAAGGATTCAGCAGGGGGGGTGAGTGACGAATAGAATTGAAGAGAGGGGCCATCCTCCTCTGGATTCAGCAGGGGGGGTATATGGCCACTCTGTCACCGAAAGATGGAAGAGAGCAAGCAAGTAAGGGACGATTCGTCGGCCTCACAAGCGCTCAAAACGCATCAGGGGAGAGCTCAGGGCGCTGATCAGGCACCCCTGGCTGCAATCGCCCGGGTGAGTGCTGCCAAGTCCGAAACGTGGATCTTGGTCTTGTGCTTGCGGATGTACTCCATGAAGGGAGTATTGACCCGCGGCACAAACGAGGAGACGGGTTCCCAGGTGTCGTGGGACGGCCCATAGCCTCGCCAACGAACCTTGAACTCCAGACCTCCGGGTGCCGAGGCCTTCGGACGCTGAGCCAGGATCTTCTCGACAGTATAGTCGTCCTGCTCAGCATAGTCGTCGTCCGAATCGGCCTCATGTTTGGCGTAGTCCAGGGACACATGTCGGCCACGGAGGTCGGGTTCCAGCACACGGATTTGACTCTCGTGGCGCTCCCGGAACTGTCCGTGACCCACCTTGATGCGGTAGGTGTCCTCACCAATCCTGCGGACCACCTCGCCGGGTGTGAACCAGGTCTTGGTGCGGTGGGTGCCCGTGGGGCGGGGTCTGATCACCCACACCGGGTCTCCCACCCTGAACTTTTGCGCTGTCGAGCTTGGGGCGGACTTCTGACGCTCAGCATGCTCCTTCTCGAGCTGCTGGCGGATGTCCCGCGCCGTTCGCTCCTGCCGCGCGAAGAATTCCTTGGCATCCATAGCCATGCCACCACCAGACAAGGGAAGTCCCCGACCCAGGGGGTCCCTGCCGAATAGAATCTGGTGAGGGGACAAACCGCCCGGTGTGGGGGTGTCATGATGGGCCTTTAGAGCAGGCCACATCTCCTCAAACCAGTTCCGCCGTGGATTGGTGATGTGGATCTTGCGCAGCTTCTCGAACAGCTGCCGTCCAGCCACTTCAGCACGGCCGTTAGACCGGCTGAGACAGGCGACGCTCTTGGCATGTCGTATTCCCATGAGGGAACACATAGCCTTGAACCAGCCACCAGTAATCTGGGGCCCTCGGTCACTGCAAATGGTGCGGGGGATGTCAAAGACGTTCAGCCAATGACGAATCATCATGACTGCCACTTCCTTGGCAAGCAACCCCTTTTTGCGTGCCGGAACGGCTACAACGTAGCCGCTGTGGCGGTCCACACAGAGAACCACACAGTCAAAGGTCTCCTTGCCTATGTGCACTTCGGGCATGGAGAAGACGTCCATGGCCACGCTCTCCATGGGCTGATCAGGAACCGGGGTCCATTGGGGTTCCCCCTTGACGTTCCGGTTGTCGGGATTGCAGGCCTGACAGACCGAGCAACCCTTCCTGACCTTCTTGATGGCGGTGTAGAGAACGATGTGGTCGATCTCGAACCGGCGCTGCATGTCAAGGGCTTGCTTCTTGACCCCTGGGTGCAGCATGTGGTGGTGCCAAGCTTCACAAAGCTCGAGCACCCGGGACTCTGGTACTAGCAGCTTACCATTCCGGTAGAGCTTGCCATCTTCCTCGGTCAGCCCCTTTGGCCACTTCTGCCCGTCGTCAGGGTCGGTCACAGCCCTATACTCGGCCGCAAAGGCCTCAGACTTGGCGTAATCGTCGGTCCAGTCGTCCTGGAGGCAAGACTCTGGGAAGAGGTGCTTGTCGGACTCCACTCCCACAGGGGGTGCCGGACCGGGCCTTCCGCCCGCGGCACCCACAGGAGCGAGTACACTGACCGCCCTGCTCACCCTCGACGCGAGGGGGGCATCGGCAGCCATGACGACGAAGCATTTAACATCCTCCTCCTCCATCAGGCGCTCCATTTCAATGATCTTCTTGGCTTCAGCGGTCTCAGCCTCATCGCCATGGGCAGAGATATCCTGCATGCCCTTGCTGGCGGGATAGGCCCACCTACTGAGACAGTCCGCCACGGTGTTATCCTTTCCAGGAATGTAAACAACCGTAAGGTCGAACTTGGCCAAGGTCTCATGCCATCTTGCCCGTCGGGAGGCGGGACCTGAGGGGGTGTCCACGTGCTCCTTGTGCCACGACTGCAGACTCTGATGGTCGGTGCAGACGGTGACGGGATGGAGGGCTATGTACCCAGCCCATTTCCTGAGAGCCATGACGATGGCATACGCCTCCTTTTCACGGGGCGTCCACGTCCGTCTCTGGCCTTCCGCCAGGACTCGGCTCCAGAAGGCCACGGGCACGTGCCTCCCGTCGTCAAGCACTTGCTCCAGCACAGCGCCAATGGCGTAGTCGGAAGCGTCGGTGCGCAGGACGAACCCTCGGTCGGGATCCACGAGGTGCAGACCCACTGCGGATAGCAGCGCCTGCTTCATCCCCTCAAAGGCACGGTCGGACTCTTCAGTCCAGACCAGAGCCTTCTTGGACCCCTTCTTGGTCTCCTCTCGGTTGCCCTTGAGCATGGTCGTCATGGGGGCTGCATACTCGGCATACATCTTGATATACCCCGAGTAGTAGTTGCAGAACCCCAGATACGCCCGTAGCTCAGAGACCGTCTTGGGCTTTTTGCAGTGCTCAATCGCAGCCACCTTGCCAGGTATGGGCTTTCGCTGCCCGTTCCCAACTACGTGGCCAGCGAAGACCACCTCGCTTACCGCAATGGTGGCCTTGTCACTGCTGCCCGTGAGTTTGTGCCGAACCAGAAGGTCCAGCACTCGAGTGACGTCCCTCTCGTGTGCCTCCAGGAGCTCCTCGTAGCTGATGCTGGGGTCCCCGGACGCGATGATCACGTCCTCCACGAAGGGGTCCGCACAGTCGCGCACCGGCTCAAGCAGGTTCTCCAGCATCCGCTGAAAAGCCGCCTTGCCGTTGGTAACGCCCATAGGCATCACCTTCCACTGGAGAGGTCCAAGTGGGGTGCTCATGGCTGTGCAGGCCCGGGACTCCTCGGCGAGAGGCATCTGATGATAACCATGTTTCAGGTCAATCACCGTGAAAATCCTCCGCCGGTGTTGCTTTTGCAGCATGTCCTCAATGAGGGGCAGCGTATAGCTGTCGTGCTGCGTTTAGGCGTTCAGGCCGCGGTAGTCGACCACGAGCCGCCACTCACCGGCAACCTTCTTGGGGACGACGAAGCAAGGAGAGGCCCATTCGGAGTGGCACGGCTCGAGCCAGCCTCTCTGGATGAAGTCACGGAGGATCTTCTCCATGGCCTCTTTCCTCTCGCCCCTCAGGGCAAACTCCCGGTGCCGGTACACACGGGGGTCCTGCTTCAGTCGTATCTTGGCCTCGCCATACGGTCCACGCACCGGTGGGGGAAACACAGGCTTACCGCTGAAGAAAGTATCACCATACTTCTGCTTCAGCCTGGCCCTCAACGCCTGGATCTTGGGGCAGTCATCGGACTCCGCCTTGGCTTTTCCGGGCACTTGAACCACGGAGCTTACTTGAGGGGTAGCGACCCCGCTCGCTTTCAGCTCAGGCGGTCTTCCCAGGTGGCCCAAAGGGCCATCTCTGGTCTTGCCTCGGAAAAGATCGCCGTAGGTGGGTGGGTTACCCCCGATTGGCTCGTCCTGGCTGGACAGGTGGTCCAGCACCCTCTTGAAAGTGCTGCCCTGGGTCGTTGTGGGTGCCGGAGGGCTCGGGGCCGGCAAGACCAGTGGGGCAGGCACGCGAGGAGTCTCCCTGGATGTTGTTATTGGGGGTAGAACCGGACACTCGGACACCAACGGAGGCGAGAGCAGCGACAACAGAAGCAAGGTCCATGCTGATTGTGGTCCGGCAGAAAATCCCAGTCTATGAAGAAAATTGAGGGGAATTATTCTAAATACATCTGAGTGTCCAAAACTGTCTGAAAAGATTTAAATAATCCATTTATGTAAAATTGTCTGGCCGATCTGGCCCGCGAGCGCGCGTCAGCGGCAAATGGCGATTCCAGCTAAAATAGCGGAATGCGGCGGATTTACGTGAAATGGACCGCGGAATCAAATCCGGCATATCAGAAATATATAGGAAATATCCTGCGACTGAGCTGCGAGGCGGCAATTCCGCCGAAGAAAAGAAAATGACCAAAATGTAGCCAATCTGGGCAGAATGTCTGAAAATCTGAGCAGATGGGGCTAGCCGCACTTACACTCCCCCTCCAAAAACACACTGGGGTGTGTCGCTACGTCAACGAAGAACGTAGTGCGGGTAAGTCCCAGAAAAAAATAGAAATGTAGCCTCGATGGGGCGAAATCTGCTTGATCTGACCTGATTTGGGCTGAATTGGCACTGAATCAGGCTGTATGAACCTGAAATGAGACAGAATGAGAAGTGACGAACAGTCCTCCGTGCAGTAAAACATTAGGTCAAGGGCTAGAAAGCATGTAAACGTATCGAGAATCGATACCAAACCATGCATTGGTTGAGAATGAGGTAGATTATGGGTGGATTGAGTGGGGGGATCAAGAATTGGAGTGACATCTCAGCGCTCTGGCACAGTTTCGCTGTCGCGGGCACGCTACGGTGTCCTCGCCGAACTCTACATCGTGTTATCCCGCTCTTGTCGTTCTGAACAGTGCAGCATGTGGCTCAGATTTGGCGCATCTGGTGGATGATCACAAGATTCAGCAAAATTGAGGTTCAATTGGAGCAGAGATTAAGGGGATGAAGCAATCGCAGAGAAGTTAAACAAATACACATGTAGTCTACAGACCCTAAGTGAACCACCGAAGGAAGAGATGTTCTTTTGTTCACTTAGATCTAAACAGATCTTCAAGGAATGAGAGGAGATGACAAGGAAATCAGTCTAAATTGTCCTAATGTCAGCAAATTCCCTAAGATGAAGGTGAAATGAAGCGGAATGTGTACAACTGAAACTACCAACACCTTCGTTTAGACTAAAGTTAATATATATTGTCGTTTATTCAGCTCAATTGTGCTTTCCGGCACGTTGATTCGCGAGCATCCAACAGATTCATTGAAAATGTGGATCATGTGATGATGCATCATGATGGGACATGATAGCCCTGGATCCTTGGCATGTAACGCGCCGAAGGTTCGCTGAAGGCGCTTTACTGACAGTATATAACTGAGAGACACCGAATTTACAGTGGCGGTGGTGTCAATCGACTTGGACAAGGCCAATCTTTCGATGGAGTCCCACAAGACACTTGGATTCACCATTTTCGACAGTTTCAGGTCGGATTGAGCTCACATTGGCGTGTGCCAAAAATACAACGAAGCTTACGGACTTCAGAGGTTGCTGTTAGAAGTGAAGCGGTACCCAGAACCCCCTGGCCAGGTTACGGCATACAACCGGTCTCCGGTCCACTAACCCCATGCACGGCGTGTTCCGTGCCGTGAAGCCCCGCATCGGCAACCGATGCACCGCCAGCGGAGATTTGTGTATCAGAATATCAGGAATCAACAGGGTTTTATTTTCATATTGTTTCCGTCAATTTTTATGCTTCCGTTCCGATACTCACTGTTTTGACTGCTGGCGGTTGGTTCGCGACTTTACCGTAACCGCCAGTTTAACTGTTTATAATGGAAATTTTAACGCTATCCGCGACGAAGGCTCCAAAGTCGCCAGGAACTGCATGGATGCTTCCGCAATTTTCATAATTAATACTCGCAACCTTAATCCGAATTTTTCAGGATGTCGAAATCGGATTTTCGACTTCGACATCCCCGCACTTGACTTGACCTCTTTCGAGTGGACCTACGTGCTTCCGTATGCACGAATCAACTTCCCTTTTATCCTGCCCTCCATTTGTCTTAAAGATATGGGCAAAATAAAGTTGATTCGTGAGGCCACTTGTGAAGGTCATATCTCGGGTTGCTTGCGAGTATTGACGATAAGGAAACGTGGGATGTATTCACAATACTCCCGACGTAATTTAGGAAGCATTATATGCCTTGCGTCTCCACACGTGCGTGCTAGTGTAATGGATCATGGTCAAGAGGGTAGAGTTTGCGTTACAACTCATTGGCCATGATATTGCGTGCGTTAAGATAACTTTCGAGTGTAGCGCGCAAGTGTTGGTGTTGCATAGGAACTCTCCTTGAGTTCCTATGAGCGATTGACACAAAGATATGCCCTTGGAGGGGCATGACATATCGTGGTGGGAGCTACATTTTTGGGCAATATTTGGTATGTGCCATGTGTTGTGTTGCGTGCCCATTTGGCGGGCCCATTGCTCCAAGACAAGCCCGCCAATGGACCTCATATTGTGCAAGCCCCTTCTCCATACTCCCTACGGTCAATTGCAAGCCTAACCTTCGTGAAGGGAAGCTTGTGTGGTGATCCCGAAGCGATGCGTTGGGAGCAAGGTGTGTGTTTTACAATTTTCCATATTTTCATGTGCCCACTTGGGAAGCAGCGCTCGTATCCTTTCAAGGCGCCCCAAGTGGAGCACATATGTGGGATCGAAGGTCATTGGTGTCAAGTCATTGTGTTTAGAAGGATTAGTTGATTGCACGAACCAAGCCAAAGATATTATAATATAATTGTGCACCTTTCAATGCACTTTTGTGTGTCTTTGTGCCAATTTTGCCATTTTTGGCTCGTCATGATGTCAAGTGGCGAACGTACATCTCAACGTTGCGCTCAATTGACATCATGACCCAAGTATGTTATGAGGGTACATACTTCGGTCGCCAACATATCTTGGACCCGGCGAATAACTCCTCTTGAGCTTGGCATACCGTGGCCGCCATGTTGGCGATTTGGGACTATCCCAAATCATGGGCTCACTTGGCGACCCTGCCATTCCCAATACCGGAGGAGTTGGGCGACGCCCCAAAGATATGTTGGACATATGTGACTTGATACCAATCCTATGGCACACTCCGGTCCGAGTCGGGCATGTGCCTCATTTGCCCTAACCATGAGTGTGCGCAATTTTGGCCATTTTGAGCATTTTTCCACTTTTGCTGCCCGCCGTGCACTATGTTCTAACCCTCGTGCACGCCGGACGCATGGACCAATGGACCATATATGACATGGGTGTTAGGAGTAATGGTCCCCATGGTCCACACGCCACGTGGGCGAAGCGGAGCTGCCTTCGTTAAGGCGCTAGGCCAAATTAAGTATGGGCAATTTTGCCATTTTTGCATTTGTGGACCCAATTGGGATCGTCACCACGCCGAGTGGCATGGAGATCTTTGAGAGCCAAGGGCATGGGAGTCTCCGTTGGACTCCCGGTGGATCACGTATGGAATGGCGGATCCGATCTCCAAGCCGGCGTGGAGATATACTATTGGGAGCACACTGAATTTTGGCTCATTTCAAGCAGCCAAAATGACCCAACTTTGGGACCCCAATTTCCCCCTTCCGTGTGGTCAATTGGCGGCCCCATTTCTCTAAGCCCATAGGGAGCCCGGACCTAAATCCAAGTTGTACACTCAGATATAAGTCCTAGGTCCTGCCTCCTACCCTGTGAGCCATTGGCCTTACCTTGGCCGGGCGAGCCACGCATGGGAATGACGCCAATTTTGGTGATTTTGGCATCATGACCCCACTTGACTCATCCGTGTTGCCCTGATGCTGGGACCTCAGAGGGAACCAGGTTGGGTGAGGGCTCCAGGGAGTTCGTACTCGAAGGGCATAGGGTCAGTTGCCTCGTCCCTACCTCTGGCGGGTCCGGACGAGGGGTCAATTTTGGAGTTTTTCAAGCTAATTTCAGTTTGGGCTGAAACAGCCCATTTTCAGCTACCAACTCCTGGGTGATAATGGCGGGGCCATATCTCTGGCTCAGAGTGGAGTTGGGACCTGCCGTTAAGGGAGCATAGGGAGCCACCGTCGGTTGGCCTTGGAACCCATTGGTTCCCAGGAACTCGCCTGTGGCTGTGCGCGACACCTCTCCCACTAGCAGGGTTTCAGGGTCCGGACTGAGCAGGGCATGGGTTGTGTTTGAGCCCCCGCCCCCATCAGCCACTGAGAGGGTCGGACCTGGGATTGGGATATGAGTCGGGACTGAGTGTCTATTGTCCCTTGATGCCCTTACCCCAGTCCAGTCTTAACCCCATGTGTACATATCCTGATGTGTTGCTGTACATACTTTCGTTCCCTCTTTGCAGAGTGGCAAGGATTCTGAAACGCTTTGTCACATGACACAGGCGTATTGATGCCCTTGTGAGCGTAGTGCCTTGCCTGCCTGCTCACCTGTGCGTGTCACCGCAGCGTCCCGTGGCCGGCCCCCCCACGGGAACGCGTCAAAAGCGTTTCACCGCCGCGGGGTT
Organism: Eutreptiella sp. 'Long Island Sound 2002'; assembly: GCA_964036045.1. Lineage (NCBI taxonomy): Eukaryota > Euglenozoa > Euglenophyceae > Eutreptiales > Eutreptiaceae > Eutreptiella > Eutreptiella sp. 'Long Island Sound 2002'. The sequence continues at coordinate 25,836,245 of OZ038398.1, read as the reverse complement.
ACCCAGCCCTCGCGTGCCACTCGGGGCCACCAACCCCGAGCAGCGCGTCGCAGCAGCGCGGCGCAGCTCGCAGCTCGCAGCGCAGCGCAGCGCCTCGCAGCGCAGCGCAGCAGCTCGCAGCGCCACTCAGCGACAGCGCCGAGTTCGCCACGGAGCCCGCAGCGCCGTCAAGAGCACCGCCCTGACCGCGCAGCAGCCGTGAGAGAGGTGCACAGACCAGGACTCCTGCATCAGCCCCATCGGCCGACCCGGAGTCCCATCGGCCGACCAGCAAGGCCGCGTCAACCACCTCCACAACCACCGGCTGACCAGCACCAGCCGCACTTCCAATCCAGTGCTGCAGCACCCTCCTCAACAACCACAACCAGTTCGTTGAGTTGAACGAGTGCACATCAAGGACTTCAAGATCATCTACGCCCCCGCTGCCATGGTGAATTGGCAGGAAGCGGGCAGGACGTGGCCGCGGCCCCACCCCCATGCAGCACGCCTGCTGCGTGGGTTGGTTTGGGACCAGCATTACCGCCACAGCAACCCCCAGTGCGAAGGGGGCATGCCCAGGAGCTTCGAGCTCCGCACGGACATCGCCCCCGACCGCCTGCAGGCCGTGGAGGACTGGCTGCGGGCGGAGGGGTACGAGTACCGCCACCAGCAGAGGCGCTGGAGGGCGTGGACCCGGCCGGACAGGCCCGGGGAAGGGCTGCGTCCCGACGGGATTGAGGAGGACGAGGAGCCCAACGCCTACCCGTCGGGCGCCTCGATCAACGTCTCCCTGTGGGACGTGATCGAGAAGAAGTTCCCGGAACCGGGGAACGAGCGCAGGCTGCAGGGCAGCAGCAGCGCGTCTCCGGCGACGGAGAAGAGGTCCGCCGGGGACAAGAAGAGGGACCGGAGGTGGCGGGAGTACCAGGAGTCCCTGGCTGCCGAAGCCGCCCAAGGCGCCAAGGGCGGAACCCCAGCCCCCAGTCCCCAACGGCCCAATGGTGGACACCACCCCGGCTCCACCACCCTTGGCGACTACATCCAAGTCGCCAAGCAGACCCAGGCCAAACCCCGTCCGCTGCTCCTGAGGGCCCGGCAGGCCTCAGCAGGCCCCAGCAGCGACATCGAGTCGGCCCACCGCGGGAGGACGCCGGCCGACCAGGCCAGCTCCAGCAGCAGCGTCGCTCCCGAAAGGGACGTGGCGCGCGCCTGTGAGCGCGCCTGTGGGGTGCCCTGCAACCGTCGGGTTGCCCGGCAACGGGCCAAGCAGTACAGCGCTGCTGTGGAGGGCGCCGCCGGCATCGCCCAGGAGGAAGCTGCGCAGTGGGCGCATGGCATGGCCATCCACACCCAGACCGTGGCGGCCATTGCGGCTGGATTCACGGCCGTGGCCGCCCATGGGGTAGCGACTGCCCAGGTCAACGATGAGTTGGCGGCAGCCGACGAGGAAGCCCGCCTGACGCAGGAGGCCATTGCCTGCAAGGAGGCCGAGGTGAAGGCGCTGGGGGAGGCGCTTGCCCAAGAGAGGGCAAAGAAGGAGGCGGAGGAAAGGGCCCACGCCGAAGCGACGGCTAAGGCCCATGAGGATGCCGCCAAGAAGGAAGCCATCGAGGCCGCGCGACGGAAGGTCGCTGAGGAGAAGGCCAAGACGGAGGCGGAGCTGGCGGCGTTGGAGGCGCAGAAGGCGCAGCTGCTGCAGGCCCGGGAAGCCGAGGCGGCTCGTGCTCGGGAAGAGGCCGAAGCGCGAGCTGCCGCAGCCACCGCCGCCGCAATGGAGGAGGCAGAGGCCAAACTCCGCCACGAGACTCCCCCGGGAGGATCGCGAGTGGAGGTAGACACGGGCAAGAGCGAGATGGCTCGCATCTCCACGGTCGCCGCGCGCGCGCAGAAGGACCTGGACATCGCCAGGGCCGAGACCAAGTCGCTGACCAACGTCGTCAGCGGCCTGCAGGAGAGGCTGGATGCGCTGGAAGCCCGTGGGAGAGTCGGCAGCGACCACCCACCCCTGGAGTCAGGCTCGTCGGACGACGGCTGGGGACCCGGACCAGGTCCAGGCAGACCCCACGCCCCCGGCGGAGCCCCCAGGAGTCGCCCCAGCGCCAGTGCCCCCTCTCTCACCGCCCCCTCTCACCACAGCGCGGGCCGCCGCAACGAGCACGTGCCGCCCGGCAGTGGCAGTGAGGAATGGCGCGATGAGTGGCTCAGCGCGGACTACCACAACCGCCGTGCTCCACCGCGGACGCCTGTACGCCCCCGACGCCCGCCACCAGCCCCGGCGCCAATCCCCAGGGCTGGAGGACGTTATGGTGGACTCAGGGATGAGGTCCCCAGAGGAGACGTGGAGTGGGATGTCGGTGAAGGTGAGGACCTGGACCTGGACCTGGACCTGGAGGAGTTCGACATCAGCCCGCCGCGTGGTGTACGACGGGAGGCCGCTGAACGCAGCCGCCGGCGCCGTGATGAGGATGCGTACATGGATGCAGTACGGCGTGAACATTTCGGTTCAGCGTACGTGGAGGAACCGCGGCGTAGCCACAGGGATTCCATGGAGGAGATGGACGTGGCGGCCGTGGGAGTCCGTGGGCGAGGCCGATGGGAACCTCGGTCGACCTCGCGGCCGGCGTTCATGGTCTCTAAGGCCGCGGACGCCGCCGTGTGGGAAGACTTGAAGGACATCAAGCCCCCCATGTACGACGGCAATCCCCTCAACCTCGACCGCTTCTTGGAGAAGCTGGACGATTGGGGGCTGGCCGTCACTGAAGACCAACCTCCCGCGGATGCGGAGAGATATGTCTTCAAACGGTTCAGGTACCGCCTGCCGGAAGTGCTCGGCGAGCTATACTTCGTGGCGACCAAGGAGGGGAAAATCAAGACCCTCAAGGACGCCAAGAAGTGGCTCAACGAGCAGGAGCGGGTGGACGCTCCGCAGGTGGCTGCCAAGCGCTGGAAGTCCATCAAGCTTGAGCATGATGGACGGGAGATCCGCCTACGAGAGTGGCGGGACTTCCGAGGGAAATACACCCTCTTCCGCCGCAACGTGGAGGATTGGAACGAGGGTGACGAGCAGGCTCGCCTGCTCTCCATGCTGCCGGAAGCATGGATCAAAAGAGTCACCAAGGAGGAATCCAAGCGGGCCAAGTCCAACCACACGGTCAAGATGATGCTCCCCAAGGAGTATCATACGAACGTTGTGTCTTGGGCGAAGAAGAACGTGGCCCGGGATGTCAAACGGCACTCCCTGCGGAACGCTCTTCTCATCACCGTCTCGGGCGACCGCGAGAAGACCGCGATCTGGCGCCTTGACGATTGTGAGTTGAGCGGCCAGACCATCCGTCTGCAGCCCATCCCGGCGCGGATGAGCTGCGACGAGATCCTGGAGTGGGTTGGCGAGGAAGTACTCAAGGAGTACCGAAACCTCCACCACACCCGCGGGTTGAGGCCCGGCGACCGCGACGTCAACTACGTTGGCGAGGGACCTGGCGGGGAAGACGCCATGGACCCAGCGGGAGCCGGCGGCGATGAGACTCTCGTCGACGATGACGACGACGATGAGCCCGCCGAAGTGGCCGTGTGTGCCTTCGTGGCCAAGAACCTGAGCGCGGGGACCAAGCCAGCAAACTGGAAGCCCCTGCAGCAGGGTTGGAGGAAGCAGGAGAAGAGGGACCCTCGCCGCATTGGCGACCCTCCGCTGTCCTTTGGGGAGTTCATACGAGCTCACCCTCAGGGCTGTTTCGTGTGTTATGGGAGGAAGAAAGGCTTCAACCATGACCACCGAACATGCCCCGTCCACAAGGCCGACACGGAGGCTTACAAGAAGGCGCACGGGTCGAAGAAGCGTGCGCCCGCGGGTATCCGGGAAGCCAAGATGGAGGTGGACAAGGACGAGCTGGCCAAGCTGATGTCGTCGGTGGGAACCGAGTTGGCCAAGGAGATCCAGGAGATCAAGCGGAACTGGGTCCCCAGGTCGGATAACAAGAACAAGGAGAACAACCAGAATGACCAGAACAAGGACAAGGACAAGAAGGGTAAAGGAGGAGGTAAAGGGGGAAGAAAGAAGGGCATCAACGACGTTGAGGCCGAGGAGAACACCCCCTCCTCCACAACCGACGCCCCCTAGCGGAGCCCCTGCAGCCAAGGGCCCCAGCTAGGGCGGTCGCAGGATGGTGACGTGGGAAGCGCCGAACCATCCCTGTCGGGAGTCGGTAAACACAAGGGGACTGCCGCGGGCGGAAGGCCCGGTCTGGCGCCCAGTCGCGGAGGCGGGGTGAGGGCAAGTGAAGGCACGAACCCTTGCACCCGTCCGTCCTTCGCGACCAAGAACGTGTTTGATGTACTACAGGATCTATCCGAGAGTATCGGAGGATCACCCGGACCGCAGCTGGATGCTGCAGATGGGCAGCCTGAGCCCATTGTCCACGACCTGCACCAGTCGCTTGTGGAGCTTCTGGAACGGCCGGAGATCCTGAGTTTGCACGCCGTGCGCCGTGTCGGTCGCGAGCGGCAGTTGCATCTTAAGGTCCGTGCCCTATGCGGGGAAGTGGAAAAGGTTTTCGACGTGTTGGTCGACACGGGAGCTCAAGTCAGCTTGGTCAAGGCTGGCCTACTTCCACCAGAGTGTCTGACCGACAGTCGGAAGCCTGTCAGGCTGAAGGTGGCGAACGGCCAGTACATGGTGGGAGGCACGAAGGAAGCGGCCATTGGGCTGCAGTTCGTGAACCATCGTGAGCTGAGCCGCCCAGACCTCGGCAAGGAAATCCTCCTGCACGGTAGCTTCTACGAGGCCGAGATGGAATGGGACATGATCGTCGGGTACGACTTCATGATGGAGACGGACTCCGGCGTCCTCCCGGCCCAGGCTTCCATGACCCTGTACCAGGACGACCAACTCTCGTGGCTTTCGTCACCTGAGCACCATGTGGAATGCCAATGGATCCACCCCGAACGCAATCAGCTCGAAGTGGCCGCGCTGGACACTGAGCCCACTGGGCCAGCGAACCAGGAGTACGGCGTAAGGCCGGAAGTGGCGTACCGAGTGGTCGCGGACCTGGGAGCGTCGGATCTGGCCCTGGATGCGTTCTCTTCAGGAACCTCCGCCCATCTGCGGGTATGTGAGAAGTACTGGAGCGCCCAGGACTCCGCGTGGAAGAAGCACTGGGGTCCGCATCAGGGATTGATGTGGATCCATTGCCCCCGTTGGGACATTCCAAGAGCGATAGCGAAGATTCGCAAGGACCGCTCCAAGACAGTGCTGGTTGTTCCTATGGGATGCACCGAGGAGGAAAGTACCCGACATTGGGTAGCCTCATTGACCAACATGACCTTGAACAAGGTCGTCCTACCGGCTGGAGAGAGTGTCTATCAGGACGCTAAGGGACAGCCCATGCCACCCCAGAGATGGCCAACAGAATTCCACTATGTGGATGGGGGCCTTGATCAGGCCGACACCACGGACTTCGTGTGTGTCAACCGCATCATAGCAGAGCCATGGCGGCAATGCTTTGCGGTTCCCCCTGTTGACATCGAAGAATCGGACTCCGAAGACCCCCTCACTGAAGAGGAGTGGGATCTGGTTCAGGGGTATATGGATCAGCCCTTTCACGACTGGGGAAACCAGCGTGAGGGCAAGGGCCAGGACAAGGCCTGGTGGGAAGTGGACTCAATCGTCTCTGGTTCCTATGACGGGAATACCTTCGTACAGAGGGTGCTGGACCACATGTCCAGCCAAGACGAGCCGCCTGGCGGTAACCCACCCACCTACGGCGATCTGTTCCGAGGCAAGACCAGAGATGGCCCTTTGGGCCACCTGGGAAGACCACCTGAGCCGAAAGCGAGCGGAGTAGCTACCCCTCAAGTAAGCTCCGTGGTTCAAGTGCCCGGAAAAGCCAAGGCGGAGTCCGATGACTGCCCCAAGATCCAGGCGTTGAGGGCCAGGCTGAAGCAGAAGTATGGCGAGACCTTCTTCAGCGGCAAGCCTGTGTTTCCCCCACCAGTACGTGGACCGTATGGCGAGGCCAAGATACGACTGAAGCAGGACCCCCGTGTGTATCGGCACCGGGAGTTTGCCCTGAGGGGCGAGAGGAAAGAGGCCATGGAGAAGATCCTCCGTGACTTCATCCAGAGAGGCTGGCTTGAGCCGTGCCACTCCGAGTGGGCCTCTCCCTGCTTCGTCGTCCCCAAGAAGGTTGCCGGTGAGTGGCGGCTCGTGGTCGACTACCGCGGCCTGAACGCCCAAACGCAGCACGACAGCTATACGCTGCCCCTCATTGAGGATATGCTGCAAAAACAACACCGGCGGAGGATCTTCACGGTGATTGACCTGAAACATGGTTATCATCAGATGCCTCTCGCCGAGGAGTCCCGTGCCTGCACAGCCATGAGCACCCCACTTGGACCTCTCCAGTGGAAGGTGATGCCTATGGGCGTTACCAACGGCAATGCGGCTTTTCAGCGGATGCTGGAGAACCTGCTTGAGCCGGTGCGCGACTGTGCGGACCCCTTCGTGGACGACGTGATCATCGCGTCCGGGGACCCCAGCATGAGCTACGAGGAGCTCCTGGAGGCACACGAGAGGGACGTCACTCGAGTGCTAGACCTTCTGGTTCGGCACAAACTCACGGGCAGCAGTGACAAGGCCACCATTGCGGTAAGCGAGGTGGTCTTCGCTGGCCACGTAGTTGGGAACGGGCAGCGAAAGCCCATACCTGGCAAGGTGGCTGCGATTGAGCACTGGGAAAAGCCCAAAACGGTCTCTGAGCTACGGGCGTACTTGGGGTTCTGCAACTACTACTCGGGGTATATCAAAATGTATGCCGAGTATGCAGCCCCCATGACGACCATGCTCAAGGGCAACCGAGAGGAGACCAAGAAGGGGTCCAAGAAGGCTCTGGTCTGGACCGAAGAGTCCGACCGTGCCTTTGAGGGGATGAAGCAGGCGCTGCTATCCGCAGTGGGTCTGCACCTCGTGGATCCCGACCGAGGGTTCGTCCTGCGCACCGACGCTTCCGACTACGCCATTGGCGCCGTGTTGGAGCAAGTGCTTGACGACGGGAGGCACGTGCCCGTGGCCTTCTGGAGCCGAGTCCTGGCGGAAGGCCAGAGACGGACGTGGACGCCCCGTGAAAAGGAGGCGTATGCCATCGTCATGGCTCTCAGGAAATGGGCTGGGTACATAGCCCTCCATCCCGTCACCGTCTGCACCGACCATCAGAGTCTGCAGTCGTGGCACAAGGAGCACGTGGACACCCCCTCAGGTCCCGCCTCCCGACGGGCAAGATGGCATGAGACCTTGGCCAAGTTCGACCTTACGGTTGTTTATATTCCTGGAAAGGATAACACCGTGGCGGACTGTCTCAGTAGGTGGGCCTATCCCGCCAGCAAGGGCATGCAGGATATCTCTGCCCATGGCGATGAGGCCGAGACCGCTGAAGCCAAGAGGATCATTGAAATGGAGCGCCTGATGGAGGAGGAGGGGGCCAAATGCTTCGTCGTCATGGCCGCAGATGCCCCCCTCGCTTCGAGGGTGAGCAGAGCGGTCAGTGTACTCGCCCCTGTGGGTGCCGCGGGCGGAAGGCCCGGTCCGGCACCCCCTGTGGGAGTGGAGTCCGACAAGCACCTCTTCCCAGAGTCTTGCCTCCAGGACGACTGGACCGACGAATACGCCAAGTCTGAGGCCTTTGCGGCCGAGTATAGGGCTGTGACCGACCCTGACGACGGGCAGAAGTGGCCAAAGGGGCTGACTGAGGAAGATGGCAAGCTCTACCGGAATGGTAAGCTGCTAGTCCCAGAGTCCCGGGTGCTCGAGCTGTGTGAAGCTTGGCACCACCACATGCTGCACCCAGGGGTCAAGAAGCAAGCTCTTGACATGCAGCGTCGGTTCGAGATCGACCATATCGTTCTCTACACCGCCATCAAGAAGGTCAGGAAGGGTTGTTCGGTCTGTCAGGCCTGCAATCCCGATAACCGGAACGTCAAGGGGGAACCCCAATGGACCCCGGTACCTGACCAGCCCATGGAGAGCGTGGCCATGGACGTCTTCTCCATGCCCGAAGTGCACATTGGCAAAGAGACCTTTGACTGTGTGGTTCTCTGTGTGGACCGCCACAGCGGCTACGTTGTAGCCGTTCCGGCACGCAAAAAGGGGTTGCTTGCCAAGGAAGTGGCAGTCATGATGATTCGTCATTGGCTGACCGTCTTTGACATCCCCCGCACCATTTGCAGTGACCGAGGGCCCCAGTTTACTGGTGGCTGGTTCAAGGCTATGTGTTCCCTCATGGGAATACGACATGCCAAGAGCGTTGCCTATCTCAGCCGGTCTAACGGCCGTGCTGAAGTGGCTGGACGGCAGCTGTTCGAGAAGCTGCGCAAGATCCACATCACCAATCCACGGCGGAACTGGTTCGAGGAGATGTGGCCTGCTCTGAAGGCCCATCATGACACCCCCACTCCGGGCGGTTTGTCCCCTCACCAGATTCTGTTTGGCAGGGACCCCCTGGGTAGGGGACTTCCCTTGTCTGGTGATGGCATGGCTATGGATGCCAAGGAGTTCTTCGCGCGGCAAGAGCAAACGGCGCGGGACATCCGCCAGCAGCTTGAGAAGGAGCATGCTGAGCGTCAGAAGTCCGCCCCGAGCTCGACAGCGCAGAGGTTCAGGGTGGGAGACCCGGTGTGGGTGATCAGACCCCGCCCCATGGGCACCCACCGCACCAAGACCTGGTTCACACCCGGCGAGGTGGTCCGCAGGATTGGTGAGGACACCTACCGCATCAAGGTGGGTCACGGACAGTTCCGGGAGCGCCACGAGAGTCAACTCCGTGCGCGGGAACCCGACCTCCGTGGCCGACATGTGTCCCTGGACTATGCCAGACATGAGGCCGACTCGGACGACGACTATGCTGAGCAGGACGACTATACTGTCGAGAAGATCCTGGCTCAGCGTCCGAAGGCCTCGGCACCCGGAGGTCTGGAGTTCAAGGTTCGTTGGCGAGGCTATGGGCCGTCCCACGACACCTGGGAACCCGTCTCCTCATTCGTGCCGCGGGTCAATACTCCCTTCATGGAGTACATCCGCAAGCACAAGACCAAGATCCATGTTTCGGACTTGGCAGCACTCACCCGGGCGATTGCAGCCAGGGGTGCCTGATCAGCGCCCTGAGCTCTCCCCTGATGTGCCTTGAGGCGCTTGTTAGGCCGACGAACCGTCCCTTACTTGCTTGCTCTCTTCCATCTTTCGGTGACAGAGTGGCCATATACCCCCCCCTGCTGAATCCAGAGGAGGATGGCCCCTCTTTTCTTCTATTCGTCACTCCCCCCCCTGCTGAATCCTTGGGAAACCAGGTAGGGCGACTGACCTTCATATTTTTGAGCTCTTGGGGCCTTGAAGCCCATACGACGTTGCGCAACGGATGCCGCTGTCATCGGCATTGCGATTTTTCTGGTGTGTGGTCTGGTTCCATGGCATTTGCGGAATCCAGACCAGTCGACGTGTGTCTCGAGACTATATATGCCTGGACTCAGGCGTTATCCTGTCCATCCTCCTGCATTTGCCTTATCCTGACCGTGGCGTGGTTTGGCACTCTGTTCTGAGTGTGTTTACACGCCTATTTACCCAAATTGTTGCTTGTTTTTCTGCCCTCCAGAATATGTGCATCTGTATGTCAAGTGTCATCAGCCCATCGCTGAGGGATGGACTGTTTTTCACCACGAATCGGGATACAGAGGCGCCTTGAGTCGCCGTGTACATATCCTTACAGCCTGGTCCAGCCTGGACCAGTACTTGATTACAGATTATACTGTTTGAGTGCCCGTGATACCGTGTTGCCCTATTCGCTGTGATGTGTGGAGATCCTGATGGCGCCAGGCGGGAAGCCCAGTTGCCTGACTACACTCCCAGCGGTCCGCCACTGTCAGTCCCAGTGTGAGCCTACCGATTTGCAGACGCACTTGCATTCGGATGGCGGCCTCCGGTGCTCCTGACCTCGGTCAGTCTGCCTGGGAAACTGGTGGTTTGAGGAGTCGACGCCTCCGCCCACACTGCATGAGGACTCCCTCATGTATGGCCACGTCTCGTGGTAGTAGGGCGAGGGAAAAGACGGCCTTGATGCCCGATCCCTTCAGGAGGAGTTCCCTTACGATTTGGGGTTCGTAAGGAGTTCGACTATGGCACTCTGGACTCGCGTCGTATGGATATGGACATGGTGCGCCCGAGGAAGGACCCGTGGGGACTCTCCCCAGTCGGCGGGCCTTGGGAAGCTTGGGGTAGCCTGATGGATCTTTGTGGTCGCTCTCGACTTGTGGGGCCACCTCGGCCGTCGTGTGACGCCTATGTTGGCCGTGTATGCCACTGCCACTGTGGTGGTGACCGTAGCAGCCGGCACCCGGTGCGCCTGGTATGGGTTAACGGGTCCTTTGGATGCCGAACAATCGCCGCCAGGACCCGGGAATTGATACTTGATACTATACATGTGCTACGAGCTGTTACAGCAGCATACCTATCCCACTGTGGGATACCTATCTTACTGTGACTTACTGAAGTGAGGATGTGACAACCCCCCCCCTTTCAGGGAGTGGTCCTGGGTACCCGCTGCCATGCGTGGGTGTTATCGAGCCCCCCCAGGGTTTGCTCTAAGGAGGGGGGTGAAGCGGTACCCAGAACCCCATGGCCAGGTTACGGCATACAACCGGTCTCCGGTCCACTAACCCCGTGCACGGCGTGTTCCGTGCCGTGAAGCCCCGCATCGGCAACCGATGCACCGCCAGCGGAGATTTGTGTATCAGAATATCAGGAATCAACAGGGTTTTATTTTCATATTGTTTCCGTCAATTTTTATGCTTCCGTTCCGATACTCACTGTTTTGACTGCTGGCGGTTGGTTCGCGACTTTACCGTAACCGCCAGTTTAACTGTTTATAATGGAAATTTTAACGCTATCCGCGACGAAGGCTCCAAAGTCGCCAGGAACTGCATGGATGCTTCCGCAATTTTCATAATTAATACTCGCAACCTTAATCCGAATTTTTCAGGATGTCGAAATCGGATTTTCGACTTCGACATCCCCGCACTTGACTTGACCTCTTTCGAGTGGACCTACGTGCTTCCGTATGCACGAATCAACTTCCCTTTTATCCTGCCCTCCATTTGTCTTAAAGATATGGGCAAAATAAAGTTGATTCGTGAGGCCACTTGTGAAGGTCATATCTCGGGTTGCTTGCGAGTATTGACGATAAGGAAACGTGGGATGTATTCACAATACTCCCGACGTAATTTAGGAAGCATTATATGCCTTGCGTCTCCACACGTGCGTGCTAGTGTAATGGATCATGGTCAAGAGGGTAGAGTTTGCGTTACAACTCATTGGCCATGATATTGCGTGCGTTAAGATAACTTTCGAGTGTAGCGCGCAAGTGTTGGTGTTGCATAGGAACTCTCCTTGAGTTCCTATGAGCGATTGACACAAAGATATGCCCTTGGAGGGGCATGACATATCGTGGTGGGAGCTACATTTTTGGGCAATATTTGGTATGTGCCATGTGTTGTGTTGCGTGCCCATTTGGCGGGCCCATTGCTCCAAGACAAGCCCGCCAATGGACCTCATATTGTGCAAGCCCCTTCTCCATACTCCCTACGGTCAATTGCAAGCCTAACCTTCGTGAAGGGAAGCTTGTGTGGTGATCCCGAAGCGATGCGTTGGGAGCAAGGTGTGTGTTTTACAATTTTCCATATTTTCATGTGCCCACTTGGGAAGCAGCGCTCGTATCCTTTCAAGGCGCCCCAAGTGGAGCACATATGTGGGATCGAAGGTCATTGGTGTCAAGTCATTGTGTTTAGAAGGATTAGTTGATTGCACGAACCAAGCCAAAGATATTATAATATAATTGTGCACCTTTCAATGCACTTTTGTGTGTCTTTGTGCCAATTTTGCCATTTTTGGCTCGTCATGATGTCAAGTGGCGAATGTACATCTCAACGTTGCGCTCAATTGACATCATGACCCAAGTATGTTATGAGGGTACATACTTCGGTCGCCAACATATCTTGGACCCGGCGAATAACTCCTCTTGAGCTTGGCATACCGTGGCCGCCATGTTGGCGATTTGGGACTATCCCAAATCATGGGCTCACTTGGCGACCCTGCCATTCCCAATACCGGAGGAGTTGGGCGACGCCCCAAAGATATGTTGGACATATGTGACTTGATACCAATCCTATGGCACACTCCGGTCCGAGTCGGGCATGTGCCTCATTTGCCCTAACCATGAGTGTGCGCAATTTTGGCCATTTTGAGCATTTTTCCACTTTTGCTGCCCGCCGTGCACTATGTTCTAACCCTCGTGCACGCCGGACGCATGGACCAATGGACCATATATGACATGGGTGTTAGGGGTAATGGTCCCCATGGTCCACACGCCACGTGGGCGAAGCGGAGCTGCCTTCGTTAAGGCGCTAGGCCAAATTAAGTATGGGCAATTTTGCCATTTTTGCATTTGTGGACCCAATTGGGATCGTCACCACGCCGAGTGGCATGGAGATCTTTGAGAGCCAAGGGCATGGGAGTCTCCGTTGGACTCCCGGTGGATCAGGTATGGAATGGCGGATCCGATCTCCAAGCCGGCGTGGAGATATACTATTGGGAGCACACTGAATTTTGGCTCATTTCAAGCAGCCAAAATGACCCAACTTTGGGACCCCAATTTCCCCCTTCCGTGTGGTCAATTGGCGGCCCCATTTCTCTAAGCCCATAGGGAGCCCGGACCTAAATCCAAGTTGTACACTCAGATATAAGTCCTAGGTCCTGCCTCCTACCCTGTGAGCCATTGGCCTTACCTTGGCCGGGCGAGCCACGCATGGGAATGACGCCAATTTTGGTGATTTTGGCATCATGACCCCACTTGACTCATCCGTGTTGCCCTGATGCTGGGACCTCAGAGGGAACCAGGTTGGGTGAGGGCTCCAGGGGGTTCGTACTCGAAGGGCATAGGGTCAGTTGCCTCGTCCCTACCTCTGGCGGGTCCGGACGAGGGGTCAATTTTGGAGTTTTTCAAGCTAATTTCAGTTTGGGCTGAAACAGCCCATTTTCAGCTACCAACTCCTGGGTGATAATGGCGGGGCCATATCTCTGGCTCAGAGTGGAGTTGGGACCTGCCGTTAAGGGAGCATAGGGAGCCACTGTCGGTTGGCCTTGGAACCCATTGGTTCCCAGGAACTTGCCTGTGGCTGTGCGGGACACCTCTCCCACTAGCAGGGTTTCAGGGTCCGGACTGAGCAGGGCATGGGTTGTGTTTGAGCCCCCGCCCCCATCAGCCACTGAGAGGGTCGGACCTGGGATTGGGATATGAGTCGGGACTGAGTGTCTATTGTCCCTTGATGCCCTTACCCCAGTCCAGTCTTAACCCCATGTGTACATATCCTGATGTGTTGCTGTACATACTTTCGTTCCCTCTTTGCAGAGTGGCAAGGATTCTGAAACGCTTTGTCACATGACACAGGCGTATTGATGCCCTTGTGAGCGTAGTGCCTTGCCTGCCTGCTCACCTGTGCGTGTCACCGCAGCGTCCCGTGGCCGGCCCCCCCACGGGAACGCGTCAGAAGTCCCTAGAGCTCCTAGATGAAGATTGTCTGAACAATTGACGTCTGGGTTTCGTACAACAGTGGCAGAATGATGGACAAACCTGAGAAATTCAAGGTAAATTTGAGGATCCTGGATCTGAATCTGGACTTTGGCGTCAGCATCACAGCAAATGAAGTTAAGATCTGAGTTCCTGGCGTCGCCTCTAGGGCAGCCAGTACTACAGGGGTTGCCTGTAGGGGTGAATGTCGCTGGCCAGCGTTTTGATTATGTACATTTGCTTCCATCTGCACGAGTAGCCAAATTCCAAAGATGCACAGACCAACAGAGACAAGATTACCCCGAATCTGCCTGAATTAAGCCTGAGTTTGGTTTTTTCTGAACACGGCAGCACACTCCGTCAGCGTATCTACGCCTTGTCTGCCGAACGGAGACCAAAGAAAAGTTGATTGACGTCAAATTATCAAACATTCGCAGTTCTCCACATCATGACATAAACAGAAAGAATGAACAGTGGATTGAGCAGAATGTGGTAGGATGGCTTCCTTAATTCGGCCAAGCACGAATACATGTGACCACCAACCTGTCTGGCCTGGCCCTCGTACGGCTTGGGCGCTGCAAATCAGCGGCCGAACTCGAAGCTTGGTCCTCATTTGGCTCCTGGGCTGGCCTGACCGCAGGAGGGGGGATCGACGGATCAGCCCTGGAATGTGGCTGCTGAGGGCCGTAAAAGGCTGGATCTCGATTCACCACAGGTCGTTTTCCGTCGCTCTCCACTTGTCTGTCTGGTTTCGACAAACAATCTGTCAGGAGTACACCAATTTCTGGGTGCTTCTTCAGGAAGTCGATGAACCCCTTGGTGTATCCATGGACAAAAGATTGGGCTGGTTCCCAGTTGTTGTGACTGGAATCAAAGCCCCTCCACTCACACAGAAATTCCCATTCGCCCCTGGCGTCACGTCTTGCTTCAACAATCCTCTTGAGTTCGTACTTCCCCCCTTCGATTACCCGATCAGACAAGTGTTTCGCAGTCCAAAAAAGGGGTTTAACTCGATCCTTGGGGGAGGGGATCTCTCTCTTGAGGCGATCGCCCGAAACGTCAATTTCCCTGCTGACATCCACACGAATCCTCCACCTGTTCTCACCAAGACGCGCTGTAACAGCGAATGGCCCCTCCCACAAGGGAAGAAGCTTGTCATCTCCGTCCAGGGTGGTTTCGGATTTTCGAAGCCAAACTCGATCATCGACTTCAAAATTGTGGGGGTTTTTTCGGCCTTGATTCTGGACCCAAAGCCAGTCAGCTTGATGCTTCTCGATTAATTTCGACACAGATTTATCTGCTCGTTGGACTTCGTCCAAAAACAGCGAAGCATCCTTACAGGGGCGAGGATTATTCAACGGCATGTTCCACCAACACTTCTTTCGTCCAAAGACAATTTCATTTGGAGAAAGGCCATGATACAAAGGCGTGTTGTGGTAACGGCGAAGCAATGCGAAGAGAACTTCCATCCAATGGAAATCCTTTTCACTCGCGAGCTCCTTACGAAGCATATTAATAATTGAGCGGCCGGCTCTTTCGCCAGGCAGCGCTCGATGCGAGTGGATTTCACATCGGAGGTGGTGGATTCCAAGGCGAGCACACAATTCTCTCCACCATTCGGAGGTGTACTCTTTGCCTGAATCTGTGACCACCTCGGATGGGACGTCCCAGCCTCCCATCCAGGTCTGCGCGCACCATTTGGCGGCAGCCTTGCCAGTCATCGACTCAATGTTGCAAGGCAACACTTGAATGTAGCCGGAATGACGGCACTGAATGAGGAGCACACCATTGACTTTTTTGTTAGTCCAATGGCACTCTTCGTCATCGAGTTCACCGAGATAGAAGAAATCACTGGTGACTCTGTTAAAGAGGCGCTCCGGAATAGGATGAGGCCTCAGATGGCCGTGCTTCTTCGCGCTGGGAGGCGTCGAGACAGCACATTGGGCACATCCGGCAGCTACTTTCATGCAATGAGTGTAGAGCCTCGATCCAAACAACCTATGCTTAATCATCGACCACAGTCGACGGCCATGTGCGTGGGGGGACTCCCATTTATGCCACCAGTTTAACACTCGGGGGGCTAGGGCGTCTGGCACACACAATTTACCCTCCATCCACAGCTTCCCCCCATCCAACGAGTACTCAGCAAAAATCCCATCCTTGTGAGCATCTTTGGATTTGAGATTTCCAAAGACCTCTTTAAACATGGGATCCTGCAGGTAATCGGACGTCCAGTCACGGATGATCAGGGAATCCTTCGGCAGGGGTGGAGTTTTGGCCGGATCTCGACGCTTAATGCCTTGGATCAACCGAAATCGACTTACTTGTCGGGTATAGTCAAACCGTTTCACACTCCCTGAGGAGGGATCGGTGACTTTTTCCACGACTTTCAGTGTTTTGGTGCAGATCTCATGGGCATGCGCCGGATCTGTGATGGCCGTGATATCGTGACACGGCAATGCGTGCTGTTTAACAGCGCACTGCATGCATGCACGTCGAATGAGTTTCTTTTCCTCCTGATCCCATTCGATGATTACATGGCGGTCCTGCTCCGTACCATGGATGTTGGTACTTTGCAGCCCCTCTGAGGCGGGGTAAGCCCATCGGCTCAGAGCATCCGCTACCGTGTTATGTTTTCCAGGCAAATACGACACATGGAGGTCAAACAGAGAGAGAAATTCGTGCCATCTGGCCCGTCGACCAGCTGGGCTCGCGACAGTATCAATGTGTTCGGTGGCCCAATACTCCAGAGATCGATGATCCGTCAGGACCTCGACTCGATTGGTGCCAACCCACGATTGGTACTTTTTTAAAGCACAGATTATGGCGTAAGTCTCTTGCTCACGCGGCGACCATTGCATTTGGCGTGGGGCTAGCTTCCGAGACCAAAATGCAAGAGGGTAATGATCGCCGGTGGCTTCATCAACCTGTTCAAGGACAGCTCCGATCGCGTACCTAGAAGCGTCGGTTCTAATGTAGAAGGGTCGGTCAAATTGGGGCACATGCAACGTGGCGACTTCGCAGAGGGCCGCCTTCAAGTGATGGAAGGCCTCCTCGCATTCGTCAGTCCACTTGACACGAACCTTTGAACCTGCCTTGCCTGCATCTCTCCCTACCTTCAATAATTCAGTGAGGGGGGCAGCAAATTTGGCATAATTCGGCACAAAAGTGTGGTAAAAATTGCAACAACCCAGGAATCCTCTCAACTCCGTGATCGTCTCAGGGCGCTTCCACTTCTGAATAGCGACGAGCTTCCCTGGACTGGGTCGTCGGGTGCCATTCTCTAGGAGAGAACCACAAAATTCGACTGATTTTAAAAATAATTTTCCCTTCTTTGGCCCACAAATCAGCTGATTAGCGTCAAGAATGTCCAAAACTTGGTTCAGCTGCTTCTCATGTAGGGCCACCAGCTCGGCTTCGGTCAGTCCCTCCCCCTCCGTCGCGATGATTATGTCATCTATGTACACACTCACAAAGGCACGAAGCTCAGGATGGGTTGTGAACAGCACATCCTCCATCATTCTTTGAAAAAATGAGGGGGCGTTCTTCAGCCCCATGGGCATGACGGTCCACTGGACTGGGCCACATGGCGTGCACATACAGGTGAGAGGTCTGCTGTCCTTCCTCAACGGCATTTGGTGAAAGCCGTGACGGAGATCCAGCACAGAGAACAAACGACCTCTTGCCCTCTTGGCGATTTCCTCCTCAATGAGGGGCAGGGGGTGTGAATCCGCCTTGGTTTCGGCGTTGAGATTACGAAAATCAACAACCATTCGCCAACCATCTATAGTGTTCTGGTCTGCAGGCGGGGGCTTCGGGACTGTGAAGGGTGAACAGCACCATTCGCTGGTCATACAACCCTCAAGCCAACCAAATTCCCTGAGATTTCTCTCGATGATTTTTCTGAGAATCTCATGTTTGTGTCCATGATTTTCATAAGGGCGCTGTTTCTTCGCCTTGTACCCTTCACGAAGCTCGATAAAGGCTTCACCGAACTGCCCACGGACAGGGGGGTCTTTGATCAACTTTCCTGAAAGAGTTGTGTCCTTCCGTTCCTCAAAAATCTTTTCTCTTGACTTGGAACACAATTCAGTGTCCACCTGATCGCCAGGAATTACTGTCGAGAAAACTTTGGCGACTTCTTCGGCTTTGGCAGGAAGAATCTTCTTACGGATGTCCCTAAACAGGTCCGTATCAACTGCCTCTTGAAGATAGGTGGCTCGTGTGTCGAAATCCCAGAGATTCTCTTCATGATCCAGCTCTTCGAAAGGATCCATGAAAGCTTCCACAGGGGGTTTTTCATAAAAAACTCTGAATTTGCGGCGCGATTGGAGATTTTTCCTCGCCCGTGCACTGAAGATTCTTTTCGATGTCGACTGTATTGGGGAAGAGGGAGACGAGGCGGATCCATTGGACGTTGAATCACCTTGGGTATCTGACGGACAAAAATCAGAAAAAATAGATTCATCATCAGTACCACGCTCAACCTCAGATTCAGACCCAACACAGGAATCTGTACTAGAATCAGCAGAATTAGAGTCAGAAAGCTTTCCATCCACCAGGAATGCAAGCGAACTCCAGGACCGCTGTGGCAGGGGACCTGTGTCGTCCCTGGCATACAGCTTAATCTTCCTGGGAAGTTCGATGTAATCTACACAAATGTCTTGTAATTCCTGAAACCAAGGCTTGTCGTCCCACAAGGGCACAACTAAAATTGCCTGGGTTTTATCTTGCTTGATTTTGTGGATGACCTGCTGGATTAAGTGAAACGGAGGATTAATCCACAACTTCTTGTCCCATTTGTGGGTCCAAGCGTCGCTGAAGTGCTTGTCAAAGCGCTTGTTCATACGGTTAGCAAAAGCATCATACTGTGGCCAAAAGGAATGATGTTCATGAAAGTATTCACAAATTGCATCGCGCCATTTGTCGACAACTCTGTAGGATGAAGAGTGCCAGCGCGAAGGGCGTCGTGGCTGGGAGTCCCTACGAAGACATTCTAACTCTTGGGAGTAATCGGCACTCCCATTCACCTCTGCAATGGTGACATCTTCACCAAATTTTGGTGTCACCTTTTGCTTCAAAAATTCTTCTGCACTTTTAAACCCTGCGTGCAAAAAACGAAATTCAGGACGCTCCAAAGGACCTGACTCCAGCAAAAAACAACGACGATGACCTACGGGCGCTACCCTGTTCTTACGAAGCCAAGGATGGCCCAAATAAAGGTCATACTTTATGTCAGCACGATAGAAGTAGTCATCCTTAAGGACAACTTCTTCCACATTTTGCTC
This sequence comes from Eutreptiella sp. 'Long Island Sound 2002', assembly GCA_964036045.1. Classification (NCBI taxonomy): domain Eukaryota; phylum Euglenozoa; class Euglenophyceae; order Eutreptiales; family Eutreptiaceae; genus Eutreptiella; species Eutreptiella sp. 'Long Island Sound 2002'. Next base: position 25,817,377 of record OZ038398.1, on the reverse strand, counting down.
TTCCCAAAGGTCTTGAGCGACCAAATGAGTTGATATATAACAACCGCGTTGCCCACCTGCGAGAGAATGTCCAGAAACTCCCTCGAGGGTAACAGGATGAGGCGATTCAAACACGCAGTCGTCGGGTAAGAATGAGTTGGATTGGAGATTTACCTCTGATCCATTATCACACAAACAAGTCGCGAGATGGAAATTTCCCTTGCAATCAGAGACCCACAGCTTTGTGACAAACTGACGGGCCCTGTGCTTGGACTGTACACCAACCTCGTCCACTACAACAGAAGGATCCGCTGCCGGATCCAGGGGAGAGGAGACAAGCGACCCTACATCAAGTAATGGTCGATCAGGAATTTGGGGATCATGCCTGAAATCGCCTGGGGAGGGGCGATTTTCGTGGCTCCCCTAGGCGTTCTGACCTCCAGCGGCTGCGTTAACATTGTGAACACAGCCTGATTCGTCGATCCACTCATCTTGGAACGGATCATCCGCTGGATTCAGGGCATTTTCGACATAATCTCGATCCGCATCGGACACCTGATCTGCACCTGAGACCTGATCCACACGATGATTGCCCTTTCCACGTCCACGGCCACGGCCGCCGGATGATGGACCACCACCGTCGCCACGCCCTCTGCCCTTACCAGAGAAAGGGGTTCCTGAAGGATTTCCCTTACCTTTACCCTGTGATCCTGGAGCATTTCCTTTGTTTGTACCGGATTGAGGGGTTTGGCCTGGATTTCGATTTCCGCCTCCGGCGTTGCCATTGGGACTTGTCTGGCCGTTAGGCTGCCCACCGGAACCGGATGGAGTCCGATTTCCTTTGCCTTGGGACCCGCCAGGGCCTCCGGTATTTTTGTTTCCACCGGAGGGGGTCGAATTACCCTTTCCCCCCTTGGCACCATGCACCTGTCTGTCATTCCTGTCTGAATTCTGCGAATTACTGACATTTTCACCAATCACCTTGTGATCGTAAGCAGACCATCGGTGATTAGCAGTAGAATGCGTCTTAGCTCGGTTCGTAGAACCTAAAAGAAGGCAGATGCTACAATGATCCTGAACATTCCGGGTGTCATTCACCTTTTTGTTGCCCTTTTGGGCCCCATTTTGGGTGTTTTGCTGGGTATTCTTATTTCCCCCAAGACCCTCATGGAAATTTTGATTGGCGGCGTCTGCGAGCCGCTCAACCTCTTCCCACAGTTCCTGCGGAGTAAACGAAAACACCCAGTTCCTGGCCTTCAGGCGATTGCCATGGAAACTTACTCCTCTGTTGAGGACTTGGACAAACAAGTCCCGATCCTCGTGTTCATTAAACTTGACTTTCCACGTGTTTTCAGTGAATTTCACCTTGGTAAACGACGTGGGGGAGCACTTTTGAAGTGCCTCCCTGACCGTAAACCGGTTGGCCGAGGCGTCGAAGCCATCGACTTCCGCCCACCAGGTCTTGACCTTTTCTTCGGACTGTCTATTCCGAAGGGTGGCGGCGGTTTCTGAGGGGATCTTGTCAAAAATGAGATTTTTCAGCTCGGCACTAGAAAATTTTTCGCCTGAATGTTCAGATTCTTCTACGAGATTCCAGAAGCGCTGTCTCTTGTCTTGCACTTCGTGCAAGATTAATCGCGAGAACGAAGGAAAATTCTTCAACATCTGGTGGTAATGGTCCTCTGGCAGCCGGGATCCACGTACCTCCAACTGTTCCCACACCTCATCAAAGGTAAGGGGGGAACTTGAATCCTCACGATCACTCCAGGTCCTGAGCCAAGTGTTGGCCGGCGCTCCCTCAAGGCAGTCCAAGAGCCCATCAGGAACTGATCATCCTGGAGTTTTTGAGTCTTAACCCACAGTTTAAATTCCCGTTGGAACTGAGGCCAACGTCTGGGATTCCCATTATACTTCGGCTGCTTGGCAACCTGACGAAGTCGCAATGAAGTAGGATTTAGGAGTGAATCCAGCCCAACACCGGCCGTAATGGCAGTCACCTTGGCGGCATCATTAGCCACACCAGCTCCGGCGAGGGTCCGGGCGAGCAACATCTGGGCTATTGCATTGGAATCAACAGCAGGAAGGGTAGTACGGGAGACAGTTCGTTTGGCATTCTGAGCCTCATTCCTAGCCTTCGCCGATCTACTCTGAGATCGAGAGATTGTAACCCTTTCCTTTAGCTTAGTCCTGCTGATCCTTGCGTCGGTGGTCTTAGAGTCCACCGAAGGAGCAATCGAAAAAATTTCTGTCGCCTCCTCCGACGGTTCTGTTGTTTGTTCCACCGATGATGCGCCCTCAGACCTCATGTGGGTCTTGAAAAGATCTTTAATTCCCAGCGTCTGAATGATGAGTTGCATTTGATCTTTGAGCAATTGGAGCTCAGTATCTCGCTGTAATCTGCAAGAGCAGTCGGCAGGACAGTACATACCGTGTCCTGAAGGGCCTGAGCAGGCTGTCGGACCGCTAATCTCAGTGGTTCGCAGCCAGGAGTCCACTTGGGGAGCTCCATCAGTCCTAATTTCCAGGCTTGCCTGCCTAGCTGCCTCTAAAATTCCTTCCTCAACCGCGGCGGCTAGATCGTCGCGGATGGAAACAGAGGGATGAGGGGCGGAGGGCCCGACAACAGGTGCCTTGGTCTTCTCCTTCGGGAAGGGGCTTGCCTCCCAGATCTGCAAAAAAATGGCAAAAGATTCATCTTCTTGAGAACACCACCACATCCTGGTATTAATTTCTTCCTGAAGAAGGAAAAAATATTCAAATAAAAAATCAGAGGCGATTCTTTCTTGTCCTATCAGCTTAGACGTGGCTAATAGACAAAGGGCCTCAAGCGCCTCAAGGTTACGGGTCACTTCGGAAGACAAATGGTTGTCCCATTGTGCCCATGAGGCTGGTCGATTATAGGTAGGTACCTCACCTGGACCACCCATCTCAATGTCGTCAATGTCGGCGTCGATGGTCTCAAAATGTGGACATTGGTAGGGAGTATTGGTACCTGCCAGGTCCATAAGCTCCACCGGAGCGTTGCCATTAGCGTAAGCTGGGAGATTCCAGCTACTTGATGGCCAATTTCGACTGGGATCTTGATTGTAATCTGGGCCTCCACAGCTGCTGATTTGTGCCCTTCTTGGGCAATTTGGGCTTGCGCAAGGCAGTCCTCTCAAGGCCTCGTTCGCACAGCACCACGGCAGCGTAATCGTTACGTCTCCGGAGGTGGCGGAGTCTACGGGGCCGTACTGGGGAGCTAGCTGTGGTTGGGACACCAAAGGAACAACATTCAGGTAGCCTCTGCTACCATGAAAGTGCTGCCCTGGGTCGTTGTGGGTGCCGGAGGGCTCGGGGCCGGCAAGACCAGTGGGGCAGGCACGCGAGGAGTCTCCGTGGATGTTGTTATTGGGGGTAGAACCGGACACTCGGACACCAACGGAGGCGAGAGCAGCGACAACAGAAGCAAGGTCCATGCTGATTGTGGTCCGGCAGAAAATCCCAGTCTATGAAGAAAATTGAGGGGAATTATTCTAAATACATCTGAGTGTCCAAAACTGTCTGAAAAGATTTAAATAATCCATTTATGTAAAATTGTCTGGCCGATCTGGCCCGCGAGCGCGCGTCAGCGGCAAATGGCGATTCCAGCTAAAATAGCGGAATGCGGCGGATTTACGGGAAATGGACCGCGGAATCAAATCCGGCATATCAGAAATATATAGGAAATATCCTGCGACTGAGCTGCGAGGCGGCAATTCCGCCGAAGCAAAGAAAATGACCAAAATGTAGCCAATCTGGGCAGAATGTCTGAAAATCTGAGCAGATGGGGCTAGCCGCACTTACACCTCTGCACGAAGGTGTTCCCGTCATAGGAACCAGAGACGATCGAGTCCACTTCCCACCAGGCTCTGTCCTGGCCCTTGCCCTCACGCTGGTTTCCCCAGTCGTGAAAGGGCTGATCCATATACCCCTGAACCAGATCCCACTCCTCTTCAGGGAGGGGGTCTTCCGAATCCGATTCTTCGATGTCAACAGGGGGAACCGCAAAGCATTGCCGCCATGGCTCTGCTATGATGCGGTTAACACACACGAAGTCCGTGGTGTCGGCCTGATCAAGGCCCCCATCCACATAGTGGAATTCTGTTGGCCATCTCTGGGGTGGCATGGGCTGTCCCTTAGCGTCCTGATAGACACTCTCTCCAGCCGGTAGGACGACCTTGTTTAAGGTCATGTTGGTCAATGAGGCTACCCAATGTCGGGTACTTTCCTCCTCGGTGCATCCCATAGGAACAACCAGCACTGCCTTGGAGCGGTCCTTGCGAATCTTCGCTATCGCTCTTGGAATGTCCCAACGGGGGCAATGGATCCACATCAATCCTTGATGCGGACCCCAGTGCTTCTTCCACGCGGAGTCCTGTGCGCTCCAGTACTTCTCACACACCCGCAGATGGGCGGAGGTTCCTGAAGAGAACGCATCCAGGGCCAGATCCGAAGCTCCCAGGTCCGCGACCACTCGGTTCGCCACTTCGGGCCTTACGCCGTACTCCTGGTTTGCTGGCCCAGTGGGCTCAGTGTCCAGCGCGGCCACTTCGAGCTGATTGCTTTCGGGGTGGATCCATTGGCATTCCACACGGTGCTCAGGTGACGAAAGCCACGAGAGTTGGTCGTCCTGGTACAGGGTCATGGAGGCCTGGGCCGGGAGGACGCCGGAGTCCGTCTCCATCATGAAGTCGTACCCGACGATCATGTCCCAGTCCATCTCGGCCTTATAGAAGCTACCGTGCAGGAAGATTTCCTTGCCGAGGTCTGGGCGGCTCAGCTCACGATGGTTCACGAACTGCAGCCCAATGGCCGCTTCTTTCGTGCCTCCCACCATGTACTGGCCGTTCGCCACCTTCAGCCTGACAGGTTTCCGACTGTCGGTAAGACACTCTGGTGGAAGCAGGCCAGCCTTGACCAAGCTGACTTGAGCTCCCGTGTCGACCAACACGTCGAAAACCTTTTCCACTTCCCCGCATAAGGCACGGACCTTAAGATGCAACTGCCGCTCGCGACCGACACGGCGCACGGCGTGCAAACTCAGGATCTCCGGCCGTTCCAGAAGCTCCACAAGCGACTGGTGCAGGTCGTGGACAATGGGCTCAGGCTGCCCATCTGCAGCATCCAGCTGCGGTCCGGGTGATCCTCCGATACTCTCGGATAGATCCTGTAGTACATCAAACACATTCTTGGTCGCGAAGGACGGACGGGTGCAAGGGTTCGTGCCTTCACTTGCCCTCAGCCCGCCTCCGCGACTGGGCGCCGGACCGGGCCTTCCGCCCACGGCAGTCCCCTTGTGCTTATCGACTCCCGACTGGGATGGTTCGGCGCTTCCCACGTCACCATCCTGCGACCGCCCTAGCTGGGGCCCTTGGCTGCAGGGGCTCCGCTAGGGGGCGTCGGTTGTGGAAGAGGGGGTGTTCTCCTCGGCCTCAACGTCGTTGACGCCCTTCTTCCTCCTCTCACTACGAGTAGGCTTCTTGTCCTTGTCCTTGTTCTGGTTGTTCTGGTTGTTCTCCTTGTTCTTGTTATCCGACCTGGGGACCCAGTTCCGCTTGATCTCCTGGATCTCCTTGGCCAACTCGGTTCCCACCGACGACATCAGCTTGGCCAGCTCGTCCTTGTCCACCTCCATCTTGGCTTCCCGGATACCCGCGGGCGCACGCTTCTTCGACCCGTGCGCCTTCTTGTAAGCCTCCGTGTCGGCCTTGTGGACAGGGCATGTTCGGTGGTCATGGTTGAAGCCTTTCTTCCTCCCATAACACACGAAACAGCCCTGAGGGTGAGCTCGTATGAACTCCCCAAAGGACAGCGGAGGGTCGCCAATGCGGCGAGGGTCCCTCTTCTCCTGCTTCCTCCAACCTTGCTGCAGGGGCTTCCAGTTTCCCGGTTTGCTCCCCGAGCTCAGGTTCCTGGCCACGAAGGCACAAACGGCCACTTCGGCGGGCTCATCGTCGTCGTCATCGTCGACGAGAGTCTCATCGCCGCCGGCTCCCGCTGGGTCCATGGCATCTTCCCCGCCAGGTCCCTCGCCAACGTAGTTGACGTCGCGGTCGCCGGGCCTCAACCCGCGGGTGTGGTGGAGGTTTCGGTACTCTTTGAGTACTTCCTCGCCAACCCACTCCAGGACCTCGTCGCAGCTCATCCGCGCCGGGATGGGCTGCAGACGGATGGTCTGGCCGCTCAACTCACAAACGTCAAGGCGCCACATCACGGTCTTCTCGCGATCGCCCGAGACGGTGATGAGAAGAGCGTTCCGCAGGGAGTGCCGTTTGACATCCCGGGCCACATTCTTCTTCGCCCAAGCCCCCACGTTCGTATGATACTCCTTGGGGAGCATCATCTTGACCGTGTGGTTGGACTTGGCCCGCTTGGATTCCTCCTTGGTGACCCTCTTGATCCATGCTTCCGGCAGCATGGAGAGCAGGCGAGCCTGCTCGTCACCCTCGTTCCAATCCTCCACGTTGCGGCGGAAGAGGGTGTATTTCCCTCGGAAGTCTCGCCACTCTCGTAGGCGGATCTCCCGTCCATCATGCTCAAGCTTGATGGACTTCCAGCGCTTGGCCGCCACCTGCGGAGCGTCCACCCGCTCCTGCTCGTTGAGCCACTTCTTGGCTTCCTTGAGGGTCTTGATTTTCCCCTCCTTGGTCGCCATGAAGTATAGCTCTCCGAGCACTTCCGGCAGGCGGTACCTGAACCGTTTGAAGACATACTTCTCCGCATCAGCGGGAGGCAGGTCTTCAGTGACGGTCAGCCCCAAATCGTCCAGCTTCTCCAAGAAGCGGTCGAGGTTGAGGGGGTTGCCGTCGTACATGGGGGGCTTGATGTCCTTCAAGTCTTCCCACACGGCGGCATCCGCGGCCTTAGAGACCATGAACGCCGGCCGCGAGGTCGACCGAGGTTCCCATCGGCCTCGCCCACGGACTCCCACGGCTGCCACGTCCATCTCCTCCATGGAACCCCTGTGGCTACGCCGCGGTTCCTCCACGTACGCTGAACCAAAATGTTCACGCCGTACTGCATCCATGTACGCATCCTCATCACGGCGCCGGCGGCTGCGTTCAGCGGCCTCCCGTCGTACACCACGCGGCGGGCTGATGTCGAACTCCTCCAGGTCCAGGTCCAGGTCCTCACCTTCGCCGACATCCCACTCCACGTCTCCTCTGGGGACCTCATCCCTGAGTCCACCATAACGTCCTCCAGCCCTGGGGATTGGCACCGGGGCTGGTGCCGGGCGTCGGGGGCGTACAGGCGTCCGCGGTGGAGCACGGCGGTTGTGGTAGTCCGCGCTGAGCCACTCATCGCGCCATTCCTCACTGCCACTGCCGGGCGGCACGCGCTCGTTGCGGCGGCCCGCGCTGTGGTGAGAGGGGGCGTTGAGAGAGGGGGCACTGGCGCTGGGGCGACTCCTGGGGGCTCCGCCGGGGGCGTGGGGTCTGCCTGGACCTGGTCCGGGTCCCCAGCCGTCGTCCGACGAGCCAGACTCCAGGGGTGGGTGGTCGCTGCCGACGCTCCCACGGGCTTCCAGCGCATCCAGCCTCTCCTGCAGGCCGCTGACGACGTTGGTCAGCGACCTGGTCTCGGCCCTGGCGATGTCCAGCTCCTTCTGCGCGCGCGCGGCGACCCCGGAGATGCGAGCCATCTCGACCTTGCCCGTGTCTACCTCGCACTCGAGGGCAAAGACCCTCCTGCGGAGGTAGACAATCCACCGCCAGGTGGTATCCGGGTCGCCGTTCCCTGGTGGGTCGTCGGGGTCCCCAGGGGGTCCTCCAGGAGGGCCTCCGCCGGGTCCGCCCGGTCCAGGGGGTCCTCCACCGCCCGGTGGTCCGCCTCCAGGGGGTCCACTCGGTGGGCGTCCTCCAGGGGGTCCTGATGGTCCTCCGCCAGGGGGTCCCGGTGGGTCTCCGCCGGGTCGCCTCGGTGGGTCCGAGGATGGGCGCTTCCTCGTGATGCCGAAGTCCATGTCGTCATCCTCGCCCATGTCGCCCCACCTGGGCGTCTCGGTCTCGGAGGACTCCGAGCTCCGGTAGGGAGGAGGGAGATCCTCATCCTCACCTTCCGGTTCCATGGGGACGTCTCCGCCGCCTCCGCCCGTCCAAGCCACCACTTGGCGATGTCGACGGCCTCGTTCATCCCCGTCACTGGCGGTGAAGAAGGGGTCACTGTCGTGGGGGTGCCCACCCGCTGGCCTCCGCGGCCTCTCGGGGGTCTTCCCCTTGCCCTTCCTCCGTCGACGGGCGGTGGTGCCACCGCTCCCACTGCTGCCCGTGTCGGCCTCATCCAGCGCCATCCTGGAGGAGGCGTCCCCTTCGAAAAGCTTTCGAAGGGTCTCCACTCGTGATGCTCCCGGGGGAGTCTCGCGGCGGAGTTTGGCCTCTGCCTCCTCCATTGCGGCGGCGGTGGCTGCGGCAGCTCGCGCTTCGGCTTCCTCTCGAGCACGAGCCGCCTCGGCTTCCCGGGCCTGCTGCAGCCGCGCCTTCTGCGCTTCCAACGCTGCCAGCTCCGCCTCCGTCTTGGCCTTCTCCTCAGCGACCTTCCGTCGCGCGGCCTCGATGGCTTCCTTCTTGGCGGCGTCCTCCTGGGCCTTAGCCGTCGCTTCGGCGTGGGCCCTTTCCTCCGCCTCCTTCTTTGCCCTCTCTTGGGCAAGCGCGTCTTCCAGCGCCTTCACCTCGGCCTCCTTGCAGGCAATGGCCTCCTGCGTCAGGCGGGCTTCCTCGTCGGCTGCCGCCAACTCACCGTTGACCTGGGCAGTCGCTGCCCCATGGGCGGCTACGGCCGTGAGTCCGGCCGCAATGGCCGCCACGGCCTGGCCGTGGATGGCCATGCCATGCGCCCACTCCGCAGCCTCCTCCTGGGCGATGCCGACGGCGCCCTCCACGGCAGCGCTGTACTGCCTGGCCCGTTGCCGGGCAACCAGACGGTTGCAGGGCACCCCACAGGCGCGCTCACAGGCGCGCGCCACGTCCCTTTGGGGAGCGACGCTGCTGCTGGAGCTGGCCTGGTCGGCCGGCATCCTCCCTCGGTGGGCCGACTCCACGTCGCTGCTGGGGCCTGCTGGGGCCTGCCGGGCCCTCAGGAGCAGCGGACGGGGCTTGGCCTGGGTCTGCTTGGCGACTTGGATGTAGTCGCCAAGGGTGGTGGAGCCGGGGTGGTGACCACCATTGGCCCGTTGGGGACTGGGGGCTGGGGTTCCGCCCTTGGCGCCTTGGGCGGCTTCGGCGGCCAGGGACTCCTGGTACTCCCGCCACCTCCGGTCCCTCTTCTTGTCCCCGGCGGACCGCTTCTCCTTCCCCGGAGACGCGCTGCTGCTGCCCTGCAGCCTGCGCTCGCTCCCCGGTTCCGGGAAGTTCCTCTCGATCACGTCCCACAGGGAGACGTTGATCGAGGCGCCCGACGGGTACACGTTGGGCTCCTCGTCCTCCTCAATCCCGTCGGGACGCAGGCCTTCGCCGGGCCTGTCCGGCCGGGTCCACGTCCTCCAGCGCCTCTGCTGGTGGCGGTACTCGTACCCTTCCGCCCGCAGCCAGTCCTCCACGGCCTGCAGGCGGTCGGGGGCGATGTCCGTGCGGAGCTCGAAGCTCCTGGGCATGCCGCCTTCGCACTGGGGGTGGCTGTGGCGGTAGTGCTGGTCCCAAACCAACCCACGCAGCAGGCGTGCTGCATGGGGGTGGGGCCGCGGCCACGTCCTGCCCGCTTCCTGCCAATTCACCATGGCAGCGGGGGCGTGCTTGGTCTTGAGGTCCTTGGTGTGCACCCGTTCTACTCAACGAACTTGTGGTGGTTGTTGAGGCGGGTGCTGCAGCACTGGGCTGGATGTGCGGCTGGTGCTGGTCAGCCGGTGGTTGTGGAGGTGGTTGACGCGGCCTTGCTGGTCGGGCGATGGGGCTGATGCAGGAGTCCGGGTCTGTGCACCTCTTTCACGGTTGCTGCGCGGTCAGGGCGATGCTCTGGACGGCGCTGCGGGCTCCGTGACGAACTCGGCGCTGTCGCTGAGTGGCGCTGCGAGCCGCTGCGCTGCGCTGCGAGACGCTGCGCTGCGCTGCGAGCTGCGAGCTGCGCCGCGCTGCTGCGACGCGCTGCTCGGGGTTGGTGGCCCCGAGTGGCACGCGAGGGTTGGGTAACCCCGCGGCGGTGAAACGCTTTTGACGCGTTCCCGTGGGGGGCCGGCCACGGGACGCTGCGGTGACACGCACAGGTGAGCAGGCAGGCAAGGCACTACGCTCACAAGGGCATCAATACGCCTGTGTCATGTGACAAAGCGTTTCAGAATCCTTGCCACTCTGCAAAGAGGGAACGAAAGTATGTACAGCAACACATCAGGATATGTACACATGGGGTTAAGACTGGACTGGGGTAAGGGCATCACAGGACCATAGACACTCAGTCCCAACTCATATCCCAATCCCAGGTCCGACCCTCTCAGTGGCTGATGGGGGCGGGGGCTCAAACACAACCCATGCCCTGCTCAGTCCGGACCCTGAAACCCTGCCAATAGGGGGGGTGTCCCGCCCAGCCACAGGCGAGTTCCTGGGAACCAAGGGGCTCCAAGGCCAACCGACAGTGGCTCCCTATGCTCACTTAATGGCAGGTCCCAACTCCACTCTGAGCCAGAGATATGGCCCCGCCATTATCACCCAGGAGTTGGTAGCTGAAAATGGGCTGTTTCAGCCCAAACTGAAATTAACTCAAAAATCCCCAAAATTGACCCCTCGTCCGGACCCGCCAGAGGTAGGGACGAGGCAACTGACCCTATGCCCTTCGAGTACGAACCCCCTGGAGCCCTCACCCAACCTGGTTCCCTCTGAGGTCCCGGCATCAGGGCAACACGGATGAGTCATGTGGGGTCATGATGCCAAAATCACCAAAATTGGCGTCATTCCCACGCGTGGCTCGCCCGGCCAAGGTAAGGCCAATGGCTCACAGGGTAGGAGGCAGGACCTAGGACTTATATCTGAGTGTACAACTTGGATTTAGGTCCGGGCTCCCTATGGGCCTAGAGAAATGGGGCCGCCAATTGACCACACGGAAGGGGGAAATTGGGGTCCCAAAATTGGGTCATTTTGGCTGCTCGAAATGAGCCAAAATTCGGTGTGCTCCCAATAGTATATCTCCACGCCGGCTTGGAGATCGGATCCGCCATTCCATACGCGATCCACCGGGAGTCCAATGGAGACTCCCATGCCCTTGGCTCTCAAAGATCTCCATGCCACTCAGCGTGGTGACGATCCCAATTGGGTCCACAAATGTCAAAATTGCAAAATTGCCCACACTCACTTTGGGCTAGCGCCTTAACGAAGGTGGCTCCGCTTCGCCCACGTGGTGTGTGGACCATGGGGACCATTACCCATAACACCCATGTCATATATGGTCCATTGGTCCATGCGTCCGGCGTGCACGAAGGTTAGAACATGGGGCACGGCGGGCAGCAAAAGTGGAAAAATGCTCAAAATGGCCAAAAATGCGCACACTCATGGTTGGGGCAAATGAGGCACATGCCCGACTCGGACCGGAGTGTGCCATAGGATTGGTATCAAGTCATGTGTGTCCAACATATCTTTTGGGCGTCGCCCAACTCCTCCGGTATTGGGCATGGCAGGGTCGCCAAGTGAGCCCATGATTTGGGATAGTCCCAAATCGCCAACATGGCGGCCATGGTATGCCAAGCTCAAGAGGAATTATTCGCCGGGTCCAAGATATGTTGGGGACCGAAGTATGTACCCTCATAACATACTTGGGTCATGATGTCAATTGAGCGCAACGTTGAGATATACGGTCGCCACTTGACATCATGACGAGCCAAAAACGGCAAAATTGGCAAAAAGACACGCAAAAGTGCCTTGAAAGGTCTACAATTATATTATAATATCTCCGGCTTGGATCGTGCAATCACTTAATCCTTCTAAACACAATGACTTGACACCCTTGACCTTCGATCCCACATATGTGCTCCACTTGGGGCGCCTTGAAAGGTTACGAGCGCTACTTCCCAAGTGGGCACATGAAAATATGGAAAATTGTAAAACACACACCTTGCTCCCAACGCATCGCTTTAGGATCGCCACACAAGCTTCCCTCCACGAAGGTTAGGCATGCAATTGATCGTAGGGAGTATGGAGAAGAGGCTTGCACAATATGAGGTCCATTGGCGGGCTTGTCTTGGAGCGATGGACCCGCCAAATGGGCACGCAACACAACCCAAGGCACATACTCCATATTGCCCAAAAAGGTAGCTCCCACCACGATATGTCATGCCCCTCCAAGGGCATAACTTTGTGTCAATCGCTCATAGGAACTCAAGGAGAGTTCCTATGCAACACCAACACTTGCGCGCTACACTCGAAAGTTATCTTAACGCACGCAATGTCATGGCCAAAGAGTTATAACGCAAACTCTACCCTCTTGACCATGATCCATTACACTAGCGCGCACGTGTGGAAACGCAAGGCATATGATGCTTCCTAAATTACGTCGGGAGTACTGTGAATACATCCCACGTTTCCTTATTGTCATTCCTCGCAAACAACACGAGATATGACCTTCACAAGTGGCCTCACGAATCAACTTTGTTTTGCCCATATCTTTGAGACAAATGGGGGGCAAGATAAAAGGAAAGTTGATTCGTGCATAGGGAAGCACGTAGGTCCACTCGAAGGAGGTCAAATCAAGTGCGGGGATGTCGAAGTCGAAAATCCGATTTCGACATCCTGAAAAATTCGGATTAAGGTTGCGAGTATTAATTATGAAAATTGCGGAAGCATCCATGCAGTTCCTGGCGACTTTGGAGCCTTCGTGACGGATTGCGTTAAAATTTCCATTATAAACAGTTAAACTGGCGGTTACGGTAAATTCGCGATCCAACCGCCAGCAGTCAAAATAGTGAATATCAGAACGGAAGCGTAAAAATTGACGGAAACATTATGAGAATAAAACCCTGTTGATTCCTGACATTCTGATATACAAATCTCCGCTGGCGGTGCATCGGTTGCCGATGCGGGGCTTCACGGCACGGAACACGCCGTACATGGGGTTAGTGGACCGGAGACCGGTTGTATGCCGTAACCTGGCCATGGGGTTCTGGGTACCGCTTCACTACCTCCTCTAGCAACAGCTGGGCCAGGAAAGCACTATGTTTTAGGTCAACACAGCTGGGATCAACAGAGGGAATAGTGCTGGCGATCTCAGACAGTTGGTCGTCAGCATCCTCTTTTACAGCTGCAGGTTCCAGATAGTCATCAGGAGACTCACACCCTGTAAGTGTGGCAGATAGGTGCTCAGGAGATCGATTTTTGAGATCATAAAGGGTCAGGCCACGATTTTCGGCCATGACCTCTTTTAGTAGCACCTGGTCCAGGTCACACAGGGGTACAGGATTGAGAGATCCATCGATGATGGACAGGAAACTGGCCCACTCAGGGGCCTGCATAGCTGTGTCTGAGTCCTCAGGCACATAGATGGGGCCGTCGGGGAGTTGCACTCTTCCCACGGTCATTCGGTCAAGCATACGGCGCCAGTAAGCATGTTCACCAGAGCAACCCCAGTCAGGGGTGCACATAACAACCCTTCCTCCCTCATAAGCGATCTTGGTTAGAACCTTCGCGAGCAGGGAGAAGGGAGGGTTAGCATACGCTAGGCCCATTGCTTTCCAGAAGAAACGGAAAGCATTGTTCATTTGTTTCGAGCAGTACACTTTCTGAGTGTCTATTTTTTTTCGATTGACCCTCAGCATTTTGTTGATGGATCCACCAGTAGTCCAGGCTATTCGGTGATTGGAGAAAATCCTGGGCTGTTCAAGTTCTGGAGCCTTTCCCGCAGTTTTCAAATCATCATCTCAATTCCCGAGTTCAAATCCACGCTCGCAATCTTTCAATTGACGCCAAGCCACCTTTTCGTTCATCCCGAAAACACCATGAATTTCACCCTATTTGGAAGCTCCAAAGCCGCCGATGATGGCCTTTCAACGCTATTCAACTATTCTCCGTCACACCTCTTTCAAAAACACCAAGCCTCAAATTCGCCGTTGCAAACACGCTTTCCGTCACGCCAACTTGAAGCCATTGAAGGCAAAATATTTGACACACGCCAACGCATTTTCGTTCCCGAAGTCTACCGCCGACTACAAGACTACTCCGAGTTTTACCTGGATGTGGAAGGCACCGATATTCAATCCGCCTTCGTTGGGAGCAACTCCACGGAAATTCTAGATCGAGGTAGGGTCTCTTCCGTTGCGCACAATAACTACAACGAGCTCGAAAAGCTTTTGTTCAAGCACAAGCGTTTCTACCTAAAGCCGTATGAGTTGGACTATTCCCAAGCCGAAGCCAAGGAGTCTCCACCCACCGCCACCCCGTGGGCTAAACAATTAAGAACCGTGCTAGATAAAGCCAAAGAAGAGAACAAAGACCTCAAAGGATGGTTCGTTATTCCGGCGTGGGACGCTCAAGTGGTTGCCGCCACCTTTCGCATGCTAGGCTCAACTTCCGCCCTTTTTCCTCTTCTTCCGTACATTTCTAGCGTGATATGTATGCACGGGGCGCAACTCCGGGACGCCTACAAGGTCAAAAGGGACGGCAAAGACTCCTACGAGTTCCGCACGAGCGGCCATCAAACGATGCCGTATGTTGCCTTGCTCCTAAACACCTCTTCCTTTGACGGGTGCCGATATGAAGACATCAATTTTAAGTTTGAACCTTTCCGCTTCGCCGCCAAGCACGCCCATCCAACGGTGCGAGACCTCCGGTTGCACAAAACACTACGTTTTGAGGTGAGCATAGAATTCCTTGATCACATTGAGCCTTCGCCGCCGGAAGAGAGAGATAAAACTAAACCAAGGCAACGCAAAATTGGAGACGCCCGTGCTTTCATGAAGTTAATGAACGAAATGTTTGTCCCCGCGCTAGCAAACGTATCGGTGAACACCAAAAATGCCTACTACCCGTTTGGCCACATAGTCCCTTCCGAGAGCCCGCATTGGGCCTACTACCGGTTTGATTGGGAACTCCCATCTCGCTTTGCCGACGAACTCATGTTTAAGGTCCGAGAGTGCGCCCAATTCCTCACCGGAGAACTCCTTGCAATGGACATGCACGCTTTGCCGACTACCGAAGTGTATCGAGCCGTGATTGCTAGGGACCGAAAGGAAAGAAACAAAGACCTACAAGCTCCGGAAATGCTCACCATGATGATCGCCAACCTGCCCGGTGGACGGGGCGCCTCACCGCCCCTAGGAGCGATGTTCCGGTCTAAAGATTCCTTGGTCGTGGCGATTGACACCACTCACGCGCCGTGCGACGTCATGAAGACCGGTGTCCAAACGTTAGCTATCCGCTTCTTCCACTCATGCGGCATTGTCCTCTTTCATGGCATAGATGGGCAATTAGTGCGGTTCTCGTCACGATCCGACGGCAACGCGAGGTCCGCGCCTTCGGGCGCCCCCGAGCGAGCCCACGCGACGCCGGCCCCGCCCTCATACGACTCATCTAAGGCCCCGAAGACCGCCGTGCTCCTAGTGGCCCCAAGATCGGCGCACGCTCTCGACTTGCGCGTCCAAGCGGGGTTTCTTGGCCCGTACGTGTCGTTCGAGCCCACGCGGCCTCCCTACGAACACCAACAAGCCTACCTCGTGGTCTACGAAAAGGGGGAATCCGCGCTGCTAGCGCATGACTTCAAATATGGAGACGCTGCCTTTGCCCCACTACACCGCAACCTCATCGCCCTCGAGAAGATCCTCCCCGCTCAAGACCCGGATGTGGCCGAGCACGAGCAACCCATAGTGCAGCGCCTCCAAGCGGGAGCCGCCTTGGGGTCCACGGCCTTCGTGTCCCAACTTGTCACCGCCCTTCGTGAAAGGCCCGCTACGGGGCTGACTGAGCGCATCAGCGAGTGGAACGCGGCACCGGAGGACGCCGGCGCCGCTACGCCAACGCCGGGACCAAGCCGCATCGAAGAGATGTCCGAGACCAGCGTCCCGCTGCTTGCTCCACTAGGAGGCGAGGCGACCACCCTCCTACCCCCCGACCACGGTGCCCCCACCACCGCCTCGGATATTCAAATCGACCCCCGCCTCCCCGCTGGTTTTTATTACGTCCGCGACGTATTCTCCGAAAGCCAAGAGGAAACGGTAAAAAAGATTCTCCACGACAACACGTGGGAGAAGTACCACGGGCGCTCAGTCCAACACTTCGGCCACGCATACCTCGGCCCGAGCAAAGTCGCCGCCACGTCCCCCATCCCGGAAGAGTTTTCCTCCATCCTCCAAACCTACAATGCCGCGCTGGAGCGGCTAGGCCTCTCACACCCTCCTCCCAACCAAATCACGGGCACAATGTATCTCCCGGGAGAGGGCATCGGCTACCACGGGGACGACCCCTTGCTAGGCGACCCAGTGTCCATTTTTGGTTCCCAATCGGACACCACAATGTTCTTTAAGAACCCCTCCAACGGGGACTCCTTTCGCATCCGCCTGTTTGCCCGCTCTCTCCTGGTCCTCACGGGGGCCGCACGCCATGAGTGGCACCACGGTATACCTCGACGGAGAGAAGACGAAGTGTTTGGGCTAACCGTCCCTCGTACCGTCCCTCGCCTCGCTCTAGTCCTCCGACACATACCACAGGCAAGCTAACCCACGAAAGCCAGAGGGCCGGGTACCCGCCTCCTGCACTGTCCAGCCCCCTCTACCCGAACACAAAAGGGCCAAGATTCAGTGAACCACCGGCCCAGTCACGGCTTCCACCATCACAGGCAAGGGGCTAGACGACGAGCTCACCTCGGCCGGGATACCAGCCGACCAAATTCAGCACTTTCTTTGCCTTAGCCAGCCCAGCCAGCCCGGCTCCCCAGTGCCCCCCCAGCCCCCCCCTATCCCGCCCCCCCCGAGATCCAAAACGCGCCTACGGAAGGGTTACCAACGGCCTCACCGCCCCCCCATACCCCTCCCTTCAGAACTGCGTTTTCTATCCCACAACTTGCAGAAGAAACCCATAGTGAGCAGCCAAATTCTCCGACACCTCAAGAACGACTTCGACATCCTCTTCCTCCAAGAAATCAATCACGCCCCCATCCTCCCCCATGTATACGCCTACGGTTCGGGCACTAAAGCCACCATCGTTTCGAATATCAGCCAAGACAAACACTCCAGAGGCGAGCATGGTTCCGTCTTGGTCTGTTCCCCCCGGCTCTCCCGCTTCGTTACCCCCCTTCCCCGACTAGATACAGCAGGGATGCTGGCGGCAGCCGTTCTCACTCTCCCGGGGGCCCCGCCCACCTTGCTGGTCTCGGTATACGCCCCAAGCACAGACGTCCACCGCTCAAAAATTGAAAACATCCTACGGCCACTCATGCATCAGTATCCTAACCACGTCCTCGGTGGGGACACCAATTGCATAATGTGCCCTGAACTAGACGGATCGAACCTCCAAACGGACAACGAATGGCCGTGGCTTCGCAGACAGATCACGAGCGACCCGCCGCGCCTCATCGATACCTTTCGGCACTTTCACCCGACCGAGCGGTCCTTCTCCCGATACCCCACCCCGTACAGGGCAAGCAGTAGCCGCCTTGACCATATTTTGCTCTCCCCGGCGGCCTCGGAATTTTTTGCCCCCACCTCTGCAACCATCCAAACCGACGACAAAACGTCAGACCACCACCCAGTCACGTACACCTCTCAAGTCCCCCCTCACCCTTTTACCGAAGCTCCCACAACTAAGAGGAAAGTTTTCCGAAAACTGACGGAGCGGGAACGCTCCAAGCACCACGACTCCCTTGCCCCCCTGGCGCGGTGGTGCGAGTCTACCCTCCCCCGCTTTGAGTCCTTGTCCTCGGCGGACATCGAGCTTTTCACAGACGTCGTGCTGGAGGAAGTGGCGACCAGCTACCACAGTATCACCACGCCGTCACGCCCTACCTCCTCGGCTCTGGTAAAGAAAATCAAAGAGTCCCTGCAAACCCTGCCCCCCCCCAGCCATCCCAACTACCCCGCTTCCATGGACACGCTCAACAAACTCGTCAAGGAGTGGGAAACCAAAGTGAACAAGGCCGCAACCACCAAAATCCATCGGTGCCTAGTGAGGAAAACTAGGATCAAACGCACCATCAACGAGGCGCTCAACCCCGTGGAACGAGGTGAAATAACGCTGAAGCGCCCGGGCACCACACAGCTCGTCTCCACCCCCAAAGAAGTGGGCTCTATTTTCTCTTCTACACTCCTCACCCTGGGGGGCAACCTCGAATACGCACCGCCGAACACTCTAGTGGATCGCCTACTCGCACACTCCCCCGCCTGCCCCGAACCCACAAAACACGGCCTCCTCCCTGACATTACCTGGGAATCGTTACGCAACACGCTTAAGAGGTCCAAGCCCAACAAGGCGGGGGGGCGGGACTTCACAAACAACTACACTTTGCACGTCTCCCCCCCCCCTATCCAACAATTCATTTGGAAGGTATGCAACTACTACCTCCACCGGCCGTTGCCCGAGAAATGGCTCGAAGCCAACATTATCTTGCTTTTTAAAAAAGGGGACGTGATGAACCCGATAAATTACAGGCCTATAGCCTTGCTGAACAGCGTTTACAAAATAATTGCAACACACGCCAACCGAGAGCTACTGGCAGCGGCCATTGAACATTCCATCATACACCCCACCCAGTTCGGCGGGCTTCCGAACCGCAGATGCCAGGACCACATTTTCAACCTCTTATCCACGTTTCGGGAATCGGTCGGTAGCTACAGCCTCTACATTGATTTCAATAAGGCTTTTAACTCCGTCCCCCACACCACCCTCTTCACAGTTCTATCCCGCCTGAACTTTCCTACGCCCCTTGTAAACCTCATTCAATCCTTGTACCGTGCCCCTCGCGACTTCCCAGTGGTGTCAGGTCAAACCCACTCCTCACACCTGCAAACCAGAGGCGTTCGGCAAGGATGCCCCATGTCACCAATCCTTTTCTGCCTCTACCTGAATGTGCTCCTCTTCGCCTTGCCGTCCCACGTCACTGCACCCCCCTCCCCACACGAATCGGGCCACGCCTTTGTTGACGACCTCCTCTATCGATCAGAGAATGGGGACCGCATACAGCAAGTTTTAAACTTCTTCGACACGGTCGCCAGGGAGTGGGGTCTAGACCTTAACCTCAGCAAAACCGAGATCCACGCTATGGGAACAGCTCCCCCCAGAACCTTCACCCCCCCCTCGGGCACCCCCCTGTCGACAACAAACCAAAAGACGGGGCAACCACACAATTGCTACAAATACCTAGGGGTATACATCTTCACCGCCAACCATGAGGCACAAACACTGGCATTGGCCAAGTCGGAAATACGCTCATTTTTCACAACCCTCCAACCCCTCCAGCTCACCCTTTCGGAATACATTCTCTTGGTGAACGTCCAACTCATCCCTATTCTTTCCTACCGCCTCATGGCACACCCCCTGGCCCTGAACGAGTTGGGGGCCCTTCAGGCCATGATCTGGCAAAATGTTGCGCATGACCCCTCCCCGGACAGAGCCAACAGGATCTCCCGCCTCGTCTCCCCTAAGGCCCGCTACACCCCTCGCCACCAGGGAGGCTTAGGACTCCGCCACTTCACTTTTTCAATTTGCATGGCCCTGGTAAACACCGCAATAAGGTACCTCAACGGAGACGGCCCGGCCTCGACAAACGAATCTTTTTCCGAAGCAATGCTCTCAACCACACGCAACCCAATCCAAGACACCATCATGGACGCATGCCACGCCATAGGCTTCCGATACCACAGCACCGGCCTCTGGGCCTCCTGCCCCCCCTCCCTTTTCCTCCCAAAAGAAAAAGTCCAGGTCCGGTTCCTAGCCACCAAGCCGGCACCACAATACAGCAAGTTCGGCAACAGATTAAAACGGACGCCCCAGGACCTGGGGTTCCACCTAGGTACAGTCACGGAAGTGCACTCAGAATCGGCCACACTCCAGTTTTCGGACGGCACCACCCACACCATCAAAAACCCCGGTCTCCGCCGCAACGAGAAAGAATACACCTTTCAAAACCCAGCCATTTCTGTCCTCCCTCAACTGGCGGGGCGCCACGAACTGCTCACCCCCCCCCTTCTTCACCCTCAAGAATACATCCTCAACCCCCCCCCCGGGCCATACGGCGGGGTCCTACTCGACTCGTCACTGCATGGCGAGCTGTACCGGCTCCCAGATGAACCTCACTCCCTTGACCCCGACGACCTCGAAGAATGGGGTTGTGAAGCAGCCCTTGCCCTCCTCCTCGCATCGTCCCCCGGCACGACATGGGTGTACTTGGATGGCTCAGCGGGCGCCTTGGGCTACGGATCGGCGGCCACCCTGTTTTTTCCAAATGGCTCCAGATGGGTACTGTGCCAAACGTCCCCGTACCAGTCATCAGAGGGATCGGAGTTCTGGGCCGCTATTATGTTCCTACGGTGGGCCCTTGCATCTCACCCGCACCTCACCTTCGCCGTGCTAGGGGACAACCTCCACGTTATCACTGTTCTCTCTCCGAACACCCCCCCAGGCCTCCCATCACGCTCGCCAGCCGGCACGTGGGAATCCTCTCTCCAGTCCATTCAGGCCTCCCTACGCCCAGGGATGATCCAGGGTTGGGGGTGGATCAAGGGGCACGCCGGGTTCGTGGGGAATGAAATCTCAGATGCTTACTCAAAGTGGGCCGCCCACGTGATGGTCTGGGACCCCTCCCTCCTTCCCCCCCCCCCGATAGGGTGCATATCCAGGGGCCCCCTCCCAGTCATACACAAATTGACTACAACCTCAATCAAGCATCTCCTCCCTCGCCACAAACACGAAAACATCCACGCACCGTCCAGCTTCCATTTTTACAATCACACTTCGTGGTTCAAAGGCCTCCCTTTCAAATGGTCCTCCGGAAATTTCAACATGGCGCCATTTGCTTTCCACGACGACTTGCGCCCTCGCCATTGCCACGCTTGCCCCGACCCACACCCGATGGATGTTATCTCTTTCGTCTCACACTGCCCAACGTGCGAACACCTGGTCCAATCCTACATTCAATGCTGGCGCCCCCCCTTCACCACGGTGGTGTCCCAATGGTGGTCCGCGACCACACACGTGGGGGAGAGACGCAATTTCGTCCGGGGGCTTGTTCCCATGACGCTGTACACCAAACTCACAACCCCCCCCTCCGGCCGAAGAAAACCAGCACACTGTCACGACTTAAAACTCGCCCTGAAGGATCGTGTTCCCCTGCTCCTCAGCGCCCTATACCGCACGCTGGAATGGCTAAAAGACCACCCCCCCCCAGCCCCGCTCACCCCCCCTACGGGCCCCAACTCATGGGGACGCCCCTGGTCGCCCTACAGCACGTCGCACACCGCCCAACAACGCCCCCCCCCCGCCTACCACCCTCCCCCCCCCCTCCCGGACAAAGTTGCACACAAGCCCCCAAAACGCCCCCGCCCCCCATCTCCTGCGGCACACACCAAAACTCGAAAACACGGCCGCCAGCCCCCAAGGCCCGTCCGGCCTCTATCACTGAAACGCGGTACCGCAAGTCAACCCCAGCCAGAGCCTCCGCCCCCCAAACGGCCGCTCACAATCAGGGACATGTTCAACCTCCCCCCCCCCCCTAGACCAGCACCCCCCCTCGCCGCCTCCGCCCCCATTTCCGCCCCTTCTCCTCGCATAACAAGGTACTTCGCACCAGCCCCCCCCTCCCCCGCGAGTACAAACTCACAATCGTCCTCACACTCGTCCAACGTGTCATCTCTTTGAAAAAGCCACACTTACACATTTTCTCACGCCGACCCTCGACAGCCCTAGCGGCGCGATCAATCAGTACTACCACACTGGCACTCACCAGTCACTTCTGCAAATGAATCCCTCCCCCAAGCCACCCCCCGTGCTCAAGCCGTCATGCTCTAACCCCCAATCCGCAACCACACCGCCTTCGGGTATCAAGCGGAGACCCCGGCCTGCGGTTGTCTATAACGGGGCTGCCAAGTCTCTTTGAGATGAAGCAGACGAGGACAGCAACGTGCAGCGGTACTCAGCCCGCGATTGAACTTGAATTCGGGCTCCCGCCCCTCCCCAAAAAAGCTTGGCGCGCAAGAGCCTTTCTCCCCGGCCTGGCCAGCCACAAAAGGCGCCGTTCAGTGCAAAAAATTTGTTTCGAGCAGTACAACTGCATGATGTGCTGTTGTTGGCTCGCAAACAATTCCACCTGGATCTCATCCAGGTTTACCTGAAGGGCCGCCAGTCCATTTTCGAGAACATGACGGGCCAGTTGGTAGTTTTCAGTACGATAGTTCGTCTTGGCTGCGTAGCGCAGCCCAGACTCTTTTCGTCCTGACAGCTCCAAAGGAACGGAGAATAGCCCACTGCCAAAGTCGCAGTGCAAAGAGTAAGGACGCTGTAGGGACAGCATTTTAACCTGGGGGTTTCTTCTTAGAAAGTCAGTGCCAATGACAATGTCAAAGGCGTCAGTGTCCAACACTCTGCAGTGTTGGGTCACGGTTTCGTCGCCCAGACATATGGTCACATCGACCCCCCCCAAGGAATGGATGGTACGCCCATCCCCTACTCTTATGGCCACAGTCTTAGTCTTCCTGAAAGTTTTAAGCAGGCGCCGGGCCACTATGGAAAGTGTTGCACCGGTATCAAGCACTGGTCGAAAAACCTGATCCCCGATTTTCACGAGGATCCAGAAAACCAAGTCCTCCTCTTCGGAGCCGCCCCCCTATTCCTCATCAGGGAATTTCACATCCACTCCTGCAGCCATGAGGGACTTGGCCATCCAGGCCAAGCGCCTCTTCTTAGAATTATTCCCCTCAGGGGTAGCGTTATCCCCTTGGGGGCGCTTCTGGGGGACACCTGCGGCAGGAGCGGGTGTGGCAGCAGGAGTAGGTGTAGCAACGGGCGCTGATGAGCGCCTCTGGGGGTTAGGGGGTCCAGTTTTGCCACCCCCCTTGCCACCTCCTTTACCTTTATCCCCATTCGGGGGATTTCTGGCGGGCGTCGGGGTCTTCTGGCGCTCCGCCTCCTGACGCTTGAGTTTGTCACTCTCGCGTTTCTTGATGTGGCATTCGTCCTCATAGTGACGACGTTTGCCACAGTAACCACAGGTGATGGTACACCTGAAGTGGTCCTGATGGGTCACAGTTTTCCCATCTTTAGTATGCTGCTGACGTTTCATCTGCAGCATACAGCCACTGCGGAGATCGCAGTCAGAGGCATGACAAGGTCCCCCCTTGTCATTGACAGGTCGGCAGTAAAACAGGGGGGGTGTGCCTGCATCAGTTGGAACCTCGTTCATGGCACGTAGGTTGCCACTCCCTTTACCGCCTCCCTGGTTGGTGTTAGTGGGATTTTTATGCCCCTTCCCTTCGCCACGTTCAGGGGTAGGGGTACCACCTCGTCCCAAATGCTTCTTGAGGAACTTCTCCATGTGGGAGTCGTTCTCTCTCTCAAGAGCTAGCTCAATCAAGAGATCCACCAGTGTATCATACGAGTGGGTCCTGCTCTTCCTCTCAGAGGTGGAGCGGCAATCATCCCACGTACGCTGGGGGATCTTACTCATGAGCCACAGGTGGGGCTCAGTGGCTCCGTAGGAGCCCACATTCATCCTCGAAAATAAGTACTCCAAGTCGCACACATACTCAGAAATTCGCGCAGCGGATGGAAACTCCGGGAGCATAGGTAGCTCCTCGATCTGTGTGCGTACGCTGAGGTCAGTCTCATAGACTGGGAATGTTTTCTCTAACCTCAGGAGTACCTCTGCCCAGGTAGAACAGGTTTTCACAATCTGTTTGACCTGTTTTTGCAAAAATTTCCTTTTGCAAGAGCGTTTTAGCAGTGAACATTTGGTGGCCACATCCACATGGGATTGGCCAGTCAACAAAAGGAACTCCGCAAATTCTTCTGCCCATTCAGGCAGATTTTTGGGGTCGAACTCCGGCAGTTCCAGCTGGATGTTCGCCTGGGCAATTGGTCTGCCCGTCTTCCCACCCCCCGGAGTTAGGCCTGTAGGCGACACGCCGGCAAGAGGGGCCAGGGCTGACAGCCCTCTTCTCTCACTCTCTGTGACAGGCACGTCCTGTAGATCCGCCATAGGCACAGTCCTGGCACGGGGGTGAAAGGGGCTGGGGCAGGTAACCTTAGGCAACAGCCTTGAGACCCTCGATCTCTTGAGATCTTCGGCCAGGGTACTCAGCCCTGGAGAGAGAGAGAGGAACTCAGGCTTGGGTAAGGGTTCTGCAATACCCAGTTTAGCCTTAATGGCCTCTGATAAGGCCGTCACATCTGGATCTTCTGATCCAGACAGGAATTTGGCCAGCAGCTCGGCCGTTTGATCCAGGGCACCGTAGGTTGGCCTTGGATGATGTTCTTCGACTCGTGTAGGGCCCACTTCGGGAGCCCTTGGGGTTGGGTACTCAGGTCGTAGTCGTCTTGGCAGGGATGCTGTGGACGGAGGACCAGAGTGTGCGTAGGACCCTAGATCTGTACGTGGTCTGGATCCATGTACAGCCAAGGGCTCCTCTCCATCTTCCCCACGGATGGATTTATAGTACTCCTCATGCAAGATGTACTCATCCATCTTCATCTTCAGCTTCTCATATTCCTCAGGTCCTTCAATGGCAGTTGAGGATGAAGCTGGACAATTTGATCTTGATACTGAAGCAGCCACACGTCTGTGGAGGTGACTGAAGCTGTCTCCACCGTGTGCTGCTAAGGCCTCGGTGGTAAGGCCTTTATTCTCTTCCGCCCTTCTGCGTTCTGGATCTCCTTGGGACCCAGATGCGCCACTGAGGTGATGTGGTGCTCGGTGTGGTGGTTCACTCATTGGGTGGACCACACTGCCCATTTTTACTTGGACAGTTCGGATAGGCCAGGTCCTGACGCTTGGCGTGGACATGTTGGACTGGTTGTTGAGCATTTGTTCTGCACTTCTTCTCAGGGTCGGTTCAAGAGGTCACAAGGGACTGTCTCTGCTACCGGAAAGATGTCCTTGAATTATGCCCTAGGTCTTTTGATGTATTCCTGCAGGTTTTGTAGTTGAAAACCCCAAACCAAAGCAGCAAGTAGAGCAAGGACTGAATATGGATGGAATCAATGATTGGTTTTGGAATCCAGTGTAACACAGAAGGGCTGCAGATAGACAAAGCAGGTATATGCACATAGATTCAATCACAAATGGATAATACAAAAGGTTTTATATGAAAATTGGTCAGACTCTAGCCTCAGAGGTTGCAATAGGCACTTCATGTGCACTCTTTTGGGTGAAATGGTGCTGGTTAGGACTGAGGGGCATAGATGTCAGGACCACACAGAAAATGACTTGGCCAAGCAACTGAATTCAGAAACAGTTACAAAGTAGGACCACAATAAGTGGTAGAAACAATTGAGTATAGGGGTCTTGGGGTGGGAGACCACTTAGGCTTAGCCTCCAAGGCCAACAAGCATGTAATGCCTGATTTATTTTGGTATGACCTCCATGAAGGAAGGTACCTCCGCTCAGTTGAGTGGTAGGGGTGAACTTCATGGGGGGGGCTAGGGTCACAACCCTAGTTACTTTGAGAAAGTGTACTTTAGGCAACAAAAGAGAGATAAAAACACTTAAGTTTGTCTCAGCATCAACAAAGGGTCTTAAGGGGGGCTTAGCCTGGATCAAGCCCTCCAAGAAAGACATGGCAGTGACTTTTTCTTACTAAGAATAAGGAACCGGTTCCAATTGAGTGCCTTGGCTAGGGAGTTTGTGGATGTGGCGCTTGTTTCGCAAGAACGCTTTGAAGATGCTAGATTTACTTTGCGGACGTGGATTGACACGCAAAGGAAACCATTGGGTGACCTTAAAGCGGACAATTCAGCAAAGCCACCCACCAAAGCACAAAAACGAAAGGCATCGGAGATGGCTACCGGCGGAAAGAAGAAAAAGAAAAACACCGCGGAGCCCGATGTCCCACCCCCCTCCGTACCCCCACCACAAGTGTACGTCACCCCCCCGTTTGTACCCCCCTTCGTCCCCGCTTACCCCCCAATGCCTTTTGCTAACCAACCGATTCATCAAGAAGGGAGTGATGATGTAGTTATGCTTCGCAGGGTGCCCCCCCCTTCCCCATTCACACCCTCCCTTCCGGCTCCACCACCCTCCGGTATTGCCCTTTTGTCTCAGGGTGTGCACTCCTCCGAAGCTACGTCTAGCACCCAATCATTGCAACCCCCAGCCCTCCCCTACTCTCAAGCCACCCGGAGTAGTCAAATTCCCATCCCGCATCCATACTTATACACGCAAGGCTCACAAGTCCCATTGTCCATGGGCATGCAATGTTGGCCCAACCCCGGGTTTGTGCCAACAACGGATGCCGCATACTTTCCCTTGGATCAAATTCTGAACCCTGCACCACCGGCGCCCAAGAAAGGGGGCGGTAAAGGCAAGGGCAAGGGCAGAGGCAAGGCAAAGAAGTAATGGAATGCAATCTGAGTGACGTCGGGAAGCGCCGGGCAATAGCAATTTGCTCGACGCTCATCCAGAAGACATGGGATAGTTTCCCAATGTCATCCTTCACCACATGGGTGTACCACCCATGTTCGCCCTTTTCCTCAAGGCGGTTGACCAACTCATGGGCATCCAGCGCTGAGGAGTACCCTTTGGCATCATAAATATTCTACACCTGTTTTGCGGTGATCTCGACACCGCGGGTCCGCATGAAATGTACCACATTGCGGGGGGGCATGAAGGCTTGTCCCAAGTTCATGATCATATCGGCATCCTCACGGGACAAATTCACCGGACCAAGGAATTTTTTTTGCTTGGCCGTTTGCGGTGGATGGTTATTGTTATGCCCTTTGTTTAGTGGGTGACACTTTAAAGTAATCTATCTCTGCTCCGACAACCAGGAATCCTCTGATACCCCAATCCCAAAGTGCAACGCCAATACTGATAATACCCACAAGGACAATGTCCTGACAGCAAATAAGTCCAATCACATGGGTGTCTGCGAATAGCATAGATAACAATGAATAATTATACAATCTGATAATCCCAGATCCCAAATCCGACGTGAAACAACAGTAACACTTTATCTCGGATACTGCACACGCGAAGACTCTGCAGAAGGCAGTCTGGCCCATCACACCCCCCCCACAAGACCCGACACCAGGGTCGAGGGGATGAAAACGAAGTAGGCATGGGCCAGAGTGCCCTGGGACACAAGAACGGAACAGTGAAGCGTGCCCACACGCAACTTACAACACGGTTGCCCCTCCTGGCACCACACAGACTCGCACACACCCGGCAAGTCGGCAACGCACACCCGCGCTCAAACTACCCCGGCACCACACACCACGGGGCGATCATCCCCCACAACGGCGCGCGCACAAGCAGCACACTGGCACCAAGTGGCGCGCCCACACAGAACGGGCAGGCAACTCCTGGCGCGCACATGGCACAAGCAACCCACGCAGACGCCCGAATGTCACTGCAGACCAGGCGGACACTGAAACTGACAGTCAAAATAGACTGTTTGACACCCGCTGACGGACGATCTTGCTGAAAAAACAGAGGTCTGGCCCGCAATTTCACTGAAAAGAACAGAGATGGCCGCTACTGTACATAGGGATCGCCAACTGGCAGACGTGTAGCCGAACACTCAAATGTTGCGCAGATGAAGGGTGGGATGAGGCCATAGGCCTAGCATCATTTTCAGAACTATTGATGGCCGCGATGGCTGCCCTGACCCCGCAGCCAACCAAAGATGTACCTAAAACCTGCAGAGCGAAAGGGCACAAACACTGTCCAGCACACCAAAAAACTGCACGGCATACGTCAAAACATCGGTGGACAGAGCAAAGAAGATGGGAGCGACCCAGCCAAAACCGAAGGAAGCCATCAGGAGTTCATGGCAGGAGTGAGGCCGAAGGCCTAGCACTGAGTTGAAGATGTTGCCCCCAGATAGGGACAAAAACAGCATATCAAACCCTCAAGAAGGCCATATATACAACTCAGGCTGAAAGCACAGACATTGGTGTAGTGAGGCCAAAGGCCTAGCACTAATTTGGACAGTGAATACCAAAACTGTGACAAAACAGCAAGACAAACAGGTAGCAACAGGCGTTAAACCCTCAAAGGCCTCCGTCCCTTGTGTGTACCCCTGTGGGTCTTTTTACTGGGCCCCAGAGCAGGCTGCATCCCTGCTGGTGCCAATGCAGGCGCCGGCGGCGGCGCTGATGCCGGCGGCAGCGTCGCTGGCGGATCTGGCGAAGATGGAGATGGCGACGTTGCCAACAACCAGGAAGATGGCGCCGAAGACGAGGCCGCGACAGAAGCAGGCAGCGTCGCTGGAGGTGTCGACGCTGAGAAAGGCAACGCTGCTGATAGCGCTGACGAGGACGGTGTCGCTGCTGATGGTGTCGACGAACAAGGCGTTGGAGAGCCAGAGGGCTGCGCTGCAGAACTCCTTTGTGCCGTCGATGTCGCTGCAGGTGCTGGACTTGGAGAAAGCAACGACCTCAGGGACACCTGCAGCGCTGTGCCTGACGTTGAACTCGGCGACGCGGATGAAGGTGCTGATCGGGCTGCAGAGAGGACGAAGGCCTCCAGGTCGTCGTCAGTCACAGCCTCTGCCCTAGGCCGTGATGATGGCGCCGCCAACAGCCGCTGACACTTCCTGAGAAAATCACAACGAAGGTCGGTAGAGCCAAACTGTTCCCCACCCATGACATCCAGCCGCTGCTCAGCCTCGTGCTCAAAAAGCTCACGAACGGCAGTTTCCCACGGCGACTCAGCTCTCAGCGGTTGTAACTTTGCCTCCAACCGCAGAAGGGCAGCCTTGCTAGATGATATGAGGCGCTCTCGATCCTGCTCAAAGTGATGTGGGTGAGTCGAGTGCCGATGAAGGTCCCAAGCAAACGACTCCTTACACTGTGCCAGATCGAGCTCCAAGTGATCAACCTTGTTCCAACGGCCCTCCTCCCATAAACGCTTCTGCAGAGCCAACCGCTCTGCTGATAACTGTCGAGCCGCAGTCTCCGGATTGACGGCTACAACTGCCACCATGCACGCTACACGGGCCGCCACTCGTGACTCCTCCTCTGGGTGAACGGATCCCTGAACCCATGAACACGGATTTGCTGTCATGTTATGCCCTTTGTTTAGTGGGTGACACTTTAAAGTAATCTATCTCTGCTCCGACAACCAGGAATCCTCTGATACCCCAATCCCAAAGTGCAATGCCAATACTGATAATACCCACAAGGACAATGTCCTGACAGCAAATAAGTCCAATCACATGGGTGTCTGCGAATAGCATAGATAACAATGAATAATTATACAATCTGATAATCCCAGATCCCAAATCCGACGTGAAACAACGGTAACACTTTATCTCGGATACTGCACACGCGACGACTCTGCAGAAGGCAGTCTGGCCCATCACAGTTATGGTCTAGGCGGAGTGCTTTGTGACTCACGGACCACACCTCGCGCATGCCATCCTTCCGGCGAGAAATGTACACGTTGAAGGGACAACAATCCCCCTTTGACTCCGGTGCATATGTTGGCACCGTCCTACTATCCTCGGGAAGGACCCCGGATTGGGCTGCGTTGCGATTGTGTTGTTTTTGGCGGCCTACTTTGGCGCAATAAAAATATGCTTGGCCTTTGTTTTTATCGCCACGACGACTGAGAACATAGCCGTTCTCATCCGCCCATTCCTCCATGCGGTCACAAGCTTCTTGGTGACTAGAGCGGGCAAACGCATTTACAACCGGCTCCCAAGTGGCACCCATCTCCGGAAACTTCATGCTGTCATCTTCATCATCGCTATCTTCCTCATCGGAGCACGCTTCATATGGGTCTTCTTCGAGGACCTCCGATGGTGCCGGGGACAAGGGAAGGGGACTGTAGTTGATCTCAGATGATGTGTCTGACATCTGTGTGACAATAATCTGTGTCTTCTGTGTCTGAAAAATAGTAGAACAAATGCGCTTGATGCTGGCATTTATAAAAATACGCTGTTCAGCCACAGCAATCAATTAAATCAGAAAATCAATTCCATTTTTTCCCCCATTTTCAGTTAATTCAAGCGCATGCGCCAGATGTGGGCAGACCCTTTAGTCCTTCGCGTAGTCCTAAGCCGTACTAGCCTTTAGCCCGCGCAAATGCGCGGGTAGAAAATTCCTAGTCCTAAGCCGTAGTCCTGCATAGCCATTCCCCTCCGGTATCCTGTATGGTATCGCCTAGCCCCAATGAAGATCCAGTAGGCACCACTAAATGTCCGCTGAATCCTTGGTTTTACGATATATTTGAGCTGATTCCAACAACCAAACTTTTGTCCCAAAAACACCAGAAAATTTCAACAAATATTTGTTACCACAGACCTGCTTTTAAATGTTTCTCCAAACACCCTGCAAATGCTTCACACCTTAAATTGTTTGCTTCCCTTTTATGCACTACCCTGCCTGCAGTTCAGCCAAAAAGACAATGTTTCTTAAAACACCGTGCAAATGACTTTTCAGCTCTACCCTGTCTTGCCCTGCAACTCAGACACAAAGAATACTTTAACGTCGACTTTACTGCACACTGTCTTCTTCCTGGTCCAGCACAAGACTTCTGGCGAATACAACGACGCTTATTTACCTTGGCGCTTGGGCGCAGCGCGGAGGTCGCCCCAGGCAGTGCTGCGTCGCCCTGACTTCACGCGTCGCCCTGACTTCACGCGCCGTGCGCGCAGTGCTGCTTCGCTCTGATTCTACGCTCAGTGCTGCTTCGCCTTGACTTCGCTCGTCAGTAGGGTGGTCATCACGCTGATCGCTGCAAGCTTCGGCGACGGGTTGCTTCATTTGGGCTTGGCGTCGGTGGAACTTTTCTGACGCGGTTTTGAAGGGGTCTCCCAACTTCTTTTCCCCACTCCTTTGACGTCTTCGTGTTTTCTGGATTTCACCGTGGTAGACTTCGTCACGTTTCGCTCCAAAAATTCACGGACAAGGCACATGGTAGCACAGGAAGCACCAGCAGCAGCAAATTGGTACCGCACACGCCTGTTTGTAGTTCCGCAGCTTCACTCATCAGTTCTCCCACTTCTGACAAGCTCGGCATGGCCAAAAAGTTCCATGGCCTTTGCCGCCCATGACACCACTGAGCTAAAAGCAAAATACAGAGATGCAATGTGCATAAATCCAAAATTAATAATACAAACATGTGAAAAGCCTAAAAAATTGCTATTCTGCACGAATTGCGGTCCTGTTCTGACATGTCTGTGCCTGCGCACGCGTGCATCTGCGGCGGCGCAAAGGCCAGGTGCTGAAGGGCAGTCAATCTGGCGGCATACGTAGCCCCAGACGCATCACTAATCGCACGTACTGTGCGGTATTGATACAAGACGGTACGCGTTCGCGGACAGTACGCGTTCATGAACGGCGTACTGTACCGGACGGTTCCGAGAGACACGTAGATCGGGTTTTCAACGTCCTCGGGTCAGGCCAATGGCACATTCCCTACTTTTCAGCCTTGACAGAGGTGCTTGCGGCCGCTTTCGATGACGAGAATCTCTGTGCCCAACCGCAGTATGTCGTTGACACAGGGTGTGGAGATGGACACTTGTTGCTGTACATCTTCAACGCCGTCACCACTAGGACACGGCGAGGAACAGCGTTGGAGGAGTTTCCGTTGATCATGATCGGAGCCGATTACAATCAGGCATCATTGACCGAAACTGGCAAACGTCTCACGGAGCACAAAGTCCCTCACATTTTGGTGCATGCAGACATTGGAAACCCAGCCCAGTTGGTGAAAGATCTGAGAGAGCAGCACGCGGTGGACCCCGATTCGGTCATGCACGTGCGGTCTTTCCTTGATCATGACCGACCATTTCTTTCTCCAACGAGAAGTGCCTGCATTTGGGAGCGCTGCCACTTCGGAGGAGTCTTTGTGGATTCAGCAGGTGGAATGATCCCTGCCCACACAATGGTCCAGGGCTTGGTGGAACACCTTGAGCGATGGAGTGCTGTGATGGGACGACACGGTCTCACTGTGTTGGAAGTGCACACGGCAGATCCCCTGGTTGTGCGGAAGCACTTGCACGACTTTGTCAATTTGTCATTTGATGCCGTTGAAGGATGGTCCTCCCAATATTTGGTGGAGCCGCACACTTGGTTGCTGTGCGCTGCGGGGGCTGGCCTTTTCTGCGAACGTTTCATGAGCTTCCCACAGCAGCAGTCTGCCATCCGTATCACCCTGAGTAGCTTCGTGCGTCGACCGTACATTGCCACCCTGGTCCAGCCAGAGGACATCGATGAGATGCTCCAAGTTGCGTACACTAGATGGTTTGCTGATATTTGTCCTTCCCGAGAAACGCTGCAGACCCTGGCTGCAACATTTCCGCAGCTTCAACTGGTGTTCAAGATCGATGGTCGAATCGTTGGATGGGCAATGGCGCAGCGTGTGACCAATGAGCAATTTCCATCAACATTGGTCGAAGATGACGTCCTCACCCTGGGTAACCCTGAAGGATCTTTCATCAACCTGTTGGGATTCTTTGTGAAGCCCGGCCAACAGAGCGATCTTGCTGAGGAGGTGATTCGGTTTGCATTGCTTTACTTCTCTGTGCAGAATGCCAAAGCAGTTGTGGGGATCACACGGTTCTCGAAATTTGAAAGTCAAGGCCAAGACATGTCTCCAGAGGAATATTTACGGAGTGGATCTGACCCGACTCCAAAATGGCACGAATCACGTGGTGCACAGCTGCTTCACGTGATTCCACAATATCGCCCCAGAGATCAGGAAAGCCGAGGATGTGGCATTGCGCTGCGATATGACTTGCAAACTATCTGGGGTCTGTTTGCCGTGAAACCCAAGTCAGCACACGCATCAGCGCACGCAAGGGATTGGCAGTTGCGAGCAGCCATGGGACCACCCGGAAGCCGGCAAGAACAATTTGCGGTTGAAAGGAGAAGGAGCGTGATCCGCGCCAAGATCATGAAGCAGTACAGCGCTTTGACAGGTTCGAATGAGTTGGATGGGAGCACACCTTGGGGATATACTGAGGTAGCAGACTCCCTCACCATGGTCGAGTTTCGAAATGCTCTATCACAGGAGTTCGAGCATTCGGTGCCGTTGCAAGTCACCGTGCTCTTTGATTACCCGACGTTGGATGAGTTGGTTGCGTACATCGACTCAGTGCTGTCCTGTGCGGTGGATACCGTTGATGTTGAGGGTATTGAAAGGAGAAGGAGTGTGATCCGCACCAAGATCATGAAGCAGTACAGCGCTTTGACAGGTTCGAATGAGTTGGATGGGAGCACACCTTGGGGATATACTGAGGTGGCAGACTCCCTCACCATGGTCGAGTTTCGAAATGCTCTATCACAGGAGTTCGAGCATTCGGTGCCGTTGCAAGTCACCCTGCTCTTTGATTACCCAACGTTGGATGATTTGGTTGCGTACATCGACTCAGTGCTGTCCTCAAGTACCCAGCACGATTTTGCAGCGCTGCAGGCGGGGCACAGTACAGCTCTTGCAGCGGTGCAGACTAGGCTGGGTGCACGCATATGGCCGACTGCCATTGTAGGCATGGCTTGTCGATTGCCTGAAGGATGCGACAGCCCTGAGCGGCTGTGGAGCTTTCTGGAAGCGAAACATGATGCAGTAAGCGAGATTCCACTCTCACGGATTGATTGGCGGAAGGCCTATGGAACCGGCAACGCACCCGGAACGTCGTATACAAAGTCTGGGGCTTTCATTTGGGACGCGCACTTTTTCGATAACAAGCGCTTCGACCTCTCTGTTGCGGAGGTCAATGCTATGGATCCACAGCAGCGAATAGCACTGGAAGTTGCATACGAAGCCATGGCGCAGGCAGGATTTCGGGGTTCTCAGCATAAGGCTCAGACTGGCGTTTTTGTTGGGGAGTGCCACAGAGATTTTTCTCACCTGGAGGGCGCCCGCTCACATCCAGGACCTTACGGGGCCACCGGCCATGCTGCATCCATCTGCTCCAATCGCATCTCATATGTATTTGGATTGACAGGGCCCTCGATGACAATCGATACTGCTTGTTCTTCGTCGCTCGTAGCTGCACACGCTGCTTTCAACGCCTTTGCAACTGATGACTGCGAACTTGCGGTGGTGCTGGGCGTCAACCTCAACCTGACAATGCATAACTGGGTGGAGTTTTGTGCCGCCAACATGCTCTCTCCACGAGGAAGATGTGCCACTTTCTCAGATGAAGCAGATGGCTTTGTTCGTGGAGAAGGTGTTGGTGCCATCTTGCTGAAACCTTTGTCCAGGGTACAAGCAGATGCAGACAAGCTTTGGGCAGTCTTGGAAGGCACTGCAGTCAACCAGGATGGAAAGACTTCTTCACTCACTGCACCCAACGGCCCATCTCAAGAGAAGGTCATTCGAAGGGCAGTTGAGAGGGGTGGGATTGCTGCTGATGATGTAGCCTACGTTGAGGCTCATGGTACAGGTACCCGTTTGGGCGACCCACAGGAGGTTGGAGCACTAGCTAGAGTGTTCAAGGGTCGAAAGAACGTGCTAGTGGTTGGGGCTGTCAAATCTAACATGGGGCATTTGGAAGCAGCAGCAGGCATGCTGGGAATGATCAAGGCTGTGCTGTGCTTGCGTCACGGTCAGGTTCCTCCCAACATTCACTGCAAGCGGCTGAACCCATTCCTGGAGCCCTTGAAGGAAGAGTGTCCCTTCACCTTCCCTCAAGAGAGCACAGAGCTTAGGGGCCTGTACGCAGGGGTGTCATCTTTTGGATTTGGTGGAACGAATTCTCACGTTGTGCAGTCAGTGGCTGCAGAGTGCGGTGTGCGGCCCCCACTGCCCAAGATTGAGTGGAACAGAGAGCCTTTCCCATGGCACTCTGAGCACCCGCTGTTAGGGAAATGCGAGAAGGTAGACAAGATTTCCAGGTGGACATGTCATTGGGGTTCTGCTATGGTGGAGTATCTGAGCAATCACCGTTTCCGAGACATGGCTATTGTGCCGGCAGTGTACTTTCTGGAGATGGTTGCTCCTGCTGTTGAGGAGCTGTTGGGGAACGTCGCATATGAGCTGCTTGATGTCCATTTTGTCAGCCTCATGTACATAGAGGAGGAGAGGCTGCCGAGGGTGCGCATGTCTCTGGAGGAGGAGGAAGAGACTTGGAGAGTATGTATCGAGTCCTCGAGCAGTAGGGATGGTGGATGGAGTCTGCATGCCACCATGGTTTTGCGTCGTTCTGGGCATTTGGTAGAATCCCTGGATGTGGAGCAAATTCGTGGGAGGTGTCGGAAGGGAGTTAAGTTTGGGGAAGAGTTCTACGCGACAGTGGGGAATGCATACCAAGGGGACTTCAAGGCGCTGAAGCGAGCGTGGCGTGGGGAAGGGGAGTGGCTTGGAGAGGTGGAAACGGGAGAGAGTGAAGGGGCAGGGGCTCCGGCATTCTTGAGGATTTGTGGGTGGCTGGACAGTGCACTCCAAGTAGCCATGATGGAATGGGATGAACCGGACAGACAATCTGGTCTGTATGTGGAGAAGTTGGACGTTTACAGAGTGGGAGGAACGAACAAGAGAGTGCTGGACTGTGTGTACGGTCATCATCTGCATCAAAGCAATGGTGATGTGTTGGTAACCATCGCCGACAGTGAAGGAAGGGTGCTTGCACAGATGTGTGGTGTGAAGCTGGGCAGATGTACTACAGAGAGCAATTCTATCCTGAAGTTTGAGCATTTACAGCCGCAGCGGGCTAGTTCAAGGCTGTATGCTGCTAGGAGTGGTAGATGTCCTGGATGGGATGTGGAGGGGCTTCGGGGACTAGAGGACGAGGGACGGCTGGAGGCGATCAAGACAAATGTCCGGGCTGAGGTGGAGCGGTTTGCAGGCGGAGTGGAGGTGGGAGATGACCAGGAGTGGGGCCAGTTGGAGCTGGACTCGCTAAGTATGATGGAGCTCCGGAACGTGCTGCAGCGGGAGCTGGGAGAAGCGCTGCAGCTGAGCAGCACGATGCTGTTCGACTACCCAACGCTGGAGGCGCTGGCACAGCACATCGACGCGGGGGTGTCCCCGAAGGTGAAGGACTCGATGAAGGTGGTGTTCAGGGAGGTTCAGGTGGAGCCGATGGCGATCTTGGGGATGGCGTGCCGCTTCCCGGGGGGATGCGAGAGCCCAGAGGCGTTGTGGGCTTTCCTGGAGGGCAAAGGGGATGGGATGGGGGAGATACCGCTGGAGAGGATGGACTGGAGAAAGTGGTATGACGAGTCAGGGGAGGAGTTGGGCAAGTGCTACATAAATCGGGGGGCGTTCATCACAGGGGCGGCGCTCTTTGACAATGGGCGGTTTGGGATCTCGGCGGCGGAGGCGACGGCGATGGATCCGCAGCAGCGGGTGTCGCTGGAGGTGGCGTACGAGGCGATGCAGCAAGCTGGGGTGCTTCTGCAGCAGACTTCCGGGCTTCTGATCGGGACATTTGTGGCGTTCGTCAATGCCGACTTCCCTTCTGTTGCCACTACGGCGACCAAGCTCTCACCGTTTGGTTCGACCGGGGCTTGTCCGGCCATAGCATCCAACCGGTTGGCGCATGTCTTCGGGCTGAGCGGGCCGTCGATGACCATCGACACGGCGTGCTCGTCGTCGCTGGTGGTTATGGATGCGGCATGCAAGGCGATCTACAGCCATGACTGTGAGCTGGCAGTTACAGCCGGAGTGAACCTGATGCTGAGTATGGAAACCTTCGCTCAGCTCTGTGGGGCCCGCATGCTGTCGCGCAGGGGTCGGTGTGCGTCGTTCTCCAACGACGCAGACGGGTATGCGCGCGGAGAGGGGTGCGGTGCAGTGGTGCTGAAGCGGCTGTCGAAGGCGGCAGAAGATGGCGACGCGGTGTGGGGGGTGCTGCATGGGTTGGCGGTGAATCAGGATGGCCGTACTGCCACCCTCACTGCCCCCAACGGTCCTGCCCAAGAGCAAGTGATCCGCAGGGCGATGGAGAGGGCGGGAATCAGACCCGATGATGTGGGGTATGTGGAGGCTCACGGAACGGGGACGCGTCTGGGGGACCCGCTGGAGGTGGGGGCGCTTGTGAACGTTTTTAGGGGGCGAGAGACACCTCTCGTGGTGGGGGCTGTGAAGAGCAACATAGGGCACCTGGAGGGGGCTGCAGGGATGGCAGGGGTGATCAAGGCGGTGCTGTGCCTTCAGAACAGGCTGGTGCCGCCCAACATCCACTGTGAGCGGCTGAATGAGCTGCTGGAGCCGCTGCTGAAGGAGTGCATGTGCGAGTTTCCGCGGGAGAGCATTGGACTGGCGGCAGGGGTGTACGCGGGAGTGTCATCGTTCGGGTATGGTGGCACGAACGCGCACGTGGAGTTGGGGCTGGCTCCGGAAGGGACAGCGGCACCGGCTCAGCCTGCGATTGACTGGCATCGGTCAGAGTTTCCGTGGCTTGAGACTAATGCAGATGTGGAGGCCACGGCTGAGTTGTGCAATAAGGATGCAGGCATTCTTGCCTTTGAGTATTATTGCCCTCGACTGTGTGTGAGGGCTGCTGATATAGAACAGTTTCATGGTCAGATTGGGTGGCTCACGGATGGGAGGGGACAGGAGAACGTGACGTTCTGCAGTGATGACGAAGATGCTGTTTCGATGGCAATGTCGGCACTGCGGCGGCTGGTTGACCGGTGCCAGCTGCAGTGGAGCGACATTGGACGGCTCGAGGTCGGCACTGAGTGCCAGGTGGACCGCGCCAAATCCATCAAGACGATTCTCATGTCGCTGTTCGAGGAGCATGGCGTTTTTGATGTTCAAGGCACGGACACGTACAATGCGTGTTACGGTGGCACGAACGCCCTGTTCAACGCCATCAACTGGGTCACCGGCAATTCGTGGAATGGTAAGTATGCTGTTGTCATCTGCAGCGACGCGGCCGTGCACCCCGACCCTGCACACCTCTCTGAAATCGGTGCGTCTGCTGTTGCCATGCTCATTGGTCCCGGGGCTCCCATGGTGATTGAGCCACACAAATCGACGTTCATCAAGAACGCATGGGACTTCTATCGCCCGATCGGGTGGCACAACAATGATGCACTTGTCGATTTGGACGTGGCAACTGAACAGTACGAGGATGCGCTACGCTACTGCCTGGACAGCTTCAGCGAAGCCGCGGGGACCAGAGACCTCCTGTCCCTCTATGATATGGTTGTTTTTCACTGCAATGCCCCATATCACTCCAAGCGCAGTCTGGCTCTGCTACATACACACCTTTATGGCGGAAAGCTGAATAAGGAGGAGCGTGACACACTGTATGAGCAATACGCCAAGGCTGGTACAGCCATCAGTGCACAGAATGCTACGACGTATACCTGCCCACTCTACGCCTGCCTCATCTCGCTGGTGTTGGAGAAGGGAGAGGACTTAGTTGGTAAGCGGGTGCTGTGCTACTCTTACGGCTCCGGCTGCGCAGCGAGCCTCTACGGCATCCGTGTGTGTGGCGTGCCGCAACATCCTTGTGGGTTATTGGAAGAGTTGAGGTCACGTGTTCCAAAGACAGTTGACGAAACACTGCGACTCGTGCAAGCCTTCGAGGACACATACGGCCGCTTCGGTTTCACACCCTCGCACACAGCAGACCGACAACGTGGTGCCTACTATCTCAGCAGCGTGGACGCAGCAGGGGTACGGCTGTACGAGGAACACACCTCGAGAGGAGTGCAGGTCGACAATTCTGCCGTTGACGTTACGAGAATCACCCTGATGCAACAGACAATTGACTCGACGCTCGTTGACGAAATCTTGGAGGCAATCCAGCCTGGGCGCATGCACATCATCACGAGCGCATGCGACAACTTCTGTCTTGGTCACTCCGAAGGCGGCGAAATCGACCTAAACAGCTTCCTAAGTAAAATTTCAAATTTTGGAGACCTCATGACGTGCCTATCCAAGTGCGACATGCCGACCATTGTGGTGTGTCACGGCGCAACAAGAGGGGGTGGGATGCTGTTCCCAGGCATTGCAGACATCGTGCTGGCAACCGACGACGCCTCGTTTGGATTACCAGAGATCAGAAGAGGGGTCCTCCCAGCGGTTGTTTCTGTTGCTTTGCAGAAGCGGCTGGATTGTCGAACGTCTCGAAAGTGGATGCTGACGGGAGACCGAGTCAATGCTGTGGAGGCGCAGGCTGCCGGCCTTGTAGACGGCATTGTGGGCACCACATCAGGTGAGACAATGGAAGAAGCTCTTGATCGTGTTCTTCACGGCCTCAGGCAGAGTCCGCTGCATCTCCTGCAATCGTACAAGCGAGTTGTCGCTTCGCATGGGCATCTTGAAACGGCTGTGGTGGAAAGCGGGGTTGGGAGGCTTGCTGCAAAGCTGTTGAGCAAGGATGGGGATAACGTGGAAAGCTCAGACGGAGTGGTGATGAGCTGGCCGAGCCCAGGCATCTGTTTGATTTCATTCACAGATACACTTCAGGAAAGCAACCTGAGCTGGGGTCTCGTGGAGGGGTTGCGGTCGCGTTTGCCAAAACTGAGCGAATCGGATGGTCTGAAGGCAATCGTGCTGGACGCATCCAGAGTGTGCCTTGCAGGGAATGTCGGCTTGTGGGACTGGATTCGCCTCCTCAATGGTAGCAATGAAGATCTGGAAGTAGACACAACTGCATCATCTCTCCATCGTGTTGCTTCTGCTTATGCAACGCTGTTCACAGGCGTTCCGGTCCCAGTGATCATGGTAGTGAGCGGGGAGGTCTGCGGTCCTGGCCTGGCTGTCGCGCTTTCCGCAGATTACAGGGTAGCAGAGCCTGGAGCTCGCTTCAATTACGCCTGCACAGAGTCGAACCAACTGTTCGGTGTGGATGAGAGCATGTCACGACTTGTTGGAGAGTGCGAGTGGGCAGCAGTCTTGCGGGAGCATGAAGGGATGGTGCACGAAGACAGAGCTGGTGAGCTGGGACTCACCTCGACATGCAACTCTGAGTCATCTGCACTCGACAGGGCGCTGCATCTGGCAGCAGAAGTGGCATCGGCGCCCTCCTATGGTGTACGAGCAACCCTCAGTCTGGTTCGGCATCAATCAGATGCAGGGGCAATTGCACTGCGATGTGTATCTCTTGCGAGAAGTCTTTTGCGCAAGTCAGTTTGCAACGCAGCCCTCTCGAATCAGCAAGAGATGCAGGAAGTGCGAGAGGGTGGACCAAAAGGTGACGTGGCAGCCTCGACGTCTGTGGTGGTGATAGATAGCAAGATGACCGCAGATGAACTGCTCAATCGTCTCATGACTGTCTCCAGACAGGCAGAGGGACAGACAATTTTCGTGCATGTGACGGAGAAAGGGGACCTGCTAGAGACGGCGGCGGGGACTGAAGCGCTGCTATCGATGCTTGAATGGTTTTTGAGACCACAGCCGGCAGTGTGCGTGCAGTATTTCAGCAGTACGGAGGAGAAGAGCATGCTGCTGGCCCTCTCTCCGTCCGTTGCGTCAAATACAACTGCTTTAAGGGTCCTAGACTTCTCTTGCAGAACTTGCAGGGCTGTTGGCAGCAAAGCCACCGTAGGCAGCCTTAACCGAGCAACGCCATCGCACATCCAGTGAATCTCAACGCTGCCAACCGCATGTGAGCCACCTGCTTGTCGCATTGCCACGGATATCACTGCCTCTGAAATACTGCTTCCTACCCATGAGCCCACATCCACGTCATCAACGTGCAAGTCCATAACCCTGTCAATGACACCAACCTTCAGGCCAGCAGTCGCCCACATCCCTGCATCGCCGTGGTAGGCTGCAAGGCCGAATCCAGCTGCGCCAAGCTTCCGCACCAGGCATGCCACCAATACTGGTGACAGCTGAGACGTGCGAAATCTCACATCGGGGGATGCCATCGTCACGTCTGCCGCCAGTCTGATTTTGCCCCCCGCTCTGAGGCGCCGGGGCTCCCCGATACGGCAGGGGTGAGGTAGCCAATTTGCCCACTTGTGGGCCACTTCTGATTTTGCCCCCCGCTCTGAGGCGGTGGGGCTCCCCGATACGGCAGGGGTGAGGTAGCCAATTTGCCCACTTGTGGGCCACTTCTGATTTTGCCCCCCGCTCTGAGGCGCCGGGGCTCCCCGATACGGCAGGAGTGAGGTAGCCAATTTGCCCACTTGTGGGCCACTTCTGATTTTGCCCCCCGCTCTGAGGCGGTGGGGCTCCCCGATACGGCAGGGGTGAGGTAGCCAATTTGCCCACTTGTGGGCCACTTCTGATTTTGCCCCCCGCTCTGAGGCGGTGGGGCTCCCCGATACGGTAGGGGTGAGGTAGCCAATTTGCCCACTTGTGGGCCACTTCTGATTTTGCCCCCCGCTCTGAGGCGGTGGGGCTCCCCGATACGGCAGGGGTGAGGTAGCCAATTTGCCCACTTGTGGGCCACTTCTGATTTTGCCCCCCGCTCTGAGGCGCCGGGGCTCCCCGATACGGCATGGGTGAGGTAGCCAATTTGCCCACTTGTGGGCCACTTCTGATTTTGCCCCCCGCTCTGAGGCGGTGGGGCTCCCCGATACGGCAGGGGTGAGGTAGCCAATTTGCCCACTTGTGGGCCACTTCTGATTTTGCCCCCCGCTCTGAGGCGGTGGGGCTCCCCGATACGGCAGGGGTGAGGTAGCCAATTTGCCCACTTGTGGGCCTCTTCTGATTTTGCCCCCCGCTCTGAGGCGGTGGGGCTCCCCGATACGGCAGGGGTGAGGTAGCCAATTTGCCCACTTGTGGGCCACTTCTGATTTTGCCCCCCGCTCTGAGGCGGTGGGGCTCCCCGATACGGCAGGAGTGAGGTAGCCAATTTGCCCACTTGTGGGCCACTTCTGATTTTGCCCCCCGCTCTGAGGCGGTGGGGCTCCCCGATACGGCAGGGGTGAGGTAGCCAATTTGCCCACTTGTGGGCCACTTCTGATTTTGCCCCCCGCTCTGAGGCGGTGGGGCTCCCCGATACGGCAGGGGTGAGGTAGCCAATTTGCCCACTTGTGGGCCTCTTCTGATTTTGCCCCCCGCTCTGAGGCGGTGGGGCTCCCCGATACGGCAGGGGTGAGGTAGCCAATTTGCCCACTTGTGGGCCACTTCTGATTTTGCCCCCCGCTCTGAGGCGGTGGGGCTCCCCGATACGGCAGGGGTGAGGTAGCCAATTTGCCCACTTGTGGGCCACTTCTGATTTTGCCCCCCGCTCTGAGGCGGTGGGGCTCCCCGATACGGCAGGGGTGAGGTAGCCAATTTGCCCACTTGTGGGCCACTTCTGATTTTGCCCCCCGCTCTGAGGCGGTGGGGCTCCCCGATACGGCAGGGGTGAGGTAGCCAATTTGCCCACTTGTGGGCCACTTCTGATTTTGCCCCCCGCTCTGAGGCGGTGGGGCTCCCCGATACGGCAGGGGTGAGGTAGCCAATTTGCCCACTTGTGGGCCACTTCTGATTTTGCCCCCCGCTCTGAGGCGGTGGGGCTCCCCGATACGGCAGGGGTGAGGTAGCAAATTTGCCCACTTGTGGGCCACTTCTGATTTTGCCCCCCGCTCTGAGGCGGTGGGGCTCCCCGATACGGCAGGGGTGAGGTAGCCAATTTGCCCACTTGTGGGCCTCTTCTGATTTTGCCCCCCGCTCTGAGGCGGTGGGGCTCCCCGATACGGCAGGGGTGAGGTAGCCAATTTGCCCACTTGTGGGCCACTTCTGATTTTGCCCCCCGCTCTGAGGCGGTGGGGCTCCCCGATACGGCAGGGGTGAGGTAGCCAATTTGCCCACTTGTGGGCCACTTCTGATTTTGCCCCCCGCTCTGAGGCGGTGGGGCTCCCCGATACGGCAGGGGTGAGGTAGCCAATTTGCCCACTTGTGGGCCACTTCTGATTTTGCCCGTTGCCAGTAGCTCCTCTTCTGACCTTCCTAACCCCTCAGCTGTCCCCTCCACCTCTTCTAACTCTGGCACGCAGTTGGTGTTTCGGTATGATGTGGATGAGGCGGTGTTGAGTGCAATGGAGAGGGGGAGGTTGCATGAGTGGACTAAGGTTGAGTTTCAGGCCATTTGTAGGAAGCATGGTTTGAGTGTGAGAGGGGGGAAGGGTGAGCTTATGGAGCGTGTCAGGGTGCACTTCCACAGGTTGTACCCGCAGTAGGGAGTTTGTTTCCAGCTGTGCCACCGGCGATGGAACATTCGGGTGGTCGAACGCTGCATCACTATATTTGATTCAAAAAAAGTATTGCTCTTCTTCATGTTGAATTGTGCAGGGTGTGAGGTAGGGTCATGCAACACATGTGGGGCAAGGATCATATGGTTATGTGC
Source organism: Eutreptiella sp. 'Long Island Sound 2002' (assembly GCA_964036045.1). Classification (NCBI taxonomy): domain Eukaryota; phylum Euglenozoa; class Euglenophyceae; order Eutreptiales; family Eutreptiaceae; genus Eutreptiella; species Eutreptiella sp. 'Long Island Sound 2002'. Next base: position 25,774,140 of record OZ038398.1, on the reverse strand, counting down.
TGAGACCGATTCGGGGCTAGGGACTCATGGTTGAACAATTGGGAACACCGGGGTGAAGACATGTACTGTCCGCGGGCTCTTTTGAAATTACCCTGTACCGGACGGGATTTTTTTTTTTTTTTTTTGCGTTAAGGACAGCCATGCCCTGTATTGCGTGCGGTGTACCAACGTTTGTTCTGTACGGACTCCGTTGTTCCAGTCCTGAACGAGCACTCAGCAACACATGATTGTTGCTCATGACGTGAAGTGTTTTCACTATCTTCCCAGAAATTCTTTCACGCAGCAAAATGAGCACTGCAACGCCTTCTTCTTCAGCCCATAAATCCCTGGTGCTTGTGTCGGCATCTTCACTGCTTTTACTCGTCGGTGGTATCGCGCTGGTATCAACCATGAGGAGTAAGAGCAAGAAGAGCCAAGGCGATTATCCGCCGATTGAACAATCTGGTTGCTTTGAAACCATCAAGCAGATTACGAGCAACGACCTTCCTTGGTTTCTACTTCAGGCGGCCAAAGACCTCAAATCGATGACGTACCAATTGAACCCGCTCTTGGCGAAGATGTTTTTTTGCCCCATGTTTGTGGTCATCGGCGAACCGAAACTTTCACACAAGATATTAACTGATCCGCTCAGCACCAAACCAGAAGAACTCTACGAAGCAGTCGAAGCAGTGCATGCGACGGGCACAAAGTCAATGTTTACCAGCAATGGTCCATATTGGCAGTCCAGAAGGAGAGGCGTCGCGACGGCATTCTCTTCGGCGCACATCCGACGAATGAATGACGTTGCGTCCGCAAAGGTGGATGAATGGATTTAGACCGAATTGTTGGGCAAATTTATTCCCAACGACGAGGCTTTTGATGTTGGCTTGGAGATGTTTGACCTTGTAGGGGCTGCCCTTTCAGAGACGGCATTCGAATACAAAATGAGCAAGGAGGAGGCAAAAAACTACGCAGACGATCTGGATCTTGCATTCGATGAGTTTACTTTCAAATCGGCCACAAATCCATTGAGGAAGCCGTTCGGCCTCCTACTTCCCGACAGGCAACGTGCATTTGCTGCTTCAAAGCGCGTGCGTGCCTTCGCCTTGAAACTCATCGCTTCCTATCGTGAACTTGAGAATCCCACCAAGGATACGATCATCGACCGCGTCATGAAGAACACCGCCTACAAGAGTGACGACGAGCGTGTAGCTGATCTTACCTTTATACTTGTTGCAGGCCGCGACACGACCAGTTTCACCATTGCATTTATCCTAAGAGAACTGGCAAAGCATCCAAGCGAACAACAAAAGTTGAGAGAAGCACTGCTTGAGGCCCGCGACAACGGCGAGGATTTGACCAAATCAGACGCTTTGAGGAAAGTCGTCAAGGAAGGGATGAGGCTCTACCCGGTTGCAGCGGCCGGAGCACAAAGGACCATTGGACGGGAATATAGGACAAAAGAGGGATACATCCTTCCCAAGGGAACAGTGGTATGGTTGCCATTTCTGTTACCTCTTCGTAGTGAAGACATCTATGCCGATCCAGACTCCTTCGTTCCATCACGATGGGACGAGCCAACCGAAGAAATGGACGAAGCGTTCTTCCCCTTCGCCCTCGGCCAACAAAACTGTGTCGGCCAAGCCCTCGCCAAGGCAGAGATGAACGTCATCCTTGCCCGTATTTGTTCCGAGTTTGAACTTGAATTGGTCGACGAAGGAACATTGGACCACATTCTTACTCTCAAACCCATGAAGGCGATGCTCAAGGCGAGGAGGGTGGTGTCTACCAAATGAGGAGTTGGTCATATTGCCGTGTTGGCGTACATACAAGCAACAGCCTTTGATACTTGGATCCATGGATTCTCATGCTGGACAAAATGCAGACACATGCAATGCAATGAATGTATTTACGTATGTATGCCGTAGTATCCACTAAAGCTGTGTTTGCATTACTTGAAAATATGTTCTCTTTGTCACCGATTTCAGCAGACCTGGTGGATATTGACTATCTTGCAGTTGCAGCAAAAGCTGTCAGAATTACAGCCTACATCCAAAGAAATGTTTTCTCTGTCACCCAACTCAAAAGAAAAGGCAGCGAGCAATGATTTATGGTGGAAGCTCCAGCCAAGCACCTCATCCACCTGAACACGTTGCATGCAAATGGTTGAATGCAGGGATGTAATGGAAGAGAGCAGTGCCCACGAAGGTGTCATGATTCTGTGGGGGATTATGGATTCCAGAGACCACATAAATTGAATATAAGCTGCAATTTCACAGCAAAATTCAAGTTGCCATGCAAACTGTGAGAGTGTTACTTCATGCGACTGGCCACAGTGTGCACGTCAATGTGTGGGCCAGTTTACAGCATCTGCACCCAGAAACCAAAGCCCATTTGGGCGTGGAATGCTGTGAACTGTGAGCCAGTGGTGGCATGCGGTTCAGAATTGGGTTGGCACTTTTATGCTGTTCGGCAGTGTGCTGTGTGGCACAACTGATTCTCCACTTGCACCTGGCCTGGCTGTGCAACTGTGTCTGTTGCATCCAAGGCAATACATTTCTCTATGTATTTTGCAGAATGCTTCGTGTTTCGGAATTTCAGGTTGTTCCTGCACCGCTGTAGACCGCATGTACGGCCATGGCTCCTTGACATGCGACTGGCCACAGTGTGCATGTCAATGTATGGGCCAGTTTACAGCATCTGCACCCAGAAACCAAAGCCCATTTGGGCGTGGAATGCTGTGAACATTGCTGCTTTATTGCTGTGATCTATCAGGAGACACACTCCTGGGTTTTGGGCTGCAATTCAACAGCAATGTCAATCAATGCACATAGTCACAGTCGTGTTGTAGCCCCTCTTCCCGTGCATCTGCACTCCGAGTGACTTCTGTAGGACACAGTGCATGTGCAGCATAACTTTGCTGGCGCTCTGCTGGTGCTGCACTACTGGCCACTGCTTTTCCGCGTCCTCCACACCCCAGCTTCCCTTGCCGGGGTCGTGGCAGTGGGGTTTCAGCATTTGCCATGCAGCGTCAGCTGTCAGCCTTCTCCTCCCACCGCCAGTATTTTTGGCGTGTCCATGGGACTTCTTATCTTATCTTATCTCATTATGTCTTACTTTATCCTTGCCTTCAGATGTGTCCAGTCCTGCTTATCTTTGCCTGAGATATGTGCAGTCCTGTGGAGAAGGGGCCTGCAAAAGACATGTACATATTTTATCTTACCTTTTCTTTGCCTGAGATGTGTGCAGTCCTGTGCCAAGGGGCCTGCAAAAGACATGTACATGTCTTATCTTACCTCATCTTTGCCTGAGATGTGTGCAGTCCTGGCAAATATGAGACTAAAGCAACAACATTCCTGTTACACCAGCAGGGGCCAACAGAGGCAGAAATGGGGTCACTGGGACCTACGGCAAACACCACATTCAAAAAACAAAATTCCTGGTACAGCAGCAGGGGCCAATAGGGGTAGAATTTGGGTCACTGGGATCGATGGCAAATCGCAATTCTCCACAATTTTCCCGCAGTTTTTCGCAATTGGATTGGGCCCTCCCTGACCGCAGTCCCCCCCCACCCCCCTCCCCATGCACCGCCCTCCCCCCATCAACCCCCCCCCAAAAGGCCTTTGCTAATGGTATTGGGACAGAAACCCTGCCTAGGTTGTAAAATAAACGGCAAACAAACCAAAAAAAAACAACAAAAGAACACCTTTTTAGTGGACCAACCGTCAACCCGTCAATGACATTGCTGACGGGTGTTTATAGAATCCCTGTGCGGGGGTGGTTTTGACCCCTCTCACGGTGAGACGGGTACCAATTTTGACCCCTCTCATGGTGAGACGGGTACCCCAAATGACCCCTCGAGTGGCTTGACCTCTAGGGGGATTGGGATGCACCAAACGCCCCAAATTCACCTTTTTGCTCTTTCGTTCTTGTGATGCAGAGGACGAGGACGGCGGTGAGGGGGGTGAACGGTCCTCAGGGAGATTGGTGGATCCGAAGGCCGTTTGGCTGTTTGACCGGGTTCTCTAGGAGGGAGATGAGCTGACTCAAACCTGACTATGCAATTTTCGGTGGTGGCTGAAGTGAGGGCATGTAGGATGATTGTGTGAAGCGTGCGCGACAGCTCACCGTGTTCTTGGGGTTGGGGATGAGCTGACCCAACCCAGCCCAAGAAACATGCGATAGCCTGCGGGCAAACTCAAGGAAACATTGGGACCGTCCTCCTATGACACAGCGGCGTTCGGTAGCTAAGAATCCATTGCTTCATGGCCTATTTGGGGGGGCGTCACTTCATGACCGCCCCACCCTTGGGGGGGGGACCAGCCTGACATTAGGGAGGGGGATTACAAGGGGGGCGAAGAGTAGGTTGAGCTATGCACCCAAGGCCACTCCTACACTACGCCCCCACCCTGTGCCCACTCCCCATAGCGCCTCACACACCAGCACACCACAAGCCCAGGACCTCCATCTGCATCAACACACTATGTCAACGGGGCCCCAAAGAGTGAGGCGAGCGACAGCATGACAATGTGGCAGCGCCCACCAGACAAGCTTGGCCAGAGGTAGCCTTGCGGCTTTGGCTGCAACAACCACACTAGGCTTGGGGATGATACCCTGGGGAGTGTGGGGCTAGCATGTAGTGCTTACCGAGCGTACTAGCACACACTACAAGAAGCATGTGCTTGGGGGTGCAAACCTGACATCCAAAGTTGCGGACCCGCACCCGGAACAGCGCCTTTCACAGTTGTACTCAAAACTCTCCACGCCCGGAATAAATGCAGTATTTTACAAATGTCCAGTTTTTGGATAGCGTGTTTTTACAAAACCCATTCTAAGGGCCCATCATCGGTGAGTTTCACTGTCAACAGTGAAACTCACTCAGCAAAAGTATGTGGTGTATGTAATATTAGCCTGTGAGGGTGCCCGTGCCTGTGTCGCTGCCCCTGTCTCTGCTACTTGCACAGGTTTCCCTGGAGGTGCTGCTTGGGGTGGATAGAGAAAAATTGAACCAGGTACAGTAGAGTTTCACTGTCAACAGTGAAACAATACCTGGTATGTGATCAAGGTTGTCTATGGGCCCACATACTCTCTCGTGCTCTAGGGGCTGCGATGCTAGGATCAACGGATGTCCTTGCTCTATACACCACACATCGCACCTGAAGACAACAAACAGCATGGCTAGCAGGCACCACAAAACACATGCACAAGCAGTACACCCAGGCTGTTGACCATACTACACCGTTCCACATTTGTCAATTTTTGTTATAACCCGACAAACCTGTGGAATGGGATAAGGTTTCACTAACAGTGAAACTTCCGATGATATTAACGACAGATGAAACAGGCATGTACTGTGCACAAGTCATAAAAAGGGTGACAGATTTCTTCAGCTCGACAGAGAGTACCGGACTGTGTATGCATAGACACAACGGGCTTGAAAATGATAATCAAGAAACAGCAGCCCAAGAAAGTGGCTTCCAAAACCAAGGGCAGGCAGTGGGAATCGAATGCACTTCCTTCAAACCGAAGACGAGGGTGGTATGTATTCAGGTGCGATGTGTGGTCTATAGAGCAAGGACATCCGTTGATCCTAGCATCGTAGTCCCTAGAGGGCGAGAGAGTATGTGGGCCCATAGACAACCTTGATCACTTACTAGGTATTGTTTCACTGTTGACAGTGAAACAATATGAAATTCATGCGTCAGGATGCGTTTTTGAGAAACACAATATTTACCTCTCGGCCTCGGAGGCCAACAGTGAAAGTTTTTGCTCATTTTTGGCACCCCCGTCGGCTCGGAATGTCAAGTTTGCACCGCCAAGATGTGAGCGCCAGCACCACGAACACATGCACACGCAATGCAGGGCACAAAAGAACCCAAAAACCCAAGCAACCCAAGCACAGCATATGGTGGCCATGGGCTCAAGCGCCAAGCCACCCACACACGAACAAGCCCAGGCTGAGACTCAATGGGGCGACCCACTAAGTCCATCGGGCCACCGGCAGGGGCGGTCCTCCACGGCGTGTGGTTTGAGTCTTGCCAGGCTGGTGTGAGGACCTCGGCAAACGTCACCCGGAGCCAAGGCAACAACCACTACAACCTAGTAGAGAGTAGTCTGTAAACCAAAGCGACTCTGCCACTCGGGGTACAAAGGTGAAGCATCTGTACAAAACACAGCTGGAACAATACCCCATAGAGCGAGAGACACTCCACACGGCTGGGCAGCCCCTCCAAGCTGCCGCACAAAGGAGGGGGCACATTATCACCATGACCCCCGTGACGACCCATGTGGGAGCACCCTCCCACCCGGCACACATGGGCTAGGTGGTTGCGATCATGCCTTCCCTAGACACATGCGAGAGCCACTTTGTGAGGCGCATTCCTTAAAGAAGTGGGAGGGGTGGTCGCACCCTTCGTAAGACCTTCCCATATCGTCAAAGGAGGTGTCCCGGGCTCCCGAAGACACCTACCTACTTGTGGAAACTTGTGCTGTGGCATGTGCCGTGGATTGGTGAAGCCCCAATACAAATTTTTCCTCCAGATTTACTTTGCCAGCTGGGCTGTACCTGGTGTACTGCTCTGCTCTGTTTGCCTTATACTGCAGTGCTGGGGATGCGGGCAAGACGCTTCAGGGGCTGGTAATTATTGCAGTCTTTGCAGCGTTTTGCGTGCTTAATGGGTCAACGCTGAGCAATGGTTTATTGTGCAACCAGCAACTGTGGACTCTGGCAGCACAGAACCAAAGTGGCAACTCAAAATTGCCGGTAATCTGGGACCTATTCATTGCAAATGTGTCAACATTTCAGTGGTTGCCACACCTCCCTCTCTCCTGCTTCATTCCTCCTTTCCTTTGCAGGTGAGATATGTCCGGCGTTGATGAGCTCCATTAAGAGTGACAAATCACCACTCCAAGTGCTCTCAGCCAAGGAGCAGCTTTGCACAGCGATCGCCGGTGTGCGGCACCAATTGGAGAAGGACACCACAGAAGCCATGTACCCGGAGGCCTCGCTAACCACAGAACAGAAGTGTTTGCATTTCCAGCATGGGTTTGTAGTGATACCATTGCTCGCTGAGGTGGCAAGTTTAGCTTCAGTTGCCATCGAAATGAAGTCTGACCCCAGCCCATTCTGCTTGAACGAAATTGCAGGCGACACCATCAATTGCGGCTACTTGAAGACTGTATTTCGAGTTTTGGAGACACTTGCCATGGTGATCCGAGATGGAGAGAGGTACACGTTCACAGAAAAGGCCCTCGACCTGTTCAGCCTGCCACCCTTGGATGTCATTTGCAACGTCGTGGGATTTGATTGGTGGAAGCTGTTGCAGGCACATGAAGAGGAAGAAGGCATGCCAGCTTTAATTCTTCAAGCAACAAACATTATGACATTCATGAAATGCCGCTGGGGCGATTGTACTTTGGATCTGGCAGCGGCCCAGGGGGGGGCGGGTCGCAGATGGGCAGGCTCCTCTGCAAAACGCCCCCCTGCGTACCTTGAGGCATTCTTAGATGGATTGGTGCTAGCGCCTCTACTGGTTTGCATGCACAAGCACATCGCAAATTGGGATTACACCAAAGAAATATTTTTCATTGAGCGTGGGCCCTGCAGTACTCAAGCTTGGACGTTGATCACTGATTTATGGGACTGGGCCGGATGGTTGGAGAGCCGTGGATCAGCAGCTTCTAAGTTGACAGGTGAAGGCAGGTTCTTGCTTCAAGGGGCTTTGAATCTGGGCGTTGCAGTCTCTTATGCCCCTCTCCTGCAAAACGTGCAGGAGCTGCTGGTTGGAGCTCCCAACAAGGTTCTTGCATACGATGACAAGGGCTGCGAGACACACATTGACCGCACACTGAATGTCTTAGGTTCCGGATCCATGTGCAGATCATTCTCGGAAGTCATGTGTGATGAAGTAGTCGCCATGTTTGACCATGACCATTTCCAATCTCAACCCAAGTACATATGCGATGTAGGTTCTGGTGACGGGCACCTCCTGAAGACCATTTACGAGCGTATTGTGAGCAAGACCAAACGTGGAAAGGTCCTTAATGAGTTTCCACTCACAATGGTGGGAGTTCACTCCAACATCTCTGCTCAACGAGAAACTACGCAGACACTAGCAGCAGCCAAGGTGCCCCATTTGGTGATCCATGGTGACATTGGGGATCCGGATCGGATGATCAAGGAGTTGCATTCATGCGGCATCACAACTGGCATCCTCCACATTCGACGATTCCTTGACCATGCCCGCCCATTGCTTCCTGTCAAGAGGACCTGTGATCTAGAGTTGCGACAGCAACACCTCAGTCATCTGTGCCATGGATCATACGTGACGGATGAGGGTGCAGATCGACCACCCACTGAGGTGGTACAGAACCTCGTTGAGCACCTCTCACGCTGGAGGGCAGTGCTGGATGAACAGCATGGGTTGCTTGTGCTGGAGGTGCACTGCCTCCATCCTGGTGTGTGCACTGGAGTCATAGACACCAGCCCCAGTCTTTACTTCGATGCCTGCCAAGCCATGTCAAGGCACTGGCTTGTTGAGCCGCATGAATGGCTCATGTCTGCGGCGGAAGCCCGCCTGTTCCCTCAAGGCAATCGGCTGCGTGTGCTGCCTGATAATATGCGGTTTGTGCCTGGGGGTCGCATCACCATGACACGGTTTGCGCCAAAGCCATATTCCGTGCGCCAGGCAACACCTGCTGACATACATGCATTGGTGCTTCTTGAGGATCAAAGCTGGGAAGCTACAATGCGCCGCTCGCAAGCTGACATCTTGAAGTTGGTGCAAAACTCCGTAAGTGGCAGCAATTTTGTGCTGGTGATGGAGGGAACCATTCTGGGTGTGATCTACACGCAGCGTATTGATACCATCGATGACATTAGCATGGTGAACTGGGTTACGGTACCAGAAATCCAGTCATCTAATGGCAGAATCCTGCAGTTGATCAGAGTCAACACCCTGAAAGAGCAGTTCGCCTCCCACAGCTTGCCAGTAGGCTACATATTGCGGGATTTTGCGCTCATGCATGCAGAATCACTGGGAATTGGCTCTGTCTGCGCCGTCACCAGGACCACGGAGTATGCAGCCAGTGAAGGACTTTCTTACAGTGAATATGTGGGCAAGGAAAGAGATGCTGGCCTCGGTTTCCATTGTTTAGCCGGTGCCAAAGTCATCAGGATCATGCCTCACTGGTGCCCTCAAGATTTGGGCAACAAAGGCCATGGGGTGCTTATCCACTACCAATTGAACACACCCATCCCCGTTGCCAGTTCCGCGCAGATTACGCTCACCAACCATTCCCAAGTTCTCAGTACAGTTTCCAGTGTTGTGAAGGAGATTCTAGACGAGACTGTTGAGGTGAGTGCTCCCTTGATGCAGATGGGATTGGATTCTATTTCTGCTGGAGAGCTTGTCCATAAGCTGAGCAACAGGCTGAACATGCCGTTGGCACCAACGATCGTGTTCGATTACCCCACCATCAACGCTCTTGCGCAGCACCTGAGTGGCGTCACGGCAGATAGTTATGGACGCAGTTTTGGTGGTGGTCAGTGCATGGGCCCCTTGGAATCGGGGTCCGCTGGCCAGGATGTTGCCATCATCGGCATGAGCTGCAGGTTTCCACGCGGCATTGAGGACCCTGGAATCTATTGGGATGTGGTTCGATCTGGTGCAGGTTGTGTGGGCAAGGTGCCGTTTCAGCGCTGGGATGTGGACGCGGTGACGTCAGGTGAGACTCCAGAGGTGATGAGTCGAATGTTGTACGGCGGGTTTGTGGAGCATTTGGATTGGTTTGACCCACATGCATTTGGCATCTCGGTAGCGGAGGCGTCAGTGATGGACCCGCAGCAACGGCTTGTTTTGGAGGCATCGTACTTGGCATTCCATGCTGCAGGGTATACGAAAACGTCCATTGAGGGGAAGAATGCGGGTGTATTTCTCGGAATATCAGCAATGGATGCTGTGGAGCTTGCCAGTAGATCCGATCAAGAGAGTAGCGTGTATTCAGCGAACAATACATCCCATGCAACAGCAGCCGGTCGAGTCTCATTCGTGTTTGCTCTGGAAGGCCCAAGTGTTGCGTACAACACGGCCTGCTCAGCCTCTCTGGTCGCATGTCACGCAGCGGTCCGAGGGCTACAGCACTGCGAATGTGATTTGGCTCTGGGGACGGGTGTAAATGCCATGCTGACACCAACGGTAAGCCGGCATTTCGCTATCGCAGCCATGACATCTCCGACTGGTCGATGCCACACGTTTGATCAGTCTGCTGATGGTTACGCCCGGGCGGAGGGATGCGGCGCGTTGTTGCTGAAGCTCTTTGACGATGCAATTCGTGACAAGGACAAAATCCATGCTGTTGTGCAGGGCATAGCTGTGGCACAGGACGGGATCAGTGCAACTCTGACGGCTCCCAATGGGCGGGCCCAACAAAAGCTGCTGCAAGCGGCTTTGAGGGATGCGGGAGTTGCAGGAGGTGACGTGGATTTTTTGGAGGCACATGGCACAGGGACTGCACTAGGGGATCCTATTGAGATGGGTGCTGTGTCGAATATTCTGGGAAAAGGCCGCCTGGAGAACAATGTACTGGTCATGGGCGGTGTCAAGGCAAACATTGGGCATTTGGAGGCAGCGGCAGGTATTGCCGGCGTAATGAAGGCAGTGTTGGTGCTGCAGCATAAGGAAGTGCCCCCGAATGCCGCGTTACAAAGGATCAACCCCAAGATCAAGGACGTGAGTCAGGGCTTCAGGGTTCATTTTCCAACAGCGTCACATGTGCTGCAGCATCGTGGCAACACGTTGTCTGTGGCTGGGGTGAGTTCGTTTGGGTATGCCGGCACCATCGCACACGCCGTGCTTAGCAGGGCACCCAAGCAACAGCGCGAACTAGTGCCGCTTTCTGTGGCAGCAGGTGAGGCAGGCGTGACACCAGAAGGTCAGCAAGGCATGTGTGTGTTGTTTCCGAATCGGCAAGTCTTCCAATGGAATCGTTCTCCACATCCGCTGCTGCAGAGCTCGTTGGCTGTAGCAGAGCGTGGTGTGGTTTACACCACGAAGTTCCACGCAACGCTGATGGAGTTGTACCAGGATCACACAATCGAGTGGCGACTTACGTTTCCTGGGGCAGGCTTTCTGGAGATGGCTCTGGCTGCAACACTGCAGGACAATGACTGCACGAAGGCGATTGGTGCGGAACTGGAGGATGTGGCATTCTTGAAGCCATTCCACCCTGCGCCTGGTGTCGATCTGAAGTGCGAGCGCACATTTGGCTCTGGTATTGAGTTTAGAAGTTCCGCTGAGAAGGAAGCATATTGCACAGTGGGACGTGCGGTGGTGCTGAATGCCAGACCCATGGCACCATCACTGCTGGCATCATGGCGAGAAGAGTGCACCGATTGTTTGGGTGGGATCTCTGAGCGCTACAAGGCGCTTGAGGAGCGTGGCTTCCACGGCCCTGCCTTTCAGACGGTCGTGGAGGTGTGGCGCAATGCGGCACAAAACGTGGTGCTGGCTCAACTGCACAAGCCCAGTGGCGGTGGGCACGACGCATGGTACCATGCGCACCCGGCACTGTTAGATGGTGTTTTGCAGTTAGTTGGTTTCATGGGGGATGCCTATTCCCCCGAGGCGTTTGTGCCTGCCAGTGTTGAGCGTGTCATTCTGCACCAGGCCAGATGGGAGGGTGACAATGATGGGCATATTTGGGGAGGCGCTCGGATTGTGGAAGTGACTGGGAAGAGGCTCATTTTGGATTTTGTGGTGATGGATCACGGAGGTGTTGTAATGGAGCTGTATGGCTTCTGCTTTGCACAGTTGAAGCCACAGCCCCCTGACTCAGCGTTGTACAGTGCTCGCTGGGTGGAGCGCGCACACGTGGGGAAGGCGTTAGCGGCGAGTGCATTTCCGGTTCGAGTAATGCAGCTTCCAGGGTGCTGTCGCCTGGACAACGTTGTGCTGGAGGCCGTTGGTGCCACCCATGAGGTATTTTCCCTCGCTCTGGACAACAACATGGGTGGCCACCACTATAACAGCGCAAAGTCCTTTGTAGTGGTGCCACTGCTCCATGTGGGAAGCAGCCATGGAAGCATGTTCCTGGAGTCTGTGTTGGAGCTTGTGCAATCCCTGCTGAAACAAGACTTGTCCAAACACCATCACATGTTTGTGGTGACCTCGGGTGCGGAGGGACCAAGCGAGATCGAGTCTACTGTATGGGGCATTGATCACAGGCTGGCGGTAAGTGCAGTGTGGGGTCTGTTGCGAAGTGCACGGCTGGAGGTCCCTGTGGCACGGCTGGCGATCACCTGCATCGACACAGATGCCAAGGATGAGCTCTTGGCGCAGCAGCTTTTGCAGGAGATTGGTGCAGTAGGATGCTCGGATGCAGCATATGAGGTGGCATATCGCAGAGGCACACGATTTGTGCGCAAGCTGACACCGAGTGTGGAACATGTGATTGGATCAGTCTGCATTGGCAAGGATGTGTTGCGTGTTGACCGACCACCCCCTCGGGCCCCTGGCGCAGCACTCATCACGGGTGGTTTGGGTGGGCTGGGGCTGGTGACAGCGGAGGCACTGGTGGAGCTTGGGGTGGAGCGCGTTGTGCTTGTATCACGTTCTGGCACAGTGAAATATGGGGGGCAGGGTCTGGAGGAGCGCCTTCGCAAGCTGCAGCAGGCATCCGGTGCGATCGTTGCAGTAGAGCGCTGTGACGTCGGCGATGAGGTGTCTGTGGTGGCATTGCTACAGCGTGTGCGCAAAGAGCACAGTGGGATTGGTGTTGTAGTGCACGCAGCAGGTGTAATTGCCGGCAAAAAAGCATTGGTAGAGCAGAATGCTGAGAGCGTGCATTGTGTGTTCGGTCCAAAAGCAACTGGTGCATGGCTGCTTCACCAACACACACTAGTGGACGGTTTGCGCTGTTTTGTGATGTTCTCGTCAGTGTCGTCGCTTTTGGGTCATCCTGGCCATGCGAACTACTCTGCAGCGAATGCCTTCCTGGATGCCCTGGCACAGTGGCGACAGTCACAGGCACTCCCTGGTCTGAGCATTCAGTGGCCAGCAGTGACGGGTGTAGGGATGGCGGCAGCCATGGACGACGGTGTGAAGATTGACGCCCGACATTCCGTAGACACGCGTGTTGTGAAATCAGTGCTGAAGCAGCTACTTTCGCTTGAGACAACAGAGGCAAGTGTGCATGCAGTACAGGCAGTGGTGCCTCGTTCGGTGATTGCGGACTCCCAGTTGTCTGGAAGGGTGTTCCTGCCTGAATTCCTCTCTGATATCCAGGTTGCCCCCACACGTAGGTCAGTCACGTCCTCAACCAAGTCTGTCACCTCCCCAGGCAAGCCTGGACGTGGGTTGCAGCGACGGGAAGTGTCAGAGATGGTGGAGGCCACAGTGCGTTCGCTCCTTGGCACCAACGCTGCGGATGCCATTGATGCACAAGCACCCCTGATGGAGATGGGCCTGGATTCACTGGCTTCTGCTGAGCTTGTGCGCACACTGGGTAAGCAGTTTGTGCTTACGCTTCCTTCGGTTCTGCTCTTCAGTTACCCAACGATTGAAGCTCTAAGCGAGCACATCTACTGTGAGCTGACTGGGGACAAGGGCTCGGTAGGTGAGGCGTTGGATTTTGTTCATTTCCTCCCATCGAAGGAACTACGTGGCACTGCAATTGTGGGGATGAGCTGCCGATTCCCAGGCGGAGCAGAGGACATGAGTGTACTCTGGGAGATGCTACGTACAGGAACAACCACATCAACCACGGTCCCGTTCGAGCGTTGGGACAAGGATGTCTTAGTGGCACAATACCCAACCTTCAGCGAGGCCGCAAAGCAAAGCACTATGTATGGGTCATTTGTGTCTGGTCTGGAGCTCTTTGATGCCCAGTTCTTTGGCATCCCACGTGCTGAGGCAGCAGTAATGGACCCGCAACAGCGCATGCTCCTGGAGTGTGCCTACTTGGCCTTTCTTGATGCGGGCTACACAAAGGAGACAGTACGTGGACAGGCATGCGGCGTGTTTGTTGGGATATCTGGCAATGGAATCGGCATCAGGGGTGACGCAACAAGCGTGTACTCTGCACACGGCTCGACAGCGTCCGCTGCTGTGGGCAGGGTCTCGTATGTGTTTGACTTGCGTGGCCCATGTGGTGCATACGACACCGCGTGCTCATCATCGCTCGTGGCATTCCATAGTGCTGTGCTGATGCTGGAGCGTGGGGAGTGCGAGGTGGCAGTCGCTGGTGGAGTGAATGAATTGCTTACGTCGGAGGCTTTTGTGAGCTGTGCTGCAGCCGGGATGCTCTCACCTACGGGGCAGTGCCACAGCTTCGACGCCTTAGCGGACGGTTACCTGCGTGGCGAGGGATGCGGCGCAGTGGTGCTGCGGCGCTGTGCAGATGCAGAGTGTGGCATGCGTGCTGTCGTGCGAGGTGTGCGTGTGGCACAGGACGGCTCTAGTGCGAGTCTCGCCGCACCGAATGCCCTCGCTCAGGCGGCATTGCTGCGAGACACTCTGTGTGATGCAAGCGTTGCACCGCACGAGTTGGATTATCTTGAGGCGCATGGCACAGGTACACAACTGGGTGACCCCATTGAGATGGGTGCAGTGGCCTCAGTGGGGAAGGGGCGTGATACTACAACACCAGCCGTGGTGGGCGCTGTGAAGGCAAACATTGGGCATCTGGAGATTGCAGCAGGCATTGCAGGTGTGATCAAAGCAGTGCTGGTGCTGGGGTATGAGATGGCAACACCCATTGCCACATTTGAAATGCTCAACCCCATGATTGACGAGGTGATCAAGGGGTTTCCTGCATACTTCCCACGGCAAGCACACAGCCTCCGCGAGTTGTGCGGTAAGCAATTGGAGGAGCAGCTCATTGCAGGGGTCAGCTCGTTCGGGTATGCCGGCACCATTGCCCATGCAGTGCTTAGCCAAGTGCCCATTAATTGTTCTCTGGGAACACCTGCAGGTCAGCGGAATATGGATGTTGTGTTTCTGAATCGGCAAGTCTTCCAATGGAATCGTCCTCCTCATCCGCTGCTGCAGAGCTCGTTGGCTGTAGCAGAGCGTGGTGTGGTTTACACCGCGAAGTTCCACGCAACGCTGATGGAGTTGTACCAGGATCACACAATCGAGTGGCGACGTCTGTTTCCTGGGGCAGGCTTTCTGGAGATGGCTCTGGCTGCAACACTGCAGGACAATGACTGCACGAAGGCGATTGGTGCGGAACTGGAGGATGTGGCATTCTTGAAGCCATTCCACCCTGCGCCTGGTGTCGATCTGAAGTGCGAGCGCACATTTGGCTGTGGTATTGAGTTTAGAAGTTCCGCTGAGAAGGAAGCATATTGCACAGTGGGACGTGCGGTGGTGCTGAATGCCAGACCCGTGGCACCATCACTGCTGGCATCATGGCGAGAAGAGTGCACCGATTGTTTGGGTGGGATCTCTGAGCGCTACAAGGCGCTTGAGGAGCGTGGCTTCCACGGCCCTGCCTTTCAGACGGTCGTGGAGGTGTGGCGCAATGCGGCACAAAACGTGGTGCTGGCTCAACTGCACAAGCCCAGTGGCGGTGGGCACGACGCATGGTACCATGCGCACCCGGCACTGTTAGATGGTGTTTTGCAGTTAGTTGGTTTCATGGGGGATGCCGATCCCAACAAGGCGTTTGTGCCTGCCAGTGTTGAGCGTGTCATTCTGCACCAGGCCAGATGGGAGGGTGACAATGATGGGCATATTTGGGGAGGCGCTCGGATTGTGGAAGTGACTGGGAAGAGGCTCATTTTGGATTTTGTGGTGATGGATCACGGAGGTGTTGTAATGGAGCTGTATGGCTTCTGCTTTGCACAGTTGAAGCCACAGCCCCCTGACTCAGCGTTGTACAGTGCTCGCTGGGTGGAGCGCGCACACGTGGGGAAGGCGTTAGCGGCGAGTGCATTTCCGGTTCGAGTAATGCAGCTTCCAGGGTGCTGTCGCCTGGACAACGTTGTGCTGGAGGCCGTTGGCGCCACCCATGAGGTATTTTCCCTCGCTCTGGACAACAACATGGGTGGCCACCACTATAACAGCGCAAAGTCCTTTGTAGTGGTGCCACTGCTCCATGTGGGAAGCAGCCATGGAAGCATGTTCCTGGAGTCTGTGTTGGAGCTTGTGCAATCCCTGCTGAAACAAGACTTGTCCAAACACCATCACATGTTTGTGGTGACCTCGGGTGCGGAGGGACCAAGCGAGATCGAGTCTACTGTATGGGGCATTGATCACAGGCTGGCGGTAAGTGCAGTGTGGGGTCTGTTGCGAAGTGCACGGCTGGAGGTCCCTGTGGCACGGCTGGCGATCACCTGCATCGACACAGATGCCAAGGATGAGCTCTTGGCGCAGCAGCTTTTGCAGGAGATTGGTGCAGTAGGATGCTCGGATGCAGCATATGAGGTGGCATATCGCAGAGGCACACGATTTGTGCGCAAGCTGACACCGAGTGTGGAACATGTGATTGGATCAGTCCAGCTGCAGCTCGAGGAGCGTGGTAGTCTGAACAACATGAAGGTTGTACCCTTATCACCGTCGGGGGCACCTCCCGCTGACGGGTGCGTCCGGTTGAGTGTTTGCGCTGTTGGGCTGAACTTCAAAGATCTGCTGAACGTGGTTGTGCCTGATGAAGCAGCGTACTTGGTGGAAGTGCCACTACCTGGTGCGGACTTTGCAGGCGTGGTGACAGCTGTGCCAATGGCGAGTGAGTACGCTGTGGGGGATCGCGTGTTTGGGATGGCGTGGGCGAAGGACGGTATGCTGCGCTCGAGCGTGGAGGTGCCAACGTGGTGCCTTGCGCACATGCCGGACTGTGCAAGCTTTGAGGAGGCGGCGCAGCTGCCGATGGTCTTTCTGACAGTGCAGTACGCTTTAGGGGAACAGGCCAAGCTCAAGAAGGGGGATCGCATCCTGATCCAGTCCGCTGCGGGGGGTGTGGGGTTGGCGGCGGTGCAGTTTGCACTGAGTGTGGGGGCGCAGGTCTTTGCAACGGCGAGCCCAACCAAGCACGCCCTCCTGCGCTCCCTCGGGGTGGAACACGTGAGCACGACTCGGAACGACAAACTGTTTGCGCAGGAGATGAGCCACTTCGTGGGTCCCCGTGGCGTGGATGTGGTGCTGAATTCACTGACATCAGATCAGTACATCCCTAACGCTGTGGGATTGCTTGCACAAGGTGGGCTCTTCATCGAGCTCAGCAAGCGCAACATTTGGAGCCACGACGCGATGCATCAGCAACGTCCAGACGTGCGGTATGAGACATACACGCTCAATGAGCTGCTGGTGGAGTACCCTGAGCGCCTTGTGCCAATGCTTCGCAAGCTCGCCGCACGCTTTCAGACAGGGGCTGTGCGTCCACTGCCAATGAGGGTGTTCTCCTTGCGGGGGGAGCTCGTAGATGCATTCCGCTGGCTACGAGAAGGACGCTGCGTTGGCAAGGTGGTGGTGCGTGTTGACCGACCACCCCCTCGGGCCCCTGGCGCAGCACTCATCACGGGTGGTTTGGGTGGGCTGGGGCTGGTGACAGCGGAGGCACTGGTGGAGCTTGGGGTGGAGCGCGTTGTGCTTGTATCACGTTCTGGCACAGTGAAATATGGGGGGCAGGGTCTGGAGGAGCGCCTTCGCAAGCTGCAGCAGGCATCCGGTGCGATCGTTGCAGTAGAGCGCTGTGACGTCGGCGATGAGGTGTCTGTGGTGGCATTGCTACAGCGTGTGCGCAAAGAGCACAGTGGGATTGGTGTTGTAGTGCACGCAGCAGGTGTGATTGCGGACAAAGCATTGGTAGAGCAGAATGCTGAGAGCGTGCATTGTGTGTTCGGTCCAAAAGCAACTGGTGCATGGCTGCTTCACCAACACACACTAGTGGACGGTTTGCGCTGTTTTGTGATGTTCTCGTCAGTGTCGTCGCTTTTGGGCCAACCTGGCCAGGCGAACTACTCTGCAGCGAATGCCTTCCTGGATGCCCTGGCACAGTGGCGACAGTCACAGGCACTCCCTGGTCTGAGCATTCAGTGGCCAGCAGTGACGGGTGTAGGGATGGCGGCAGCCATGGACGAGCGTGTGAAGATTGACGCCCGACATTCCGTAGACACGCGTGTTGTGAAATCAGTGCTGAAGCAGCTACTTTCGCTTGAGACAACAGAGGCAAGTGTGCATGCAGTACAGGCAGTGGTGCCTCGTTCGGTGATTGCGGACTCCCAGTTGTCTGGAAGGGTGTTCCTGCCTGAATTCCTCTCTGATATCCAGGTTGCCCCCACACGTAGGTCAGTCACGTCCTCAACCAAGTCTGTCACCTCCCCAGGCAAGCCTGGACGTGGGTTGCAGCGACGGGAAGTGTCAGAGATGGTGGAGGCCACAGTGCGTTCGCTCCTTGGCACCAACGCTGCGGATGCCATTGATGCACAAGCACCCCTGATGGAGATGGGCCTGGATTCACTGGCTTCTGCTGAGCTTGTGCGCACACTGGGTAAGCAGTTTGTGCTTACGCTTCCTTCGGTTCTGCTCTTCAGTTACCCAACGATTGAAGCTCTAAGCGAGCACATCTACTGTGAGCTGACTGGGGACAAGGGCTCGGTAGGTGAGGCGTTGGATTTTGTTCATTTCCTCCCATCGAAGGAACTACGTGGCACTGCAATTGTGGGGATGAGCTGCCGATTCCCAGGCGGAGCAGAGGACATGAGTGTACTCTGGGAGATGCTACGTACAGGAACAACCACATCAACCACGGTCCCGTTCGAGCGTTGGGACAAGGATGTCTTAGTGGCACAATACCCAACCTTCAGCGAGGCCGCAAAGCAAAGCACTATGTATGGGTCATTTGTGTCTGGTCTGGAGCTCTTTGATGCCCAGTTCTTTGGCATCCCACGTGCTGAGGCAGCAGTAATGGACCCGCAACAGCGCATGCTCCTGGAGTGTGCCTACTTGGCCTTTCTTGATGCGGGCTACACAAAGGAGACAGTACGTGGACAGGCATGCGGCGTGTTTGTTGGGATATCTGGCAATGGAATCGGCATCAGGGGCGACGCAATAAGCGTGTACTCTGCACACGGCTCGACAGCGTCCGCTGCTGTGGGCAGGGTCTCATATGTGTTTGACTTGCGTGGCCCATGTGGTGCATACGACACCGCGTGCTCATCATCGCTCGTGGCATTCCATAGTGCTGTGCTGATGCTGGAGCGTGGGGAGTGCGAGGTGGCAGTCGTTGGTGGAGTGAATGAATTGCTTACGTCGGAGGCTTTTGTGAGCTTTGCTGCAGCCGGGATGCTCTCACCTACGGGGCAGTGCCACAGCTTCGACGCCTTAGCGGACGGTTACCTGCGTGGCGAGGGATGCGGCGCAGTGGTGCTGCGGCGCTGTGCAGATGCAGAGTGTGGCATGCGTGCTGTCGTGCGAGGTGTGCGTGTGGCACAGGACGGCTCTAGTGCGAGTCTCGCCGCACCGAATGCCCTCGCTCAGGCGGCATTGCTGCGAGACACTCTGTGTGATGCAAGCGTTGCACCGCACGAGTTGGATTATCTTGAGGCGCATGGCACAGGTACACAATTGGGTGACCCCATTGAGATGGGTGCAGTGGCCTCAGTGGGGAAGGGGCGTGATACTACAACACCAGCCGTGGTGGGCGCTGTGAAGGCAAACATTGGGCATCTGGAGATTGCAGCAGGCATTGCAGGTGTGATCAAAGCAGTGCTGGTGCTGGGGTATGAGATGGCAACACCCATTGCCACATTTGAAATGCTCAACCCCATGATTGACGAGGTGATCAAGGGGTTTCCTGCATACTTCCCACGGCAAGCACACAGCCTCCGCGAGTTGTGCGGTAAGCAATCGAAGGAGCAGCTCATTGCAGGGGTCAGCTCGTTCGGGTATGCCGGCACCATTGCCCATGCAGTGCTCACTGCCCCGCCGACAGAACAGCACACCCCACCTAGCCCCTCTGCAGTGACCGCTGACTCAGGCTTGACAGGGATGCCACTGAGTAAGCAGAATATGGACGTTGTTTTCCCGAATCGACAAGCCTTCCCATGGTCCCGTCAGCTCCACCCCCTTTCAGTGGCCCACCCACTTCTGCAAAAACGAGAAGGCGCTCTACAATGGATGGTCCATGAGCGGCAACCTCAGCTGTTTGTGCAGCAAATTGTCCAATTCAGCACTGTTTTCCATGACTCGTTAATTCGTCTTCTCCAGCATTTCAAGATTCAGGGTCGACAGTTGTTCCCTGGCGCCGGTTTCCTGGAAATTGCCTTGGCAGCGGTTGTATGGAACTACAAGTATGTGGGAGCAGGAAATCTCAGTGGCGTACAATTTCGTGATATTACCTTCAGCAAGCCTCTGGAGCCAAAGCTGGGTGGAATGCTGTACACCATATTGGATGACAAGAGCGTAAGATTTCTCTCCGAGAGCCACAGTGAGGTTTTCGCAGAAGTGAGGGAAGTAGTGCTGGAAGCAGCTCAGGCTACAGCAAGTGATTCACTGGATTTGGTTCGAAGCCGTTGCCCGGACGAAGTGCCTGGACTTGCAGATCGCTACAAGCTGCTTGAGAACAATGGTGGTGTGGCTGAATCATTCCAGACACTAATACAGTTCTGGCGAGGCAAGGGAGAGTTTGTAGCTCACCTGAAGGTGCCGGAAGAAGGCAGAAATCTTTATTATTTGCACCCGGCAACGATGGAAGGTGTAGCTGCAATTGCCTGGTTTGGGCTGATGGGAAATGATGGCGGAGCATGGGTGGCTGCAACCATTGAACATCTGGTAGTACACGCTTTGCAGAAGCCTGTTGTGAAAGGGGAAAGGGTTTGGATCTCGGGGCACCTTGTGGAGATGCACAAGAATGTCATGGTGTTTGATTGGTATGCATACAATGCAATGGGGAATGTCACACTCACTGTTCGTAGATTACGTCTTTCTCGCGTGGCTCACATGGGATTGTCAGCATCTGCCCCCGTACCTTGCGATCAAAAATGGGTAGGTACGCCGACTTCCATGGAAACCAGGGTACAACACAATAAGGACCATACCTTTTCCATTATCGAATTTCCCACAATGGAAGACTTGTGTGACGACATGATGGCCAGCTTCGGTGGTGTGGGCTTAAGCATCTTCAAAGTGGATCTCACAGCATTCAAGACGTCAGTCGTTGGACCAACTACGCTTCTGGTGCCAGTACCCTCCACTGGAGAAGCAGTCGTCACGCTCGACAAGTTGGTCAGCCTGCTGCAGAAGATTATGTCAGCGACGGGCATCAGGCAGGTGGTGATTCTGACCAGAGGAGCAGTCGGTGAGAGCAGCGGCCCACCACCAGCTATGAGCCCGGAATGTCATGCTGTGTGGGGGCTCATGCGCGTAGTGCGACTGGAGCTTGGGTCCTCTGTTAGGATACTGTGCGTTCATATTGCTACTGCAATGTCAACCACACTCGTCCGGGAAAGAAATTTTGGAGCTTCGGAGCTGCTGCGAGAATTAAATCAAAGCGAGGATGAGGTTGTGCTGCTGCAGGGTCAACGGTTTTGTCCAAGAATTGAGGAGAGTGGAAACAGTGTTCTGTCAAAGGGCCCCTCATCGTTGGGAAGTCCGGTTCGAGGTGTGGTACTGGTGACTGGAGGCTTGGGAGGACTCGGAATACTGACGGCAGAGGCACTGGTGGAAGCAGGCTTCAGCTGTTTGGTGTTGGTTTCCCGCTCAGGCAAGACTAAAGATTCAAGTGCCCAAGCGCGGCTGGAGAGTCTTTGTTCATCAGGAGCTCGGGTGATCTTAGAACAGTGCGATCTGAGCCATGAAGGGCAGGTTGCTGCCATGATTGACCGTGTACACGTCAACTATGGTGCCATTCGTGTGCTGATCCATGCTGCTGGTGTGCTGGCTGATGCTCTGTTGCAAAACCAAACCCCTGCTTTGATGCAGTCGGTGTGGAGGGGTAAGGCGGATGGGGCCTGGTTCCTGCACAAACACTCTTTGGCCAAGGGAGTGGAGGCATTTGTGCTTTACTCCTCAGTTACTGCGCTGCTTGGGAATGTGGGTCAAGCAAACTACGCTGCAGCCAATTGTTATTTGGATGGGCTTGCACGGTGGCGTGTCGAACAGGGACTACCCGGCGTGAGCGTGCAGTGGGCAGGGGTTGCGGGTGTGGGCATGGCAGCAGCCCTGAGTGAAAGCGTTGATGCCAGCTTTCTACTTGCTGAAGGGGCAGTGAAGCAGGTGGTGAAGCAAGTGGTGCTGGCGCCAAGTCCATCGCTTCCTCCTGTGTTGCCGGTGTTGCCTCCGGCCCTGCTGGAGCTGGGAGGCATGCCACGTCATGCCATGTCAGCTCAAAGGCCTATTATGACCTCCCTGCGTAAAACGTCTAATTCGATGCGACCTGAGATACAGCATGACAGATTGCCGATATACGACAAGCCCATCAAAGGACTGCTTGTGTGCTTTCAAGAAGGGGACCCCACATCCTACTCGCCTATTGTGATTGTATATGGATGGTTAGGTTGGGTTTATGGGCGACGCATCACCAAATATGTGCCTCTTTCTCAACCCGTCTATGCAATGCAGGCCCCAGAGGTATCCATGGCGTCTGAGCCATTTACTTCGATTCAAGACCGTGCTTGGCACCACTTCAGCGTTCTTCGAGATGTGTTTCCCAAGTGTGGTGTGCATCTGATCGGGGCGTCTGTCGGTGCCGTACTTGCAGAAGAAATTGCCTCGCTTTTCCAAAAGACCGGTTGCAAGTATACCCTGACATTTCACGACCCTGTACCAGCGCACCCGTTGCCTCGCTCCAACAACCCCACATCAGCACTCGCAAAAAATGTCAAAACACTGTTTTCGATCCTGCTCAGAACCCCACAGGTCACACGCCCAACCCGTGACCGAATTTCGGGGTTGTCAGCAGATTGGTATGAGTCACAGGCCCAGTCCGGCTTGGATGCAGCCCTTCGGTTGGTCTTTGGGGAGAATGCGGCAGTTCTCAATGGAATCCGGCGAACACTGCGGGTCATGGATTTGTGGCGGAACGCACTCGCAGATCTTGCTACCCTTCCTCCAACCAGACATGATGCATCTTCGGCTGTGAAGATTTTTGTGATACGGGACGGAAAAGAGTTCTTCATCTCGGAAATGGGCTACGATCCCGCATGGTGCACGACGTTGGATGCATATGGCTGGCAAAGATGCATCCCGCAAGCTGAAATCCACGAAGTGGAGGGTGAACACCTTCAGGGCCTCCATGAGGGCCTGGTTGAACATGTTGCATGGCTTGGGAGAAATTGTCTGCTTGATTTCTGGAGGTCAAAGGCAGTCCGAGTGGAGGAATCAATAGCTTCAGCAGTCACTCGCATCGAGTTTTTACAAGAAAGGATTGATGCTGACGTCATTGCGAACCTTCTTACTCAAATCAAACCAGGTCGCATTCTGGTGTTTACCAGTGCGTGCGACAATTTTTGTGTGGCTGACATGGAGACGGGGCGTTTCAATGAGAGTTGGTACATGCATGAACTGGAAGCACGGTGGAAGCTCCAGCGCACAATGGCCTCGCACGATCAGCTGACAGTTGTTGCAAGCCATGGTGTGGTGGCTGGTGTTGGCTTGTTACTGTTGGCAACAGCTGACTTCGTTATAGCGGAGCAAGATACCAAGGTCGAGTTTCCTGATAGGACGCCAGGTGTCCTGCCAGGCATACTGTCAATTGCAGAGCTCCCGCGGATGAGACGACAACATATGGCCTGGTCGCAAGGGCGATCACTTGATGCAACCACTGCATTATCCAGTCGCCTCATCGACGTAGTTACTGACGCAACCGCAACGAAGCTGGAGGGCCTGGTGGAGATGCTGGAGTCCATCCCTGTGAAAACCCTCTTGGCCATCAAGCGAATCATGGTCAGCGGTTTGGACTTGCACGTGGCAATGATTGAGAGTGGGAACAGCGTGCTTGCCTCCGCAACTCCCTCACGAATGGCAGGGGTCCCAACTCTTGTTTCGGTGACTTGGCCATCTGCCAACGTTGCAGTTTTGGAAGTGAGGTCCTCAGTCACTGGGGACTTGATATGCAGCCTGGCTGACTGCTTTGGTGCTCTTTCTGCACGTGCAGATCTTCGTGCGGTGGTGCTCTGTATCGAGGGTGATGAGGATCCTGATACGTGGGAGAGCCAAGATCCCACATCATGGACCACAGCAGCTACGTGTGATGCACACCCTCGCTGTGATGTCACTGCAGCTGTGCTCTATCGAGTCGTGTCTGTGTGTAGGTTTGGTCTGAGGAATCTTGGTGTCCCTACCATTGCTGTGGTGAGTAAACATTTACGAGGGGTCAGACTGGGTTTGGCACTGAGTGCGCATATGCGATTTGCTGTAGACTCTGCTCATTTTGGGGCTCGTCCAGAAGCCCTTGATAGACTACTTGGGATCCAAAAAACCATGGAATGCCTGGTGGGTCCGTTGAATGTAGCTGAGCTTGTGGCCCACTCGTGGTCAGTATCTGCACCGACTGCACTGAAGCTTCATTTGGTATCGTCTATTGTGGAGGGTACTTTACAAGACGCTGTAAGTCAAGCCATACGTGTTGCTGATGGGATGCAATCCCATGAGGATCATGCGAAGGCTACCAAAAATGCCTTGATTCTCATGTCTGAAACAATGTCTGAGAGCGATGTAGTGAGCAACTGTGCTCTGTTTGCGTTGGAGTCCACGTCTCCAGAATTGACTCCTATGGGTGCAAACAGTGTGCAAGCAACAAAGGTGATGGATGGTGAAGCCTGCCTTGCCCTTGCCGTAGACTTGACTCCCGAGACTACAATGCGAGAGTTTGTTTCGCTGGTCAAGCAAGTGACGGAGCCAAACCCACAGACTCCAGTTCTTGTTGTGGTCCCTTCCAATGGGGACTGCCTTTTCCCAACTGGTACAGCAGATGCTGTCATCGGGGATATAATTCAGCTGATGGGACGTCCGGATCATTCTGCTCCTGTCCTGGCCTGTCATGGCCACCGATGTCCACTGTTTCTGGCGCTGACAGCAGATACTGTGGTTGTGACCAAAGACACAACATTTTGTACAGACGTCCCCTTGGTGATACTGCCTGCCCTTGTCAAGCGTTGTGGGTTGCTGGGGGCTTTGCAGCTTTTGACTTGTCAACAACATCTCTCGGCAGCTGCAGCGAAAGACATTGGACTTGTAACAAGAGTGCTTTTTTCCGAAGAAGAACTTCGAGCTACGGCATCCACAATGGCTGCCAGCAAGAGCAAGGGACTTGAAGGTTCGTCATCTGATGACTGTGATGCTCTGTCTCGAGAGGCTACAGGGTCTCGTGTTCCTGTGTCTCTGAGTGATGGCCTAGTGTCCGTTGTTGGGCACTTCTCCAACAGATTTTTGCATGCTTGTATTGGTTCCAGGTTGGTAGATTTGAGAGTGAATCAGGACAAGATGGCAATTGTGGAGCTAAACGATCCGGATAACCACAACAAAATGAGCCTTGACCTTATGATGGATCTGAAGCAGAGTATTGAAGAGGTGCACCGATTAAGTGTTGGTGGGCAAGTTGAACTCATGGTTCTCCTTGGAAAGGGTGCTCATTTCTGTGTTGGAGGTGGCAGTTGGGGGACTCGCTCGTGGAGTGATATGTTGGCAGTTGTGCAATTTTACAATCACGTCATCTGCCTTATCCGATCTCTACCGATTCCGACCGTCGCGTTTGTGCATGGTCTGGTGACGGGAGGTGGACTCGCCCTGGGCCTGGCAGCGGATGCCATGGTCTGCCTGGACGAGCCGCATACCAGGTTCAATGTTGGCCTTCTGCCGCTTGCTAAAAGCCCAGTGCTCATGCTGACAAAGCACTTGCCAGCAACTGTGGGCTATGGCTTGGCCATCCAGCTCTACCTTCAGAACAGCATGTTATCGCCACAGGAAGCAAAGGCAGCAGGGCTGGTTCGTCATATTATTTCAGACAAGCAAGAAATCCCTAAGTTGATGTCTGATTTTAATTTTGCTGCAGAATTCGATTTTGCACATTCAGCCAATGAAGTAGTGCGCCTGGCGGACATGCAGGTGAGAGTAGCTGAGGGTCAAGCTGCCTCCGCAACCAAGTCTGTCACCTCCCCAGGCAAGCCTGGACGTGGGTTGCAGCGACGGGAAGTGTCAGAGATGGTGGAGGCCACAGTGCGTTCGCTCCTTGGCACCAACGCTGCGGATGCCATTGATGCACAAGCACCCCTGATGGAGATGGGCCTGGATTCACTGGCTTCTGCTGAGCTTGTGCGCACACTGGGTAACCAGTTTGCGCTTACGCTTCCTTCGGTTCTGCTCTTCAGTTACCCAACGCTTGAAGCTCTAAGCGAGCACATCTACTGTGAGCTGACTGGGGACAAGGGCTCGGTAGGTGAGGCGTTGGATTTTGTTCATTTCCTCCCATCGAAGGAACTACGTGGCACTGCAATTGTGGGGATGAGCTGCCGATTCCCAGGCGGAGCAGAGGACATGAGTGTACTCTGGGAGATGCTACGTACAGGAACAACCACATCAACCACGGTCCCGTTCGAGCGTTGGGACAAGGATGTCTTAGTGGCACAATACCCAACCTTCAGCGAGGCCGCAAAGCAAAGCACTATGTATGGGTCATTTGTGTCTGGTCTGGAGCTCTTTGATGCCCAGTTCTTTGGCATCCCACGTGCTGAGGCAGCAGTAATGGACCCGCAACAGCGCATGCTCCTGGAGTGTGCCTACTTGGCCTTTCTTGATGCGGGCTACACAAAGGAGACAGTACGTGGACAGGCATGCGGCGTGTTTGTTGGGATATCTGGCAATGGAATCGGCATCAGGGGTGACGCAACAAGCGTGTACTCTGCACACGGCTCGACAGCGTCCGCTGCTGTGGGCAGGGTCTCGTATGTGTTTGACTTGCGTGGCCCATGTGGTGCATACGACACCGCGTGCTCATCATCGCTCGTGGCATTCCATAGTGCTGTGCTGATGCTGGAGCGTGGGGAGTGCGAGGTGGCAGTCGTTGGTGGAGTGAATGAATTGCTTACGTCGGAGGCTTTTGTGAGCTTTGCTGCAGCCGGGATGCTCTCACCTACGGGGCAGTGCCACAGCTTCGACGCCTTAGCGGACGGTTACCTGCGTGGCGAGGGATGCGGCGCAGTGGTGCTGCGGCGCTGTGCAGATGCAGAGTGTGGCATGCGTGCTGTCGTGCGAGGTGTGCGTGTGGCACAGGACGGCTCTAGTGCGAGTCTCGCCGCACCGAATGCCCTCGCTCAGGCGGCATTGCTGCGAGACACTCTGTGTGATGCAAGCGTTGCACCGCACGAGTTGGATTATCTTGAGGCGCATGGCACAGGTACAAAATTGGGTGACCCCATTGAGATGGGTGCAGTGGCCTCAGTGGGGAAGGGGCGTGATACTACAACACCAGCCGTGGTGGGCGCTGTGAAGGCAAACATTGGGCATCTGGAGATTGCAGCAGGCATTGCAGGTGTGATCAAAGCAGTGCTGGTGCTGGGGTATGAGATGGCAACACCCATTGCCACATTTGAAATGCTCAACCCCATGATTGACGAGGTGATCAAGGGGTTTCCTGCATACTTCCCACGGCAAGCACACAGCCTCCGCGAGTTGTGCGGTAAGCAATTGGAGGAGCAGCTCATTGCAGGGGTCAGCTCGTTCGGGTATGCCGGCACCATTGCCCATGCAGTGCTTAGCCAAGTGCCCATTAATTGTTCTCTGGGAACACCTGCAGGTCAGCGGAATATGGATGTTGTGTTTCTGAATCGGCAAGTCTTCCAATGGAATCGTCCTCCTCATCCGCTGCTGCAGAGCTCGTTGGCTGTAGCAGAGCGTGGTGTGGTTTACACCGCGAAGTTCCACGCAACGCTGATGGAGTTGTACCAGGATCACACAATCGAGTGGCGACGTCTGTTTCCTGGGGCAGGCTTTCTGGAGATGGCTCTGGCTGCAACACTGCAGGACAATGACTGCACGAAGGCGATTGGTGCGGAACTGGAGGATGTGGCATTCTTGAAGCCATTCCACCCTGCGCCTGGTGTCGATCTGAAGTGCGAGCGCACATTTGGCTCTGGTATTGAGTTTAGAAGTTCCGCTGAGAAGGGAGCATATTGCACAGTGGGACGTGCGGTGGTGCTGAATGCCAGACCCATGGCACCATCACTGCTGGCATCATGGCGAGAAGAGTGCACCGATTGTTTGGGTGGGATCTCTGAGCGCTACAAGGCGCTTGAGGAGCGTGGCTTCCACGGCCCTGCCTTTCAGACGGTCGTGGAGGTGTGGCGCAATGCGGCACAAAACGTGGTGCTGGCTCAACTGCACAAGCCCAGTGGCGGTGGGCACGACGCATGGTACCATGCGCACCCGGCACTGTTAGATGGTGTTTTGCAGTTAGTTGGTTTCATGGGGGATGCCTATTCCCCCGAGGCGTTTGTGGCCGCCAGTGTTGAGCGTGTCATTCTGCACCAGGCCAGATGGGAGGGTGACAATGATGGGCATATTTGGGGAGGCGCTCGGATTGTGGAAGTGACTGCGAACAGGTGCATCTTGGATTTTGTGGTGATGGATCACGGAGGTGTTGTAATGGAGCTGTATGGCTTCTGCTTTGCACAGTTGAAGCCACAGCCCCCTGACTCAGCGTTGTACAGTGCTCGCTGGGTGGAGCGCGCACACGTGGGGAAGGCGTTAGCGGCGAGTGCATTTCCGGTTCGAGTAATGCAGCTTCCAGGGTGCTGTCGCCTGGACAACGTTGTGCTGGAGGCCGTTGGCGCCACCCATGAGGTATTTTCCCTCGCTCTGGACAACAACATGGGTGGCCACCACTATAACAGCGCAAAGTCCTTTGTAGTGGTGCCACTGCTCCATGTGGGAAGCAGCCATGGAAGCATGTTCCTGGAGTCTGTGTTGGAGCTTGTGCAATCCCTGCTGAAACAAGACTTGTCCAAACACCATCACATGTTTGTGGTGACCTCGGGTGCGGAGGGACCAAGCGAGATCGAGTCTACTGTATGGGGCATTGATCACAGGCTGGCGGTAAGTGCAGTGTGGGGTCTGTTGCGAAGTGCACGGCTGGAGGTCCCTGTGGCACGGCTGGCGATCACCTGCATCGACACAGATGCCAAGGATGAGCTCTTGGCGCAGCAGCTTTTGCAGGAGATTGGTGCAGTAGGATGCTCGGATGCAGCATATGAGGTGGCATATCGCAGAGGCACACGATTTGTGCGCAAGCTGACACCGAGTGTGGAACATGTGATTGGATCAGTCTGCATTGGCAAGGATGTGTTGCGTGTTGACCGACCACCCCCTCGGGCCCCTGGCGCAGCACTCATCACGGGTGGTTTGGGTGGGCTGGGGCTGGTGACAGCGGAGGCACTGGTGGAGCTTGGGGTGGAGCGCGTTGTGCTTGTATCACGTTCTGGCACAGTGAAATATGGGGGGCAGGGTCTGGAGGAGCGCCTTCGCAAGCTGCAGCAGGCATCCGGTGCGATCGTTGCAGTAGAGCGCTGTGACGTCGGCGATGAGGTGTCTGTGGTGGCATTGCTACAGCGTGTGCGCAAAGAGCACAGTGGGATTGGTGTTGTAGTGCACGCAGCAGGTGTGATTGCGGACAAAGCATTGGTAGAGCAGAATGCTGAGAGCGTGCATTGTGTGTTCGGTCCAAAAGCAACTGGTGCATGGCTGCTTCACCAACACACACTAGTGGACGGTTTGCGCTGTTTTGTGATGTTCTCGTCAGTGTCGTCGCTTTTGGGCCAACCTGGCCAGGCGAACTACTCTGCAGCGAATGCCTTCCTGGATGCCCTGGCACAGTGGCGACAGTCACAGGCACTCCCTGGTCTGAGCATTCAGTGGCCAGCAGTGACGGGTGTAGGGATGGCGGCAGCGATGGACGAGCGTGTGAAGATTGACGCCCGACATTCCGTAGACACGCGTGTTGTGAAATTAGTGCTGAAGCAGCTACTTTCGCTTGAGACAACAGAGGCAAGTGTGCATGCAGTACAGGCAGTGGTGCCTCGTTCGGTGATTGCGGACTCCCAGTTGTCTGGAAGGGTGTTCCTGCCTGAATTCCTCTCTGATATCCAGGTTGCCCCCACACGTAGGTCAGTCACGTCCTCAACCAAGTCTGTCACCTCCCCAGGCAAGCCTGGACGTGGGTTGCAGCGACGGGAAGTGTCAGAGATGGTGGAGGCCACAGTGCGTTCGCTCCTTGGCACCAATGCTGCGGATGCCATTGATGCACAAGCACCCCTGATGGAGATGGGCCTGGATTCAATGGCTTCTGCCGAGCTCGCAATCACACTGAGCAATCAGTTTGCGGTCCAGCTTCCTTCCACAGTGGTGTTTGATTTTCCCACTGTTGCAGACCTGAGTGAGCACGTCCACTCTGAGCTTGTTGCTCGCAGTGATGGCGGGGGGGCACATTCACCCAAAACCAACTGGCAGCCTGGTTTGCTGCGACGGGAAGTGTCAGAGATGGTGGAGGCCACAGTGCGTTCGCTCCTTGGCACCAATGCTGCGGATGCCATTGATGCACAAGCACCCCTGATGGACATGGGCCTGGATTCAATGGCTTCTGCCGAGCTCGCAATCACACTGAGCAATCAGTTTGCGGTCCAGCTTCCTTCCACAGTGGTGTTTGATTTTCCCACTGTTGCAGACCTGAGTGAGCACGTCCACTCTGAGCTTGTTGCTCGCCGTGATGGCGGGGGGGCACATTCACCCAAAACCAACTGGCAGCCTGGTTTGCTGCGACGGGAAGTGTCAGAGATAGTGGAGGCCACAGTGCGTTCGCTCCTTGGCACCAATGCTGCGGATGCCATTGATGCACAAGCACCCCTGATGGACATGGGCCTGGATTCAATGGCTTCTGCCGAGCTCGCAATCACACTGAGCAATCAGTTTGCGGTCCAGCTTCCTTCCACAGTGGTGTTTGATTTTCCCACTGTTGCAGACCTGAGTGAGCACGTCCACTCTGAGCTTGTTGCTCGCAGTGATGGCGGGGGGGCACATTCACCCAAAACCAACTGGCAGCCTGGGCGAAGAGAGGTATCAGAGAACCTGAAAGCTGTGGTTCATTCCCTCCTTGGTGCTGATTCTGGAACTACCATCGATGTGCATGCACCACTGGCCGACATGGGCCTGGATTCGCTGGGGTCCGCTGAGCTTGCACGCATACTGAGCAATCAGTTTGCGGTTCAGCTTCCTTCCACTGTAATGTTTGATTACCCCACTATTGCAGAACTGAGTGAGCACGTCCACGGTGAGCTTGTTGCTCAAGGTGGTGAGCTTGTTGCTCGAGGTGATGACAGCATGGCACCAGTGATGAAGATGAGTCCAGAATCGGAACAGGTGAAGGTGCTTGAAGAGCAGGTGAAGGTGCTGGAAGAGAAGGTGAAGGTGCTTGAAGAGCAGCTGGCTGGTACGCAGAAGGCCGCAGAAGGTGAATATCATGTCCGTGAGTACACGCCCGACCCATTTCTTGGTGTCCCTGCAGGGCAAAGAGCTACTCCTAATCAAGGAGTTGGGTTTGCCGACTGTCAGCATGAAATACCATTGCCTGCATCATTTGAGCAGGAGCAAACGATTGCTGACCAGGTGCTGAACCCCACCAGCACAGCCTACAATGTCCCTCTTTGTTTGATTGGTGGTGGTTTGGATGTCGCTGTGTTTGAGCAGTGTTTACAGATGGTGTTTGAGCGCCATGACATCTTCCGCACCTGCTTTGTTGTCCCTCAACCTGGAGTGGACAGAGAGGAGCAATCCTGCATAACGCAAATGGTGCACCCACCAAACGACGTGACTGCTCCAGTTGAGATGCAGCAGGTTTCAAGTATCGAGGATGTCCATGAGATCATGCGCAACCAAATGAGGGCTCCTTTTGATTTGGGAACAGCCCCTTTGCTACGGGTGTCTTTGTGCCCGGTTTCTGACTCGCCTACTGTGGGTGTGTGTATTGTGATGCATCAGGCGATCACTGATGATCATTCGATCGGGATGTTTCTTGAAGAGCTCCGCGTTTGTTACCATGCGGTTAGACGCGGTGATGCTCCGTTCACGCACCGACCCGCTCAATATGCTGGGCATGCTCTGTGGCAGCAATGCATGCTCTGCAAGCCAGCTACATCCGCTGCTTTACAGGAATATTGGAAGGATGCTTTGCCAATCCATCCCAACCTGTCATTGCCACATGATCATCCGCCCCAAGGTGTTTTGGTGGGGTCGTGCGACAGAGTTCACTTCAGCATCGATGCTGCCCTTATCACAGCTGTGCAGCAGATGTGTGTCCAGAGCAGATGCAGCCTCTTCGACGGCCTCATTGCTGCCTATGGTATCCTGCTTTGTAAGATGGGGGTCGAGTGTGAAGAAGGTGTGGTTGTAGGTGTTGCATTTGCCAATAGATCCACCCAAGCTGGTTCTGACAAGATTCAGGGGCCCTTTGCCAACGTTCTGCCTGTCCTGGTTCGTGCTGGGGGCTGCCTTGGACCACTACTAGAAGCAGTAAAAGATGCTGTGCAGGCCGCAAGAGGGCAGGAAGGAGAACACACACAACTCCCCTGTACCAAGATTGCAGACTTACTGGGTGTCGACAGCAGTTGCTTCGCGCAGGCTGTCCTCAGGCTACAAAAAGATGTGGAAAGTTCGGTCAAATTTGATGATAGTGAATTGGAGAGGCAGCACGTTGTTAATCCATTTGCCAAGTACCAGCTTCTCATGGATTTACATCAATCCATGTCAGGTGGCATTGAAGGTACATTGGAATTCATGACTGAGCTGTTCACAAGAGATACTGCCATGCGAGTTGCTAACCGTTTTATTGTAATGCTGCAAAGCATCTCGTCAGTGGAACAAAGTTGCGACCTACGGGAGCTGCAATGGATTCCTGCGCAAGAGGAGACGGAGATCATTGCCCTTTCTAAGGAGGCGCCACATTCCAAAATTTTGAAGTCAAATACACTTGTTGACATTTTTGAGCGAGCGGTACAGAATGTGCCCCACTCTGTAGCAGTGGTCACAAACAAAGAGAGATTGAGCTATGTGGAGCTCCACAACCGTACCAATGTGCTGGCAAAGGATTTGCAGCTTGAATTTGGAGTCCAGCCCCATGACCTGCTGGGGCTCTGTGTGGACAGAGATGCGGCAATGATTGTAGGCATGCTTGCCATCCTCAAACTTGGGGGGGCATATGTGCCATTAGACCCAGATATGCCGCTGCAGCGTGCAAAGGAGATCATTGAGGATTCAGGCATTGTTGCTTGCATTCGGCAAGAGGGGATGGGAATGGGTTGGGCCGTAGTGGTCACAGTCCCCCAAGTTGTAATTCTGGCAAATGGACGCAAAACAGAGACACTTACGACCCTCACTGGCAGTGAGCAGTGGCCTGTCGTGGCGCCTAATGACTTGTGTTACTTGCTCTACACATCTGGGTCAACAGGCAAACCCAAAGGTGTACTCGTCGAGCATGCGGGCCTTGTCCATGCGTTAGAAAATGCCACAAGGATTTACCAGGTCAAAGCTGACGACAGGTCTTTGACCATATCCTCTTTCACCTTCGACATGGCGGCCTTCTCGATCTGGTCCAGCTTCGCAATGTGGGGTTCGGTGGCTCTCCCCCCGCTCAGTGAAATTTTGGGCGATCTGACTTCCACGGTTGCCCGGTACGGCTGCTCGTGGTTCCTGGGCACACCGAGTATGATGGCCACCCAGCTTCGAAATCTTGGTCAGCTTCGCGAGGCTGGACTGAAGTTCGTTGCGCTTGGAGGTGAAGCGCTGCCGCCCTCCATGATCAAAATCGTCGCACATTCGGTCCGTTTGGTCAACGGTTATGGTCCTACAGAAGCAAGTGCGCAAGTGAATGCGTGTGAGTGCCACCCCGAGATGCGTTTCCCTGGCTCCTTGGGCCGTCCACACCATGGGTTGCGATCCTATGTCATGGACCGGCACAAGGGATTACTCCTGCCTGTCGGCGTTCCTGGTGAATATGTCGTTTCAGGTGTCCAACTTGCCAGAGGTTATCATAATCGGCCAGAGCAGACCAACCAGAGCTTTGTCCGCAACCCATACCTCGACCGAGCGGATACAGATGAGGTAAACCAACAGTTTGCGACCATGTACCGGACAGGCGACCTGTGCCGCTGGTTGCCCGATGGAAGTGTTGAATATCTTGGACGGATCGATCAGCAAGTCAAGCTGAGGGGCTACCGCATTGAACTTGGAGAGATTTCGAACCGACTCCTGGAAGTGGATGGGATTGAAGACGCAGTGGCAGTTGTGCTGGATGGAAAGTTGGTTGCCTACGTGGTCACGCAGCCTGGGGCCTCTGTTGGAAGATGCATGGCGCACTTGGACCAGACCCTGCCCAAGTACATGGTGCCTTCCGTGGTCATGCCACTTGCGTCTTTCCCCAAAACAGTGAGTGGGAAGGTGGACACCAAAGCGTTGCCTGCCCCAGCATCGTCCCTTGAGACATCGCGCAAGGAGGTTGACACCAAAGCTGTGTCGGATCCCGCACGAGAAGAAGTCATCTGTGATTCAGACACCAGCAGGGGGACGTCCCGCGGGTCGTGCCCTCCCTACTTGACAGTTCGTGCACAAGTGATGTCAGTGCTGGCGGAATTTGGAGTTGCGGAGGTGGAAGGGAGCCAACATTGGGCAGATACAGGGCTTGACTCGTTGAAGATGATTCATATAGCCAATCAACTTGCAGACATTTTTGGAGAGGCAGTTCCACTGCGCCCTACGTTGATGTTTGATCACCCCACGCTGGATGCATTGGTGGGTCACATTGAGCGCATGCTTCTCCCTGAGAAGGTGAGCGGCCACGTGCGAGAGACGCTCGTGCTCAATCAAGGTAACAACAGAGCTGCTGCTTCTGAGCTGCTGGCCATCATAGGGCTGAGCTGCAGGTTTCCCGGGGGGATAGAGTCGCCGCAGGTCTTCTGGGATTTGGTCTCCACAGGTGGCCGCGTTGTGTCGCAAGCTGTGCCCTTCAAGCGTTGGGACATGCCCGCGCTGCTCGCTGCGAGTCCCTCGTCAGCCCAGAACCGAGGTGTACCGCCCTTCAGTAGTGCTTGGAGCGGAGACATCAGGGCAAAGGCGTCATGGGGCTGCTTTGTTGACGATTTCAACAAGTTTGACCCCGGTTTCTTCCGTCTTTCACATGCTGAGGCCGAGCAGATGGAGCCCCAGCACCGTGTGCTACTCGAATGCTCCCACCTGGCCTTGCGTGATGCCTTCCCTGACTACTCGCTGGACTTGCACGAGCTCCGCGGCTCTCGGACGGGCGTATTTGGCGCGCTCTACCGCGAGCCTGCTGCCAACAGCAGCCATATGCACGGCCTGACCACCCCGATGTGCAGTAGCAGTGGCCCTGGCAATGGTGGGGCCTACGTGACGACGGGGCGTGTGGTCAGCGTTGCAGTGGGCCGGGTTTCCTTCCTGTTCGACCTGCACGGTCCTGCTATGGTGTATGACACGACCTGCTCATCGTCGTTGGCCGCACTGCATGGCGCAGCAGCGGCGCTGAGGCGTGGCGAGTGCGAGGTCGCGCTGGTTGCGGGCGTCAACCAGCTGCTCGACCCATTGTTATTCTTGGAGTTTGCCTCATCAAACGTGCTCTCTGCCACCGGTGGCTGCCACTCCTTTGACGCGCGGGCAGATGGCTATCTACGCTCTGAGGGCTGTGGCGCAGTCGTGCTGAAGCGAGTTTCCAAGGGGTCAAATACCAAGCCCGACATGTATGCCCTCTTGGAGTCTGTGCGTGTCGCCCATGACGGGAGCAGCGTGAGCTTGACGGCGCCCAACGGCTCCATGCAGCAGTGTCTTATTGGTGATGCGCTGCGGGACGCTGGCATCACGCCTTCAGCCATAAACTATGTGGAGGCGCATGGGACAGGCACACCATTGGGTGACCCCATCGAGATCGCGTCGCTTGCAACCATCTTTTCCGCAGAATGCACCGCGGACGCTGCCACAGATGGAGAAGCCAGCGAAACCGGTGCAAAAAGAATCAGCAAATCTGCTGGAAGTGGACTGCCTGTGCATGTGGGGTGTGTGAAGGCGAATTTGGGTCACTTGGAATGCGCGTCAGGCATGGCCGGTCTGATAAAGGCGGTGCTGGTGCTGCAGCATAAGCAGGCCCCGCCCAACGCTGCCCTTCAGAAACTCAACCCTCTGATTGCTGAGACGATGGCAAAGCATCAGCCAGTGGGAAAGGGTCCGGTGCTACACTTCCCCCGTGAGTTAGAGCCACTCCGTGGGCCCAAATCATGCAAACAGGACCACTCCTCAGAGGAGCGGAAGGGGCACGAGCGGAAGTCGTGCTTCGCGGGCGTCTCCTCTTTTGGCCTCAGCGGCACCATCGCGCATGCAGTGCTCAGTTCGGCGCCAGACACGTGCCAGCGGGACCCCTGCAACAACAACAATGGTGGGGATTCCTCGCATTCCCTTGACAACGCCTTTCCAAAACGACGCGAGTTTCCGTGGCAGACCGGCGGGTTCCTGCCGCACCCGCTGCTGCAGTTCGCTGCCCCCATTGGAGCCCGTGGGATGGAGTTCAGGACCATCTTCCACAAGGCGCTAATACAGAGCCTTTATCGCGTATTCTTTGGTCATGACATCGATGTAAGCAGCTCAGTGGCAAGGTTTCCAGCGGCCGGCCTGCTCGAGATGGCGCTATCTGCGGCGCTTCGTGCCGGTCGGTCAGGGCCGGCAATCGGCGTACAGCTCGAGGGCATCGAGTTCCCATGGCCGCTTGTGCTGATGGAGGGGACAGAGGTTGTGTGTGAGCATCACTTCGCCCATGGTGGGATGGATTTCTACACACGTGAGAGGGGCGAGGGCAACCTGATATGTGCGGTCAAAAAGACGAAGCTGTCACCCCACCGCAACCTCATTGACGAGGTAGGGGTGAATATCAGTGTACTGGACTATTGGAAAAGGGAGTGCGATATGGAGGTGTTTCATGGAGCGTGTCAGGAGAGGATGGATTCCATGCCCCCGACCTTGGAAAGTGACCAGCCGTCCATTTGGATGAACAGGGCAAGATCGGCTGCGCTGGCTCGGTTTTCTGTTGGTGGTGTGAAAATGAGTACCACTGGTGGTGGCTATGATGAGTACGCGCCTTTCTACGTTGTGCACCCTGGCATTCTGCACGCAGCGCTGAGGCTGGTGTCCGTTTGCCTTGGCACAGAGGACAACAGCGTGGCACAGGTGACCGGCATTGAGCGCGTGGTGCTGCATCAGCCGCTCAGAGTCCGACAAGAAGTTTGGGCACATGTGCGTCGGAATAACAGTGAATGTGGAGGGAGCTTCACAGTTCATGTGTGTGACGTGGAGGGTCGCATAGTGATTGAGAACCAGGGCGTCCAGGTGGTGAAAACCGCCCCGTTGCCTCTTGGTGTCAAACACCAGGAGGCAGGGTTCTTCGCCGCTTGCTGGATTGAGGCTCCTCCATTGGTGAGCACATCTGCTGCTGTTGTTGAGCCCATCGGCCTGGTGGAGCTCCCTGGCTGCGCTCACTTGGTGGATTTTGGCAGTGCGTTGCGGATGTCCCCCTCAGATCTTTTGCTGGTTGCCGCTGGATTCGGCCCGCAGCAGATCCCCAGGAAGCTGGTGGTGCCACTTCTGTCCGGGCACACAGCAACCAGTTTTATGACCAGTGCGCTCACGGAGGATGTGCTCATGCTATTGCAGGTCCTCAACAGGCTCTCATCCCAGAGAGAGTTGCAAGTGGCATTCCTCACCTCAGGCGTGCAGGGGCCCTCCGTTGGCTCCCACGCTTGGGGCAACAACGATGCAGCCGCTGCGGAGGCCATGCTGCTCGCCGCTCCCATCTGGGGCCTCATGCGAGGGGCCCGACAGGAGCTCCTGCTGAGCAAGCTGTCCATCACAATGATCGACGCGGACTCTGATGATCTCTGCCGCAGCGCCGTCTCTGAGCTCGCTTCTGGGGACCTCATGCCCGAGGTGGCATACCGCGGTGGGAGGCGCTTCTTCCGGAAACTCCGCTGGGCCAAGCCAATTCTGCTCGGCAACACCTGTTTTGCAAATGCGAACAGGGCAGACGTCGGGACTGCGCTCATCACGGGTGGCCTTGGGGGCCTGGGGCTGCTCATGGCCGACGTCCTGGTGGCGGCGGGCTGTAAGCGTGTAGTGCTCGTTTCGCGCAGCGGGCGGGTGAAAAGCTACGAGGGCCAGGACCTACACGGGAGGCTGCAGCGGCTGCAGGCGGCCGCGGACGCCCTCAACTGCGAGGTGTCTGTACAGAGCTGCGACGTGGGATGCGAGGAGGACCTCCGAGCGCTCCTGCAGCGAGAGCGGAGGCTGGGCAAACTCGACGTGATCGTTCATGCTGCTGGGGTGCTGGCAAACGCACGCCTCAAGGATCAGAACACAGACCGGGTGCAGGCCGTGTTCAACGCTAAGGCCAAGGCCGCGTGGTTTGTCCACCAGCAAACGCTCGAAGACGATTTGAAATCCTTCGTGCTCTTCTCTTCCGTCGCCGCGTTGATGGGCCACGTGGGAATGGCGAACTACTGCGCGTCGAATGCCTTCTTGGACGCCTTGGCTTGCTACAGGAGGACTCTCAAGTTGCCGGCGGTGTCCATCCAGTGGCCTGCCATCGCCGACGTGGGCATGGCGGCGGCGATGGACAGTGAGTGGCGGCCGCATCCGGATACAATCTTGGAAAGACAGTTGGCGCAGGCGGTATTTGGGCAGGTTTGGCGATCTTCCTCTACTCCTCCGATGGACATGCCAGTGCTCTCGCCTATCCCGGTGGGCTTCTTCAGCGATACAAATCCTCTACTGCAAGCGCCCTTTGCCAGAGCTTTGGTGGAGCATGTGATGCCGTTCCAGAGGCAGGCAGCGCAGCAGGTGGAAGGCGATGGGACGAGAGGGTCCAGCAGAGGTCAGGGTGAGCAGCAGCAAACAGTGATCAAGCAGCAAGAAAGGGAGGTGGGCGAGCACTTCCATCAGCCCGAGCCTCACGCCGCTGCCAGCAAGTGGTCGCTGCGAGCTGTCTTTTCGGAGGTTGCGGTGGCAGTGCAGAGTGTCCTGGGTGCTGACGGACCTGGGGTCGGTCCTGATGCCAATATTCTGGAGGCTGATCTTGACTCTTTGGCCCTTGGTCAGTTGGTTCATAACATGAGGACCAGATTTGACTTGGAAATCTCGCCGATGGCAATTTTCACCTATCCCACTGTGAAGGAATTGGGCCAACATATCTATGAACGTTTGTATGCGACTTGCAGTGTTGCGACTCCGGCGTCTTCTGACAAGACGCATGAAGGCATCATTGAGCAGCACAAAGTCGACGTGAGCGAACGTGAGCATGGGGCTGGATCCCAGGCCAATGCAGATAAGCCGTCGCTGCGAGCCACCGATGCTGAGTGTGTGGAGGGAGCTCCGCAGGCTGCTACGAGCTCTGTGACGACAACGAAGCCGGGCCCTGTGGTGCCGACGAAGTCGATCTGGGTGGATGGGAGTATGGTAACCGCCAGCCGCGGATCGAATCGGATTGAGGGGGTGCTGGTGTGCTATCAGGAGGGGCGCAAGAGCCGGATGCCCATCGTCGACATGCATTCCATGCTTGGCGTGGGACTTGGCCTTATGATCCGAAAGTTCACGACCGACCCTGAGCAGCCTGTGTACAGCTTCCAAGCCCCAGAGCTCTGCATGCTCGAAGACCAGGAAGACAACTTGTCATCCAAGGCGGAACAGGTCCTGTCTGAGATAGGGGAGTCTCTGCAGTCGCGGATCAAATACTACTATGGTGTGTACCAACGGCACATCGGGTCTGTTGGCGCCCACCTGGTGGGCTACTCCTCTGGCGGCATTCTAGCACGCGAGCTGGCTTTTCAGCTCCAGCAAGACGGGCTGCCAACAACACTGACACTTGTGGATCCTCCGTTTCCGCTGCCAGCCTTTGGGTCTGTCGCAATGCCGTTGGTGGAGCGCTTGCTGCGAGTCCTAAGAATTGTTCAAAAAACTTCGTTGCCCCCGAAAGAGATCAGGAGTGAAATCAAGGCGCTGGAGGTGCGCTTCTGGGGCAAGCTCCGCGTTGACTCGTTGACCGTGTCGGAGTTGCGCACTGAGCTGGACACACTGGACCCCAAACTCTACTCGCTTCTGGATTTGGCGGTTAGGAACTGTGATTGGGAAGCACAAACAAGGCAGACGCTCCCCGCTCCCAAGGGCACGGCCACCATTTTTCTGCTCGACGGCCGTTGGCAGAAAGAACAGTGGGCTGAGTTTTATAGCGACCAGATAGAAAAGTTGCCTGACGGCACGCCCTGGAGTCGCGAGGAGCTGTACGGCTGGAGGCGGCTGATCCGTGACCTAGAGGTAAAGGAGGCTCAGGGTTACCATCCCTTCTTCTACACAAAGAAGGACAACACTGACAAACTTGCCAGCCATTTATTGGGGCTCTGCATGAGAGCGCTCAATCCTCCCATCCCCCAACCACCAGCAGGGCTGGAAGAGGAGCAGTTTGTGTCCAAAGTGATGACGTTGGGTTCTGGCTGCAACAAGAGCCCCTCTCCTGCACAGCAGGACGCAGGGGCTGTCAGTCACATGAGTTTCGATATGGATCGGGACCTGAGTCATTTCCGCAACCCGATTGAATCCACCCTTTGCTGCCTGCGTAAGGGCGATCCAGGCAAAATGCCCATCGTCTTGGTCCATGGCCTTTTTGGACAGTTCTACGGCACACAGATCCTGCAGGTCCTGGACCGCACACGGCCAGTGTACTGCTTCCAGGCCGTCGAGTGGGTCAATGGGGATATTTTTGACTCTTCACAGGCACGCATGCAGCACTATTGCGCCGTCTACCGGCGTCACTTCGGGAACATTGGGGCGCATCTCGTTGGGTGGTCAGCTGGTGCCTTTTACGTGCGTGAGATGGCGTTCCTGTTCAAGGAGGTAGGGCTTGTGTTTTCCTTGACATTAATCGACCCACCCATCACCATGCTCAGGCACCTCCCGGAGTTGCTGAGGGATGGCACATTTAAATGGGAATTGCAGTTCCTGGAAGAGCTAGGGCGCGCGCTGGACGGGGACGCATCAAAACTGCTGGATCCACTATTGCGGCAGCTCAGGTCTGGTAGCATCCAGGACAGCGCAACATTTAGGAGAGAGCTGAATGCAATCCACCCAAAGATGTCCAGGCTTGTGGCAATCACCCGCAATTTGTTGATGTCACTCAAGGACGTCAGCTCTGAGCTGCTGTGCACTGACCGACCAGTGCGGATGTTCGTTGCGGAAAACAGCGAATATCAGTTTCACCTGTGGGACTGGTTACAAGACAGGCACGGTGGCGAGGAGTTGGATCAGAGCACATGCAGCCAGAGCCGTGCATGGGGCTGGTTTGACCTAATCCAGCAGTTACACACGGCTGAAGTGCGCGGCGCACATCATCTATTCTGGTTGTATGCTGAGAATGTGCAGGCGCTGGGGAGCCACTTGGAAAGGGAAATCGATTTTTTTGAAGGGAAGTGAAGTTTCATTGCGTGGCACCACACTGCTGGGTGTGCTATTGTGTGAGAGCTGCCTTCGCACCAATTTACGGTAGATGATGCGTGCATCCCTGCACACATTGCTGTCCTAAAACCAGCCCCAGAACCAGGTCCAAGCTTTTTTTTTAGATGCGAAATCTTAATTTTTAGCACTTATCTTATTTTTTAGCATAAAAAAAAAGTTGCACGGGGGGGGGTTACAAGGAGTGCTACTGCATCAAGCCAACCCCTGCCCATGTTCACAACTTCATACAGTAGGGGAACCTGGGTTTCGGGACTGACCCAATATGCACCCAGTGGCCCTCTTTCCTTGTTGCCTGCTGCATGCGGTGAGGAGGTACCCTATGCAGGGATGTCATGAATGTGGAAGGTTTTGGGTGCATTACGCAGAACTTGTGTTTCACAACAGGGGTGTCCCTTTGGAGCTGGGGGGCCTATGCAGAGAGTTCATCGGAGAGGATCACAGGTAATGTCTGAATGTTGTAAAGTATGGTACTCAGCCACCTTGGCCAGAGCCCATGTGCACAATTTCATCTGCTCAGAGAACAGGGGTTTCCCTTCGCTGGGGGACCTATGCAGAGAGGTCATTTGAACGGATCATAGGTAATGCCTGGATTTTGTGAAGTAGGGCACTCAACCATGTTGGCCAGATTTCGTCGGGCAGGTCCAGGCATGCTTGAGGGAGGCAGCGATGACTAGTTCTGATACGGTAGATGAAACGTTGTCCGGAGTAACAGGTGCCGTTGCCTCGGTCCGCGTGAACACCCAACTGTGGCTTGCGGAAATGCATGGAATCCCCCAACATTTCATTGGGTACAAGTCAAAGTGGTGGGCAGAAAGTGCCAAGGATTGGTCCCTTTGGAATATGTCCGACCACCTTACGCGAAGGTTCGGGCACCGTTGAAGCATTTGTTTGCCGCGATGACAGCACAAATGCAGCGCATTTGTGGAAAGAGACCCAAAACGAAACGGGGGGGGGGGGTACTTGATGACTTTTGAAAGGGAAAAACCTGTCCGATGTCTTTGAGAAGTCGCATGACAACTGAGGGGGCTGATGCCTGCAAGGGCAACAGAGGCATTGGCAGGCCTGTTGTGGGGGAGTGTACATTCCCAAACGATCGTCTGGAGCTTCCATCCAGGACGGTCATCTCATGTGCCAAGGCAATGAGGTCAGCTTTTTTATACCGGGCCTATTTTTTCATACCAGGCCGCAGCAAGCAAGAGCAACAACAGCAAGCAAGAGCAGAATTGTTTTGGGCATTGTACCATTTCAGTCCAGGTGCAGGTCCAGACTGA
This sequence comes from Eutreptiella sp. 'Long Island Sound 2002', assembly GCA_964036045.1. Taxonomy (NCBI): domain Eukaryota; phylum Euglenozoa; class Euglenophyceae; order Eutreptiales; family Eutreptiaceae; genus Eutreptiella; species Eutreptiella sp. 'Long Island Sound 2002'. The sequence goes on along the minus strand of OZ038398.1, from coordinate 25,731,359 downwards.
CTCAGACTGACCACCCATGTCTTTTTTGCCCACGGTGCTCATGCTTTTTCATTTTTTCTGCTCTGCCAGAAAACCAGAAAAAAAAAATAAAAATTCGAGAATCCGAAAATCCGAAAATCCGAGAATTCTCCTTTTGTGGAAAAAAAAAAAAAAAAAAAACCCCCGGAAAGTTCAGTTTCAGTTTTTTCGGGGAAAAAAAAAAAAAAAATTCGAGAATCCGAAAATCCGAAAATCCGAGAATTCTCGTTTTGTGGAAAAAAAAAAAAAAAAAAAACCAGAAAACCAGAAAACCAGGAAACCAGAGAAAAAAAAAAAAAATCCGAGCATCCGAAAATCCGAAAATCCGAGAATTCTCGTTTTCTGGAAAAAATAAAAAAAAAAAAACAAACCAGAAAACCAGAAAACCAGAAAAAAAAAAACATTCCGAGAATCCGAAAATCCGAAAATCCGAGAATTCTCGTTTTGTGGAAAAAAAAAAAAAAATCCAAGCATCCAAAAATCCGAGAATTCTCGTTTTGTGGAAAAAATATAAAAAGAAAAAAAAATCAGAAACCAGAAAACCAGAAAAAAAAAAAAAAAAAAAGAATTCGAGAATCCGAAAATCGGAGAGTTCTCGTTGTGTGAAAAAAAAAAAAATAAAAAAAAAAACCCCAAAAGTTCAATTTAAGTTTTTTCGGAAAAAAAAAAAAAATAAAAACTTGAGAATCCGAAAATCCGAAAATCCGAGAATTCTCGTTGTGTGGAGGGAAAAAAAAAAAAAAAAAAAAACCCCAGAGTTCAGTTTAGGTTTTTTCGGAAAAAGAAAAAAAAAAAAAATTCCAGAATCCGAAAATCAGACAATCCGAGAATTCTCGTTTTGTGGAAAAAAAAAAAAAAAAAAAAAACCAGAAAACCAGAAAACCAGGAAACCAGAAAAAAAAAAAAAAAGAAAAAAATCCGAGCATCCGAAAATCCGAGAATTCTCGTTTTGTGGAAAAAATAAACAGAAAAAAAAAACCAGAAAACCAGAAACCAGAAAACCAGAAAAAAAAAAAAAAAAAAATCCAAGCATCCAAAAATCCGACAATTCTCGTTTTGTGGAAAAAATAAACAGAAAAAAAAAAACCAGAAAACCAGAAACCAGAAAACCAGAAAAAAAAAAAAAAAAAAAATTCGAGCATCCGAAAATCCGAAAATCCGAGAATTCTCGTTTTGTGGAAAAAATAAAAAAAAAAAAAACCAGAAAACCAGAAACCAGAGAACCAGAAAAAAAAAAAAAAATTCGAGAATCCGAAAATCCGAAAATCGAGAATTCTCGTTTTGTTGGAAAAAAAAAAAAAAAAAAAAAAAAACCCCCAAAAGTTCAGTTTCAGTTTTTCGGGAAAAAAAAAAAAAATTCGAGAATCCGAAAATCCGAGAATCTCGTTTGGTGGAAAAAAAAAAAAAAAAAAAAAATCCCCAAAAGTTCAGTTTCAGTTTTTTGGGGGAAAAAAAATAAAAATTCGAGAATCCGAAAATCCGAAAATCGAAGAATTCTCGTTTTGTGGAAAAAAAAAAAAAAAAAACCAGAAAACCAGGAAACCACGGAAAAAAAAAAAAAAAAAATCCGAAAATCAGAAAATCGGAGAATTCTCGTTTTGTGGGAAAAAAAAAAAAAAAAAATCCAAGCATCCAAAAATCCGAGAATTCTCTTTTTGTGGAAAAAATGAAAAAAAAAAAAACCAGAAACCAGAAAGCCAGGAAAAAAAAAAAAAAAAAAATTCGAGAATCAGAAAATCCGAAAATCGGAGAATTCTCGTTTGGTGGAAAAAAAAAAAAAAAAAAAACCCCCAAAAGTTCAGTTTCAGTTTTTTCGGGAAAAAAAAAAGAAAAAAATTCGAGAATCCGATATCCGAAAATCCGAGAATTCTCGTTTTGTGGAAAAAAAAAAAAAAAAACCAGAAAACCAGAAAACCAGGAAACCAGAGAAAAAAAAAAAAAAAAATCCGAGCATCCGAAAATCCGAGAATTCTCGTTTTGTGGAAAAAATAAAAAAAAAAAAACAAACCAGAAAACCAGAAACCAGAAAACCAGAAAAAAAAAAAAAAAAATCCGAGAATCCGAAAATCAGAAAATCCGAGAATTCTCGTTTTGTGGAAAAAAAAAAAAAAAATCCAAGCATCCAAAAATCCGAGACTTCTCGTTTTGTGGAAAAAATATAAAAAAAAAAAACCAGAAAACCAGAAACCAGAAAACCAGAAAAAAAAAAAAAAAAAAAATTCGAGAATCCGGAAATCCGAAAATCGGAGAATTCTCGTTTTGTGGAAAAAAAAAATCAAAAAAAAAATCCAAGCATCCAAAAATCCAAGAATTCTCGTTTTGTGGAAAAAAAAAAAAAAAAAGACCGGAAAACCAGAAACCAGAAAACCAGAAAAAAAAAAAAAAAAATTCGAGAATCCGAAAATCCGAAGGTCGGAGAATTCTCGTTGTGTAAAAAAAAAAAAAAATAAAAAAAAAAAACCCCAAAAGTTCAGTTTAAGTTTTTTCTCCACAAAGAAGGTGTCTGGTGCATCATTTGCACAGTGGCATGTCCTGACGCCATCAAGTGGGTTACATCATCTTCACGTAATGTAGTGTGTACTGCAACAGCATGTTCTGCACGTGCTCAGCCATCTGCTCCGGTTTTGTTGGCATTCTTTACTGTTTTTTGCTTTGTGCCTTGTTTTGCAGGGTTTGCTCGGGAATGTGGATGATTCGTCCGGTGGGGTGCCCCTAGGAATTGCATTTCTGCATCCCCTCCCCACCCCTGGCTTTGTGTTTTTTTAGTTTTACCAAAATCTCCCTTTTTACCTGGCCATCTAAAAAAAAAGATTCTGCTGTTTTGACGTTTTTAAACATGCGAATGATTTTTTTTTTAGATTTTGGGTTTCGTTGGAATCTTATATTTTAGTAGAGAAATTTTTTTTTAGATGCAAAATCTTTTTTTTTGGATGTTTTTGCTCATTTTTTACCTGTGTATGCTCATTTTTTAGCTGTTTTGACTTAAATGTTAGCACTTTTCTTAAATTTTAGCGCATCTAAAAAAAAGATTTCGCATGTAAAAAAAAAGATTCCCCCGTCCACTGGTCGTGCGCACGTGTGGCAAACTGTCCGTAATGTATGATGCGTCCGTTGTGGTCGTTGGTCACGCAAAATCTATCTGCACTCCGTTTTTGATAATTTTGAGGGTGACTTTTTCAGCATGTTCAGGAAGAACATCAGCCACGACCGAAGCAATTTGTTGTTCCAAATTTCCTGTGTGTTGCACACGCGCCCCATTGCGCCTTTTGTTGGGGCCCAAGAGACAATCTTCAGGCTTATGTTTGCCGTCCTTCTCATGATATGGGCAGGATATCTTTGGATCTCCATTGGGCAAAAGCGTGATGAGTTCGAATCTCGGGATGCGGCGGACCGTGTATCGTCGTGCTTTGCACGGTTGTTTGGACACTCTCGCGCGAAGTGACCCTCTCCACCACAAGTGTCGCATGTTCTTTTCACCATGACGCCAAAAATGATATGTCGTTCTTTTTGATGTATGATTGGTGTGATGACGAATATTTGCAATCGGATTTAACTTCTAAGGTCGATTCGGGAGGGGTTGATTGAAAGTGTTGCAGGTCGGAGCCCGCTTTTGAAATGGTAGTATTCAAGTGTTTCCCGTTGAAAGTTTCGATCGCTTCCAACACCGGATTTTGGCCCAACCCCAATTGGCTTAGTGTTTTTGTCGATGTCGCACAACCAAGAAGAGAAACCCAAAACAAAACCAAGAGACGGCGCAATTTAGGCCTCGGCCCCAAGCGTGTGCTGCTGCATGTTTTGAGTTGAAACGACGGGCCGTGAGAAGGGCTGTCTTGCGTTGCTCATGCGTGGCCCATCCGTCTATCCATCCCATGTCTCAAGGACATGGTTGGTGCAGGGCACATTCTCAATGTCTAAAGTTGCCATTCATGCGGTGAACCTCTAATGGTTAAACGGATAAGCGAGGTGCTTTTGTGTTGGCTTGTTCTCCGTGGCGTAATATGCACCGCCCGTGGTAGACGAAAATGCTAGCCTATCAGCTGGCCCTACTCCCGTAGTAGTTTGCACCCTATCGGCCGGTCATACTCCCGAAGTGACCATGCAAGGCAAGAAGGGGAGAGGAGGTAGCATAGCAACAAGGGATTGGAGCAAACACTTGTTGCGGCGGTACATATTACATGCAGGCAATGGGGAGACGCCAATGCACAAGTTGAGAATTCCGGGAGGGGGGGGAGGGGGTCCGGGCGATTTCCATTCTCAATTCAATGAAAATCAGTGCTGGGCGCGTCGCTGCTGACGCTACCAGCACTCAGAACTGGTTTACCTTTGGGCGCCACGGAGAATCATTTTTCGTACCACTGCAGGTATGGATGCAGTTTTCATATTTCTAAGACCAGTGTTCACCACAAAACTGTTTTGCCAGTTTTGCCGCCGAGTAAGCCAAGTAGCTCGCACTGTTGGTCTGTGGACGTACTCCGTGGTCGCAAAGTTTGGGTTCCCAACTGAAGGTTTGTCTTGAGATGCATTGGTTGCAAGGTTTCAATTTCACAGCAGGATGCCTCACCATTCACCCTTGCCCAAGCGTCAATCGCTAAAACGAAGCGTTAGGTGACGTTCCATAGTGTGGTTCCAAGTGTTACAAGGCATAGCCACTTTTGTTCACCGCGCTGGTATGTTTGCTCCCGTGATTGGATGATGCAAAATTTGATCAGATTTAGGGCATATGGTAAATGCTCGTTTCGGCACGTTGAAGGTTTTTTGCAAAAGTGGTATGGTTGCGTAGGCGCTTCGATTGCACTATGTTCCGCGCGCCGTTTTGCATCGTTCGTGCCTTGTCACGCAAGTTGATCCTCATTTACCACTTTTGCCGCTCGAAAATTCATGGGGCAACTCTTAGTACAAATTTTGCGCAATGTATAATGTGCATTGTGAGATTCTCACAGATAATTACCATGATTTCTGGCCCCCGTACGATTCTCTACCGCTCTTCACCCGGCCATCCAACAAGAACATCAAAAGTAGGGCCGATTTGAAGGATATTTACGACAATTATTGTTTCCTGGTTGATCACTGTGATCGGCGCTCGAATATGCTAGCATTTGTTCGATGCAGTGATAGGAACTGCAAGTGTTCCCTTCAAGGATGGAGGGCTACGCAACTTCGGGCACAAATGGACCTCCTCAAGGGTTTGCCCTCTCCCATTCCCCATCCGGTGCACGCTAACCACTACATGAACAACAAGTGGCAAAGGTGATTGTGCCAAGAGATACTCACCAACCCTCTTTTCAGGGGAAGGTTCAGAATTGTAAGTATTGTCATTATGTGTTTAAGAATGACAGTGATATGGCAATGCACAAGCGGTTGGGGCACCCTCGTTCTGGAGCACTTTTCAATGAGTAGAACGGATCTCTGCTCCTATGCTTTGTGCCTTGTTTAGCCTTGGAGGGAGAGGTCTGGGCTCGGAGGGAGAGGCCCGGGATCGGAGGGAGGGGCTGAGGGAGGGAGGAGGTCAAGCCAATTCCCATTCTCGACACATTCTTCTCGACTTGTGCATTGATGTCTCCCCAATAAACATGCGGTGCCTCGGACCCAGTGTAGGGTGGACACGGGAGATGTCACGAAAATGGAAACCACCCAACTTTTGCTCATCCAACAGTCATTTTGCTTTATAATGGTCTAAAAAGGACAAATGACGTCACCCTGACCATCGCGCACATGTATACATGTCCACAGGCCAAATCATGCTCATTTTGGGGGCAAAAAGTCCCTCCGGAACGCATCTTCAAGCCTAAAACAAGAGTAAAATGGTGCCTCGTGCGCCATATATGTACACAATGTGGAAGTGAAAGATACTTTTGTAGTGCACATTGCATTGGGGACCGGCTTGCGACCTTGGTGAGGCGAAAAAGCAAAAAAAGCAAAAAAAAACACTTGTTAAGAAATACCCATACTCCCTCCAACAAGACGAAACAAGAAAACAAGCTTTATGAAAAGGTAGTAACAACTTTGGGGGGGATATCAATATTAAGAAATGGTGTAGAGTGGATTCTGACATGGGTTACTTGTGCGCAGCACATGCCATGTTGGATTTTTGTCACATTGGGATATAAAATTCATGAGCACAGGCCTGTGGCAAAAAAGTGAAAGATCCAACGAAAAGATAATCATATCAGTTGTTGATTCCACTATTTATATTCTTGCCAGAGGACAGTGTACTATGATTTCCCGAAAAAAACCCGAAAATCGGCGCTGTAGGGCACAAGGCACGATTGGGGCCAGGAGGGCATGTACTAGCGACCTCCCCGATGCACAAATCAGGCTTTCATCCGTAACAATTTCAGAGAAAATCCATCTGGAAGGTTTTACTCCCCAAGTGCCGAAAACGCGGGGGCGCCTGGGCCCGGTGACGGTATGCAAACTGCGGCCCTAGCAGACTGCGAAACAGTGCGCACGAACAGGCGGCACACGCATTTAGGACAACCGAAAAAACGACCGCAACTGATCTACTGCAACTGATCTTCTGCTAAAAGGCGACAAGGATGTTTTGAACCGTTCTGCAGCCCAAATTTATAAAATAGTTGCATTCTTTTATCGCCAAATAAGGGAACGATACCTTACTGGTAACAAGGCTACTGCTGCTGACTTTCAACTCCCTCCAAGTGAAAATCCACTCCCTCCTACTCAATTTCAACTCCCTCCTACTCAATTTCAACTCCCTCCTACTCATTTTCAACTCCCTCCTGCTCATTTTCAACTCCCTCCAAGTGAAAATCCACTCCCTCCTACTCAATTTCAACTCCCTCCTACTCAATTTCAACTTCCTCCTGCTCATTTTCAACTCCCTCCTGCTCATTTTCAACTCCCTCCTACTCATTTTCAACTCCCTCCAAGTGAAAATACACTCCCTCCTTCTCAATTTCAACTCCTTCCTACTTAATTTCAACTTCCTCCTGCTCATTTTCAACTCCCTCCTGCTCATTTTCAACTCCCTCCTACTCATTTTCAACTCCCTTCTGCTCATTTTCAACTCCCTCCAAGTTAAAATCCACTCCCTCCTACTCCATTTCAACTCCCTCCTACTCATTTTCAACTTCCTCCTACTCATTTTCAACTCCCTCCTAGATTGCCTAGATCCGGCATGTCCAGATTTGGGGGTGTTGGCGAAATCCCTTCGTCTTCCGCGTCGTCCACCATCACCTCTGCTTCTGGGTCAGGTATGGCCTCGGCTGCAACCGGTTGGTCTGACGGCTGGGATGGATTAGGCTTCGGGTCAGGCTTTGGGTCAGGCTTCGCGCTTTGGGACTCATGTTTGGGTGTGGAGATGGGCGCAGAGGTTAGTACTTGGTGCCCACACTCGGGGGTGAGTGTTTGTACCTCGGCTTGCGAGGCAAAGGAAATGCTCCGCAGAAGGTTTTATAGTATTTTCAGCACTGTGCTTTTGTTGTGCCTCTCCTGCTGCTTGCTGCTGGTGTAGGGTTCCTGCTGCTTGTTTTTGATGAGGAAAATGTCTTATTGTTGAAATACAACCAATCCGGGATAACCCAAGCCAGATATAAGCAAGTAGAAGATAAACAGGATCAAAGCATGAAGGGCTGCAGTCACAAAGAGTTAGATAAAGACAACTATCAACAATAGACCACAGCAATTAACATACATTGCAACTCAGGATGAAATGTTTTACATGTTTGAGAAAAACAGATTGAAAAACTGCCCCATGGGCTCTCACTCTTCCATAGTGCCATCTTGAGATGTGTTCTCTTTGTTTTTTGGTCCCATAGGTGCTAAGGTGGCATGGCTTGTGGCGCTGAGGTCACTGCCATGTCACATGCTTAGGCGGCTCAAGTTGCATGGTGAAAATGTGCACCAAACTGCCTCTCTACGGCACTGCGAAAAAAAAGTCCTTTTGGGGGAAACGTAAAACACAAGAACCAAAAATCCCGTGAAAAGCAATTAACTGGTCCATTTTCCTTTATTTTCAACAAAACCGACTGCCCGGGAAAATGATTTATTCCCAGAAAAATGAAGTTCTTTTTGGGAAAATCACGGCTTTTTGTTTCCTATACCACTTATGCTTTACAATAAAAACACCCGTGAGCTTTCAATTTTTTGGAAAACCAGTTTTCGAAAACCATGTTGCACGCTGCACGACAGGAAGGATTTTTTGGCACCCCTTCTTTGCGGGAGGCCTCGCGCAAACACCAACACAACAGCGCAATAAAATGCATCACAGAGAAAAATATGCCGCACAAGGTGACAGCATAAAGGTCGTCGAAGAGGAATGCATAGCGCGAGCCCTCGCGCATAATATATCAGAACAAGCGAAGAAATTACTTTTTCTTCGGAACAGTTTGCATCTTAGAACCCAGTGCCTTAGCAACGGACGTGTTACCCTTAGGCGGTGGCTTTGCGGGCGCGCTTCTTGATTGGGACTGCCGGGCTGGCTGCTTGAATGGAGCTCGGGCCCCGGTTTCCTCGGACCTCGGCTTCGCTGCCACTTTCTTCGCTGTCTTGCCCTGGGAGACCTCGCTTCCTCCTCCTCTTCTTCCTCGCTCTCCTCCTCTTCATCCCCATCGCTCTCGTCGGATTCTGCACCGGTAACCGACTTCGCTGCCTGAGGCTTGGAGGCAGTCTTCTTCTTCTTGGGGGCCGCTTCCCCACCAGTAGACTTCCGCTTTGCAGGGGCCAGTGCTTCTGCAGCTTGACCTTTCTCAACAGTCTCTTCCTTCTTCAGCGACAACGCATCAGAACCCACCTTGTCATCGCGAACCCAAAGGGGAATACCACGGTTTGCCCAGTTGGCTTGCTGGTCCCAATCACCAGACGCGTGCAGTTTCGACTCTTGTGTCAATACGTGGTTCAACTGAGTCTGCACTCTGTTAACCCAATCGGAGAGATTGTCGGAGGTAACACCAAGAAGGTACATGCGAGAATCCGGTCAATCCATGGCCGCGATCTTGCACACCAGATCCGGCTGATGATCAATGAAAACAAACGCAGGCTTGAAGCTCTTATCCTGCTTCAGGTAAAAGAGGTGAGTGTCGAAATACCACATAACCGTCGTTATCGGAAGGTGACCGCCAAATTCAACAGGATCCATCTCCTCTACTTGAGTAGGTCCAAACGTCTGATAATTCGGAATCTGCAACGAAGGAGAAGTTATTGCGCGAGGCCTCGCGCAAAGAGCGGACGTAATGAGGGAATTATACCTTTCTCGACCAGCTATCCCGTGACGCAATCAGCAACCAGCGAACGTCAAACGTTGTAGGATCCCCTGCAAGCTTCGGTTTGACTGGCCAACTGAAGATGGGAATAAGCAACATGTTGCCAATGCGCGGCGCGTTGAAATCATCGTTGAGACGCCTCTCTGTTTCCGTTTCCAGCACGTTGAATATGTTGTCAACAACAGTTTTGGGGCCGCAGATAAGGGTATCGGCACGCGCCATCTCTTCATACAGCCAGGCTGGGCACATCATCTCAGGAGCAAGATGTTCAAATATGTCGCCGTTGATGACAATCAGGTTCTTGTCAATCTCAATAAACCGCCTCGGGGGATCGTGGGTCAACGCTGCAACTCGGGTCGCCTTAACTGTGATAGTTTGACTTGACAGTGATGGATCCTGCTGTTCCACTGTCTTGAAATCACCAGTAACGCCAGCAGGTGGGGGGACCACACGGCTTCCGGTAGGCTCTTGACCCAGGAGTTTTTGGACGTTGAGGATTTTCAGGGAGGCGGGTTTGCCTTTCTCTGCCACCTGCCACAGTGGTGCGCGAATCATGGATTTCCATGCCGGCCATGGACCGCGACTTTTGCCTTCAGGTTCCCGCCAATAGCCCCATGTACCAAGAGTCACCTTCAGGGCAGGCCTTCCAAGTGCAGCAACCTCTTTGCGGGTCCGCATGTCTTTGGCTAAAGAACAGAAATGGAGAAAGTGAGGCGCACCGATGCAGAAATGGGACCCACGTCTCGTCGATGGTACACACCTTTCTCAGGTCGAACGTACTGGCCGTTGTGCGGGTGGTCCAGATGCATTGAGACCCACTGCTCAAGGATGATGTCGTCAAACGAATTCTGCAAGGATTTAAGGGTTGTTTTTTCTTCCTGCACCACTTCTGCCACTTTGTTGTAGAACTCCGGCAACAGGATTCCGTCCAGTTTCTTCAGCGCGTTCTTCGTGACTTTCTCCCCTTTGTCGTGGAACTTCTGCAGACCTTTCACAGCTTCCGGACCAGCATAGTAGGCAAACGTCATAAAATCTTTCCACAATTTATACGTTTTGTCCTGAAAGTCACAACGTTATGCGCGAGGCCTCACGCAACGAAGAGCACCGAAACAACGATTAATGAACATACGAATTGACCAGGTTGCTTCAGTTCAGCGGTTGGAACCAGGGCACTCATCTGCACAGCATCCACAATCCCGATCTTGAGATTGCTGTACGTGTCAGGTAGGCCTCGCCTCCGCTGATCTTCAACACATCGAATGAGGTTATCTGCTGCCTCATACAGCGGAATTGGCTCAACGTCTTGTGCGCTTCCTTGTGCTTGTCCCGCCAGCTTTGCACGGAAGGCCCACGGTGTCGTAGGCTTCAGAATATCGGCGATGCATACAGTATGCCACTGCTGCAGATCCAGACATGCTGTACGTCGCTTCTCCCAAATCTTCGCAATCGCTTCCCCGCTGTGCTGTCCAGATACACACCAATAATCGCCATCTGCAAATATTAGACACGTCTATGCGCGAGGGCTCGCGCAACGAGAAGAGCAAAAAGTCGGTTGGCAACATACTATTATCTTCCCAGAGGACGACGTGTAATGGGCCTGTTGGCGGTGCTGCTTTGAGTGACTGGTTTTGCATGGATGGCGGGGATGAACAGGCTTTTTTGAGAAGCCTGGACATCTCCGCCAACCTCAACCAAGAGGTGAGGGATGTGGAAGAGGACGTTGTCCTCTTTCAAAACCAATTTTTGACTTGCACTGTCATTTTGACAGGGGATGGGAAGGGGATGCAAGCAATGGGGGGGGCTGGGTCTAAGTGTTGGTTGTGCAAAGACCCCAATGGGATTGTTGAGCAAATGGGGGTGGAGTCCACCTCAAGATGGGGGTCATTCTTGAGAAGTGTGACCCCTGATAGGCGGCCGGGGGACTACCAACATGCAGCATGCCGCATCCTAAACGGCATTGCAAAGCGCATTGAGACCACCCTCCAGGCCCTCCCCCCTAGTACCCCTGGTAAGGCCCAAGCTCTTGCAGCTTTACAGGCCTTCAAACAAGCCCTCAAGGATGAGACCGCAGGCATCCCTCTTAGGGAACGCCTCCCTTCGGCCTCGAGGGCCACAGAAAAAGATTTCGATCTAACCAGCACCAAAGTTTTCCTAACCTCCCCCCCCTTCCAAAGGCAATTTGTGGAATGCCTCAAAGAGCATGTCCCCACAGTGAGGACCCCTGGGGGACCTATGTTATGGGTTGTTGTGCATGTCATGGTGAAATGCATTGAGGGTTTGTATGAGCTTTGGAGGGTGAGGGAGTTGTACACTCTAACCCAAGTGGAACGCCACCGTGCGTTGACCACAAAATTTTCAAAAGCGTGGGGAGACTCAGGTTGGTCCCCCACCAGGTGGATCCATTGGTGCTTGGCACATTCCACCTTTTTTGCCGAGAAATGGAGGAACATTTTTCAGTTTTCCTCCATCCCAACGGAGTATGGGCATGGGCCTTACAAGAGGAGGCTCAAAAATTGTTTTAAGGGTTGGTCTTTGGTGAGGCCAAGTATGTCCGTCCGCCACATGCACCATTGCATGTCCATGAACGCCCTGGAGCAAGGGCTTTTGGGACTGGAGGCAGCCAAGGCCTCAGACATTGATGACTTTGTATGAAAAACGACCACAGATGCTTTGTGCCAAGTGTTTTGTGTTGTTTGTCCTAGGGAGGGAGGGAGGAGGGGTGCGCGATAACTACCCGCGATAACTGCGCGATAACTGAGTTATCGCGCGATAACTAGCGCGATAACTAGTTAGAGCAAGGTGCTCTAACTGCGTTCTAACTCTGTTCTAACTGTGCTCTAACTCTTTGACCCCCCCCCCCCCAAAAACCACCCCCATGATGCGGGTTATGTGGGGAAAGAAAGGGGATGGGGGGTTTTTGAGGGTGCTGAATCCATTTTTTTAGGTGGTTTGCCCCAAAATTGAGGGTAGGTGGGTGTTCCAGAAATTGCGTTCTAACTAGGGGTTCCGCACCACGCCCTAGAACGCTGCATCCCACAATACGCTTCTGCAGTAACTTCGTATCTTTCCGTCTAGTCTGCCCCTTTGTCTTCTCCTGGTCGATTCTCACGTTGTCAAGCTCAACCTCCACCTGCCTCCCGTCCGGCTTCAGGTGGTCCTCGATGTCAGTACCCAAGGTTAAGCCAGGATCCGGTGTTTCCTTCTTCTTACGCCCCTTCTTTGGTGTTCCAGCCTCCGATCCCGAGGTCCCACGGTCATAGTCGGTATCTTGTCGTTCCTCGGCTGTTTTTTTGGCGGGGCTTGCCATTCTGCGATAAGAAGAAAGCCTGTATTGAAGGAAACATAACATTAAAAATGGTTAAAATCGTCGTCGATAATGCATATGTGGGGCACTTTTAGCGAATACGAGTACAGTATGGTTCAGAATGCAAAACTGAAGGGGCTCGACACTGTTTTTGACTGTTAACTTTGCGCGAGGCCTCACGCAAGAGAGGGGGTGTACTAACCTGTTGTTTCATGCTGTTTGCGCGAGGCCTCGCGCATCACTGCATGTTCTCCAATCTTCTTCGAACGTTTCGCAGCGTGTCGGCCTCTCTCTGTTCCTCCAACACACTGCGTTGGGGGATCAGCTCCGACATTTTTCGCTTGAAACCAGCCTTAAGTGGCCCCTGCTGCGTTAGCACCAACAACACAGACACAAGGACTTGTTTGTAGTGGTTAGAACCCTTTGGAATTCGAAGAGACGGTGGAAAGTTAGGTACACCCCTGCGCGGCCAATGCGGCTGAATTGTACAAGTAGGCTCAGCACACCACCTAACCCAAGGCACATATACACGCTCTGCGTTCAAGTAAGCAGTTAACCGCTGACGCACGGAATTGACAAAGGAATTGGGGATTTCACAGACGTTCACCCTGTGACCTTCTTTGCGGATAGTGATGAGCTGATACAGATCGTCAACATCTTCAATGGTTACTGCACCTCTGTTTTGGCCCTTCTTTGTCACAAGGGTGGAAAGCAGACTTTCACAAAATTCCTCGGCAAAAGCCTGTCCAGGCATGGCTGTGTGCCATGCAGTGTGGCACAATAGCGCAGTTGCAACAGTGCGTTCGTATTTTAAAAGTGTGTCCCCCATGTTCAAACGGTCTAACAGACACATAACAATCTGCAATCCCTCAGAAGCAAAAACACCCGTGTTGGCCGTCTCCCCAGCCCAATTGCACTGCCTAACGAGGTGTCCTAGGTACGGTAACATGGGACAGTATTGTGTTAACAGAACCTGCATGGCCTTACACACAGCGTAACGGAGGCGACTTTGCCGATGTGCAGGACGTGCCAGCTCAAGGGAATGACTTTTTCGGTTAAGGCGCCGTATGTGGGGGCCCATACCCAACAGCAGTGCACCAACAGTTATCTCCATTGTGATCAGCTTGGGAAAACAGGGGACTATGTCACCGCTGCGCAACAAACCCTTACGGAAAAAAGTCACAATCCTACTTCCCTCTACCGCAACAACTGACTGTGGTTTTCCCTGGTATGGAACTGCGCGGTGGCGCATCAGCAAATAAAGGCGCTAGGCCTCCCCTATCAAAACACCAACCCATCTATTGCCTTCTGCCGCAATCGGCTTTTCAACGCTGCAACGCGTCCGTTCATTTTTGCGCAGACGCAGAAAAAACACAAACAACAATCGCGCGCCCTCGTCCCCCTGTTTTAGCCCTTCCCACAGTTCTTCTGCCGTGTGGTACGGCGGTTCCTCTGAGCAGACATCGCGGAAAACTCCGGATGCTGCGGCCACTGTCTTCTCAAGGTCCACCTCTTTTTGCAGGGGCATTGTTGCTGTGAAGAATAAATGCGTACCTGTATCTATGTAAAAATCGCTGTTTGAAAAACTTTCTTGATTTCAAACATCAACCTGTCACACAGTTTTCGCGCGACCAATTATTCTGTGATTCGCTTGTCGCATGCACCATTTTCGGTTACCTGTAACTGTCTGGTGATCCCACATTTGACCAGTTAATCCTGATTGCGGTACCCAGTTGCGGCGCGCTTCTATCGCTGTTGGGCAGTGAAGCCAGCGGTGACCACAGTATGAAAACCGGAGATGCCGGCGGGACCTGTATGGGCGCCCATGCATCAGCGCCGCATCAAGGGAATGTACATGCTGTGTAGTTGGTGGATCTGTCCAATTTTGGTTTCTATGAGCGCTTGTGACCTCCATTGCGCGAGGCCTCGCGCAATGATCACCGAAACTTTAATGTTTTTCATGCGCCGTTCCATGCGCGAGGCCTCACGCTTGAAACTGCAGTTTGTTCCGGAACATTTATACTTTTCAAGATTCTTGGGTACACCATTGTTGCAGTTTTTTCGTTAATAGATCTATCTCTATCACGCAATCCCGATAATGGTACTAAGTTAGGTGTATAAATATGACAGGGTTCCATTTTTCGACAACCTGCCTAATGCGTCGTGCTGTAGCACATTAATCTGACACAAATGAACGTCTTTGCGCGAGGCCTCGCGCAAAGAATGGTCACCAAACAATACTTTTCCCTGTCTCGCCCTGTAATAGTACCCTACTTGGTCTTGGCTGAGGTCTATTCCTTGACCCTTGTTCCCATGGACACTGAAGCACAGTCACTGATCCAAATACTCCAAAGCATTTTAGATCACTAGACGTGATCTACAAACATGCCTGTGCAAAACACAGCAAACTGTCCTAAACATGCCGAAAAATCTAGACCCCATCACTACATGTTTGGTCTTCACTGCCACGGATTCTCTTCCACGAGTTATCGGGGCTGCAGCCGCCGAGCGGCTGAAGATGCAACCGAGCACGATTGACTCGAAGAGAGCGCTCACGATGAGGCTCATCACTGATGTTGTGGAGAATCCTTCGGCATTTGTGGATGAGAATGTTCAGGAGCAGCTGCGACTCACTGGCATGGGATTCCGCATCCTTCCTCGAGGGATGGCTCTCGGCGCGAGTGGAGAGGAGGATGCAGAGCGCGTCATTGCAGCTGCACGATTTTTGAGCGTCAAAGTGGAACCAGTGACTGAGCAACATGGAGTGGACGGCGATATGGTGTCTGTGGAAGTGCTGGAATCGGTTGTCCACCTGTTTGTACGGGGTCATATTACATTGCAAACCGCGAAGATGATTTCGGACGCGATGCAACCCGCTTCGGTTGTTCATGTTTTGCACCTCACAGCCTACTCAGTGATTGTCGAAGAGATTGACATCGAAGCGGTCATGCTGGTAGTGGACTGCGTGAAGCGCTGTGAACTACCGGTGGTAGTTGAAGTGACGGATACACACACAAAGGCCGATGGAAGCCGACTTGGTGAAGATGTCTTGTTGCTGATAGCGGCATCAGACCTTGCATTTGTCAGCGCAAATATCAGTTTCAGCCTTCTTCCACCAGCACGTCTCCACCCAAGATTCAAGGCTGTGGTTAGAACGGTTGATGTGGAGCAGGAAGTGAAATCTGTGCTGGCGCGGTTCCGCCAGCTTGATTCGAGTCTGCTGCGGCTGTGCAAGAAGCATCTCCCCGCTGCATGCGCGGAGGAAGCGTACCTGGTACTGGACCAGCTGCTTGTTGTGGGCAAGCAGGACGCGGAGGGCGACGGTCGAAAGTTGGTTTGTTTAGCGATGTCAGATGGTGTGGCCACCATAGAGCTCAACGATGTAGCCACGTTTAACGCTCAGACTCCTCAGCTAAATCGAGAGCTTGTGGACTGCATTCTTGAGGTGCAACAGTTGGTTGAGCGCGGAGATGTAAGGGCAGTGGTGCTGCAGGGTGCTGGTCCCCACTTCTGTACCGGCGGCTGGCAGCCCGGGACCGATAGCACTTCTGAGGAATCTCAGCGTGCTGCACTTGCGGAGACGCTGGTTTCTATCCGTCTATGCCAGCGCATAGGTACCTTAATTATGAGCCTCCCTGTGCCTGTAATTGCGGCCGTGCACGGGAAGGCCCTCGGCGGGGGCTTGGCACTGGCGTTGGCTGCTGACTTCCGGGTGTGCACGGAAGACACCATTTTCAACGTTGCAAATCTTCCACGGGGAAGGAATCCGATGTTTTTGCTGAGTATGTCGTTACCGATGACTGTTGGATCCGCCAACGCCATGAGATTGTACCTCGAAGACTCGCAGATGTCGGCACAGGACAGCCTTGCTTTCGGAATAGTTCACGCGACAGCCCCAGACACGTCTGCTGCCAAGGCTGCAGCCTTGCAGCCTGCAAGGCAACATGCTGGTACAACCAAAGCTTACCACCCAAGCCATACCTCCACGCTCTGCTCCAGGGCGAGGGCTCAGGCTGCTCGTGAGGCGTGGCATTACTGCTGCAGGGTGAAGGCTGACGCCGCTTTAAAGGCAAGTAAGGTCTCGTCCGTGCATGTTGCTCCGGTCCAGGACGCGCCAAGGAAAGCAGTTGCTGGGATGTCCCGCCTCCCAAAAACTCCGTGGGTGCAGAGGTTGGAGAGCTTGGACACAGAGACCCGGATCAAGGTGATCAGAGAGCAGATCCGCACCGAAGCGGCGCATGTAGGTGCGTCCACGGATTTCGCCGACAAGGAGGAGTGGGGCCGGGCGGGGCTCGACTCGCTGAGTATGGTGGAGATGCGGAACGCGCTGCAGCGGGAGCTGGGAGAAGCGCTGCAGCTGAGCAGCACGATGCTATTCGACTACCCAACGCTGGAGGGGCTGGTGCAGTACATCGACGCGGGGCTGTTCCCGAAGGTGGAGGATTCTGTGGAGGTGCAGCTTCCCGGGGGGATGCCAGAGCCCAGAGGCGTTGTGGGCTTTCCTGGAGGGCAAAGGGGATGGGATGGGGGAGATACCGCTGGAGAGGATGGACTGGAGAAAGTGGTATGACGGGTCAGGGGAGGAGTTGGGCAAGTGCTGCACAAATCGGGGGGCGTTCATCACAGGGGCGGCGCTCTTTGACAATGGGCGGTTTGGGATCTCGGCGGCGGAGGCGACGGCGATGGATCCGCAGCAGCGGGTGTCGCTGGAGGTGGCGTACGAGGCGATGGAGCAGGCAAAGTGTTTGGAGGCAGGACAGGATGGCATTGTAAAGGGAAGCTCAGGACAGGACAGAACAAGGTTGGTTTCTTCTGTGGACCTCTGCATTTGGCAGGGTCAGGATTACAGCAATTATGTCTAATTTTTGTTTGTTGTGCATGACATAGCCCCATATAAGTTATTTGCTGTGGTGCGTCGCAGATGCCGCTATTTGGGCACTGCAGGGCACGCGTGCGCACTGACGAGTGCATTGTTTTCTGTCTGAGAAGCACTGATTTTTATTATAAAAAGATCTGATTTTGTAGGATTTTAGCATGTTTACAGTGTATGTATTGTGCTGAGCGTCCATTATTGTTTAGGCCATGAAACGGCTTATCTGTTGAATCACTCCGTATCACCAAGTCAAGATTGATCAACTCATTTGATTTATTGCGTGCGGCAATTACAAGAAGGGCGTCGTTTCAAGGTTTTCAAAATGGGACTGCAGGAGATTCAAAATGAGAGGTTTGAAAATTCTGAGTACTGGCCGAAACAAGACTCGGAGGTCTTGAAATATTCAACAGATAAACACGACGTTTCTTTGCCTTTGCCTGTAGCTGCAGATGAGATCAATAAGAGTGAGGAGTGCAATCACAGGAGTCTACGGCCCGGCCGAGCCGTCAATCAAGACACCATCAAGGCGCCGTCCAGACCAGCGCCAGCCCCGCCCAGGACAACACGGTCGCCGTCACTGCAGGATCTGGAGAGAGAGGAACGACGCGTGCGGGAACAGCTGAGGTGTGCTCAAGAATTCACGTTCGCCAAGCTCTATGCGAATTTCGGGTACAAGTTTCAAGGTCTCTTCCATGCCCTCATGGTGCAGTTGAGTAGCGCCGACAACAAGGTCGTGGTTCACGGCGTACAAAGCGAAGAATTGCCGTGGAGGACGAAAGCAGTTCCACACAAGTCAAAGACAGCGCCGACGAAGAACAATGCGTATTCACGTGTGTTTACAAAATTGGAGTCGTCGCTGGAAGTTGCGCTGCACAAACTACAAAGTATCGTCTCGCTGTTGAGAAGTCCGCTTCCTTCTACGCCTTTCAGAGCCACAAAAAATAGTTCGTCAACTCAAGACCAAAAGGAGTCACGATGCAGCTCAAGTGAAGAGGCCAACGCCGATGGGTCACAAAAAGAGCCCTGGAAACGAAGAAAGGAGCACCGAGTGACGAATTCTACAAGCTTCGAAAAAGGTTTGGGAAATTGGGTGGCCGAACAATCTCAGGAGGTCATCAGTGAGGGCAAGCCAAGAAGAGGACGACGCGCAGGCAAAGCCGTTCAAAGACGAAGAGCTGCCCAGTACTTCAGTGAACTGGTTGACGTTCTGGTCTCCAAAGTGGAAAACAAGAAGGCCTTCAAGTGGTGTCGAACTTCCTGCCCACCGCGGTCAGAGTGGGGCCAGCGTTTGGCTTCCAAGGAAGATAAGTACAACCCTTTCCTTTAGGTTTTGAGCGCTGAGAGCGCTCTGTAACTTGCGCGTATGTCGAGCGCTTGCAGCGCTCTGTGTTATCAGTCTTTGGCGCTGTGAGCGCTTTGTTTTTTGCAACCGCTGTGCCTTGCACAGTGTGAAGCCTGTTTGGCTGCATATATGCAGGAATCTGATTTAGATTCCCTGGCATGTACATTTTCAGTATGTCAACGAGGTCTTTTTTGGCCTCTTCTTGGGCGCCAAGCGCCTTGTTTGCTGGCACTGACATGTGCCTTTGCTTTCTTTTTCGTTGTAGATACTATTTTGGATCTGCAATGAGCAGTGGTGGGATACACCCTGCTTTACACTTTGAGTGAACTCTGGTTTACTCAGTTTTGCAATTCTGTTTTGCTTTGCACCTGCCTGCTTGTGAGCAGTGTGTCTTTTTTTCTTTTTCAGCTGCTTCTGTCTTGGAGAAAAAGCAGAGTGGTTTTCCCGTTTGTTTTTCTGCTTTTGTTGGAAAAAGCAGGGGTTTTCTTTCAGTATTTTTATACTAAATTTTATCTGTGCCAGGAGCACTTCAGGTTGTGTGCCATGAGCACTTATTAGGTTTTTACACCCTGTGAGGAGTTTGAGTGGGTATAGGTTGAAACACCACTTCACCACTTCCCTAGGGCACTGTTTTGTGACAGAAATCCCTTTCAGGAGGGTAAAGCTATCTGTGGTATCAGTGGTATTCCACTAGCATGATCTGCACATAGATAGTAGCTGTTTTTACCTGGAATGAGTAGAAATAGCCAGATCACAGACAATAATATCTGTATTGTATTGTAGGTAAAGGCCTGCATGTTTTGCTATTTTTTTTCTCGGGTCAGCAACTCATTTGGGGAGTGCTGAGCCTGGGGGGGGAGTGTAAACATGCAAGGCAGCCTTTTGGGTGCTTGCGTTTTACACCCACCCAGCTCTGTCTGAGCTTTTCCCAGCCCTATGGTAAAACCCTTCGCACCCTTTTGTTTTGGGGTCTCAGCCACACATCAGGGTATGTGTGGGCTTGGGGGGGGAGTGTAAAGGGAAGCTCAGGACAGGACAGAACAAGGTTGGTTTCTTCTGTGGACCTCTGCATTTGGCAGGGTCAGGATTACAGCAATTATGTCTAATTTTTGTTTGTTGTGCATGACATAGCCCCATATAAGTTATTTGCTGTGGTGCGTCGCAGATGCCGCTATTTGGGCACTGCAGGGCACGCGTGCGCACTGACGAGTGCATTGTTTTCTGTCTGAGAAGCACTGATTTTTATTATAAAAAGATCTGATTTTGTAGGATTTTAGCATGTTTACAGTGTATGTATTGTGCTGAGCGTCCATTATTGTTTAGGCCATGAAACGGCTTATCTGTTGAATCACTCCGTATCACCAAGTCAAGATTGATCAACTCATTTGATTTATTGCGTGCGGCAATTACAAGAAGGGCGTCGTTTCAAGGTTTTCAAAATGGGACTGCAGGAGATTCAAAATGAGAGGTTTGAAAATTCTGAGTACTGGCCGAAACAAGACTCGGAGGTCTTGAAATGTAAACATGCAAGGCAGCCTTTTGGGTGCTTGCGTTTTACAGGCATGACAGGGATATTTGTTGGTGAAGCGAGTAATGACTTCTTGTTCATGAAGAGAGGAGAAGCTCCGGGGCCCTACTCGGCGACTGGAGGTGCAAACAGCATCACTGCGGCCAGGATCTCTTACACGTTTGGCCTTTACGGCCCAGCCCTGACGATTGACACGGCGTGCTCGTCGTCACTGGTGGCAATGGATGTGGCATGCAAGGTCATATGTAACCATGACTGCGAGCTGGCAGTTGCAGTGGGCGTCCAACTCAACCTCACCATGGACAACTACGTAAAGCTCAGCGCGGGCGGCATGCTTTCCCCACGAGGTCGGTGTGCGACTTTTTCCAACGAAGCAGACGGGATGGCTCGCGGAGAGGGGTGTGGTGCAGTGGTGCTGAAGCGGCTGTCGAAGGCGGCAGAAGATGGCGACGCGGTGTGGGGGGTGCTGCATGGGTCGGCGGTGAATCAGGATGGCCGTACTGCCACCCTCACTGCCCCCAACGGTCCTGCCCAAGAGCAAGTGATCCGCAGGGCGATGGAGAGGGCGGGAATCAGACCCGATGATGTGGGGTATGTGGAGGCTCACGGAACGGGGACGCGTCTGGGGGACCCGCTGGAGGTGGGGGCGCTTGTGAACGTTTTTAGGGGGCGAGAGACACCTCTCGTGGTGGGGGCTGTGAAGAGCAACATAGGGCACCTGGAGGGGGCTGCAGGGATGGCAGGGGTGATCAAGGCGGTGCTGTGCCTTCAGAACAGGCTGGTGCCGCCCAACATCCACTGTGAGCGGCTGAATGAGCTGCTGGAGCCGCTGCTGAAGGAGTGCATGTGCGAGTTTCCGCGGGAGAGCATTGGACTGGCGGCAGGGGTGTACGCGGGAGTGTCATCGTTCGGGTTTGGTGGCACGAACGCGCACGTCGAGTTGGGGCTGGCTCCGGAAGGGACAGCGGCACCGGCTCAGCCTGCGATTGACTGGCATCGGTCAGAGTTTCCGTGGCTTGAGACTAATGCAGATGTGGAGGCCACGGCTGAGTTGTGCAATAAGGATGCAGGCATTCTTGCCTTTGAGTATTATTGCCCTCGACTGTGTGTGAGGGCTGCTGATATAGAACAGTTTCATGGTCAGATTGGGAGGTACACAAATGGGAGGGGACAGGAGAACGTGACGTTTTGCAGTGATGACGAAGATGCTGTTTCGATGGCAATGTCGGCACTGCGGCGGCTGGTTGACCGGTGCCAGCTGCAGTGGAGCGACATTGGACGGCTCGAGGTCGGCACTGAGTGCCAGGTGGACCGCGCCAAATCCATCAAGACATTCCTCATGTCGCTGTTCGAGGAGCATGGCGTTTTTGATGTTCAAGGCACGGACACGTACAATGCATGTTACGGTGGCACGAACGCCCTGTTCAACGCCATCAACTGGGTCACCGGCAATTCGTGGAATGGTAAGTATGCTGTTGTCATCTGCAGCAACGCGGCCGTGCACCCCGACCCTGCACACCTCTCTGAAATCGGTGCGTCTGCTGTTGCCATGCTCATTGGTCCCGGGGCTCCCATGGTGATTGAGCCACACAAATCGACGTTCATCAAGAACGCATGGGACTTCTATCGCCCGATCGGGTGGCACAACAATGATGCTTTTCTCGATGGCGACAGCGCAACTCAGCAGTACGAGGATGCGCTACGCTACTGCCTGGACAGCTTCAGCGAAGCCGCGGGGACCAGAGACCTCCTGTCCCTCTATGATATGGTTGTTTTTCACTGCAATGCCCCATATCACTCCAAGCGCAGTCTAGCTCTGCTACATACACACCTTTATGGCGGAAAGCTGAACAAGGAGGAGCGTGACACACTGTATGAGCAATACGCCAAGGCTGGTACAACCATCAGTGCACAGAATGCTACGACGTATACCTGCCCACTCTATGCCTGCCTCCTCTCGCTGGCGTTGGAGAAGGGAGAGGACTTAGTCGGTAAGCGGGTGCTGTGCTACTCTTACGGCTCCGGCTGCGCAGCGAGCCTCTACGGCATCCGTGTGTGTGGCGTGCCGCAACATCCTTGTGGGTTATTGGAAGAGTTGAGGTCACGTGTTCCAAAGACAGTTGACGAAACACTGCGACTCGTGCAAGCCTTCGAGGACACATACGGCCGCTTCGGTTTCACACCCTCGCACACAGCAGACCGACAACGTGGTGCCTACTATCTCAGCAGCGTGGACGCAGCAGGGGTACGGCTGTACGAGGAACACACCTCGAGAGGAGTGCAGGTCGACAATTCTGCCGTTGACGTTACGAGAATCACCCTGATGCAACAGACAATTGACTCGACGCTCGTTGACGAAATCTTGGAGGCAATCCAGCCTGGGCGCATGCACATCATCACGAGCGCATGCGACAACTTCTGTCTTGGTGGTTCTGAGGGCGGCGAAATCGACCTAAACAGCTTCCTAAGTAAAGTTCCAAAATTTGGAGACCTCATGACGTGCCTGTCCAAGTGCGACATGCCGACCATTGTGGTGTGTCACGGCGCAACAAGAGGGGGTGGGATGCTGTTCCCAGGCATTGCAGACATCGTGCTGGCAACCGACGACGCCTCGTTTGGATTACCAGAGATCAGAAGAGGGGTCCTCCCAGCGGTTGTTTCTGTTGCTTTGCAGAAGCGGCTGGATTGTCGAACGTCTCGAAAGTGGATGCTGACGGGAGACCGAGTCAATGCTGTGGAGGCGCAGGCTGCCGGCCTTGTAGACGGCATTGTGGGCACCACATCAGGTGAGACAATGGAAGAAGCTCTTGAGCGTGTTCTTCACGGCCTCAGGCAGAGTCCGCTGCATCTCCTGCAATCGTACAAGCGAGTTGTCGCTTCGCATGGGCATCTTGAAACGGCTGTGGTGGAAAGCGGGGTTGGGAGGCTTGCTGCAAAGCTGTTGAGCAAGGATGGGGATAACGTGGAAAGCTCAGACGGAGTGGTGATGAGCTGGCCGAGCCCAGGCATCTGTTTGATTTCATTCACAGATACACTTCAGGAAAGCAACCTGAGCTGGGGTCTCGTGGAGGGGTTGCGGTCGCGTTTGCCAAAACTGAGCGAATCGGATGGTCTGAAGGCAATCGTGCTGGACGCATCCAGAGTGTGCCTTGCAGGGAATGTCGGCTTGTGGGACTGGATTCGCCTCCTCAATGGTAGCAATGAAGATCTGGAAGTAGACACAACTGCATCATCTCTCCATCGTGTTGCTTCTGCTTATGCAACGCTGTTCACAGGCGTTCCGGTCCCAGTGATCATGGTAGTGAGCGGGGAGGTCTGCGGTCCTGGCCTGGCTGTCGCGCTTTCCGCAGATTACAGGGTAGCAGAGCCTGGAGCTCGCTTCAATTACGCCTGCACAGAGTCGAACCAACTGTTCGGTGTGGATGAGAGCATGTCACGACTTGTTGGAGAGTGCGAGTGGGCAGCAGTCTTGCGGGAGCATGAAGGGATGGTGCACGAAGACAGAGCTGGTGAGCTGGGACTCACCTTGACATGCAACTCTGAGTCATCTGCACTCGACAGGGCGCTGCATCTGGCAGCAGAAGTGGCATCGGCGCCCTCCTATGGTGTACGAGCAACCCTCAGTCTGATTCGGCATCAATCAGATGCAGGGGCAATTGCACTGCGATGTGTATCTCTTGCGAGAAGTCTTTTGCGCAAGTCAGTTTGCAACGCAGCCCTCTCGAATCAGCAAGAGATGCAGGAAGTGCGAGAGGGTGGACCAAAAGGTGACGTGGCAGCCTCGACGTCTGTGGTGGTGATAGATAGCAAGATGACCGCAGATGAACTGCTCAATCGTCTCATGACTGTCTCCAGACAGGCAGAGGGACAGACAATTTTCGTGCATGTGACGGAGAAAGGGGACCTGCTAGAGACGGCGGCGGGGACTGAAGCGCTGCTATCGATGCTTGAATGGTTTTTGAGACCACAGCCGGCAGTGTGCGTGCAGTATTTCAGCAGTACGGAGGAGAAGAGCATGCTGCTGGCCCTGGCGGCAGACGTGACGATGGCATCCCCCGATGTGAGATTTCGCACGTCTCAGCTGTCACCAGTATTGGTGGCATGCCTGGTGCGGAAGCTTGGCGCAGCTGGATTCGGCCTTGCAGCCTACCACGGCGATGCAGGGATGTGGGCGACTGCTGGCCTGAAGGTTGGTGTCATTGACAGGGTTATGGACTTGCACGTTGATGACGTGGATGTGGGCTCATGGGTAGGAAGCAGTATTTCAGAGGCAGTGATATCCGTGGCAATGCGACAAGCATGTGGCTCACATGCGGTTGGCAGCGTTGAGATTCACTGGATGTGCGATGGCGTTGCTCGGTTAAGGCTGCCTACGGTGGCTTTGCTGCCAACAGCCCTGCAAGTTCTGCAAGAGAAGTCTAAGACCCTTAAAGCAGTTGTATTTGACGCAACGGACGGAGAGAGTGAGCAGGGCTTTGCTACCCTGGAACTCTCTGCACTAATCCAGGCCTTTGCTGCAGCAGCAGCGTTCAAACGCGGTCTGGAAGATCTACGTGTGCCAGTCTTTACCCTCCTTGCTGGCAAGATTTCAGCGCTGGGTGCACTTGTTGCGTGCGCTTCTGACGTCCGCGTTGGTAGTGAGAGCACCACCTTTGACTTCACAGACCCCATCACTGCATGTCTGGTCTTCACTGCCACGGATTCTCTTCCACGAGTTATCGGGGCTGCAGCCGCCGAGCGGCTGAAGATGCAACCGAGCACGATTGACTCGAAGAGAGCGCTCACGATGAGGCTCATCACTGATGTTGTGGAGAATCCTTCGGCATTTGTGGATGAGAATGTTCAGGAGCAGCTGCGACTCACTGGCATGGGATTCCGCATCCTTCCTCGAGGGATGGCTCTCGGCGCGAGTGGAGAGGAGGATGCAGAGCGCGTCATTGCAGCTGCACGATTTTTGAGCGTCAAAGTGGAACCAGTGACTGAGCAACATGGAGTGGACGGCGATATGGTGTCTGTGGAAGTGCTGGAATCGGTTGTCCACCTGTTTGTACGGGGTCATATTACATTGCAAACCGCGAAGATGATTTCGGACGCGATGCAACCCGCTTCGGTTGTTCATGTTTTGCACCTCACAGCCTACTCAGTGATTGTCGAAGAGATTGACATCGAAGCGGTCATGCTGGTAGTGGACTGCGTGAAGCGCTGTGAACTACAGGTGGTAGTTGAAGTGACGGATACACACACAAAGGCCGATGGAAGCCGACTTGGTGAAGATGTCTTGTTGCTGATAGCGGCATCAGACCTTGCATTTGTCAGCGCAAATATCAGTTTCAGCCTTCTTCCACCAGCACGTCTCCACCCAAGATTCAAGGCTGTGGTTAGAACGGTTGATGTGGAGCAGGAAGTGAAATCTGTGCTGGCGCGGTTCCGCCAGCTTGATTCGAGTCTGCTGCGGCTGTGCAAGAAGCATCTCCCCGCTGCATGCGCGGAGGAAGCGTACCTGGTACTGGACCAGCTGCTTGTTGTGGGCAAGCAGGACGCGGAGGGCGACGGTCGAAAGTTGGTTTGTTTAGCGATGTCAGACGGTGTGGCCACCATAGAGCTCAACGATGTAGCCATGTTCAACGCCATGAGCATCAAACTATTGGGAGATCTTCTGAGCTGCATTCTTGAGGTGCAACAGTTGGTTGAGCGCGGAGATGTAAGGGCAGTGGTGCTGCAGGGTGCTGGTCCCCACTTCTGTACCGGCGGCTGGCAGACAGAAAGCTCCACTGAAAACCCTTTAGTGGACGCGACTGCCCTTATGCGCTGCGAGCGCATAGCTGCTATGATCCGAAGCCTCCCTGTGCCTGTAATTGCGGCCGTGCACGGGAAGGTCATCGGCGGGGGCTTGGCACTGGCGTTGGCTGCTGACTTCCGGGTGTGCTCTGAAGACACCATTTTCAACCTCGGAAATCTTCCACGGGGAAGGAATCCGCTGTTTCTGCTGAGTATGTCGTCACCGCTGACTGTTGGATCCGCCAACGCCATGAGATTGTACCTCGAAGACTCGCAGATGTCGGCACAGGACAGCCTTGTTTTCGGGATAGTTCACGCGACAGCCCCAGACACGTCTGCTGCCACACTTTCTGAGTGTCTATTTTTTTTCGATTGACCCTCAGCATTTTGTTGATGGATCCACCAGTAGTCCAGGCTATTCGGTGATTGGAGAAAATCCTGGGCTGTTCAAGTTCTGGAGCCTTTCCCGCAGTTTTCAAATCATCATCTCAATTCCCGAGTTCAAATCCACGCTCGCAATCTTTCAATTGACGCCAAGCCACCTTTTCGTTCATCCCGAAAACACCATGAATTTCACCCTATTTGGAAGCTCCAAAGCCGCCGATGATGGCCTTTCAACGCTATTCAACTATTCTCCGTCACACCTCTTTCAAAAACACCAAGCCTCAAATTCGCCGTTGCAAACACGCTTTCCGTCACGCCAACTTGAAGCCATTGAAGGCAAAATATTTGACACACGCCAACGCATTTTCGTTCCCGAAGTCTACCGCCGACTACAAGACTACTCCGAGTTTTACCTGGATGTGGAAGGCACCGATATTCAATCCGCCTTCGTTGGGAGCAACTCCACGGAAATTCTAGATCGAGGTAGGGTCTCTTCCGTTGCGCACAATAACTACAACGAGCTCGAAAAGCTTTTGTTCAAGCACAAGCGTTTCTACCTAAAGCCGTATGAGTTGGACTATTCCCAAGCCGAAGCCAAGGAGTCTCCACCCACCGCCACCCCGTGGGCTAAACAATTAAGAACCGTGCTAGATAAAGCCAAAGAAGAGAACAAAGACCTCAAAGGATGGTTCGTTATTCCGGCGTGGGACGCTCAAGTGGTTGCCGCCACCTTTCGCATGCTAGGCTCAACTTCCGCCCTTTTTCCTCTTCTTCCGTACATTTCTAGCGTGATATGTATGCACGGGGCGCAACTCCGGGACGCCTACAAGGTCAAAAGGGACGGCAAAGACTCCTACGAGTTCCGCACGAGCGGCCATCAAACGATGCCGTATGTTGCCTTGCTCCTAAACACCTCTTCCTTTGACGGGTGCCGATATGAAGACATCAATTTTAAGTTTGAACCTTTCCGCTTCGCCGCCAAGCACGCCCATCCAACGGTGCGAGACCTCCGGTTGCACAAAACACTACGTTTTGAGGTGAGCATAGAATTCCTTGATCACATTGAGCCTTCGCCGCCGGAAGAGAGAGATAAAACTAAACCAAGGCAACGCAAAATTGGAGACGCCCGTGCTTTCATGAAGTTAATGAACGAAATGTTTGTCCCCGCGCTAGCAAACGTATCGGTGAACACCAAAAATGCCTACTACCCGTTTGGCCACATAGTCCCTTCCGAGAGCCCGCATTGGGCCTACTACCGGTTTGATTGGGAACTCCCATCTCGCTTTGCCGACGAGCTCATGTTTAAGGTCCGAGAGTGCGCCCAATTCCTCACCGGAGAACTCCTTGCAATGGACATGCACGCTTTGCCGACTACCGAAGTGTATCGAGCCGTGATCGCTAGGGACCGAAAGGAAAGAAACAAAGACCTACAAGCTCCGGAAATGCTCACCATGATGATCGCCAACCTGCCCGGTGGACGGGGCGCCTCACCGCCCCTAGGAGCGATGTTCCGGTCTAAAGATTCCTTGGTCGTGGCGATTGACACCACTCACGCGCCGTGCGACGTCATGAAGACCGGTGTCCAAACGTTAGCTATCCGCTTCTTCCACTCATGCGGCATTGTCCTCTTTCATGGCATAGATGGGCAATTAGTGCGGTTCTCGTCACGATCCGACGGCAACGCGAGGTCCGCGCCTTCGGGCGCCCCCGAGCGAGCCCACGCGACGCCGGCCCCGCCCTCATACGACTCATCTAAGGCCCCGAAGACCGCCGTGCTCCTAGTGGCCCCAAGATCGGCGCACGCTCTCGACTTGCGCGTCCAAGCGGGGTTTCTTGGCCCGTACGTGTCGTTCGAGCCCACACGGCCTCCCTACGAACACCAACAAGCCTACCTCGTGGTCTACGAAAAGGGGGAATCCGCGCTGCTAGCGCATGATTTCAAATATGGAGACGCTGCCTTTGCCCCACTACACCGAAACCTCATCGCCCTCGAGAAGATCCTCCCCGCTCAAGACCCGGATGTGGCCGAGCACGAACAACCCATAGTGCAGCGCCTCCAAGCGGGAGCCGCCTTGGGGTCCACGGCCTTCGTGTCCCAACTTGTCACCGCCCTTCGTGAAAGGCCCGCTACGGGGCTGACTGAGCGCATCAGCGAGTGGAACGCGGCACCGGAGGACGCCGGCGCCGCTACGCCAACGCCGGGACCAAGCCGCATCGAAGAGATGTCCGAGACCAGCGTCCCGCTGCTTGCTCCACTAGGAGGCGAGGCGACCACCCTCCTACCCCCCGACCACGGTGCCCCCACCCCCGCCTCGGATATTCAAATCGACCCCCGCCTCCCCGCTGGTTTTTATTACGTCCGCGACGTATTCTCCGAAAGCCAAGAGGAAACGGTAAAAAAGATTCTCCACGACAACACGTGGGAGAAGTACCACGGGCGCTCAGTCCAACACTTCGGCCACGCATACCTCGGCCCGAGCAAAGTCGCCGCCACGTCCCCCATCCCGGAAGAGTTTTCCTCCATCCTCCAAACCTACAATGCCGCGCTGGAGCGGCTAGGCCTCTCACACCCTCCTCCCAACCAAATCACGGGCACAATGTATCTCCCGGGAGAGGGCATCGGCTACCACGGGGACGACCCCTTGCTAGGCGACCCAGTGTCCATTTTTGGTTCCCAATCGGACACCACAATGTTCTTTAAGAACCCCTCCAACGGGGACTCCTTTCGCATCCGCCTGTTTGCCCGCTCTCTCCTGGTCCTCACGGGGGCCGCACGCCATGAGTGGCACCACGGTATACCTCGACGGAGAGAAGACGAAGTGTTTGGGCTAACCGTCCCTCGTACCGTCCCTCGCCTCGCTCTAATCCTCCGACACATACCACAGGCAAGCTAACCCACGAAAGCCAGAGGGCCGGGTACCCGCCTCCTGCACTGTCCAGCCCCCTCTACCTGAACACAAAAGGGCCAAGATTCAGTGAACCACCGGCCCAGTCACGGCTTCCACCATCACAGGCAAGGGACTAGACGACGAGCTCACCTCGGCCGGGATACCGGCCGACCAAATTCAGCACTTTCTTTGCCTTAGCCAGCCCAGCCAGCCCGGCTCCCCAGTGCCCCCCCAGCCCCCCCCTATCCCGCCCCCCCCGAGATCCAAAACGCGCCTACGGAAGGGTTACCAACGGCCTCACCGCCCCCCCATACCCCTCCCTTCAGAACTGCGTTTTCTATCCCACAACTTGCAGAAGAAACCCATAGTGAGCAGCCAAATTCTCCGACACCTCAAGAACGACTTCGACATCCTCTTCCTCCAAGAAATCAATCACGCCCCCATCCTCCCCCACGTATACGCCTACGGTTCGGGCACTAAAGCCACCATCGTTTCGAATATCAGCCAAGACAAACACTCCAGAGGCGAGCATGGTTCCGTCTTGGTCTGTTCCCCCCGGCTCTCCCGCTTCGTTACCCCCCTTCCCCGACTAGATACAGAAGGGATGCTGGCGGCAGCCGTTCTCACTCTCCCGGGGGCCCCGCCCACCTTGCTGGTCTCGGTATACGCCCCAAGCACGGACGTCCACCGCTCAAAAATTGAAAACATCCTACGGCCACTCATGCATCAGTATCCTAACCACGTCCTCGGTGGGGACACCAATTGCATAATGTGCCCTGAACTAGACGGATCGAACCTCCAAACGGACAACGAATGGCCGTGGCTTCGCAGACAGATCACGAGCGACCCGCCGCGCCTCATCGATACCTTTCGGCACTTTCACCCGACCGAGCGGTCCTTCTCCCGATACCCCACCCCGTACAGGGCAAGCAGTAGCCGCCTTGACCATATTTTGCTCTCCCCGGCGGCCTCGGAATTTTTTGCCCCCACCTCTGCAACCATCCAAACCGACGACAAAACGTCAGACCACCACCCAGTCACGTACACCTCTCAAGTCCCCCCTCACCCTTTTACCGAAGCTCCCACAACTAAGAGGAAAGTTTTCCGAATACTGACGGAGCGGGAACGCTCCAAGCACCACGACTCCCTTGCCCCCCTGGCGCGGTGGTGCGAGTCTACCCTCCCCCGCTTTGAGTCCTTGTCCTCGGCGGACATCGAGCTTTTCACAGACGTCGTGCTGGAGGAAGTGGCGACCAGCTACCACAGTATCACCACGCCGTCACGCCCTACCTCCTCGGCTCTGGTAAAGAAAATCAAAGAGTCCCTGCAAACCCTGCCCCCCCCCAGCCATCCCAACTACCCCGCTTCCATGGACACGCTCAACAAACTCGTCAAGGAGTGGGAAACCAAAGTGAACAAGGCCGCAACCACCAAAATCCATCGGTGCCTAGTGAGGAAAACTAGGATCAAACGCACCATCAACGAGGCGCTCAACCCCGTGGAACGAGGTGAAATAACGCTGAAGCGCCCGGGCACCACACAGCTCGTCTCCACCCCCAAAGAAGTGGGCTCTATTTTCTCTTCTACACTCCTCACCCTGGGGGGCAGCCTCGAATACGCACCGCCGAACACTCTAGTGGATCGCCTACTCGCACACTCCCCCGCCTGCCCCGAACCCACAAAACACGGCCTCCTCCCTGACATTACCTGGGAATCGTTACGCAACACGCTTAAGAGGTCCAAGCCCAACAAGGCGGGGGGGCGGGACTTCACCAACAACTACACTTTGCACGTCTCCCCCCCCCCTATCCAACAATTCATTTGGAAGGTATGCAACTACTACCTCCACCGGCCGTTGCCCGAGAAATGGCTCGAAGCCAACATTATCTTGCTTTTTAAGAAAGGGGACGTGATGAACCCGGTAAATTACAGGCCTATAGCCTTGCTGAACAGCGTTTACAAAATAATTGCAACACACGCCAATCGAGAGCTACTGGCAGCGGCCATTGAACATTCCATCATACACCCCACCCAGTTCGGCGGGCTTCCGAACCGCAGATGCCAGGACCACATTTTCAACCTCTTATCCACGTTTCGGGAATCGGTCGGTAGCTACAGCCTCTACATTGATTTCAATAAGGCTTTTAACTCCGTCCCCCACACCACCCTCTTCACAGTTCTGTCCCGCCTGAACTTTCCTACGCCCCTCGTAAACCTCATTCAATCCTTGTACCGTGCCCCTCGCGACTTCCCAGTGGTGTCAGGTCAAACCCACTCCTCACACCTGCAAACCAGAGGCGTTCGGCAAGGATGCCCCATGTCACCAATCCTTTTCTGCCTCTACCTGAATGTGCTCCTCTTCGCCTTGCCGTCCCACGTCACTGCACCCCCCTCCCCACACGAATCGGGCCACGCCTTTGTTGACGACCTCCTCTATCGATCAGAGAATGGGGACCGCATACAGAATCGGCCACACTCCAGTTTTCGGACGGCACCACCCACACCATCAAAAACCCCGGTCTCCGCCGTAACGAGAAAGAATACACCTTTCAAAACCCAGCCATTTCTGTCCTCCCTCAACTGGCGGGGCGCCACGAACTGCTCACCCCCCCCCTTCTTCACCCTCAAGAATACATCCTCAACCCCCCCCCCGGGCCATACGGCGGGGTCCTACTCGACTCGTCACTGCATGGCGAGCTGTACCGGCTCCCAGATGAACCTCACTCCCTTGACCCCGACGACCTCGAAGAATGGGGTTGTGAAGCAGCCCTTGCCCTCCTCCTCGCATCGTCCCCCGGCACGACATGGGTGTACTTGGATGGCTCAGCGGGCGCCTTGGGCTACGGGTCGGCGGCCTCCCTGTTTTTTCCAAATGGCTCCAGATGGGTACTGTGCCAAACGTCCCCGTACCGTTCATCAGAGGGATCGGAGTTCTGGGCCGCTATTATGTTCCTACGGTGGGCCCTTGCATCTCACCCGCACCTCACCTTCGCCGTGCTAGGGGACAACCTCCACGTTATCACTGTTCTCTCTCCGAACACCCCCCCAGGCCTCCCATCACGCTCGCCAGCCGGCACGTGGGAATCCTCTCTCCAGTCCATTCAGGCCTCCCTACGCCCAGGGATGATCCAGGGTTGGGGGTGGATCAAGGGGCACGCCGGGTTCGTGGGGAATGAAATCTCAGATGCTTACTCAAAGTGGGCCGCCCACGTGATGGTCTGGGACCCCTCCCTCCTTCCCCCCCCCCCGATAGGGTGCATATCCAGGGGCCCCCTCCCAGTCATACAGAAATTGACTACAACCTCAATCAAGCATCTCCTCCCTCGCCACAAACACGAAAACATCCACGCACCGTCCAGCTTCCATTTTTACAATCACACTTCGTGGTTCAAAGGCCTCCCTTTCAAATGGTCCTCCGGAAATTTCAACATGGCGCCATTTGCTTTCCATGACGACTTGCGCCCTCGCCATTGCCACGCTTGCCCCGACCCGCACCCGATGGATGTTATCTCTTTCGTCTCACACTGCCCAACGTGCGAACACCTGGTCCAATCCTACATTCAATGCTGGCGCCCCCCCTTCACCACGGTGGTGTCCCAATGGTGGTCCGCGACCACACACGTGGGGGAGAGACGCAATTTCGTCCGGGGGCTTGTTCCCATGACGCTGTACACCAAACTCACAACCCCCCCCTCCGGCCGAAGAAAACCAGCACACTGTCACGACTTAAAACTCGCCCTGAAGGATCGTGTTCCCCTGCTCCTCAGCGCCCTATACCGCACGCTGGAATGGCTAAAAGACCACCCCCCCCCAGCCCCGCTCACCCCCCCTACGGGCCCCAACTCATGGGGACGCCCCTGGTCGCCCTACAGCACGTCGCACACCGCCCAACAACGCCCCCCCCCCGCCTACCACCCTCCCCCCCCCCTCCCGGACAAAGTTGCACACAAGCCCCCAAAACGCCCCCGCCCCCCATCTCCTGCGGCACACACCAAAACTCGAAAACACGGCCGCCAGCCCCCAAGGCCCGTCCGGCCTCTATCACTGAAACGCGGTACCGCAAGTCAACCCCAGCCAGAGCCTCCGCCCCCCAAACGGCCGCTCACAATCAGGGACATGTTCAACCTCCCCCCCCCCCCTAGACCAGCACCCCCCCTCGCCGCCTCCGCCCCCATTTCCGCCCCTTCTCCTCGCATAACAAGGTACTTCGCACCAGCCCCCCCCTCCCCCGCGAGTACAAACTCACAATCGTCCTCACACTCGTCCAACGTGTCATCTCTTTGAAAAAGCCACACTTACACATTTTCTCACGCCGACCCTCGACAGCCCTAGCGGCGCGATCAATCAGTACTACCACACTGGCACTCACCAGTCACTTCTGCAAATGAATCCCTCCCCCAAGCCACCCCCCGTGCTCCAGCCGTCATGCTCTAACCCCCAATCCGCAACCACACCGCCTTCGGGTATCAAGCGGAGACCCCGGCCTGCGGTTGTCTATAACGGGGCTGCCAAGTCTCTTTGAGATGAAGCAGACGAGGACAGCAACGTGCAGCGGTACTCAGCCCGCGATTGAACTTGATTTCGGGCTCCCGCCCCTCCCCAAAAAAGCTTGGCGCGCAAGAGCCTTTCTCCCCGGCCTGGCCAGCCACAAAAGGCGCCGTTCAGTGCAAAAAAAAGACACGTCTGCTGCCAAGGCTGCAGCCTTGCAGCTTGCAAGGCAACATGCTGGTACAACCAAAGCTTTCCATCCGAGCCATACCTCCACGCTCTGCTCCAGGGCGAGGGCTCAGGCTGCACATGAGGTCTGGAAAACGTACTCGCATGCCAAAGCTGACGCCGCTTTAAAGGCAAGTAAGGTCTCGTCCGTGCATGTTGCTCCGGTCCAGGACGCGCCAAGGAAAGCAGTTGCTGGGATGTCCCAGCTCCCAAAAACTCCGTGGGTGCAGAGGTTGGAGAGCTTGGACACAGAGACCCGGATCAAGGTGATGAGAGAGCAGATCCGCACCGAAGCGGCGCATGTAGGTGCGTCCACGGATTTCGCCGACAAGGAGGAGTGGGGCCGGGCGGGGCTCGACTCGCTGAGTATGGTGGAGATGCGGATGGGGCTGCAGCGGGAGCTGGGAGAAGCGCTGCGGCTGAGCAGCACGATGCTATTGGACTACCCGACACCGGAGGCACTGGCACAGCACATCGACGCGGAGCTGTTCCCGAAGGTGCAAGCAGCACCAAAGGTGCTGGCGGTAGGAGTGTCCAAGTTCCCAAAAACTCCGTGGGTGCAGAGGTTGGAGAGCTTGGACACAGAGACTGGGATCAAGGTGATCAGAGAGCAGATCCGCACCGAAGCGGCGCATGTAGGTGCGTCCACGGATTTCGCCGACGAGGAGGAGTGGGGCCGGGCGGGGCTCGACTCGCTGAGTATGGTGGAGATGCGGATGGCGCTGCAGCGGGAGCTGGGAGAAGCGCTGCGGCTGAGCAGCACGATGCTGTTCGACTACCCGACACCGGAGGCACTGGCACAGCACATCGAGGCGGAGCTGTTCCCGAAGGTGCCTGTGGCAGGGTTGGAGTTCAGGGGCTCGAGTTCACAGGAGTCCGGGCATCCATTCGTGGGACGGTGCGAGAGGGAAGGGGAGGCGCTGATGTGGACATGCAAGTGGGGCGAGAGCATCGTAGAGTACCTTCGGGACTTCCGGGTGCGGGATGTGCCTGTGGTGCCGGGGAGCTGCTACCTGGAGATGGTGGGGCCTGCTGTGGAGGAGGTGTACGGGAACGTGGCTTACGAGCTGCGGAACGTGCGGTTCGAGGGCGTTCTGCCCCTAGAGGAGGGACGGGCGCCGACAATGAGGCTGGTGTTTGGAGTGGGAGGAGCAGGGGAAGGTGAGGGTGGAAGGGAGGTTTCGATCGAGTCGTGCAATGAGGACAGGGACGGGTGGAAGGTACATGCTCGAATGCGTCTGGTGGTGTTGGGGGGGTGGTTGGAGCCGATGTCGGTGGAGGACATCAAGGGGCGATGCGGGGAGGCAGTGGAGTGTGAGGACTTCTACACGACGCTGAGGAACGCGTTCAGGGGAGATTTCAGCTCACTGGCGCGGGTGTGGGAAGGAGAGGGGGAGTTGCTGGGACAGATTGAGATGGGTAATGGGGTGGGCGGAGACCACGGGGGGGCGCCTGCGTTCCTGCGCACGTGTGCGTGGGTAGAGGTGGCGACGCACATGCCGCTTTTCGGGATGGATCTTGGGGAACGGATGGTTGGGATGTTTGCTACGGGGCTGGACGCGTGTCGAGTGTGGGGGACGAGCCGGTTGGCTCATGACCGTGTATGGAGCCTCGTGCAGGGGCAAGCAGTAGATGGTGCCGGCACATTGTTGGTGACTGTTTGCGACGACGAGGGGAAGGTGCTGGTGCAGATCAGGGGTCTGGGGATCGGTACGCCGCAGGTCGGAAACGTGAATGAGCCGTGCAGCGTGTGGGTAGATGAGTGGGAGAAGGCTGAGGTGACAACGACTCGGGGGACTCACTTGGGCACAGGGAAAGGCATGACACGACTGGACGGGGCAGTGTTGCGACCGCAGAGCGTGGCGGCAATGCATGCGGCTGTGGTGACAAGAATGGAGGCGCAACCAGAGCTGCGGGTGGAGGTGAGTGACGAAGAGGTGGCAGCATACCTGCGGTGCCTGCGGAAAGAGTTCCCGTCGTGGCGAGTGATGTGGGTCAGGAATGATGATGGTGACGGCGACATGCCAGACAATGGCACTGAACATGAGTGGAGGTACAGAGACAGGTTGTGGTGTGTGCGGAGGCTTCATGAGGTGCATGTGCTGCCTCAGCTCAGATATGCAAAGCACACAGGCAAGGTGGTGATTGAGCGGCCACTCTTGATGTCGCAAGATGGGTGCTACGTGATCAGTGGGGGGCTAGGGTATCTGGGGCGGTTGGTGGCAGAGGCCCTGATCGGGCACGGGGCGCAGAGGCTGGTCCTGCTAGACAACATCGGATCGGAGCTTCCGCCTGACTGGGAGCTGGAGGTGCGGCCAGTTGTTGAACGGTGCGACGTGGGGGAGCTGGCGGAGGTGGAGCGAGTGATAGGGAGGCACAGCAACATCAAGGGGATTGTGCACGCTGCAGCAGCAGCAAGGACGCCAACAGCGATCGGGGAGCTGAGGGAGGAGGACTTCTGGAGTGTGTACAGGCCTAAGGTGGAGGGGGCGCGGCACCTGCACTCATGCAGCGCGGGGCTGGCTCTGGACTTTTTTGTGCTGTTCTCATCGATTGCAAGCGGGCTGGGACTTGAAAAGCTTGCTCACGATGGTGCGGCAAATGGATGCCTTGACGCACTGGCGGAAGAGAGGGCTAGCGCAGGGCTGCCGGTGCTGTCAGTGCGGTGGGGGGCGTGGGCGGGAGATGAGCTGGCGTCGGATGCGAATTTGGGACAGCTTGGTAGGGAAGGGTTGCTACCTGTGTTGCCGTCGCAGGGCATCAAGACGCTGATGCAGCTGCTGCGCCAGCCGCCGGGGCCAGTGGTCATGGTGTGTCCGATGGACCCAAGGAGGCTGCCGGACACTCCATATGTGAACAGGGTGAGGGCGCGGGTGGCAAAGGGAATGCAGCAGAAGTTGGGTGACCCGGGAGAAGGTTGGTGGGGGTGGAGAGGTGCCGGGAGATGGAGGGGGAGGGATCGGTAGAGGGAATCAAGGAGCTGGCGCTGGCACACGACTCCAGCCACGGAGCAGGATCCAAGGACGCAAGTGTGTCTCTGACTGAGAACACCCTGTCAGGCAGTAGTCCCTCATCTGGGCTCGAGACATGGTCGGATTGCCTTGATCTCCGCTTGCTACTGAGCGAGTACGGATCCAACACGTGGATCATCAGTGCCAGCCAACTGCACTTCAACTTTGAGGCCTGGTGCCTGCATGCCAAGCGCCCAAGTCGCATCTGCTATCCAGTCAAAGCCAATCCCTCCCCCACCATCCTCGAGCTCCTTGCGCAGTGGGGGGCGTCTGCCGAGTGCTCCTCACTTGCCGAGATCTCACTGGCTGGGCTGGCAGGGTTTCCGCGGGAGAGGATCGTCTACAACTCTCCTGCGCAGGACAGGCATATGGCGTGGAAGCTGCTCCAGGAAGGTGGCACTGTTGTGGCAGATTCTCGTGAGATGCTGTCTTGGCTGGACGCTCGAGCAGGTCAGGCTAAGGCCAGGCAAGTTGGTAGGGTCATGGTCCGCGTCAACCCGTCTGTGGACATTCGCTACAAGAAGTCTGAGGAGTATCATTCAATGACTGAGCATGCAAACAAGACTGGAAAGTTCGGGATACCAAGCGAGGAGGTGGTTGAAGCAATCACGGGGTTATCGTTGTTGCGGGTTGGAGGCCTGCATGCACACGTTGGGACTGCGATGGACCACGTGGAGCCATTCATCCAGCTTGCGAATCATTTTGCAGAGCTCGCAGCCATGGTCCAGGCCAGATGTGGCCAGGTGGTGCAGGTGTTGGATCTCGGTGGTGGGCTTGGAATTCCATTCACAGCAGGACAGACCTTCCCAACAGTGTCTGAGCTTGCAGACGCTATGCGGCCGCAAATGCTACCCCAATTCGAGTACTGGTTTGAGCCAGGCGCATCGTTGGTGGGGACGGCCGGAGGCCTGCTGGGATCTGTGACAGCAATCAAGACCGTACGCAGGAGGCAGTGAGTGGGCTGTTGCCGATGTGGGCTTTGATAAGCTTCCATTTATTGTCCTGATGCAAATCCTGATGACAATCATGGGACCCTGTGGCCCTCTCGCTACGGATGGACCAGATGCTCTTGGGGGACCTCTTTGCTTCTCCGGCGACACTCTTCTGGCAACCACAAACATCTCAGGACTCAAAGTCGGCGACCCCTTGTTCATCAAGCATACAGGCGCGTACTGTGGCGCAGTGGCAAGCACGTTCAACGGCCGCCCGATTGCTGCAACGGTCCTGATGCGTGAGGACGGATCAATGATACGCTTGACCAATCCAACGGCGGAGGGGGCTGGAGAGCCACTGGCTCGATGGCACACTTGGGGCCGGCAAGCTGAGCCGTATCAGCGCGGCCGCCCAGTCTCGATGGATGCAGTGCAGGCGCTTTCAAGTACTGTGTTGGTCAAAGATTACCTCGCGGAGTCATTCAGGTATCTGAAGGTGGTTCAGGTGTCGGAGCGATCGTATGAATTTTGTGTGGAGGTTTCCAGTCCTGTGGACTTCCTTTCTGCTTCCTTTCTTTGTCGCCTTTTTCGGGATGCTGCTATGGTTGTTTTAATGCATTCCCAGCACTGCTTTTCGCGCTGGGGAGAAGACCAGTGGCATCTGTTTCTCTGCAACCTTGCTCTTGGTTCCAATGTTTCTTCTGGTAACCTCTTTTGCTTCCAATGCTCGTTATCCTGCCAAGCCTCTGATACGAGCATCCGAGTTGTGTCCATTCTAGCTGTGCCCCACGTGGAGTGCCACATGACATTTCACGATGAGAAAGTGAGGATACAAGGACGAAGGAACGGATCCATATCAGACAGGCCAGCGCAGCATGACCAATTGGAGCTTGTCAATACAGCGGGTCGGATTGACTCGGAGCAGCAGGGGCCGGGGCTCGAGGTTAGGATGAGTGCCAATGCGTCCAGCCACGAAGCAGGATCCAAGGACGCAAGTGTGTCTCTGACTGAGAACACCCTGTCAGGCAGTAGTCCCTCATCTGGGCTCGAGACATGGTCGGATGGCTTTGATCTCCGCTTGCTACTGAGCGAGTACGGATCCAACACGTGGATCATCAGTGCCAGCCAACTGCACTTCAACTTTGAGGCCTGGTGCCTGCTTGCCAAGCGCCCAAGTCGCATCTGCTATCCAGTCAAAGCCAATCCCTCCCCCACCATCCTCGAGCTCCTTGCGCAGTGGGGGGCGTCTGCCGAGTGCTCCTCACTTGCCGAGATCTCACTGGCTGGGCTGGCAGGGTTTCCGCGGGAGAGGATCGTCTACAACTCTCCTGCGCAGGACAGGCATATGGCGTGGAAGCTGCTCCAGGAAGGTGGCACTGTTGTGGCAGATTCTCGTGAGATGCTGTCTTGGCTGGACGCTCGAGCAGGTCAGGCTAAGGCCAGGCAAGTTGGTAGGGTCATGGTCCGCGTCAACCCGTCTGTGGACATTCGCTACAAGAAGTCTGAGGAGTATCATTCAATGACTGAGCATGCAAACAAGACTGGAAAGTTCGGGATACCAAGCGAGGAGGTGGTTGAAGCAATCGCGGGGTTATCGTTGTTGCGGGTTGGAGGCCTGCATGCACACGTTGGGACTGCGATGGACCACGTGGAGCCATTCATCCAGCTTGCGAATCATTTTGCAGAGCTCGCAGCCATGGTCCAGGCCAGATGTGGCCAGGTGGTGCAGGTGTTGGATCTCGGTGGTGGGCTTGGAATTCCATTCACAGCAGGACAGACCTTCCCAACAGTGTCTGAGCTTGCAGACGCTATGCGGCCGCACATGCTACCCCAATTCGAGTACTGGTTTGAGCCAGGCGCATCGTTGGTGGGGACGGCCGGAGGCCTGCTGGGATCTGTGACAGCAATCAAGACCGTACGCAGGAGGCAGTGGGCTGTTGCCGATGTGGGCTTTGATAAGCTTCCATTTATTGTCCTGATGCAAATCCCGATGACAATCATGGGACCCTGTGGCCCTCTCGCTACGGATGGACCAGATGCTCTTGGGGGACCTCTTTGCTTCTCCGGCGACACTCTTCTGGCAACCACAAACATCTCAGGACTCAAAGTCGGCGACCCCTTGTTCATCAAGCATACAGGCGCGTACTGTGGCGCAGTGGCAAGCACGTTCAACGGCCGCCCGATTGCTGCAACGGTCCTGATGCGTGAGGACGGATCAATGATACGCTTGACCAATCCAACGGCGGAGGGGGCTGGAGAGCCACTGGCTCGATGGCACACTTGGGGCCGGCAAGCTGAGCCGTATCAGCGCGGCCGCCCCGTCTCGATGGCTGTGGTTCAGGAGATCTCGAGGTTCCATGATGTGTCCGCTCAGCACAATCTTGCGGAGTCATTCAGGCATCTGAAGGTGGTTCAGGTGTCGGAGCGATCATATGAATTTTGGGTCGAGGTTTCCAGTTGCTGTGAATTTTGGTCGGCAGAACTGGTGGGGCGAGTGATTGGTGATACATCCATCATTGCTCTTTGCCTCAGCCTTGGATGGGGCACTCGTTCGTGTCCAGTTTGGGGATCAGGTTCGTCATGTCATTTCAAGGCCAGGGTGCCCTGTGGTCCAAGTGTCCTTGTACGAGTCACTCTGTCCCATGCAGAGAGCTGCAGTATACCCAGCCTGGTTTGCTATGCGGACATCAATAACGGAGATGCTTCTGGGTCTGCACGTCTTGTTGTTGACCTTGCCAGTCAAAAAGCTCTCCCTGCTGGTACGGAATGTTGACACCATCCATCATTGCTGTATTCTTTGGTCGTTATCCCCATGTGAACGGAGTGGCATTAGGCGTTGAAAGTGCATATTGTTGCGCGCTACGCGCCCCGCCTGGAACCCTGCAGCGGCAGGCACAAAACCTCAAGCGGGAGGCACAAACCCCACAGCGGGGAGTGAATGATGGTGGTGGCGGCGGTTTCGGGACTGCTGACTTTTGGGTTTTGGTTCAGGTCAGGTTTTGGTTCAGACTGCATCAGACTGAACAGTTGTTGGTTGGTGCGTGATATACCGCCGCGAATGTGGCCCGTTGGGTGTTTTGTAGCACAGACTGAATGACCGGAGGCTACGTCGAAGTCTAGTTATGTCCCAAGAAAATTGTACCACTCCTTTTGATTTCCATGTTTTGCATTTTCTGGGTCCAAGCTCTTTTTTTAGATGCGAAATCTTAATTTTTAGCATAAAAAAAAGATTTCGCGCTAAAAAAAAAGATTCCGCGCTAAAAATAAAGATTCCGTCATTTTAGGACCAAAAATGATCCCCCAATGATTTTTTGGATTTTGACCCCCGTACCCCCCCGCACCGGGGTACCCTTTTTTGAGGGGGGGGTGGGGGGGGTGGGGGGGGGGGGGGCAAAACTTCTTTGTGTATTGTGGCCGCTGTGTGTGTATTTGGACCTGGGTCCTGGAGAACTTTTTTCTTGTATATGGACCCTCTAACCCATGGCGGGGGTCCCGGGTCCCAA
Source organism: Eutreptiella sp. 'Long Island Sound 2002' (assembly GCA_964036045.1). Lineage (NCBI taxonomy): Eukaryota > Euglenozoa > Euglenophyceae > Eutreptiales > Eutreptiaceae > Eutreptiella > Eutreptiella sp. 'Long Island Sound 2002'. The sequence goes on along the minus strand of OZ038398.1, from coordinate 25,689,864 downwards.
CTCCAGGTACCCCTAGGCACCCCCCCCTATATGGCCCCTCGCCAATGAGGACTTAGCCGTTTTTCACGCTGGATAGGCTGTTTAGTGGCACGTGAAGGTTTTTTGAAATTCGATTTTTCATGACTACCTTCCGTTGCCCCTAGGATTGGTTTGGGTGATCATTTGGTGACAATACGGGTACTTGAGCATCCATGGGGACCCACGTAGTGGCTGCTAGGCCTATGTAGCCCGTGCCATGGGCCCTCCGAAAGCCCCAAAATTGCTGTTGCATAGGCTGTTTAGTGACACTTGAAAGTTTTTCACATTTCCACTTTTTCCGAAACCCTTCTGTTGCCCCTGTTCCCTTCTGTTCCCAATTCTTCTGCGTTTCTCCAAGACTGGCGTTCGGCAGGGCCTGTTTCACGAGGAATCCACTGCTGACGCATCGATTCGAAGCCGGACCATCGGGTTCTGCCTGTGGTGCGGCCTGCAGCATCTTCCTTGATCCTCCACACGGAGGTCACCAATCCGAACCGTTCGATCCAATATGCATTAGATCCAAATAGGCATTTGATCCAATATTCATTGGGTCTAAGGATCATTAGATTTACTGCCATTAGAATTAAGACTTCATAGGTTTGGTCCATACTAAATCTACCCCTCACTAGATAAACCATGTATTGGATCGTGGGGCTGGCACTTGGGTACTGCTGACTCACACGCCCTGTGCCCTGTACAGCCCTGGTCACTCACATGCCCTGTGCCCTGTACAGCCCTGCTCACCCAGATGCCCTGTGCCCTGTACAGCCCTGCTCACTCACACGCCCTGTGCCCTCTACAGCCCTGCTCACTCACACGCCCTGTGCCCTGTACAGCCCTGCTCACACACACGCCCTGTGCCCTCTACAGCCCTGCTCACTCACACGCCCTGTACCCTCTACAGCCCTGCTCAGACACACGCCCTGTGCCCTGTACAGCCCTGCTCACTCACACGCCCTGTGCCCTGTACCTCTGGCCCGTCCAGTAGTATGAAAGGCATAGGGCATTGGCTTCAATCCAGGACGTTTGTTTATTTCCTACGGACTTGTTGTCTGTGGCTTGCATGGGGCTTTGGTATGGGACCATCCCCTACATGACTGCCACTCCTTGGCTTCCCAATTCTTCTGCGTTTCTCCAAGACTGGCGTTCGGCAGGGCCTGTTTCACGAGGAATCCACTGCTGACGCATCGATTCGAAGCCGGACCATCGGGTTCTGCCTGTGGTGCGGCCTGCAGCATCTTCCTTGATCCTCCACACGGAGGTCACCAATCCGAACCGTTCGATCCAATATGCATTAGATCCAAATAGGCATTTGATCCAATATTCATTGGGTCTAAGGATCATTAGATTTACTGCCATTAGAATTAAGACTTCATAGGTTTGGTCCATACTAAATCTACCCCTCACTAGATAAACCACTAGTTGTGCCTCGTCTCAACTTTTGTTTGCGTCTCCAATGTTTAGGCAGTTTCCCTGTCTTTGTCCAAGTCCTGTGCAGTTTTCTTGTGCTCTGCTTGTGCAAACATGTATTGGATCGTGGGGCTGGCACTTGGGTACTGCTGACTCACACGCCCTGTGCCCTGTACAGCCCTGGTCACTCACATGCCCTGTGCCCTGTACAGCCCTGCTCACCCAGATGCCCTGTGCCCTGTACAGCCCTGCTCACTCACACGCCCTGTGCCCTCTACAGCCCTGCTCACTCACACGCCCTGTGCCCTGTACAGCCCTGCTCACACACACGCCCTGTGCCCTGTACAGCCCTGCTCACTCACACGCCCTGTACCCTCTACAGCCCTGCTCAGACACACGCCCTGTGCCCTGTACAGCCCTGCTCACTCACACGCCCTGTGCCCTGTACCTCTGGCCCGTCCAGTAGTATGAAAGGCATAGGGCATTGGCTTCAATCCAGGACGTTTGTTTATTTCCTACGGACTTGTTGTCTGTGGCTTGCATGGGGCTTTGGTATGGGACCATCCCCTACATGACTGCCACATCACCTGCGCACATGTTGTGGTATTTGGGTACGTGGGGTCTAATGTTGTGAGGCAAGAGGCTTGACATCTCTGGGGACGCTTGGAAGTGTTGGCAGGGAAATCACTCCGAAGAACGCAACCAATATTGGTAGCAATGTTCAAGGGCCCTGCAGTCACCCCGAGTTGCCCTGAGTCGCCCTGAGTCACTTTGAGTCACTTTGAGTCACTTTGAATCACCCTGAGGCACCCTGAGTCATCTTGGGTCAGCCTGGGCCAGTCTGAGTCACCCTGCGTCAGTTCCTGTGACCCTCATGGGACCCCCTTGGCACAACCGTGAGAGCTCTTTGAACACCCGCTTCGCCAGACGTCTGTTTGATGTTTCAAAGAATTCCCTGTGGACCGTGTGGCCATTGCCACAACAATTGCCACGGGCTGCGTCCTCCCGCAAATGGTCTCCACACCCCAGCAGCCTCCTCACAATCTCCTCCCGATTTTGTTGCCAGCCATTACAGTTCCTGCAGCCAGTGGCGCTGTCCCTGCCATTGTCTGTGATGGCCTCCACACCCCAGCAGCCTCCTCACAATCTCCTCCCGATTTTGTTGCCAGCCATTACAGTTCCTGCAGCCAGTGGCGCTGTCCCTGCCATTGTCTGTGGTCTGGCAAGGGACACTGCGGATGTGGATGCAGTACGGGTGTCGGCATCGGGGCTGGTGCTTGACTAGTGCAGGTCGGCCCTCACCTTATGGCCCCACTGCTGACGCATCGATTCGAAGCCGGACCATCGGGTTCTGCCTGTGGTGCCCCCCCCTCCCCCAACAGGGGGCAGCCTCCGAACCTTGCCTGGAAATGCTGCGCCCCGCCGATGGGTACAACGTGGTGATACGGAATCCCCTGGCCACACATTCAGTTCCCCCCCCAGGGGGGGGGGGGGGGGGGGGCGGGGCCGGCATGGGCCCGGAGTGACATTGGGTGAAACGACACGATAGTTTGGATTGGTGGGGGGGGCATGGAGGGGGGAGCTACGGTGTTGTGCTTGGGAGCGGAATGTCTGCCCAGTGCTCACGGCTGCGGCTTTCTGCCCCTGTGGCTTCCCCTCGCGCAGCGCTGAAGGGCCCTGTGTTCCCTTTCCCACATCGGTGGTGAGCACCCTCCTAACTGCACTGTCCTGGGAAAGACTTGGTGTGGAGCATTGCCGGCCCTGGAATGGGAGGGAGGCCAGGGGGAAGCAGCAGCAATTGTGAGCAGAGGGACAAGCAATGTAGACACCTCCGAAAGGCACAACTGAACTATGCAATCAGTCCATAGCCACAGCAGTGGGTATGTTGATGACCATTGGCCATACAGATGTTTTGCCAGTGCCCCCTCCCGCCCCACCCCCTGCCCTAACCTGATCCCAGGCAGCACACAAACATGTACACTAGGTCAGTTCCTTGCATTCACGCGCAAAAAAAAATGTCTCCCCAACAACATAAATGGATGAATTTGGTTCTTTTGGCCCTTGTTGAGCATGATGTAGGCCGGGCTGGGTCAAAGGTTTGGGGACCCCCCCCCCCCCTACAATTATGGCCTGGGTGCGTGGGTCTGCAGTCTAGGACCCCCCTCCCCCCCGCTTTACTTATCCCCTCCAGCAGGAGAACAGAAAGCCGTATGGTTAGGCCGAAGGAGTGCATCAGGCTATACGGCCCTGTGATTCACTGCGACACATCAACACAGACGCAGCTTGAGGGCGTGGCTGTTTTTCATGCACCATCTAGCTCAGCAACACACAGGTATTGATCTTTAGTGGTTCGCCGTCGACAGGTTATATAACAAATGCAGCTGCCACTGGCACCGCTGATTGAAACCTTGTACCTACTTGCTGTACATTGAATAGTGGAGCACCCCAACCAAGAAGGGGACACATGCATCTGTGAGAGAACCTCTGGACTAATGGCTGAAAGTGTCTATGGCGGGGACATTCAGTCGATCAGCACCGACCATTGATCCCCCGCTTTACTTATACTTGTGGCTTGGGTGGGTGGTCGCAAAGCAATCCAAAAAAAATTTCACCGTCCAGTCTCTACATGGTCCCTGAGCAGTGGGGCATCGGTCACAGTCGGTGACCCAAGGGTTGGCAACACGATGGCTGTGCCCTGAGTCACCCTGAGTTACTTTGAGTCGCCCTGAGGTACCATGGGCCATCTTGGGTCAGCCTGGGTCAGTCTGAGTCACCCTGCGTCAGTTCCTGTGAACCTCATGGGACCCCCTTGGCACAACCGTGAGAGCTCATTCAACACCCGCTTGGCCAAAGGTCTGTTTGATGTGGTCAACATGATGGCTGTGCCAGGCATCTGGTGCCCTTTTAGTTGTCACCACTCAGCGACAGTTTCCTGCAGGCTCCACCCAGGTCCCACCTGGGTGTGAGGCAGTCCTGGAGATAGAAAAGGTAATCCTCTGTGGATTGCCAGAGCCTTTGTGGTTCCTAAGCCGGGGGGAAAATGGAGGCTCGTGATAGATTACAGGCACCTGAATGACAACATAGAAAATATTACATATCCGATCCCAATAATAGAGGATCGCATAGTGGAGGAGGGGAAGAATGCCCTGTGGAGCATTTTCGATTTAGAAGATGGGTTCCACCAGATGCCACTGTCGCCAGACAGTAGGCATCTGCCAAGTTTCATTCAAACACCCTGAATTTGAATGAAGTTTGAATGGCAGGTTTTGCCAATGGGCTTAAAAACTTCCCCCTCCCAATATCAGAGAATGGTTTCCTATTGTTTGGATTCCATTAAACTGAAGCCCTACATTGATGATGTTTTAAAGGGCACACCCCCAAATATTTGATGTGGTCAACATGATGGCTGTGCCAGGCATCTGGTGCCCTTTTAGTTGTCAGCACTCAGCGACAGTTTCCTGCAGGCTCCACCCAGGTCCCACCTGGGTGTGAGGCAGTCCTGGAGATAGAGTGTATCCCAAAACTTGTAATTATTGTATCCCACTGTATCCCAGGCTTTGGAAGTGTGTGTCCAATGTGTATCCCAAATTTTTCTTCGTTTATAGTCCTAGGCGCTCAGTTCCCCAGTCCTTCGTTCCCTTGCGGCTCTTCCCCAGACATGATGAAGCAATTATCTTTGAAGCCGCATCTTACAGCTCCCTCTGCAAAGGATGCCATGAAGCATGGGCGGGCCTCACGTGAGGCAACCTAAAGGACGGAGGGGGGAGCCTCTTGTCATACAGGGCGGCAGCTCTCCAGAAACCCGCGCGACTTGCCCCTTGGGTGAGTCTGGGGGCTGGAATGGGTAGAAGCCCCATGGACTATTGCTCCTTAATATGATTTCCTTCCCTACAGCTCCCTCTGCAAAGGATGATGACTCCTCTTCTAGCTGGTCTACAACAGTGTCAGGAGGCTGCAGCCTCATGTTCTGATTTGAGACACCTACCCCGCAGGATGCGGCGCAGACTGCTTACCAGGACAGAGCGTGATCGCCTGTCCCAGTTTAATACTGATGCTGTGTCCAGTTCTGATGAAGGCCCTGAGACAGGTTCGCCAGGGCGTACAAAAAAATGCCGAAAGGTTAGGTCAGTGATCCTGCAGGATACGCCACCAGGGCAGTTGCGAACCGGCATCAATGGACGGTCTATTCGCTCTGTGATTGAGGCGGACATGACTGATCCCAATTGTTCAGGTTACAGGGAGGCTTTGGAAAAGGAGTTTGAGGACGTCCTGAAATTCAAGTCCCTTACTCCTGAGAATATCGAAAATAAGATACGTGGTCCTTATACGGAGGCCACTATAACACTGAAACAGGGTGCTGAGCCCAAGTCAGTGCAGCCATTCCGGTGCCTGGGGGTACGAGCAGCTGCCTTTAAGGCACTGCTTGATAAATTTTCTGATCGGGGGATGATCAAAGAAGCGGAAGGTAATCCTCTGTGGATTGCCAGAGCCTTTGTGGTTCCTAAGCCGGGGGGAAAATGGAGGCTCGTAATAGATTACAGGCACCTGAATGACAACATAGAAAATATTACATATCCGATCCCAATAATAGAGGATCGCATAGTGGAGGAGGGGAAGAATGCCCTGTGGAGCATTTTCGATTTAGAAGATGGGTTCCACCAGATGCCACTGTCGCCAGACAGTAGGCATCTGCCAAGTTTCATTCAAACAACCTGAATTTGAATGAAGTTTGAATGGCAGGTTTTGCCAATGGGCTTAAAAACTTCCCCCTCCCAATATCAAAGAATGGTTTCCTATTGTTTGGATTCCATTAAACTGAAGCCCTACATTGATGATGTTTTAAAGGGCACACCCCCAAATATTTGATGTGGTCAACATGATGGCTGTGCCAGGCATCTGGTGCCCTTTTAGTTGTCACCACTCAGCGACAGTTTCCTGCAGGCTCCACCCAGGTCCCACCTGGGTGTGAGGCAGTCCTGGAGATAGAGTGTATCCCAAAACTTGTAATTATTGTATCTCACTGTATCCCAGGCTTTGGAAGTGTGTGTCCAATGTGTATCCCAACTTTTTCTTCGTTTATAGTCCTAGGCGCTCAGTTCCCCAGTCCTTCGTTCCCTTGCGGCTCTTCCCCAGACATGATGAAGCAATTATCTTTGAAGCCGCATTTTACAGCTCCCTCTGCAAAGGATGCCATGAAGCATGGGCGGGCCTCACGTGAGGCAACCTAAAGGACGGAGGGGGGAGCCTCTTGTCATACAGGGCGGCAGCTCTCCAGAAACCCGCGCGACTTGCCCCTTGGGTGAGTCTGGGGGCTGGAATGGGTAGAAGCCCCATGGACTATTGCTCCTTAATATGATTTCCTTCCCTACAGCTCCCTCTGCAAAGGATGATGACTCCTCTTCTAGCTGGTCTACAACAGTGTCAGGAGGCTGCAGCCTCATGTTCTGATTTGAGACACCTACCCCGCAGGATGCGGCGCAGACTGCTTACCAGGACAGAGCGTGATCGCCTGTCCCAGTTCAATACTGATGCTGTGTCCAGTTCTGATGAAGGCCCTGAGACAGGGTCGCCAGGGCGTACAAAAAAATGCCGAAAGGTTAGGTCAGTGATCCTGCAGGATACGCCACCAGGGCAGTTGCGAACCGGCATCAATGGACGGTCTATTCGCTCTGTGATTGAGGCGGACATGACTGATCCCAATTGTTCAGGTTACAGGGAGGCTTTGGAAAAGGAGTTTGAGGACGTCCTGAAATTCAAGTCCCTTACTCCTGAGGATATCGAAAATAAGATACGTGGTCCTTATACGGAGGCCACTATAACACTGAAACAGGGTGCTGAGCCCAAGTCAGTGCAGCCATTCCGGTGCCTGGGGGTACGAGCAGCTGCCTTTAAGGCACTGCTTGATAAATTTTCTGATCGGGGGATGATCAAAGAAGCGGAAGGTAATCCTCTGTGGATTGCCAGAGCCTTTGTGGTTCCTAAGCCGGGGGGAAAATGGAGGCTCGTGATAGATTACAGGCACCTGAATGACAACATAGAAAATATTACATATCCGATCCCAATAATAGAGGATCGCATAGTGGAGGAGGGGAAGAATGCCCTGTGGAGCATTTTCGATTTAGAAGATGGGTTCCACCAGATGCCACTGTCGCCAGACAGTAGGCATCTGCCAAGTTTCATTCAAACACCCTGAATTTGAATGAAGTTTGAATGGCAGGTTTTGCCAATGGGCTTAAAAACTTCCCCCTCCCAATATCAGAGAATGGTTTCCTATTGTTTGGATTCCATTCCATTCCATTTTCGATTTAGAAGATGGGTTCCACCAGATGCCACTGTCGCCAGACAGTAGGCATCTGACAAGTTTCATTCAAACACCCTGAATTTGAATGAAGTTTGAATGGCAGGTTTTGCCAATGGGCTTAAAAACTTCCCCCTCCCAATATCAGAGAATGGTTTCCTATTGTTTGGATTCCATTAAACTGAAGCCCTACATTGATGATGTTTTAAAGGGCACACCCCCAAATATTGATACAGGACAAGTGGATGATACAGTATATAAACAACATGATATACAGTTACGGGAGGCATTCACACTGTTTAGAAAATACAAACTGACAGTGAAGAAGACCAAGATGCACCTTCTTGTCCGAAAGGTCAAATTCTGCGGGCATATTTTGTGTAATGGACAGAGAATGTCCAGCCCTGAAAAACGGGCAGCTATTGAGAAATAGCGATGGGAGGACATACGGACTCCCAAACACTTGAAAAGTTTTTTGGGTTTAACCCAATGGTACGCAATTTATATGCGTAATTACGCAAAATATGCCGGGATTTTGTCTGAGGCCCTGCGGAAATTACCAGAACCGACCGCAAAGGATAAGGGACGCTTCTCACAGCGACATAAGATTGTTTGGACAAGGGAGATGAAGCGTGCTTTCTCCCAAATCAAACGTGGCATGAGTGAGGATGTGATCCTAGATATTGCGGATGTCAACAAAAAATTTATTATAAGGGTTGATGCGAGTGACTATGCGGTAGGAGCAGTGTTGGAGCAGTATGACTCCAAAAATCAGCTCAGGCCCGTAGAATTCTATTCCAGAAAGTTGGCAGGGGATCAAGGTGATGGTACCGCGCGGGGACAAAGGGGTTGGAGTACGCGAGAAAAGGAGATGTATGGCATCATCTCCCCATGGCATAAGCATCAGTCATGGATAGGGATGGGAACTGAGGTAGAAAGATAACCCACTCTGACGTCCGTCATTCTGTGAGAGGAGGTGTAGTGATTTGGAGCCCCGCTCCAACTCTTGCACACAATCAGCGAAAAGTGGATGCTCACGCAAGGCCTGATTTTCCTGCTCCCTGACCTCCACCTCAGTCCTTTCCCATGCAGCCGCATCATTTTCTGACTCATGTATGCTACTATCAGGGGCCGCAGTGTTGGCAGGATACGCCCAACGGGAGAGCACGTCAGGAACAATGTGCCCCGCACCCGGAGTGTACCTCACCTCCACTAGGGGATATCTCGATAGAAATTCATGCCAACGACCGCGACGGCCAAGTGGACCACTGACCGTCAACAAATCGTCGTGGTACCACTTCTCCAGCGTACGATGGTATCACAAATCGAAGGGAACGTCTTTTGCAGGACAGTGCGAGGTTATTGCGTCAGGTACGCAGTGAACAGGTGGTGCCTCAGGTTCAGGATCAGGACGTCTCGACAGAGCTCACGGAAGCTACAATGAGACATCAGATGGATACCCGCTTGCGGTCGTTGTTCAGTGACAGTCAATCACCCCTGCAGAGCTCCAGTGGGGATTCTGTGAATCACGAGAAGCGCGTTGAGCGCATCATCCATAATTTATGTTGTGCTGAGAGTGGGCTGGACCCGTTTCAGCTTGCAGCGCTGACGCAGGAGCCACTCACTAAATGTTTGTTTGGCAAGTGGGACAATGAATACCAGAGTGACCGCAATTTTTCCACCATTTTTGACAAATTGTCACAGGGTCAGGCCGTTGAAGGTTTTTCGCTTTTTCAGGGGAAGCTGCGACACCATGGCAAAATCGTGGTTCCGTTTTCATTAACGGATAAGGTTCTGACTGCCATGCATCAGTATGTCCATCCAGGTAGGGACAAACTGATAGAGTGGGTCCGCAGAAAATTTTATTTCACCTTCCGGCCGAGTGTTTTGAAGAAAAAGGTCACTGAATTGGTTAAACGATGTCCTGTTTGTCAAACGTGTAAAACAGGCCCTGCACGCTTTGATGAATGTCGTTTTTTCCCTGTCCCCCAGTATCCCTTTGCATCGCTGGCCATTGATTTTGTATCACTGCCGGAGATTACTTCGGCCGGACAGGTGTATGACCAGTGTATGGTAATTGTAGACAGGCTGACAGGTTATTTGACTGCGGTGCCATGCAGGGTCCAGGGCCTGGATGCCAAAGCAGCGGCAGATTTGTTTTTGCAACGCTGCTTGTTCTTCACTGGCGTGCCGAAAGAAATCATGAGTGACAATGACAATGTCATTACCAGTGATTTCTTTCACAGTTTGTGTGAGAAAATGGGGATTGAGACCCACAGGGGTGTTATGTATAGGCCTTCGAGTAATGGGAGGGCCGAAAATGCAGTCAAGGCGGTAGTAAATTCGCTCCGCCTGTATTTGGAGCAGCGAAAGGCGCTGTGGGTGAATGCCCTACCGCTGGCAGTGTGGGCAGTGAATGACCTGCCTGGCATTCACAGTCCCTACAGCCCTCACAGACTGGTGTTTGGGCGTGACCCCATTGGTTTTGGGGACTGTCCACCGGTCCAGGATGACTGTGCGGAAGGGAGGGTTTGAGGAAGGGACTACATCCAGCCAGGTTGTTTCTGCTCATTTCTTCTGGAGTGCATTGTGCCACCCAGCTGCCCCTGCTTTGCTGCAGCATTTGACAGCCATAGTGATCAACTTCTGGGAGCTTTGCAACGCAGATTGTGTGTGGTCAGTACATGGAAGAAGAATGACAGCGATCCCCACTGTTTGCCTGTCCACACAAGCAGTGTGTCGTGGTTGCTGAGTGGGGACCTCTTTTCAGACGCAGAGTGATCCAGCCAGGTTTTTTCTGCTCATTTCTTCTGCACTGCAAAGTGCCACCCACCTCCCTGTACATTGCTGCAGTGTCTAACAGCCATAGTCATCAACTCCTGGGACTGCAGTTAGTATAGCGCAGCGGGGTAACGAAAGTTCTGCCACCGGGCCCCCAGCACTCCCCCCCCCCCCCTGTCCTGCTTCCCCTCCTCCCTCCTCCCCTCCTTAGCCTTTTTATGCCATTTTATTCATTATGTTTTATGCCATTTTAGAAGGTTCTAATGTATTAGAAGCTATTTTGAAGCAATTTAGAAGCTTCAGAAGGCCTGTCGCGATTGTCGGCGCCTGCTGTCGCCGACGGCATATACGTGATATTGACGAGGCCTGTGACAAGATAGACTACTCAGAAAGTTGTTAAAATATAGGTTTTATTGCCTTTTTAATGAGATTTTAATGCTACATTAATTTTCCTGTTATTTAGGCATGTGAACCCGTATTACTGGACCAGCCAGTTGGTCCAGCTTGATATTCGTCAAGTTCTTCGTCTTCTTGCTGTTGCCTGTGTCCTGTACTTGCCAACAAGATCAATTGTAATGGAGAACATTGGAAACAATTTGATTTTTAAGTGCAAGACAAGGAAAATGGGTTTTCTATATGCACCCAAGCACAAGCATATGACAGAGGGGGGCCAGGGTAGGGAACCGCGGGCCGCCACCCAGAGGGGGAGCAGGGAGGCCGCGCCGCGACCCCCCCCCCCCACCCCCCCCACCGGCCCGCAAGCCACGGGGGCCCCGGCCCCCACCCCCCGAGGCAGGGGGGATGGTCCCCCCTCCCCCCGCCTGAGAGAGGAGCCGGAGCACGGCCCGCCCCCCCGCCCACAGGAACAGCGGGGAACAAGCGAGCCCGCGCCAACACGCCAGGACGCCGCACAGATCGCGCCCAGTGAAGGCGGGCGAGCACGAACCGGAGTGGTATGGGGGGCCACGCCTCCCATGACCAGAACGACGCCAGTGACACCCGCTTTGTTGCCTGCCCAGGGAAGGCAGAGGGACGGAACGAGGCAGAGCGACCCCCCGCCGTACAGGCCCCCCCCGGCCGCACAAACGGGGGGCACGGCGCACGCCCCCCCCCCCCCCACCCCACCCCGCCCCCCGGCACACGAACGCCACAGACCCGCCCCACGGGGGGCGCACAGCCCCAAGCCAGGTAGAGGACGGCCCCCCACCACCCCCGCGGCACCCAGCCCCCACAGGGCATGCAGGCCAAGGAGACAGTGTTTGGCCCCCACACCCACAGGCCTGCGCCCACAGCACGTGCGTAGCGGACCCCAACAGCTCGCCCAGTGGGCGGGCAGTTTGGGGAGGGGGAGCGCCTGACCCCAGACGCCCCTCGCAACAGTGGAAGGCACCCCCCCCAGGGACGCCCTTTTGCCACCCCCACAGCCCCAAGCCAAGTAGGAGGGAACCGGGACCGGGCCGCCCCCCCCCAAGCATGCCAGACGGAGCAAGGGACCGGGGCAGGACACGCGGAGGGGCACGGACCATGTGGAACGGCCCTACCAGCGCCCAGTGCCGGGACCGTGCGAGGTGCGCACGCCACACCACCCAGGGGGGGCGGGCGGACGCCGCGAGAGCGCGAGCGCACACACACGCAAAGGACACGCGAAGACTACCAGAAGGGCAACCAGACCGAGCTCGCGGAACGCACAGACCGCGTGGAATGGCGTACCAGCGAGCGAGGGTAAGGGAAACCTGGACGGGACGGCCCGCCACACGCAGTGCGGGACACGCGGGGCAGGAAGGGGGAAACGGGAGAGACACAACACCAGGTACCGGCCCGAACCCCCCGAACCGGCCGCGAGCGCCGCGCACACATGGACGGGGCACTGCACCCGCCAAGGCAGTAGTGGCGCACTGCGCCACGCCCCAACCCCTAAGCTAGGCAGCCTCCGCGCCAGCCCAAGGGGGTCCCACTGGCGACAAGCCAGTAGCACGGGCCCGGCGGCGCCGGCGCCCTGGGCGACCACGCATTAGGGGGGCGAGGCGGTGGGTAAGCGCCCGCAGCCACGGCTGCGAATTGATGCACTGACCGGGGAGTGGCGAAACGGGGAAGCCGGGGAGGGAGGGGGCTCCGAGCCCTGTGAACCCGGGGGACTCCGCCACCAGGCAGGAGGTGCGTCTTGGAGGGCCCCCCACTAGGACCCGGTGGGGAGGATACCACCTGGCCCGACCAGGTGGCCCCCCGGGGCCGAAAGGCGTCTAGTACCCGCAAAATCAAACCTCAAACCTCAAACCTCTTCTTGGGAGCTGGTTCCCCACCAGTAGACTTCCGCTTTGCAGGAGCCAGTGCCTCTGCAGCTTGGCTTTTCTCAACAGTCTCTTCCTCCTTCAGCGACAACGCCTCAGAACCCAACTTCTCATCGCGAACCCAAAGGGGAATACCAGGGTTTGCCCAGTTGGCCTGCTGGTCCCAATCACCAGACGCGTCGAATATCGACCCCTGTGTCAGGACGTGGTTCAACTGAGTCTGCACTCTGTTGACCCAATTGGAGAGATTGTCGGTGGTGACACCAAGAAGGTACATGCGAGAATCCGGCTCGATGCCAGCGATCTTGCAAACCAGGTTCGGCTGATGATCAATGAACACAAACGCAGGCTTGAAGCTCTTATCCTGCTTCAGGTAATGGAGGTGAGTGTCGAAGTACCACACAACCGTCGTTATCGGAAGGTGACCGCCAAATTCAGCAGGATCCATCTCCGCTACTTGAGTAGGTCCAAACGTCAGATAATTCGGAATCTGCAAAGAGGGAGAAGTTATTGCGCGAGGCCTCGCGCAAAGAGCGGATGTAATGAGGGAATTATACCTTTCTCGTCCAGCTATCCGGTGACGAAATCAGCATCCAGCAAACGTCGAACGTTGTAGGATCCCCTGCAGGCTTCGGTTTGACTGGCCAACTGAAGATGGGAACACGCAACATGCTAGCCGTGCGCGGCGCGTTGAAATCATCGTTGAGACATCTCTCTGATTCCGTTTCCAGCACGTCGAACATGTTGTCAACAACAGTTTGAGAGCCACAGATAAGGGTATCCGCACGCGCCATCTCTTTATACAGCCAGGCTGGGCACATCATCTCAGGAGCAAGATGTTCAAATATGTCGCCGTTGATGACAATTAGGTTCTTGTCAATCTCAATAAACCGCCTCGGGGGATCGTGGGCCAGAGCTGCAATTCGGGTCGCCTTAATTGTGATAGCTTGACTTGCCAGTAATGGATCCTGCTGTTCCACTGTCTTGAAGCCACCAGTAAAGCCAGCAGCTGGGGGGACCACACGGCTCTTGGTAGGCTCTTGACCCAGGAGTTTTTGGACGTTGAGGATTTTCAGGGAGGCGGGTTTGCCTTTCTCTGCCACCTGCCACAGTGGTGCGCGAATCATGGATTTCCATGCAGGCCATGGACCGCGACCTTTGCCTTCAGACTCACGCCAATAGCCCCATGTACCAAGAGTCATCTTCGGGGCAAGCCTTCCAAGTGCAGCAACCTCTTTGCGGGTGCGCATGTCCTTGGCTAAAGAACAGAAATGGAGAAAGTGCAGCGCACCAACCCTACCTACCATCGCTGTTGGGCAGTGAAGCCAGCGGTGACCACAGTATGAAAACTTGAGATGCCGGCGGGTCCTGTGTGGACACCCATGCAGCAGCGCCGCATCAAGGGAATGCACATGCTGTGTAGTTGGTGGATCTGTTCCATTTTTGGTTTCTATGAGCACTTATCAGATCCATTGCGCGAGGCCTCGCGCAATGATGACCGAAACTTTAATGTTTCTCATGCGCCGTTCCATGCGCGACGCCTCGCGCTTGAAACTACAGTTTGTTCCGGAACATTTATACTTTTCAGGTTTCCTGGGTACGCAACTTTTGAACTTTATTCGTTGATAGATCCATCTCTATCACTCCATCCTGATAATGGTACAAAATTACGGGTATAAATACGACAGGTTTCTATTTCTAGACACCCTGCCTAATGCGTTGTGCTGTAGTACATTAATCCGACACAAATGAAGGTCTTTGCGCGAGGCCTCGCGCAAAGAATAGTTGCAAAACAATACTTTTCCCCATGTCGCCCATGGGACACGGCATTTTTGTAGAAATATTTATTTCGCCATACTTGCCATACATTTTTGACCATGCAACTTGAGCCGCCTAAGAGCCCTGAGGAGGCAGACGAACTCGAAGAAATGACTGCCAATGACATGGCAGTCGATGGCTACTACGTGGTTGCAGGTATTGCCCGCCACGAGTATAAACAGGGCTGGAAATTCCTTACCCTGTGGCACGGATCTGGGCTATCTGAGGCGACCTAGGAGCCCATGTCCGCCTTTCTACAGCCAGATGGGAGTATCAACCGCATCTTTCGTTCCTACCTCGTTGAGAACAAAGAGGGACAGTTACTAACCCATGCTCAGACTCTGTCCTAGCGGAAGAAGAAAAACTAATCTCCTTGTGCCTATCTATTTACTGTTTTCTAACCTCCCAGGGGTGGTGAGTACTCTTGTGTAGATAGCTAGGCCTACTCAGTGTGTGCCAGGACAGGCTCCGGACTCCTGGAGAGCTCCAGCTACGGTGAATGTACCAACTCCCACCCTCAATCGGGTTCGGCACTCCAGACACCTACACATCCGCTGCTTGCGGAGCCCTGCTCCTGCCCTGGCTGTGCCTTGCAGTCCCATGCCTGTGGTTACGAGCGTGAACTAGATGGCCGCTTATCAGGTTTGCAGCCACCCAGCGAGTGTGTGCCTTGTTGACAACGTGTTGCATGGGATATGTCCTAATGTAATGACCTTGGGGAGCAAACGAAGAGCGGTGGCTTTCTACTCCAGGGAGGAATGACAAGCAAGGTGTTGTAAAGCAGGGTGTGTCCACCCTCCTTGGAGACAAGCGTGCCCACAGTTAGGACCCCTAACTGGTCCGGACCCATCGGGTTCTACCCTACTTGGCAGTGTTACCGTACCCCTAAGTGTGCTACGTAGGTCTGTATGTGTCACACTTCACTCCCGGGCGTGGCTCCCGCAAAGTGGGCTTCGCTGAACTCGGACCCAAGGTCCTAATCAGGTACTATTACCACTCCTATGGCGCCCAATTTCTGTGCTGGCGCCTATCATTTGGGGAAGACGGCAAAAGCCCTACCTACTAGAGGGGAGGGGTGCCCAAGTGTGCTAAGGGCATACAAAACGCCCATTTTTCTAAGGGCCAAAAACTAACTCACTCCCCTGCCAGCGAGGAAAAGCACGCAGAGCGGGAGACACCACTACACTGTCAACACTACACTCACTAATGCCAGCACCAGCCTTCGAAGGCAGGGTGAGCACAACCGCGCTCAGACCCTACCAGGCTTGTTGACCCTAACCCCTACACACGCTACTGGGTGGCCATGACAAAGAAGTCTTGAGGCCTATTGGCTCCCCTGTGAGATTACAAGAGAACACATCGCCGCTAGGCAACTGTGGCCTGCTAGGGACGCCCTCGCGCGCTTCCCTGACAGGGCTTGGAGGGAAGGAGTGCTACGTGCACAACGTGAGAAAGATGTCCTTGAATAATGCCCTAGGTCTTTTGATGTATTCCTGCAGGTTTTGTAGTTGAAAACCCCAAACCAAAGCAGCAAGTAGAGCAAGGACTGAATGTGGATCGAATCAATGATTGGTTTTGGAATCCAGTGTAACACAGAAGGGCTGCAGATAGACAAAGCAGGTTTATGCACATAGATTCAATCACAAATGGATAATATAAAAGGTTTTATATGAAAATTGGTCAGACTCTAGCCTCAGAGGTTGCATTAGGCACTTCATGTGCACTCTTTTGGGTGAAATGGTGCTGGTTACGACTGAGGGGCATAGATGTCAGGACCACACAGAAAATGACTTGGCCAAGCAACTGAATTCAGAAACAGTTACAAAGTAGGACCACAATAAGTGGTAGAAACAATTGAGTATAGGGGTCTTGGGGTGGGAGACCACTTAGGCTTAACCTCCAAGGCCAACAAGCATGAAATGCCTGATTTATTTTGGTATGTCCTCCATGAAGGAAGGTACCTCCGCTCAGTTGAGTGGTAGGGGTGAACTTCATGGGGGGGCTAGGGTCACAACCCTAGTTACTTTGAGAAAGTGTACTTTAGGCAACAAAAGAGAGATAAAAACACTTAAGTTTGTCTCAGCATCAACAAAGGGTTTTAAGGGGGGCTTAGCCTGGATCAAGCCCTCCAACAAAGACATGGCAGTGACTTTTTCTTACTCCCCCCTGCAGTACTAGTTCATGAAGCTAGTAGGACCAAGGAAAAAGGCTCAAATATTCCCAAAATTACCTTAAAAAATGCATTAAACTTACCAAAAACATCCTCATCACTTCATAGAAGCCTATCACACTGTAGGGACCCTTGAAAAACAGTGTAATGTACCGTGAATGATGTCCCTTCGAAGGGGCATTCCTCAAAAGTCGCCGGCGTGCGGCGAAAACTTTTGGAAAAAGTTTGGGGGCAGTGGGAATTGAACCCAGGACTCCCTCCCTAGAGCACATATGCTTGCCCACTAGGGTACAGTCGAACGCTCTAATGCGGACGGCCATTGCTGTATAAACAGCGTTTTAGTAAACGTCCTGACCAAAGGCCAGGGCGGAGCAATACTCCCAATGGAGGACACAAACCTCCAGGAGCTGGAAAAAATAGAAAATGTAACCAGCAGGGAGTGATTCCTGCGGTTTAGCGGAAGGAGTTGCGATTTAGCAAGTGAAATCGTTAAAAATCGACGAAACCACGCGGGAAATCGTCATTTTTACACATAACTCAAAGTCGCAGACAAGCGCAAAGGAAGCGGACGCCAAGAAAAGGGTTGCGCAAGCGTAAACGGCTTTTGGAAAAGAAGGTATGAGCCGTAGTTTTTAAAGTTTTAAAGAAAATTTTTGCACAGTTGCATCAAAATTTTTATAAACTTCAGAGTCAAGTATTCAAATTCAGCCGACACCACAGAGCAGGTCAACAACCCATCTCTCAGGTATGTCAGTGTCACCTCACACTCACGCATTGCGTTCGTGTTGGTAGTTCCGTCAAAACGTTAGGGTTGTCAACGCTGTGCTCGTTGGGGGGTCGGGTGTTCATCTCTCGTGCTCTGCATAGGTAAAAGCAGGAATGAAAGGTATGTGATGCGAATGGAGCGCGCAGCGCGCACGTAGGGTTAGAATATGCGCTGTGCTCGCGATGCATGTGCCTAATCGAGGCTTCCACACGCTGTGACGCTTTACCTGTATCCGAAATTTCACCTTTGTCTTCTTCTTCACAGGTAAGTACCGAAAGCGTTTGTTCGTGTGCGGCCGTGGCGTTAAAGTTGAGTTGCTTAAGACGCTTAGGTTTGTTTTGTGCTCGTTTCAATTCGGCATTCACACGATGCATGGTGAGTAAGGTAGGTTAGCCCAGGAGGAGCTCACCTCCTGGTTGAGTCAGTGGTTCAGCCTCCCTTCCCTGCGTGCACATGATGCATTAAAGGGTAGGCCACGCGAATTGCGCACGGTAAACCTTGTTTAGGTTACCCAGAGGCTCCTCGGTACGTTCTTTAAGAGAACCCGAGGAGTTTCTTAAAGCTTGCTTGCTTGACAGGGGTAGCTGATCCGTCAGCGTGTTTGCGAACAGTGTATTATAGGTCACACTGAGAAGGGTATAATACCTGGAGTGTGGCTTGGTTCCTCCGTCGCAAACACCCCTTCATTTGCCTCTGTTGTACAGGTGGGAGAGGTTAAGGGTGATTGGTGCACGCAGCAGCTGCCTTCGGCGGCTACCATTTTTCTGCCCCAGCAAAACAGGGGCGCTGATCACAAATCAAATCACTGTGCCTCAGCCAGTACTGGCGAGGACAGTTCGACCTCAACGACATCTGCGCTGTGCACGCAACGAGAGCACCCGTTCCCTCCAAGCCCTAGCAGGGGAAACGCGTTGTGGCGTCCCCTGTTAGGCCACAGTTGCTTAGGAGCGCTGTGTTTTCTTGTCTTCTTCACATGAGGGCCATTAGGGCCTGAGTGAACTTCGACTGCAGCACCCAGTAGCGTGTGTAGGGGTTAGGGTCAGCAGGCCTGGCAGGAGGTGAGTGCAAGTGATGAGTGCTCACCCTGCCTTCGAAGGCCGGTGCTCGCATTAGTGAGTGTAGAGTAGTGGTGTCCCCTGTCCCGCGTGCTTTTCCTCGTGGGCAGGGGAGTGCGTTAGCTTTTGGCCTGTAGCAAAAATGGGCGTTTTGTATGCCCTTAGCACACTTGGCCACCCCTCCCCTCTTAGTAGATAGGGCTTTTGCCGTCTTACCCCAAGGATAGGCGCCAGCACAGAAATTGGGCGCCATGGGAGTGGTAATAGTACCTGATTAGGACCTTCGGTCCGACGTCAGCGGAGCCCGGTCTCCGGGAGCCACGCTGGGGAGAGAAGTGAGACACATACATACATACGTAGCACACTTAGGGGTATGGTAAACCCTGTAAGGAAGGGTAGAACCCCATGGGTCTGGACCAGTCAGGGGTCCTAACTGTGGGCTCGCTTGTCCCCAAGGAGGGAAGACACACCTTGCCTCATAACACCTTGCTTGTCATTCCCCCCTGGTGTAGTAAGCCACCGTTCTTCGTTGGCTCACCAAGGTCATTACATTAGGACAGTACCCATGCAACACATGGTCAACAAGGCAAACACTCGCTGGGTGGCTGCAATCTTGATAAGCGGCCACCTGGCTCACGCTGGAAACCATAGGCATGGGTCTGCAGGGCACAGACAGGGTCAGTGCAATGCTCAGTAAGCAGTAGTCTGTGAGAAACCAATGGCCTTCGGCCAGGGAGTGGTTTTCACGGGGGGCTAACGGTCCTGTCCTGCGATGCAATGCGGGGCAACTGTGACAACTGCTCTTACACCCATACACAGGCACGTCTGCAGAAGAGAGCTCACTGCACCTGTCAGTAGACTGACACAGGGCAATTAGTTACGCTTCTTACGCTGGGACATAGTCTCAGCACGGGTTAGGAGCTGCCCCTCGTTGTTCTCAACGAGGTAAGTGCGGAAGATGGGGTTGATACTCCCATCTGGTTGTATGAAGGCTGACATAGGTTCCCAGGTCGCCTCAGACAACCCATAGCCATCCCACAGGGTAAGGAATTTCCAACCCTGTTCATACTCGTGGCGAGCAATACCTGCAACCACGTAGTAACCATCGACTGCCATCTCATCGGCAGTCATCTCTTCGAGTTCGTCTGCCTCCTCTGGACTGGCAGCGTTCTCTAGGTCTATACGTTCAATCTCACTGTCGCTGAGGCGCCACTCATCCCAAGACAAGTCGTCAGGGGAGTGATAGTGCCTCAACTGCTTAGGTGCACACAGCAGCTCACCACCTAGACGTGGACTGCACCTGACATGGATCCTGGATCCATCTATCCTGATGATACGATAGGGTCCAAAGTAAGGGTCCTGTAGGCAGTTACGTGGCCAGGAGGGTAGGCGTGAATGGTGTACCAAAACAAGGTCACCAACCTTGAAGCTGGCAGGTCGCCGTAGGCGGTTCCGTCGGCTCTGTTCACGGTCACGAATGTGCCTCAGGTTAGTACCAGCCTGGTTAGCCAGAGACTGCTTGTGTTCCAGCCAATCTCCCACAGGGCTCTTGAAGTCCTCAGGGAAAGGGGTTTTGAAGAACCAAGCAGGTCGTCCTCCATGGAACAGTTCGTGGGGGGTGAAACCCGTAGAAGAGCTCCGCTGTGAGTTCATGGACAGAACTGCCCAGGGCACTAGGCGTACCCAGTCCTTGGTGCGCTCCTGTTTCATCAAGATTCTTAAGTTTTGCTCCACCACACGGTTCTGTCTCTCACAGAGAGGGTTAGACGTGTGAGTATAGGGCACACCTGTGGTTACCTCCACGTTGAGGGCATTTAGCACTCGTTTGTACCACCCAGTGTCACTGCGGATGCGTACATCTTCATCAGAGTGCACCTGTTTAGGTGCTCCATAGGGTCGAACCATTGTTCGACCAACATTTTTACAGTCTGCTCACCTGTGATTTTCTTATTGCAAGGGAACACACGGGTGAAGCGAGATAGACCACAGGTGACCACGGGGCAACTATCATAGCCGCCAAAGCGTGGTAGGCCGTGGATGTAATCCACGTAGAGAAGAGAGTTAGCACAATAGGGTATGGGTAAGCTCTTAGCCCACGCAAACTGCACCCTGTTTTTCACCTCAAGGCTGGTATTTGCGTGCAAAAAAAAGACGCGCAGTTTCCGCGTGTTTCCACCTGAAAACTGAGAATTAAGAAACGGAGGAATCTCAAATATATTTTTTTAGGCTATCAGCGGAATGCAAGTAGTCAGAGGTATGAAAAAAGTTTTGTTTGGCATAATGAGTGCGCGAGGCCTCGCGCACTCAATTATGCAGAATGTGTATTTCCCAATCGTCCTGAATAAACAGTATTCCATGCCAAATGAGGCTCTGATGTCTTCATGGGTGCCTCATGGTGTACCGTTCGGGTCATGTCAGCAGCAAGAGTGGTCAATCAATGGACGTTTTGTACACGCCATGCACTATGTAAGGTGTAATAGATCTAAAAAGGCGGGTTGCCCTCAGTCCTTGCTAAACACACGATTTTCAGTTAGTTTACCTATAAATGAGGTGCCCAGCCTCCCATCTTTTGGGGCTGTACAACAGTTTGTCAGAAGCGCTAGGTCACAGGACGTATGAAGCAAGTGCTCTAGAGGAGGATAGTCTAATCGCTACTCCTGAGCTCACTGTTTTCACAGGATTCCAAAAGGGAGGAATCTCAAAAAGCCTTTTGGAGGCTATCGACAGAATGCAAGTAGTCAGGGGTATTCAAAAACCCATGCTTCTAGCATGTTGAGTGCGCGAGCCCTCGCGCACTGAGTGTTCCGCTGTGCAAGTCTCTAACCCATATTGAATCTTGCAGTTTTGCTTTTGCTCCATCCTTGCTTCATGCCACTTCCGATGTCAAAAAGTGATCTCAAAAAAGCCTGAAAATCTCACTCCAGCTGGCTGAGTGCGCGAGGCCTCGAGCACTCAGCCTCCCATAATAAGTATTTTTTTATGTGGACATGTACAGGATGTGTGAACAGCGCCCATCGTTAATAGTTTTCCAGACGATCCAAAAATTGGTATTCTTCGAATTAGCCAACAAAAATGTTTTTTCGCGGAAAATGACCGGTAAACCCTCTGATTTTGGACTAAAGAATGGTTATTTTACCCCCCCAAAAACAGCAAAAAATGGGCAAAACTGATGAAAAATGCATTTTTTTGGAGGGCTTGAAAAACAGTATTTTCAAGATGGCAAAAAAAACTATTTTTTTCGGTGACAAAATCTAGTTGCTTAGGTGAAAAAAAGGGGGTGCAGTTTGCGTGGGCTAAGAAGCTGGAGATCAGACCCCTATCCCTACTGTCGCTCTGCTTGCTGGCATGACAGCCACAAGCATCCACAATGGTCTGCATACGCGACCTCAGTTCAGTCAGGGTTAGACTAGAGTAGAAACACTCACGGAAGAAGTCCACTGAGCGATTAGCGCCAGTGTGACCAGAACTGAGATGGGACCACTGTAGGCACCCATCCAGTCGTGCCTCAGGCACCACAATTCGGTCCTCGTAGAAGACGTACTGATTGTTTTTATACCACTGGTGCCCATCAATGACACGGGGTTCGAGACCAGTGCTGAGGGTTTGGAGAATTTCTTCATACTCTGACTGATAGTCGGTTAGACTCCAACCCTCCAGGATTCCGGCAGTGCGCATGGACAGGTCAAGCTGGACATCCATACGCTGGAAAGCCTCTTTGGCGAGCGCCTCAGAGCTCTCACCAATAAGCGCATCGAAGTTGTTGCGCGATATATAGTCAGAAAGTTCATTCTTAATCCCGGGGATATGATGCACTGTCAGCCTGAACTGGCTCAGGTAAGTCTACCACCGTTTTAGCTTTGCTTTTTCAGGTGGTGGTGTAAGTGCAGCTAACCCCCATCTGCTCAGATTTTCGCAGATCTGCCCCAGATTGGCTACACTTTGGTCATTTTCTCTGCTTCGGCGGAATCGCCGCCCCGCAGCTCAGTCTCAGGATCAGACCTATATATTTCTGATGTGCCGGATCTGATTCCGCGGTCCATTCATCGTAAATCCGCCGCGTTCCGATCATTTACCCGGAATCCCCAATTGCCGCTGACGCCCGCGCGCGAGCCAGATCGGCCAAATATTTTTTCACAATCGGATTTTTATAAATCTTTTCAGATAGATATGGACACTCAGATGTACTTAGGAATATCCGCATCAATTTTCTTCATAGACTGGGATTTTTTGCCGGATAACAATCAGCATGGATCTTGCCTCCGTTGTCGCCGCTCTTGCCTCCGTTGGTGTCCGTGTATCCGGTTCTGCCCCCAACAGCAGCGTTCAGGTCGACTCCTCGCGTGCCTGCCCCCCTGGTCTTGCCGGCCCTGAGCCCTCCGGCACCATCCACGACCTAGGGCAGCACTTTCATGGTAGCAGAGGCTACCTGAATGTTGCTTCAGTGGCATCCCATCCACAGCCCGCTCCCCAGTACGGCCCCGTAGACCCCGCCGCTTCTGGAGAAGTAACGATTACACTGCCTTGGTGCTTTGCGAACGAGGCCTTGAGAGGAATGCCTTGCGCAAGTCCAAGCTGCCCAAGAAGGGCGCACATCAGCAGCTGTGGGGACCCAGATTACCATCATCCCAGTCGAAACTGGCCATCGAGCAGCTGGAATCCGCCGGCCTACGACGATGGCAATGCTCCGGTGGACCTTACGGAGCTGGCAGGTACCAACATTCCTTACGGATGTCCATCATTTGAGACCATGGACGCCGATCTGAACGACATTGAGATGGGCGGTCCAGGTGAGGTACCTAGCTATAATCGACCAGCCTCTTGGGCACACTGGGGCGACCATTTGTCCCCAGAAGTGACCCGTAACCTTGAGGCCCTTGAGGCCCTTTGTTACTTAGCCTCGTCTAAGCTGATCGGACAAGAAAGAATCGCCTCTGATTTTTTAACGGAATATTTTTTCCTCCTTCAGGACGAAATTAATACCAGGATGTGGTGGCGTTCTCAAGAAGATGACTCTTTTGCCATTTTTTTGCAGATCTGGGAGGCAAGCCCCTTCCCGAAGGAGAAGGTCCGGGCACCTGTTCCCGGGCCCTCCGCCCCTCATCCCCCTGTTTCCATCCGCGACGATCTAGCCGCCGCGGTTGAGGAGGGAATTTTAGAGGCGGCCAGGCAGGCAAGCCTGGAAATCAGGGCTGAAGGAGCTCCCCAAGTGGA
The DNA here is from genome assembly GCA_964036045.1 of Eutreptiella sp. 'Long Island Sound 2002'. Lineage (NCBI taxonomy): Eukaryota > Euglenozoa > Euglenophyceae > Eutreptiales > Eutreptiaceae > Eutreptiella > Eutreptiella sp. 'Long Island Sound 2002'. Next base: position 25,666,049 of record OZ038398.1, on the reverse strand, counting down.
CTCCTGGCTGCGGAACACCGAGATCAGCGGTCCAACAGCCTGCTCAGGCCCTTCAGGACACGGCATGTACTGTTCTGCCGACTGCTCCTGCAGATTCCAGCGAGATGCTGAGCTCCAACAGCTCAAAGATCAAATGCACCTCATCATTCAAACGCTGGGAATAAAAAATCTTTTCAAGACGCACATGCGGTCTGAGGGCGCCTCATCGGTGGGACAAGCAACAGAGCCATCGGAGGAGGCGACAGAAATTTTTTCAATTGCTCCTTCGGTGGACTCCAGGACCACCGATGCAAGGATCAGCAGGACCAAGCTAAAGGAAAGGGTTAAAATCTCTCGTTCTGAGAGTAGGACGGCGAAGGCTAGGACTGAGGCTCAGAATGCCAAGCGAACTGCCTCCCGTACTGCCCTTCCTGCTGCTGATTCCAATACCTTAGCCCAGCTGTTGCTCGCCCAGACCCTCGCCGGAGCTGGTGTGGCGAATGATGCCGCCAAGGTGTCTGCCATTACGGCCGGTGTTGGGCTGGATTCGCTTCTTAACCCTACTTCCTTGCGACTTCGTCAGGTTGCCAAGCAACCGAAGTATAATGGGAACCCCCGACGTTGGCCTCAGTTCCAACGGGAATTTAAACTGTGGGTTAAGACTCAAAAACTCCAAGATGATCAGTTCCTGATGGCCCTCTTGGATTGCCTTGAGGGACCGCCGGCCAACACTTGGCTCAGGACTTGGAGTGATCGCGAGGATACAAGTTCCCCCCTTACCTTTGATGAGGTGTGGGAACAGTTGGAGGTACGTGGATCCCGGCTGCCAGAGGACCACTACCACCAAATGTTGAAGAATTTTCCTTCATTCTCACGATTAATCTTGCACGAAGTGCAAGACAAAAAACAGCGCTTCTGGAATTTAGTGGAAGAAGCTGAACATTCAGGCGAAAAATTTTCTAGTGCCGAGCTGAAAAGTCTGATTTTTGACAAGATCCCCTCAGAAACTGCCGCCACCCTTCGGAACAAACAGTCCGAAGAAAAGGTCAAGACCTGGTGGGCGGAGGTGGAAGGCTTCGATGCCTCTGCCAACAAGTTTTCCGTCAGGGAGGCACTTCAAAAGTGCTCCCCCACGTCTTTTTCTAAGGTGAAATTCACCGAAGAGACGTGGAAAATAAAGTTTCATGAGCACGAGGATCGGGACTTGTTTGTCCAAGTCCTCAACAGGGGAGTCAGCTTCCATGGCCATCGCCTGAGGACCAAAAACTGGGTGTTTTCGTACACCCCGAAGGAACTCTGGGAGGAGGTTGAGCGGCTCGCCGACGCCGCCAACCAAAATTTCGATGAGGGTCTTGGGGGAAACAAGAATACCCAGCAAAACACCCAAAATGGGGCCCAAAAGGGCAACAAAAAGGTGAATGACACCCGGAATGTTCAGCAGCACTGTAGCATCTGCCTTCTTTTAGGTTCTACGAACCGAGCTAAGTCGCATTCTACTGATAATCACCGATGGTCTCCTTACGATCACAAGGTGATTGGTAAGAATATCAGTAATTCGCAGAATTCGGACAGGAATGACAGACAGGTGCATGGTGGGAAGGCTGGAAAAGGGAATCCGACCCCCTCCGGTGGAAACAAAAATCCTGGAGGCCCTGGCGGGTCCCAAGGCACAGGAAATTGGACTCCATCCGGCTCCGGTGGGCAGCCGAACGGCCAGAAAAATCCCAATAGCAACGCCGGAGGCGGAAATCGAAATCCAGGCCAAACCCCTCAATCCGGTGCAAACAAGGCAAATGCTCTAGGATTCCAGGGTAAAGGTAAGGGAAATCCTTCGGGAACCCCTTTCTCTGGTAAGGGCAGAGGGCGTGGCGAGGGTGGAGGTCCATCATCCGGCGGCCGTGGCCGTGGACGTGGAAAGGGCAACCATCGTGTGGATCAGGTCTCAGGTGCAGATCAGGTGTCCGATGCGGACCGAGATTATTAATTAAATGCCTTGAATCCAGCAGATGATCCGCTCCAAGATGAGTGGGTCGACGAATCAGGGTGTGTCCATAATGTTAACGCAGCCACTGGAGGTCAGAACGCCTAGGGGAGCCACGAAAATCGCCCCTCCCCAGGCGATTTCAGGCATGATCCCCAGATTCCTTCTCGACCACTACTTGATGTAGGGTCGCGTGTCTCCTCTCCCCTGGATCCGGCAGCGGATCCTTCTGCTGTAGTGGACGAGGTTGGTGTACAGTCCAAGCACAGGGCCCGTCAGTTTGTCACAAAGCTGTGGGTCTCTGATTGCAAGGGCAATTTCCACCTCGCCACTTGTTTGTGTGACAATGGATCGGAGGTAAATCTCCAATCCAATTCTTTCTTGCCTGACGACTGCGTGTTTGATTCGCCTCATCCTGTTACCCTCGAGGGAGTTTCTGGACATTCTGTCGCAGGTGGGCAACGCGGTTGTTATATATCAACTCATTTGGTCGCTCAAGACCTTTGGGAAGATGGCAATGTGGAGGAAGTTATCCTTAAGGATGACTACTTCTATCGTGCCGACATAAAGTATGACCTTTACTTGGGCCATCCTTGGCTTCGCAAGAACAGGGTGGCGCCCGTAGGTCATCGGCGTTGTTTTTTGCTGGAGTCAGGTCCCTTGGAGCGTCCTGAATTTCGTTTTTTGCACGCAGGGTTTAAAAGTGCAGAAGAATTTTTGAAGCAAAAGGTTACACCAAAGTTTGGCGAAGATGTCACCATTGCAGAGGTGAATGGGAGTGCCGATTACTCCCGAGAGTTAGAATGTCTTTGTAGGGACTCCCAGCCACGACGCCCTTCGCGCTGGCACTCTTCATCCTACAGAGTTGTCGACAAATGGCGCGATACAATTTGTGAATATTTTTATGAACACCATTCTTTTTGGCCACAGTGTGATGCCTTTGCTAAGCGCGAGAACAAGCGCTTTGACAAGCACTTTCGCGACGCTTGGACCCATAAATGGGACAAGAAGTTATGGATTAATCCTCCGTTTCACTTAATCCAGCAGGTCATCCACAAAATCAAGCAAGATAAAACCCAGGCGATTTTAGTTGTGCCCTTGTGGGACGACAAGCCTTGGTTTCAGGAATTGCAAGACATTTGTGTAGATTACATCGAACTTCCCAGGAAGATTAAGCTGTATGCCAGGGACGACACAGGTCCCCTGCCACAGCGGCCCTGGAGTTCGCTTGCATTCCTGGTGGATGGAAAGCTTTCTGACTCTGATTCTGCTGATTCTAGTACTGATTCCTGTGTTGGGTCTGAATCTGAGGTTGAGCGTGGTACTGATGATGAATCTATTTTTTCTGATTTTTGTCCGTCAGATGCCCAAGGTGATCCAACGTCAAATGGATCCGCCTCGTCTCCCTCTTCCCCAATACGATCTACATCCAAAAGAATCTACGGCGCACGGACGACAAAAAAATTTTCTTCGCGCCGCAAATTCAGAGTTTTTTATGAAAAACCCCGTGTGGAAGCTTTCATAGATCCTTTCGAGGAGCTGGAACACGAAGAGAATCTCTGGAATGTCGACACTCGACCCACCTATCTTCAAGAGGCAGTTGATACGGACCTTTTTAGGGACATCCGTAAGAAGATTCTTCCTGCCAAGGCCGAAGAAATCGCCAAAGTTTTTTCGACAGTAATTCCTGGCGATCAGGTTGACACTGAGTTGTGTTCCAAGAAAAGAGACAAGATTTTTGAGGAACGGAAGGACACAACCCTTTCGGGGAAGTTGATCAAAAACCCCCCTGTCCGTGGGCAGTTCGGTGAAGCCTTCATCGAGCTTCGTGAAGGGTACAAGGCGAAGAAACAGCGTCCTTATGAGAACCATGGACAGAAACATGAGATACTCAGAAAAATAATCGAGAGAAATCTCAGGGAATTTGGTTGGCTTGAGGGTTGTATGACCAGCGAGTGGTGCTGTGCACCCTTCACAGTCCCGAAGCCGCCGCCTGCAGACCAGAACACTATTGATGGTTGGCGAATAGTTGTTGATTTTCAAAACCTCAACGCCGAAACCAAGGCGGATTCACACCCCCTGCCCCTCATTGAGGAGGAAATCGCCAAGAGGGCAAGAGGTCGTTTGTTTTCTGTGCTGGATCTCCGTCACGGCTTTCACCAAATGCCGTTGAGGAAGGACAGCCGACCTCTCACCTGTATGTGCACGCCATGTGGCCCAGTCCAGTGGACGGTCATGCCCATGGGCCTGAAGAACGCCCCTTCGTTTTTTCAAAGAATGATGGAGGATGTGCTTTTTACAGCTCATCCTGAGCTTCGTGCCTTCGTGAGTGTGTACATAGATGACATAATCATCGCGACAGAGGGGGAGGGACTGACCGAAGCCGAGCTGGTGGCCCTACATGAAAAGCAGCTGAACCAGGTTTTGGACATTCTTGATGCCAATCAGCTGATTTGTGGGCCAAAGAAGGGAAAACTATTTTTAAAATCAGTCGAATTTTGTGGTTCTCTCCTTGAGAATGGCACCCGACGACCCAGTCCAGGGAAGCTCGTCGCTATTCAGAAGTGGAAGCGCCCTGAGACGATCACGGAATTGAGAGGATTCCTGGGTTGTTGCAATTTTTACCACACTTTTGTGCCGAATTATGCCAAATTTGCTGCCCCCCTCACTGAACTATTGAAGGTAGGGAGAGATGCGGGCAAGGCAGGTTCAAAGGTTCGTGTCAAGTGGACTGACGAGTGCGAGGAGGCCTTCCATCACTTAAAGGCGGCCCTCTGCGAAGTCGCCACGTTGCATGTGCCGCAATTTGACCGACCCTTCTACATAAGAACGGACGCTTCTAGGTACGCGATCGGAGCTGTCCTTGAACAGGTTGATGAAGCCACAGGTGATCATTACCCTCTTGCATTTTGGTCTCGGAAGCTAGCTCCACGCCAGATGCAATGGTCACCACGTGAGCAAGAGACTTATGCCATAATCTGCGCTCTGAAGAAGTACCAATCGTGGGTTGGCACCAATCGAGTCGAGATCCTGACGGATCATCGATCTCTGGAGTATTGGGCCACCGAACACATTGATACTATCGCGAGCCCAGCTGGTCGACGGGCCAGATGGCATGAATTTCTCAGTTTGTTTGACCTCCATGTGTCGTATTTGCCTGGAAAACACAACACGGTAGCGGATGCTCTGAGCCGATGGGCTTACCCCGCTTCAGAGGGGCTGCAAAGTACCAACATCCATGGTACGGAGCAGGACCGCCACGTCGTAATCGAGTGGGATCAAGAAGAAAAAAAGCTCATTCGACGTGAATGCATGCAATGCTCTGTTAAACAGCATGCATTACCGTGTAATGATATCACGGCCTTCTCAGATCCGGCGCATGCCCATGAGATTATCACCAAATCACTGAAAGTCGTGGAGAAAGTCACCGATCCCTCCTCAGGGAGTGTGAAACGGTTCGAGTATACCCGACCTGTAAGTGGATTTCGGTTGATTCAGGGCATTAAGCGTCGAGATCCGGCCAAAACTCCACCCCTGCCGAAAGATTCCCTTATCATCCGTGACTGGACGAACGATTATCTGCATGATTCCATGTTTAAAGAGGTCTTTGAGAATCTCAAATCCAAAGATGCTCACAAGGATGGAATTTTTTCTGAATATTCGTTGGATGGGGGGAAGCTGTGGATGGAGGGTAAATTGTGCGTACCAGACGCCCTGGCCCCCCGAGTGTTAAACTGGTGGCACAAATGGGAGTCCCCCCACGCACATGGCCGTAGATTATGGTCGATGATTAAACATAGGTTGTTCGGCTCAAGGCTATATACTCATTGTATGAAAGTAGCCGCCGGATGTGCCCAATGTGCTGTCTCGACGCCCCCCAGCGCGAAGAAGCACGGCCATCTGAGGCCACACCCTATTCCGGAGCGCCTCTTTAACAGAGTCACCAGTGATTTTTTCCATCTTGGTGAACTCGACGACGAAGAGTGCCATTGGACCAACAAAAAGGTCAATGGAGTGCTCCTTATACAATGCCGTCATTCTGGCTACATTCAGGTGTTGCCTTGCAACGTCGAGTCAATGACTGGCAAAGCTGCCGCCAAATGGTGCGCGCAGACCTGGATGGGAGGTTGGGACGTCCCATCCGAGGTGGTTACGGACTCAGGCAAAGAGTACACCTCCGAATGGTGGAAGGAATTATGTGCTCGCCTTGGAATCCACAACCTGAGATGTGAAATCCACTCACATCGAGCGCTGCCTGGCGAAAGAGCCGGCCGCTCTGTTATAAATATGCTTCGTAAGGAGCTCGCCAGTGAGAAAGACTTCCATTGGCTTGAAGTTCTCTTCGCATTGCTTCGCCGTTACCACAACACGCCATTGTACCATGGCCTTTCTCCAAATGAAATTGTCTTTGGACGAAAGAAGTGTTGGTGGAACATGCCGTTGAATAATCCTCGCCCTTGTAAAGATGCTTCGTTGTTTTTGGACGAAATCCAACGAGCAGAAAAAACTGTCTCGAAATTAATCGATAAGCATCAAGCTGACTGGCTTTGGGTCCAGAATCAAGGCCGAAAAAACCCCCACAATTTTGAAGTCGATGATCGAGTTTGGCTTCGAAAATCCGAAACCACCCTGGACGGAGATGATAAGCTTCTTCCCTTGTGGGAGGGGCCATTCGCTGTTACAGCGCGTCTAGGTGAGAACAGGTGGAGGATTCGTGTGGATGTCAGCAGGGAAATTGACGTTTCGGGCGATCGCCTCAAGAGAGAGATCCCCTCCCCCAAGGATCGGGTTAAACCCCTTTTTTGGACTTCGAAATTTTTGTCCGATCGGGTCATCGAAGGGGGGAAGTACGAACTCAAGAGGATTTTAGAGGCAAGACGTGACGAAAAGGGCGAATGGGAATTTCTATGTGAGTGGAGGGGCTTTGATTCCAGTCACAACAACTGGGAACCAGCCCATTCTTTTGTCCATGGGTACACCAAGGGGTTCATCGACTTCCTCAAGAAGCACCCCGAAATTGGCGTACTCCTGACAGACTGTCTGTCGAAACCCGACAGACAGGTGGAGAGCGACGGAAAAAGACCTGTGGTGAATCGAGATCCAGCCTTTTACGGCCCTCAGCAGCCACCTTCCAGGGCTGATCCGTCGATCTCCCCTCCTGCGGTCAGGCCAGCCCAGGAGCCAAATGAGGACCAAGCTTCGAGTTCGGCCGCTGATTTGCAGCGCCCAAGCCGTACGAGGGCCCCACCAGACAGGTTGGTGGTCACATGTATTCGTGCTTGGCCGAATTGAGGGAGACCCGTCGTGACTTGAGTCGCCGACGCCTCGCCCCGTCGACCACTTATTCCAATGTGAGTGTTTTGACGACTTGAAAAAACCACATTCTGCTCAATCCACTGTTCATTCTTCCTGATTACGACATGATGTGGAGAACTGCGAATGTTTGATAATTTGACGTCAATCAACTTTTCCTTGGTCTCCGTTCGGCAGACAAGGCGTAGATACGCTGCCGAAAGCCACGGAGTGTGCTGCCGTGTCCAGGAAAAACCAAACTCAGGCTTAATTCAGGCAGATCCGGGGTAATCTTGTCTCTGTTGGTCTGTGCATCTTTGGAATTTGGCTACTCGTGCAGATGGAAGCAAATGTACATAGTAAAAACGCTGGCCAGCGACATTCACCCCTAAAGGCACCCCCTGTAGTAGAACTCAGATCTTACCTTCATTTGCCGTGATGCTGAAGCCAAAGTCCAGATTCAGATCCAGATTCCTTGAATTTACCTTGAATTCCTCAGGTTTGTCCATCATTCTGCCACTGTTGCGCAAAACCCCGACGTCAATTGTTCAGACAACCTTCATATAGGAGCTCTAAGGACTTCTAACAGCAACCTCTGAGGTCCGTAAGCTTCGGTGTATTTTTGGCACACGCCAATGTGAGCTCAATCCGACCTGAAACTGTCGAAAATGGTGAATCCAAGTGTCTTGTGGGACTCAATCGAAAGATGGGCCTTGTCCAAGTCGATTGACACCGCCGCCACTGTAAATAAAGGACTATTCGGTGTCTCTCAGTTATATACTGTCAGTAAAGCGCCTTCAGCGAACCTTCGGCGCGTTACATGCCAAGGATCCAGGGCCAGCATGTCCCATCATGATGCATCATCACATGATCCACATTTTCATAGAATCTGTTGGATGCTCGCGAACCAACGTGCCGGAAAGCACAATTCAGCTGAATAAACGACAATATATATTAACTCTAGTCTAAACGAAGGTGTTAGTAGTTTCAGTTCTAGACATTCCGCTTCATTTCACCTTCATCTTAGTGAATTTGCTCATTTTAGGACAGGTTAGGTTGATTTCCTTGTCATCTCCTCTCATTCCTCGAAGATCTGTTTACGGCTTTGCCTAACTTCGTTGACGCTGATGTTTTTCTGTTCACTTAGGGCCTGCAGACTACATTTGTATTTGTTTTCCCTCTCTGTGATTGTTTCATCCCCTTCATCTCTGCTGGAATTGATTCTCAATCTTGCTGAATCTTGTGATCATCCACCAGATGCGCCAAATCTGAGGCACATGCTGCACTTTTCAGAACGAGAAAAGCGGGAGTAACACGATGTAGAGTACGTGGAGGACACCGTAGCGTGCCCGCGACAGCTAAACTGTGCCAGAGCGCCGAGATGTCACTCCATTTCTTGATTCTCCCACTCAATCCACCAATAATTTACCTCATTCTCAACCAGGGCATGGTTTGGTATCGATTCTCGATACGTTTACATGCTTTTTAGCCCTTAACCTAATGTTTTACTGCCCGGAGGACTGTTCGTCACTCCTCATTCTGTCTCATTTCAGGTTCATCCATCCTGATTCAGTGCCAATTCAGCCCAAATCAGGTCAGATCAAGCAGATTTCGCCCCATCGAGGCTACATTTCTATTTTTTTCTGGGACTTACCTGCACTACATTCTTCGTTGACGTAGAGACACACCCCAGTGTGTTTTTGGAGGGGGAGTGTAAGTGCAGCTAACCCCCATCTGCTCAGATTTTCGCAGATCTGCCCCAGATTGGCTACATTTTGGTCATTTTCTCTGCTTCGGCGGAATCGCCGCCCCGCAGCTCAGTCTCAGGATCAGACCTATATATTTCTGATGTGCCGGATCTGATTCCGCGGTCCATTCATCGTAAATCCGCCGCGTTCCGATCATTTACCCGGAATCGCCAATTGCCGCTGACGCCCGCGCGCGAGCCAGATCGGCCAAATATTTTTTCACAATCGGATTTTTATAAATCTTTTCAGATAGATATGGACACTCAGATGTACTTAGGAATATCCGCATCAATTTTCTTCATAGACTGGGATTTTTTGCCGGATAACAATCAGCATGGATCTTGCCTCCGTTGTCGCCGCTCTTGCCTCCGTTGGTGTCCGTGTATCCGGTTCTGCCCCCAACAGCAGCGTTCAGGTCGACTCCTCGCGTGCCTGCCCCCCTGGTCTTGCCGGCCCTGAGCCCTCCGGCACCATCCACGACCTAGGGCAGCACTTTCAGGTGGGCCCTTCTGAAAAGACTTCACAGGCTCCTGGTCACACAGCCAGACAATAGGGTTAGATCCCAGGAGTCGGGATTGTGACGATAGCACCAACATACCGGCCAGGAGTTCCTGGTCATAGGTGCTGTAGTTGGAACGCGCTTGTTTCCATTTCCAATTCCAGTGTCCCAGTGGCACCAGTCGCCACTCACTGGTAGGATAGTCATGTTTCAACGAACCATCACGGTTCAGTCCAGTAGTACGATAATGGCAGTGGGTTAGTTCAGCGGGGTTAAGCTCCTGCCATTGGTAGATCGTACCTCCCCCCCCTACATCACTGGCATCAGTGATCAGGACTATCTCGCCCTCAGGGCGGGGCACTCCCAGGCAGTTGGTGGAGGCAATCTTCTTCTTCAACTCCTGGAAACACTCTTCCTCCCTGGAGGTCCATCTCCAGGGAGTAGTTTTCTTGATCAGGTCAGTGAGGGGTGCAGAGGAGTAAGTAAAATTGTGGATGTGACGCCGATAGAAATTACAGGCGCCCACAAAACTCCTCACATCGTGTAGACCCTTCTTAGGCTCATCGCGAATCTGCATGTCCTGTAGGGGCTGCATCTTAGACGCGGCTGGTTTCCACCAGCCATACCCCACGTCGAAACCCAAATACTCCATCTCCTCTTTCATAAACTCACACTTTTCGAGTTTGATTCGGAGATGGTTTTCTTGACAGACAGTGAAAAATTCACGGAGGAGAAGGACGTGGTCCTCTTTGGTATTAGTACCTAAACTCACGTCGTCGATGTGAGCCTCCATTTCTGCACCCCGAGAAATCAACTCTTGTACTAGAGGCCTGCGTCTCAGTATGTACAAAATTTTGTTCATAAGCTCCTGGAAGAGCGCTGGGGCATTAGCCACCCCGAAAGGCATAACCTTCCACTTGAAGACACGACCCTTAGGGGTTATAAAGGCAAGCAGTTCCTGAGCTGCGGCGGTTAGGTCAACCTGCCAGAAACCAGAGCGTTTGTCCATTTTGGTCTTATACCTGCATTTGGCAATACGCTCCAGGGTGTTTTCCATGTTAGGAATACTCCCTGAGTGGTTCTGGGTTTTCTTGTTGACCTCACCATAGTCTACAACAAGACGTAGGGCAGTCGACCCTGGTTTAGCAACAAGGAAACAGGGACTGCAGTGATGGGGATAGTCCCCGTGTTTATACTCTTCAACGAGGCCAGCATCAATGCATTCTTGGATCTGGCGCTCGATTTCTTCAACCTGTTCCTGTGGAGCAGGATAGGGACGATGCCTCACTCGCGTCTTTTCGAATTCTGGTTTCAATTTCAAGTCCATCTGGACCAGTTTTTTACAAGAAAGGGGAGGCGGCAAGGCGCCGAACACCTCCTCATAGGTCATCAGCAGTTTCTTCAGGCGGGGGTCAAGGTTAAGACTCTCGAGTTTCTGAAGGAAATCCTCCTCAGCATGGAGGTTGCTTTTTCCATGTTCTTTCTTTTTATGCCGATCAGCAGTTTCGGCAGGTACAGTACCATCGTCCCACTCATGGGGACATTGCTGCCCGTAGTGTAGAGAATACACTAGAGGTATCTCAGGATCAGGCAGCGTATAGGACTCATCGTCCTCCTCAGACCAGATGAATTATTTACTGTCCGAGGTATTGCAGCCGCTCTTGGCGCTCAATACCTTCAGCCTTCAGGTACAACAGCCGTCGGAGTTCTTGAGTGTCATGCTCAGACAATGGCATGTTATTAGCAGCAGGCCGTGCCAGAGCATCAGCACTCCGGGCCACGGGTTCACCTGTGTGGACAGGCTGCATGTGTAGCACTGGTTTCCCAACAGAGGAAGCGGGTTCAGAGGTTGACTCTAGATCTACCTCCTCTAGCAACAGCTGGGCCAGGAAAGCACTATGTTTTAGGTCAACACAGCTGGGATCAACAGAGGGAATAGTGCTGGCGATCTCAGACAGTTGGTCGTCAGCATCCTCTTTTACAGCTGCAGGTTCCAGATAGTCATCAGGAGACTCACACCCTGTAAGTGTGGCAGATAGGTGCTCAGGAGATCGATTTTTGAGATCATAAAGTGTCAGGCCACGATTTTCGGCCATGACCTCTTTTAGTAGCACCTGGTCCAGGTCACACAGGGGTACAGGATTGAGAGATCCATCGATGATGGACAGGAAACTGGCCCACTCAGGGGCCTGCATAGCTGTGTCTGAGTCCTCAGGCACATAGATGGGGCCGTCGGGGAGTTGCACTCTTCCCACGGTCATTCGGTCAAGCATACGGCGCCAGTAAGCATGTTCACCAGAGCAACCCCAGTCAGGGGTGCACATAACAACCCTTCCTCCCTCATAAGCGATCTTGGTTAGAACCTTCGCGAGCAGGGAGAAGGGAGGGTTAGCATACGCTAGGCCAATTGCTTTCTAGAAGAAACGGAAAGCATTGTTCATTTGTTTCGAGCAGTACAACTGCATGATGTGCTGTTGTTGGCTCGCAAACAATTCCACCTGGATCTCATCCAGGTTTACCTGAAGGGCCGCCAGTCCATTTTCGAGAACATGACGGGCCAGTTGGTAGTTTTCAGTACGATAATTCGTCTTGGCTGCGTAGCGCAGCCCAGACTCTTTTCGTCCTGATAGCTCCAAAGGAACGGAGAATAGCCCACTGCCAAAGTCGCAGTGCAAAGAGTAAGGACGCTGTAGGGACAGCATTTTTACCTGGGGGTTCCTTCTTAGAAAGTCGGTGCCAATGACGATGTCAATGGCGTCAGTGTCCAACACTCTGCAGTGTTGGGTCACGGTTTCGTCGCCCAGACATATGGTCACATCGACCCCTCCCAAGGAGTGGATGGTACGCCCATCCCCTACTCTTATGGCCACAGTCTTAGTTTTCCTGAAAGTTTTAAGCAGGCGCCGGGCCACTATGGAAAGTGTTGCTCCGGTATCAAGCACCGCTCGAAAAACCTGATCCCCGATTTTCACGAGGATCCAGAAAACCAAGTCCTCCTCTTCGGAGCCGCCCCCCTATTCCTCATCAGGGAATTTCACATCCACCCCTGCAGCCATGAGGGACTTGGCCATCCAGGCCAAGCGACTCTTCTTAGAATTATTCCCCTCAGGGGTAGCATTATCCCCTTGGGGGCGCTTCTGGGGGACACCTGCGGCAGGAGCGGGTGTAGCAGCAGGAGTGGGTGTAGCAACAGGCGCTGATGAGCGCCTCTGGGGGTTAGGGGGTCCAGTTTTGCCACCCTCCTTGCCTTTACCTTTATCCCCATTCGGGGGATTTCTGGCGGGCGTCTGGGTCTTCTGGCGCTCCGCCTCCCGACGCTTGAGTTTGTCACTCTCGCGTTTCTTGATGTGGCATTCGTCCTCATAGTGACGACGTTTGCCACAGTAACCACAGGTGATGGTACACCTGAAGTGGTCCTGATGGGTCACAGTTTTCCCATCTTTAGTATGCTGCTGACGTTTCATCTGCAGCATACAGCCACTGCGGAGATCGCAGTCAGAGGCATGACAAGGTCCCCCTTGTCATTGACAGGTCGGCAGTAAAACAGGGGGGGTGTGCCTGCATCAGTTGGAACCTCGTTCATGGCACGTAGGTTGCCCCTCCCTTTACCACCTCCCTGGTTGGTGTTAGTGGGATTTTTATGCCCCTTCCCTTCGCCACGTTCGGGGGTAGGGGTACCACCTCGTCCCAAATGCTTGTTGAGGAATTTCTCCATGTGGGAGTCATTCTCTCTCTCAAGAGCTAGCTCAATCAAGAGATCCACCAGTGTATCGTACGAGTGGGTCCTGCTCTTCCTCTCAGAGATGGAGCGGCAATCATCCCACGTACGCTGGGGGATCTTACTCATGAGCCACAGGTGGGGCTCAGTGGCTCCGTAGGAGCCCACGTTCATCCTCGAAAATAAGTACTCCAAGTCGCACACATACTCAGAAATTCGCGCAGTGGATGGAAACTCCGGGAGCATAGGTAGCTCCTCGATCTGTGTGCGTACGCTGAGGTCAGTCTCATAGACTGGGAATGTTTTCTCTAACCTCAGGAGTACCTCTGCCCAAGTAGAACAGGGTTTCACAATCTGTTTGACCTGTTTTTGCAAGAATTTCTTTTTGCATGAGCGTTTTAGCAGTGAACATTTGGTGGCCACATCCACATGGGATTGGCCAGTCAACAAAAGGAACTCCGCAAATTCTTCTGCCTATTCAGGCAGATTTTTGGGGTCGAACTCCGGCAGTTCCAGCTGGATGTTCGCCTGGGCAATTGGTCTGCCCGTCTTCCCACCCCCCGGAGTTAGGCCTGTAGGCGACACGCCGGCAAGAGGGGCCAGGGCTGACAGTCCTCTTCTCTCACTCTCTGTGACAGGCACGTCCTGTAGATCAGCCATAGGCACTGTCCTGGCACGGGGGTGAAAGGGGCTGGGGCAGGTGACCTTAGGCAACAGCCTTGAGACCCTTGATCTCTTGAGATCTTCGGCCAGGGTACTCAGCCCTGGAGAGAGAGAGGGCAACTCAGGCTTGGGTAAGGGTTCAGCAATACCCAGCTTTGCCTTAATGGCCTCTGATAGGGCCGTCACATCTGGATCTTCTGATCCAGACAGGAGTTTGGCCAACAGCTCGGCCGTGTGATCCAGGGCTCCGTAGGTTGGCCTTGGATGATGTTGTTCTTCGACTCGTGTTGGGCCCAATTCGGGAGCCCTTGGGGTTGGATACTCAGGTCTTGGTCGTCTTGGCAGGGATGCAGTGGACGGAGGACCAGAGTGTGCGTAGGACCCTAGATCTGTACGTGGTCTGGATCCGTGTACAGCCAATGGCTCCTCTCCATCTTCCCCACGGATGGATTTATAGTACTCCTCATGCATGATGTACTCATCCATCTTCATCTTCAGCTTCTCATACTCCTCAGGTCCTTCAATGGCAGTTGAGGATGAAGCTGGACAATTGGATCTTGATACTGAAGCAGCCACACGTCTGTGGAGGTGACTAAATCTGTCTCCACCGTGTGCTGCTAAGGCCTCGGTGGTAAGGCCTTTATTCTCTTCCGCCCTTCTGCGTTCTGGATCTCCTTGGGACCCAGATGCGCCACTGAGATGATGTGGAGCTCGGTGAGGTGGTTCACTCATTGGGTGGGCCATGCTGCCCATTTGTACTTGGACAGTTCGGATAGGCCAGGTCCTGACGCTTGGCGTGGACATGATGAACTTGTTGTTGAGCTTTTGTTCTGCACTTCTTCTCAGGGTCGGTTCAAAAGGTCACAAGGGACTGTCTCTGCTACCGGAAAGATGTCCTTGAATTATGCCCTAGGTCTTTTGATGTATTCCTGCAGGTTTTGTAGTTGAAAACCCCAAACCAAAGCAGCAAGTAGAGCAAGGACTGAATGTGGATCGAATCAATGATTGGTTTTGGAATCCAGTGTAACACAGAAGGGCTGCAGATAGACAAAGCAGGTTTATGCACATAGATTCAATCACAAATGGATAATACAAAAGGTTTTATATGAAAATTGGTCAGACTCTAGCCTCAGAGGTTGCATTACGCACTTCATGTGCACTCTTTTGGGTGAAATGGTGCTGGTTAGGACTGAGGGGCATAGATGTCAGGACCACACAGAAAATGACTTGGCCAAGCAACTGAATTCAGAAACAGTTACAAAGTAGGACCACAATAAGTGGTAGAAACAATTGAGTATAGGGGTCTTGGGGTGGGAGACCACTAGGCTTAACCTCCAAGGCCTAAAGCATGAAATGCCTGTTTTATTTCGGTATATCCTCCATGAAGGAAGGTACCTCCGCTCAGTTGAGTGGTAGGGGTGAACTTCATGGGGGGGCTAGGGTCACAACCCTAGTTACTTTGAGAAAGTGTACTTTAGGCAACAAAAGAGAGATAAAAACACTTAAGTTTGTCTCAGCATCAACAAAGGGTTTTAAGGGGGGCTTAGCCTGGATCAAGCCCTCCAAGAAAGACATGGCAGTGACTTTTTCTTACTACGTGTAGTAAGGGTTGTCCATGAAGAAGTCGTTCATTGACCCATTTTTTTTGTGTGATCTGCCCCCTTTTTAGCGTGGGCGAAAAATGGAAAGTTGCCGAAGGCAATTGCTGCTGCACCAATTCACCCTTTTCCCTTTCCCACCTGAGAGCAAAGGCGGATGAAGCTCGGTTAGCGGCTGAGGAACCTAACCAGCCTCGCTGCATTACACAGGTCTTAGCCTAGAAAATAATACACTGTCCTCTAACCGTGCTGCAAGCAAGCAAGCTTGAGGACTCCGCCTGTTCTCTTATAGAACGTAGGGCAGAGCCCTGGGTACGCTAAACAAGGGTTATACCGTGTGCACAGCGCGTGGCCTACAGCCCTTTAATGCATCGTGTGTATGCAGGGAAGGGAGACGATCCACAACAATGGTTTTTCCCAACATTAACCCCACTTGACCAATCATCACGAAACTCAACCAGCAGGTGAGCTCCTCCTGGGCTTACTCACCTTACTCACCATGCATCATGTGAATGCCGAAGAAAACGAACGCAAGGACAAGCCTAAGCGTTTACACAACCCTACAACGAGTTATAAAGAACCCTAAGCGATTAATGCATCGTGTGTGTCATGCATGTACTTCTAACCTTGCTTCCTACAGGAGAAAGAGAGTGAATGGCGAGCAATTGCACAGCGCAAAACGAATCCTAAGCGTTTTGAACAACCCTATTTTGACGCAACGGCGAGGCAAGCACGAGCAGGCACTTTCCTTTTTGACTTGTGAAGAGAAGGGAAAGGTGGATGGATGCACAGGGAAAGCGCCACAGCGTGTGCATGCCTAGATTAGGCACATGCATCGCGAGCACAGCGCATCCTCTAACCCTACGTGCGCGCTGCGTGCTCCATTCGTCTCACATACCTTTCATTCCTGTTTTGACCTGTGCAAAGCAAGGGAAGTGAATGCCCAAACCCCCAACGAACGCAGCGGTGACAACCCTAGCGTTTTAACGAAACTAACGACACGAACGCAATGCATGCGTATGACATGACACTAACATACCTGAGAGGTGGGTTGTCCACCTACTCTGTTGTGTGGGTGTCTGTTCAATACTTTTTCCTAATTTTTATAAAATTTTTCGTGCAACTGTGCAAAAATTTCTTTTAAAAGCTTTAAAAACCACGGCTTACAACTTCTTTTCTAGGAGCCGTTTACGCTTGCGCAACTCTTTTTAGTAGTGCGCTCCTGTTGCGCTTGTCTGCAACTTTAGGTTTTGGACTATAAATGACGATTTCTAACGTCTTTTCGTCAATTTTCAGCGATTTGACTTCTTAAATCGCTACCCCTTTCGCTAAACCACAGGATTCACTCCCTGTTGGTTCCATTTTCAATTTTCCTCGGCTCCTGGAATTTTGTGCCCTCTATTGGGAGTATTGCTCCGCCCTGGCCCTTGGTCAGGAAGTTTACTAAAACGCTGTTTATACAGCGATCGCCGTCTGCATTAGAGCTTTCGACTGTACCCTAGTGGGCAAGCATGTGTGCTCTAGGGAGGGACTCCTGGGTTCAAACCCCACTACCCCCAATTTTTTACCAAAGGTTTTCGCCGCACGCTGGCGACTTTTGAGGAATGCCCCATCGACGGGACATCATTCGCGGTACATTACGCTGTTTTTCAGTGGTACCTACAGTGTGACAAGCTTCTATGAGCTGATGGGATTATCATTGGCTGGTCTAATGCATTGTCTGAGGTAATTTTGGGGAAATTTGAGCCTTTTTCCTTGGTCCTACTAGCTTGGGCAATTAGTACTCCAGGGGGGAGTAAGAAAAAGTCACTACCATGTCTTTCTTGGATTACTTGATCCAGGCCGAGCCGCCCCTAAAAGCAATTTGTCGATGTTGAGACTAACTTAATCATTTTTATCACTCTTTTGAAGCTTGAAGTACACTTTCTCAAAGTAACTAGGGTTGTAACCCTAGCCCCCCATGAAGTTCACCCCTACCACTCAACTGAGCGGAGGTATCTTCCTTCATGGAGGCAATACTGAAATAAAATAGGCACTTCTTGCCTTGGGCCTTGGAGGTTAAGGGGGAATGTTATCGCGCCGGGTGCGCGCCGCGCATCTTTTGTGACCCGTGCCCTACCGGTGGATTGTTTACCGGAGGATTGTTGCCGTTGATATGTTGGGCAACATTATATGGATTGGCCCCTTGGCCCCCGGGACATCAGCAGATGTTTTGATTTGGGATGGGTATGGACCTTTTCGTACCCGAGGTGATTTCTTTGATTTCGAAGTCGGGGGCCATGATGGTGCTTATAAGGGCCGGATTCATGTCATTGTGCCATTCATTGGAAGAAAGAATGGCACTTTGACAGCCCGCCAACAATGTTACAATGATGTGCACGGGTGGTATAGGGCATGCATTGAGCAGCTGTTTGTGGCACGCAAGATGAGGCAGAGGATGAGGCAGAAGTGTTTGTGTTGTGTTGCCAGAAGCGCTCCACCGTTGCAGTTTGTGATGAGTGTAAGGAGCACTATTGTACTGAATGTATTGACACCCACACTTGTGGGACCAATGTTATGATGCGGCTCTACTGTTCGCGATACCTCAATAACGCGTATCGCTTCGACTGGAGATCGATGCAGTTGTGCACTCCTAACCCCCCATTCTCCCAACTTGCTAAGGTGTTGACCAAGATTGCCCTTAAAGGAGCGAGAGTGGTATTGTGTACCCCAGTTTGCAACTTTCTTGAGCTAGGGCAGTTTGGGTCACCTAATTCTAAGGGCGTTTCCAAGGGGTGTGCTTGGGGGCTCTTCGGGGGGGACATAGTCTAAAAGTAGCGCGCCGGGCGCGCGTCGGGCAAACATTCCCCCTAAGCCTAGTGGTCTCCCACCTCCCGACCCCTATACTCAAATGTTTCTATCTTTTATTGTGGTTCCACTTTGTAACTGATTCTGAATTCAGTTGCTTGGCCAAGCTGGCTAAGCCATACCCTGTGTCTGACCTAACCTACTTGCCCCAGATTCCTAACCAATACCATTGCATTCAAAAAGGTGCACATGAGGTGCTTAAGACTATTTCTGAGGCCAGACACATGTTAGTTTTCCATATAAAAATCATTTGTTTTATCCATTTGTGATTGAATCTTTGGACGTAAGCCTGCTTTGTCTATCTGCAGCCCTTCTGTGATACACTGGATTTCAAAACTATCCATTGATTCGATCCACATCCTGTTCTTGCTCTACTTGCTGCTTTGGTCCTGTTTTTCAACACCAAAACTGGCAGGTTTTCATCAAAACCATTAGGGCATAAATCAAGGATATCTTTCTAATTGCATTCATTTGCAATGCAAACATCATTAAGAAACGTAAAGAACAGTTAAGAACAGTTGTATAGAAAGCGGCACACATGACAGCCAGACCAGGAAACATTCAGTTGATTGTCACGGGGGTTTGTATAGGCGTTCGGTCAAAAACCACATTTTGTTTCCCCTTAAGAGGTCCAGTTTTCACGTTGTTGCCCAATTTCTAGGGTGCTCTTGTTGTGCACGGTTGCTGTCAGGCTGTGCTTTTTTTGGCACCACTTGCACACAGCACCGACGGGCATGGGTGTCCAAGCCCTCATGGTGCACTGCTTTGTGTCCCCCCAACAAAATTGAGTGCATTGGGGGGGACTGAAAAATCGGTCTTTCAACCGGTCGGTTTTTGCATATGGGCTGAAAATTAACACTGTTTCCTGGCCCCAAACAGGATTTTCAATGCACAAATGGAGTTTTTGTTAGAAAAAGGCCATTTTTGAAAGCGGCGCAATGTACAAATGTGTTGGGGGCACAAAGTTGTGAAAGCTTGGACACCAATGCCTGTCGGTGCTGTGTGCAAAAAGTGCAAAAAAAAAGTATAGTCTGACAGCACCTCTGCAAAACAAGAGCACTCCAGAGATTGTGCAACAGCGCAAAAACTGCCGCTTGTTTCGGTGATTTCCCACTGCAGAATGATCCCCTGAATCTAACCTCCTTGACCCCCCGTGTCAACCCCAGACTTGTGTGCGCAGGGCACTGCATGCCCCTGTGTTGGACCCCCGACCCGGGCCTGTCCTATCCGTCCCCGTGCACTACCCCTGGCACCCTTGCACCTCGCCTGTCTGAGGCAGGCCTCTTGTCATGTTCTCTTGGTGAAGTCCTGCTCCTAACATTTCTGTGTTTCTTGCGGGAAAGAACGTGCAAATGGGGAGGGGGGGGTAGCATCTGTTCTATTGTTCCCCCATGCCCTCACTGAACCCTTCCTTTTCTGTGAATCACACGGAAGTTTACGGTGCCGTCGCCGTTAAAATTTTGCGGCGACGGCGCCGTAAACGGCACCACCGAATTGAGTTTCTGGGGGGGGGCATTTTCGCACAGCGCGTGCACAGCGCCAGTTATTACGGTGTTTACCCGGTAACAGCCCTGAACAGCCCCTTCAATAACTTCCTTCCAATCTTCCGAAGTTACCAAACTCAGCCCACCCTTCAAGGTCTTCACGGTGGCAGGGAGCTGCTTGCCAGCCTCCCAAGACCGTTGTGTAGTCTTGGGGGCACGCGGCTTTGCACGGGGTGGTGGAGTTGCCGGTTTTGATGGACTCCTTCCCCGATCGTCAGGCGGCGGCGAAGGGCTGCGTGAGCAGGGGGGCGGTGAGTCGGCACTCGGGATGGCAAAGGAGATGGACTCAACTTTGCACTACGGATTCACCACCTTCACCGCGTCTCGGAAATACTCCAAGTGGACTAATCCGTCGGGCGCAAACCCTACCACTATGGCACGAACTCGCACCCCATTGGAGCGAGTGTAGAACACCCTATCTCCAACATTAAAATCCATGGTGAATGCAATAGAGGGTCTGAGAAATGAGAGCAAAAGATGATGCCCCGCGGCAGACACCCTGAGAATGTATGACCATATACCGGCCTCAGGGTGCCCGTTTGCAAGGGTACATACACGCAAGAAGGGGGAGGGTTGATGCTACAAGGATACACAATGGCAATAGTACCCTGCGGCAATCCTACACCCAAAAAACTGCCTACCGGTGGTGGATAATGGCCTACTTTTCGCACAGCGCGTGCACAGCGCACGCACAGCGCACGGTACGCCCCCTGGGTTCTTGACCCCTATAGTGATGTACTTTTGACACACTGCTGTCATCCTGTTTGGTCTTCTGCATTTTTTGTGCTGCGCGCACCACGTTTACGGCTCTAACGCTGCGCACAGTGCACCCCAAGGAGAAGGAACCGCAAAATTCAACGGCACCAGAAATTGCACGGCACCAGAAATTGCACCTCGTGTTGTTCTGACCAGGATGTTGTTCTCGCAAAGGGGGGCGGGGGTACCACCCCCCAAGCAGGGGGAGGGGGGGGGGGCATGCCAATGTGCACAACTCGGCGCAAAGCAAAGAAATTTTCAGATGCACAATGCAGGTCGTCGAGAGCAGATTGCAGCCAAGGGTGTGCACTATGGCACAGAGCAAACAAAAAAATATGTGGTGGGGGAGGTTCAACAAGCAAATCATTATGAACTTAGCCCATGGGCTGGATGGCGATAAGCCCCCATCATGGCTTTCCATACCCCTCCTCCCCCTTGCACAAGCACCAGGAAAGTCAGGAAAGTGACGGTCAGACCGGGTCCTGGTGCTTAGACAAGGCGGTGCTAGCGCGCAACGCGCGGTACCAAGCAAGGAGTAACGACATTAGTCATGGCTGAAAAAACACACCAAAACAAAGAGCAGTGGGGTGCAGTACCAAGCAGAATGTTGTTTTGAGCAGGAGGACTCATCACAAGCATGACACAGCCCCTCTTTCCCTCTACAATCGGCACACAATCACGCTTTGCCTGGTTTCTGACCATAAAAACCGTGGTCAGAAAATTCTATTGCCTTCGGCAGTGCACCTCGAAGAGAGGTTGACAGTCAGCCAAGCAGTCCCTGAGCCAGGCCAGCAGTCAGTCAGACAGAAACACACAGTTTGGGTTTTTTGTCAGTGGCAGACACGGCACCAAGCAGTGCGGACTCTGTTGACGAGGAAATCAAGCAGTGGCCGAATGGTACTGCAGCGGTCGGCGGACTTTTTGGTCGGCGGTTCCAACCCCGGTCGGGTGAAATTGCCACCGCCGCCGCCGCCGCCGCCGCTGCAAAGAGTGCGCCGGGCAGGATTCGAACCACCGGCCAGTATTGCTGCGTCCTGCTGCGTTACCATTCGACCAGCAGTTGCGTGCTAGCGTTATGCTTTCCTACTGCTTGGAGCCTTCTAATCGAAAACTTTTGACCCCCCCCCCCCACCCCCCCCCAGCCCCCCCTCAAAAAAGTGATATCCAGTTTTAGGGGGATCAATGGTCGGTTTCGATAGACTGAATGTCCCCGCCATAGACAATTCCAGCTATTAGTCCAGCAGTACTGCGAATATCCAGTTTTAAGGGATAGAGGCCTCAGAATCAAAAAGTCCATTGGGGGATGCTCTTATTGGGCAAAATAACGATTTTACAAGGGGTTGGACATCAAATATCATGCCTTGGGGTATGCTACGCGAATGACCCCAAAAAAGGGGGGTATACGACGCCCGCGCCTGCGCTTGATCTAACAACCTCTCTTCGAGGTGATTTGGTAAAAGTGACGGTCAGACCGGGTCCCGGTGCTTAGACAAGGCGGTGCTTGCGCAAGGGGGAGGGGGGGTACGGATTGCCAGGTGATGAAAGAAACCATCCCACCAGTACAGCAAGAGACTCCCCCTATTTTGACTGGTGAGGTCTACTCATGGGTCGCCTGCACATGGCCATCCATAACAACTGTCGCGCAAGCATCCACCCCAGGCAGGGCTTCCATGCTGAATACCATGGTACAGTGCATCGGGGTTGGGGGTTGGGGGTTCAGGCCTTGGTAAGCTGGCAAAGCCCTGTTACCACATAGCACCCCAGATACATCTCGGAATCAAGGATCAGAGCTGACCACTGCGACGATTGTCCCACACAGGACTGCACAACTTTCGGCACAGGGCAAACAAAAAAAATTGCGTGTGTGCAAGGAAGGCTGATAGACAGGTCTGGCTGGCAGACTGACGGGTAGCCCCCTCCGCCCCCTGGGGGGGGGGGGGGGGTGATGCCATGCACATCACTGAACACTGCCTGGGACGCACCTTCCCGCTGACCCCTTCCGCCACATTAAGGGCCGTGGCTCATATGGCACTCACGACCTTCATTGATTCATGGCATGGCACCCCCCCTTTCCCTGGTGCAAGCACGGCCAATATCGAGACAAACGGTGAGAAGGGGATCCCGTGCTTAGAAACCCCACCCCGACCCCCTCACCAGCGGCTGGACGGTGACCAATGGCGGTTGGAGGGCAGGACCGGCGGCAGTTGGACTGCAAAAGGAGGGTAGCCAACGGCGGTCGGGCGGTTGTTTGGGGTGCTAGCTAAGGTCGCTCCTTAGCGCCAAAAAAAAAAAAGAAGAAGAGTGGATGAAGGATTTTCCCGGGTAGAGCGGGAAACAGGCCGGCTTTCGAAACTGGAGAAGCGAGGGGTACCGTTTGGGCCTCAATCGACGCAATATCTTCTGTCCATGATGCACAAGGCTGGCGCACGCTCCAAAGCATGGACAGACACAGAGCATGGGTGAGTTTGCGAACAGCACCCAACAACCAGCATGGCCACAGGGCAGGGGGTGGGCGGTTTCGCGGTGGCCTAAGGGTTTGAGCACACAACGCCGAGGAACGAAACTGGCGACATAACCCCTGCCATCTCGGGGACCCCAACAGGGAACGTTTATATGGGGCTGGGGGGTTTTGGGGTTTTGAGGCACCCACCCACCCAAGACCAAGCAACCCACCCAGACCCCCCCGCCCCTCTTGTAAACATGTGAGGGGGGGTTTGAGGCGCTCTCCCGGGGCTGAACAGCTCCCCAGCCCCACCTGAGGTGATGCTACCACAGCTGCAACTGCTGCTGTTGGCATTGCTGCTGCTTCTGTTGGTGTTGCAGTTGTTGCTGGTGTTTGTAATGCTGCTGCTGCTGCTGCTGCTGCTGCAGCCCACAGGGTTCTGCTCCTTCACAAAAAATGCTGACAGGGTCTTTGTAGTCTGCTGGCTTTTCAACCATTTTTGGTGTCGGTCACTTTTGCAGTGCTCACGTTCAGCCTTTCCCACATTGGATATGAGTACTCCACAACTACAGCGGTACTTCCCAGGCTGCTGCATAGCAACAAAATCAAAGAATGAGGTCTGCAGATACACAGGTCTGCAGGTACACACAAAGTGACCAATGGCATGACAAAATGCATGTCACTGCTGCTCCCAACCTTGCAAAAAAAGCGGAGCTGCAAAGTGTTGGTTCACCAGAAATTGAACCTCACACCTTTACAATGGCGCACAACTGCATTACCATTGTACTACCTGTCAGATCTACTGAAATGATCTCCGGTTCAGCTTATTGAGCACATTTGAAATCGAAAAAAAAGCGCCATCAGCCTGCACACTAACATTGGGGGAATGTTTGCCCGGCGCGCGCCCGGCGCGCTACTTTTAGACTATGTCCCCCCCGAAGAGCCCCCAAGCACACCCCTTGGAAACGCCCTTAGAATTAGGTGACCCAAACTGCCCTAGCTCAAGAAAGTTGCAAACTGGGGTACACAGTACCACTCTCGCTCCTTTAAGGGCAATCTTGGTCAACACCTTAGCAAGTTGGGAGAATGGGGGGTTAGGAGTGCACAACTGCATCGATCTCCAGTAGAAGCGATAGGCGTTATTGAGGTATCGCGAACAGTAGAGCCGCATCATAACATTGGTCCCACAAGTGTGGGTGTCAATACATTCAGTACAATAGTGCTCCTTACACTCATCACAAACTGCGACGGTGGAGCGCTTCTGCGACGGTGGAGCGCTTCTGGCAACACAACACAAACACTTCTGCCTCATCCTCTGCCTCATCTTGCGTGCCACAACCGAGCAAACAGCTGCTCAATGCGTGCCCTGTACCACACGTGCACGTCATTGTAACATTGTTGGCGGGCTGTCAAAGTGCCATTCTTTGTTCCAATGAATGGCACAATGACATGAATCCGGCCCTTATAAGCACCATCATGGCCCCCAACTTCGAAATCAAACAAATCACCCAGCCCATACCCATCCCAAATCAAAACATCTGCTGATGTCCCGGGGGCCAAGGGGCAAATCCATATAATGTTGCCCAACATATCAACGGCAACAGTCCACCGGTAGGGCACGGGTCACAAAAGATGCCCGGCGCGCGCCCGGCGCGCTAACGTTCCCCCATTAAACGGGGGTCCTAGACTACACACCCACCCACCCAGAGTACAATTCTAAGAGGGGGGAGGGTCCCAGACTTTTCACCCACCCACCCAGGCTGGGGCACCCACCCAGACCCCCCCCCAGTTGACTTAATTCCTTATAAACGTTCCCTGGACCCCAAACCGGGGAGCAGTGAACAATAACCATCATCATCAACAACATCATCCCATCCTCATCATAACAATGATGACAAAATAGTAGTAGTAGTGGTAGTAGTAGTAGAAGTACCAAATACCATTGTAAAATTTGTAAAACTTGAAAAATTGAGCGCACCCAAACGGTCCCGCACAGATGTGCGTACATTTTCAGAAGAAAGTGTGTATATAAAAAGAGGATATGCATCCGAAAACCCCCTTTAAAACCCCCCAGGAGGCAGTTTTGGTGAAAGAAGAACAAGGTTTCTCACCCAACATGGTGTCCAAGTTCTAAGAACACCCCCCCGCTGCCATAGGGCAAGCCTGTTTGGGGGCACTGCCTGCAGCAGGTCAGAACAAGCCCTTTCAGTGTTACAGGAGGTTCTGCAGATACATCAGAATTCAGTGAACACAGCAGCGTAAAAATCTCAAGAAGGCCACAATGGCCATGGGGGGATATTTGCCCGGCGTGCTACCTTTGTATCCTGGCTCTAGCCCCAATTTATCCTCACCTAGGGAAGTCCCCCAAGTAGACCGCACTGGACCGCAAACCTTCCTGGCAAATAAGAATGTCCTTAATAAATAACATTATTCCCACAAGTGTGGGTGTCAATACATTCCCGACAATAGCGCTCCTTACACTCACCACAAAATGTGATGGGAGCGCTTGTGACAACACAATGCACACACTTCTGCCTCATCCTCTCCCTTAAGAGCATCGGAAGGTTGAATCGAAGACAAAGGACCGTTAGGTTCCCCGTAGGTACTGAAACTACCAAAGCATAGGTCAGGACAGCCTTGGGTTCCCCGAGGGTACTTCCTTAACACTTGTTCCCAGAAGCGCACAGCGTACGTACGTCGGCTTCCTTAGTCACTCAGTAGTGGCTGCTTAACCCCTGCCGTCTTCGGGGCCCACGTGTGGAATGGCTACATCACCCCTGCCTTCTCGGGGGGTCCCCCCATGGGGACAAAATCAGAATTGGCTACCTAACCCCTGCCTTCTCCGGGGACCCCGATAGAAGGGGACAAAATCGGAAGTGGCTACATCACCCCTGCGTTCTTGGGGGCAGATTGTTTGGTGAGGGGGGGCAAAAACAGGCACGGGTGGCGAATGGTCAAAAAAAAGATGCCTGGTGCGCGCCCGGCGCCTTAACACTCCCCCCATGAGGGGAAGGCAAAAACACTGACACACAAGCACAAGAGGTGCAACGCCCCCGGATGAGCAGCAGCCGGGCACGTGGATGAAAGTGGCTGAACCAGAGGAATAAGCGAGCGCGCAGGTGCACCCACTAAACAATTGTCAGTTTGGTCTCACTCAGTTGCATATGCATGTTCGCAGTGCGGTTGTGTGCCGGGGGGGCTATTATGGTGAAGGGGGGGCAGGGGCATGGCAGGCATCCCATCCCACCCAAAACACCACCCTCTCTCTAGGACGTGGAAAAAAAAAAAGCAACATGTTCCGCTACACTTCACCAAGAAAAATTACGCACGCGGCAATGGTCGACTGACAAAGCCGGGCCACACAATGACCAGTCACCGACAGTAGTTGGTGGTTTCCAACCCAACAGCGTTTGGCATTGAGCCGACAGCAGTTGGCAGTTACGCAGGCCTCCACACTCGGCAATGCCAAAGCAATCCCCTCACCAAGGCTACAGAGAAATACCACACTTGTAATGGAAAAATGGGACAAGCTGCTGCAATGCTGAGCACTGGGATGCCCGTCCCACTTCCCGGAAGACACACACGATCCCGACCAACCAAAGCAGGTCACAGAAAAGACATGGCACTGGGCACACGGCCCCCACGGTGACGTTTGCACACACCCTCCCCCACCCCCACCCCCACCCCCAAGCAAGTTGAGAAGCGGACGGAGGTTCAATCAAAATGGAGCGCATGCACCGCCCACCAGTGAGACACATATCACCACCGGTGTACTGCAACGAGAAGGGATAAGGCAATTTACAAAAAGTCTTCATGAAACCCCTCCCTCCCTCCCCGACAGCAATGGACACCAGGCGTTGCACACGGCACCCAGCAGCAGAGGCACACTGGCGGCCGGCAACGCACATTCCGGTCAGTGCGCTCCACCGCCCGACAGTCACCAAGCAGGCGCCCGGTGGCACGCGAGCAGACCCTCCCAGAAGTGGGTCGCGACCTCCCTGGCTCTGCAGGGCAGAAGAAACACCACCCCCCGATACATCCCATCTTGGGTCAGCAGATGAGACAGGGCGGTCCTTAAGGGGGATTAAAAAAGTGTTCCAAAACTGCAATTTTGCAAAAAGACAGCGTGTAGCTCATACATTCAACCATGGTTGGTGGCAGTTGGCGGGTGGCGGGTGGCGGTTGGTGGGGATTGGCGGTCGGCGGTCGGCGGTTGGTGGCGGTTGGTGGCAGTTGGCTGTGGTTGGTGGTTGGCGATTGGTGGTTGGTGAAGGTTGGTGGTTGGCCTCTCCCAGATATACGGCTTTTAAAATGCAAATATAGTTCAGCGCTACTTCCACCAAGCCCAGTGTCGTAGGTCCCTCCAGATCGTGATTTCCATTCCAGGTCCACTTCTGGGCCTTGATGCGGCAGCTTAGGCTAGGCAGTGGTGCCAGGCGCCGGTCCAGAGCCGAACAACCTCCGCAGGGATCGGAAGCGCTGCTTCCCGGAGGCAGAGCGAGCCACTGCCGCACTCCGGTCGGGTTTCTCGTCCGCCGCCTCGACGCACAACGTCGACTCCGCGGCGGCACGCCGCGGGCCCTGCCCCGCACCGCGCTGGAGGCAGTGGAGGCTCCGATGGAGCCACTCGCTCAGCGACCGCCGCACCGGCACTTCCTTCGCCCCCGCGGCCGCGTCGTTGTAGCGCAGGCGCACGGACACTGTGCGCAGCGCGGGCGCGGCGCTTAGGTCGGCGAGCGCCCGCGCCCCGACGTCCGTCACGCGGTTGGACTCCAGGTTCAGCGACAGCGCGCGCAGCGCGGGCGCGCACGACAGCCCCGCCAGCGCCCGCGCGCCCCCGTCGCCCACGCGGTTGGAGTCCAGGTCCAGCGACAGCGTGCGCAGCGCGGCGGCCTCCCTCACGCCGGCGAGGGCGGCCGCGCCGCCATCCCCAACTTCGTTGGAGAACAGGTTCAGGTACAGCGCGCTCAGGGCCGGGGCGTCCCGCAGCCCCACGAGCTCCTGCGCCCCGCCGTCCCGGAGGTTGTTGGAGGCGAGATTCAGGGACAGAGTCCGCAGCCCCGCGAGGCCCTTCAGGGACCCGAGCGCGCGCGCGCCGGGGGCCCCGACGGCGTTGCAGGCGAGGTTCAGGGACAGGGTGCGGAGCGCGGCGGAGTGCGCGAGGCCGGCGGCCAGCGACTGGACGCCCTCGTCCCCCACTCTGTTGAAGGAGAGGTTGAGGCTCAGGGTGTGCAGGGCCGCCGCCAGCCCCAGGCGGCCCAGCGCAGCGGCCCCTTGGGCCCCCACTTGATTGTTCCAGAGGTCGAGAGAGAGGGTGTGCAGTTCGGGGGCGTCCTTCAGCCGCCCCAGGGCTTGGGCACCGGCGTCCCCCACGTGATCGGAGCCCAGGTCCAACGACAGCGTGTGCAGTGCCGCCGCGTCCTTCAGCGCGGCGAGGGCCCGGGCCCCCTCGTTCTCCACGCGGTTGGACCCCAGGTTCACGGACAGGGCCCGCAGGGCGGAGGAGTGCTTCAGCGCCGCGAGCGCGTCGGCACCGACGGAGCCGACGTCGTTGGCGGCGAGGTCCAGCGACAGCGTGTGCAGCGCCGGCGCGTGCTGCAGCTCCGCGAGCACGTAGGCGCCGGCGGAGCTGACGGTGTTGGAGTACAGGTTGAGGGACAGAGTGCGCAGCGCGGGGGCGTCCTTCAGCGCGGCGAGGGCCGTCACGCCGCTGTTCCCCACTTCGTTCGAGGCCAAGTTGAGGAAGAGGCTGCGCAGTGCAGCGGCACGCTTCAGTCCGGCAAGGGCCCGGGCCCCGCGGTTACCAACGCCATTGGAGGGGAGATTCAGGCAGAGAGTGTGCAGGGCAGTCGTGTCCTGCAGCCAAGAGAGGGCTTGGGCACCGCTGTCTCCCAGGCGGTTGGAGGCGAGGTCCAGGGACAGGGTGTGCAGAGCAGTGGCATCCTTCAGCACGGCCAGGGCTTCAGCACGGCTGGCTCCCATGGATTCCTCCAGCTTATTGCAGGACAGATCAAGGTGCAGGGTGTGTAGTGCTCGGAGAAAGAAATCCTGTAGATCCTGCATCATCTCTGAGAAGAGATAGCCTCCCCGCATGTGGTAGAAGATGTGGCGCCCCTGCAGCACGTTCCACAAGTGGGTGCACACGTGACCCAACGCTGCAGACTGCGCGTAGTCAGAGATGCAGACCAACACATCCCCGGGCAACGCAACCAAGTTCATTTTCGCATAGAAATGGGCAGTCTGCAGAAAGCCGGACCAAAGGGATCAATTGCGTTTCGATCTGGGTCAGTGGCGCGATATTGATGGGCCGCTTCCTCCGAACCACCACTTTCGTGCTGCCACCTGTGCCATGTGGGTCAAGGTACATGGGATTCGGAAATTGGGATGTTGGATGAGGGACCTGGGACGTGAGACCATCGCAACTGGCGATTGTCTGAGTGCTGCGCACTGGTGTCTGCTGTGAGTCGAAATCAGCGCCACCAAAATGCATGAACGGTGCATTTTTAAGGGAAGGAGAACCTGTGATTGCTGCACAGCTGTTCCTCATCCCACGTCGCATGTCCCACAATTTCTTTCGTTGGGACAGGTTCAGAATCCCTTCGAAATTTTTGCAGTCTGGGTGGTGTGTGTATGGCTCTGCCGTTGCGGTTTTTCCGTTGGGCTACAACGACGTGGCCAGTTCGGTCTGAGGAGGCCTGAGTGGCAAGAATAAGAAGCAATGAATACAAGATCCGCCAGGTGTGTATGACATAGTGCGTGACCCGGTCCCTGCAGGTACAGCCACCCTTTGAGGAAGATGTGGTCCACCGAATATTGGGGGAATGTTTGCACGGCACGCGCCCGGCACATGCTCGGCGCGCTACCTTTGTATTAATCATCCTATCTCTAGGCCCAAGTTTATCCCCACCTAGAGAAGTCCCCCAAGTAGACCGCACTAGACCGCAAACCTTCCCTGCAACAACACGAAATGCCACTCCCACCACTGGCAACCACCACCCATGCCATCATCATAAACTGGGTGCAAAGGATGGGCCAGATTCTTAGACACTGCGAGAAGGTACTCCAGATTGTTTGGTGAGGGGGGCAAAAACAGGCACGGATGGGGAATGGTCAAAAAAAGATGCCCGGTGCGCTAATACTCCCCCATTGCTGCTTGGACATCAGTGCCCTACGTCAACTTCTTGCATGGCCACAGCTAATGCTTACCGCTGCAGAAGTCACATTCACCAGGAGTCAAGCAGTCTATGCTCTCATCTTGTGCCCCATCGCTGGAGACCAGGACCTGGATGCCTTCCCATATGATAAACTTGTCCGCGCCCTTCAAAAATGTTCTCAGAGTTGTTCAAAGCTCAGAAATCCCAATGCATCAGAATTTGGAACATGTGCAATGCAGTTTACAACACTGGCGCCGCCGGCAACAGTATGGGTATGTACTGCCACACCCCGTGTAGCCAACCACACTAGAACAACACACACTCACCAAACCAAGACCCAACCAAGGGGACGCAACGCTTAGCATGTCCAAGCAAACATCCATCCCTTAGAGGGTAAGCTGCTGGTTTCAAGGGTGGTGAGCCGCAGCCGTGGTTACCTAAAGCCTGGCTATGGCTGGCAAGGGGCTGGGAAGATGGGAAGACAGAAAACTGCCTGGTACCTGATGCTTGAAGGGAAGCGTACAGACCAACTCAATTAATGGAAGATCTGTTTGCTTAAGGTTGAAATGTGACGTGAAGGGGGTGTTTCCGCACAACGGGCGCACTACTCAGATACCGCGCACTCACAGCACCCTTTTTTGGGGTGGTATTACCAAAATCACGTGCAACCCCCAATATTTTGAAAACCAAAGCTATAGCTAAACATCACAAAGCCGCACAGCATGCTTGTCCCCATCCATACGTCATGCACAACATTCTAGGGCACTAGGGCTTGAAGCGTGCAAATAAATGCTCAACTTGTGCCCTTTAGCACCAATTGATATCACTAGGCCTTTTTGATGAGTCTTGCATCCAACATCAACACATGGCATTCTACCTACTCCTCAACAACTTCTCCAATATGATAGTAGTGGATCTCCGAACATACATTGGCGCTTGTCCACGGGCATTGTGCCCCTGCTTCTTATGGGACAACACCACTTTGAAGCAATGCACATGCTCAATGGGCATCAATAGTACAAGTTGAGGGTGAGATGATGATGAGCGGGGGGGAGGGGTCCAAGATGCGGAGAATTGTGCCAAACATGACCGCCTTTGGAATACACGGTGTTCCAAAAACCAACAAAAGGAGGGCCTGGTGGGGGATCAATGGTCGGTATCGATCGACTGAATGTCCCCGCCATAGACACTTTCAGCCATTAGTCCATAGGTTTTCCAATCAAATGCATGAAGGGTGGGTGGGTGGGTGGGGTTGGGGGGGCTGGCACCAAAAATCACCCCTCTCTTTGAACCACGGTGGCATCCAGGCAGTATTCACACCCACGCACCCCCCACACCTACGCACCCCAAACACCCACGCACCCCGTGCAGCCACCTCCGGGTCTACTCACGCCAAAAGCAACCTTGCCGATCATCTCATAATGATCTCAACTCAAGTCATTTGCCATAAACCTTGCCATGAACAAAGTGGCAGGGACGCGGTGGCCTAAGGGGTTACCATACAACACCGGTGTCACGGTGGTTGTAGCCGCCCACAACCCCTACCGGGGGGGGGGGGGCGTTGATAGTCCACAGACCTCTTTGGCACGGCCCGCACCAAATAGGGCGCCCCACAGGGTGAACAAGCCTGTGAGGCCATTTCGACCGTTTCCCGTTTCGGATCGCCATCTCAGGGGGTGCTTCATGCCGTGAGGCAGTTGTTTTGCATCGTTTTGCCCTTTGCACCTACTTCTACGTGCCGTGGCCTTCCAAGCCTCCACTAGTTGGCCGACGAAACTCGGGAGTCCCTAATGGCCATTTTTTTTTGGTCCAGACTAAGATGAGCTGGTGCAACCTGCTTTCTTCATGGTACTCGAGATTACATCTCGGGGCCAAGGCTCACCATTGTCCGGTTGTATGCTGATCCCACAAAGCTGTGGTAGCGGATCTAACACGTAGTGAGCAACTCGGGAGTCCCTTATGGCCATGGCGGGCAAGGACTCCCTCCCCACACCATTGTGTGCGGCCAAATAGTCCTACTGTGCATGCCACTAAAGGGTCAGAACAAATACCCCCCGCCCCCCTTGCAAACTCCCGGGTTAGCGCGCGACGGTCTCCCGGGTGGGGGGGGGGGGCGGTCGCCAAGTGACGGTCTCCCGGGGGGGGGGGGGGAGATTGCAAGGGGTATTTCAAGGCGTACCCTCCACTAATGCAAGCAAAGAGAACACGTGTGAAGCGACTTTCGCGTTGATGCCAATGTGCTTTATCCAACATAAATGTTATTGGGGATCCAAAGGAACGGTAAAAAACTTCTGGGTACGAGAATAACACACTTTGAACTGTTGCACATGCTCAGTTTGCATGAGCAGGTGTAAAGCACATGGGCAACACAAACCAGCACAATACATGTTAACTAGAAAAACATGGAACTGACGGTCTGCCGGGTGGGGCAGGGAGATTGCAAGGGGGGGGAGTTTGCAAAGGGGGGGGGGGGGGTACATACGGCATTCAAGTATCATGCAAACAAATCTCACTCTGAATTCAAGGAATCGGGGCGGGTTGGCGTAGGACGAGACTTTGTCCCAATCTTCCGCCGCTTCGGTGCCGGGGTGTTCTGGAACATTGCCTTTGGAGAGGGTTGTTTCCTACGAAGGGTGACCACTGGCGGTCCCACATCTGATGCACTCTCGGAAGGGCAATGCTCTGAGCCAGTGGGGCCAAAGGTGTTGTTGCCGCTACCAGTGCTACTGCTGCTACTTCTACTGATGTTGTTGTTGCCTTTGCTGCTATTGTTGCCGCTATTGCTCCCACCGCCCGATGCACTTCTAGGAGCCACTGTAGAGGCCAATGGAGGAGGTAGGGGTTGTGGCGCCTTGAACTGCGGATTGGAAGCATTCCCCTTCTTTGTCTTGGGTTGAGACCATGCGATCACTGCAGCACACTCGGCGGCCGACAACACAACCACCACCTCCTCACTGTTGGGGTGGTGCACCCGCATGTGACTTTCAATGACATACGTACATGCGCAAGCGTAGGGGAGGCCAAAACATCCGGGGATAGTGATAGTTCTCCAAAAGCGGCGTCTTGTGGCAACCATGGGACAACAAGAGTACACTAGAGTAAAAAATATGTATGCTGTAAATCAGAAGTGGCTACATAACCCTTACGTTCTCGGGGGTTCCCGATAAGGGGATGAGACCAAAAGTGGCCACATAACCCCTGCCTTCTCGGGGGTCCCCAACACGGGGGACGGAATTAGAAGTGGCTACACAAATCCTCCTTCTTGGGGGCCTAGAGAAAATGCCATAAAAAAAGGAGCATTTTGAGTGTAAACACATGGGGTGACCGGTTTTATTAGCCCCTTCAGAGGGGGCACCAAAATATTCCGGCGCTTGCGGCACTAGCCAATTTCTCCATATTGGCTTGCACTATGGTCGGGACCTTTTAAACATTTTGGCCCCATAGAGGGGGTGGGGGGGTTGGGGTCAGGGACTGCACCTGCCCCCCCCCCCCCCGCCG
The DNA here is from genome assembly GCA_964036045.1 of Eutreptiella sp. 'Long Island Sound 2002'. Classification (NCBI taxonomy): domain Eukaryota; phylum Euglenozoa; class Euglenophyceae; order Eutreptiales; family Eutreptiaceae; genus Eutreptiella; species Eutreptiella sp. 'Long Island Sound 2002'. The sequence continues at coordinate 25,632,329 of OZ038398.1, read as the reverse complement.
CCATAGATGAGGCAAGGAGGAAAAAAATGGAAGAGAGGATGCCCAACAAAAATCAACACGATGACTAGGTTGACTTGCACCACACTTCCCATTGTGCTCCATAATGACCACTGCCAGGTTGCCCTCGATTACCAAATGTCCCTGACTCAAGAGAGGCTCCGCGCCTCACCAACACCCAACTCAGCAGTCGGAGCACAATTTTGTGTCTGCTGGTCCACCTCAATAGCACCAGAAAGTTAAACATAAAACAATGATCCAAGCCGAGAAAAAAAACAGCCAAGTGACAATGACGGTTCCCCCTAGGGGAGGGGGAAGCAAGGGGAGGGAGTTTCAAGAGGGGTGGGGGTACCAAAATGCACTGCTTGTGGTCTATGATGCCATCACCACATTTAATTGTGGATAGGGGTTCCAGAATAGGTCAATTCCAGGGCAATGCATGCACACAATTCACACAACGCACGCCACACCCTCATGGTTGATGCATATTTCCAAAAAAAAATTCTCCCGGCCCCTGTGGCCTTCGGTGTCAACACTCAATGTTGGCTCAACCCTCAATCTGGCCACACTATCTTAGGCCTGGGCTACATTGGCGCCGAACACGGCGAAGGCACCGCAGAAATTTTTTCAGGTAATTTGGAAGGGGAGCAGGGGGTGGGTTGGGGGGCTTGGACCTGGAGGGGGGGGGGCTCCTCCTTACAATTTTTTCCATCTAATGCGCCCCGGCCTATGACCCAAATCCCATGTCCCACATCCCATATCCCACATCCCACACCCCAGGTCACATGTGCCGCATCCCATGTCCTGTTTCCCACATCCTCCATCCCACGTCATGCCCCACATCCCACGCCTCCGCGTGGTGTGATAGAAGGACTGTGAGCAGGGACTAGGTGCTGGCCCCTGCAGCCCTCCCATACACTCCCCACTCCTTGTGCATTCTTGCAACTGCCATACGTCAACATCCAAGCAAGCACTGCGAAAACACTGCCAACAAGCCGTGATGTAGGAGTGTGAATAAGTAAATATGTGTTCATGTTTGTAAACAAGGGCATGCAACCACTACCAGGGGGATTTATGGTGGCCGCACTCGGCAGATCTTACCAGCAATTGTCTGGTTGGCGTCTCTCAGCTCTGTAGGGATGGCCACTCGGACCATTGTGGGTGATGCCTGGACTCCCTGCAATGCATCGACCGAAAAAGGCCGCCCAGCAGCACGCTGAAAAATTACCGCACTACATGAACTCCTGATGAGTCTCCTGATTCTTGTTTTACATGCTGAACAGCCGATGCCCCAAGTGGATGAGAAGATCTCATTAAGATATGTACACTTGAGGTCAGCCATAATAGAAGTACTTGGGATTCCCACTGTCAATCTCCACAAATCGGATGCAAACACATCCTTGTCATAAAAGCCGTGGCAACACCCTGCTGCAGTCATTAAGCCCTAGATACCCAGTCTGGTGTGTAAAACAGCCTCCAAACCCAGCTCCGAGTCGGTGCTGGACCACTTATTTTTTGAGTCGAGAATCTTCCTCAATTGGCGGGGTCAGTACCATTGGGTTCAAAGTGCATCTCGGAGGAACCCCATGTCAAAGATACGGCCAGGTCCCAAATCAACACAGTGCGCACTCCCCCTGTCTCTTGGACATTGCTTATCTCGCGCAACGTGGCAATGAAAATTGTATTTTTGAGGCACTTGGACGCAACCAGCACCGATGCTGCTGCTGCTTCATCACCGTGAATCAACAACAAACTGAAGGGTAGCCAATGGGTGGTGGACAGTCAAGCAGCTCCCAACAGAAGCACTATGGCAAGCAAGTAAAAGGGAAGGCACACAGCCAGAGCATCTTGGCCCACGTTTATAAATTGGGACCGAATGAATTAGGTCCCACATTGATACGGCACATGTGCCCTTCGTACTTTGGACAAGCCGTATCTTAAACAAAGAAGGAGGGGGGAAGGGGTGGTAAGTGCTCGGACGGAAGCCCGGATCTCGACGCAAGATCTGGTATCGCATCACTGAGGAAGGGCTCGGGTATGTAGGTGTGAGAGGCCCCTACTCCATCCTTCTTCCTGCGCGGTGTGACAGAGGGACTGCGGGAGGGGACTGGGTGCTGGCCTCTGCAGTCCTCCCATACACTCCCCAGGAGGGTGCCATCAAGGCTCGAAAAGTGTGCTGGGTGGTAAGTGCAGGGGCACAAACTGCTTTGGGGGTTCAGGAGGAAATTATTGACATTGCTTGTTCTTGGAGGCGGGGGGTAGGAAATTCCTCATGGCCATACCCCTTGGATTGTTGAGCCTACCGTTCGTCACGGGGAGGGTGCAGAGCCCCCCAGGTGCCGTCAGACCTTTTTGTTTTTTGGTCTAGACCTCTACGGTATCCAACCTCTGCACAGGCACTCTGGCGAGTGCCATGCCTGGCGGCTCTGGTTGAATGGTAACGCTTCATACTGCAACAATTATGCCCCCTGTGTGACATTCCGTCGGGTTGCTGTTTCTTTACGGGCCCTGGACAGTCACCCGTTCTTCCCTTCGCATGCTGCGTCGGGTCGCTGCGCTCTGACGGCCGCTGCGGCCGGTGTTCCTGCTGGTGTCGTTTTCGCATTGGCGGAGCCCCCCCCCCCCTTGCGCAACGACCAGCAATGTTGCACCATTCGACCACAGATTCATCGTTAGTCGGTGTTGAGCAGCAAAAGAGCTGTTTGACTGGGGTGAGGTTGTTGAACAAGACTGTGATTGAATACGTGGCATCAGAAACGGTGCCGTTTGACCAGGGGCTGGCCGTTGCACTGGCGGCTGCTGCGCAAGGGGCCATGTTGTCAGGTGACCGCATGCTCTCGGACTTAGTCTGTGCTGCCCCGCCGTACTGAGTGCAGCCTTGAGTTCGCGATGGAGCTATCGAATGTTTCCTGGTCAGAGGTGGCGCTACGCCAGTGGAGGAAATCAGGGGAAGAACGTGTGAAGTGTCGGCCACCACCACTGACCTACATGCTACTGCTGGGCTGAGCCGCTTGGGTTCTTAGAACCCTGTTGGTCTGTGGTTCTTGCATTTTTGCACCCTGTGTGTGTGGGGGGGGGGGGGCATATTACGGAAGGGCACCAACAAGGGTCAGTGGGGTCAGCTCGCGTACAAGATCACAGGTCATACTGGGTTTGGTGGCCAGGCCAAATAACGGCCCATGTCCCTAGATGTGGCCCCTCACCTTGGTGAGAACCTGAAAATCAGGTTACTACCAACTGTTCTGCTGACTGCCAGGTTTTGCCCCGCCCCCCCCTTGTCCAAACAACGGAAAAGTTCCAAAAAATTTGAGACAACAACAACACACCACGTTGTTTAGACAAGGGGGGATATTTATGAAAAGCAATAGGACACACTTCCGAAAGTTGCGGAAAGAACATCTCTCATAAAGAAGTGGAAACTACAATATGGCTCTGGAGCTAGACAAATGGGGTGTCAGCCTTGATCACATAGCTCAGGACCCAGAGTTGGGAGGGGAACAACTGCTCATAACCAAGGTTTGCGGTCTTCCTGCAACAAGGGCCCAAAGCTTTCTCCTCCTAAAAAGGGGGCCAACGCAAACTCTTGCCCATTTCTTCCAAACAAATGAACGAATGACGCCTAATCTTGGAGCACATGCAAACATGTATATCATCTTACCTCAGCATCTTCCTTGGAATTGGTGAGGTATGCACGGCACACAGTGCACCCTCCAACATCGGTTGCACACTGCGATTTGGAGTCCATGGGTTGCTCTGCATGCATTTGTGTGACACGCTATCACAGTGGACTGTCCATGTGCATTACCATGTCTGGCATCTGTAGATACACTGTGAGACTGCCCTGCCATGATCTGGGGCTAATCTGGGGGTATTTCTGTTGGAGAAAACGACTGATCCATGAGACGGCGGAAGAAAGGTGTCATCATCCATCCGGAAAGATGGGAAAGGAGTGAGAAAAGACACGCAATACATGAACGATATGAGCATAAACAACCCTTCACGGTCATGCCCCAGCCACCACGAATAGGCGGTAGGAGGCCGCAGGCCCGGTTGTTGCCAATAAGGCTCAGTGAGGATGCTTGGGCCGGGGGGGGGGGGGGGGGGTCGGCAAGTTCCGATCCTCCGTCCGTGGATCAGAAAAGTCACCTTTTCCCCCCATGTATGGTCAATTGACTCATACATGCACGGAACTGTGCGATTGTTGGGAGCACTTTTTTGACAACAATGCGTTGTGCGTACCATTTGCTGCTGCCCACACTGCTGGAAACGCAACACCCCAGTGCATTCTGCTTTGGACTTCGTCAGCAGCGGGGCGGGGGGGCAATATACCGAAGGAAAAGCTATGAAATCAACGTGTGTGAGGTAGTCAGCGGCAAGTGCGGAAGCGGCATAAGGCATTGCCACATCCGACGGAGCCACAGCAACATGGCATTTGACGGCACCGTCTGCAGCATGGTGCTCGCACATATTGACTCAATAAAAGTGTGAAGCGGCTACCACTGACTCCGTGGCTCTCAGCACCAGGCAACGACTCCAATCTGTGGCTGTGACCAGTCCATGTAGTTCGAACACAATTGCCTCGGACTGAGGGCTTCGTGCTTAGTCAAAATATGTGAATCCCAAAATGCACAGGGCAGCCACGCTCCCCCCCCCCTGTGGGAAGCAGCTGCTTGAGACAGCCCGTGTACCTCTGGGGCACAAAGTGGGAGCAAAGTAACAATCAATAGAAAAAAAAAGATGATCGCCCCCTCCCATGTTCATGTAATCACCATATGAATGCTATCGTTTTGCGCAACACTAGACTTTGTGCTGGGCAGGTTGAATTTTTTTGATGCAAGAATGCAAAATGCAAAATGCAAAGAGAAATCCCCAAGCAAAGGCCCTGAGAAATGCCAAAAATATATATTGGCATTTTTTTTAAAAACAAATCCAGTTCAATTTTGCAGAAGCTGTTTTTGGCCGGCTGAGAGGGAAAAAAGTCACTTTTATTTGCAACTTCTTTGTGCATGCCGTTTTTTGGTTTGGTTCAAAGCTGTAAATTGCCATTTTGGTGCTGCTGCAAGTGACCTTGCCTTGCTGGACTGTTGTGGGCCTTTGCAGTCCATAGCTGCGCAGGTAAAGAGGTCAGGAAGTGTGGACCAGAGATTGCCGTCCGTAGCACAGACTTGCAGGCCAAATATGAAGGGTAATGGATGTTATCTGCGCACCAGCTGTTCCCAGAAGGACTTGTGCATTTCTTTCAGGGGTCTAGGCCAAGACAAGCTGGCATTGTTCGTTAAAGCAATTGGGTAACAGACGTAACACACATAGTGAGAGCCAAATCGAATACAAGGAAATGCAGCAGGCACTCTCACGTCCGTAGGCACCCCATGCTGGGACAAAGCTATGCTAGCGAAGAGGCAGGGGGGCGGATGGTTACGAGGAATAACAACCGATTCCAGGGCCTAGTTGGCTCCCAGCGGAGGCCAAATACCGCATGCGCAAAGGAGGATACAAGGCAAAGACAAGACGGGGTGTGTGGAACACAGACAAGAGGCTCTGGGGCACAGGGCAGGGGCGAAGCGACGTCTGCAAAGTATAGGCAACAGGGCAAGGCCTCCAGACTGGTCGTCCAAGAGGCTGTAAACATCTCGCTGACGTATGCAATGCAACGAACCCTGGATGGTCTTCCAGGACTGTGCTGCCCATGCAATCTGCATTGCAGCGCTGTCTATGAGGACCCGGAAACGTTTTGGGTTCAGCCCAGTGGTCCGCCACCTCAGAGTCAGGAATGTACGTACCCGGTTTGAGCCCGGCTACCTCCCAACTACCCTACTACTGGGGCACATACACCCCCCCCCCCCCGGTAGCGTGCTACAGGGAGGGCAGGTACAAGGATTCCACATCGGCGTCCGTTGCCCCGCTCATAACCAGCAACCGCTGGGCATGGCCAGCCGCGCGGCGCAACCGGTGCTGCTGGGGCAGCTGCCGGCGGAGTTGGCAACAACGGCCACATGCTTTGCCGCAGGCGGACGACGTGGCTCTATACCCAGCTGGCCTGGGGCCGGCCCAGTCCAGTCTCAGGCCCCCGTGCCGATGCCTCTGGGGACTCAGGGGCCCGCGGATCCTCTTCCCCGGACATGGCCTGGTCGTCTTCCTCGAACGGCCGGCAGCGCTGGAACTCCGCCTGCATCTTCAAGGCCGTGTCCGCGTCCTGGGCCATGTACGTCATCACCTGCAGCTCGTCCAGGCGGATGTCGTCCGCGTCCGGGTCGTCCGGGACGTCCCCTGCGAAGGGGTTCTCCAGCGACAGCTGCAGGTTGTTGAGCAGGAGGAAGGGTAGGCAGATGAAGCCGGCGAACAGGGGGGCCAGAAATTGATGCCCCCCGACCTGCAGCGTTAGGTGCGCGAAGTAGGGGCTGAGCAGCAGCGGGATGCTGCACTGAAGCAGCCGCGTGAACGCGCGGATGCCCGACGGCGTCCGGTAGTCGCTGAAGCACCGGAGGTGCTCGAACGCGCCCAGCGAGTCGCGCAGGTCGCGGATCGCGCACGCGACGAGCGGCGGCGGCACGCCGGAGAGTCGGAGGACGTCGTTGACCACCGCGATCTCCGCAACGGTGTCGTAGAAGGTCTTGAGCTGGTTGAGCTTCTCGGGCTCGCTGAGGGACACGAAGTAGCTGCGGGCTGAGCCGTAGACCGTGTGGATGAGGCTGCGGCTGCACTCGAGGAAATCCTCCGGGAGCTGGTCTTCGAACTGGTAGCACCGGTGCAGCAGGTACACGTTGAGCGTGCACGCCTTGAAGGTGCCGAAGTGCTGCAGAGCTGCCTCCCGGCGCTGGTATGCCGCGTTAACGGCAAAGGACAGGGGGAACAGGAGGATATTGAGCAGCAGCGTGGGCTGGACGTTGAAGGTCCAGCCCTGCTGGACGCACTGCCACGTGAACAGGACGACGCCGATGGAGAACAGCAGGTCCTGGGGGAGGGAGGGGAGGGTGTGGCATGACGCCGAACAGGATTGTCGTCTGAGGCGGGCGGCGACCATCCGCCACCGAGAACGTTTTCATGGAAGAGATAGCTGATGCACTACCCATGCCTTTCGCTTCCCTTGCTTCCTCCTGACCAGGGACTTGGCATCAATCAGCCTACCCACCAGCCCCTCCTCCGTACTGAGCGGAAGGATTCAGCTGGGCGCCTCTCCCGCTGGGGCATGGGCATGTAGCGACCATCTTGAGCGGCTTGTCGTACTCAGGTTTGGTATTTGGCCTCTCGCCACTGGCACCTGTCCTTCCCATGCATCCTTTCTCTTGGGTGGTGGGGCCCTTGCCTTTCCCCACCTGTTGTCCTCGCTCTGCCGGGGGGGGGGGGGCAATATACCGAAGGAAAAGCTATGAAATCAACGTGTGCGAGGCAATCAGCAGAAAGCGGCACAGGGCATTGCCACATGCGACGGGGCCACAACAACAAGGCATTGACAACAGGATGGAGTGCCACAGCAATGTGAGCACCATCTGCAGCACGGTGCTCGCACACATTGACTTGACTGAGGGACTGAGGGGCTAAGGGCAAAGCGGCCGCCATGAGAGGGAGTATCTGCAACGCCGCACACCGCGCGGGGCTTTGGATCAACACCGCGCCCACGGGTCGCTCCTCAAGGGCCCTCAAAATGCTGTACCTTGGAGGCCTTTGGAGTACGCTGTCGCCGTCTTAGAATGCGGGCTCTTGGCACAATCCCAACACACACACCGCGCACTCATGGTGCCGTGGCTCCCGCTTAGCTCCAGGGCTATGCACACTACGCAACGGCTCCAATCAGTCGCTGCGATCAGTCCCTGTAGTTCATACACAACTGCCTCGGACCAAGGCAAGACCTTGGTTCTTATCGGACGCAAAAAGGAAAAAACTGGTGGCGCAGTGATGCACCTCCGAGCGAAGCTGCTTCAGGTTCACCGCGCACCCGACGTGTGTCAGTGGCACTGGCCGCCGGGGCGGGGCCCCTGCGTTCGGTGGTGGGGTTTCATACGGTTGTGGCGCCCCCCCTGGGCGGAAGAGGGGGGTGTCTCCTCATCTCACCTCACACCTCCTCTGACCCTGGCAGTCGTACATAAGGCCCGGCGGTTGATAGTCACATTATCAGTGCGCAGAGCCATAGTGTCAGGTTTTCACATCACCAGCTTGGCCCTCACTCCATGCCAACTTGCATCAGTCCAACCACGACGTTTGATCAGAGTGTGTGACCAGAGTGCATCGGTATGCAGGGGGAGGGGGGGGACTATTCAACGGAGTTTGGGCGTCCATGAAGGTCAGTATTCCGGGGGTTCCATCCGCCAGTGTGTGTCTGCCTGCTGCACATATTCTTCCCTGGCTGGAAGATGTGCTGGGGGCTGTTGGGGATGACACGTTCGCTTCCCCTCGTGCTCTTGTGGACCATGGGACCGGGTGCGAGTGCAGCCGTGAGCGTGGGTGTGGGTGCATGTCACAACATGTGATGTCCAAAATGCACAGGGCAGATGTGGTGAGGTGAGGTTGCCGGAACGATCTCCGGACATCATCGTCAATTTACCCTTTCTCCCTCGCACCGCCCCTTCCGGCGCGCGGGGTCACCGACACCCTGGCGCCTTGGACAGCCGTGCGTTCCTGCAGTTCGAGAGTCGGACCGGCTACCCCCGGTTCAAGTGTCACGTGCATGACGGCTCAACCACGCGACCTCCCTGAATGCAAAGGGCAGGCAAAGCGGAAGCGACCTGCCCCGAGAGCATGCGGCGGAAGAGGGTGTCGAGGAAGAACAGGGCCTTGCACCACGAGCGCCGGACCTTGAACAGCAGCCGCTGGTGCCACGGGAGCTGGGCCCACTTGTCGGGGAGGTACCCGCAGTCCACGACCGGGAGGTTGCAGAAGGCGGACCGGCCGAACAGGCGCATGCCTGCGCCGTCGTCCTGCAGCGCCGCGAAGCTCTGCGGCGTGTTGGGCGCGGCGTTGGCCCCCGGGCGCGCGGTATCGGGCATCATCATGACGCACTCCTTGGCCTCCCCCGGCCGCTTCGTCTCCAGGAACGACGCCAGCTTCAGCGGCGCGGATTGCTGCAGCGTGGACGCGCTGGTGGAGAGGAGGCCACGGGAGGAGGACCCGGGGCTGGGGGCGTCGTCCGGCAGCGTGCCGGGGGGGTTCGCGACTGGCGGGGCCGGCGGCGGCGGCGGCGGCGGCACCGCGTCCGCAGGCGGGTCCTCCCCCGCGAAGTACACGCGCGGGGGCGTGTAGTTCGGGGACGTGGGGACCGGGGCGGGCGGCGGCGGGGCCTCCGCGGCCGGCACCCCCGACGGCGTCTGCTCCGCCTCTGGGTCGTACATCTTCGACGAGAGACGCCGCCGCAGCAGCCGTGCGAACTGCCCGTGGGTGGACGGGGGCTGCCACGTGCCGCCGCTGAGGAGCGGCTGCGGGGCCGGGCTGCCGGCCCCGAAGCTCGGCATCGACATGGGCCCGGGCCCGCGCAGCGAGGGCTTGAAGACGAGGGTGTCGGTGCCCGCCGCCTCGCCGGGCCGCGGGCCCGTCGCGGGCTCCGGCGGCCGCTCCTCCGCGTCGCCGCGGTGCGCGGGCCCCGGGGCCTCGCTTGGGATCAGCGCGACCGTCGTCGCTTGGCTGCGGTTCGCGGACATCATCGCGTGGGTCGCCTGCACTCGGGACTGGACGCGGTGCTTGCCCTTCTTGGGCTGCGCCACCCCGAAGTCCTGCGAGTGGCTCCGCGACCCGGGCAGGGCCGTGCCCTCGAGCTGCAGGAAGTGGCGCAGGAGCACCTTGCGGGGGCCGATCAGGGGGACGGCCTCCTTCCACTCCTTGGCCGACAGCTCCACCAGGACGGACCCGTCGATCTTGTGGCGGGCGAAGCGGTCGCTGAGCTCGTCAAAGCGGTCGTCCGGGTACTTCTCGTGGAGGACCGCCCGGAGCCAGCTGATGACGTGGCTCACGCTCCATGAGGCCTTATCGGGACAAAGGTCTTCCGTGCTCTCCGTCTGTTGGCGCATTTCAGTGGCGCATGTGTGGGCGTCATGGTGCGATTCTTAGCCCATGCCGCTCACGAGGAACGCGTGCAATGGCAACAAGTAGACACTCAGAAAGCGCAGGGGAAGGGGCGGGTTGGGGAGGGGGGCTTCAATTGGTCAGGTGTGGACCCGCCACTCAGCTCCAGCCGCGCCTGCCTCACGGCCTTCATTGCCAACTCAGTTCCATGATTGTTCGTGTCACGCGGACAGTGTCTTGCAGTTCTTTCCTTTCCCTCCTCCCTGAATGGGGCAAGAGTCGGGCTGCATCTACTGGGTTCAGGGCATTGTCGCCGTCGGACTGAGTTCGGGGCGTAGCGTTGATTGTGTCCCACTTTGGCGCCCTGTTGTCACTGGTATGCTTGCGTGAGCTGGCCCCTCTCGGCCACATACCCGCAGTTCGGGTGTGCCATGGGGAGGGGGGGGGGAGGTTACCCTTGTCCTGCCCAGCCCTCGATCTGGATGCGGACGTGGGGGCGGGGAATCCTTTACCGCGCACCACAGCATCAGCGACACCACAAGCATGATTCGGATTGCCGTGCACGGGCCTGCGGTCGGCAGCTCGTACACCTGAACAGACTGCGAAGCAGGCAACCCATTACACTAGTAAACACAAAACTCATGCACCATGTGTCTAATTTAGCCTGTGCTGCTGTAAACACTCTCAATGCCATTTTGACATTTATCGAAAGCGCCTCCGTTTGTGCCGGTGCCCACCTCATCATATTTGCTGTCCACTGACGGATGATCACTACAAACGGCAAAGGACACAGCGTCGCTGGAGTCAGCTCTGTCGCCATCACTGTCGCCAGTTCGGCTGTCGCTGCCAACACACCCGCTCGTTTGTGACCGTCTATATCCCCACATGGCACCCACTGTCCCGACACAGTGTCACCCAGCAACCCCCATCTCTCCCAAAGCCCCACCCACAGTCTACAGGCGCGAATGGCCTCCTGAACGCCAGCCATCCTTGGTGCGTCCATTTCGCACACCTTCCTGATCGGGCTATGGAGATCAGCTCTGGGCGCGTAACAGCACGCATCCTCACCCGTGGAATTTTCTCTTCACCGCGAGAAGCACCGCACATTCTTGACTGCTTTTCATGCGCCAGGACTGCACAGTGCTCAGTGCGCTCGTCGCCATCCCAAAGTGCCCCAAAGCCAAATCACACAACCCGCATGGGACACCCCAGCTGTCTCTTGTCTTCAGCCATCACAAAAGGCCCCAGCATCGATTTTTTTTCCTTCGACTATCGCATCTCTCATTCCTGGTAACGCGTCCTACCACTTGACACCCTTGGGCAGTTGCACCCGTGGCAGCACTCTCCCCACTGGCTGCACCGCACCCTCTGTGAACAGTGGTGGCCCTAAAATGCGCTGCCGTGTAATACTTTGTACAAAATGCACTGCCTCGGCCCCGGAGAGCCGCGTTTGTTCGCGCGGGCTTCGGTGTCACACGACTACTGTTGGCAAAAAAAACAGAAAAGCATACATGGCTAGGGCCGCCACTGAGATGAGAAGCAGTACAGCTACTATTTCAGAGACGGGTAACTGAAATTGAATCGCGGATGATTCCAGTGCTAGACAACAGCACGAGCATATGAAGCAAAACAGGACCATTGCCAGCCAAGGCACCTGTACTGCGGGGTGTACCTGCACTGCACGTGCACACTTCGCATGCACTGTGCACACCTTTCAGGCCATTTCACCCAGAACCAACCCCATATTGTCCAACCGTGAAAAGAGCCCCATCGACAGGCACAAGACGCTCTAGCATTGAATTTGTACTGTCAACATTGATGTTTGTTGGGCAAACATACGTTCGTCGAAAAACGTGTTATATACCAATCTTTGACCACTGCATTGTTGTCGCAAATGCGTTTGTCCATGCAGGCTCGCTAGAATAGGAAAGCAAAAAAGATGAAATACAAAGAAATTCAAACAAAAGAGTAAAATGAAGTATGTTGGACCATACTGTGTGTGCTGCCAGGCCCCACGTGCTCTGGGACCCAAGACAAAAAGGGTCAAACCCTACACACCCACCCCTGGAGGTTAAGAGGCGACCTTCACTCAGCAACGGAAGGTTCTCATCACCAAAACAAACAGCAACACAATCCTCAGGAGGGCAATCTCCAGTAATACCACGTGAAGGGCGCCAGTCACAAATGCGATGCAAGCAGATCAAATACAAGCCCATTTCACTGCTATTAACAATACTGTGGCTCTCATTCCACAGAGGGAGTGCAATGCTCAGGACGTGAACATGCACCCCGCAACAGGGGTCCTGTGCTGTTGGCAACAGACAGTCCGGTCCGCGACATGAACCGTCTCCACAGGATTCTGAAAAGGTTAAACCCCCCACAATATAAGAAGAAGCAGCCAAATAAGAAGACGCAAGCATCTTCTTATTTTCTAGTCCCAAATAAGCAGACGCACAAAGCTCCAACACCATCCTTTCCTTCCTGAGAATCAACAAAACAATGCAACTCATCATCAAACTCAGCACCGGAGGTCTCACTGACGCTCATGTCCTCTTCTTCCCCATTTCCGAGAAGTTATCCACAACAAGTTCATCATGTTGCCGTGCTTCATCAATATCAACAACAAAAGCATCAAATGCTTCCATGATGTCTCAGGTGGCACTGATACAAAATGGTGCAAAAGGGATTCAAAATTAGTGATACAGGCTCGAAACAAAGCAACTCTGGGTGTCAAAATAAGAAGACGCACCAAATAAGAACACGCAAATAAATAAGAAGACACACATCCTCTTATACGGGGCGGGGGTTGAACACAACACTTACTGAAAAAAGCGTGAGGGCTCCAGGTAATGCGCCTTGGAAAGCAGGAGGGGGGCAGCAGGTAGTAGAGCTTGGACAACGCGCAGCTTGGACAGGGGGAGAGGGTGACCCCTCACCACACATGCGCCACCTCCGCTGCCTGCGCAGCACTACCAATACCATCCCCGGGGATCTTGAGAGCACCAGCCCCCTCTTCTAAACCCCCCCCCCCTTGATGCAAGCAAGGCTGAAGTGACGCAAAACGGCGGTCAGGTGGGCATCCCGTGCCTGGACAGGAAGGGCATGTATGCACAAGCCACAGAGGACATAGCAACACTAGCCATGGCGAAAAAACTGGTCCAAACAAATGAAAGTGGGTGGCAGTCTCAAACCAAACATTGCTATGAGCAGCAACTCTTCAAATCCCTGGCCCATCCCCCAACTTCTCACTTCAACCGGCTGACAAAACATGTCACATCTGCACTGTGGCCAGAAAAGGTACGGTCAGACAGGGTCACGGTGCGTAAACAAGGCCGTGCTGGCGCACGGGAAGGGGCATACACAACCAAAAACAAATATCTGGCTTTATTGGCATCGGCCATGGCCACTTCATAGCCACTTCGCAGCAGCCGCATCAACCACCGTCAGTTGCACCATCAGTGTTGTCCGGCCAACTGCCATCAGCTAAGCGCCCAGCACTCGGGGGCAACGTTCCTCTACGTCAAGTCTCCGGGTCCTGCTGAATAAATTGGTGATTTGCAAGTGCAGTTGTTTGGAAATCAAGACCGGACTGTCCCCAATATCGCAATCGGAAGGGGAGGGACTCCTCCTCGTCGCTGTGGTTGGTCACTCCATCCTCAACTGTAGATGTGTCGGTTAGCATCCCCCCAAGGGGGTTATGAGTGCCGAAATACAAAGGACTATGGCATGAGCGGCGTGGCATGCGGTTGGAAAATAGCGGGGCTTTCCCTGGCTCAAGTATGCTCGCAATCCCGTTCGTCAGGACACCCCGAACTAGGCGCGAGGGTGTGGGTGACCCGCCGAGACGGAACAGACCCTGCGAGGGATAAAGGGTTAAGGTACGCTGGCGTCCGGAGATCGCCCGGGCCACCTCACCTTACCCACCCTTCCTGGAACAGTAAGCCTCCGGATCACTGAACCCCCTGGACACAATCCCCCGGAACGCGAACGTCACTGATCAGGCATCCCGTCCATCCTGCCATGGTCGCCGGTATCCGATTTCTTGTGCCCAGAGCAGGATCACGCGGAGCTGGATCACACAAAACTTTCCCTCGCCCATGGGGAGTGGCTCAGTGTCCTTCTCGACCGCAAGTCTCGTGGCACAAGGAGAGGAGTTCTGAAGGGGAAGAGGGCGGGTCAAAAAAATTCGTTTCTTTTTGGCATCCTCGAATTCCCTCTGCAACGCTGAGCATTTGACTGCACAGGAATGAGGGGCAAAACGCTGTTGACCACCCACCACACAAGTGACAGAAGCAACAAAAAGGAATTCTGGCAGGCGCATAAATGGTCCTCCCAAAGCACCTGACGATCCGTAATGTCGTTGTCGGCCCCACTACGTCGGCGGAGACGCGCCGCTCCCCATGGGCGTGGGTTTGGGGGTCAGAAGCAGGGGACCAGGATTCAGGTCACCACTTAAATCCCCCCCCGCCCGCCCTGGAGGAGGCCAGCCCTATCGTCCAAAAAAAACCCGCAATGTATGGATCTCCGAACGGCAGACAATGTCTAGGTCTACAAGGTCCACCATGTTGGCGGTAAAGCGACACGCCCCAGTACAACGGTGCAAAGGCCCTCACAATGTGCCGGACGCTGTTCTCCAGAGGGTCAGGCGACTGATGCAGACAGCCGGACACCGGCCGATGGATGTCCGCCATGCGGATGAGACCGGGGCAGGCGAGGCGAACGGGGTTAGAAGGAGGTCGCACGGGCCCGGGCCCTCCGCCCATCCTACGCCCACGGGTGCAGTGGAAGCACACACTATTGCAACGCCACGTACAATGGCATCGCTGGCACCAGCTCCCCCCTCCCTATATCCCCGTGGTCTGCTCTCCCCCTAAAGTGGCTAACCCCTGGGGTGCCCCCCCCCCGCGCGGTGTGCTCTACCCCCGTTGCGCTCCCCTGGCCCCCCGGTGACCTCATGTACCCTGAGGGGGGCAATTGAACCATCAAAGGTGGAGTAGGTTTGCCGGTTACTGTTTAACGCACGTTTTGTTGAGTTTTGTGGAGGCGTGCCTCCGGTGCTGTAGACAGCCGACACTTGGCGGTGGGGTGTTGCGACTGCCCACCGTTCATTGACTCTCAATTTGTTTCTGTGAGGGGGGGGGGGGTTCAAAGGAAACCCCCCCCTCCGCCACCGAATGTGTTCCCTGGGCCTGAGCTGTCACTCATCCCCCACATTATTGTATCCTTCTGGATCAGACGCCCCCATTCCATCGCAGATACCCCCCCACACACAGGAGACGACGTCCGGTAACGTTGCGTTGGCATAATTCACGACCAGTGTTCAGACGCCACCCCAGACATGGGCCACGGAAGCACATTGGAGGCAGTTGTAGCGAGGCGCCCGTAGCTCGTGGCTCATTTTGCACGTGAGGTGAGGCCGCATGACATTGAGGAGGGCTGGTTATGGTCAAACGCTACGGCTCGCCCAAAGCCAGGCGACAGCAGGCCATTGGGGGTCGCTTTTGTCGTGGTGTGCGTGCGGTGCGCCCGGTGCACGTCAGGGAGGAGCGCAGTAGATTGCCATGCAGGTGACAAAGAGCGCTTTGGACTGGCACAGCACCAAGAGATAAATTAGATTGGATGCGTGTGTTTGATTGCTCATCCGCCCGCAACCCACGAAGAGTGTGCTCGGACTCATCCACACGCCCGTCCAGCCCACCCATGCACACCTTCATTTCCACCCCTTCGTACCCACCCACCCACCCACCAACCTTTGCCCTGACAGACGCAGGATTCAAGCAGCTGGAGCAGTGGTCAAATTAGCAATGCGACCAACCGCACTCCCTCGGGTACTATGCCTATGCCTGTGCCTATGCCTGTGCCTGTGCCTGTGCCTGTGCCTGTGCCTGTGCCTGCATAAATGCCGATGGCTGCGCCTAATGCCTTCGTCCGTCGGTGTCGTAAATGCGAATGCCACTGTCGCAGCGCCCTGCAGTTCCAGCGTCTTCCCACAGCTCGCATCCCCGTTCCGAAACGTCGTGTAAGGGGTTTTGTGTTCAAATCGCTCGTTGCACTTCGGAAGCGTTGCATTGTGATGGCAAGCGCCGAAGATGGGCCTGTGGTGGGCAGTATCGAGTCTCACGTGCGAGGACGAGTGCAATGGACCATTGCAGCCCATGCCGAGTGGGCATGAGGCGTGGAGGGCCGCTTCCCCTGGTGGTGCAAAAGCCGAGAACCAACGGGAGAAAAGAATGTTTCAGCCCTGAATGGACCTGCACCGAAGGCTCTGGTTGTGTAGTACACCCGATGTCCATTGCTGTGGGCAAGTGGGGGTGGGGTAAATGCTGGTGGGGTATCGTGGTAGCCTTCTTTATGTGTTTTCACCTCATTTGGCGATTGGATTGGGGGGCTTCCCAAGGGTCCAGTCCACAACCTGCTCATGTAGCTTCCCCCCTAGAACAGGTCAAAAACAATAAATAGTGAAACCCATTTTTTTGCCACGACGTGACCAGCCATAATCCACCAAAGAAGCTGTGATACCAAAATGACGGAAAACTGCATAAATTGCACAAGCGCTCATCCCACTCCTCGTCACCGAGCCCCATCACCCGCTGTCCCGTGCTGTTGGGGGGGGGGATAGGATGGGAAGGGTGTGCCCACAAGCAGTTTTGACAGCACCTGAAGCACCTTCCGCACAGGTACTGCGGCAGACCTATCAGGGTGTCTCAAGTCCCCCGGTGCTGGAGTCGGGGCTATCACAGGCCATTTTCGGGCTGCACTTTTATTGTTTTGGCCCATTTTGGCCATTTTCGGGCAGCATTTGCATTATTTTGGCGCATTTTTGGCCACCGCTGACCCTGGGCGATCCAGACACAGTGAAGCCCGACACATGCACATATACCTGACATGTGCACACACACACACAGACTCTCTCTCTCACAACCATGTCAATTCATGGTCCTGACCGGGGGCACGGAGGCCCTACACAAAGCAGTCAGTGGAGTATCTGCGCTCAGTCACAAGCAGTGGCAGCCTGGGAGGGGGTGTTGTCCATAAATGCTGGTTGGGTGTCATGCGGTACACCTGCTGTCCAGTGCTGTAGGGGAGGCAGGGGAGGGGGGAATTCCATACAGCCTGGTTGCGCATTGTTTGGTACAACTGATGTCAAGTGTCGTGTCTTTTGAGGAGAAGCTGGGGCGCGGAGGGAGCAACCCCAGCCGACCCTTTCCCTGTTGGTCCCTTGCGAGGAGGAACCCCAAGGCCGATGCTGCCTTTCCTTTGCGTACAGAGCGCGGACATAGAGGGGGCATACCGCGGAATTAGATGATTGCAGTACAGTCCCTTTTGAAGTGTCCCAGTGCTCCGCAGCGGTAGCAGCCTATCGGCTCACTGCAGCAGAAAGCCGGTGAAGTATTGTTGAATCACAGGCACGATAACTCCACTCCTACTCTGACCCCTACCCCTACCCCTAACCGTACCCTGACCCCTACACCTACCAAGGGAGCCCACCTTGCCGGATCATACCATCTCCTCAAGGAACTGCAAGATTGTGGCATAACAACCCGGTCAGCACATAAAAATGTCGACACATCGAAACAAATCAAAAGCAACACATTATCAGGGGCACATCGACTCTCGAACTTCGGATATGAGGGTTGTTCAACGATGGTCTTGGGTCTTGGCAAAAAAGGGGGGGGGTTCAGAAAAAGGACGTAAAATTGTTGGGCCATGCAAAAAAGGGGGGGGGGCACCAACGGGGGGGGGGGCACGTTTGAATATCCCGTTCGGTTCTGAGCGTCTCTCTCAATGCGGAGCATCTCTACTGCACGTAAGTGGGGCTAAGACTTCGAAAACTTGTGAAAAGCTTTGAACTTGTTTTGAAACTTTCCGTGGAAAATTTTTCAGTCTTTCGTTTTTTTGGCAATTTGGAATGACCACTGTTCAGTTCAGATCCGGACCCCAACCCCCGCGGCTTGGGCCTCGCGATCCAACGGGGGGGGGGGGGCAAATTTTTCTTCGGTTTACGATGTATTTTTGAATCCCCTGTTTCATTCTGAGCGTTTTGAATACATACACGTGGGGGGACACAATCTCCTTCTCCTTCAGCCATTCATCACAAATGGGGGCAAATGGGGGGTAATTTTCTGTGCCCCGGTCCACAGGGGTTCGGCGCCAAACTAATTTCGCGGGGGTAAATTCGCTGTGGGAAATGTGGCGGTCGGTCCCAGAACAGCCTCCTGCGCGAGGAGAGTGCATGCCGAAGGCCTGCGCAGCCGCTACCGAGCAAATGTCGAAATGAGCGGCGTCATCTTCCCCCGAGCGAACCTTCCGAACACTGTGGACGACGGCCAACATCGCACTCACCAGCAAGCGAACAGACTTGACATCGACGACTGCACCAGTGGGAACCGGCCAGCACCACATTCGTGCTCCCCCCTGTACCCCCTACCCACTCCCCAACCTTTGCCTGTACTCCCGCTGCAGCGATGGTGCCATGCAGACCTCTGCCAACCGATCCATCCCGCACTGCGTGTCCTAGAAAAAACCACTAACGCTGCGTGTACTCTGCTCTGTTGTGTGGTACCTCTGCTTATATTGTGGCACCGCTGCTGCTCCGGTTGCGGGTACTGCTGCGCTCACTGCCGCAGGGCACTGCTGCTGCTGATGTGAAACAGCAAAGCTCATTCTGTAACCCCGACCCACCTGGCACTCCTCATCTGCCCCGCCCCCCACGCACTACTACGCCGCACACCTGGTAGACACGGGCCGGATGCGCGTCTTGATGCTGAGATTGCGTCGGAAGCTTTCAAACGGATCCGCTGCACGGTCGCTGTCAGCCCCAACACCACCACGCCCAGAGCCTTCCCGAGGGGGCGGGTCTCTATCCGGGTCACCACGCCTGATTTAATGCAACAGAGCCACAGGCGCATCGCCCTGCAATGCAGCATGCACCAGCACTGCAGCACTGGCAACAGCAGCCCAGTGTCATTCCAGGGCCGATCGAAAATGTCGCAAAGTGGTCTACCAATTCAAAGTCATTTGCCTGTGCCGAGATCCTCTGCCCACTCAACGCATATCTTCGTTGGAAACAGGGGTCCACCTTCCACATGGCCCCACATAAATGCACCGATGTGCTGCTGGCGCCAGTGCTGCTACTGCTGCTGCTGCACGCAACGATAATTCCCAAACGCAGCCCTGCTGCAGCAGCAAATATTACTCTGGGAACTTTGACGGTGGTTCACTAGACGTCGGAGGATTCTGGCAATCACACGGCGGCTTGAGTGCAATTCCATGAGCCGCGTCATGCCTGCCTGCGTGCCCTGTGTGTCCCGCGGGGATGGATACAAGGGGGGTCGGTAACCCCTCAGACCTCCCCCGACGTTTGCTGCCCTTCAGTGTACCTTGATCTCGGCCGTCGCTCCTCCTCCTCCTCCTCTTCCTCGTCCTTCTCTTCGTCTCGGCGCATACGCCGGCGCCGTTCCCTTCGATTCTCCCGCTCCTCGTCCCATTCTGCCGCCGACTTGTCGTGCCATCCGGTGTTGATTTGCCTGTCCGAAACGCGGCCGAGGCTGAGACTCAGTTCAAGACACAATGCCACATGCGCACATGCGTACGCAAACGCCCGTACAGATGGTACAAACCAAACACATCAGCGCAAGAAAAGTACTTGAAACAAGTAATAGTGGATTGCTTGAAGCAAGGAAGTGTGCACGGGCGCTGCGGTACTGTTGGTCATACGATGGTGCAGAAGTGCAGTAATGCAATGGTGTAGGAGCGCAGCAACAACTCAAATGTGCTGAGCAAATTTTGCCGGTGCAGTGGTGAGGTGCAGGCAGGGTTGCAAAGGTATCACCGGGACTGTCTGTAGTGCAGGCAGGGGGGCTGTTCCGGTACACCAGCAATTGGCCAGTACGAAACACCATTGACCATTACCTGATAACCAGTAGCATTCAACTGACAGCCGTTTGTGACAGTCGGTGCTTCATGAACAAAAATTGCCGGCATTTGGCAGTACACCGCCAGCAGCCGACGGTCCTTCGTGGAGGGGGGGGGGGGGGGGTGCTCCTCAAGAAACCCCTGGTTGTTAAGATTTGTGGAGGTCTACGGAGGGCTCGTTCAGGGCTGTTGACACATGTTGGGGTCTTGGAATTTATTGCGGGCCGTAGTGGACTGTTTACAGGTTGTTCGAGGGTTGTTGAGGACTGTGGCGGGTTTTGCAGGGCTGTGGTGGTTTGTTTGACGGTTGCCAGTGTCTGTTGAGGGTGGTGGTGAGTTGCTGCGAGCTGTGGTGCCTCTGGTTCCCCCGATCCTGCGGCCCGCTTACCTCTGTGGGTGGATACCCTTGGAGGGCGGGGCATTCACCTGCAGCAAGACAGCATGCGGTCACTTGGGGCAGGGTGGGGGTCGCACAAATGGGGCCAGGGACTGCGCACGCGGGTTGAGGGGGACTGCCTCCCCGACCATCAAGTTGTAGGCCAAGCTCAACTGCGGCCCCACTGCCGGCATCAGAGGCAAAGGGTTACAAACGGTTGAAGCAATGCAGCGTGCAACCGCACTGGCACACATACGCTCGGGAGTGCAACCGTCGTCCGTACCACACCCCTGCGTGCGCGCAGTGCAGGCGTAGAAGCCCCGTTTTCAGAAGGCAGAGCGGCAGAATCCGCGTCGCGATGCCGCCACACCCTCGGCTATGGTGGCACACGCGTGTGGCTGCATGCGCTGCGGGGGTTACGCAGGGCACAGCAGTTGCGGTCATTTCTGCCAAACCCTCCACAAACAGTTGCCCCTGCCGCCTCCGGCGGGGGTTCTGCTGCTGCCCTCCCTCCCGCACCTTCTCCTGCAGCCCTCTGACATACCCCACGGGGTCCGGTTTGGCCTTCGATGGTGCGATGGTGCTCGGCATATCAAAATCTGCAACACAGCAGCACGCATCCCCGTGTCGCAGCACCGGAAGAGGCCTGCGCCCTCGGCCTCCAGAGCGTTACGTCACGACGGGGAGAGGGTGACCCTTGTGTTGGAGCCGCCGGAATGCGGGGTCTCACGTGCCGCGCGGGGGGGGGGGGGGGCGGCTGAAAGGGGCCGGGGGCTGGGCCGTCCCAGCGGGATCAACTACCGGCCGCAACGTCAGGCACCAACGCCTTTTCGCAGTGGCCAATGGCCTCTGATGGACGGATTCGAAATACAGATAGACCCCTGGGTGCGCCGAAAATTGGCCCCTGCGCGGGGCGGGGGCAGGGGGGAGGCCGAATTCCCACACAAATCCTCCCCCCTGTTGGCGGCCATGCCAGGGCCCGTAGCGAGCTACCGACAGGGGGCGGCAGCATAGGGGGGGGGGGGGTTGGCATGACGCCTGGACGTGTTGTTGTCTGCAGCTGGCAGCGCCACTTACTGCTGCCCTTCCCTTGAATCCTCTGCCTCCGCAGGTGGCGGTGCCCATCACCCTCGCACCCCCTTGTGCCCTCCCTCTCCCTCCTTGGGCCTACCCCTACCTCCCTACACCCCTTTCCTTTCCCTCGGGAGGTTGTGCCAACGGAGCCCCCAGACTTTCCCTGTTTCACTGCTCTGTGTTGGGTCCGCACGGAGGAGGGCACCGGCTCTCGCAGTTGGCCAGGTGCGTCCAAGTGGACACCCATACCGGCGGTGGGGAACCCCTCCCCAATAGGGGGGGGGGACATAAAGGCTCCATAACTCTGCCGCTTGGGACTTCCGGTTGGTTTGGGTTTTCAGGAATAAATTGTCCGCAGTGTTTGTCCACAAACAGTGGGGAAAACTCGGGGCTCGGGGGCAAGGCCTTCGACTCCCATTCCTTGGCCAAACGAATAAGGAATGGATGCGGTGAAAGGTATTGAGGGTGATGGGGTGGGGTTTTTGGAGTGGGGTTTTTGGTGCCCAAACTGAGCAAGAAAAGGCTATTTGTAGGATTTCGGGGCCATTTTTAGGAATGATGTCAGTCTGTAAGAGGTCCCCATTCTTGACAACTTTGAGGGCCTGCTGCAACTGCCCACTGCTTTCCAGAACCTTTTTGTTTTCAATTCCTCTCCCCCAAAATAGGGGGGTCCCCCTATCCCAAACTAGAGCCCACCTGATCACAGGGGGGGGGTGACCTAATTAAAAAACAGACAAATGCAAACCAGAGGTAATGCACTCCACAGTCAGGTCAAAGGGGGGGGGGGCGTCGGTCATACATACATACATACCTCAAAATGGTCAGCGTCTCATGGGCATCATTTGGACCCGTAGATGTTGGGGTGTTACCTTAACATTTTTGTGGTCAACTTTGCCTATTTTGCTGTTTTCGGTTGCCTGCTTAGGATCTTGTATGCAATGATGTCATACCATACTTTAGGCTATTGTTAAGCCCATGTACTGCACCCCGCCCCTCCAAAAATCTTCTCAAATGTGTTGTTTTTAATCCCCGCCCTTGGCTGAGGAATGTTCCCCCTCACCCAAGAAAAAGACCAGGGGACTGCAGGAGCCAAACACACAGGCACAGAACAGCCCTACCCGCCTCCCCCGTCTCCTGCGCATGGGGGCTGGGCTTGGCGAACCGAGGCATTTGATCACCGACATCCCCCTGATGAGGAGTTGGGGGGGGGGGGGGTCGACCGGGATCGGAAGCGCTGGAGGCTCGACCGCATGCCGGGGGAAGTTCCTGGATTCGCCCTGGCAACACCTTTTTCATCGTCCCCAGATCAGAGGGTGGCGAATGCAGGGGTCACAAGTGATTCGTCACAAGGGACATCTTTCCCATCAGCGCGCAAGAAAGAGCCACTGCTGGAGGGGGGGGGGGAGGATCCAAAAGGGTATTGTGGGGGGCCGGTCTGTACCCCCGTACAGCTGCATGCACCATTTGCAAGATAGACCAGACATGGCCGATTGGCAGGCAAACAATGTGGACGGAGCCTGCGGAACGACATTGCAACCGCGGGCTCATGCTTGGCTGTGCCATTCACATCCTCCCCGCATCCCAATCACATCCTCCCCGCATCCCAATCACATCCTCCCCGCATCCCAATCATAACCGCATCCAATGCATCACACACACCATTTCACTGGCCCTCACTTCCAAACCCCAGCCTCCCAGCCCCCCCCCCCCCCCAAAACACACACATCTACGCACATTTTTAGACCCACTTCGATTTCTGTCGCTTTACGCCACTGTCTCACAAGGCCCCTGAGGGGCAGCCGTCCGCAGAAGACCCCTCCACTACCCCAGCACAGCCCAGCATACCGGCCAGCATCACGGACTCCGTCCCGTATTTGGGGTAAATGCAGCGGTAGAAGTTGCCCACAGCCTCCCGCAGCATGTCCGACATGTCCTTGGGTTCCGAGGGCCCCGCAGGGGGGGGTATAGGGGGGATGTGCGACGGGTTGATGGGCATGTATGGCAACTGCACCGTCTGCAGGCGAGAAGAGCCGACCATCCGCGCATGCCTCTGCCATTGTCTCCACATTGGCGCGTGTTGGGGGGAGGGGGGAGGGTAAACCAGAAAAAGAAATTCGGTGTGTTTTGTGAAGGCGTGCCTGCAGCCTCAGGCTGTTTGGGGGGGGGGGGGGGGGAGCTGCCATCAACGCTGAGCAAGTATGCCAGATGGCACTTCCGGGTGTACGCACTTTAGAAACAAATTGTGTACATTGCTTGTTCCAAGCCACTGGGGGAAAGCATTTTGTGTAGGTGAGGGTGGGACAGATGTCCTGGAGCTCAGTAGTACTGCTTTTGCCCCTTGACGTGCCGGAGCCGGCGTTGTTACCACGGCAATGGCGTTTGGAGTTTTGCTCACCATCACCGATGTGGGAAATGTAACACAGGGCCAGGGGTGCCCGGATCACCACGTGTTATCCATCGGTGGTTTGCAGCGTGTCCAGGCGTTTTGCCGTTGCTTGTTGGGGGCCGGGGGGGGGGGGGGGTAACCAGAAAGGTGGAGTAGGCGTGCCGGTGGGGCCTGGGGTTGCAGTTTTGTGGGCGAGAGTTGAATATCTGCGCCACTGCTCACAATTGTTCGTTTCCTTCGTCCTCTTGTTCCCTCTTGTTCCCGAGTGCAGCGACTTGCCACCTCGATGGGTGTGTGCTGGGGGCGAGGGGACTTCCATAAAGGCTGGTTGGGTACTGTGAAATACAACCAGTGTCCACCGCCATGTCTCTTGTATGAGCTGCTTTTGTTGATCAAGGCCAGCCCTGGCGGGGGGCAGGGGGTGAATGTGGGGAGGGGGAGGGAGAGTCGCGCTTTCGAGTCATCGGTCTTGAGCCACGGTTTTGAGTCGCGATGTACAGCCATGGCCAAGAGCTGGCGGTACAGAGTCGTAGAAACGCGGCATGACCCCTGCTCTGCTGGGATGGGACGTATGGCGAGGGCAACCGCACGCGCATGGCAAAGGCACAGGAAGTGCATGGCGTTCGCACGGCAGTCGCATGGCAAGCGCAAGGGCAAGGGGATGAAAAGAGGGTGGCGACAGCATCGCCAGAGGCGGGGTGCAGCATGTGCGGGGCCCTATTGCGAAGTTCAGGGATAGGGCTAGGGCACAGGTGTTTGGGGGGGAGGTGCATTCATTTTTGTATCGTGTGCGTCGGGGGGGGAGGGGGGCATAAAGGCTGAGTGAGTGTGCCAGTTGGTACTTCCGCGTGTCCGCACGTGTTCGCCTTTTGAGGAGGGAATCCTCCACTCGTTGGGGGGCATCACTGCTGGCGACAGCAGAGGCAGTGCTTCACCAGTGCACCCAATATCCCAATGATAAAAGGCGGGCAAAAGCCCATACCTGTCAACAGATTTGTCTACAGATACAGCGCAGTCTGAAAGGCAACACGATTCGGGGGTGGGAAGGGGTCGCTGTTGATGCAATGCGGAGGGGACGCACTGTACCTTCTGCAATGAATGAAGCAATCCCACGGGCATAGTGTCCACGGTCAGAGCGGTCCGCCGGTCGCCAAAACCTGCACAGTTCCAATGGTGCGCAGAAGGGCATCGGATAGGGGCATTGTATCGATAGGGCACTGGTCGAGGACGCAACGAAGAATCAAAATGCCAACCCGCGTGGCAAGTGAAGAGAGAACTGGGGGGTGCAATGGAGAAGTCTCATGGCGTAGCATGTGAGGCGCCCCTCCCCCGCCACCACCGAGTGGGAGTGATTCGTTATGATTGCGCGCGCGCCAACAGACTGTTGGCGTACAAGCCCCTGGGGGTTCACTCAAGAGGCGGCCGAAAACGCACCTCTCTGCGTCTACACACTGCAGAGCTCCCGCCTGCTGTCGCTCATCGTCTACAAACTGCGACTGCCGTCAACCCCCCCCCCCTCTGTGTGACATTCCGTCTGGTTGTTGCTCCTTTACGGGGCCCTGGACAGTCACCCGTTCTTCCCTTCGCATGTTGCGTCGGGTCACCGCTTTCTGTCGGCCGCTGCAGCCGGTGCTCCTGCCGGTGTCGTTTCCGCGTTCGCGGAGCCCAGTGGTTGGTGTGTTGGGGCTGTGATGGATGTGGCAGGATGTGCCGTTTGCGCGTCAGCGGCGTCCAGTGCCCCCTGTGCGGCACTACATACCGCGTCCCTGTGCGCCGAACGCGCCAAGTCCCGCCCCCTTCCCCTGTAAAGTTGGCCGCATCTCAGCGGGACCCGCGTCCAAAATGAGACGTCCCCGAAGTTAAGCCCTGCATTAAGGTGAACCCCCCCCTCTTGCAGTGACGCAACACAAACAGGAGCTGCCCAGGAGCTGCGGGGAGTGGCATGGCGAGCCCACACCCGCCATCAGCCCACCATCTGTATCGGCACCAGAAACCAGTTCCGTGGCAACACCCGAAAGTTGCAGAGTATCAACTTGGCCGTCGAGCGAACCGGATGTCAATGAGAAAAACACGCGAAGGCCCAAAAGAATCGAATTGGCCAGATGCTTTGCTCCTTTGATCAGAGCATTGGTGATTATACCGGCAAAGGTACCATGCATGACACAGGCGTCTGCCCCGGCCAATGGTCCTCTGGCGAACCTCCCCAGTCTCGACCCCTACATTGCAGAACAGGACCGTGCGGTCCTGTGGTCTGGTGGCTGACGTTGCATGTGGGACTCACAATAACCGCCCCTACCTGCCTGAAGGGCGGTTGCTGAGGATCCCACGAACAACCCTTCGATCCCGCACATACATCAGAACAATGCCCCCCAGGAGAATCAGGAAAGGTACCCAAGGCACCGGAACTCCTGCGGGGGGGAGGGGGGGGTTCAGCTCCGGACCCAACACATCCGTGTCATGGGCAGGGGGGGTCCAGAGGGGGGGGGGGGTTAGGTTTGGGGGGCTTTGAATTCCCTGTTTTCTTCTGAGCATTTTGAACATACACAAGACAGGAGGTACAACCCCCTTCTACCATTCACCCCATCTGGGGAAAATGGGGGGCAGGGATTCTGTGCGCGGGTCCACAGAGGCAAAAACAAACCCAAATTGGTTGTTCTTCATTGTTCACCGTTGGTGTGGGTTGGAGGGTCCTGAAGGGGGGCCGGGGGGGGGGGGGTTCCGGCCGACACACAAGCCCCCACCCTTTGGGAAATCCAGGGGCGATTTGAGGCCTTTCTTGGCTGTGTCTATGGCTTTTCTGGTGGACGCAGTGCTCCGATTCCCACAACGCAGGCGGAGGCGAAAGCGGAGGCGCGCCGGCCTTGTCACCAACGCAAATTCTGAAGAACTGTGGGCCATGGGGGTGTTTCGGTGTGCTCTGGAGCTCAACAGCCGCGGCGTTGGGGGGGGGGGGGGGATCTCTCAATTCCCCCTTCAACGCTGTGCAGGTCGGGGCAGCACATTCGCGGGGGGTCGAAAACTGTTGACCACCCACGACAGATCACAGAAACAAAAAACCGGCGACGATGGATGACCCTCCAAAGCACCCGACGCTGCTCATGGGCGTGGGTTTGGGGGTCTGGCGAAGGGGAGGGGGCAGTCTGGGTCCCCACTCCAGGACCCCCCCCTCCTCCGCAGCGGAGCATATTTCTGAGGCCGAGGAGAGAGGGTCGCATGGCAGTGATGGACGGACGCGCGCCAAACGCCAGCATATCGCTACTGCACTGCACTTGGCTGTACTACTGCGCAAAAAGGAGGCGAAACGCCTCCCTGGCGCTGGACCCGCCCTCGCATCCGCCCGCCCGCCCCCCTCGGGGGGCTGAGGGTGTTGTCGTCCCGGAAGCAATGGCCTGACCGGGCTCCTGGAGCAAGCCCTTGGGCGTGCAGAGGGACCTGACGTGGCTGAGCTCGGCGCGGGGGATGAGGAGGCGGCTGGCCCGGGTCCGCGGGAATCCGCGGCGCCGTGTGGTCGTCCAGCGGCGTGGGTGTGGGCGTGGGCGTGGGCATGGGTGTGGGTGTGGGCGTGGGCGTGGGCGTGGATGTGGGCGTGGATGTGGGCGTGGGCGTGGGCATGGGTGTGGGCATGGGTGTGGGCGTGGGTGTGGGCGTGGGTGTGGGTGTGAGCGTGGGCGGGGGCATGAGTATGGGCGTGGGCGTGGGCGTGGGCATGAGTGTGAGAGTGGGGAAACGCATGAGTGTGGGCGTGCACATGCGCGTGCGCGTGTGCGTGCGCGTGGGTGTGCACATGAACATGCGCATGCCCGTGGGTGTGGGCATGGGCATGGGCGTGAACATGGGCGTGGCCATGCATGTGCGCATGCGCGTGCATTGGGGCGTGGGCATGGGCGTGGGCATGGGCGTGGGCATGGTGGGCGTGCATGTGGGCGTGCACATGGGCGTGCAGGTGGCCGGTGGCTGGGGGGGAGAAGATGGGCAGCGGCGCAGAGGAGGCTGCTGGCTGCTGCCAAGGGTGAGCAGTTGAATTGGCTGCAGATTCGGTGGCAGTGCCTGTGGACGGGCAAGAAATTATGGAGGCACGTGGTCATGTGATTGGATACGGTCCTGGTCCATGGTCCTGGGTTCCAATCCCAAGTGGGGAAGGAAATGGCAGGCAACCCTTGGCACTGAGGGGTCCAGGGTGACCCCCACAAGCCGAAAGGGATGCACCCTACAGGGAGGGAGGGGAGGGTATGACTCACAGCGCTGCAGCCCCAAAAGTGGGCACCAGCATACTTCTCCACACCCTTGTGGTCCCCTGGCCGTCGCGGGCTCCTTGACCCTGTGGCACTCTGGTCCCCAGCCAGACAGGTGGTTGGCTTTCAGAAGAGGAGGGGAGGGGTGTGTAGGAGAGGTGTTGGCAGTATGTGTGCGTGAACATATACTGGGCAAACACTGGAATTTTGTAGAACTTGAATTTTTGCGCTTCTAGAAATAAATCAATATTTAGCAAATTATTTGTTGTTGCTTCCAAAAGCTGAAAGATGATTTTTTTTTGGCGGGTTCCCATAAAACATACATTTTGCATCAACAGTATACCACAGCAAAGGCCGTAAATGTATTCATTTGATGTGATATACACAGAGCCATACACATGTATCCCTTGCCCCTACCCATGCCCATAGACATGCAGATGGAACACATGAAATAGGCATTTGCTACGCAGCGTCCACTTGCATTGTTTTGCACAGTTCACCGTCCTCGCCCCACCCAACAGGGACAAAACCTCCCATACCGGCCTGAGACACCTCGCCCTGCCGGAGGGAGGAGGGAAGAAAAGGGGATGACATACGTTTATGGTGTTGGGGCAACCAAAGCTGATCAGGCAACATGAAGCTTAACCATCGTCTTCCCCTTCACATCATAACATGTACCAACAAAACTATTACGGGTCCAATGTCACAACTGTGCTGAAAACCTTTGACCCATCAGAGCCTGTGTGCAAAAAAACTCGGATGGAAGAGCAGAAAAGAAGCAGTGCAAGGTGAACATGGCTGCCAAACAACACAAAGAAGACGCAGTAGAAAAGACAAACCAAATGGCAATAGCCTACAGACTTGCAGATGTATTGTGACCATAGTTCATCAATTTCCCTGATTTTTTGGGCATTTTCTCATATTTGAGTCATTGAATGCTGTAAATAATTCATAATTTTGCGTAACTATTTCTGCATTCGCTGCAGAACTACTTGAGACAATAAATTCAATATTCCCCAAAAATACTCAAGTTTGGCTAGGATGCTCTGCTTGAGCAAGCACCCCTTCCATATTCCCTGGGAAGCCATTCCAAACACCCGTAGGGCGGTCCTTAAAGGGGGGGGGGGGGGCGAGAAACGCTGGCGTCCTTCAAATGCAGCTCAACGGTTGGAGGGTAATTGATGGCAGTCGGGGGGTAAGTGACGACGAGTGGAGGGTAACCGATGACAATTGCCGAGTAACCAATGGCAGTTTGATGGTAACTGGGGCTGTCCTTTGTCCTTGGGGCAGTCCTTAATGCAAAAAAAAAAAGTGCGGACATCCTGAACGAGCGCACTGCACCCCTGGCACATCCACAAGCGAATTGTGGAGTCAGGTTCGACGGGCAGATTTTCAAGACAGGACAGAGGTGCAGTTCTGGAAGCGGCCTCCGGAAGACTGACCCTGGTTTACACCAGTGCCCACCAAGCGCTGCAAGTACCGGTTTGCTTGCAGGCCTATCATGGTGTGTCGGTCATTGAGGGTTCCTCACAGTCATTGACGGTTCCTCATGGTCCTTGCTGGATTGTCAGGGTCATTGACGGATCCTCACAGTCATTGACGGTACCTTTCGGTCGTTGACGGTTCCTCTCGGTTGATGGTTCCTCCCAGTCATTGACAGTTCCACACGTTCATTGACTGTTCGGCCCTCGTGGCCATCTTCAGGGGGCCTTTGGCCACAAGAAAGAAAGGGTGGGGGCAAGGTTGGAGGGGAGGCAGCGGCGGGGGGGGGCGGGGGGCAGAGTCGTCATCTACCATATATAAATACAGCAGCCCTGCCGCCCACTACCAGCACAAAGCGCAGCAGTCAGCCATCAGTCAGCAGAGGGAGACCTGGGGTGGACTGGGGGGGCGATTGCGTGTTCGGATGGATTGGTATACCTCTTCTCGCGTGCACCGTGTTACAGCTTCTGTATTACAGGAGAGCATTTGGAAAGGAAAGGTAGGAAGATGGGGATGGGACGGGCCCTCCTCAGCCTTAGACTGGGTATGAGAGGAGGCTTGTGCTTTGAGGAGGGGAGGGGTACCTCTCTTAGGGGTGATGGTCAGTCCTGCCAACCGCCCCTGTCTCCCGACTGCCCCTGAACCGCTTAGTACCTCCCAGAAACCACCTCCCCATCGCTTTTCGATCCATTGGTGACCGCTTTTGCAACCACTTGAAACCCCCGTGAGCCCCTCTCCTGGTACCAAGAGCGGGAGGTTTCTGGATGGGCCAGGGATGACTCAGGGGGGGGGGGGGGTGTGCACTCTCAAAATCCCAAACGGTACTTGTCTACTACTCCAACCTCTGCCAACCGCTTTGTACCCGCCAAACATCGCTGCCGCTGCTGCATTGCTTTAACTGCCCCTGCACAACACCTTCAGGGTTGCTTTCCCTCAGGCGATTCCGTGTTCCCCCCACGCGTTCCAGTGATCAGGGGCAGTCCCGAGGCTCCCCGGTGCCGACAAATGACCTGAGCACAAGCCCCGCCCCGCCACACCGTCCTCGCTTCTGCGGTTGCCTGCCGGACTGTGGCTACGGCTGTGGCCACGGTCGTTGCTGCGGCTGCGCCGGCGCCGACGCCGGCGGTCATGGCCCCGGCTCCCACTTCGGCTCCGGCTTCGGCTCCTACTTTCCTTGCGACTTTTCTTGTGCTTGGGCTCCCGGCTCTCGCTGCGGCTGCGGCTGCGGCTGCGGCTGCGGCTGCGGCTGCGGCTGCGGCTGCGGCTGCGGCTCTGCCGCCGGGTGCCGCGGCTTGGCGGGGGCGCCTGGTCGGCCGATTGCTCCGGCTTGCAAAGCCACGGGTGCGGGTTCGAGACCACATCCCGGAGCTCCGCGGCAACGTTTGCGGGGAAGATGGCGCGCTGCTCCCAGAGGGACACCACCTGGTCAACGGGGTTCGTGAGGGCGGTCGCTGAGCTCAGGGCAGCAAGAAGGGACGGGGGTACCGGCAGTTGGCGGTTGCTGCGTTGTTCAGGCAGTTCAGAAGGGTCTGCAGGGGGGGTGCGGGGATTCCATCCCTTCCCTGGTAGAAGGTGTAGGCGCCCCACTGGGCGTGACCAACTGCAAAGCAGTGCACGTATCTGAATGTTCGTCGGGGGCTATTGAGCCTCTATTTGGGCTTGGACAAGATCAGTGACTGCCTGCAGGCCCTGAGACCCTTTGCAACCACCACCACGGAGCTAAAACGAGATTACCCGCACAAGAACCAACACGTTGGCACTGTGCACGCTGCTTTGTGGACAGGGTCCTCCTCAAGCTGCTCAGAGCAGGGAACGCTTTTGCCAGCAGCAACACTATTGACTGGCATTGGGACCTTCTGATGTCATGGAGACCCTGTCCCCTCCATCTACGCGCCCACTACGCGGCCACTGAGCGCCCACTGTGCACCCTCTATGTGCCCACGATGAGTCCACATTGATGCACACTCTCCCACTGTGCGGCACCATGCATTCGATTTTTTCTTGCGCCCAAAGCGAGCCCACTGACGAAGACCAATGAAAAGCCAAAAAACCTCTCATCAACTCCCCCATCAACAATATACAAACCAACACATTCAGGATCCACACCGACATAATCTTCAGTGCAGAGTGCAAACACTCTGCCATGGCGGAGTGCCATGGCGCAGCTCTACAGGAGTGCAAGTTGCGGTGCGGTCTTGACTTCACCAGACTTGCACAGCATTAATAGCAGCTGCCATTCCTTTTCCTTGCCTGGGAGCGCCATCCCCTGCACCACAGGTATTTTCTCAGCTGTTCACTGTAGCCATACCCCCAGCTGTCACTTGATTTTTGAAATTACGAGGGCAGTGGTGGCAAAATACCAACGAAATGACAGTTGTCAACACTTGGATAGCAACTGGCCAATAGTTGGGCGAAGTGCCAAATAGATTTAACGCTGCTTCAAATAATCAGCCGTGTCCTACTGCCGTATATCTTCGCCAGGGGAGAGGGGCAGGGCAAATAGATGCATCTCATATCCTTCACGCTACCGCTTTGCTGGCCCCAGCAACAGCAACTGGGCGTACAGGGACAACGGCAGAGGGGGGGAAAAATTGCGGTCAAGGGGGGTCGAATCCAATTGCGAAAAATTGCGGGAAAATTGCGGAAAAATTGCGGAAAATTGCGGAAAATTGCGGAAAAATTGCGGAAAAATTGCGATGTCGTAAGCGGCCATCTTGAACCCTCGACGTGCAACAGCTCTGGACAGGTGGCTCAGAATTGTCAGAATTTCACTGAAACAAATAGTCCATGGGCAGTACAATTACAGGAGGCGCCCCTCGATATCACCGTGGAATTGCAGCATGAACCGAAGGCGGCGGATGTTGTCATCCAATTTGTGCTGCCGCTTTGAAACTGTCCCACACTGCAGGCGGCATGCACATGCAAACATGCAAACATGAAGGCATGAAAAAGACCAAAAAACCGAAGGTTAAAATATTGTGCACAATTGGGTTTGGACCCAGGACCTTTGGAAATGGAACCTAGTACTACTACCAACTAAGGTATGCCAGCATTTGATAAACTTGGAACATTAGAGAATGCATGGCATAGTAAAAAAAAAAAATCTCATTGTTCTGCACCAGCGTGGGGAGGCAGTCAGAAAATCGGGAACTGAGAAAAATTGCGGAAAAATTGCGGAAAATTGCGGAAAATTGCGAAAAATTGCGGAAAATTGCGAAAAATTGCGAAATTGCGGAAAATTGCGAAAAATTGCGGACCTCAATTTTTCCCCCCCTCTGACAACGGCCATCCGGCCACCTATCTCTGCCCGCATGCGGTCCCAGACTCGCAGTTTTTCGCCCGCGCCGGGATTCGAATCCAGGGCTGCCCCGCATGGAACGGGTGCACAACCGTTGTGCAACGCAGGCCGCCGATACGTTACACCAGCAAGTTTTACAAATACATTCCGGCGCATGTTGAGACGCGAAGAATTAAAGATTGTTCAGAAATTCAGTCGTGTTCCACAGCCGTGTATCTTCGTCGGCGACCGTGCAGAACCCACCTTTGGGGGTGCAGGAGGGGGGGATGCCAACGCAGGCCTGCCGTCGCGGCCTCGGAGCGCATGGCCCGGCACACAGCAAACCTTCAGGAGCTTCTCCTTGTTTTCCCCGGAGTTGTCCACCACCGCAGAGGCGAGCAGCTGCTTCAAATTGCTTTGGATCGCCTCCACAACGTCTGCCACTGCCTTCTTCAGGCTGCGGGTGCAAGAGGCTGATGTCGCACTTACACACATTGCCACGACACTACAACACCCACAGTCTCTGACCTCTGCGCACGCGTTGGGCTAATGGGACAGTTTCTGGTGGTTGCTTCCCGCGGCAAAAAAAATCAGTTGGGGGTCAAAACCTCGGGGCTGTAAGCCAGTGCCCGGTGGGGGCACACAAACGCGACATGCAACGGAATCAGCAGTTCCCCGTGTTCAGAGCGCACAGTTGGATACATCAGCAGCCCCCCGCGACATCTGCTGTTGCCCCATCTCCAGCCGCGCCTTCCTTTCGTGATCATGGCCGCGCGCAGCGTTGAGGCAAAGACGTGGGGGGGGGTGGCCATATTGTCTGCCCCGGGGGGGCTCCGGACAGGCACCGTGCCGTACAACCGTCCATGTGCTTTGTGTGACCTGCTGTTGTTGATCGGTGTGTGCCGGAACTGCGGGACGAAAAAGGCCGTTTTGTGGGTCAGAGTGGAATGCCT
Organism: Eutreptiella sp. 'Long Island Sound 2002'; assembly: GCA_964036045.1. Classification (NCBI taxonomy): domain Eukaryota; phylum Euglenozoa; class Euglenophyceae; order Eutreptiales; family Eutreptiaceae; genus Eutreptiella; species Eutreptiella sp. 'Long Island Sound 2002'. The sequence goes on along the minus strand of OZ038398.1, from coordinate 25,598,647 downwards.
GTCCCACGCAGCCCCTCACCGGCGTCGGCAACCCCAGACGCACGACGCGGCACCACACTGCACGCTCACGTGGACCGACCGGGGAAAAGAGGACCAAGCCGAGGTGGGCACTCCGCTGCCCATCCCCGCCCTCTGCCCTCTGAGGTTGGGCACTGCACACGCCCTCCCAGTGCAATACTGCGGATTCGATTCAAAGCGTCACAGCAAGCCTTCCTGGGGGCCTGCCTGCAGATTTCATTCAGTTCCCGGCCACTGCCTGTGAGGCTGAGTCAGCCCTGGCAAAACCCATCGTGGTGTGATCGGCGGTGGTGTGGCCGAACACTGCGCACGCGGGTTGAGGGGGGACCCCCTCCCAACCACCAAGCAGCAGCAGGCGAAGCTCAAATGCGGCCCCAATGCCAACATCCGAGGCAAGGCAATGCAGCTACACAGGGGTTACAAAAGGTTGAAGTACAGCAGCATGCAACCGTACTGGCACACAAACGCTGGGGAGTGCAACCTTCAGCACGGGCACGAGTAGTGAATGGGTGGGCCACCTCCTTGCGGACCAACGGACCGGAGCCAAATGCGCGCCGGAAATTTTGCTAATACTTGGGGCGGGGGTTAGAGCCAACGCACAAGAGCGGGGCAGACCAGTTGTGCAATACATCACTGAGGAGATAAATGACGTGCACGCGCTTGTTCTCGTCTCGGGAGTAGGCCTGCCTCATCTTGTTGAGCGTCACCCAAACGCAATGATCAGCCAAAGACCGCCCCGAGAGGTTGTCCAGAATCCAGCTCTTTGCGTTCTGAGGAGCACAATGAGAGGCAATGTGTGTCTCGTGTGCAAAATTCGCACTCCTCCAGCCCCCCGATAATTCAGCTGAGGGAGGTATGCCTGCAGCGTGACCCTACAGCTCGAGGTCGAACACCCGGGCGTTGTCATCATTCTCATCAGCCCCACCCCCCTCCCTCTGTGTGACATTCCGTCTGGTTGTTGTTTCTTTACGGGGCCCTGGACAGTCACCCGTTCTTCCCTCCGCATGTTGCGTCGGGTCGCTGCTTTCTGTCGGCCGCTGCGGCCGGTGCTCCTGCCGGTGTCGTTTCCGCGTTCGCAGAGACCAGTGGTTGGTGTGCTGAGGCTGTGATGGATGTGGCAGGATGTGCCGTTTGCGCGTTAGTGGCGCCCGGTAGTTGGCGTATTGGGGTTGTACTGGTTGTTGCGGGGGTCGTTTGACTGTTTTGGCTGTCCCCACACCTCCGTCCTCAGGCCGTCCACAACCTGCCTTGCTGCGTTTCCGTGTGCGTGAGGCCCAGGTGCCCTGCTCCTCCACGCGTTGTTCCGGCCGTCCACCACGTACGCTCCCCCACTCCGTGGGTCACGCGTGCGCAGGGCGCGTTCCTTGTTGGCTGCGGGTAGCGTGCGCTTGATGGTCGATGCGGGTGGCGTGCGCGCCTGCACGGTGTCGCGGGTGCTTTACGCTGCACTGTGACCGCGCCGTCGTCCTTGGTTCTTCCCACCCCGGCTTTGTCGGGGGTTCTGGCCCTTGCCTGGCCCACCATTCCTTTCCACAGTGCGCCTGAGGGGCCCCAGCGGTGGCCGACTGGGTGCTGGATCCCCTGGGCGCAGATGAACAGCGGTTAGTAAAGTTACTGAAGGGCCCGGAACTTTGGAGCTGATTCTAGATAAACAAACTTTTTTTCGGCCTCAGACCCCCGTGACCCCCCCCGCCCCCCAATAGAGGTCAACCCCACCTTAAGCCACGCCCTTCAATGAACCTCGTGCTTCTGGGACCCACCTGCGCATGCCAAGAGAGGGGCACGGGTCCCCCAACGTTCAATGCTGATGGCAACGTTTGCAGCGAGGATGAGCGGCACGGACCGCTGCGGGGACTTCAATACAGTTTGTAATCTGGCACTGCACAGCAGTATTTGGGTGGGAGCATGCGGTTGTGTCCGCGGTCCTCGAGCTCCGACTGTCCTCACTCAGTCAGTGTGGAGGTGCTGGGGTGGGTCGATACATGGCTTGTGATTTGAATCGCATGTGATGTTCAGCGGTCTCAACGAACTCACGAACCCGTCCCCCGGTTTGTCCCTGGACCGCTGCGGACATCTGGGCCATGCATCCTGATGCACACGAAACACTAGCCCCGCAACAATCACCGACATCCTCCCACAACTTCGTGCTTCCTGCGCACCACGTCTGATCTCCCAGTCACCGTGCCTTCACGCATTTTCTTCACCGGACGTCAAGCAATCATGATCACCTTCCCACTCATCACCCAAACTGGGCGAATCGGTTTGTTCACCCAAGACCGCCGAAGCGCACTGCGCCTTGACAGCGCCCGCCGTGAATCACTGAAAACGAGCGCACCCACACACGCGCGCGCACTCACGGCGCACACACCCGTATGGATTCTTTGGAGCCCGACAGATCGTCCAGTAAGGCAATGTACTTCGACACCTGGTCTCTGGACAACTTCCCAGGGGCCCCACAACCTTCCAAAAAAGCCTGTGTCTCCGATACTGTGAGAGTCGAACAGAAACGCGTATGCGCAGGAGCATGGCACAGAGACAGAGACCCCAGATGGGCCTTGCCAACAACAGGTACAATCAGATCGTCACCCTACGGCGCCTCTACCGGCGGAACATTCATCGCCGTTAAGGAACCTGCGGCGCTGAAGAAACAATTGGCATTGCAATCGAGCATTTGGAGCGGGACACGATGGTCGCAAAATCCAAAATTCAATTAGGAAAACCTATCGCCCTCGGCAATGCACCTCGAAGGGACCGATCACTGTCCCTGCAATATCCCTCGAGGTGGTTGCACAGCACTGGCAAACAACTCGATTGCGTGGTTCAGAAAACGGCGCCCCCCCCCCCCCGAGGCTGAAAACGGCATCCCCCCTGGTGCCGCATGGCCAAATGAGATGAAAAAACACACAAAGCAGGTCTGAAACATGCTTTACATGGGATTTTTCATCATTGTGCGTGGTAACAAGCAACCATGGATCTGCTTATCCACGGAGAGGCGGGGGGTTGATGTGGCGTACCCACCCAGGCCAAACCACCCACCCACCGAAAACCCAAAAAAATACCCCGAGGGAAAAATGACATTTTGAATAGAGAGCCAAAAATGAGAGGCCCAGTTGAAATACACAAACTCGTTTTTGCCCTCTGGGGTCAAATTTTGGATCACCACCCCTCTCCAAAAAAAAAAAACAAAGTGGCACGCAGCCGGGCAAGGGGGATCTAAGAGGTCAAAATCGAGTGCATGTTTGGGTACCCTGGTGACGATTTGCCAAGACCTTGGACATCCAATTTCATACCGCAAGGTATGCTGCGCGAATACCCCCCAACATGGGGTGTATAGCACTAGCCTATGATCCAACAAACTTCTTCGGGGTGATTTACTTTTTGTAAAGGCTTGGGCACCGCAAACACCAACTACCGCGACGGGGTGATGACCCCCAAGAGCATTCACATCGTTGCGGCGTTCGGCCTTTCGTGCCGTTCGTGCCACAATAACAATTTTTCATGGACGTGCCTTGAAAACACACCGTGAGGTTTCACCTGCACTTCTTGCTCGACTCTTGCTTGACCTAAAAATGTTCCTCTGGTTGCGGGTGCATATATCTGCTTCCCCTTGTGCGCTTTTGGATCCTCCCCTAACACATGCACGTTCCTATTCAACGGCGAACAGGAACAAGAGGCACAACACTCTACCCCATCCCCGCCTGAGAAGCAAGAGACGGTTGCACGACCACTTTGCATGGGTTGTGTCCAGGAAGCAGCGCAACTGCGGCGGCAACCCGGCCGGAGGGGAAAGAGCATCGTGGGTGGGGAGGGTGCTGCGTGTATTTGGTGTTGGGGGAATTCATCCGGCCGTTCCCGACACAATCACCTCAAAAAGGTGCGCGCGAAATATTATGTGTGTACTTGTACCCCCCGCCCCGCACGATATGGTCTCAGCACGACGACACGGTGCTACCGTCATTTTTCGCACCGCCATCGCTGTGGTCCAGAAGGTAAAGTCGCGCCCACCCCGGCCTTGCCCCGTCGCCATTCACCGTCACATCTATCGCCACATCCTGTGCCTCCGTCGGTGTGGGCCCGGAGCCCCGCGCAGTGCACAATTTGTAGACGCTGTGCTTGTGAATCTCTTGCCTCGCGAACTCGAAACGAGATGTAGGTGTGCGGTTTCCACCGTGGTTTCTAAGGTGTGTAGTGCGATGTGCCATCCTCTTGATGTTACGACATTTATCCTTTGTACACAAGGTGCAAAGCACATTCATCCGATATTCTCCAACACATTTATCCTCAAAACTCAAGATTCCTCCTTGTCTTTGGGCATGCAATTTAATTCCGAAAGGGGCCGGGAATTAAGGGGAGATCCCATCGGCGACGAACGGGCCAAAGGGAAAGCGTTTTGGATCCTTTTGAGGGGATGGATGCTCGGGTGGGACGAACGAAGGGACACAAGCCGCTTCTACGCAAGCCATTCTAGCAGTGTGCGTCTACCCGTTTGGCCCTGTTTGTCGAGCGAAGGATGCAAATACCTACATCATCCGATACAGCGGGGGGCGACGCACGCGTGGGCATCGGTTGTAGGCGTGTGGGTTGCAACAATTGCCGCGGTTCGGCGAGCGAAGGGTTGCTAGCATCGGTCGAGTTGCGGCGGATGGCGGCCTCAATTTGTTCTAAAACGAAGCCGTTGGGCAATGCCGAACCACGGGGTCGCGATGCGATGCAGACCAAATGCGCAAGCGGTGTGGACATGATTGGCACACCCGCCGAAACCTTTGACTTCAAGCAATCAATCCTCCAACGATAGTACTCATGAAACGGATATTGTGGTCCTGTTTGACGACAAATAGCACCCGAACATCTCCAACCCCCGTGCCGACACCATACGACGGCATGCTAATGGGAAAAGGGGTAAGCTCCAATTGTTGCAACGTCCTCACCGAGGGGAATGTGGAGTATGCACCTATTCCGCACGTGCGCAATCATTTGGGAGACATACCCCAAAGAAATGCATACTTCCAATTGCCAGATTGTGACCTCTTGGCGTTTGCTTCCCACTCAACACCGCCTCGAGCGAAATACTCTGCGCAAATGTCGATGTTCTTCTTCAATTCTTCATCTGACACATAAAGAAGGTAGGTCGCATTTTGGTGGCTTTGGTCAAAAAAGTTTGTGTATTGCGGAGTTTGCTCCACAAGACGTGGAGCCCGCATTTCCATAAGGCCAAGATGAATTCGGACATTGCCCACTGTGAACCACATTCCGTGGTCGTCTCGACATCATGAAGCATGAATGCATGGACTTCATCATGCCACTCACAAAGGAAATTGCACGAGCAGCAAACATTCATTTCACACACTGCCATGGATCACAATGAGTTGTTGAAAACTTGAAAGTGGTTGCCAAGCATATTGTCATTGTTCGGGGGTGTTGATTGCAAATCGGTTGGTTGTGATTGTAGTTGGCGTTTAGCATTCACGTTTCGGCCCGGTAAGAAATGAAAAGATTCTTTCCGCTTTGTACTTGTCGGCAAACCGGAGGCTCAATGCCACAACGAGGTTTGCCCCGACTTGGCATTGAATCTCCGTGTCCCGTATGGCTTACTCAGCGTTTCCGTTATGTTCCAAGGTGGGTGTACGGTCCGTCATGCGGTGGCATGAGCATGCACTTATGAAAAGCTACGAGAAAGGGCGTGTGTATGCTCATGCATGCTCAACCACCTACTATACACGAATCCACACTCCAACGCCTCGATGGCACGTCTCAATTCCCATGTGTAGTGCCCTCCCTCACCCTTGAACAAGGACACAAAACGCACAACTAGCTACATACCATCAAGAGGCGCATTCGGTATAGAACTTGAAATCAACAAGGTCTATGGCAAACAAAAAAGGTGGAAAGCCCTTAACGTGTTGCATTAGTCCGTCATCGGGTTGTCCAAAGCAAAGAGAGACATACCGATTGTTGAGAGTTAGATTTGTGCTGTGTTTTTGATGATTGGGGGTCGTCATTCTGCATGAGATTTCCGGCTCTAAGGTGTGAGGTGTGCGTAAAAAAGGCCGATGGCAAAGAGATCTAGCTTCTACTTGTATGGCTTCAGCGTTCCGCAAAGCAAGCACCACCGCGCCGCTTGTCTGTGCTTGTGCCACTTTCTCCGCAACTGAGGAAACCAATGATGCCCGCACAAAGCCCAATGGGCTTACCAATGTGCTTGTAGTTGGTGCGGAGCTTTTCATGGGGCCTAGTACTTTGCATGGAGGCACCTTTGCGCTAGCCTTCCGAACTCGCACTTGTCTTGTATTACATATTATGCTTGTCGCTAATGAGGCTAAGCTATTTATAGTCACACTTCTAATGTGGTCCTAGCGTGTGTGCGGGGAGAGAGTGAATCTTTCCTGTTCCCAATTTTGCAACTCACACCACAACGTCGAAGACGTGTACGGCGGGTCCATTGGGCCCGGGAATGTCACATACCTTCCCGGCCTTTTGGCTCACACCAAATGTGGTAGGGTGTTCCGTTGGTTGGCGGCCCACCGTAAACCTCCCCCGGTAAACTATAATAGGGCAACGGGACAGTCATAAACAGCATGGTTCCAATGCACAATCACTAAAGTGTGGTCGGGGGAGATGACGGCCACAAGTGTCAAGTGCATTTGTTGCTCCTTGGGCATTATGTGGTGTAACCACAAGCCTTTTTGAACCTCGACGGGAATTTTGGGAGCAGCATGTATGCAAAGGCTCTCGGTTCTCTTGTTAATCCGTGCACACAACGCACAGTGATTCGGAGTAGAAGTACATCCCTCCGTCCTTTGCTCTTTCCATGCTTTTCTTGGTTCGGCGAAAGAAGAAAGGGAGATGTTTGTGAGGACGGATGGTGACAACATGTGCCAATGGCAATCCTACCTTTTTTGTGTAGGATCCATCGACACAGTACAACGCGCGTCTCTTTTGCGCTGCATGCCGACAACCTTTGCGGGTGTACCGGTGGCACCGAAGGGCTGCATGCCTGTTGGAAGAGAATCGCATCCTCCTTGTGAGAAGTTATTGAGGGAGGTTCACAAGACCGGTTGCCCCTGCTATTGTTGCACTCCTGCCCATTTTAGATCTTGTGATGGTGACGATACTTCCTTGCTTGGTTATGTTCAAAGTTTTGCTTCTCATGATTGCTTCCATACTTGCTAATTTGAAAATCAACTCTTGAACCCTACAAGCCAATCCCTTGCAACCAACGAGCAATAAACAATACTTCATCCAATAATCCACTGCATGTATGTATGTATGTATGTATCGTGTGGTAGCCTTCATTAGCAGGTGTGACCTTTGGCTCGCCCACCCACGGTCCTGTCTGAACGTGCCCCACAAAGCGGATCCCCCGCCATAGGAGAGGGTGTATGTGCCGTCAGTGAATGCTGTCTTCAGATTCCGCCGGGAGGGGTTGTAACATCAGCTGTGCCCAATTCGGCCTAATCTTCCCCTCATTAGGTCAGATTTGCCCTCCATGTCAAATCTCACGTCAGTTTTCATCGGAAATTCATTTTTCACCCAACACTCTTTGGAAAATTTGTACAATATTTCAGGGCACAGAGTTCATTTCTGACTTCTGTTCAGATTGTTTAAACAGTGTGTCTGCCGCAGCTGTGAGATGATCGCAGCTTCCGGCTCGGAGAGTCGGCGGCTCCGCAACAAGTGCTTGGACAACAAGTGCTTGTTAAGTTTTTTGTTGCCGGCAGTTGGCGGTTAGCCCTGTCTTATCAAATCACTTCAGAAGATTTATTGGGTTTCGCTACGCCAACTTCCGTGAAACTTTTATTATTATCTTTATGTCGTGGTCTTCCTCTTCCTGGACATGGGCCCATTTGGGGGCCGAAGATATCACGGTGCTGGATGCCGCCTGGAAGGCATTTATGGCCGATTTTCGTAAATTGTCAAGGCTGGTGCCTATTGAGCTCCGGCAGTCGGTCGTTACTGCTTGTCAACGTTGGGAAGGCCGCGGATATGGAGTTTTTACTTTTAGTAGATTGATTTTTGATCTTTGCGGCCGTGGAGTGTTGGCAATAAGTTTTGATGCATATCGCAACGTTATACTGGTTGCCTTGGCGTTATACTGGCAAGTCCAAGACATGCCTATCATTATAGAAGGAGAGGCAAAAGATGCAGCATTTGCTATATGCGCATCTTTAACTAAGGAAGATGATGAAAAGCTTAAGGATGTTCCTAAGGATAACGAAGAAACTCCGGTAGCTATGCCATGGGCTTTGTCCACACTTCCCTTACCGGAAATTTACAAGCGCATCATGGGTAATTTAAAACATTCTTTGGAAGATGCAGATCGAGCTCGTCTTTTGCGTGATGTGCCATTTTTTGAGGGCTTGCCGAGGGATGCTCCCATAAATAATCATCACAAAGATTCTTCCTTCCCCGCTGAGCGTGTGCACCGTGCATGGGAGAATGAAATTTATAAAGCCTTAAGGTTATTGGTCCAATTGGACATTTCTTTGCAACCCGGTGGTGATTCGGATTTGGAACCCGAGGAATTATGCGAACGCCTTTTTTCAATGCTTTTTGACGTGAGTCTCCGGATTCAAGAATACCGCAAGGGACGTTTCATCCCTAACGCTATTGCCCCCAAGAATCCACTTTTTTCTAAGGAGGATTTGGCGCTTGCTAGGACAGCAAACGATATTAACAAGCAAAGGCCTTTCCGCCCTTCTAAAGGTTCTTCTTCTTCTCAAATGAACCAAGAGAGTTCGGGGCGGTTCGGGGGTGATCGACGTGATCGTTTTCGAAACAATCACAACCGCAACCGCAATCCGCAAGGAGGAGGTGGCTACAAGGGCAACCCCAACCGCCACCGCGGCAATTCCAAAAAGCCCGACTTCCGTGGAGAGTCAGCCGAAGGTTCGTAGTGGGGTCATTAGTGCGTTGGATGCGCTTGCCATTCCCGATCGCTTGCGTGCATGCATTTCTTGGTGGCGCTCGAATGCCCCAAGACGGTTGGTGAATATTTTGCAACATGGCGTGTTTCCACGTTTGTCTCTCCCATCCTTCGTGTTAGGGGCAAGGGTCGTGCACTCAATTGAGGAATTAGCATTTGCTCGTGAGGTCATTCAAGAGTATTTGTCTTTAGGGGCCATCGAGCCTTGGTCTCTTTCCGAGTTGCAATTTTCCGTACCTTGGTTTGTGGTGTCAAAGGTTGAGCCATCCGGCTCCACCAAACGCCGTTTCATTACCAACATGAGACCCATCAACAAGTTCATTACTTGTTCGCCTTTTAAGTTAGATCATTGGGGTATTGTTTTTCCAATGTTACGTAAAGGCATGTATGCGGCAAAAGTCGATTTGTCGCATGCTTACTTTCACATCCCTCTCTCAAGTAATTTTGCGCGCTATGTAGGCGTGGAAGTGGATGGCTCTTGCTATCGTTTTCGTGGGTTGCCTTTTGGGTTGAACGCTTCGCCTCAAATATTTTGTTCTTTTATGCGCGTCCTTTCTAGGCTTTGGAGAGAGCGTGTGTTAATGGTATTCGTCTACATGGATGATATCATGATCCTCGGATCCACGTATGCCGAATGCCGTGCCTCCGTGGCCGTCGTTCGCTCCACGTTGGAAGAGGCTGGTTTTTTAGTTAACGCTGAAAAATCGTCTTTTGAGCCGTCGAAGGTTGTCGAATTTTTGGGAGTGGAAGCTGATTTCGAGCGTGGCGTTGTAAGCATTCCTGATAGAAAGCGTAAAAGCTTTAGGAAGGACCTTGGTAAATTGGTTACTCGTGACCAGGTGTCCCTTCGCGCCGCTAGCTCCATATTGGGGAAAGTTCGGAGTCTTTTAGTTTGTTTTCCCGGTTTGAGATTGCTCACCGACCATCTAATGGCCTTCACCCAATTGGCTCACAAATTTGGTTACGATTGTTCCTTACCCGTCCCGTCCATTGTGCGTGAACAAGCCTTGTTGTGCAAGGATTTTTATCATCTTGGGCGGGCAGGGCCATGCTTGGTGTTGAACCTTCGGTGCGAGTGACTACAGATGCTAGTGATTTGGAATTGGGTGCAATCGATTTAAGCAACCACGAGCGAACCGTGCATGCTTATACCGACCCTTCATTGCATATAAATGTCAAAGAGATAAGAGCATCCACGCTCGGGGTTCGAGCTTTTGCCCTTAAGAACTCGGTTGTTGAATGCTATGTTGACAACATAGTAACATATTTTTATCTCCTGAATCAGGGTGGCCGCAAGCGTCATCTCAACAAGGAGCTCCGCCCCTTCTTCTTTTGGGCGTGGGACCAGAACATCGAGGTGAGACCTCTTTGGGTGCCGTCCGAGCAGAATCCAGCGGACCGAGTTTCGAGGCGCGGGTTCGACGCGAAGGAAGCTCGCTTGTCCCGCGTAGTGTTTCTAACCATTGTGCATCGCTTTCGCATCAAGCCAGTGGTAGACGTTTTTGCCTCTCACGGCAACTCCCAGTGCCATCTTTATGTCAGCCGGGATTTCGACCCGGACGCTTTGGCTTGCGACGCCCTCAAAACCAATCTTTTAGGGATGCCCCTTCTTTATGCTTGCCCCCCGTGGAACCTCATAGGTCCCTTTCTGAACCATCTTTCTCGGTTCCCCAAGACCCGGTGTCTATTGGTGTGCCCCATGTGGACGGGGTGCCCTTGGTGGCCCCAACTACTTCGGCTCTCAGATTTGTCGTACCGTCCTCGGGTCGTAAAGCCCCATCGGGGCCTGTTTCAAGACTTTTGGAACAAGCCGCTTCCGGCTCCAAGAGTATCCCTCCTTTGCGTGATAGTATCTGTTCCGTCTTTGGCAAAAAGAATTATTCTGAGGCATCAATCCAAGCGATTTTGGAAAAGCTTGCGCCCTCTTTGAAGAGATATGATTCTGCTTTTCGTTTGTTTTGCTCTCTAGGCATGGAGATGGGATATTCATTCCCCGATGTCACGTTACCCCAAGTGGTCAACGTACTTTCGACCATGCATCAAGTGTCTCCTTCTCAGGCCTCCTCAGCTTATTATGCTTTGCTCAAGTTTCCTGATCTTACATCGTTGTCTTTTGACCCGGCCGTTCGTGCACTACGACGGCGATGGACGACTAGTGTACCTAAGTACGTTGTCTTTTGGAAAGGTGAGCCATTGGTCGCATTTTTGGCGGCGCAAAAGCTTGACCGTTCCTCGAAAGTTCACGTCCGTGCACGTTTGATCATTGTTTTTCGTTTGTTTCAATTGTATCGCTCCTTTGATTTGTCCAATATGCTTAGAGTGCTAGCGACTTATGATGGCAAGTGGTTTGTGCCCACCCGCCGAAAGGGGTGGGCAAATTTGCGGTGGGATCGAGTTATGTCTATCCCTTCTTTGCCCGATTTTTGTCCGCTAACCTTACTGAGACTGTATTTGCGTTTGACACCGGAGGGTGCTTCCCCGGAGGGCGTTGAGCCCAAGCGTGTGTTTTTGGCCGTTGTGCGGCCCTTTGGCGCTTTGTCGTCCGATAGATTTGCTGCAGTAACCAAGGAGTTGTTGGTGGCTGCAGGCATAGACATGGAGCTATTTGGCGCCCACACCACGAGGGCCGTGGGCCTCGCCCTACTTCGTGCGTTGGGCTTGTCAGCCGAGCAGGATGCTGAAATTGGCAGTGGGGCCAATTTGCAGGCTTTTTCCCTTGCCTATTCTCGGGTAGGGGCAGCCGATGTGTTGTCCGATGCCTTGCAGCGCGTTAGTTATGTGTACACTCGTCCAAGCACTTGTTGCGGAGCCGCCGACTCTCCTCTTACTCCCTCTAGTAAGCATGCAGAGGGAGGAGGGGGAGAGGAGGTGGCGGAGCAACAAGGGGTTGGACCCACCACACCCGACCCTGATGTTGCTCCCGCGCTGCCCGTGCATCCGCCCAAGTCGCAGACCAGGTCCAAGGTTCCTACAATCAAAGGGTGGCGCTCGTCCCCTCGTTTTGTAAATCACTTAGGCAAGAGGCGTGCGCCTTCGCCAGCATTGTTGGAGGAGCGTCCACGGAAGGAGGCGCGCTCAACCTCCGGAAGAAAGTGTACTCAATTCCGGTTGGATGACTTACGGTGATTTGTTCCTTGGCTACCTGAACTGCCGTCTCCAAAAAACTTAACAAGCCGGCAATAAGAAGCTGTTGTCCAACCCCTTGTTGCTCCGCCACCTCCTCTCCCCCTCCTCCCTCTGCATGCTTACTAGAGGGAGTAAGATGACTCGCGCGCAACATCGGGATCGGCAAAAACAATTCTTGCAATCCGAGTATTCATGATTTATTTGTTGAGTTCTGGTGCTGAAGGATTATTCAGATCAGATTTACTGTTTCATTTGTGCGCTTGCCTTACTGTAGCTTCTTTAGAGTAGACTAGTCTACCAGTCCTATAACCTCACAAACTCCCAGAAGGCTACCAAGGGGATCAAGCACCTCCAAAATCTGACTACATGGCCGGCATTGAGCTCTTTGGCCTCAAAATTTTCGTAGCAAAGCACTTAGATGGTAGCAGAGGCTGCCCTAGGCCATTCCATCTCGGGTCAGAGTTGATTCTACCAGTATAGGACACCAACTGCAAGGTTGTGGTGTACGAAGAAGGTGATCCGTCCTCCGTGAGTCAACCAGAGGACAGCATTGAGTTTGCATTGCCCCTTGAATGCTGAACATCTTACCAAAACCCTAGCTGCCCCAAAAGGTGTTTAATTATCATTGGGATCCTTGATGTTAGCCGAAAACCAAAAAGCGAGCCAAGAATCCCGCCCGATCCCAGTTGCCGTACTGCCTGGATCCAGGTCGAAGGATGCGTCATTCGGAGTTCCCGGAACCTCTACAGTCCGGAATCTCCGGAACCTCTGAAGTCCGGAAAGTATCTCAGAATCTCCGGAACCCCTTCCGGATTCTTCAGAACCCTTTCCGAAATCCCTGCAAACCGTTGCAGAATCACCGAAACCAGTTCTTGAACCCCCGGAACGCCTTCCACGGTTACCGAAACCCTTTCCCGATGCTTCAAAATTGCTTTCAAAATCCCTAGAACCCTTCGGAACGCCTTCCGAAGTCACTGGAACCCCTTCTGAAATCCCGGGAACCCCGTCCGGAAAGGTTGAACAATTGGCCGACATAGGGCACCAACAACTTCATGAAGGCCTTGGACCTCAAAATGGAAACCAAAATTTCGCAAAAAGTGAGGTTGACTGAGACTAAACGTTGTGTCATTCGTGCCTACTGTATCTGTAGAATGCGGGCGGTGCGGCGACTCATTGGACTGAAGACCACTTTTGGTTGAACTGTGATTGAGAGACCATTGGAGAATAAGTGAAAAGCAACCTTCCAAACTTGTGCTCCACGTCCCTATGCAGCTGGGTCATCTGCACACGTGTAAGAAGATATAGTGCTCACCCGTTTGCGTTGCTTCTTTTTCCTGTTTTTGCTTCTGTCTCCTTTTTCCTTGCTGCATTGCAAATGCTTTGTGGCTCATGATTTTGCTGTTTCCGGCCCTTGTTACACCTACCCTTGGTGTGCTTATCTTGTTAGCTCAATGTCCTATTCTTTTTTGTTTTTTGTTCTCTCTCTCTCTCTCTCTCTCTCTCTCTCTCTCTTTCTCTCTTTTCTTCATTTCTTCCTCTTTTTTTCTTTTCTTGCCTCGGCTCTTCGTTTGTGGTTGCAATGCTCTTATTCGTGGCTTGCTACTCAATTTGCGTTTCTTTTTTGTTCTTGTCCCTTTGCTTTCTCCCTACCCTATAGGTTGGACTCTTGTAGAAACAATGTTGTTTTACGAAAAATGCATGCTGCTGCTAAAGATTTGGTAGGTTGTATGGTGGTAAAGGGGGCAATCACGTAACTGGGGTCCCAAGGACAGGATGGGGAAGAATGCTGTCAAACATCAAAAATCTGATTATATTTTTCTGCAAACTCGTTTCGTGACCTAACGCCACAGAGTAAAAATGGTGCGGGTAGAAAAGGCACTTTGGACACCATGCATGAAAAAGACGGGCCTGAGAAACACATTTGCGGCAATAATTATGGTATGTAGAATCTCATAGGTACAGACGGCAGTGCACATTCCCACAAACAGGTCGGGTAGAAGCAACACAAGGTGTCACTGTCAAAATTCTGAACATCACCCTTCCATGAAGTGTGCCCTGTAAAAGGCAAAGGCACTGTCACATTTCTGACAGGGCCCGACTCGAACAGCTCTGGGACACGGTGTCTGTGACTTACCCCAATTACAGTGGGTGCAATATTACAGCAGAAAGGGGTTTCTGCAAACCCGAAAAAAAGGGGGCCAAAGGGGTGTTTTCGGGCACCTCCAACTGGGTCGCCAAAGACAATGAAAGCCCGCTGAAAATTGTGACGATAACAACAAGCACAAATTCAAAATGGCTGGGCACACACTTCTCCCAAGGAGCACCAAGGCCCCGGGGCCTTGTTGAAAGTGCAATCATCATCAATGCAGCCAACAGCTGGATTCGGCCTCCTCCCGGGAGATGGGCCGTAAGCGCCTTTTTGCGACGACAGAATAGGGGACCTGCTGCACAGGGCAGCCCCACTGAGAAGGAAAAATGGCACCTTTAGATTGGACCCACACGTCAATACCGGTGCATGGGACACCCCCTCCGCATTTGTTTGAACAGCCTCAGACCCCTTCCGCACGCAAAGGCACACGCAGAGGCCCGAGCGGGACCCCAGGGCCCCATGGCCTTAGCCCTCCGACAGCTTTACCAGCAGGCGGACAGGCAGGGAAGTCTCAGGGCCGCCCTCAACAGACCGAGCCACAAGGGCAAACAGATCTGCGCAGGGACGGGCGCTACACCGCAGACAGCCCCCGCCGCAGGAGTTCAAGCGTAGCTTGGGGTCAGGTCCGGGGCCCATCCGCCGGCCAGCCCCTGTTCGCATGACCTCCCGGCCATTATCCTTTGGTAATAGCGCCTTCAGCACACGCCCACACGGACACGGACACGCCCGTGTGTGTCATGCAACCCATCGGCAGTCCCGCCAGGGGGTGCCGTAACGAAAAAAAAAAACTGGGAGTGTCCAATACGCCCTACGATGGCGGTTGGTGGGTAACCGATGGCGGTTGGTGGGTAACCGATGGCAGTTGGAGGGTAACCGCTGGGGGTAACATGCGCACATAAAACACACCAAAAAAAAGAAGCCAAACACAGTCCCGGGGGTAACATGCAGACATAAAAAAGACCAAAAAAAGCGAAGCCAAAAAGAGCATGTACTCTGGAAATTGAACCTGGGACCCTTGGTACTAAGGTGTAGTACAACTGATGCATATGTGGCCATGTGCTCATATGCAGGTTCATTTTTGTAGGTAAAAGTATCTCCATGGAGGCCAGGAAGGCTCCAAGAGTACGCTGACACTCCAGTGCAGATGTCAGCTAGTCTGTAGTATCAGGAAATAACTCTAGCTTGGCCTGGAAATAGCTATTTTAGTCATTTTTTTAAGGTTTTTGAAGTTTCTAAAACATTTGAAGGTTCATCGAACCTTCAAAGTAATTAGAACCAACGGCGCGGCAGCGGGCGCCAGTCGTCGCTGTCATTTTTACGACATTATTTTCTTGACGGAAAATGTCGTGAATGTGCGTAAAAGCTCCAGAAAAGCTGTTTTTATATCAATTTTTAATGAATTATGATGGGTTTTTAGTGTATTTTATGGCATTTTTCATGAAAATGCACTAAGTTGCCAATTTTCCACAGACGGCCTGCTGCGACGGCCGTTCCCTCCCCTATGAGGGATATTAAGTATAAATCCATAGGTTTTCAGAAAAAATATCATATGGCGCCAGAATGCCCTAAGGCCTCTAGGCTGGCGCATGGGGGGAGACCCATGTTTCAAGTTTTAACCATGTTTTCAACATGTTTATGACATTGTTTGACTTGTTTGACCTTGGTTTGACCCAGAACTGACTTAGACATGTTGACCACAGCACAGTTCCTGTCGACGACAGTCGTTGACGACCTGAATCTCAGGTCACAGGGCCTGTGGTGCCCTGATTTACTGTGATTTTTCCTAAAAATCTAACCTTAGCACATGGTTTGGTACTTAGATATGTTTACATGTGTATTAACCTAAGTTATTGCCTTGTTTGCCCTCTCTTCCTCTTTCAGGACACCAGATTGTGTCATGGGGCGAGCAAAGCTCCTAGAACAATTTGTATTTGCGTGGTATTACGGAATCTCTTGTGCTTACTTGCTCTTTTAATGTCTCTTGAAGAGTGCTCACATAGCCTCTAGAATGAGTGCTCCATATGCCTCAAAAAAGAGTATAAAAATGGGTTTGAAAGACCTCAAGCTCTTCCCCATGGAGCAGATTTCAGTAACCAAGATCCAGGGGCGTACCAATACGCGTCACAACAACCAACTAAGGTACTGGTGTCACCTGGTGTCAGGATCTGGTGTCACCTCAACATCAGAGAGTGCATGCCATAGTAAAAAAAAAAGGTTAGTGTCCTTATGGCACGACCTGAGTCCCGCCTTGTCCTTGGACCCCTCCCGCCGCGGGGGGACGCTCGGAGGGCCAACCCCAGGGTATCGTGCCGCGTCCAGCACAGCCGATTGCATCCTTGCGGAGGCCGCATCAAGGGGCAGTCCCCCCCTCACGTACTGCGTCCAAGCAGGGGGGGGGGGGGAGGCGTCTGTGGCAACGCGCCACACGAACACGTTTGGGTGGGCCAAACCCCACGGCGCATTGCCACCCGGCACCAGACCGTAACAGAGCGGGACACAGGGGGCCACCAACTCAAGGCAGGGCGCATACCGTCCACCAAAACTGCGGCCCCGGAGTCCGCAGACTGCACGATCGCCCTGGCCATGGCGGCGATCTCCAACCCGCCCAGCCCCGCTAGCGCGGCCTTCACCGCGTCTGCATCGCCCGGCTGCACCACCTCCTCTTGGGAACAGGGGGGCACGCCCCGCCGACGGCACAGCACCGCGTGCAGCGCGGCGACTGCGTCCGCGTTCACTTGCAGCCCAGTGGACACAACCTGCGGGACACGAGCTGGTGCCCCGGTACTGCCACTACCCCTCACCCCTACTCCTGCGCCTGCCCCGCGAGGACGAGGGCGGGGGGGGGGGGGGGCACAGGCAGGTCCTGCATCGCTTTGCCTCAGTTTTGGCATGTTGCTCGCTGCATTTGTTCAGCCCTTGACAGTGAAATAGATGTCTGGTGGCCGCGATGATACTTGGCACGAGGTCGCCCCCCCATATCCCCCGCCTCCAACCTCCGCCCCCCCCCCCCCTTGGGGCTGGACTGGACCCAAGCTCGTCAAACAGGTCACACGGCCCAGAATCCCGTTCGTTCACGTCCGTTGTGGACTGTGGCAGCGTGAGGGGCTTTTTCATGGACGTTAGGCGTGGCCGCCCCGTTTCGGGAACGTAGTTGTGGCCCCTCGGTGCTCAGTGCACTGACGGTTCACTGTGACATAAGCACCACAGCCCCGTCTGCCAGAGGGTTCAGGACCCACCCTGACCCTGGCTGCCCCTGCAAACTGACACAGGCTTGTGTTTGTGTAGGCTGCTCCACCTGCCCATCGCGGAGGCAGCAGTGGGGGCAGTACCCGGGGGCAGGGATGTATTAGAAAGGGGGGAGGGGGGGTCTGAAGGGGGGGGAGGGGGGTTTGGCTGGGACCCCCCTCCTCCTCGGGTCCCCCTATGGTCCCCGCCGAAGGCAGGCCGAAAATTTGGAACCTTAAATCCTGTTGGCGCCGAAGGCACCGAAGCAAAATTTTGGCTGTTAGCCTCGAACATTGGAAGGGGAGAAGGGGGGGGGGGGGAGGGATTATTGGGGGGGGAAGGGGGGTCCAGGGGGGGGGGGGTACCCCCGCCTCCTCCTACGGTGTACGGCCGTTCCAATACATCCCTGCCCGGGGCTCCCCGGATGGCGTGGGTACACCGGATGGTCGAGCCAAGGCTGGGGAGGGGGGGCGTGCGTATGTAAATGGTTTCCCCTGTCCTTCTCGGGCGGAAGTAGCAGCTACCCGGCCTCAATGGACTGAAGAGGCCCCTGAGCTCCAGGCACACTACAACGCCTACAGCGACTCCTGCTGCATTGCAACCTTCCGCCCTATGGCGCCCGCTCCGCTGCTACCTCTGACTGGCTTCGCATGCAGTCCCTCCCAGACTGGCGAAGCTGATGTGATGATCACAAAGGAGTCCATGATGTGGACCCGGTGGTGCAAAATGTCTGACAAGATCACTTGGTTAGTCAAGGACCAGCACAAGAACATGTCTTTAGATCGTCATCAGTGATGCTGACGACCACATGTGTCCACGACGAACGTACAAAAAAGCAAACACAACCGATTTCATGCACGCGTGGTATTCTTGCCGACGCTTGAAGCGCCGGCAGCGCGTGGGTCGTGTCTTCTAGGATCGTTGATGTCTTGCACGAGGAGGACGAGAAAGCCACATATCGCCACCGGAATCACCAGATAAATTTTAATACATCGACCTCCAGGCCGTGCATCACAGCCCATGAGCACCGGCAACGCAGAGCTCATGAGAGGCATCCATCAACATTTCAACTTTCGTTCATGTGTTGGTGTCTATTTTTTGTGTTCATTAAGTGTTTGTTGGTGTTTGGGGGGTGTCTATCGGTCAGAATCGTCAAACCCGGAGAGTAGCTTCACCGAGAGGTCTGCACTTTTGTCACGATGATCACTGGCAAAAATGGGGCTTTTGCTGTCGTTTGCTGAAACACTCTCACTTGGATCGTTTATCTAGTTTATAGTTTATAGTTTATCTAGTTTATCTAGTTCACCTAGACCACTCCTACGCGCCGGAGATTCCGTGCTTTTGTTCCGTGTCAAAATTGCGATTTGATGTGCCGATTTAGTGGGTGAGGATACGGTGGTGAAAAGGCTGCGTACCAGCCCTGGGTCACCATCTGATCATGCGCATAACGCTGAGGGTGTGTGGTAAGTTTCATCCGGACAGTACCATCGCCTGCACCCTGTGCCATCCCCATCGGCAATGCTCCAACTCACTGCAACTCTGCGCAGCTCATTTTCAATACGGCCCACCCTCCGGCACCCTCCAATACCGTGCACCAACCCCCGTCCCTCCAACACCCCCACACACACCACACCTCCCGCCCCCCCCCCCCCCAACACCCGTGCACACACCAAACCCCCCGCCCCAATGGCCCCGCACACACGCCCTCTGGCAGCCCCGTGCGCCGCACGTGCATTTCGTCCCAGGGGAGCAGCCACCTGCGCCTTGTGGGCCACCCCGGCGTCATCCAGGCCGGTGCCCCGGCCCACTGCATCCGCGGGGGCGCACTGCTGCAGAGCACAGACCAGCGCCGACGACGCGGTGGTGTTCCCGATGCCGAGTTCCCCGATCATGACCGCCGCGGTGGTGGGATCTGAGGGGCAGGTTGGGGCGAGACGGGCACACATGGGGCGCAGCACCGGCAATGCCTGCCCCACCAAGCCAGGGGTTGCCCCCGCATCCCATGCGGCCGGTTGGGTACCGTGCAGCACACCCTTCATCTGGTGCTTTGGCTCGAAGGCTTTGAGCGGGTTCTCACCGTCGCGGACGGGGGACTCCCCCCCGTTCCACCCGCACACGGAAGGGGGTTTCACTTCAGTTCTGGACCCTGACACCCGCGGGGTGAGCGAGGGCTTTGGATTTGCGCGGGGGGGGGGGGAGGGGGAAGGGATTCAAAAGTGTGCGGCTTTTTTTTGGCATATTCGAATTCCCCGTTAAACTCGGAGCATTCAGATCACACACGCGCGCGCGCGCGCGTTGGGAGCGAAGGGGGGAGGCCTGTGATTGCAGGAGGTGTAGTGGGGGCCACAGCGCTTCCCTCAGGTCCTTGGGATAGCGGCCTGCGTGCTGCCCCATCGGCAGCTGCCCTGCACAACGCGGTGCGGTGCGGTGCAGTTTACCGCCAGGCCCTCGGGCTGACACACACCCTTTGTGCTACACCACCACCATCGAACCCCGGGCCTGCGTTTGAAGGGGGGGGCTGTGTGTGTGTGGGGGGGGGGGGGGTAAACACACTGCGCAGCAACATTGAGCACCAAAAACGGCCGAAGGAATTTCGTCCTTCAATTTTTTCCGCTCTAAAAGGTTTGTCGCGGGGGTCAAGAGGGGGGAGGGGTACAACACCCACGCCCACAGCGTTTTGCAATTCAGCCTCTCGGGAAGAGTCCGCCCCCGTTCACGATGATTGTAAACGAACCGGGGCATTCCGGCCGACGCACAGAAGAACACGCAGAGGCACGCAATGAGCAGTGTACGATACAGACCGACGCAAAAAAGCGCTTCCCCCATGAGTGCCGGGGGTCTAGAAGGGGGATGGGGGTGTCATGAAGCCCGAGTCAGTCTGCCGGTTGCGACCGTCGGGTGTGCGCACTGGTTTGAGGTTCGAAATTTGGAAATAATCGTTTGCCCCCCCCCCCCCAATGCCCAAAATACTGAAGGAGACACTAACGCCCAAATGGACATGTACACTCCTCGCCGCCCAGAGACATGAGAGCGGCGATGTGGCACTGCGTGCAGCCCCACACGCCTTTGTCCGGGTCTGCCCCTCAGAAAAGGCTCCGGCAGACGCCCCATCAGACAACGCCTTCATCGTCAGGAAGCGTGCCCCTCTGTCGAGTGTACCATAAGCGGGAGGATGGCGGCGGGCACCGTGGGGCCCCGCCGCCTGAAGAACCCTTCCACAAGACCGAGATCGGGGACGGGCAATGGGGACGGGGCGGGCGCTGTGGTGGCGGTGGAGGAGGGCGCCGGGCACGCCCCCTCGCCTCCCCTCGCCCCCACACGCGACATAACGCGGGTCGGGATCGGGGTCTGGGTGCGTGTCTCGTGTCCGCGGGCCACATTCCTCAGCTCCCGGCCCCAGACAGCCCTCCCTCACTGTGTGCAGGTACCACATCCAAGACCGTGCAATGGACCAGGGGCCATGGTGACCTGACAAGGGCTCTTGGAGTCGCACAGCCGCACTCTTCTTTGCCAAATCGGTTGTGCTCAATAGGTTTTCATGGCTCGTGCACATGTTACCTCATCCCAAACGGCCGCATGCACAACGCTGAAGAGTTGCACTTAGAGACCAGTCAGCGTTAGGATCCTGAGAGGCGGACCGTTAAGATCCTGACAGAGACCGCCATTACCCCGCGGCAAGGATCCTCACAATTACTCAATGACATAGGACACATCTCAGAAAATATTGCAAATGTCCATCTGCATGTGCACTTTATGGGAGGGTGCATGCTTGTCAGGATCTTGACAATGGCGCGCAAGTGCTTTGTTTGAATTCAGTTGCTATCATGACCTAACATACTACTTGCTCTCAAGGAGATCAGTCCCTGGTGTGGTGCCGTGCCCACATACCGTTACCACGTTGCCCGTGAAACCATTTTCCACCACCGCGTACACTTGGGTTCCGAGCCCCGACCTCTGCCACGTTTTCTTGCTCAGGACTGTGCCCACCATCTTGCATCCCCACACATCGCTATCAGGATCCTCACAATGCGTTGAGTAATGGATAGTACAATGGTGACTTACGCAGTGGACGTTTCACAAACGTGGGAGGCAACAAAGGTGACCCCACTTGGACGTTTGACATGGCCATTACTCATGTGTTCATGGATCCTGTGGAGCCTTGCGATTGGGCTCCCAAAAAAGTGAGTTGGGGGTGGGAGGGGGGCTTGGAGCCCCTTTTCCAACCCCCCCTCCCCTAGAGGGGGCTGCAACGCCCTCTTTTTCCCATATTTTTCATGCATATTTGAAATCTCCACACCCCCTCCCAACAAAAAGGCTCCCATGCAACAAGAGCAAGACACCAAAGGCAAGCGTTTTCACTGGAGAGCATTGAGCCTCGCAGAATCACAGCGTTCCGGCACGTCCCGGCATTTCCGGCAACGGGAACGGGGGGGCGGGATTGTGCCTTGTGAAAAATGCACCCCCCCCCCCTTTTGCATTTGTTGGAGGCAAGATTTCATGCATTTGTAGTGAGGAAATAAGCCTGTGGCCCTTGGAGCCCCTTTCTGCACCCACCTCCTCCCAATTGGCAGGGGCTCCAAGGGCCCCCCAAGTGAAATTTTCACCAGCCTTGCGCTCTGCACGCCCTGCGGAGGTGTGTTGCCACTCTTTCCATGCAACCTCATATAACGCCACCAAATTGTTAAGCGACACGGACAAGGATCGACAAGGGATGTTATAGGACGTGTTGCACCATGCACCAAGCACTATCGAGAGGACCACGCACATGCAACGGGGCAGAGGGGGTTGTGGGGGCATCTGACAGGGTGGAACGGGGGCTAGAGGGCTGCGGGGGGCTGGCTTGCCTTGGGGGAGGGGCGGAGGTCTGACGCCAGGCAACAGAGCCCACGGGGGAGGCAGTGCCTCACCACCTTTGAACATTCTGTGAGCCCGAGATCACGCCCAACCTCCCGGTAACTCAGGACTATGGATGGGACATAGAATCATGAGAAAACGGCCATCGAAGGCAAGGGGAAGAGCAAGTACGGGGGATCAGGTCCTCCAACAAGGCCAAACAGGATACCCTTCGGCGGCAAATAGAATGGGCAAATGGGCAAGGGACGTGGGCGGGGGTGTGTGGCACCTGCCGCTTTTGCCAGTGCGCACCGTGCAGCCTCTTTGCCAACATTCAGCGCTTGGTCGCACTGGGCGGCAGTCATGGCCGGCCCTTTGCAGAAGTTTTGCGTCCCGTTTGCGACCTTTTGTGACCCCGAAACGTGTGTCACAGGACCACACATGAGCACAGCGGACCACGACACACCACTGACCCAACGCCACGTCAAAATGCTGCAAGACGGTGCAACTGTGCTGTGTCCTGCGGTGTCACTTCATGTGGGAGATACCACACCCGAAGGCACGCAACGCAAAATGCACAGCGGGCCGCAGGGCACAGCCGGCAACAGGACTGAATGCAACACTGCAGCACGATGCTGGGGGACACAACACACAGCACAAGGACGCACGTGACTGACGGTCCACCAACAGCATGAGCAGAGGAAGGACCGGACGGTCTATACCCGACTGGCGGGGGGGGGGGGGGGGGCAAAAGCTGAGGAGGTGCACCGGCTGGTACTGCCAGGCATCCGCTGTGGACCGTATCTCTGGGAGGTGGGCCACGGGGGGGGGGCATCTCCTCGCTTTTGTACGCGACCCCCCCCCCAGTAGAAGTGGGCCGAAGGCCCCTTGGGGGGGCCATTGGAGGGGGGGGGGGGGGGCAGTCGGGAGGGTCGGTTGGGGGGGGTCCCAGGTGGGGCATTTGATTTGATTTGATTTGATTTGAGGGCCCATCTTGAGGCTCACAGGCCGCCTGGGGGGCGCACGATGGCTTCCCGACGACTCTGCATATCGGCCGGCCATGCGTATGATGCACACCCCGTCTGCCCACGCGGGCCATGGGGGGGGGCAGGCCACACCGCCGTGCCCCGGGTAGGGAGGAAGGATAGCTGCACCTGTGCTATAGCGCACGTACTGCTGCTGCACCCAGGGTATTGCTGCAGCTCTGGCTCTGCAGCTGCATTGCAGCCAACCCCCGCCCTGTTACAAAGCGAGGGGCTATGGGGGTGCTGCGCCACACTCAAGCTGCAGTGCATGCACGGCAGCAGCTGCGGCCCATGTCTTGCAGCAGTTCCGGCACTACATCGGCACCGCAGCCAAGCCCGCCCCATCACCAATCGAGGGGCCACGGGGGTGCTGCAATTGCTGCACTCTGGTGGCAGCTCATGTACTGCAGCTGCCGCTGCCGGTGTCATGCCGCACCGTTGGTACCGCAGCTGCACCGCAGCCCACCCCCGCCCTGTTACTAACCGAGGGGCTGAGGGGGGGGGGGGGGGGTTGCAGGGGGGGCAGGGGGTGAGGGGGGGGGGGCACTTCAGTGCAGGGCGGAGGGTATTGTTCTCCACCCCAGTGCACTACAGCAGCAGGTGGAGGGAGTGATTCGCACCTCTGTGCACACCAGCACAGGGCGGAGGGTGTGCGCTCCACGCCTGTGCACGTCAGCGCAAGGGGACAGATCTCCACCCTTGTGCTCGTGAACAGAGGCTGCGAGGTAGAGGTCCCTTTTCCCCGTGCACATAAACGCCGTGCGGAGGAAAAGTACGCGGGGGGGGGGGGGGGGCAGCACAAGCTGGAGAGAATGGCGCCCCAACCCAGCGCTCTTCAGCATAGGGCGGCGGGACTGGCTCCCCACCCATGGGCACATCTGCTCTGGGCGGAGGGACTGGGTCCCCACCCCTGTGAACAACAGCACAAGGCGGAGGGATAGGTGCCCCACCCCTGTGCACCACGGCACGGGGCGGAGGGACAGGTGCCCCTCCCCTCCGCACATCAGCACAGGGCGGAGGGACAGGTTCCCCTCCCCTGTGCATAGCATCACAGGGCGGCGGGACTTGTTCCCCTCCCCTGTGCACATCAGCACCGGCCGAGGGAGCGGTTCCCCTCCCTTGCGCACCACAGCACAGGGTGGAGGGACAGGTTCCCCACCCCTGTGCGTCATACCACAAAGCGGAGGGATTGGTTCCCCACCCTTGTGCATGGCACAGGGCGGAGGGACAGGTTCCCCAACCCTGTGCTCATCAGCTGCACTGCAGTGTGCCGTGCAACGTACTGCGCTGTGGATGCCGTGCTGCTCTGCGCGGTGACGCGCTGCTCGTCGCGCAGTGCAGCAACGGACTCGGTGCCGCACCGCCACCATGCCCCAACAAACCAACCCCAAAAAGGTTCCCTACCCAACGTGACAGGGCGCGCTACCAAGGAGTGGGAGGGGGGAGGAGGAGCGGGGGGAACATTGTATGTGTTGTGCTGCACTGCACTGTGTGTGTTGTGCTGTGCGGTTCTAGAAAGGGCTGCCCACCCCTTTGCTCTTTAGCACAGGGCGGAGGGACTGGTTCCCCACTCCTGTGCACCACAGCACGATGCAGAGGGACGAGTTCCCCGCTCCTGTGCATCACTGCATGGGGCGGAGGGACAGGTGCCCCTCCCCTACGCTCCACAACACAACACAGGACGGAGGGACGGGTTCCCCTCACCTGTGCACCGCAGCACATGGCACAGGAACAGGTTCCCCAACCCTGTGCACCACAGCACAGGGTGGAGGGACGGGTTCCCCTCGCCTGTGCACCACAACACAGGGCGGAGGGACAGGTTCCACTCGCCTGTGCACCACAGCACAGGGCGGAGGGACAGGTGCCCCTCCCCTATGCACAACATCACAGGGCGGCAGGACTGGTTCCCCTCCCCTGTGCACATCAGCACCGGCAGAGGGAGCGGTTCCCCTCCCCTGCGCACCACAGCACAGGGTGGAGGGACAGGTTCCTCACCCATGGGCACTTCTGCACAGGGCAGAGGCACAGGGTCTCCTCCACTGTGCACCACATCACAAGGTGGAGGGACAGGTGCCCCTCCCCTCCGCACATCAGCAAAGGGCGGAGGGAAAGGTTCCCCTCCCCTGTGCACATCATCATAGGGCGGCGGGACTTGTTCCCCTCCCCTGTGCACATCAGCACCGGCAGAGGGAGCGGTTCCCCTCCCTTGCGCACCACAACACAGGGTGGAGGGACAGGTTCCCCACCCCTGTGCGCCATACCACAGGGCGGAGGGATTGGTTCCCCACCCTTGTGCATGGCACAGGGCGGAGGGACAGGTGCCCCAACCCTGTGCTCGTCGGCTGCACTACACTGTGCCGTGCAACGTACTGCAATGTGGATGCCGTGCTGCTCTGCGCGGTGACGCGATGCTTGCCGCGCAGTACAGCAGCGGACTCGGTGCCGCACCGCCACCATGCCCCAACAAACCAACCCCAAACAGGTTCCCTACCCAACGTGACAGGGCGCGCTACCAAGGAGTGGGAGGGGGGAGGAGGAGCGGGGGGGACACTGTATGTGTTGTGCCGCACTGCACTTTGTGTGTTGTGCTGCGCTATCGTGGACAGGGCCGCCCACCCCTTTGCTCTTTAGCACAGGGCGGAGGGACTGGTTCCCCACTCCTGTGCACCACAGCACGATGCAGAGCGACGAGTTCCCCGCTCCTGTGCATCACTGCATGGGGCGGAGGGACAGGTGCCCCTCCCCTACGCTCCACAACACAACACAGGACGTGTTGAGCAATTTTGGCCCCTCTCAAGGCCGAAAGGGCCTTGAAAATTCGGCCAATTTGCGACGACAAATGGCTCAAAAACATGTCAAAATCATGGTTATCCAAAACTAATCCTAGTCTAGTTGTGTTGCACAAACGGATGAATACAGCTCATTTTGAACCCCTTTTGAGCCGCTCTCATCCACTTTCCAGTGTGTACCTCATTTGTCGTAGAAGTCTCCGAGACGACGTTCCTTCCCCCACCAGCTCGGTCCCAATATTCAATCCTGGTTAGGGTCACCGAGCTGGTGGAACCAGTCTTGGTTTTATAACCCTCTTTAGTGTCTAGGGTGGACCTCACAGGTTTAGCAAGCAGCAAGCAGCAAGCACGCGCGAAATGGGCAAAAAGCACAGCTCCGTCGTGGTGCTTCGGATTCGGCCAAAATTTTGGTGGATGCTACCTATGGGTGTGAGGGACAACCACACAAAGTATGAGCCAGAAACTCGGTGGCGGCCGGGAACGGGCGTCGCAAGTATTGGACCTCCATTTCAAAATCTGCAATTTAGGGCCAAAATCAGCCTTTTTTTGACCAAAACCGCCCTAGAACCTGCTGAAAAAGGCCAAAAGAAGGGAAATAGTGGCTACTCTACACACGCAGCTACACTTCCCCGTGCTGAAGGGCCCTCCAGGGCCCTCTAACTCCACAATATGTTCCGCGAAACGCCCCCAAAGAACCCAAAATTTGTGCACATTGGCCGCCGACAGCCCCAAACCAAAAACAGACCATATCTTGAGCTACGTGGCTCAAAACACAATTTCGATTGCACCTAATCCACCGCAACCACCCACTTTTGGTGGTTTCCACCCCTCAAAATTGCCCTAACCGACGCCTAGATCCCCGTACCAAGGCGCAGTGGGCTGCGGCAAGCTGCAAGAGGTAGCCCAAAGAGGTGGGTGCCAAAATGGGTCAACAAGGTCCACCGGGTGCAAAAAAAGACTTTTTCAAAAATGATCCTGGACCACATGGAATGCCAAAACCAGCGTTTTTGGCGCGTTTTGGGCCTCCTAAAATCCCAAAATGCCTTGAAAATGGGCCGTTTTACGACCAAAAATGGGTCAAAAATGGGTCAAAAATGTGTTTTTCCACAAATGATCCTAGACCATTTGGGGTGCACAAACAAGTCCACTTTCCAGTGTGTACCTCATTTGTCGTTGAAGTCTCCTGGACGATGTTCCTTCCCCCACCAGCTCGGCTCCAATATTCAATCCTGGTTAGGGTCAGGGTTAGGGTTAGGGTCACCGAGCTGGTGGAACCAGTCTTGGTTTTATAACCCTTTTTAGTGTCTAGGGTGGACCTACCAGGTTTAGCAGCAGCAGCAGCAAGCAGCAGCAAGCAGCAAGCAGCAGCACGCGCGAAATGGGTAAAAATCGGAACTCCGTCGTGGTGCTTCAGATTCGGTTGAAATTTTGGTGCATGATACCTATGGGTGTGAAGTACAATCACACAAAGTTTGAGCAAGAAACTCAACGGTGGCGGCCGGGAACGGGATTCGCAAGTGGCGAACCTCAGTTTCAAGAACTGCACTTTAGGGCCAAAAATAGCCATTTTTAGGCCAAAAAAGCCCCGGAGCACACTCAAAACGGCCATACGAAGGGAAACGGTGGGTACACACCACGTGCGGCTTGACTTCCCCGTGTCAACGAGCTCTTTGCGGCCCTCTAACTCCATCATATGTCCCGGAAACGGCGCAAAAAGGCCCCCAGAAGCTCCAAATGCCGACAACCACAAACCAAGAATAGGCCATATTGGGGTGTCCCACAGTAAGGGGGTGCATAGTAAGGTATCCTTATGTGAGCCCCCCTTACTATGGAGCACTTTTTGTGGGAGATGGTGTCTCACTCCCTATACCCCCTCAATTTGGGTGTGACGAATGCATTTTGACCCACATCACATTGTATCTAAACCAAAAACGGGGCAAAAGTCGGGCAAAACTAGTAGGATCAAGCTGGTATCTGACCCCCTTACTGTGGGACACTCCAATCTTGGCTACATGGCTCAAAATGCGATTCCGAGGGCACCTACTCCACCCGCAACCCCCCACGTTTTGTGGTTTCCACCCCTCAGAATTGCCCAAACGGACGCCTAGACCCCAATACCTAGGCCCACTAGGCTGCGGCAAGCTGCAAGCTCAAGCCCAAACAGGTGGGTGCCCAAATGGGTCAACAGGGTCCAGTAGGGGCAAAAAAATGACTTTTCTCAAAAATGATCCTAGACCATGTGCGACGCTAAAACAGGTGTTTTTGGACCGTTTTGAGCTTGTGGTGGCCCATTTTGGTCCTCCGAAAATCCCAAAATGCCTTGAAAATGGGCTGTTTTGGGACCAAACATGGGTCAAAAATGGGTCAAAAACGCATTTTCCCAAACCTCATCCTAGACCATTTGGGGTGCACCAACGGGTGAAATGGGCCCATTTTGAGCCCATTTTGGGGCATTTTGGCCCCTCAGAAGTCCAAAAAGCCTTGAAAATGGGCCTCGTGGTGATGGGGTTCACTTGCAAGCTGATTTCACGGTGTCAAGAGCCATCAATGTGTGAATCATTCTTGATGTCCCTCACCAGTCATAGCTGATGTTTTCTCCCCCACCAGCTCGGTCCCAATATTCAGTCTTGATTAGGTGTAGGGTTAGGAGCAGGCTGAGGGTTGGGATGGCGTTAGAGTCAAGGTTGGGTTCAAGGGTAGTGTTGGGGTGCCCCACCACCTGGGCGGGGAGGGGTGCTACGTGGGCAAGGGAAAAATTTTTTGGAGTGCCTTCCGTGCCACAATATGTATGGCCAGCAGCTATTGACCCTTGGTAACTAAGTGGGCCCGGAGGGCAGGGAGGGGGCGGGGGGAGTCACGTACCAGAACTGAGGAGACGCCCCCCCCCCCCCCGTGAGGTGGGCATTGGGCAGTTGTCCCTCCGCTGCTTCGGCCCCTGAGGGGTCCTCCTACGCCGGTTTCACATGCAGTCATTCTCAGACCGTGAAGTGTGGAGGGTGCTCTCCACCACAAATGATGTGGGCAATGTAGCACAGGGCCACAGGATTCCAGATCTGGCGCCCGGGAGGGGGGGGGGGGGTAAAGGCCCTGTAAGTGTGCCTGTTGGCACTTCTGGGTCTACGTACTGGTTCGGGTTTTTGGGAGGAAGTTGTCGACACTGTTTATCCAACGGACGGTGCGCCGAGTGGGGGGCTGCCAAATCCAGTGGGGCGCTGAGGACGGGAGGGCAGCGGGCGGGTGGTACATCCCAGTGGCATCCGCCTTTGCAGAGTGCGTATGGCGCTTGCGAGCACCACGGCCGTTGCACCATCCCCTGTGGCCCCCCACGCTCAAAGTGCCCCCGCCCCATGATCATTTCCGTTGTTGGCCTTGGCAAGAATGGCGCATCGGGCGGCGAGTTCTTCGAGCCAACGCAAAAAGTCGCGGGACTCAGTGCCACAAAAGGTTGGTGCACGTGCTGATGCAAGAGCCGGCGCTTGGCTGTGCCTGTCCCTTCGAGCCTGTTGGGCAGCATCAGCCCCAGCCCCCAACCAAGTCTCAGCCGCTCCGTCAAGGGCGGCTGGGACTGAATAAACAAACAGTTGGTCATTGACTGCCGGCGGTTGGCGTTCGACCACCAGCGGTTGGCACTTAACTGCCGGTCCAGAGGCGTATCTTTAACGCAGGGCTGTGCCTAAATGGGGGGAAGGAAGGTCTGGGACCCAAAAGTTTGTGTGCCAAAAATGGCGTGACAAGATTTGCCCTATTGTAGATTTCGCTTTTCCGACAATGACCACTTTGTTCTGGAGAGGGGGTTCGCGGTGGTTCGTGGTGGTTCGTGGTGGTTCGTGGTGGATCGTGGTGGTTCGTGGTGGTTCGTGGTGGTTCGTGGTGGTTCGTGGTGGTTCGTGGTGGTTCGTGGTGGTCCCTGGTGGTTCGTGGTGTTTCGTGGTGGTTCGTGGTTGTCCGTGGTGGTTCGTGGTGGTTCGTGGTGGTTCGTGCTGGTTCGTGGTGGTTTGTGGTCGTTCGTGGTGGTTCGTGGTGGTTCGTGGTGGTTCGTGGTGGTTTGCGGTGGTTCGTGATGATTCCTGGTGGTTCGTGGTGGTTCGTGGTGGTTCGTGGTGGTGCGTGGTGGTTCGTGGTGGTTCGTGGTGGTTCGTGGTGGTTCGTGGTGGTTCGTGGTGGTTAGTGGTGGTTCGTGGTGGTTCGTGGCGATTCATGTTGGTTCGTGGTGGTTCGTGGTGGTTCGTGGTGGTTCGCGGTGGTTTGTGGTGGTTCGTGGTGGTCCGTGGTGGGTCGTGGTGGTTCGTGGTGGTTCGTGGGGGTTCCCGGTGGTCCCTGGTGGTTCGTGGTGGTTCGTGGTGGTTCCCGGTGGTCCCTGGTAGTTTGTGGTGGTCCCTGGTGGTTCGTGGTGGTTCGTGGTCGTTCGTGGTGGTTTGTGGTGGTTCGTGGTGGTTCCTGGTGGTTCGCGGTGGTTCGTGATGATTCCTGGTGGTTCGTGGTGGTTCGTGGTGGTTCATGGTGGTGCGTGGTGGTTCGTGGTGGTTCGTGGTGGTTCGTGGTGGTTCGTGGTGGTTCGTGGTGGTTCGTGGTGGTTACTGGTGGTTCGTGGTGGTTCGTGGCGATTCATGTTGGTTCGTGGTGGTTCGTGGTGGTTCGTGGTTGTTCGTGGTGGTTCGTGGTGGTTCGCGGTGGTTTGTGGTGGTTGGTGGTGGTTCGTGGTGGTTCGTGGTGTTTCGTGGTGGTTCGTGGCGGTTCCCGGTGGTCGCTGGTGGCTCGTGGTGGTTCGTGGTGGTTCGTGGTGGTTCGTGGTGGTTCGTGGTGGTTCGTGGTGGTTCGTGGTGGTTCGTGGTGGTTCGCGGTAGTTCGTGGGGGTTCATGGTGGTCCCTGGTGGGGCGTGGTGGTTCGTGGTGGTTGGTGGTGGTTGGTGGTGGTTTGTTGTGGTTCGTGGTGGTTCGTGGTGGGTCGTGGTGGTTCGTGGTGGTTCGTGGTGGTTCGTGGTGGTTCGTGGGGGTTCCCGGTGGTCCCTGGTGGTTCGTGATGGTTCGTGGTGGTTCGTGGTGGTTCGTGGGGGTTCCCGGTGGTCCGTGGTGGTTCGTGGTAGTTCGTGGTAGTTCGTGGTGGTTCGCGGTGGTTCGTGGTGGTTCGTGGTGGTTCGTGGTGGTTCGTGGTGGTTCGTGGTGGTTCGTGGAGGTTTGTGGTGGTTCGTGGAGGTTAGTGGTGGTTCGTGGTGGTTCGTGGCGATTCATGTTGGTTCGTGGTGGTTCGTGGTGGTTCGTGGTGGTTCGTGGTGGTTCGTGGTGGTTCGTGGTGGTTGGTGGTGGTTCGCGGTGGTTTGTGGTGGTTCGTGGTGGTTCGTGGTAGTTCGTGGTGATTCGCGGTGGTTCGT
This sequence comes from Eutreptiella sp. 'Long Island Sound 2002', assembly GCA_964036045.1. NCBI lineage: Eukaryota > Euglenozoa > Euglenophyceae > Eutreptiales > Eutreptiaceae > Eutreptiella > Eutreptiella sp. 'Long Island Sound 2002'. Next base: position 25,567,190 of record OZ038398.1, on the reverse strand, counting down.
GGTAGTTCGTGGTGGTTCGTGGTGGTTCGCGGTGGTTCGTGGTGGTTCGTGGTGGTCCGTGGTGGGGCGTGGTGGTTTGTGGTGGTCGATGGTGCTTCGTGGTGCTTCGTGGTGGTTCGTGGTGGTTCGTGGTGGTTCGTGGTGCTTAGTGGTGGTTTGTGGTGGTTCGTGGTGGTCCGTGGTGGGGCGTGGTGGTTCGTGGTGGTTGGTTGTGGTTGGTGGTTGCGGTGTTGCGGTGTTGCGGTGGCATGCCTGTTCTTGGCGCGCGGCTACGCGTCCTCCCCTAGGAACACACAACAGGGCATGTTGGCGTGTGGGTCGCTGTAAACTACTTCTATGTGCTGGGCGGATGCTGGTGATAGCGGACTAGACGGCGCCGCAGCACCGCCACACCGTGTGGGATGGCTGACCTGATCTCTCTCGCTGGTGGCGGCAAGCTGGCACGAGCAATAGAGACTCAGGGACACCGGCCAATTTATTGCGGCCGTAGGGTTTGGCGTGATTGATGTCTGACATCCCACTGCAGAGCGATGGCAATGGCAGTCGCTGTGTTGCTGGCAACAGTGGTATACACGAGTTTGTTGGACGGAGTGGGCTTATATGGCACCTGGCAACGGATCTTACCCCTGCGTCGCTGGGGTTTGAATACTGCACACTGTGAAATGTAACATGCCCGTAGGCCGCAGACCTCTAGAGAGATCTGGCACAGCACTTCAGACGCCTGCGGAGCTGTCTGTGTTATATTTGGACGATATTCAGAAAACCAGAAAGTCAGAAAACTAGAAAATCAGAAATCAGAAATCCATCTGGGGCTGCATCATTGGCACCCAGACTTTGCTGAGACGGCCTCTGCAGCAGCCGCAGTGGCAACGAGTGTCCTTTAACACAGGCTTTATATTCCCGTCTGCACCTGAGGCAGCGACAGGGCAAGACAGAGGGCACCAGACCCATTATGGCGTGCTGCAGGACCGACGCTGGTTGCTTGGGATGTTGGCAGCGCTGATCGTCAGCACCAGACTGATTATTGGAGGTCTCAGGGCAGATGCTGGATACCAGGGACGGAGTTCGGCTCAGAGCTGTGCCCACACCAGATGTGTTGATTATGCTGGAGCCATCGGCAGGAGATCTCCAGCATTGATCACTAGGCGAGCATCAGGATGAGTTGTGGCTGTCCTCCGGGTCGACTGCCCATTATTTGCCTCCTTTTCTCGGTCTCCATGCTGCTGCACCTCGTCCTTTGCCACGATACCCGTAGCCGCTGCCTCGGTCCCATTCGCGTTCACGTTCCCGTTCTCTGTCGCCGCCTTGGTCGTGATCTCTGCCTCGCTCGATGCGCTGTGGGCCGCGGCCTGGGGGTGAGACGCAGGGGTCGCGGAACCAGTGGCACAGCAGGCGCTCCCATTCAGGTGCAATCGCGTGGTCGCTGTGGAGCCCTTTGTGGACCGCGATGCCCACCCATTGGCCTAGGTGCCACACTTTTGCATGTGTCCCCTTTGTGGGGGGGTCTGCGACTGATGCATCCCAGAGACCGATATGCATGCCCCCTTCTGATACGTCGAGGCCAAATCCTGGCCATCCCTGCGAGGCGCTGCCAATGCGGATCAGTGCTTCAGGTGCCTCGTGCCATGCAGCTACCGCCAGCCTAGCGCCGTCGCTGGCGCACACACACACCGGGACGCGACTCTGAGAGGGCACAAGGGCACACACAGCGTACACCACAGCACAGGGTATGTGTTGGGACGCGTGGGTTGTTGTTGGATGGATCCTCGGATCCCAGTGCAGTTGCACTCTGGAGTCTATTTCGGGCTGTATATCGTCGAGGCATTGGAGACCCACTGTATTGTTGTCGTTGACCAGCGGGTACACCATCGACGTGGCCTTGGAGCAAAATGCCGCTGCCGGGATGTCCATGGACGACTGCAAAATGCTGTACGCTGCGTCGTTGGGGGTCATGCCCATCATGACTGGCCACAGCGGCATGCCGGCTGGCATGGCTGCTTGCAGCGTCGACATGTGCTTCGGGTGCCCCGACACGACGAGAATTTTGCCTTTGGCTGTGAGGAGCTGCATGCCCGCCCACGTTCGGGATATGTGCACGGACTGCCTCGCATGTTTGCGACATAGCCCGGCGATCATGCGTGTTGCTGCGAGGAGGGACATTTGAGCCCCTGGGCAGTCGCGCAGTGCATGGCACAGGGGGTGTACGTATGGCAGCCCACACGTCGTGCATGTTCCGGAGGCGGAGTCATCATGAACGACACGTGACCATTCATTGTACTGGGCCATCAGCATCACATTGCCGGCAACATGTGGGTGTAGGCCACTGTACGTGCTCCACAGATCACTGAGCTCTCTGGGTACGCGCCAGGATTCCCAGAACTGATACGGCAGCACCACGTCGTCCGCGTGTCTGCGATTGTAGAGTGGCCACTGGAACTCTGTGCGTACCGCTCGGCGCATGTCGACGATCAGCCCGTGGGGTCCCTCCATGACGGGTGTGGGCTGCTCGCCCTGACACCACGTGGATGGCACACGCCAGTCTTCTGTGCCTTCTCCGGTCCATGCCTGTTTGGCTTCCGCGTCCGCCTCTTTGTTCAGGGCGGATAGGATCGACCGGTGCTTGGTGTCGTGCTCCGCTGGGCCCCACCCTGTGCGGAACGGGCAGTTGATGTATAGCTGTTCGAGATCTGCTGAGATCATGGTGCGCGGGTGCCAGAGCTGGCCCTGTAGGTCTCTTTTGTTGGTGAGGGCCGCTGCGGTCTGGTTGTCGCACCACGGCCACACCATGAAGCCGGGCGGCAGGGCCGGTGCCACAGCTCGCAGGCCCTGGGCGACTGCGGTGGCCTCCATGACTGATGTGTTGCTGTATTGTGCGCGGATGCGCGCTCGCAGCCGGTGCAGGATCTGGCCATCACACGTGGCTAGCACAGCTCCTAGGCCCCAGGTGCACTGGTTGGAGTCGGTGCTGCAGTCTGCCACCAGGAGCAGTATGGGGAGGGTCGACTGGAAGGCTGTCGCGCCTATTTTCCGGGATGACCCTGCCCCCGAGTACAGCCGGAAGTGCCAGTTGCGCGAGTGGCACCACTGTGCGAAGACGGCGAAGTCGCTGGTCTTGCCTGGCGCGACTTGCTCGTGGTCTGCCCTGTTAAATGCGCGCTGTAGCTCTCGGAGGCAGGCCTCGCGCGCTGTGTCGTGTGGCGAGTGGGTTGGTGGTGGTTCGTGGTGGCTCGTGGTGGTTCGTGGTGGTTAGTGGTGGTTCGTGGTGGTTCGTGGTGGTTCGTGGGGGTTCCCGGTGGTTCGTGGTGGTTCGTGGTGGTTCGTGGTGGTTCGTGGTGAGTCGTGGTGGTTCGTGGTGGTTCGTGGTGGTTCGTGGTGGTTCGTGGGGGTTCCCGGTGGGTGGTCCCTGGTGGTTCGTGGTGGTTCGTGATGGTTCGTGGTGGTTCGTGGTGGGTCGTGGTGGTTCGTGGTAGTTCGTGGTGGTTCGTGGTGGTTCGTGGTGGTTCGTGGTGGTTAGTGGTGGTTCGTGGTGGTTCGTGGTGGTTCGTGGTGGTTCGTGGTGGTTTGTGGTGGTTCGTGGTGGTTCGTGGTGGTTCGTGGTGGTTCGTGGTGGGTCGTGGATGTTCTTGGTGGTTAGTGGTGGTTCGTGGTGGTTCGTGGCGATTCATGTTGGTTCGTGGTGGTTCGTGGTGGTTCGTGGTGGTTCGTGTTGGTTCGTGTTGGTCCATGGTGGGGCGTGGTGGTTCGTGGTGGTTGGTGGTGGTTGGTGGTGGTTCGTGGCAATTGATGTTGGTTCGTGGTGGTTTGTGGTGGTTCGTGGTTGTTCGTGGTGGTTCGTGGTGGTTCGCGGTGGTTTGTGGTGGTTCGTGGTGGTTCGTGGTGGTTCGTGGTGGTTCGTGGTGGTTCGTGGTGGTTCTTGGTGGTTCGTGGTGGTTTGTAGTGGTTCGTGGTGGTTCGTGGTGGTTTGTGGTGGTTCGTGGTGGTTCGTGGGGGTTCCCGGTGGTCCCTGGTGGTTCGTGGTGGTTCGTGGTGGTTCGTGGTGGTTCGTGGTGAGTTGTGGTGGTTGGTGGTGGTTGGTGGTGGTTGGTGGTGGTTCGTGGGGGTTCCTGGTGGGTGGTCCGTGGTGGGTCGTGGTGGTTCGTGGTGGTTCGTGGTGGTTCGTGGTGGTTCGTGGTGGTTCGTGGTGGTTCGTGGTAGTTCGTGGTGGTTTGTGGTGGTTCGTGGTGGTTCGTGGCGATTCATGTTGGTTCGTGGTGGTTCGTGGTGGTTCATGGTTGTTCATGGTGGTTCGTGGTGGTTCGTGGTGGTTCGTGGTGGTTCGTGGTGGTTCGTGGTGGGTCGTGGTTGTTCGTGGTGGTTCGTGGTGGTTCGTGGTGGTTCGTGGCGATTCATGTTGGTTCGTGGTGGTTCGTGGTGGTTCGTGGTGGTTCGTGGTGGTTCGTGGTGGTTCGTGGTGGTTCGTGGTGGTTCGTGGTGGCTCCTGGTGGTTCGTGGTGGTCCATGGTGGGGCGTGGTGGTTCGTGGTGGTTGGTGGTGGTTGGTGGTGGTTCCTGGTGGTTCGTGGTGGTTCGTGGCGATTCATGTTGGTTCGTGGTGGTTCGTGGTGGTTCGTGGTGGTTCGTGGTGGTTCGTGGTGGTTCGCGGTGGTTTGTGGTGGATCGTGGTGGTTCGTGGTGTTTCTTGGTGGTTCGTGGTGTTTCGTGGTGGTTCGTGGTGGTTCGTGGCGATTCATGTTGGTTCGTGGTGGTTCGTGGTGGTTCATGTTGGTTCGTGGTGGTTCGTGGTGGTTCGCGGTGGTTTGTGGTGGTTCGTGGTGGTTCGTGGTGTTTCGTGGTGGTTCGTGGTGTTTCGTGGTGGTTCGTGGTGGTTCGTGGCGATTCATGTTGGTTCGTGGTGGTTCGTGGTGGTTCATGGTGGTTCGTGGTGGTTCGCGGTGGTTCGTGGCGATTCATGTTGGTTCCTGGTGGTTCGTGGTGGTTCGTGGTGGTTCGTGGTGGTTAGTGGTGGTTCGTGGTGGTTCGTGGTGGTCCGTGGTGGGGCATGGTGCTTCGTGGTGGTTCGTGGTGGTCCGTGGTGGGGCGTGGTGGTTCGTGGTGGTTGGTGGTTGTTCGTGGTGGTTGGTGGTGGTTGGTGGTGGTTCGTGGTGGTTAGTGGTGGTTCGTGGTGGTTCGTGGTGGTCCGTGGTGGGGCGTGGTGGTTCGTGGTGGTTCGTGCTGGTTCGTGGTGGTTCGTGGTGGTTCGTGGTGGTTCGTGGTGCTTCGTGGTGGTCTGTGGTGGTTCGTGGTGGTTCGTGATGGTTCGTGGTGGTTCGTGGTGTTTCGTGGTGGTTTGTGGTGGTTCGTGGTGGTTCGTGGTGGTTCGTGGTGGTTCGTGGCGATTCATGTTGGTTCGTGGTGGTTCGTGGTGGTTCGTGGTGGTTCGTGGTTGTTAACTGGTGGTTCGTGGTGGTTCGTGGTGGTTCGTGGTGGTTCGTGGTGGTTCGTGGTGGTTCGTGGTGGTTCGTGGTGGTTCGCGCTGGTTCGTGGTGGTTCGTGGTGGTCCATGGTGGGGCGTGGTCATTCGTGGTGGTTCGTGGTGGTTGGTGGTGGTTGGTGGTGGTTCGTTATGGTTCGTGGTGGTTCGAGGTGGTTCGTGGTGGGTCGTGGTGGTTCATGGTGGTTTGTGGTGGTTCGTGGGGGTTCCTGGTGGTCCCTGGTGATTCGTGGTGGTTTGTGGTGGTTCGTGGTGGTTCGTGGTGGTTCGTGGTGGTTAGTGGTGGTTCGTGGTGGTTCGCGGTAGTTCGTGGTGGTTTGTGGTGGTTTGTGGTGGTTCGTGGTGGTTCGTGGTGGTTCGTGGTGGTTTGTAGTGGTTCGTGGTGGTTCGTGGTGGTTCGTGGTTGTCCGTGGTGGGGCGTGGTGGTTCGTGGTGGTTGGTGGTGGTTCGTGGTGGTTCGTGGTGGTTCGTAGTGGTTCGTGGTGGTTCGTGGTGATTCGTGGTGGTCCCTGGTGGTTCGTGGTCGTTCCCGGTGGTCCCTGGTGGTTCGTGGTGGTTCGTGGTGGTTCGTGGTGGTTCGTGGTGATTCGTGGTGGTTCGTGGTGTTTCGTGGTGGTCCCTGGTGGTTCCTGCTGGTTCGTGCTGGTTCGTGGTGGTTCATGGTGGTTCGTGGTGGTTCGTGGTGGTTGGTGACAATTTGTGGTGCTTCGTGGTGGGTCGTGGTGGTTCGTGGTGGTTCGTGGTGGGCCGTGGTGGTTCGTGGTGGTTCGTGGCGGTTCGTGGTGGTTCGCGGTGGTTCGTGGTGGTGCGTGGTGGTTTGTAGTGGTTCGTGGTGGTTTGTAGTGGTTCGTGGTGGTTCTCGGGGGTTCGTGGGGGTTCACAGTGGTTCGTGGTGGTCCGTGGTGGTTCGTGGTGGTTCGTGGTGGTTCGTGGTGGTTCGTGGTGGTTTGTGGTGGTTGGGGGTGGTTTGTGGTGGTTCATGGTGGTTCGTGGTGGTTCGTGGTGGTTCGTGGTGCTTCGCGGTGCTTCATGGTGGTTCGTGGTGGTTCGTGGGGGTTTCCGGTGGTTCATGGTGGTTCGTGGTGCTTCGTGGTGGTTCGTGGTGGTTCCTGGTGGTTCGTGGTGGTTCGTGGTGGTTCGTGGTGGTTCGCGGTGGTTCGTGGTGATTCGTGGTGGTTCGTGGTGGTTCGTGGTGGTTCGTGGTGGTTCGTGGTGGTTCGTGGTGGTTCGTGGTGGTTTGTAGTGGTTCGTTGTGGTTCAAGGTGGTTCGTGGTGGTTCCCGGTGGTTCGTTGGGGTTCGTGGGGGTTCACGGTGGTTCGTGGTGGTCCGTGGTGGTTCGTGGTGGTTCGTGGTGGCTCGTGGTGGTTCGTGGTGGTTCGTGGTGGTTGGGGGAGGTTTGTGGTGGTTTGTGGTGGTTCGTGGTGGTTCGTGGTGGTTCGTGGTGGTTGGTGGTGCTTCGCGGTGCTTCATGGTGGTTCGTGGTGGTTCGTGGTGGTTTGTGGTGGTTCGTGGTGGTTCGTGGTGGTTACTGGTGGGGCGTGGTGGTTCGTGGTGGTTCGTGGTGGTTCGTGGTGGTTCGTGGTGGTTTGTGGTGGTCCGTGGTGGTTCGTGGTGGTTCGTGGTGGTTTGTGGTGGTTCGTGGTGCTTCGTGGTGCTTCGTGGTGGTTCGTGGTGGTTCGCGGTGGTTCGTGGTGCTTCATGGTGCTTCGTGGTGATCCGTGGTGGTCCGTCGTGGCTCCTGGTGATCGCTGGTGGTTCGTGGTGGTTTGTGGTGCTTTCTGGTGGTTTGTGGTGGTTTGTGGTGGTTTGTGGTGGTTTGTGGTGGTTCGTGGTGGTTCGTGGTGGTATAAAGAGTCCTTGAGGATGCCTTGCAAAGGCTAATAAAGAAACTGTTAGCTGTTACTGAAGACAGTAGTAAAGAAATCTCGGCTAGATATCGGCGCCCATATTCCTAAAAGATCCGTCTGACCTGTATACTGGCTCTTGGTTTGCCATGGTTTTGCTTGCTATGGTTCTCAGCGGTTATTCTTTGGGTTCAACTTGTGCAGTTTGCTCTCCCCCCCCCCCCACTCCTACTGTCGCCCTTGCGGCTGGGTGTTGTCTTCCCCTCCCTTCCTAGAGACCAACCCAAAAAATACTTTGTTTTCTCCCCCTTTCTTTTCAACACTGCTTTTTTCAATCGTTTTGATTTTCTTGCATGGTCTCTGTGCTGCTTTTTGCCCACTGAGAATTCCACAACAGAAACCACGGCGATGGGAGAAAAACTATAGTTCTTAATGAGTCTTGATATTGTTCAGATTTTGGACTTAGGTCAAGCGATGTCTCTTTGTAACACAACAAAACAAGATAAATCCCTTGGTAGCATTTTGAACAAACATGGTGAAATGCTACTTTGACTCAATTTGACCCTGTTTTTTTTCACTCTATCGATGAAAAGAGGCGTTTTATCCCTTTAATGGTGTTAAACCTTGCTAGTTTCACCCTTGGGCGGCAAAGCGATGCCGCTGGCACCTTCCTACGCCGCTGAAGCCCTTTATCTCTTTAACGGTGTTAAACCTTGCTAGTTTAACGCTTGGGCGGCAAAACAATGCCAGTGGTGCCTTCCTGCGCCACTGGTGGGATCACCACCATTTCTGAGTTTTGTTTCTACAATTTCTGCAAAAAAACATGAAGTTTTCAGGCTGAAACTTTGATTACTGTTGGCTGAAAAAATAAGGGTTTTTTTTTCGGGGGGGGGGGGGGGGGCTCGGATACCCACAGCATCTTCAATTTTTTCCAAACGCGACTTGTGCCAAAAAAGAAAAAACTGTGTACAATGCAAAAAAAAAATACACAACTTATGCCTGGCACACACAAGAATTCCGAATCATGGTCCGTTGCTCCTTGATTACCGCCAACAGCCTGTGGCTAACCACCAACAGCCACTGATTAAGCGTCAAGAGACAATGTTTAGGTTGAATGGGACGACTGGGCGTCCCCCGAGCCATTGCAGCACACAGAATGGGCAATTGGGGGGCCCCACACCCGGTGTACCCGCGGCACCTCCGCTCCCCCCCGTCCGCATACGTGCACTGTGGACACCACACCCTCGCTGCCCTGGCAGCCTGCATTTCATTGGGATTGCCTCTGCTCGGGCTGGCAGCCACTGTCCACTGGCACGGACCGTGTCTCTGAGGGATATATTTTCGTCGCAATTCACGTGGGGGACCTCGTACCGGAGCTGGTGTTTGAACTAGGCACTATTGGTCTTGGGGCGCTGTGGTCATGTGGCCTCTCTTCAACAGGGAGAAGGGGAGAGGGAGAGAGGGAGACAGAGAGAGAGAGAGACAGAGAGAGAGACAGACAGAGAGAGAGAGAGAGAGAGAGAGAGAGAGAGAGAGAGAGAGAGAGAGGATACTCCTGAATTGCGTCCACGGACAGAAAAATGTCAACCATCCACCGCCACCAGTTACCATCAGCCGTTCGCAAACTGCCTTACATTGTTGGTTGCACATCCACCACCAAACAATCCCCAACCGCCGTCGGCTGGAGTGCAAGTGCAGTCAGCGGACGGCCGCCCACGGTCGATGGACCGTCAACACGACGGTCTCTAAGGCACCCGCAGGTGCAGGGCCGCCCGGCGGTGGTGAAGCCCTGGCCCCAATGCCCTCAACACGCCGGCCCAGTGGCATTCCGCTCCGCCCACAAAAGCCCCAGGACTTGACCCCGCCGCTCCCGCCCAAAGCACCACCCGGACCCGGAGTTGCGCCCCCCGTACACCCACGCAACGCTCTGGAGCGTCGAGTATTGGGCGGCCTCCGCGGCCGCGCAGTCGCACCCCAGCACCCGCACAGGGGGGGGCAGGGACCAGCAGGCGCCCTCGCAGAAGAGGGCATCCGCGAAGCGCGTGTACCGCCCGCGCCCCAGGGCCCCGGCGACGTACGTGTGGAACACGTTGGAGGGATGGCGCCAGCACCGGGTCACGAGGCGGCACTGCGCGGCGCCGTCGCGGCATGTCGCGCCCGGGCGGGTGACGATGCAGCGGCGGGGGGCGGGAGGGAGGCCCGGGGGGAGGGGGACGGCGTCCTCCCGGAGGTTGTGCAGGCACCACTCCAGGGCGTAGGGGATGTGAACCGTGGGCTGCATCACGGGGGGGCCGGCGGGCGCGAACACGAAGTGCGCGGCCTCGCGGAGGCGGTGGTACAGGAACGTGCCGAGTATCTGGAACTGCGACTCGCCGAAGCGCGCGTGGTCACCCCCTCTCCGGGGACGGAGGAGGTAGTCGCGGAACACGGTGTCGAAAGGCGCGCGGTGCTGGCGCTCTAGGTACACGCGGTACCGCGGGAAGACGGTCCGGGGCCAGGCCCCCCCGAGCCGCACCATGAAGTTCCCGGGGTCCGGGAGCTCTGGCGCAAAATGGCTTGTGTCCCAGCAGAGTGCCCTGTGAGGAGTGAGGGAGGGAGGACCGATGCCACCAGTGGTGCAGTGGTCAGCATGTGCTGCGTGCCCGGAAACCCCTGGTGCGGTTCCCAGCGAGGGCCCTCATCCCCTGCACTCAACTCAGAGGCGGGGATGGCTGTCAGCAGCCAACAACGCTGTGCACCAACTAGCTCTCAGTAGGATTACCGCTTGCAAAGAGCAAGACTGCGGGGACTTAGGGGGCCATTTCTATGTTCTTCATGGATGCCACATTGTTGAGCGAGAGCCCAGACAGACGTGCTGAGGTACATCACCATTGTGAGAGGGTATTTACCCATGTCACCTCTGCGGAGAGTGGTCAACAGTGGACAAGAACAAAACCCATTTTATACACAGCACGACTGAGGGGGAAACTGATGAACCACTTGCCGCCCAGCCAAACAAATGGGTTGGTGACGGTGTAGGCGGGCTTGGGCAGGGAGACTTAATCAAGGTGAGCTAAGTGAAGGCTTAAGTGGGCCTTTGGGGGGGGGGGGGGGCACAGACCAAATTAAGGTAAGCGAAGCCAAAGTGCAGGCGGGCTGGGGGAGTGGGCGATTGGGGGGGCAAAGCCCCCAACTGTTGCTGCTCCCTGGGCAGTCGGCGGAACCAAGCGGCGAAAGTGCAGGTGGAACCTTTGGTAGACTTGCCCTGTTTGACAACGCCACCCACCAAGAGCTACCAGATTGCACCCACTCGAAGGCACATAACTTAAAAAAAGGAATGGGAAGGAAGGACGATGCAGATTGGTGTGTGAAAATGCACTGGCGAAACGCACCGTCAGAGCGAGAACCGACTGCTTACAGCTAGCCTTTTTGCACAACAAGCAACTCCATAGTGTTGGCCTTCGGGCGAAACCAGTCTAGATTGTTGGGTTGTGTGAATCAGACATCGCCCTATCAGTGAAACTCGCATTCGGGCCGGCCATGCAAGAGTCATACAAAACAGCTCGGGTCGCGATACTAAAGCATTTTGCTGCAAGAGAGGGTGCAGTTGTCGAAGTGGTGGGTATTGCCAGTGGTCTCATGGATTGCCAAAGTGTACTATCCAACTGAATTTATGGTGAGGCAGTTAAAGCTTGTTGGGACTGACGCTACTCATATTGTCCAGGCACAGTTTGCAGGTGGCTCAATGGTCGGTTGTGATAGACTGAATGTGCCTGCCATGGACACCTTTAGCCGTTCGTCCTTAGAAGTGCAAAAACAGCCACATGTGTCCCCTCCTTGCTCGGGGTGCTCGGCGACAATGTGTGTCATGTATGTTGTGCCAGGAGAACAAGAGATTCGGCGCTTGACCGCCCCCGTGTCTACCTCAGGACTTCTTCGCGTCGCCCATCTTTGTCTCGTTGTCACCTCCAGCTTGGTTGTCCGTGATGGTATCGTCGAAGGTGCTGAGCACGCCGCTGACGGGTGTGTCCGATTTACATTTGGTACCTCTGGGCACTCCGCTTGGAGCGTCAGCAACCACACAGTCTATGGGCTCCATCCCCTAGACATTTATCTGCCCCCCCCCCCCCCCCCCGGCCCTCCACCCTCCCCCCTGATTTGGGCGACTGCATTGTGAGAATTGTGCAGGCTTTACCGACTGATAGGAATAAAAAGCCCAAGAAATTGTTTTCACAGCCAAGGTCTCTCTCAGTGTATGATTGAGTTTGAACCGGTTTCGCCTCTACGGGCCTCCTCAGCAAACAAACTGGCGAAAAAAAATAGGCACTCAGAAAGTCTGCTTGTTTTGACGGTATCGGATATGGTGCCTTCGGTTCTACTTGTCGGGCCGTTGTCTGCATACTTGGAGAGGGGGGGGGGGGCACACCTGCGAAGCCGGCCACACCAATACTGGAACTGCGTGTCAGCCACCACCACCGGTCGACCATCTCGGAACAACAGGTCGGGGGTCACCCGCTGGTAGAACGGGGCATCCACGTCCGAAATGACGATGTGCGCGGCCTCACTGTAGAGGTCCGCCTGCAGGTTGCTCCACACCATGAAGTGCCGCCCCTTGTGCGGCACCCGCACACTCCGCAGCCATGCCGGCATGCCCTCGTGGCGCACGGTGATGTTGCCGCGGGCCGTCCAGCCCCGCAGCCTCCGCCCGAGGGCCACGTCCCGCGGCGTATCGTCCAGGACAACGAGCACCGCCCCGATGTCCGGGGGCCAGAACAGGTCAACGGACCGCAGCCAAACGGGCAGCAACGCCTCGTCCCTCGCGAACGTGCGCAGCAGGAGGTCGATGCCGCCGCCGGGCCACGGGGCGTCGCGGCAGTCGCGGGTCGCGTCCGGCGCTTGAGGCAGGGCGTGCACAAGGCAGAGCAGGACCAACACGATGTGTGGCACTGGACGCGGCATTGGGGGCACGCGTGGGCCCTCAGAGGACTCTGGGGCCGCCGGGCAGTGGCAGAGGGGCCTCTGCTCCGCAACAGAGTAACATGGGGCAGCAGCACCGGCGTGTTCACATGTGCTAGACCTTGAGGCAATGCAAAGAGGTACACCCGAGACGAACCGTGTGGAATGTGTGGATGACACAGACCGCCCCCCCCCCCCCCCCTTCTAGGGGGGACGGTTAGCAGCTGACCCCCACCCCTCCCTGCTCAAGCAAACAAACACCCCTGCAACGCACTGCCTGGGCCCCACAGCATGGCCTTAGTAGGAGGAACTCCCACTGTGAATTCCTCAAACAAGTGGCAAAATGCCTGGACATGCTGCGCACCACCAATGGGTAACACTTGGTGATCTGGAACCCCTGACCCTGTTTGATATTTCCTACATTGCTGGTGGTTAGCAAGCTCCAAACTCTGTGATGACCGGAAAGACTTTGTGCGGAGCGTGCCGGCGCCGGCATGGGAGGAAGCCACGGGGCAGAAGCAGCACATGTGAGTAGCGGGACAACTGTCCCACTTTCACCAGGTAAAATTTCATTTTCCCCAGCTGTTAGGGGTAGCCGAGCAGGCTGCCCACCTCTCGCACTTTTTTGAACGCACCCCCGACCCAACCGGTGGGGAACCAACCCACCTATCCATGATTGGAGGATTCCCTCCTCAAAAGGTGAGCATGTATGTAAACCCGGAAGCACCAACCGGCATACTCATCAGCCTTTTTGGCATCCCCCCCCCCCCCCGCTGCAATGACCATGAGCAGGGGCATCACATCCTCTTGCTGTGTGCGGCGGTTACCGCTCTCAATGGCACAGGGACCAAGTGGTTTGGCTCCAGTTGAACTTGGTAAGTGACACACGATTCAAAACCAGAGTTGTGGACGAATATGGGGTACTAGCCCGCAAGAGTCATTGTTCATGTTGTGTGGAGACTCAAAACTGCAGCGCGACCGTTATCATACTCCCGCAGTCAACACCCGACTTGAAGGACCTGGTGAATTGCTGGTTTATCTGGTAGATCGTGGTTTGCGGGAGATCATGTATTCCCAAAGAGTAAGAGGACAGGCATCGATAACCTGCAATTCATGGGCTCTAATAATCCTGGCCCACGGACGAATTGACCTTGCAGGGGGAGTTGCAGGAGATCTGGGCTTAACTACTCACTATCTGGACCAAGAAACATTTGAGAGTGCAAGTCATGCAACATTTGGCACCGAAGCCGAGAGGCTCATTGAGTTAGGGAGGCATCCAATGCAACGTTCATGTTGAACGTGAGCAAGTCAGTGAAAGGTTCACAGCCCAGGGGCTATGAGAAGGCCGGGGCTATTCCGGAGGGCAGGGGGTTACAATTGACATGGTAGCAGTAGATGCATCAACGTTTCTTTAATTGCGGTCCAATGCTCTCTGATATGCGAAACCAGCGTGTGGACTGCTTTGCAGCCCCTCTTTGAGCCACCACGAGTCCTCAGGACGGCTCTATTTCTCAGGCCTCCAGAAGCTCCAGAAGCATTTGAAGACTCGCCATACTGCTGTCTCCGTCCGCCAATAAAGTACCAACATATACCTGCATAGGTATTTTAGCTATGAAGCAGAAGATAAGCATTCCAATCGTTGAAGTATGGACGTTTCAAATTTATATTGCTTGCTTTTGGTTTAATCTAATTTAACAAATAGTGGGGCCTGCGGCGGTAGAGGAAATGCTGCCTGCACCAGTTTGCCCACCAGCTTTGCGCATTGATTTTCAGTTGCATGGCTCTATATTTTGATTTCGCCTGTTTAGAGCTGTTAACTCGGGGCAAAACCAACCCACAACAGAAGGAACGTTGTGCCATCAGGAGAGGAATTTCCGGTCTTGTGCCTAGGGGAGTGTTTGGGAGAGCTGAACCTTCAGTGCCAGGAAGCAGGGGCTTTTTCTGCTAAACATAGAATTTGAAGGGATTTGAAAACTAGTTTAGAAGCCAGCCGAGGGATATGAAAAGCCAAAACCAGAATAAGTGAAGCCCACTTAAAACATACGCATGAAAGTTGTTCATGAAGTTCGCAAAGTGTTCTCTCTGGAATGTGCACACATAAGACATTGGGACATAATACAATTAACATGACAACAATTGCTCATGGTTCAAAAACTCGGCGAAGAATCTCATATTCACAATTTAGGCCGCCTGCATTAATTTCCTCTCTCCAAAAGTGCCCCCCCCTTTTTCCCCCTCCGAAGCACAGCAAGGATACCCTCCTCAGATAGGAGACATGCGCTTGGGAAGGATATGAGACAATCAACGTTGTCAGCATCATGTCGTCAAATGTGGGCACCAATATAAATTGTGTCCCTTTTGTTGGGTTGGCCACAATCACCAAAGGTTGGAAAATATGGTTATGTGTGTGGCATGTTGCATGTAGGATTCAAACAGCAGGAGTTGCGTCATTCCCGTGGCCATTTTTGTTGAAGAATCCAAGGAATCCAGGAAGGCTGTTCGACCTTGGAGTGCAAGAACACCTTGCTGAGGAGGGCCTTTGTCTTTGGAGTGCAACAGCTTTTGCTACCCCTCTTAGGGAGAAATTAATGGATTCTGGCAGGGTTTCCCACTGGTTCGAATATTTCCGAATACTCCCGAACCAGAGCAAGAGCTGCTAATCCTAAATATTCCTATTTCCCAACATTTTTTTACATCAGATATCTGGGTTTTCGGGTTTCAGACTTGTTTGCACCCTCTTCCATTTGATTTGCTGTCTTGATTCTATAGCCCCTTCAAGCAATACTAACGGGAAAACAATCATCACAACCGAGAAAGCATGGCAAACTTATGACAGCAGCCAAATGGGCTGCTCAATTTTCAGATGATATGGAGGTCCGCAACAACAGTGCTGAAATGTGGTGCAAACATTATGGCGTACTTGTGCAACAGCAACGACATCCAAAAGGCACGAGGAATTACCAGCAAGCATCCAGAGGGCTCCAGGAATGAACAACAAGCATCCCAGAATTTTTCCAAAAACAAGAATCAGGGTTTACTACTGGTTCAAAATAAATATTTTTTTTGTTCAGAGGTATTCAGAAATATTTGGAAATATTCGGAGGTATTTGGAATTGTAAAAACACACCTTTCTGCCCTTCTGAAAGGCTTGCTGTTCATTCCTGCTTTATTGGGCACAAAAAACATTTGTTTTCATCTTATCCCTGCTCAACCATGATGGTTGGTGGTCCAACCAGTCACTCACTTTCGCATTAGCTTCACATCGAGTTAGACACTTGTAGTCCTGCAAAGAATCCCCTATGTCAGAATCTAGTGAGCACGGCACCAGCTTCAACCAACTGTGGCATGCTTCCTAAAATATGCATCACAATCTTGACACTTTTGATATGTCTCTCACCTGGTCATATGAGCCATGAAACACACAGCTCATAGTGTGTCCCCAGGCTACCAACAAGCAAGAAAAGGCCCACCAAAAGGCACAAAATAGAGGGAAACCTATTGTACATAAGACAAAAGAGTGGAGATTAAGTGTACCTCTCAACATCAAATTCGTCGGGAAATTGGGCTTGAGTGTCTTTTCCCCACACTCTGGTAACGTCTTGTTTGTTCACATTTACGGTGTTCCGCATTCAAACTCCGACAAAGGTTTTCATCGAAACGGCTGTTTCGAAATGCAATCTAGAAGAACGGGTTTCGAACTGCCAAACTCGCCCAGAACAGCGATCTGGCTGTAGTGGTGGCCAGAACGCTGTTGATGAAGCGAATTTGTTGAAATTGGTGAAGGTTTGAGTGCTGCAACTTTCAAAAGCAAAATGGTACCGAGAACATTTTATTTACGCCATGAATACCAGTCTGAACAACCAGGAGACGGAGGGAGGGGAGAGAGAGAGAGAGAGAGAGAGAGAGAGAGAGAGAGAGAGAGAGAGAAGAGCGTCATCAACATAGTTCTGAGGTTGCCATGTGGACAGAAGCATTGTGCCTGGACTTATATGATACAGGAAGCACTGCCAAATACCTGGCCCTCTGCGACCACTCTGGCTCATCATTCACCCTCCTCCCAATTGCCCCCCTCAGCACTGAGAATCGAAGCCGAGCTGGGTGGTCTGACAACCCCTCTGACTCCAACCCACTGTCAATGAACTCCGATATAGAGGAGCATCGAAAATCTGAATTACATTCGAACGATTTGGTGTCTGAGGGAGGAGAACAGCCTCACTATCTGCTCCCATCTTCTGAAGCCCCAATTGCTGGAGCCTCTCATGCTGCTCATTGCATACTTCCTGATCCCACTCTGTGTAAGCTTTATGCCTCACTCTGTCTTGTTGTGCCAAACGATCCACTTGCCCATTGCCAAATATTGCTGTCGAAGACGGTGCCACATGTACCGCAAAAAGTCTTCCATGGCTGCCACCTAGGCTTCCAACAAACGCTCCCATCAATCCCTGTGGACCACTTCCTTTGTTAACGTCATCCAGGCATGTCTCTTTGACATGGGGGGGGAGGGTTGCGGTACTGCGCACACCTTTTTTGAGAAACGTAACCAACACACCCAAAAGTAGCCCGCCTTGTAAACGATCCCCTGTTGGCGCACCCCAATTACCAATACTATGCATTATTGACACAACCTCCCAGCAAAACAGCAGCGTAAAAGCAAAGCGATATGAAACCTTTGTTTTATAAAGCTGCTTGGCCAGGACTTGGACCCACTCCAACAAGCCAAAATATTGAGAGATGGTAAAGAACATAACTCAAACTGGGTAATGAGGGTCAAGCAACGTTGTACCTACCTGAAGCTTGGAGCACATCGTCATGGTTCTGGTACCATATAAACATGGCAAACTCACAACTTACTTGGGGGGACTCATGTGCATCCGAGTTGGTGCACAACTGGCATGCAAACTCAGGATCACCCCCATCACAAACATCCAATTTAGTGCCGGCATCAATGTCACGTCATACATTAAAAGGGACATGAACTGATGGGCCATATGGTTGAAACCTTGTTTATCTACCAATGCAAAATTGCAAAAGATGCAAAAGGATTCGAATGGAAGCATGCAAATCTTGAGGACTGTGGACCCAAATGTCCCAAGCAAGCTTCCAAAACTACAAGCGGCCAAACAAGCGCTGAACATAAGCCTGGTAGAAACCACGGACATCATGGCACTCACGTTGTCGGGCAATTAGAGTCTTGTGGCCAAGGAGGGGGGTTACAGTGTGCAACCGACCCTTGTACAACCCATGATGTACACCCACTTCATAATTGAAATAATTCCCTTGGTGCCACTTTGGTCTCGCAATCCCAAATTAGCACATGGATCAGATAGGAAGAGGGCAGATCCGAACAATATTTTCAAGGTTGTCGATGCACACCATGACCTTGAAGATGTTCCTCACATACTTGGAGTTGCAGAGGACATATAACAATGCACCACCCAAAGAGGCAACCGGAAAAATATCCGTGAAATGAGTAACAAAAAAAAAGAAAAGTGTATGTTTTGGTTAAATGGGCATAAACGCTCAGTCCAAAATATCTCGTCCACTGCCTCATGCCTCGGTACCTAAGCGCCGTTAGCACGAAAACCTTGCTCCCTTCTTACAGAGTGAGACCAATCAGCCAGACGCTCTAAAGGAGGGGTGCTGTTTATCCAAAACGGTACAAATCCCTAGCTTTCTTCCGCCGTCATTGCATTTTGAGGCCTTGTGTGCGGAGAGAAGCACTTCTGGCCAGGTCTACGCACCATGAGGCTGGGGAGCGTAATGTAGAACGCGAACCCATACTCGACCTCGACATCGACCAGGAGCGTGTGGAGAGCGACCTCGAAAGTGAGCACACTAGACGAAGAAAAGAGGAATGAACAATGGCACACACACGACAAGTACCAGCCTCCACCCTCCTTGTTGAACATTCCCTACTTTTGGCCAAATCACGAGGTTTTCATGACTCCCCTCAGCCCCTCAAGCTGGGATCACTGCCGCCAATGTTCTCAAGATCGTGCGTTGTTCCACTCAGTGGTCAGTCCACATTTGGCTTGTTTTGTAACAGACGTTCGGCTGCTGCGTGTTACAACACAGGGGTACAAGGGCCTACTTTTGGCATTGTGTGCACACTACGCACAACGCGCCCCCATAGATCCCCATTTGATCATCCCTTGTACGCCCATCCCGAATCCATTACTGCATGCACTGATGTATCTTCCTTAAGAGTACCTAATGCAACACCTGTAGTTCCCCCCTATGATTACTATGCTCCTCATCCGCACCATGGACAAACCCAGCCACTCTATCATTAATGCCATGCCATACCCCGTATCAACCTGTTTGTCCTTGGCGCACGACTTTGCCAGCCCATTGGCGAAAACCACGTCCCATCCCGCCCTGGAATTTTTGATAAACACCTCCTCAAAGACCTCCTTCTCATCCGCCAAGTTCTGCTTCTTAAGCTCCCTCCTCTCACGCCGCACGCAGCCTGTGCACAAGTGCAGCCAATTGGACAGAAACACATGCTTATGGCATAAGTCTCCCCTGAACCTAGCACCACTCCTCTTACTCCATCGTATCCTCAATCTTGCCCATACCATACCATACCATGTATGATGCCCAGCGACACTAGGTGGCTCTCCAAGGCAACCCTCCCGGGCTCTATGACCACGTGGCTTTGTTCCTCACTATTTTCTGGAACGCAAAACCAATGCTCCACCAAGTGTTTGCTGGGGATGCATGAAGCAGTCCGTGTAGCCTCGGTGTAGGTTACGGAGAGGGGTTACCTGCCCTCTCCTGCTTAAGGTCAGGTAGGTTGGTGATTGGAAGGAGTCTGGCACCTACATCTACCCCTGTCTACCCATGAGAAGCGGGTGTTTGCGCCTTCACTCACTCAGCGCTGCAGATGTGGTTTGGCTCATCATTAAGCCAAACACCTGACACACCAAATCGATCACAACTGTCAATGTGAGACACTCGCACAGGAAAGGCTTATGTGTCTCCTTTCTGGCATCCACTGGAAGTATTGAACAGGAAGGGGGAAGGTAGTGGTAGTGGTGGTTGGGGTGGGGGGCAATGGAGACCAACTGCCAAACAGCACGGCTGTGGTAGTGGTGTTGTGGTAGTGCAGTGTTCGGCAGCCCTGCAAGAAACACGTCCGGTTCCAGCCCTGAACATACAGAACCGCAATCGCTGCCCAGGCTCAAGACGGGTCATAGATGCTTTCAGGTTTAACGGAGTGGGTCTGCACTGCATGTGCGCTCAACTTGGGTCCCACGTGCAACGCTAGCAGGCTTTGTGGGGTCGGAGGTGCAAACTTTCAGCAAAAGAATCGCACATTTCGAGAAGATATTGCGTCTCCACCCGTCGATTAACTAAGGAGGTTTGCAGTGTTGGAGCAGAGATGGTTGGCATGGAACCAATGGCAACTGATCGGTATTTCGGGGCGTGAATCCTGTTTCTGAGGACTACTCGCCGACACGCTAGCGCACGCCCAGGCGTGTTTCCAAGCATCAATGTCGAATCCCAGGCGAGCTCTGGACCATAGGATCTTCAGGAGTGTTCGGAGGCCGTGGCTTCCATCCTGCACTGTTCCAGGCGAACCTTCGAATCATGGGATTCGAACCTGGGAACATGGGAGGAGTCAGTTACTCCAACCTCTCAACCGGCGGAGTCCCTTGGCGACTGATTGGTAGCAGGTGGCTCTTAGCCGGCACGTGCTAGCGCCATCCGGGAGTTGCATGCGAACCGACAGTTGGAGGATGACCGCCGGGCTGACAAACAAAGTGAGAAGGCCAGAGCAAACAGCATCTCCCTGGGGGACGGCAGCCAAATAGTACAGCCACTGCCACTCGTGCCTCTCCATCCCTTGAGGCTCTAAATGACGACTATAGAGGGTGCATAGAGCCGGTGATGGCGGGCAGGAATTCGGAGGTTCCCCAGCCTTCACCGCAATCCATCTTCCAGATCACAGCGGGGCGTGCGACCCAACAGACTGCCGTTGGTGGGCGCTGCATTCAGCTGCTGCTTCTTGTCAGCTCGGCTCAGACCCACCTGGCAAAGTACTGTCTGCTTAATTCAGTCCGACTCAGAATCATCGCCTTCTGCCGTGACGGCGTCGGCCCCTAAGGCATCTCCCTTTCACATGACAAATGGTGTGGTCAGCAGGCCCACTCACGCTTCCGTTGCGAATAGGAGAACACGTCACATGATGAAAAATCTAATGAACGCGAACGTCACCGATAGACCCCCTATCATGACTGACCCGAAGGCCCAGCGTTGGTTCACGAGTTTGGTCTCGGCCTTGTCCTTTACAGCAGCCAATTCCGCCTCGACCTTGCTAGTGTGTTGCTTGCACACCACCTCAAAGGTTTGCACCATGGTGGTCATGCGATTGATCTCGGAGGTCACCCGCGACTTCTCTAGGCTCAGGTCCAATTTGTTGTTCGTCTCCACCCTTTTCAAGTCATCCTTCTGCTTCTGAATGGCGGTATCCAAAGAGCCTTTGATCTGTGTCCATTCCTTACGATTGTCTTCGATTGAGCGCCGCACCCACTCCTCCAATTTGTATTGCTCGGTTTTGTTAACCATCATTGCCCGCAAGTGGTTATTGTTGCGACCGATCACCTCACTCAAAGTTTCACATACCACCTCAGCTTGCTTATCACTGAACCCTTTGGCCACCAACTCCTTCCAAAAGAGGTGCGTGTCGAAGTCAAAGCCATGGTCGCTTTTGTAAGACCTCCGAATGTGACCAACCAAACGGTTAAACAATAAATTTTGGCGACGAGATGCATGCAGCATCACACGAGCAGTCCCTAAGAATTGCGATTGCATGGGGGCATCCTTGCACTGCACATGCACTGCGCGCTACTTTTAGACCAGGTTGCCCCCGAAGAGCCCCCAGGCACACCCCTTCCAAACGCCCTTAAAATTTGGTGATCCAAACTACCCGGGCTCAAGACGGTTGCAAGCTACCTTCCCTTCACATAAGACATCATGCACAATGGGAAAAGCCATGAACAGTGATGGTCGCCACCCTGGGTATCACACCCTCAACAACACGCATACTTTTTTCGGGCCAATTGTCAACGAAGTACAATCTCATAACAAGCAACTTGTGTGCACAATATCACACAGTTGCAGAACCAAAGCACTGTCACACTGTGACATGTATGCGCGTCAATGCAATCTGTACAATATGGCAGCTCACACTTGTCACACATGGACATATTCTCAGGGTCAAACGTGGCAAGACTACTGCCGCTGACGACGCTGACCGCGAGACTGATGAACGACCTACACAAAACCGACGGCTATCTTGCCCTCTTGGACGTGGCCAAAGCGTTCCCCTCAGTCCCACGAATGATGATTACCGATATCATTGAAGAGGCCGGGGCCCCAGAGCCAATTACCCGGTTACTAATGGAAATATACAGCCACACCCCTGCGGTGGTACACTTACACGGCCGAGACCTACCCATACACCCCAAACGAGGCATGAAAGAGGGATGCCCCCTCTCGCCAACACCATTCCTCCTGTATTATGATGTGCCGCTGCGGGAGATTAACCAGACAACCAGACGCACAACTGTATGTGTTCGTTGATGACATTGCCATCCGCGCTATCAGCCAGGCGGCACTACTTGATACACTCAACCATCTGCACCATGTGGCTTACCGCATGGGCCTCCGCTTCAATGCGGACAAAACTGAAACCTACCACTAGGCGCGTAACTACAACCCCGGAACTATAACGTGGCAAGGACGGCAGGTGACGATACGACCACCCATACCGACCTATTTGGGTCATAGACTGGCTCACCCGTCACACGAGGACCATGCGTAGGACATGGTAACCAACCAGCTGCGGCACAACCGCCACAGGCCAAACGCACATGTACCACTAGGAGGATAACAGGGCGAATCAGAATATCACCAGACTCACCCATGCAAGTTCTTGGAGCAAAGAAAACTTGTCATTGGTGAGAAGACAAGGGCCAAACATGAGTTTTGTAGGCTTAAGTTTGGGTTGGGGTTTGGGTTGGGGTTTGGGGTTGAGGTTTGGGCTGGGCTTCAACATTGGAACTTGAGCTAGAACTAGAACTTGAGCTAGAACTAGAAATTGAATTGGAGGAAAGCATTCCAACCAATGTACGTTGCCCTTTGGCTGCTGGCAGTGGAGCGGATGAACTCCGCTTCCGAGCTTGCTTGGCAACCTCCTCCCGTCCACGAGCCCGTAGCCGTTAAACCTTTGCATAAAAAGCAACTCCACATAACCATTAAAACAGAGCGTTCAAGGGGCCCACATTTTTCGAGGATCAACTGGTTAAGTGTTGCTGACTTAGGGAACCTTTCTTTTAGTTGCTTCAAATAAACAGCTACACAACTCAGCTTGCCAGTTTCAAAGTGCTCATGGACGCATGCACGTGTTTCAGGAACTATGTTGTGTCCCCGGGAAGGGGTTAGCCGGAACTCCCCCCCCCTTCTTGGGCCCAACTTCCGTTTGAGCACACGCACCAAGGGCGGGGCCGTGAACCAAAAACTAAGTGTTTCTGTGTATAGGGGATCATGATTTGTTGGAAAAACATGTGTTTTACCCCAAATGGCGCATTTGGGACCCTTTGCCATTTTGGTTCCCGGGAGGTATGGGATACTTCCTGGGAGTACATGCAGACCAGAAAGGGGTTGCTGAATCGGGATGTAGACCATATATACTGCCCATGCCCCCCTTGCTGAATGCACTTCCCGGTGGGAAACCTGATTTTGGGTGGCACACAACAATTGGCATGACAAACAATCCACAACACAATGGTTCACTTGTACATGGTTGTTACTCCTTTCTTTGTAGCTTCTTACTTTCATGCTTCACTCTCCCCGTCTTTTGTAACGCCTTCAAACCCTCATCTAAGGCATACATCTCAAGGATATGTGCCACCCCCCCCCCCTTTTGCTAATTCGGGGGTTATGCACGGACCCCCCCCTAAAGCAGTTTTGCAGGTGTGTTTTGAATGGTGACTTCCGCCGTTCGGTTGGTACGGAAGTGAACATGTACATACTCCTATGTTTCCTAAGAACCCGTGCGCCGTGCGCCACCATCCCATTGAGCCACAAAGTCGGCCTCCATTTCATGGGGCTCCAACACACACCAAGTTGTTTGGCTGCTTGGTCCGCACAAGCCACCTCCGCGTCGCTCAAGAATGTCTTTTTTCTCCACAATCTGTGTAGGTCAACCACACTCCTAATGATACTAAAAACAACTCTGTACACCTTAACATTCTTCCCCTCCACCCAGTGTACCCATTGTTTGATTTGCCGTGCTTCCCCTTTGGTACGTACGGATCAACCCCGGCACGGACCTTCTCAATGTTGGCATTGTTCAACCTGAAGACCACTGTCTTCAACGTGGGATTGGTGTGGAACACGGAGAACAAGAAATCGGATACTATCCGCGGCTAGAAAACCATCAACACCGAACGCTTGGCGAAGATGCGACCCGTGGTGGCGCCGGGTTGAAACGTGACATGCGTGGGAAGCGTGACAATTTCAGCGGTGTCCTGTTTGTCCCCCTGCCCCGGGGAGATAGTGCGGGTAGCAGCGCGCTCTGTGGCGGATGCGAGCCAATGACTGATGGTGGGTGGAACGGACATAAGATGGAGAGCTTTGAGAGTTCAATTGTACCAATTGCAGTGTTGTTTGCGTGTATTTGCGTGCAAACGGGAGCAATGATTGGATAGGGTGCAGTGTGTGCAGGTGCTTGTTTGACGGTTGAAGCAATGAGCCACGGAAGTGCGCACAGCAAAGTAGAAACACAGTCAGCAAGTACATCAGGAAGTGCAATCAGGAAGTGATTTTTGATCGGGAAGTATGGTCCGCTCCCCATTCTGCAACACCTTTGTGATCTGCAACGTAGTCAAGAAGTGGTCAGCAAGTAGCCAGTATGTGGTCATGAACCCGAGGCCAACTTTTGTTACATGGTGATTTGGAGGAAACCCAGACGTGGCCGTCCACTTTTTGTTGTCCAGGTGACCTGTGGTGCTTGTTTTGCTATTTCAAGGGCGGAAGGGGGGGGGTAGACTCAACTTTTTTTTGGGTGGGTTCCTGCTACCCCCTTCCCGGGGACATCACATACACAACGAAACACAACACAAAACAACGCAACGCATAAGCGTAACAAAA
Organism: Eutreptiella sp. 'Long Island Sound 2002'; assembly: GCA_964036045.1. Lineage (NCBI taxonomy): Eukaryota > Euglenozoa > Euglenophyceae > Eutreptiales > Eutreptiaceae > Eutreptiella > Eutreptiella sp. 'Long Island Sound 2002'. The sequence continues at coordinate 25,542,782 of OZ038398.1, read as the reverse complement.
ATTGTCCCGATTTCCTCAACCGCGCGGGAAGGTTGAACGAAGTCGAATTGCACTGTAGGCTTTTGATGGAGATTAGATACCACATATGCATGTTACCAACATTATGGCCAGCGGTCATTTGACGATACCGCCTCACCCCCGCCTTCTTGGGGGACCAAAAGAGGGCGGAAGTGCTATGCAACCCCTGCATTCTCGGGGGTCCCCAAACAAGAGGGCAAAATCAGAATTGGCACCCTCATCCTTGCCTTCACGGGGGCCAAAAAGGGGGCGGAAGTGCTACGCAACCCCAGCGTTCTCGGGGGTCCCCAACGAAGGGGGCAAAATCATAAGTGCCTACCTCACCGCTGCCTTATCAGAGACCAAAAAAAGGGCGGAGGTGCTACGTAACCCTTGCATTCTTGGGTGTACCAAACAAAGGGGACAACGTCAAAAGTGGCTACCCCACCACTGCCTTCTCAAGGGGCCAAAAGAGGGTGGAAGTGCTACGCCATCCCTGCATTCTCGGGGATCCCCAACAAAGGCGGGCAAAATCAGAAGTGGCTACTTTACCCCTACCTTCTTGGAGGCCCCAAAGATGGCGGAAGTGCTACGTAACCCCTGCATTCTCAGGGGTCCCCAACAAAGGGGACAACGTGTCACAAGTGGCCACCTCACCCGTGCCACTTTGGGGGCCCAAAAGAGGGCAGAAATGCTACGCAACCCGTGCATTCTCCAAGGTCCCCAACATAGGGGACAAAATTAGAAGTGGCTAGGTCAACGCAGCCACTTTGGGGGCCCAAAATAGGGCGGAAGTGCTACGTCACCCGTGAGTTCTCGGGGGTCCCCAACAAAGGGGACAAAATCATAAGTGGCTACCTCACCCCTACCTTCTCGGGGGCCCAAAAGACGGCGGAAGTGCTACATAACCAGTGAGTTCTTGGGGGTCCCCAACAAAGGGGACAACTTCATAAGTGGCTACCTCACCCCTGCCTTCTTGGGGCCCCAAAGAGGGCGGAAATGCTACGTAACCGGTGCATTCTCTGGGGTCCCCAAACAAAGGGGGATGAAATCGGAAAGGGCTACCTCAACCCTGCAACTTTAGGGGCCAAAAAGAGGGTGGAAGTGTTTGAAAAGGGACAACATTAGAAGTGGCTACCTCACCCCCGCCTTCTTGGGGGCCCAAAAGAGGGCGGAAGTGCTTTGTAACCCTGCATTCTCGGGGATCCCCAAGAAAGGGGACAACTTCATAAGTGGCTATCTCACCCCTGCCTTCTCGAGGGCCCAAAAGAGGGCGGAAGTGCTACATAACCCCTGGATTCTCGCGGGTCCCCCACAAAGTGAACAAAATCGGAAGTGGCTATCTCACCCCTGCCTTCTCGGGGGCCAAAAAGAGGGCGCAACTGCTATGTAACCCCTCTATTCTCGGGGGTCCCCAACAAAGGGGACAAAATCAGAAATCGTTGCCTCACCTTTGCCTTCTCGGGGGCCCAAAAAGAGGGCGGAAGTGCCCCACAACCCTAGCATTCTCGGGGGTCCCCAAACAAAGGGGCACAAGATCAAAAGTGGATGCCTCAACCCTGCCTTGTCGGGGGCCCAAAAGGGGGCGGCAGTCCTACGTCACCCCTGCATTCTTGGGGGTCCCCAAACAAAGAGGGACGGAATCCGAACTGGCTGCCTCACCCCTGTAACTTTGGGGGCCCAAAAGAGGGCGCAAGTGCTACGAAACCCCTGCATTCTCGGGGATCCCCAAGCAAGGGGACATATCATAAGTGACCGCCTCACCCTTGCACTCTCAAGGGGCCAAAAGAGGGCAAAAGTGCTATGTAACCCCTGCATTCTTGTGAGTACCCAACAAAGGGGACAAAATCAGAAGTGGCTTCCTCACCCCTACCTTCTCGAAGGCCCAAAAGAGGGCGGAAGTGCTATGCCACCCCTGCATTCTCGGGGATCCCCAAACAAAGGGGGACAAAATCATAAGTGGCCACCTCACCCCTGCCTTCTCAGGGGCCCAAAAGCCGGCGGAAGTGCTACATCACTAGTGAGTTCTTGGGGGTCCCCAACGAAGGGGACAACGTCTGAAGTGGCTACCTCACCCCTGCCTTCTCGAAGGCCCAAAAGAGGGTGGAGATGCTACGTAACCCTTGCATTCTCGGGGGTCCCCAACAAAGGGGACAAAATTAGAAGTGGCTAACTCAACCCTACCACTTTGGGGGCCCAAAAGACGGCGCAAGTGCTACGTAACCCCTGCATTCTCAGGGGTCCCCAACAAAGGGGACAACGTCACAAGTGGCTATCTCACCCCTGCCTTCTAGAAGGCCCAAAAGAGGGCGGAAATGCTATGTAACCCGTGCATTCTCGGGGGTCCCCAACAAAGGGACCAAATCAGAGGTGGCTACCTCAACGCTGCCACTTTGGGGGCCCAAAACAGGGCAGAAGTGCTACGTAACCCATGAGTTCGCGGGGGTCCCCAACAAAGGGGACAAAATCAGAAGTGGCCGCCTCAACCCTGCCTTTTCGGGGGCCCAAAAGACGGCGGAAGTGCTATGTAACCCCTGCAGTCTGAGGGGTCCCCAATAAAGGGGACAACGTCAGAAGTGGCCACCTCACCCGTGCCACTTTGGGGGCCCAAAAGAGGGCGGAAATGCTATGTTACCCGTGAGTTCTCGGGGGTCCCCAACAAAGGGGACAAAATCGCAAGCGGCCACCCCACCCCTGCCTTCTCGTGGGCCCAAAAGACGGTGGAAGTGCTGTGCTGGGGGGTCCCCAACAAAGGGGACAACATCACAAGTGGCTACCTTAGCCCTACCTTCTCGAAGGCCCAAAAGAAGGCGGAAATGCTACGTAACCCGTGCATTCTTGCGAGTATCCAACAAAAGGGACCAAATCAGAATTGGCTACCTCACCCCTGCCACTTTGGAGGCCCAAAAGAGGGTAGAAGTGCTACGTAACCAGTGAATTCTCGGGGGTCCCCAACAAAGGGGACAAAATCAGAAGTGGCTAACTCACCCCTGCCTTCTCGGGGGCCCAAAAGAGGGCGGAAATGCTACGTGACCCCTGCATTCTTGCAAGCATCCAACAAAAGGGACATCATCAGAAGTGGCTACCTCACCCCTGCCACTTTGGAGGCCCAAAAGAGGGCAGAAGTCCTACGTAACCCCTGCATCCTCGGGGGTCCCCGACAAAAGGGACAAGAAGTGGCTATCTCACCCCTGCCTTCTTGGGGGCCCAAAAGAGGGCGGAAGTGCTACATAACACCTGCATTCTCGCGGGTTCCCCACAAAGTGAACAAAATCAGAAGTGGCTGCCTCACTCCTGCCTTCTGGGGGGTCAAAAGAGGACGGAAGTGCTATTTAACCCCTGCATTCTTGGGGGTCCCCAACAAAGGGGCACAAGATCAAAAGTGGCTACCTCACGCCTACCTTCTTGGGGGCCCAAAAGAGGGAAGAAGTGCTACGTAACCCCTGCATTCTCGGGGATCCCCGAGGAAAGGGAACAAGATCATAAGTGAATGCCTCACCCTTGCACTCTCAAGGGGCCAAAAGAGGGCAAAAGTGCTATGTAACCCCTGCATTCTTGTGAGTACCCAACAAAGGGGACAAAATCAGAAGCGGTTGCCTCACCCCTACCTTCTTGGGGGCCCAAAGGGGGGCGGAAGTGCTACGTAACCCCTACATTCTCGGGGGTCCCCAACAAAGGGACAAAATCAAAATTGGCTGCCTCACCCCTGCCTTCTCGGGCAACAAAAGGAGGGTGGAAATGCTACGCAACCCCTGCATTCTCGGGGGTACCCAACAAAGGGGACAAAATCAGAATTCACTGCCTCACCCCTGCCTCCTTGGGGGCCCAAAAGAGGGCAGAAGTGCTATGTAACCCCTGCGTTGTCAGGGGTCCCCCAACAAAGGGGACAAAATCAGAAGTCAAAACCTACACTAGGGGCAACAACGATGCCCCTAGTATCTCAAAGTTTGGGTCTCCAGTATGGCCAAACACCCAAATAGTTGCACTGTGCTCCCCCCCCCCTTAGTGCACCGCCTCAAAGGTCACTGGTGGGGCACGGGTCAAAAAAGATGCCTGGCGCACACCTGGCACGCTAACACTCCCTGTAAGTATCCGAGCAGCTGCCCTGGTGCCCCAGACTAACAGGCAGACCGGTGGACTGGGCCTGTGCAGACTTCCTACTTCCCCTCTTCCACACACACAACTACCACGGAAGTACTTGGGCCATTTGGCTCGGCGTTGGCTAAATGCTTAGAACTCTGCCCCAATCTCTGATTGCAGGCGTTGCGGCTCAAGTAGTCAAACAACGTATTCTTGAGGACTGTGGTAAACCCCGAGGCGTAGCTGAGACAGGAACATCCACCACCGTCTTAAACGCTTCTATTCAACAGTGACTGCGGTCAGGAAGGACTGCGCAGAGTCATGATCACACCGCCATTCACGGCAGACTACCTCAGGAACATAAGATGTGCTGCCTGCACCAGAAAATGTGCCTTGGAATGCCTGATGGGTGGCATTGCACTTTTTTTTTTTATAGCTCAGCCAACCATTTTGTGCCCATAAGGGTGCCAAGATGCATCAAAATGCTGCGCAACAGCATTTGTGATGCGCCAAGTTCTGGTGTGGCGCGCCCACAATGCTAAATTGGTGCGCGCCAAATTAGCACTTGGTGGATGCCAACTGGGCACTTGGCACATGCCAAATCTTGGCTAAATGGATTCAATTGTTAACAAGTGTACCAATGCTGTACCAGCGTAGCTCTTCAGCTGAAGCCTCTTGGTACTCAATGCCTTGGGGCGGTGGGAGGTGGGGGCGGCGGGGTTTCATGGAGGAGCCCCAAAGGGGGGGGCGTGGACAGGGGTGAGGACTCCTCTTGGGAGGTGGAAGTGAAACCAAGGGCGACGTCTGCCCCCTAGCCCTGCCGAGCCCTTAACATCGACCCTGTCACACACAAGAAAACCCCCAAAGGCACAAGCAACCTCCCCCTCCCCAAGCAAACTCCCAAACCTCCCTTGATCCCCAATTACTTTGAGTCTGACTTTGAACCTCTCAAAGGATCCCACAGATCCCACGGCTCATTCAGCACTCCTCCAAGGAACAGCAGGGAGGGGGAGGACGCGCTAGCTTATGCTTTATCCATTGTTGTGGCCAGTGGGCTGCAAGCACGGAAACTCAAGGAACTCCTCTAGGTCTCCTCCACACAATATGCTCTGGTGCATGATTCCAAAGGAAACCCCTCCCCTGAGAGAACTCCAAATCATTAAATGAACGAATCAACATCGAACAGGCCCGAGAATCCATCGATGGGGTATGGGACTCTTGCCCTGGGCCTGTTGATTCAAGATACAACAAATAAAGCATAATGGTGCACACTGAATCACCGCAGGGGCCGATCCTCATGAAATGACCAGGTGGGCAGAAAACGTCTCAGATAGATTTACAAATTGAATCAACTCTGCGTTGGGATCATACTTGTATTCAGGCACAGCACGAAGCTGAATGTGGGTGAGGTGTGGGTGAGGTGTGGGTGAGGTGTGGGAGCCGTCTTCAGCGGGCCACACAGTCCCTAACTTGTAGTGCATCACCGGCTCCTGGTTCTGTAGCTAACCAGTTGTTCATGTGTTTGTTCAACTCTGGGTACCTCGTTTTGAAACCGCTGCCACTGACTTTGACGGGATTTTGAAACGATGCCCTGCCCCTCTGTGTTGCTTCTCTGGCCATTTGTTTGAACACATCCTCATTTTGCTGCCAGCCTTTGAACTTTGAAAAGAATACCCAGCGTTTGCAGCATTGCTCGCTGCTCCACCTTTTATTCTTCACATCAAGTACACACTGTAGTTTTGCTTTCAGGCTGCAAAACCGGGTTTGCTTTATTCTCAGCACACCCAATTGATCAACTTGTGGGGCAGCAGCAGCAGCAATAGCACCATCACCAGCAGCAACTTCAGCAGCATCAGCATCAGCATCAACTTCAGCAGCAGGATTAGCATCAGCATCAAGATCAGCAGCAGGATCAGCATCACTAGTAGCAGCACGCCCAAACACATTCCAACGCATCCAGTAAGGCAGCATCATCCATCACGTCCCCATCAGCTGCCTGCTGTGCATCAGGAATGCCATCAGTACATTCAGTGTCTTCATTAGATAAACTGCCCAGATTACAACCTTCGGAACCAGCACCCCAATCATCATCATTGACAACAAAAGAGTTCGATTCAATGTTTGCCATGTCTGCGAAGGGAGTACCAACACGGCAAGAACTGGAAACAGAAAATCTGCAAGACTTATATCACCTTTTTCGACGTTTGTTTGCTGCATTTGGATACCAAAACTGTTTTTAACTGCTGCGTTTGCATGGTCTTCTGAAAACAGATGGGGTGAGGGGGGAATAACTGGTCTGTCTGCTTCACCGTCCTCAAAGGGTCCTCATTGTAGGCGCAGGTTGTGATCACTGAACCAACAGTTACACAAGTAACTGTCGTTTTGCCTTTGGTGTTGTGGTCGTAAGTGACAGCTGTACTTGTAAGTGACTGCACTGTGTTTTTCTTTTGTACCACAACTTCCGTCGAAAGACTGGAACCTGGTTGATACCTGTTGTCAGCAGGCAGCTTTTCTTTGCTGCCCTGACTTTTCCTTTAATCGCCGGACTGGCATTGCGAGATTTTGCACGCCATCATACTGCATGAGCCAGTGTTTACATTGTAGTTTACGGTCACGATTGAGCATTTACGAGCATGCATGACAACTGGGTGCTTCAGTTGCCATAAACACACACGCCCCTGTTGCACATTACGCAGCTTGACGGTTATAGACTGCGTTGGTTGCTGCCCACAGCTGGGGGTTTCGGGTTGGTCCGAGGCCAGGGGCAGCCGGTCATACTCGGCGAGGACGACGAAGGCCATTGCACATAAACTGGACGTTCTCACAGGCACAAAAGTTACGCACATTGGGTGCGTGTGCACGAAGGAGTGGCTGTCCGTCTTTCTGGTGTATTGCGCCTCCCCCTGTGTGGCGATTCATGGGATGGTATGGACGACGGCCCCGAGAGAACAACTTGGGGGAGTAGCAAAAAAAAAAAAAGCAACCGAAAACCACATCCCGGACCTGTCAATGCTAGTGCAGAAAGCGGCCTGCCACGCTGCATAGAAGGCAGACACACTGGGTCCAGGAAAATTAAGGAAGTATTCCACCAACGAGAACTATACTGAGAGAAGGCATCACTCCAATAAGGGAAATGGACAGGAAAATGCATCCGGGAACTTGCCACAACGGCTTTGGTCTGGCACTCCATAGGTTGCATAACGTTCTGATTGATTCGTCAAAGCAAAATTCGTTGGTTGAGGAATTGTGTATCGTGCATGCATCGTGCTGTACTTGGGCCTCCAAAGTGGCACCATGACTGTCTGACTGGTCTTGCTGGTGATCGTGTCTCAGCAGGCGTGGCTGAAGCTGTGCTGCGCCACTTGAAGCATTCAAACTTCACAGTGGGAAACTTTGCAGAGCAGAGAGTGCTGCCCTGCGAAGGCATGCCCTCACATAGGGTGTGGATGGGTGAACCAGAAAGGTGGAGAAAATTGCCGACGCAAACAGCCGGATCGGTTCATTTGTGTTGTCTTTTCGTGGAGGGAGGTCGGAGCCGACAGTATCCAGGAGGGCAAGACTGCCGACCTGCCCCGCCCCTCCCCCAGGCCTTTAACCTGAAGAGAAGTTAGGGATGAAACCTCTGGGTCGCTACATTCATCAAAGGTGCCAAGACGGGCCCATCGTCCTCGTGCACATCTGAACACCGCATGTCAAAGCTCCCTCTGCCAATCTCGATGTCGCATGGAGCGTTCCACTCCATCACGGATCGGCATAGCTGCTGCTCCACCGCCTCCATGGTGTACTGCCACGGCACAAACGACGTGAAGCGGTGCCGGTGGGCGTTCTCTGCCGCCGCCAGCACCGCGTTCGGGTCTTGCAGGTCGACGGTGTACACGTAGGGGGGGCCAAGGAATGCCATGGGGTTGTGCTGGGTCTGGCGGTGGCGGATTGGCTTGCGCCCGGGGGACTGCAGGACTGTCGCGGCAGTCTCGGGGATCCGAATGGGGTTAATGAACGCCGCACCGCGCGCCAGGCCCTCTAGAGGCGAGGGAGACATCAACGGTTCCCCAAGGCCCAGAACAAATGACATGTTCGTGAGCATTTGCGCGAAGTCAACGGGATTCTGGGGTGGCACGCGAATCAGGCGGTCGTGGTGGCGGAGGTGGCTGGCGGTGGTGTATAAGCGCCAGCCGGCCGTCAGCAGCCTCTCCACAACGTGCTCCTTGCCATTGAAATAACCGGCCTGCTTGCCAAGGATGAAGCCCTGCCGTTCGCGGGCAGCCGTGGCCGGACGGGGCAGAGTGACAAGGCTGTGGGGGAAAAACCCCAGAAATGTGGTTGTATGGTCTGGGAACGGAGACAAGATCTGCCGCAAGTCGACCGCCTTCCACCAGCGCGGATCAAGCACTCGTCCTCCCTCATCTTGCCCCTGCGCCCCCCAATTCCCCCACCAATGCAACGAGCGAATGCGACAAGCAACCTGATGGTCCGTGAAGGACGCCTGCCACCGCGGCCAATTGAAGAACACGCGGTAGAACGGGTGGAGTCGCGCTGGTTGGTCCAGGATGCGTGACTCGTATGACTGGCGGCGCACCCTAAAGCCAAGCCTGTGGAGGAGGAATTCGAGGGATGCAAACCAATAATCCTCCCCAGGCCCGCCCGTCGTCTGGTACGCGTCAAAGGTGTTGTAGCCGACGATAAGCACGGAACGTTGGTGGTCATCCAGCCATGGAGCGCAAGAGTAGTTTGTGTCAGGAGGATGGGCGAGGCCGTGGGCCACCAGGAGTGCCCATAGCAATGCACCGAACAAGACCATGCGGAGGACACAAAAAAAGGTACTGTAGGTAAAGAACCGGCAACAAGACACTGGCAGCGTGCAATGCTGAATGTGTTGACACCCGGCTCAGTAACGGGAGTGGACGACGGGGGGAGGCACACTCCTTTTGAGGTGATTATTCGATAAGGAGCCCAAGTGTTACCCCCAAGTGGAATGGCCCTGGGCAGGCACCTGGACCACAGCACCACGCATCATTTCATGGGGCGTCCTTCACAATGGGTGTCATATGGTCCAGCTCGGCATTTAGTGTAGTGTAGTGTAGGGACAAGGGAATCTGATCCACGCGGATCAGAGGTCTACCAACCGCCCCCCCCCCCCCGGATCGGAGCGGATTGCGGATCGGAGGTCCAGAGAACCCCCCCCCCCCCGCCTCGGAAGGATACCATCATATCATGACTGTGCCCCCTCTTAGCTCCTAGGCATACTAGATTTCAAGGTGTGAGTGAGTGTCTGTGTGTGTGTGCGTGTGTGTGCGTGCGTGTGTGTGTGTGTGCATGTTAATTGCCCTTGCTTGTCTAGATAGACAATCATGCCCCCCCAAGTGCGAGCACACAGTGCGACCACTAGGCTTTGGAAAGTAGGAGGCTACGATGATTGGTGGGTCCTTGTCGAAAGAGGGGTGGCCTGGTACCCCCAACACACCAATTTATGCACCAAAAGGGTGAGTTGCAGGATAGTCTGCACCTCAAGATGCGTGTATTTCTACCCCATCGATTCACTAAAAGCGTGAGTTCACGGATAGTTTGTACACCATGGTGCATGCATTTCTATCCTCAACCACGCATCCATGCACCAAAAGGGAGATTAACTTTCTTGAGCGAGTACAATTGTATGTGACCTCACTCTACACGGTCCATGTAGGTAATAGTGAATCGGACACCCCCCAAAGGACGCCCCCTCAGAGCAGATCCCTCAGAGCAGATCGCGGATTGGACCTCGATCCCCTCCCCCGTGTTGCACAGTCCTCTGTGAACCGTAGTTCTAATTCTCCCTCTCTAATGCGTGGGCATTGGGGGGAGGACATGACGTTTCCATTGAAGATCTTAGAGGAGGCTTTGAAGGGACCAAGCGTAAAGTCTTGCGAATCAGGAATAGAGACAGTGACACATGGAAAATTAGGGGGACGAGGGTCGGCAGAACGAGGGGAAGATCCATTAATGATACTTTCCCCTTGGGCGGCAAACCTACTGTTTTCAGTAGGGGAAAGTGCATGAAATTCTTGCCACATGGCCCATATTTCGGCCAGTTATGCAGATACAAAGCCATCTATGGGAACTCCATGGAGGCCTTGTTGCATAATGATATTGCCAGCAACAAATAACACCTTTTGTTCACAGTCAAATTTCAGGAATCGTAGGACGAGTTTATTAGTTACCCGAATAAATGATCGGTTGGCAGACACCCCAAGTCTATCTCACGCTTTGGATTCTCTGGAGACTGAAAAGGTCAGACTTGACATGCGATTTCTTTTAGCAATGAGGTGAAACAGCTAGTTGACCGCCTCTATTGCTCCTTTTTTGCCATTTCTGCCATATCCTTTTCAAGTAGGTGGATATGTTTTGGGATAGCCCTCAGGCGGTGTAGGGCAGTTATGGTGTCTCGTCCGTAAATGGGCTAACTAAGGAAATACAGCAAAGGTAGGTGCAAGGTGAGGAAATGTTACCAATACCTCCATCATCATCATCATCATCATCATCATCATCATCATCATCATCATCATCATCATCATCATCATCATCATCATCATCATCATCATGAGATCTTGAGAGCAAATTCAGAGGCAAAATCGCAGCCCCAAAACACTATCCTATTAGTTATGTGCAGTAGCTTCTTCGCTAGTTGGCTGGCTGGCTACCCCATGGATGGAGATTTGCACCAAGCTGGGTCCAATGCTACCCAAACACACGACACGGCATTACTAAACGGCATGAGGCTCTTTTGGTTGAATCAAAGCACAAAGTGGCAAGAAATGTGACCTTTGCTTAGTAGGAATGTGTGTTTCACAGGCTTGAGCAGAACGAATTGGTGGTCTCTAACGTCAAACAGGAGCATGTGTGTGGAACAATTTTATCTTGCGAGATCACGTTTGATGCTCAAGCTACCATATGATAGTTTGCTCTTCAATGTAGAGCATCTACTAGATGCGTTGCTTGGTGTAGGAATGAAGGAACCCATAAAGCAGCTGTCCGGATGGGGAATAAGAACTACTCCTCCACTTTGAACTCTGTGGGTCATAGGGTCTCTTACATTGGGTGCTGGGCCAATTTTGGAAAAAAAAAAGCCTTATTGAAAGCGGGGCGCATATCATGTGCGGTTGCGGAAGGGGGAATATAAGAATGATTCCGTGGTGGTGTCGTTGGAGAACCTCGGTCCAAATTGGGTCCACCAAGAGGCCAACAAGAGGCCGACAACACACGACGCACCACGGATACGATACTAAGGCAACACTGGCTCCCAACCCCCTAAGCCCCCCCTCTCAGAGTTACTTCAAAAACCTACTAGGCACCGGGTGAATACTGTTAATGGTCTCAACCCCAGCTCCCCCCAAATGCGGTGAAACAATCCCCCATTGTGCTACCAAGGAAAGGCAAATCAAAGAGTCACAAAACATGGTGTGAATGCGACTTTTGTCTTTTTGGACCGATCTCTTTCGTTACAACCACAGTGGCTCCTCACTATAATTCTTCCACAAGGTAGGCACAACACGGCGACTCAAGCATTAGACAATATGAAAGAACAAAAGCTTGAAGAGGAAAACAATAGAACAGCTTGCTGCTCTGTCAGCCATGCACTTTTTGGAACGTGAAACGATGCATGGGTTGCTGCAAAGAAGTAAAGAGATCTATTCCCTTCGGTGAGGTGCATATGCACATGATGACAAAAAGCCCACTACAACATTCCACCGGCCCACCTTTGGGTGGGCCGGGGGGTGGGTGTATCCCATAAAACGATACAGGGTGCGTTTGTTCTCCCTGTCAAAAATGCATTCTGATAAAAAGAAAAGGTCTTCACTTCTGTCAAATTTTGAAAATTTGACAGTGGATGCGCGTGCGCAATATGGGCAGAGGCCCATTGGCTAAGTAGAACGCAAGTGTTATCCGGAGAAACGCGTTTTCTCCGGATAAGGGCTTATCCGGAGAAAATCGGCGCCGCAGCCAGATTTTGGTCAATTTCAGCCCATTATAGGACAGTACAGTATATTTTATATTTTTCTACATTTGTATTATTATTACTGTTATTATTCTATGGTACATCTGTTAAATTTCAGATGTTAAATTTGTCAAAATTTGTCTCCTTAGCCTTTAAATTTCAGATTTTTGATTTGTCAAAATTTGTCTCCTTAGCCGTTAAATTTCAGATTTTCGATTTGTCAAAATTTGTCTCCTTAGCCTATTGTTGCAAAATGCAAGCCCATAGCACCATGAGGGGCAAAAGGCCCAAAATTATTGATGTTGATTTGCTGAGTGATGTATCATCCCCAAAATGCCACTCACCTAAATCCCCAAGAATCGGCCATGCATATTTGAAAAGTAGACACCTTAGGCTTTCCAATGGTCCAAACGGATTGGAAAAACACCACGGTGGCGCCAAGTTACCCCCCTAACACCTTTGCACCATGGTTTGTCAAAAACACTCTTGGGTCCAATAAAAGGGCACTTCCACCTTGTCCCACACCCCCAAACCTGATTGTAAGGCATTGCAGGTGTGGACATGTGTCGTGCAATGTTGTGTGCAAGCCCCATTGTGAGTTTCCGGTCAGTGTGGCCCCGGGCTTGGCCCGGGGCCTTTGGTTTTTTTAAAAATTTCACTTTTCTGTAGACAAATCTATATCCAATAATTTTCGGAGCAGTAGCAGCGCTGCAGCAGCCGAGTGGCAATGCGGCGGGCTCTCGAATGGCCAGCGGCGGTTCGGGCCCCGCCATCCTGCTTTGCGCCAGCCGCCAGCGCCAGCGCACTTAGGAAAATCCTTAGGAAAATCCCACGTTTTTGACTCTGGCGGCTGTTCTGCGGCTGTTCTGGCGCCTCCGCGCCAATTTTCTCCGGATAAGCCCTTATCCGGAGAAAACGCGTTTCTCCGGATGACACTTGCGTAAGTAGAAATAGCGGGAGAAACGATGTGACTCGCTAAACACGCCATGCTACCTTGGTGGGTGTTGGGCCACACCACCCCGATGCCTCCAAGCAGTGCGGCACGTGTTTGAGTCAATGTAAGAGAAGGCATTGTACCATGGCCTATGTGCACGCATACTAATATAGCTTGAACTTCGTTCCGCAGTTGGTGACCATGGAAGGACTAACTAGAGAGCAAGTCGAGATATGTGCCCGTGGGGTAAGGCAAATTAGCCTTGCATGCAACCCCCAAAGTCATGAAGTTAGCGGTTGGGGCTTCGTCACGGTGACTTCATGAACGGGCTCCCCAACTCTCACACCCGGTCCGTGTCGTTCATTTGAGTAAACCTCTACTAACGTCTTTGTTCCCGAGCCGCAAAAGGAACATCGTAAAATTGAACCACATCGTACAATTGAAGCGCCACGCATACAAGGCCGTGTAGACTGCCGCCATGAGCACTCACACATGGGCTACAACTTGGGGGTGAGGGAATACTATTCCCAATGGAACACATAGCTCAGAACACATGACCTATGGATAGTACAACCCGAGATGGACCCAGCCACACAGCCATTTCGCAAGCGCTACAAGCCACGAGCCAAGGAGACACAAGCAAGGTCTCCTGAACGACGCACGAAACACACCGCACCGGACGCACACTAGACAGCTACTAAGCCTCTTCAACAAGGCATCCAAAGGACCCGCACGTATGACTCGCTAAACACGCCATGCTACCTTGGTGGGTGTTGGGCCACACCACCCCGATGCCTCCAAGCAGTGCGGCACGTGTTTGAGTCAATGTAAGAGAAGGCATTGTACCATGGCCTATGTGCACGCATACTAATATAGCTTGAACTTCGTTCCGCAGTTGGTGACCATGGAAGGACTAACTAGAGAGCAAGTCGAGATATGTGCCCGTGGGGTAAGGCAAATTAGCCTTGCATGCAACCCCCAAAGTCATGAAGTTAGCGGTTGGGGCTTCGTCACGGTGACTTCATGAACGGGCTCCCCAACTCTCACACCCGGTCCGTGTCGTTCATTTGAGTAAACCTCTAAGAGTGCTCTTAACTGGGACCTTTGTCTGTTGCCCCCCCTTGCGTGGTGTAGGTGTTGATATGGACACACTCAGCAATCTAATGTGGGAGATGAGTGTCGTCCTCACTCTCCTAATCGCGATTAGGTTCCCCACCTTCCTCTCACCTCCAACTCTCTTGGCATATCATACTGTTTTCTTGCTATGCAAACACAACCTTGGGTTCCGTTCCGTGCCGCTGCGCCAAGTTCCGCTGATCCGTCGTCATTACTGAATTACGCTTAATGAAGTTTTCATGGCCATAGACGACCATTACTTAGTTTATTTTACTTCATTTTAATGATTCTGCTGGGGGTGCGGATTGGCCGTTACTAAATTAACTTTATTTCCACAATATCTTTTCTCATCGACACAAGAGAACCCTAAAAACATGTGCCCACTCATTGTTTGGGATCAACAAAATCTCATATTTTTGGCTACACTCCATTGGCAAGGCAACTAATATTCCCATTGCTTACGTGGAGTACAAAAGCCAATCTCAAAACTGATAACCCTGCACCAGGGTGGGCCCACCGGGACGGGCCCACCGGTGGGCCAGTCATTGGGGTTGTCTTGGGGTACTTGTGTAGAAACTCACTTTCCTTTGCACTTGCTCTTTGGAATGCGTCAATGCGTTTGATCATCGTATCGACGCATCGTATCATTAATTAACATTGAGGAGTGCTTATGGCATGCGAAGAATTGCATTCAATACAAGCCCAACCTTGTGAATACGACCCTGAGTTCAGTGATAGTTCATATCCAACTTCATGGTGAGTGTGTTCATCGTCTCCAAAGACCCATTGTCCAACGCAAGGAAATCCGGTTTTTTGTTTCCTCCCTCCAAAGCGGTGTAAACAAGCAATAGCGCACAGCCCAACCACAAGAGGCCACAAAGGTTCTCCTCCGCATTGGTGGGAGGGGTAGATGAAACACTCCCTATTTCGCTATGGCCTCCCATTGCCCCTTCATCGTGATGTCTTTGATAAACACGACAAAAGGGCGACGTTGGGCCCACGCCGGAAGGCACACGTGAGGCGTAAGACACACGTTATGTGGCCCCATGTTTGTACGTCAGATACATAAACTGGTACGATTGTTGTTGAACACTAATGAACCCACAAGAATGTAAAGCGAATTTGCTCTTTGTCCCACTTTTTGGAATAATTGTGTCCACGTGTTGATTGCTTTGTGGCATGGGTTGTGAGAAACAACATCCTTGTGACGAACCGACATGATGAGCTTCTCGACAACTTTGGGCATGCGTCTGCCTTCATGACATGCGTGTGGAAGCCTAGTTTGTTTTTTGTTAATGCCGAAATGTGACCGTTTTGGAGGCGAGTAGAGTACCCTAAACTTCGGCTATGCGTCCCGAAACAACCTATATTTGATCACGTGTGCTTTCAAAAGTGAATTCAGTCCTTGCGTGACATTGGCTTGTTCCTCATGTCGTGTTTCACAACTTTGGCCGCGTTTTCTCTTGTGCCTCACCACTGACGAGTCATGGGTGAGTTGCTAGTCCCCCGAGGAGTGCTCGTGCTTGCCGTGTTCTTCTCCTTGTGCTTTTGCGAACCAAACAATAGCAACAACTTTTACGGCTAGGTGCGCTCATGGTTGATTACTTGATTCGTAGTGTGTTGGATATGTCGGACGATTGGGTTTTCTTTTGGTCAGACAAGGAGACGTGTAGGGGCAAGTGGAGGGCCAATGTTTTCTCGAATTGGTACGGTTGCCACTTTACGGATCCGATGACGGGCCTTACATTTGCAAATTCCGAACAATACATGATGGCCGGCAAGGTATGCCATCCATTTGCAGGGGAGCGCTCGCATTGCTTTCCCTTTAATTGGTCTATTCGTCAACATTCACAATTCTTAGGCGCAATTGTTCAAGGATTCCGCTACCCTTGACTTGATTATGAAGACACCCGACCCGAGGAAAGTAAAGGCTTTGGGTCGGAAGGTGTGCCTCGAGCCGCATGGCCTCCCACATACCCTGAACCCGCAAGTCATGCGTGTCATCAACCAGCACTGGGGCAATCGCAGGGCCCACTATAGTGGGCCCACTTGAGGCCATGGTCCCATATGATGTGCACACATGTGCCCATACAATACCCATATAATGGTGAGAGACCCTTCTGAAGTGTGTACTTTGTTTTGATTGTTGATCAAGAAGCCGCGTGGATCGCATCGAGCCGTGCTTGCTTCTCCGATTCTCCCAAAGCGACGATGAATGCATGTAACCCTGTGTCTGTGGATCAAGCGGCAGTCATGCGGTGGTCTTGTTGCTTCCTGTGCATAGCACGGGAAACGTTGTTGCGAAGCCATGAAGAAGAAGCCCATTTTGTGGGAAGACAACGGGTTTCCTCCAAAGGTCAACCGAGTTTGTTTTGGGTAGAGCTTCAAAGGAAACTACTTTCTTAGTGTCTATTTTTCTTCCTCATGAAATGAGCGTTGCGTTTGCTCGCGCCGCTTTGCTTTTGCTCGCGCCGCTTTTCTTCCCACGACATACATTTGTGAGTCTTCTTGTTGCCTTTGGTCGTCGTCGTCGTCGTTGTTGTCCTTTTTTGATGCATGGCAACACTGCTGCCTCAAGAATCTTGAATCAGAATAGTTCCTCGAAGGACAGCCATTATATAAACAACGTTCAAACAGTTGTTAGGTGTTGCTCATTTGTTCTTGTCTTTGTTGTGGGTGGGGCTCGTGAAAGTGAATTTCGTTTCCTTCTTTCGGGGGTGGGATGGCCGTGGTTGGAGAGAATTTTGCGGAGATAACATCTCTTGAGTCCGGCTAGCATGTTTGTGGCCATTTGGGTGAGGGAAGACTCACGCACTAGCCACACGCGCATGTTGGCTAGCATGTTCTAACTCTCACAGAATGAGCACCTGTCCCTCCTTTTTGTGTTGCAGGTGGGAAATTTCGATTCAAAGGTTTGGGATGCCAAATGTTTTGACGTGGTTTTGCAAGGGAATAGATTGAAGTTCACCCAAAATCCGAAGCTCAAGGTGTTTTGTGTTTGTCAACTATTGTGCCTATGTTGCACCATTTGGGGAGGGTAGTTTGTGCCATGGTGCACGGTTGACTTCGGTGACCGCAGATCGAGTGCCCTGCCCGCTTGTTGTTCTTTGGATCCGGCACCCTCTAGGGTGCCCCGGCTTAGCTCGGGTGTGTGGTTCGATAATTAATGCTTCGATAGGTCCGAGTAGGAGTTGTGGGATGCATTGGAGCAAGATGCCTTCCGATAGCCCACACCGCTTGATCAACATTGGGAACCCCGTCCATTTGCAAGCTTTTGGGGGTTTGCTAACTAGCCAAGCGGCCCCACCCCTCGACCTTGCGGCCCTTAACAGGGCACGCGAGGGGCCTCCACCCACCCAACCCACACCACACACACACACACTCACACACACACACACACACACACACACACACACACACACACACACACACACACACACACGTTGTAAGCACCCAAATACACACCCTGGCTACCTTTGCTCCCTTCCCCTAGAGTGCACATGGCTTCTGGTTGTGATTAACCGCAGTTGGCCAACATGTCATGCCCCCCCCACCCTCCCAGGCTTGGCTGACGTCTAGTGCAATGGAATACCCACCAGCATGAAATCAAGCACACTAGTTGACATTCAATATTCTTCTCGCACATATTTGCATTTCTACGAATAGCCGCTTGTCCTCGCGGCGATTACAACGACAGCTTAATCCAAGGCACAAGAGCGAGCAAAGCCGCGACGACCAAGGGGGATGGTGCCCTACAATACACCACCGGACTGAGACAGAACAACGGACGACGAAGCGAGGAAGGGGATATCAACACACTGGGGGCAAGTGGCAGAGCCTAAGAGATTGGGTGGTGCCGCGCCAACAGCATGTGTTTTATCCCTGGAGCATAGTTGAGCGGTAAAACGCTTGACTAACAACTCGACGACCTGAGTTCGATTCCCGAACAGGAGAGTTTGCCAGTCTTCGTACTGCAACTGTCGAATAGCCGCTTGTCCTCGCGGCGATTACAACGACAGCTTAATCCAAGGCACAAGAGCGAGCAAAGCCGCGACGACCAAGGGGGATGGTGCCCTACAATACACCACCGGACTGAGACAGAACAACGGACGACGAAGCGAGGAAGGGGATATCAACACACTGGGGGCAAGTGGCAGAGCCTAAGAGATTGGGTGGTGCCGCGCCAACAGCATGTGTTTTATCCCTGGAGCATAGTTGAGCGGTAAAACGCTTGACTAACAACTCGACGACCTGAGTTCGATTCCCGAACAGGAGAGTTTGCCAGTCTTCGTACAAGGCACCTCAACAAAAGGACCGTGTCCCGCTAGGCCAACATGTCCATGGCATTACAATGCTCCATCATGCTTGCACAATGAAAATGCAAATCTTGTTGCCTGCTACTTGATTGAATAATGAGCAGTCTACTCATATGCTCGCTGGCCACCGAGCCCCTTATTCAATGGGAAGGTTGGACAAATATGGCCCATGAATGAATCTTTGTTCCCTTGTTTGTTTGCAAGGGTGGCTTGTGACGCTATCCTCTTTCACTGCAATCGTGCATTTGTGCTGCAGGCGATTCTTCTGGCCACCGGAAAGCGGAAAATTGCAGAGGCATCGCCGTATGACAAGATATGGGGAATCGGGCTGGACGAGCGGACAGCCGTGGGAATGAGCCACACAATGTGGCCCGGGCAGAACTTACTCGGGAAGGTGCTCATGCAACTTCGGGACGAGCTCCGTTGTAGTGATGAGGACAGAGATTCAAGGCCCATGGCACCTGAAGCCCATGGCAGTCCTGCACACCTGGACACAGGTATATGCACGTCACGCGGAACGAGGGCCAACAGTTTGGCCCTTTGCCTTCCCCTTTGTGATGTGGTCAAAGGTCATGTTGGGCAATTCTGTTGGGTGTCGGTTGTAGACCAGGCTTTGGCTTGATGGAGTACACCCTACCCCGGGGAGGGGGTTTGTGGTGGTTGCCTGCCGTTTTCAGTGAGGGGGAGAGCCACTCTACCCCAGTTGGGGAGATGGGTGGGTGGGTTGAGGGGTGGGTGGGTGCGACAAGCAGGGGGGGGGGGGGATTATGCAATCCGCATCATTCTGCATAATTTTGCATATTTTTCCGCATATTTTGGCTCGTTGGCTCTTTGTTAATTGCGCCGAGTATGGTACTGCTTACCATGCTTACCAGGGGGCTGAGGTCAAATTGAGTGAGCCACACAATTGTGTTCCATCCATTCAATCTCAGGGTGACAACTAATGCATGGTCACCACTAGTTCAAGGTCACAACTTCTGCAGCCTGATGGTCAGGGTCACATTTTTGTTGCGCTCCAGTACTTCATGGTCACAATTTCTGCAGCTGGCAGCAATTTGATGGTCAGGGACACATTTTTGTTGCGCTCCAGTAGTTCGAGGTCACAACTTCTGTAGCTGGCACCAATTTGATGGTCAGGGACACATCTTTGTTGCGCTTCAGTAGTTCGAGGTCACAACTTCCGTAGCTGGCAGCAATTGGATGCCCAGGATGCACTGCACTTCTGGGTTTCTCCCCTATTCCTTTTGGACACCATGATTTCACCAACTGAGTTTGAGAACCCCACTTTTGATGCCTCTTTTGATGAGTGTACACGGAAGAAGCGGAAGCGGGGGTTGGGCAAAGGCGGTGTTGCAGCACATTATTGTACAATGTCAATTGCCTCCCTCCCGCATGGCACAATTTCCGGAGGAGCCTTTTGAGGAACGCTTGGGTTCACTCAACCAATCAATCATGTGGTGTTTGGCCTGTGGAAAACCCGCAAGGTTTGGTTGAATGGTGGGAGACCCGGCAACCTTCTGCATTTAGGGATTCAGTTCTGTTTCTCATTTTGCTCCCCACTTTGAGTGGAGCAGGGGAGCAATTTTTTTTCGACGGCAGCTACAGTCACAAATGCACAGCATGCCTTGAGTGACCATTTGCGACGCATGCGTTTCATGGCAAGAGTTCAATGGTGATATTGAAGAGCGTTTGGTTGAGGAATTTTGGTGCTTGCCATTGGCTGTTTGATGAATGCACATGGGACCACTTCCAAAACCCCTGGCCTTGACAGCACACATGGCACTGTGGCACATTCACATCCCTTCGGGGGGCTGCCATTGCGTGCCGTGACTAAAGCTGCGGTCTTTTTGCCTTTACACATTTTCGAAAAAGGCTTGGAACCCCCATGGTGCCGCTTCGTTCAGCTTATGGCAGCAAAAAATGATCGCACATATTTTTCGCATTTTTTCGCATATTTTCGCATATTTTGATTTTCCGTTCAATCGCATAAGCCCCCCCCCCCCTAGACAAGGGTCTTGTTCTTGATTCCAGCGCCGTATGTAAGTAGTTACCCCATGGGCACTTTCTGGTTGGCTGGTGAGCAGTCTATTCCAGGGCCCCAATGTAAGCTCCAGCATCAAAGCATGCGGGCACTAAGTCTGCTATGTTTTGCATCCTCAGTGTTGGCTTGTTTCAGATTAATTCTACCTTCGTCATTCCTGCCATTTGGTTTCTGCATTTCGATCTCATTCCCCGTTTTGATTCGTGGGGCTTGAGATTGGGTATTGAATTTTTGGAGGTTAATCATTTCATGTGGGGGTAAGCCAAGAGGGGATGGGTGGTCTAAGGTGAACAAGGCCTTGTTGGTCCTACTTTCAAGGCGCCATAGGCGCCGGAGGAAAGGTTGCATGATATTTTGCATGTTAGGGGTTAGTGGGTGAGTCATTGTCTGCCTGCCCCTGGGGGTAGGTCACGTGCTGTCAATCAAGCCACCAATTGGCTGCCTCTTTCATTTCAGCCTCCCCCCCCCCACTCTGCCACCTATGGTGTCAGGTTGCGTTGGGCAACTCCGTGGGGCGGGTGATGTAGGTCGGGTGCATTAGGTGTGTGGGTGGTGGTGGGGTGGCCTGTTTCCCACTCTTTGAACTCACTGCACGATACCATGGGGGGGATTTCGCTAGGGGAGAATTTCGCGGGGAAAATTTTGCCGCTAAGAAAGATGGCAACAGTTTCACCTGGTGAAAAATTGGCGTAACAGCTCCATCCTTCACCACAGCTTTAGGCATTGTGTTTCCTGAGAAGGAACGGGCGCGATTACGAATGGAGATGAAACTACGCAAGAAACGGTTGGCTCAGGCAGGTTCGTAGGCGCGCTTGCCTCCTGTTGGAAAACACAATTCTGGGACCATGTTGTAGCAAAACACTAGGGGGTGGCGGTGATTGGAGCGATCCTAGAAAAAAAAACTTTGATAATGTTTCAGAGTCAACGCAACCCAAGCGGGGGTGGGGGGTAGCGGCACATACACAACATCAGCAGCGACAATAGCAACCACCACAAGAGCAGGGGAGGTGGGAAAAAGGTTTCCAGGGAGGGGGGGTTAGTTTGAGCCCCCTTACGCCCCCCCCCAAGGGGGGGGGGGTTGGAAAAGGGGCTCCCGTGACAGAACTGATGTCAAAGCAAAATTTTTATATGTATCCCGCCGGTCCCTATGGGGCATAAAAGGGGCACGGGCAGGGCCTAGGGGGGCAGTTCCCCTATTGCGCTCAACCGTGATGTCATTTAAAGCCATGTTTTGCATGTGTTACACCCTTTTTTGGAGGATCCAAAGAGGGGAGGGGGGAAAAGAAAAAACTGATCATCGGGGGCGCCCGGGGCTCCTGGTCAGGAGCCGCGAGGCCCAACCCCCAACCCCCAGCGAAATACACACTCAGACCCCCCCCCCTCCCTCGGGGGCTAAAAGGTTGCCACGACGTCTCCTTTCCTGACACCTATCGAGAAGGCAGAAAATGCCTCTGATTCTAAATCAGATTTGGTTTGTTTAGTATGTCTCAATGGTGACATGGCTGAGGATAATGATATCCTCATATGTGATGGTGACCATAGTAAGACTATTGGATATCACCAAAAATGTTGTGTTCCACCAGCCTGTCAAGTTCCTAACCGTTCTTGGTTGTGTCCCGCATGTACCTCCGACAGGTCTGACATTGATTCTCGTGTGCTGGATGCAGATTATGCCACTTCAACCCTTGCTGCATCCCCTGCCTCCCGTCACGAGCCGCTAAAAACAAGCCACCCCCCCCCCCCGCAATAGGGCTCCCATGACGGGGACCTCCAAACAACTCCCAACCCCCCCCCCGGGGGGAGGGGGGCTCCGTGACAAACACTAAAAATCACCCCCTTGCCCCCCCCCCCCCACTGCCACCAGTTCAAATGTGGTATTTATGTCCGGTCAATTCCGGCTGCATCTCATCCCACAAAAATTTAATAGGCAGCGCCTTGGCCTCCTTTTGGCAGTGAAAATGCATCATCTGAGGAATCGGGCGCATCAGAAATGGAAGGTGAATCAGAAGTAGACTCATCATCAGAGTCTGAGCTGGAGCCTCCCCGCAAACCTTCCCCCCCCCCCAGCAATGGCGGCACGGGCAACAACAGCAACAACAACCACAACAACAACAACAACAACAACAACAACCACAACAACAACAACAACAACAACAACAACAACATCAACAACAACAAGAACAAGAACAATAACCGCCATAGCAACGACAATGGTAACAAGAACAACGACAACAACAACAAGAGTAGTAGCTGCAACAAATTCAACACCACCACCACCACCACCACCACCACCAACAATCGCAACCAATGTCGACCACATGAAAAACCACGTCCCCACCTTGCCCGAGCGTGGGGACGGTCAAATCTAGTTGCATAGACCAAGTCCTCACGTTGCCCAAGGGTGGGGGTTATCAAATCCACTTGCACAGACCAAGTTCCCACCTTGCCCAAGGGTGGGGATTGTCAAATAGATTCGCGTGCGCACACACATACTCACAGTGCATGCGTGCAAAAATAATCCAAACAATAAAGTTTATCAACAACTGGAAAACTGATGCCGCATAAACCTGCAGAATAAATAGGAGAATACCCTCCCCAAGCGTGAGGTGCAACAATGTGTGTGTGTGTGTGTGTGTGTGTGTGTGCTAAGCAACAGTGGTCTTGTCGTTTGGTTCCTGCACAAGTGTGTGTGTGTGTGTGTGTGTCTGTGTGTGTGTGTGTGTGTGTGTGTGGGTGTGTGGGTGGGTAGGTGTGGGTATGTTGGAGGGCCATGGGTACACGCTAGAAAATACAATGTCGTTCTAACCGCCATACAAGAAACAAGATTAGCCTCATACCCCCCCCCCCAAATGGAAGTACTGCAACAACATCGTATATAGGGGGTCTCCATGCAAGAATTGTGCTCGTCAATTGAGCCCTGTAAGTCAAAGCGGAGCGACGGTTGGTGATACCACCGGAAAAGGGTTGGTGGGCGGGCCAACGTTGTCGGGGGGCCTCCAATGTGTGGACGCTAGTGAGCTTCGCGCGGGGATGAACGGAGGAGAAGGATCGAAGTGGGAAGGGGGAATGTGTGCCCCGCAGGTGAGGGGCCCGTAGGGGGTACATCACGGCAGAGATGGTGTGGTTGTCCGTCTTCGTAGACACATTGGCGGGGATTACGGTCACATGATATGCTACCTCCCCTAGAAGAAGCCTCAAGAGCCCCATGGGCACAAGTCCGAGGTCCTTACCCCCCTTGCAGACCCTAGACTCAGCCCACCCCGCCCACTACATGTTGGGTGGCGAGGAAGACCACGGCAATCCAAGTTGTTTCTAAAGGGGCCGTCTACGGCATCTTCTCAAATGTTTCCATGATAAAGGTCCGAGCCTGCAGCGGAACCACGTGCCAGCATAGCCGTTGGAGAGCTTGGTCTTGATGTGTTGTTGAAAAGGTCTGAACGTTGAGCCGAAGCGCATGGCGTCAAGGACGAGCGATGGTTGGTGCTGTCTACCGGAAGAGGGTGGGTGGGTGGGCGGGCGTTGTGGGGGGGCCTCCAATGCTTGGAGGCTAGCAAGCTTCAGGTGGGGACGAACGAGGGAGAATTATCATCGTGGGAAGGGGGAATATGTGCCTAGCAAGTGAGGGCCCATGCGCGTGTACGCAAGGGCGGAGATGGTGCGGTTGTCCGTCTTCGCTGGCGCACTAGAGGGGATTACAGGCACATGATATGCTGCCTACCCCGGAATAAGCGTTGGCAACCCCAAGCGCAGACCTCAAAGGTCCTCGGCCCTTGGGAGATCCTACACTTAGCCCACCCCGCCCACCGCAGCGGAGGGCTGGTCCTTGGCGAACTCTAACAAAGTGCATGGCAATGGCCAGGTGCTAGCATCCAACTCACAGTCGGTGGCCTCCTGTTTGGCCCGAGTTGCGGGTCCCGGTAATACGGTTCCAAGAGTCAGAGGTCCCTTAGAAACAGGTTGAAGGGTGTTGAGAATTTGTGGGTCAATGGTCCCGAGCCATGGCTTTGTTTTGAATATGCCACCGTAGATATGCATCGGTGCACTGCACTCCCCTTTGGTCACTGTTCACAACTAGTTCTGCTCACAAACCAGATCTGTGGTGTGGGTTAGTAAGGCACAAGTATGTGACATGCGAATTGATCAACCGACCCAGATTTGTGATGACACCTGAATGTGTGATGTGTGACTTAGAAAAGATCTACTAAAGTGTGGTGTTTGACTCAAAAGAATCCAGGCGCCCATGCACCAGGGCTGCAGGGGAGTGGACGCCATGGCGTCAGTGGCAGCGATTGTGAGCAGCGGGGCAGACACAGCATTGTCGCCTCCAAAACTGTCCCCCACACACCACCCCATCCCACACGCACCCTGTTTCTGCAAAACCAACGTCGACCAATAACAATAGCAGCAGGTCACACAAAAGATATGAAACTGGACACATAGTATCCTTCGTGGAACCCCCCCCGCCTGGTGGGCCAATGCAGCGGCTTGGTGGTCTTTGTAAGTAGCGAAAAGTCGATGGACGGCCAACTGCCAGGAGAGCTCAAGGGTTTGTCCCAAAGGCACCCCCCCCCCCCCCCGGATGGTGAGCGCCAGGCAGCGTTGGGGCCTACGTACCCATTTCGGGGATTGTTTGGTCCTGGTTGCGCAAGAGAGTCTGGTAGGGTCGTTGAACAGAATGAAACATGCGTTGCGCTGATGCATCCATTCTCCATTTCATCATCTCTTCTATGAGGAGGTTTGATGCAGAGTCCACATGGTACCCCTTCGATGATGGCCCCATGATTGTGGCCGAGATGGGTCCTCCTACTGGACTCTAGTAAAACACCGTCGGCGCGTGCAAGCAAAGAGGAGGAGGTAAAGAATTGAACACTGCTCTTAAATGTCAAGGCAAGACACAACCCCTGCAGAGAGCACCCCAAAGATTATCACCTGGTGGCTAGCTTGGGATGGTCTTTCACGTTTCTTTCAACGGAATGCATGCGCCACAACAGCGGAGGTGGAGGGGGCTATTGCGTTGATTCATTGCCGGGTAAACATGTGAGTTGTATGCATATCCATGTACTGTCAATACCCATTGTGGTTTGCCGTGCTCCCACCTCTCGCACAGCAGGCTATTTACTTGCTTCTCCTTCCATAGCGAAAGGCGCCTGGGGCCAGCATCAGACTTATTACAAGTGTCAGGCAGAGGGACTGCGTTTCGTTAGGAATCAGCCCCGTACCTTGTGCCACTCAGTAGTATCTGATGCTCTAGCACCCGGAATTGAGTAGGCACCAACCGCGTCCCATGTCCGACTGAGTAAGACCTAGCTCCTTCTGATCACCTGAAATCTGGTGGCAAGTCTGCAACATCAGCTGCGATTTGCGAGTTTCACTGTCCGACACGAAGCTCTGCTGCTGTTGGTGTCTGTTGCAGGCGCCTGCAAGTATCGGTGCACCAATTTCTGTCACATGTGCGGGGCACCGCACAAGTCCGCGACCGCCAAGTTTTGCGTGGTATGCGGGGAACCGCGGGTCTAACGGCGAGTGAAATCCTGGTCCATGGGCATCCCTCCCCAGCTGCTCAGGTATGTGCATTGCTTCAGGTGCCCAACATAGCAGAAGGATGAGGATAGAAAGGTTGGGGGCTGAGCCTGGAGGATAGCTGCACTGGTATCCAAATGGCGAGACTGGACGAACGTTCCGGGCCCAGTTGGGAATGGAAGGATTGAGCAGGAGTGATGTTTTGCAGTTCAAAATGCATTGATTTGGTATTAATTGCATTGCGTGGCGCTTGTGTGATTGGGGTTTACGAAGTTGTTGATTTTGCTTTCATTGTGTTGCTTTTTTTTTTTGAGCCTCCTGTATGAGAGTCACCAATGTGTACAAGCACCATGGAATGCTAAAAGCTATGGTGTGAACCGATTATGGTATGTGCATTGATTCAGGTGCCCAACATAGCAGGTGGATGATGGTGGTTACTGGCGGTTGGAAAAGCGTTTGGCAGGCAATTGGTGCCAGGTACAAATCAGTTGGAGGCAAGCACAAACTTGCCCAGCACGGCACCTCTTGTCAGTGGTTCGGGCGGGGCACCGGCGCCCAGGAGATCGCGGAGACGAGGCAGGGATTGACTGGAGTTATACCAATCCTAAGCCGCTGGATGCGATATGACTTGTTTGGCTACGCCCCCGTTGAGGAGGGGCCGTTTGATGTTTCTGGACGACGAGCCCAAATGTTGCAGCTGTTTGGTCCCCGAGGGTCTTTGAAAAGGTGTGAAAGTGGGTTCTAAAGACGGGTCACAAGTTGTCAACTGCCCTTTGGGAGGGTTGATGGTTCCGCACCAGAGCAACCCACTGCGGCCCCATCCGATTAGTGCAGTGCACAGTTCACGATGCAGTGTGCAGTTTGCAGGCTGTTGCAACGTGGCTGGCACCCTTTTGCATCCCGCATTGGCCAGTGCGTGTGGTGCGATCAGGATTGTGGAGTGGGCGTATTGGTTAAGAGATCTTGGCTACGACGTAAAAGCATGCCCACTGCCTCAATTACACATCACAACACAGCATCCTAAAATGCCAGCCACAGTCAACAGGAATCCATCACACTCCATGCAACAACATCATATAAGCTGCTGCTGGGCGTGCAACACGGCACTGCATTGTATGCCTGCCTGTATACCCCTGCCACACCACACCATCCATGGCTTGCAGATCGATTTTGTTGCCCAGTTTTCTTTTCAGTCGGCCCCAATACAGGCCGTTCATGAGGGCGTTTGGTCATATCTCCACTGAAATTCAGAAGTGGGGGCACTATCTCAAGCCACTATTCCCATCTTTGATGGGCCCTGCCTTTTTGGGGGTGGGGGGATCTTCCTTGCCAGATCCTCGTTGCTGTACGTCATCTCTCAGCCTGCATGACACCTACACCCGAGGTCCGTGGTTCGGTAGACCCGCAGAAAGCGGATGCGATTCTCGTTAAGCGCGCTGATTTGATGGACCTTCTGGGGGCTGGTTGACATCCACTTCTCTGACCACACAACGGCGATTGGTTAGGACTGACTTGAACCCTTGTTCACCTCCCCCCCCATGGGGGGCTTTTAATTTGGGGGCCGGGGAATGGGGCCCCGCCCCCCTCTAAAAGCAGTCCTTATGCCATTATATACGACCCGCGCGCTGAAACAAAACATACCTCAAAAGTGTACGATGCAGCCCCTCTAAATGACCGCCTCGGAGAGCTGATTTGCGCCGTCATATTTGTTTTGATCAATCATGGCTGTTTTGCAAAGTTAGGACCTTTACAAGGTTTTAACTTCTTTAGCAGCATCCACTAATTCCATATAAGCTAGGGATGCGATTTAAAGGTGCGCTAGCAAAGTTGAGGTGCCGAACAACACTATATATGAGCCACAGGCCCCAAATCCCAAGAAATCCATTTCCCATATTATTTATTTGCTGTGCACGCGTGCGTTTCGCAGTCGCCGGCATTTGCGATCGTTCATTTTGACTGTCCAAAGTGAAATCGGGCTACAGTGCACAAAATTTGGATCTAAGACCACGTTTATAAATGATTCTAAAAGGTGCGTCTTCCTGATTAATTGAAAAACCGCCGTCATCTTTTTTAGCACTGTCTTTCGATTTGACGGTTTTCAGCGCACGCAGCCGCCTTTTTAAGCTCAAAAATGAAAAGAGCACCCCCAAATTGACCAAAATTGCCATTAATTTCGTCCAAATCCGATACAATAGGCCCAAGTTATGAATATGTCAATTTTATGCTACTTGCACCCTGTGTGGCTAATCTTGCCAAATGCACCCTCCGTGTCCTTGCGGTGCTAGCTTAAACACAAGGCAAAGGAGTGTTTTTACTCTTGTTTGTCACCGCCCGGCTCCGTTTCTATCATAGAAAGGTGACCCGAAAATGGCTAAAAGCGTAATAAGGCTTTTCTTTTGATGGTGCCTAGCACCAGCAAAGGAAAAGCCACACCAAGCACGAAAGACGAAGGATTCTTTTAATCTTACTTTTCCACACCCTCCACAACATATCATGTATCATTGCTTCATTGAAATTTCCTCAACATGCTCATCGTTCTTTGTTATGAATACCTGATCATGCACGTGCATATTGTGCAATCTGACTTCCGCGTCCGACAGATACCCTTCCGAGGCGATCGCAGCCCGCACATTGCCCTTCCCCATCTCGTGGAACCCCCCTCCGCTTGTTGATACCGATGTGACCCGTGCCCTGGAGCACGCAATAGAAGGCGGTTCAGGGTGCAGCCAGGGTGCGGTTGATGTGTATCAGGCTGCAAGCCGTCCCTGTTCATCATTGGGCATTATTTTGTGGGCATCGAGGCAGCATGCAGCCTGCACAGCATTGAGAAAATCAGCACCGAAAGGGTCAAGAATTGGCCATTGGGTCATTGTGGATGAAACAGAAGGGCCTGCGAGTGGCTGAAGACGAGGTTGCGGGGCACCTGGTCATAACGCTACGGAAAAGGGTTCTTGCAGATGCAGACTCTGGACCTCTTTGGTGAACAGGGCGAAGGGGTTGTCTTGACCCTCATTGACCTCATGCAACCTTTTCTAACCCAACCCGAACGCGAATCCTAGCCCTCAGTATCCCAACTTACCATGTCTCGTACAACCGCTAGTACTGTGGGCAGTGGTGACCAGAAGCGGTTGGGGTTGGGGTCAATTTTCGTTCACCCATACATGAGGGCAATTGTGACTGGTGATTCATATGGCGGCATCTCGAAGCATCTGGAGCGTTGCGCTCCCCCGCCCCTCCGAATCCTGGCACAATGGGGTGGGCAGAGGGGCATAGGATGGGGGATGTTCTGGCCCCCAATCATGGGACGAGGGGGCTGACTCCGTCTGTGGGAATCCAACCTCCGTGGCAAGAAGTCTCTTCAGCTGAAATCAACTGCTGTTTGGTACATCTCAGGAAGGGCCCACATGAAGCCAAAGTACGATACACGAGTGTAGATTCGGGGGGTGCCTGCAATCGTCGCTCATTATGGGCTCTATGCCATACTAACGAGAAGTACTGGAACATGTTCTCATTGCCGCAACTGATCCAAAAAGGGGTCTCAGGTTTAGCAAGCCGCGTGGCTAAGATTGGCCTCTACCGAATTTGAGACCGCGTGGAATTGTAAAAGCTGCCAGCATTCGAGCATTTGACGAATGGCATTTGCATTAGCGTTCTCGTATGTTCGGGTGCACCGACGCAATCCAGTTCCAGATCTCTGAGGAAAGCCCAAGGGAAAGTGCGTCGATGCAGTATGTCGCACCCATAGCGTTGCCCCATGTCGCCCGGTGGTCGTTGTGCACAAAACGGCGATAGTATTTGCATCGATTTCAGCGATTGTGCCCGTTTCGCAAAGGCCTCGCCTGAAAATTTGCAAGTGTAAATTTGAGACGGCTTTGCTCATCTGTTGCGTGCTTCCCGCACACCGCTGTTGGGATGGCTGATGCATCGAAATTGGTGCGCCGCCGTGGTCTGGGTCAAGGTGTCTCCGTTGGGGGGACCGAGTTCCAACCCTTTCCCAAGTTCGCCTGACGGGGTGCACTAGC
This sequence comes from Eutreptiella sp. 'Long Island Sound 2002', assembly GCA_964036045.1. Classification (NCBI taxonomy): domain Eukaryota; phylum Euglenozoa; class Euglenophyceae; order Eutreptiales; family Eutreptiaceae; genus Eutreptiella; species Eutreptiella sp. 'Long Island Sound 2002'. The sequence continues at coordinate 25,512,787 of OZ038398.1, read as the reverse complement.
TGAGTCGAAGCTCGTTCACCGTGTCGCCATATTGCCTGAGAGCATCATGGTGTTGCTGCATGTGTTTTGCAGATGTATGGCGCATAGTGTGGTCCGTGGAATCCGGTCTGTAACCTCTTTGAACAGCCAAATCTGGTTTTTGCCCCTGATCATCTTTGCAAGATGACCGGTTTTGGTGGTTTACAATGAAACGGCTTTTCCATCTGTTTCTTCAGAAGTAACTGATATTTTCTGGTTGATGATTTTGCACTAGACAGGATAGGGCCATTGCCGCCTGTACTCCCTCCCACCTGCCACTCGTGTGCCTCCCCTCCTGGTCCGCCCACCCGGACCTCTACTCCCACCTGCCCGATCGCAAATGGACACCAGTAAAGCGAACCCCTGAGCGCAGGAGCAGGAGGGGGGCTGGTGTGATGGGGAGATCAGCCCATCAAGCAGACGTGCAAGGTGGAGTGCAGTCCTCCGGGCAGTCCTGGCCTTTCTGGTCTCGGCGTTGGAGTACATCTAGTAGACCATGGTGCTGGGCCCGGACCACCTGAGGTGCATATGGCGGCCGTTGCGATGGGGTCTTTACGCAGGCTGTCCCCCACAGTATGCTGTGGACACCACTGACGGTGGCGGCTTTGGGGAGCCCCACCAGGCCTTTCCTTAGTGCAGCGTACACTACTCCCTTGGGGTCTAGGGCAAAAGAAAGCTCGTGCACCTCAAATGGGCCACCAATTTGACCCCCCATCCAAAACGCCATTTTTCTTGAGAGGAATAATTTTTTGGTTTCGGGTGGGTGGGTGCTTCGGCCAGGGTGAGTAACCACCCATCCCATCCCTGTGGCAAAGCCAGCCCTGTGCCCATCCTCTGCGGTCTCATTAGGGTACAACAAGTGCTGAGGTTCTCCAGGGCCATGGATTCATTGTTTGGGGAGACATGTCCGTTGCGGGTTCTGGACGTCCACAGCCTGGGCTGAGGGTGGCAGAACTAGAGGCCCCAATGGCCCCACTCTAAGCGTGCACACCAGCCCTATGTTATCACACATCCCTGCCCCTGCTCCCTTTTCATGGTGTCCTCGTGCCAAGCACCATGTGTGCTGTATGGAGTGCGCACATCAGTCCTCCTCCCTCAGCTCCTCACCATGCACCCACGTTAGTAGCAGGCAGGCACATACAACCAGACAGACACAGGCGAGGACAATTCACATCAATCTCATCGATGCATGGGTCTATCTAGTGATCTACTGTGTCTACAAGGCTCATGCTGGGATGCTGCCTGGTTGCCGGCAACCCGGAGGTACTGTGCTACTATCCCCAAGCTGTCTCCAACATTGACGCGCCAAAGCCCACCAGAGAGCGATATGCACAGAGCTAAGCATAACAAAAAGGTGCCAACTGCAGGGTACCGATCTATGGAAGAGGTGTTGTGTTGTGTTGTGTTTTGTTGTGTTATGTTCTGTTGTGTTGTACCTTTCTCCCGTTTAGGTTGGCCCCGATACGGCAAGGGATATGTAGCCATTGGATTATTTGGCCCAGCCTTGATGCGGCAGGGGATATGTAGCCATTGCCGTGCTTCTTTCGTGAGATGTGAGGCACGTCCCCCATACAAGTCGCTTGCGGCTAGGGGATTTAGTACCATAGCAAAATGTAGGGGAAAGTTGAAGGCAAAGCACAACAACCTCTTGTGTCGTCTTATGTGGGGTGCTGTGTCGTTGGGCCATTTTGGAAAGGGGTAAAAATTAGGACGTTCTGGGTGTATTTTCTGCGCAGTGCAAGTAATCCCCCTAGATGTGCTTGAAGACAAGGCCTAGCTCTTCTTCGTGGGCTCGCTGGTCAACGAGCTGTCTGAGGTCATGGATGAGGCGGAAGCCTGCCTGTGTACAACCACAAAGCCGCGGCAGCTGCCAAAACCACTTGTGCCGCCTGCCATGCATTGCCTCCCTAACAAGGGCATGACTAGTTGTGGCGACCCTGTGGTGACACTGGAACTATTAGCAGCTGGCCAATGCCACAAAGCAAACACATTACAAGTGCCGTGCACACACTGCATCAGGTCCTCCACCATAGGAAGGGGCACGTAAATGGGAAGCCTTCACCACCCTGGGGCCCTGAAGCCTCTCCTGCAAAGCTAGGGCACTCAAAGCCGGAGGATTCAAGCATGAGGACACTGGCGAGTGGTCACTTATGGTAATAGCTGGACCTGCAGGGCTAGAAGGGGATTCCCATCTTAGATGCTGTCCTCCCTTCCTGGCCAGTGGCCCCGTAGTATGCCTAGGCAGGTGCCCTGTGGCATGCTGGCACGTTCACGGGGACAACCACAGAAAATTGCGCCCCACCTTGAGCAGCCAACAGTTAACTTTGACAAGCCTTTGTCCTCTGTTCCTATGGAGACACCAGCACCTTGTGTAGCCTTGGCATCTCCACCCCAGTAGTTGCGCAAAAGGACCAAGACCATGAGTGTGGCTTGTGTGCCCTAGTTGGGGGTGGGCAATCACACTGGGTCAAGGCCCATTGAGCTCTCATTTGTTAGCCTTTGAGCTCTCATTTGTGTGCCTGTGAGCCTCAACATCGACCACTACATCCCAAAGCCCAAAATAGATCCTCCTCCTGGTCTGCCTATTTGCATTCCCATCACCCACCCGTAACAGGCCAGCCAGGGCCCCAGCCCCTGTGGGGCTGTGGGGATTCTTGGGATTGGGGGTGAAGGCTCTGGGGATGCGGAGGAGAATCCAGGTGGGTTTTGTAGGTTCATAAACCCATGTCGAGTCACAGGGGGTTGTTCTGGACCCTGTATGGAAGTGCGTGTGATACTGCCGGGTTTGGGGGGTGGCATGGCCAGCAATGCGGCGTTTCAGTGGCCAACCTGCCAAGCCAAAGTTCCCTGCATTCCGGCCAGCGGTTCAGGTGCTGAGATACTGAGAGACATCAGTTGTCAGTATCGACAGCCAGTTCTGGTCTTTAGTATTCATGTTTACTGCCATTGGAATAAGCATAAGGAGGATGATTAGGCAGCAGGGAGAATGGTTTCCCCTCCGGCCTGCAACAGGAAGGTTTTTTTTGATTTCCTGATACTCCTTGTACGAGATGATTGTTATGGTGTCGGGGGAAACGGGTGCCCTGGAGTAAGAGACCCTGGCGCCCTTTCCATCCTAATCCGTGAAGCACCCATCTGGATAAAAAGCACAGATCGTGAGGCGTAGAGAAAACAACCAGTACAGTTTTTTCCATTTTCTTTGCTGCGGTATTGTTGGCCTTGTCGGTTGAGGTGGGCATCAAGTCGAGGGAGCGAAGTCCCTGCAATCAGCGCATTAATTTCAGCGCTTTGCATGCTTTCTATTGGACCTTTTTTTCGTGTCTTTGCCCCGTTCCCCTGATCAGGCAGTACTGCTGATGACAGAGCACATCACATTGATACACCCATTGTTTCATGATGCAAACATGGAGAAAGCTGATTCAATGCACAACACAATGCTTGCAACATTTTTTGCTGAACGTGCGGTCTCAAAGAGTGTTTGAGCATGTGCATGTCAGCCCTGTCAGCACTACACACAAGGACGGTGCACTACGATGGACAAAATCTGACCAAATCATTGCCGTGTAGTATGTGTAATGCAGCCTGTTAAACCTTTGTGTGCAGTGGTGACCAGCCCCCCTTGGGGAATGGGGGAGGGGGCGTCGTTTGGCAACGGGGAAGGGGGGGGGGGTAATGAGGTCTCACAGGCTAGAGCCCACGAGAGCCTAGCACATAGGCACATGTTGTGCGACAGTCTGTCATGGCCGTTGGGGTTGCATGAACACCCCGTCTCCTTTGCCCAACTCCTTCCCACTCGCCGTCTCGAGATTCGCCATGTCGCCGAGGGGCACTCACTGCAGGCACGCCACCCAACCCGGCCTCTCTGCCTGCCACCCCATGGCCCCTCCGGACCGCAGCCCCCAAAGGCATCCTCTCATCCTCTTCCTGGCGTGCGCGGTCCTGGGGGCCTGTGCCCTCTGGACGTTCGGGGGCTCCGCCATCCCCCAACTCCTCGCGTCTGCGCCTGCCACGGCGGCATCTTCCGTCGTGCGCCATGGCAGTGCGGCGGGGGTGCGGCGGCCTCTTGTGCGAGCCCCCGGCGTCGCCGCGCCTTCCACGTCTGCCGCCATGCGCCGCCACGCAGTCCCCCACGCCCCAGGGGTACACCGGGGGCTGCCCGGGGCCTCACAGTCACCGCACCTTCCGGGCCCGGCACTTCTGGGCCTTGCATTCATCGCCGGGTCCTTCGTCCTGGGGGTTGTGGCCCAGACCTACGCCGCACTGCGCCCACGACGCGGGGCGGACGAGGAGGAGGGCGTCCTGCGCTGTGCCGCCCTGTCGCTGTCGGAACAGCGCGCGCACGCCGGGTCCGGCCCTTGTCTCCGGCCTTGCCCACTGCTGCTGCTTCTGCCACTGCCCCCCACCACTGCTGCCTGCTGCCTGTCTGTCAGTGCGGGCTGCCACGTGCCGCCTGCCGCCTGCCGTTCGGTTGTGGCCGCGCGGCCGGCCACTGGGTGTTCATTCCTGGCCGATGCGGCCTGCCGCCGTGGCGTGGACAGCTGGTGGGACGCAAAGCTTTGGCAAACGTTGGCGCAATACCCCACAATTCGAATGGGATTTGGGTGCTCTGTGCCCCTGTGCCTGCCCTGTGCGTAGTTCCCCCCCGCCACACACACCGGCAGGGCCAGGGGCAGGGGTAGTGACGGGGGCAGTGGGGCGGCTGCAAACAGGCGGTAGGCAGCGTCCAGCCCCGACAGCCCGGCGACAGGCCGCAGCAGTGAGCAATGCCAGGCACCACCGGCGAACGGGCGGCAGGCCGCACGGGATGGGCCAAGCGCCGGGCGGCAGGAGACAGCAACCGGCTCCGCACGCCAAGGCGGCAAGCGACCGGCCACCGCAGCCGGCAACGAGCACAGGGCGGTGGGGAGGGCGGGGCAGCAACGAGTGGAACTTTGTCCGGCGGCCCATTGAGCGGAGATGCATCAACCGGAGATTGCAGTGAGGCTGCGTGAAGGCAGGCGCGGCTGGAGCATATTGCCCAGTCTCCACCCAGACCTCGCCAGAGCTGACCTTGACCAGCCAAAGCAAGTCACACAAAAGACATGGCATTGGACTGTGCTTCTACTGCAAACCACATCTGCCTTCATTCCGCCCCCCCCCCCCCTCCCTTTCCACAAAACTACCCCCCGACACTCACTACTGTTTGCCACAGCCAACGCCGACCCTGAGCACACAGACGTCTGTTGTGTCTGGAGTCTGGGTGCCTGCCCCCTCGAGTGTCACCACTGCCAGCCTGAGCCTGTTGCCTCCTGCCCCGGGCAGCCCACCTCCTGCGTGCGTGCAGCTGCTGCACCCCTTGCACAGGTGCCGGCCCTTCCCGGCCCAGACCACACTGGTGATGGCCAGCAGCTCAGGGGAGGCGACAAAGGGGGCGCCCGGGTCCGACGATCCAGCCGTCGTCACTATGAGCCCTCCGGAGGATGTGGCAGTGGGGGCCCTTGCTGGCGTCCTCGGGGTGTCTGCTATCATGCCCATCCAGACCTACAAGTTCTGTATCCAGTCCGGACGCGCGCTCCCCACCGCTCTCCCAGAGTTTTACCGGGGGCTGCCAGTCCAGGCCGCTGCCGTGGCCCCGATCGCGGCAGTGCAGATGGTGGCGTACGGGACTCTGCAAAAGGTCATCAGCGGGGCCTCGCCGTTCAGTGCCAAGCTCAAACGGGAGCTGACGACGGCGGAGGAGCTGCTGGCGTCGTTGGGGGCGGGGCTGGTGTGCGCGACCATTCTCTCCCCTGTTGACCTACTGACGATCCAACAACAGCGGCTCGGGTTGGACCTGATGGACTGCTTCAACTACATCCTGCAGGTACCCCACGCTCCAGTAGAGACTCCGGCTCTGAGTGGTTCTAGCGCCTGACTCCTGAAGTCAGGATCGTAGCATCCAACCCTAGGTAGGGCACAGCTACTTGACCTTCGCCGTGTGTAAGCCCGAGGTCCTGAACGCCTGCCCGAAAGCACACGCAGAGGCCATGGGTCCGAACCTGTGGCTTGACACTGACGATGGTGACTGGACAATATGCTCCTCTGCCGCCAAATCCACAAAGTTTATGAGAAGATGATCGAAGAATGGAGAGATTGAGAATATGAAGCAAGATGGCCCCCCAAAACTGTTGGTGAGTGGTCACTAGCCCCCCCCCCCCCCCGCCTTGCCCCTCATTCATGTCAAAATGATTGGATCCTCGTGGGGATTTTGAATATGCCAATAAAAGACCAACCCCACAACCTTGTGGGACCCCCCCCCTCACACTTGGGTCCACATGTACATAAAAATGAACCTCCCAAAGCACCCAACGAGCCATAGTGTTATGGCCAGCCCCACTGTGTGCTGATCCCCATGGGTTTACGTTTTGGAGTCGGGATGGGGCTAGGGAGGTGGGGTTTGGGTACCCACTATGGGGTAGATTGCGCACAGCGCGCACACAGTGGGCACACAGTGGTCTCAATGGGAACGTGTTGATACACCAAGTATCTTTTTTGTGGCCCCATGTACTGCAGCCAGCCATGGACACACATAGCTTGGGCATGATGTTGACAGTCGAGTCATCATTTTTTGCTGTAACGGTGAGTACGAACAAAAATTGTGTTGGTCAGTACTCAAAAAACTTAGTACCCGCCTTGACAGCAAAAAAAGAAGTACTTGATTTACAATGGAAAAAAAGTGGTACTCTACTACCTTCAGCAGTTTGGTAGCCACTTTGATTCTGCACCGCTCTGATTTTGAGTTCTCCCCCTTTTGCTGGCCGTGAGACAGCAGGGGTTATGTTGCCACTTCAAGGTCCCCCAGAGGTATCCAAAGAAATGCATCGGCTCATTAACGAGCTTGCCCACGAGCTCAACCCACAAGCATCTCTATAAGGCTTGCGAGTGGCACACCAATCCTGGTTTGCAGCCTAACTCATTCGACACGACAAGTGTGATATAATCTACAAATGTGCATTCTGCAACTACTTGTTGTGGGTGCACTGTTGTAAGGACATCATACACATCACCCCAGAAATGGTGGTTGCCTAAAGACAACGTGGAATTGAATGTAGAAGGGAATACATAGAGTTGTCTACCCTCCACGCCTTTGGCAACCACCAGAGCTGGTCGCCTGAAGACAACGTGGAGTCGGGGATTGTGCCAGGCCCAAAGTGGAGACTAAGGTTGGGGCGCCCTGTCCTTGATATCACAAGGCCGCATGTCACCTTGTATGACGGAAACAAACAAGGTGTAGCACAAATCTGCACTCACTATGCAACCCGACTCTTTCCTTACTACCACTCTACCACAACCGTAATACAATCACATACAATCCCACACAACCTTGACACAGCCCCTTGATACAATCCATATCATCCTGTGCAACTCTAAAATTGCAGTTTTGTTGGAAAACCAGGTGGTTTTTGAGTGATGGGTGCACATTGCACACTAGAGCCTGAGGCTTCTTTGGAGAAACACAATCCCATACTGCAATCCCATACAATCGCGTACGACCCTGCTACAAGCCTCATACAAACCCTTGTACAATCCCATACAGCCCCATACAATCCCATAGGCTCTACACAGACGTCCCTGGGCTCTACACAGACGTCCTCGGGCTCTACACAGGCAATGGTCGTTACACACACGCCCACCCCCGTCCCTCTCGACGTGGGAGGCAGTGCGCTGTCAGAGGGCATGAACGGCGATCCTCACCTGCCGACCTCCGGGTACTTTGTAGAAGGCAGCATGGGCTTGGCAGGGATGCGGTTGTTTGAGTGGACGGCCGATGCCGACCTCCGGTTCCGACGGGGAATCGCCTGCTCGGCCGCCGTTGCCGTTCAAGACGTCGCAGTGACATCTGTCACGGAAGCAGCCCCGGCGTCCTCGCAGCGCCGCACAGGGTGCCAGCTGCAGGTCGGCCACCGCATTGCCGTGGCGAGTTCCGCCGTGGCGGAGACCGTCGGCCCGAGTATTGCGGCTACCGTCTCCGACCACCCATACCATCCTAAAAAACCCCACAGAGTCCCATACCAACCCCAAGAGAAAGCTCATACGGACACTAGTACAATTGCATACGATTCCATGCAATCCTATGCCTAACCATGATACAGTCCCACACAATGCCATGCAATGCCATACAATCCTGATAACCCGATACCCCAAACAGACCCATACAACCCCATGCAATTCCATACGACCCTAATACTATCCCATACAATCCCATGCAAACCGAGTACACTCCCACACAATCTCATGTAACCCCATACGGTCCCATACACCACCAACCCAACGAGAATCCTGCACAGTGCCATACCATGTCATACAACCCTAACTTAAGCTCATACAATCCCACAAAACGCCAATACAACCTCCATACCGGCCTACTACAGTCCCATACAATCCTACTACAATACCATTCTAAACAATCTGTTCATTTTGATTCTGGAAAGATATTGATACTGAAATAGCATTTCTTAAATCATTGATGATACTTCATACATTCCTGTCTAACCCTGCACAATGCCTGGAGTTGCTGCCTGGCAGCTGCAACACCAGCTGCAAATGTAAACCACGGTGTGATCTCTACTGTCCTCAGGAGAGCAGAGTGAGTCTCTACAGGTAGGCGCCACCAACACTGGGCTGTTAAGCAGCTTGGAATCATCGGACAGTCAGCAATTGAACAAATCAATTGTGATCACAGTGTCCCTGTGAAGGGCAGACACACACACACACACACACACACACACACACACACACACACACACACACACACACACACACACACACACACACACACACACACACACACACACACACACACAGACACACACACATACACACACACACACACGGAGTGGCAGAAGGGTGGAGAAGGGGCTGCCCACTTCCTCTTTTGCGCCCACCACGCGCTCTTCACGCGCCCCCTACGCACCCACTTCCCCCCACATGCGCCCACTATGCGCCCCCTATGCGCTCACCCTGCGCCCTCTGGGCAGGACCGCCGTGTCTCGTCGCAGGAGTGTGGACCCACGGGCTTCCTGCGCGGTATTGTGGCCATGGGGATCCGGGAGGGCATCTACAGCGTCGGGGCGTACACCCTGACGCCGCTCATCAGCCGGGCGCTCATGGCCAGCGCGCCGCCGCTCAAGGGCAGGCCCGTGCTCGCGAACGTCCTCGGGGCGCTGGGCTCCGGGATGGTGGCGGCGGTGCTGACCAACCCCGCGGACACTGTCAAGACCTGCCAGCAGACGGACCTCTTGGGGGAGACGTACGGGGGCGTGCTGGGCAGCCTGGCCCTCCTCTGGGCCGACCGGGGGCTGGCGGGGCTGTTCCCGGGCCTCGGGGCGCGCATCATCGAAGCCCCCATCCTGTTCTTCATCACCATTGCCCTGCGCGGGGCCTACATCCGCAGCAAGGCCCAGTCGCAGCGGTCCGAGTGACCCCCGACCCCGCGTTTGAGCAGACCCGTGCCGCAGGGGGTCTGTTGGGAGCCCTTTGATTTGGTTTCCCTTATTTTTTCGAGAACCCTGACCCCACCCCCCACCCCCTCCCCACTGCACCTTCTGCACCGTAGGGTTTGCCGCCGACCACGGTCGGTTGGCCGCAAACCACTGTTTTTCAACCGCTGCGTGACGCCTGACGAAAGGGTACCAAGTTCGAATCCCACGCGGGGCATAAGCCATAACGCTACGCCGTTCAAGGGCCAGGGTGTCCCATCATTCACCCCATGAGCCGGAAGGGACTAATAACGGTCCGCTGGTGCCTGGAGATCGCCTGGGTGCTCAACCTCAACCTTTTCCAGAGCAAAGCAGGTGCATCGTTTTGTTGCGCTGAGGTTTGCTGACATAAAGGACACTCTCCTATTTTCCAGCCACCCAAAGCAAGAGATGCGCATCTCCGCCCCCTTGCAGGGCGGTTTTTGAGCAGCCAGTTGCCTTCTGCCTTTTCGCGGCTGAAGATCGTCCTTGGAGACTGTGGGACCGGCAGCTCACAATAGGTGCTGGAGCAGCGTACCTAACAGCACACAAGAGGGAAGCTGGTAGGAGCACCCACAGCGACCGCAATAGACAGATGGCAAGGTGGTACCGGTACAACACCAATACATTCAGTGCAGCTTCGGTGGATACACAAGTTGCGACGCTGCACCAAAGAATTCAATTTGGGGATGGAGCGTGAGTGCTATTTGTTTTGGTGCCACCAACATTTCTATGAAGACGGTTGCGCGCCCATATCTACTCTGATTGGGTGTGTTGCTGGGTGCTGACGCCACATTACGCTGGCAGTTTTAGATCTTTGCAATTGTTCTGTGTGGCCTCCATTAAAGCAAGCATCAGTCATCAGAGGGAAGGGGAGAGGAAAGAGTCTGTATAAGACGATGTGGGGATTTGGATCGTTTGCCCTTGACACCTGCCCACGAGCCGTGACCCATTTTGTTTCCATCCGCTTCCATGGCATCGATGTGCTTTTGCATGATTTCCTCTGCATCGAGATCATCAAGGGGAAGGGGGGTGCCAGGGACAGCAAAGGGGCAACACCGTTTGGGGGAATGAAAGTAAGACTTCATGACAACTTCTGGTGGCCTTCGCCAGGAATCCAGCGAACAAGCTTTGCCTTCATGGGTCTGAGCACCAGTAGGTCCAGCGGGGCGAGGCCTGAGCAAAGACAAACATGGCTGGCACGTACGTAGCTTGTTGCCGAAACTGGCCCTGCCGTTCTTGGAACATTTGGCCTGAGGCACTGGGATGCACCCTGGGATTGCAGTCGGTCTCCTCTGCATTCATTCAAGCCATTGATGTTGCTATGCAAACACGCAATACATGCACTCTACTGAAAATTAGTGTGAATTTGACAGCACAATATTGCGATGATAAAGCTCCCCAAAGAGCAATAAATTACCCCTCGGGGGATTTTTTAGTATTATCATTATTGTTATGCTATTAATCATGAATTGTTGTCTCCATTTGGCTGGGTGTGTGTTAGTTTGCTGTGGTGTGGTGTGGTGTGGTGTGGTGTGGTGTGGTGTGGTGTGGTGTGGTGTGGTGTGGTGTGGTGTGGTGTGGTGTGGTGTGGTGTGGTGTGGTGTGGTGTGGTGTGGTGTGGTGTGGTGTGGTGTGGTGTGGTGCAGTGTAGTGTAGTGCGGTGTGGTGTGGTGTGGTGTGGTGTGGTGTGCCGGGTTGTCTTGTGACCCAAATTTCCTATGGATATCTGCACCCTTCTCCCCACCCCCCCTCCTTGACACTTGATGGATTAACAGCTGAGCGTGTGTTTCGTTGCATTCAGTCTGTTCGTACTAACCATCGGCCACCCCACCACATCCATCCCTATTGGTATCTGCCAGCTGACCTCAACACTGCTGCTGGTTGCGAATGCAACCGCGTTTGTGGCAGGTGTATTTACTGCAGGACTGTCCAGCAGCAATTCCAAACCGATCGGAACTATCGACTATCGCATTGTTGGTGTTTTGAGCCCCGCTGAGGTCCTTTGGACCGGACGGGAGCATTACCACACAGGGCAGTGCACAGAGCATGCACAGGGCGCTAAAAGGGCAAATGATGGGTACGCCTGTGAGGCCCAGAAGTGGAAATAAGTGCTAGTAGTCAAGCCATGCCCCTAACGGACCTGTCTCCACATGGAGTCTCTGGTCTGCAGGCCTACAATGCCATTTTGGTGGATGTTGTTTCATGGGGTCCGCAGATGACAGCCCTCTGCTTAAATCCCCTGCGACCCTTGTCCAAGATACGGCGTTGGTGTGCATCTTGGAGTCCTGGCGGGGGGAACAGTTTACAGCATATTGTCCAATAGTTACAAGGATAGGATAGGATCCCTCTTTCAACAAGCCCCTGAGATCCCCACCACAGTCTGGCAAGGGAAGCCCAGGCCCAAAGAGGACGGCAAGGAGGAGAAACAAGTATCGGGATGGGGTAGTGAAGGAGTTGGCGTTGTTGCGACAAGAGGGTTCGGTTGTGGCATACACCGACGGGTCTGCAAAGTTGCAATGCCCTCTTGATCTAGGCTTGGAAGATAGCTAGCGTTGTGCTGGGTCCTCTTTTCATGATGGTTGTTTTTTTGCGATGGCGTGTCCCCATGCCAATCCAAGATGATGAGCAGGCCGCGTTTGACAAATGGCCATCTGGGACAGGGCGTTGCGTATAGACGTGCGATCTCATCTCCAAAGCGTGTCCAACACCCTGGCAACACAGGCTAAACAAGAGGTCTTGCAAAGTAAGCTTGAGTTAGTGCACACCATCACCAAGGTGCTCACGCACACACATGCCATAGTATCATCTTTGGCCTTTCTCTCCTACAAAATGCTTTCCCCTAAAGAGTCCTTGTCGTCCACAACCACCATTTGAGGTTTTGCTGGTGACCAAGTAGAGGACAATGAAGCCTCCATGTGTGCTACCTCAATTTGCTGGACGAAGATGAACCGATGTATCCACGAATGAGGACAAAACAAGGAAGATCGACAACTCTTGGACTTTCTATGACGTTGTGTGCTGTGCCTTTGAGCTTTTTTCCCTTTATGACGCTTTTCTTTCTTCCTTTTTTGCTTGTGTTGGGATTTGAGTTGCTTGTGTCCAGGGCCATGGTAGGGCAACACCATTTGCCACTTTCCCAGGACAGGACCTAGGACCTGCCTAGTGCCACCAGTTCCTATGCCCGTTGCTAGCCGTCCTCTTCCGTTTTGGCCGAAACGTCCTGCACACCTTTGAGGTTTCTTTCAAGGGCTTTGCAAGTTTCCAGTGTCCAACACATTGTTCGGATACACTTGCAAAGTATTTTGCTGTTTTTCACCGTCAATTTGTCGTAGTGGGATCGTTGCGGGACAGGCTCTCCCACCGTGGGCCCTTTTTGCCCATGCTGTTGTTGCTCTGCTACCCATGCACCCGTCAATGGCTTCAGCCACCCTTGCATCCCCATCGATGCCATTCTTTGCGCCAAGGCGAATGTTACCACTGATAGCTCTGAGCGAGATCAAAAGACTATATTTTCAAGCTCCCACAAATCATATTACCCAACGGGATCACACGTGGATCACACCCGGAACAAACCGGATCACATAGAAAGCAGCCTTCACATGGTTTTTCTAGTTCATGCAAAGAATACAGCCATTTGCTTGCTGCTGAAGAACCCACCTCATGTGGATTGGTGCTGCAGGTGTCTAGCTGCATCATTCAAACACAGCTTTTTTTTTGGAGGGGCAAAGGTACAGCAATTAGATATTTGAATCTTGCTGAAAAATAAGTGTAGATATTCCAAGGAGGGGTATCAATGGTAGCATTTTGGCACTCTTTATCATGAGGCGGTGAAGTGTGATCATGTTAGGTTACATTTTCCCTGAGCCCCTCCCTCTCTGACGGCACTCTCAATCCTGATGGGCCTTCACACACTGAAGGAGGGAAGCACCTGAAACCCTGTATGTCGTCAATATTCCCCCCTCGCTTGTAGGTAAGTTTACCGCTTGTCAGGAGACTGTGTGAGGGTGGGGTCGGGCAGCGCAGTCAGTCGAAGAGAGGGTAAGGGGTGGCCAGTTCATTCCGGAACACACTCACCGTGTTGGGCCCTTGTTTGTAATAAAATGTGCTACCCTTTGATCTGGAATGTCGCTCGACGGCTCATTTGAGAGCAGGTGTGCCAGAACAGAAAAAAAAGAGGCTAAGGGGTGGCCCAATGTGTAGCGCTGGGGCGCTTGGATTGTGGTGCCACGGCCTGAAGGCACCAACAGTGATTGGCAGGGCCGACAATGGGAGACAAGGTGACCATGGTCCTGCGCAGTTGCACAGGTGCACAGTTGTGTGCAGGAACACCTTGCGCCAGCACTCAAGAAAGACACTGTGATGGAAGAGCTCGCCAAAAAAGTATAGAAAAACCTTCAGATCAACAGGCACCACGCGAATACGGATGGCATGCGCACGAAAAGAGGCACTCGGAGGTTACAAAATGAAGAGATATTTTTGCAGGTGAGCAGGAAAGAAAGGGAGCATGAAAGCACGAGGGACATCAGGAGCATTGTGTGCTCTTGCCTATTGGGCAATTCGGCTGGTTGCAATCTCATCACTCAAAGTTAAATCAGAATCCACGTTGGAGAGGCTCCCATGTTTTGCATGGGACCCTGGGGATCCAAGAAAGCCGGTGCCCTTCTGGCCCAACCACACAAAGCGCAAAGGTGGCCAGCATTTATGCACCCACGGAGACTCATATGGCACCAAATAGAGCTGTTTGCATTCAAACTCAAGCCCCTTGGACAAACACAGTGTCATTTGACCACATCTTGATGTCCCGATCAACGATTCATCTGCCAACGATGCCATCCTGATGTGTTCTGAGCGAAGTGCATTGGACTGTTCTGTTGTGGAGTTTTGTTCGCTGTGCAAAACAGATGAGCTCAATCACTCCCAACCGCAAGTCCCAGCGCAATCAGGAACAATACAACCGATGCTCTGTGCAACCATTCCCATGGTCACAAGGCTATCTAAAGGAATGTGATGTGGTGTGTAGATTTATAAATTCTGGTTCCCTCTTCACTTTTGTTATGACCATGTGTCACTTTATGACAAAAAGGTCAAACAAAGATGGCAGAAACAAATGGATTTGCAATAATTCCCACAAGGCCTTTGATTTCTGTGGCAGGGTTGTTTATAAGAATGGGTTTTTTTCTGAGTGAAGTGTCACACGAGTGTAAAAGAGTACATAAAAACAATATAAAAGATATAATTTTTTTTGGGAGTCTCATGTGAGTCACTCACGTGACATTCGGAAAAAATAGACAAAGATATATTCTTTCTTTTTTTCAGTGTCAACGTGAGCGCCTGTTTTTTTTAGTGTCAGCACAAGTTTACCACCAAAAAAAAAACCCCACTCACTTTGATGTCCACCCCCTTTTTTGGGGCGGTGCCCCGAGACGGCGCGGGTTTGTAGCTATCTTGCCCACATTTGGGCCCCGAAGACGGAAAGGGTTGTGTAGCCACTATCATTTCCACCCCCTTTTTGGGAGGGTCCCCGAGACAGCAGGGGTTATGCAGCCACTTCCACATTTGGGCCCCACCTGGAACCAACTCCCGCCAATCCATACGGGGAAAGTAAGGGGCACGGGCATGGTCCGGGGGGTGATTCCTTAGTGCACTCAACTGTGATGTTCATGCCTTGACATTTTCTTTTGTATATTTTTGCTCGGCTAGTGGGTGATCGTGGATGCTTAGGGACGCCCAAGACCCCTCGTCAAATCACCAATGTTGTTGCAGTTGGGTTGGCAATTGTAATATCCAAAGAGCAAATAAAAAGGGGTTGAAGGCATGCCGTACATCCGGGTACATGGTTTATGTCGGTGGCACATAAGAGGGGCGTAGTATGGAGTTGACAGCCCGCGAGGCACCCCAATACGTCAGGGCACAGGGTGTACGTTGGTGGCACACAGGAGGGGATGTAGTACGGGGCTGATCGCCTGTGAGCAATATTTGCTTTCACAACCTTTTACGCTTGCAACGGTCCAGCGGGGAGTCATGGAGCGGGGCAACGCCCGCAAGGAAAGTGATCTACAAGTTGCCCTATTGGGATGGTTGTCTTTGGTGGGTGTCCTTCTTGCTCTGTGCTCAAGACAATGCCTATTGTTCAACCATTACTCCATACCATTACTCAGGAGCCAGTACTCAGGAGGGGGTAAGGGGGGTGATTGGGGGGATCTCCACCGCATTTATGTGCCACCCTGTTCTGTGGTGATTTTGGCACCTGGCACATTTTGCAATACCGTTAAGCACCCGCTTGTCCCAAGATAGCCTCTGTTGAACCACAGTAATGGCTCGAAAATGTGAGGCGCTTGGGGATCAAGCCCTAGCCCTCCCCATCCCCCCATCCCCCGTCCCTGCTGCGCATGACCGAAACAACATATGTTTCTCTTGAATTCGTTTCAAAAGCCTCAGCGGTTGGAACACTGAAACGCACCTGTACTACACGACATTCCCTCCCTCCTCCGTGATGCATCCACCAAACACTCCACATTCCACGTGCTTCTTAAGATGTCATCAATGAGCACGCGTTGTGTTTCCAACTTCCTTCTCTGCCTTTCACTTTTCCATGCATGCAATGCACGACAGTTCGGGAACTGTTATCGTGTAGAAATTCCTCTGTGGAGAACAGTCAACTTGACGGAGGTCATTCCAACATTGGAGGTGGACCAAATCCCGTCCTTCTTTAATAAGACGACTGAGATATGGGAATGCGATTGGGTGGCCTATGGATGGAGCATAGCTCTGTTTGCGATTCCGGGGTTCGTCATGTTTCTGATCTTCGTGATTGCAATGGTTGCATTCTGCGTTTGGCACAAGTGCTGCTGTTGCCCCCGCAGGAAAAGATTTTTCGAAGGGTTGCAGCACAAGTCCACGCAACGTGTCCAGGCACAGTTCTCGCATCACAGACCCTCCAGTCAGTGTGCCCTGGGCGCCTTTTTTGCGGTCCTCTCTGTTGTGGTGGTCGCGGGTATCTTCTGTACCTGGATCGGCCATTTTCATGCGGCGGACGACATTATCTATGGCCTTGACTCGTACGACACAACCCTGGACAGAATCGCGGGGATCACAGGGATCACCGCAAATGCGAGCACGGTGCTGGAGGCGGCGATCGCGTTCGTCAACAGCACCGCCGGACTGGACCTCCCCGACCTTGGGATCGCTGACTACCTCCGATACGTGGACAGTCAGGCCGATCACGCCTTGAGCAGTTACCGCAGAGCGAGGGACCTCGCAGAGACGCTCTTCTGGGTCCTGTTCGGCATAATGTTGGCCGTGACCCTGATCATTGGCGTCATGGTGGTGCTGTGGTGGGTGCACAGCATCTACGTGAACTGGAGCCGGAAGGTGTACCACTGGGTGGCGTTCACCTTCCTTTTCCTCAGCGCGCTGCTGAGCGTCTACGTGGCCATCAACCCGGTGCTGATCGTCTTCTTCTCCGACGGGTGCGACTTCCTGGACTACATCATCTACGGCGTCGGCGACGGGACGGGGCTGAGGGCCCTCCTGGGCTGCGTGCCCCCGTACCAAGACAGCGAGAACGTCCTGTGGGACCAGTTCAAACACGTGTTCGGGAGCGAGGAGCCCATCCGGGAGGCGGTGTGCAACGCGACGACGGGCTGCGCGTCGCAGCCCTTCCCGGACTACTGCAGCGGCATCGCGGTCACCGACACGTGCGAGTGGTGGGCCACCGACGCCATCATCACTGACACCCTGCGGACGGTCTTCACGACGCTGCAGTCCCTTATCAGCTACGGCCTGAGCCTGCTCTCCTGCACGGCGCTGTACAACCTCTTCGTGGAGCCGACACACCGGATGTGCCAGGCCGTGCAGGGGCTTTCCCTTTCTCTCGCCGGAATCGTCGTGGTGCTGAGCGTCGCCTCTCTGGCCTCTGCAGCGGCGTGTCTGCTGAGCTACGAGGTCCTGGGCCATTTGCTGGGCAGGCCCGTGGAGCCCAAGCCCGCGAAGAAACCGTCTCGGTTCTGGTTTGTACGCGAGGCGAAGTTGTACTTGACGCCCACCGAGGCCCCCACCCCCGTCAACGACCCCCGTGAGTTGTCACTGCCGAGCGAGTCGGAAAGCTCCGTGCGGAGCTTTCCCTCGACGACCACGACGGATCACTTCCAGGAGCAATTTTGGATTGGGGCCACCCCCAACCCCACTCCAACCTACGTTGGGTACGGCTTCGATGGGCACAGCAACAGCGGAAACGGGGTGGGGAACACCGGGAGCTTTGCAGCCGCCAAGTGGTATTTGTATGCGGACCCGGACGAGACGTTCCAGGGGCCTTCTGGTGCCGGCAACGAAGTGGCCAGAGGGGCCGGGGATGTGCCAGAGCAAGCAACGTTCAGGCGACCAGCCGACGATACGTTCGGCCAGCCAACACCAGTGGAGTGGTAGGCCCTCCAATCCACCCCTTCTCCGCTAATTGGGGTCTCACGTGGGCTTACGTCACGTTGGCTCGACTTACCATGTTCTGCTCACTGCAGTTGCACGGTCCGCAGTTTCTGTTTTGCTTGAACTGCTGCATGCAGGCCTGGCGCGCATTCTTATGCATGTCGTTCGGGGTATTTTAGCGCAGGCGGGGGAGTGTGGGGAGGGCATGTGGCCAGTGGGGAGAGGGCATGTGGCCCAGCTCCTTGATAAGCAGGGGGGTGGGGGGGCTGAATATATCGGGGGGAGCTAGGATGATACGTCGGTGTTTCAGATGTCAAGTCAGAGGTGGTCTGTCCAGAGCAGCCCAAGGCTCCCTGGTATGTCAGCTTGCGACACTGCGAGTGGATGTGCAATAGGATATGTCAGCAAGCGACTCAACAGCAGCAGGAAATTCAACAGTAAAATGCAGACCGTCCACCCCTCCCCTTGTCAGCATGGCACCAGATCCCGGCTGGATGTGGATGTTTTATGAATATGATTATTTCTCAGTCACCGGTGCCAAAAAAGCGGACAAACAAAACATCAAAATTCCCGCCCATACCCTTCACAAAGTCGGACAAGAATAATGATGATACATGCAAAGATATGTTTCACAAAAAAAAACGCAAAAAAACATAGATTCACTATCCCCCGCTTTGGGGACCTCAATACGGCACAGGTTATGCAGCCATCTGTCTTCTCCCTGACTTTGATGGTGGCTGCGTCCCTGGCAGCAGTACGAGGCCCCATTTGTTGTGGCGCATCAACGTCCTTAGGTGATGCACCCACAGTAAGGCGTCCACAGAGAGGCACCCACGTGACACCCACGTGAGGCACCCACAGTGTGGCACCAACAGTGAGGCATTCGCACTGAGGCCGACGCAGTGGTAATCACCATCCTGCGCTGCGCTCATCCTGGCCTCTACCCCGTCGTGCACTCCTATCATGCACTTTCTCCACGAAAATGATGGGGCTGCTGCACCGAAAGTTCAGGGAGGCCCCCCCTTTCTAAGACCCCCTTTCCCCATTGCATCTCGGCCCCTGATGAATCAAAACGGATAAGAGGGCGCCGCCAGTTTTTGCAAGGGACCTAGCCCATGTGGCATGTGCTGCAACGGGTTCCAGGCCACAATTTCTTATGTAAAATTTGCCTACTACTGAAGAACTTTTGTGCAAGTTATGCGTAGATCATTCGCAGAAAACCATCATGTCTGTCCAAAGGTGGCATGTGGAGCTTAATGGGACCTAATGTAATTTTTCCTCTGTCTGTTGTTTCTTCAGTCATATCTTCTGCTCCCGCAGCCACACACTTCCCCATCCCCACATACTATCCGGAATACATGTGGCCAGGAGGTACGCCTTCACAAATCACAAACCAGACATACCATCGAGCTAATCAACTCCGCCTTGATGCCCCCCCCCCCCTGAGGCAGGCTATATTCGCCGTGCCCCAGTATTATTTGCCCAAGGAGGAGAGCCCTAACCTCCCCTTCCACGGTGCACTGGAGTGTCATAGCAAGCCCCTGGGGGCAATGAATGCCAGCCAGGCATTGAGGGCTCATTGCCCGGTTCTAGTACAACTGGGATCAGTCTTGGGGTGCACTGTGCACAGGTGTCCTAGAAATGCTGTGCGCGCGTTGTGCCCACCCTCTGTGCACTTTGTCCACTCAGCAAAGTTGTAGGCCCCTATTTTGGGGTCAATTAAACTTTTAAAAAATATTTATGGCAAAAGCGGCTTCAAAGAAAGCACACGGACAAGAGGGGCAAAATGGGTAGAAGGTAAGTAGCAGCAAAGGAAGCATAGGTGCTTTCCAATGTGCACTGTGCATATTGAAAGTAACAAAAATGGGAAATTGAGAGAAAAGGTTTTGGGTAATCTAGAAAGCCCCTAGGCCCTCTTTGTTCCACACCCACTAGCGAAAGTGGGTGTGGATTCTTTGCCTTCTGTGAACATGTAACGAAAAACCCTAGGAGTTGCACATTTCGGCCTTTGTTGAGGAGTAACCCTTGGCCCTATCTATGGGTGGTAGCCCGATTGGAGAGGGGGGAAAGGGAAAGCCGCAGGTGGAGAATTTTTTTCCTTTTGAGAAAAAGCACCCATGCCCCACCAACCAAGGACAGGAAACTGCTCCATCCCCCTTGGGACTCAATTAATCCCCAAGCTATGCTCGTGGGTTTTTTCACATGTAGTCCGTGCATTGGGGGGTAGCAGAGGTTGATCTAGGCTCCGTCCTCGTGTTGAGAGCCTAGGATGACAAGCCATGGGTTTCTCCCAGCTGATGCCCCCCCCCCCCCCCTACTTGACACTTCCGTGGTTGGAGCAGTGTATTCCTATTGCAGGAGAAGCCAGGTTTTCATTTCCATGGGGCTCTATCAAAAACTGGGGGTGGGGGGTTGGAAAAGGGATTGAGAGACAATTGTTACTCAATTGAGAGTTCTCAATTGAGAGACACCATTGTTACCATTGAAAAAAGCTTAGGAGCCACTTTTGGAAGGGGATATGCACTTCTGATTTTGTCCCCTTGTTGGGGACCCCCAAGTCGGTAGGGGTTATGTAGCCATCTTGCCCACATGTGGGCCCCCGAGACGGCAAGGGTG
The DNA here is from genome assembly GCA_964036045.1 of Eutreptiella sp. 'Long Island Sound 2002'. Classification (NCBI taxonomy): domain Eukaryota; phylum Euglenozoa; class Euglenophyceae; order Eutreptiales; family Eutreptiaceae; genus Eutreptiella; species Eutreptiella sp. 'Long Island Sound 2002'. Next base: position 25,492,253 of record OZ038398.1, on the reverse strand, counting down.
GGGTCACTTCTGATTTTGTTCTGTGCACTAAGTGTTCGGGAGAGTATGTTTGTTTGCCGGGCAAACTTTCTCCCATCTTCCCCCTGTTCCCCCCGTTTACCCCTACTTTTTGTCCACGAGTTGGGGACCCGTTGTCGTTTGAAAACGGGTATTTTGATGCTTCTTTCGCATTGGGGATATGGTATATTTGGATTTTCACCCACTTTCACCCTTTTTCACACATTTTTTGCTAAGTTCCACCACATCCACTCCTTTCTAGGTTGATCTCTCCCCACCATGGGGAACCCGAGAAGGCAAGCATGATGTAGCCATGTTGATTTCTCCACACCATGGGGGCCCCGAGAAGGCGTTATGGTTGTGGAATAATTATGCATGAAAGGGGTAGATGGCCAGAACATTGATTTGGATGCGGGGCGCGCGCCAGGCAAACGTACCCTTGACCCTAAGAAGGCAGGGGTTTTGTAGCCATTGCCCATTTCTAGGACCCCGAGAAGGCAAGGGTGAGGTAGCTTTTTCTGATTTTTGTCCCCTGCACGAAGCATTGGGGACCCCCGAGAAGGTACGGGTTATGTTGCTATTCCGCCCACACATGGGCCCCTGAGAAGGTAGGTATTAATCAGCCACTTCTGATTTTGTTCCCTTGTGTGGGGACCCCCGGGAAGGAAGGGTCTAGCTCTAGCGCCAACTCCGGCTCTAGTAGCTCTAGCTCCTCCACCTCTAGCTCCACCTCTAGCTCCACCTCTAGCTCCACATGTGACTTTTGACTTTGACCGTGACTCTGATTCCGACTCTGACTCCGACTGTGACTCTAACTCTAGGTAGGTGATGTGGTTCTCATGGGAGGCCATGGTGGGGCGCTACATACATGTGTGGCTGGAATAGACCGGGGGCCTTGTGCCCTTTAAACACAAATACCACCACCATTGGAACCACGGAAGTCCCTTGGTCGGTTATGGGGGGTCCCGTCAATTGAGCCTTTTTTTGGGGGGGGGGGGTCTAGCCAAAGGGCTCTATCGAACCCCCATGCCCCCTGGAAGCGAAAGACCGGTTGCCCTAGTTGTGCAACCACCAACCCCACAACCATTAAACTCAAGGCCGTTCATTCGGCCATGGCAAGAGACCTGGGTTGGGCAAGGTTTTATGCTGAGGCACCGAGGCCCCCTAGTGTGACAGCTTCCAACCCTCATGGAGTACCACGTTAAAGCCTAGAACCAAGGACACCTTGTAGGGGAGGGTGCCACACCATGGCCACTGGCCCATGATTGGCCCATGACAGGTTGTGGGAAGATTGGCTCGCATCTCAGCCCTATGTTTCTCATGGTCAGCTGGAACAACATCATTGCAATGGAAAGGGGCCTTGCTTCCCCTTTTAAGCTTGGCTTTAGGCTCCAGCAAGGCCTTACCCGGGTGCTTGCGACCCAGCCAATGGTTGGTGGCTCATCAGGTGTGGAAAGTGCACCCGGGCAGTGGTCCATCCAACACAATTTGCAAAAGTATCGTCAATTTTTCTCCGGCAAGAGATATGTGCGCCGAGGCACACCACTGGACCAACAGCATCCCCAGGCCCCAATGTGATAGGTTCTAGCCCTCATGGGGTAACGCATTATGGCCTAAAAGCAAGGACACCGTGTAGGGGTGGATACCACACCGTGCCAATTGGCCCATGAGAGGGGTTGGAAAGACTGGCTCGTATTGCTGTTTTGTAAAGTTTTCCGGCGGAGCATTTCACCATGTAGGCAATGCTTCCTCTATTTTGGCTTTGCAAATGGAGAGGGTGTTTGGCTGAAATAGTTGCTGAGAAATGTGCCTCCCTTTGGTGTTTCGTTATTTGCTTTTCCTTCAGGTTGCTCTGAAAAGCGCGTGTGGTAGGTCAATTAGAATTTCCATATTTTTTTGTCTATGTTTTGCTGCCCTGTAACATGCTAGAATCTTTGGCAGTGGAGAGTCATAGGCCTGAGGCAGGGTTTTCGTCGCCTCAAATAGCCCATTTTTGTTTAAAACTTGAGTGGATGATGGTAGTTGTTCACCTTCTTTTTTCTCATTATTTGGCCTTTTTTTTCTGCACCAGATGGGTAAAAGTTTACGTTTTGCATAGAAAGTGTGTCTCACTGTCAAACAGACGTGGAGCATGCGAACCTGTGCGCTTTTGTATCATTTTAGAGCGGGCCCCTGATTGGGCCGTTGCATGACATCCTTGTGCATAGTGTATCCCAGCATCACTTTCTGCTGGCTCCAACATGTCTGTCATCAATCCAAAGAATGGAAGATGCCTATCAATGGGTGGCGTCCGGGGACCGCCTCTGTGGGGACTTGAAAGCCCCTTCTGAGGAGTTCTGAGGAGAAGGGTTGGCACAGAAGGAGAAAGGAATTTTGTTTTTAATATTTCACCAAGGACAGTACCAGGTCTAAGGTGACAGATTTCTAGGCACAAATAATACTCCTTCATGCTCATGGAGCAGTGAATTCATTTGTCATGCGCCACAAGTGTGCAGTATATGATCAATGCAGTCGTTTCACGAGACCTTCCATTCATGTCTCTGGGCCTGGGGGTGCAGGCTCGTCTCGTAATGGGGACCCATTGGCATGCAACGATGCTGTGATGTAGCCTGATTAGTTGTATTTGCAACCACTTGAGACTGTAGGCTGCTGCTGCTAGCCCCCCCTTATTGAGTGCAAACATGGCTGCGGCACCGTTTGCCATCCCGCTGATGAAATCAGTTGCATTTCCCATCCATGCGGCCATCCCAGTCGCCACCAGAAAATTGGTCTTCTCGCAGAACCAGTTGATTGATGAGCCCATTTGGTGGTTTCAGGCTCCATTGTCACTGCGGTCACCAGTGTCTGTGTTTCTTACCCAGCCCCCGCCCCCCTCCCCCCCCCCGGAGGGGAGACCGTCACTTCACTGTTTTGCTAATATTCTATTGCGGTGGTTTGTGTTCCCATCTGTCGCACACACATTCTTGCATTGCTTTCCCCTGACTTCGAATCAGTCACCTGTGTGCATTCTGTGATATTCTCTCTCCAAAGGCGGTGCACGGGGTGTCGTGTCCCTTTTTCAGACCCAAGATGTTTTCTCCCGGTGACCGTGTATGGGACCACTCACGCACACTTGGTGCACATGTGTTGGCCACTGTTGTGGGGCCTTGAAATACCTTTGCAATCATCCCCCCCCCCCAGGGGGGAGACCGTCGCGCGCTACGGGGGGAGACTTCAAAGGGGCCTTGGATGGCACCTCTGCCCCCAAATTTGCACCATCACCAGTACTGCAACGTAAGTAATCTTTTGTCCCGTGACCAGGAGTGGTTCTTGGACAGGGCCGTGAGGCACCCAACGGGACAGAACGGGGAGCATCAACCCCCCTCCCTCTCAGCTGCATATGCATACCAGGACGTGCATGTGTGGAGCGCTGTATGACCTGCTTGCGGCCTTTCAGCCATGAGCGGGCTCTGTTGTCTGTTGGTGTCGTTGCAGAATGTTGTTGCTGTGGTCGTCGCTGTCGTTGCTGTTCCTGTTGTTTGTGCGACAGTGCCATGGGTTGTTTACTGCAATGCTGATGTGTCGCCGTATGCCCGGGCACACTGCTTTTTCTGTCAATGTCACATGGTGGCAACGGGATCGTAGAAAGGGGGTTCAGCTCTCCTACTGTTTGTACAAGCGTATGCGATTGCAGATACACATATCTTTTAGGCTCCATCAGCAAGGCCTCCTCGTTCTGCGTTTCTGCACAAAGTGAGACTGCATGTTGAGGACCGGGCAGGCCTGTGGCCCAGCACCACTGCCAAGGGCCACATCGGATCTGGGACGTCGATGCCTGGCAGGATGTTTGTGCACTTGCTCTGTTCCCTGTACTGCAGAAAGGCAGCTAGCGTGGCTTTGGGCATGTCTCTTGTTTGATGCTTCAACAAACGAGGTCTTTGGTGCACGTGCAAGTAGGCCTTGAATTTCCATTGCCACCCCAGACCTAACCCAAACCCTGATTCGAGGCATGAGCAAGCCGAGTGTCTCTTGATGTTGGTCCGTTAGTGGCGGAAGATGTGAGGATGGGGTGTGCTACCAGGATGGGGCTACTAGTGGTATTCGGCCAGAATGCCTGTGTACTGCTTAATGCATGGCATCAATGATTTTGTGAGTTGAATGTGCAAATGCTAGCCCATGGAGGTGAACTCGACTTTATATGTCTTGCTTACCACAAGAACACTCATTGTTCCAAATTTTGCTTTGCCCTGCAGGCAGACCTTTGCTTAATTCTGTGGACACGCGATGGGTGGGGAGGTTGGGGGTTGGCAACGGTGGGTGCCTGCTTGCTGACGCAGACCCCCCACCCTTGTTGACAAAATTTTTTTGTGGGTCCAGTTTCCATTGACTGCTTCTACATCGGAGTCTTCGTTGCAGGTGCAGTGCAGTTGAAGGGCCAACAATTTTCACTTGCTGGATAGTTGTATTGTCCAGCTTTAGATACTGAGTAGCTGCCAACCATGTTCAGCAGCTGGATTGTGTCAAGCTCATACACTGCGGCAATGGAAGCAATGCTGTTATGTTCCCCTGTGTGCATTTGCAGTCTTTCGTGGGACCATGTGTGCCTCTGGGATTTGAACCCCCCCCCCCCAACACACACCCCACCCTCCCCAGCCGGCCCAAATCACGTCAAAGAGAGGTCGTTAGATCAAGCACAGGTGCGGGCACCATATACCCCCACCTTTTAGGGGTCCTTCGCGTAGCATACCCCAATGGGTGATGTTGGGTGTCTAACCCCTTGTAAAATCATCATTTTGGGAGACAAAATTATCCCCCAACGAATTTTTCGATTTTGACCCCTCTATCCCCCCCCCCCCCCGTTCTTGGGTACCACTGTTGGGGGGTGGGGGTGGGGGGTGGGAGTCAAAATTCTTTTCTGTATCGTGGCTGCTGTGCATCGATGTAGACCCAGGTCCTGACTCTTTTCTCATACATGGACCCCCTAATCAATGGTGGGGCTCTCGGGTCTGAATTCTGGGTACCCCTGGTTGGCCTACCTACAGGGCAAGCACCCGCCCCCCCTTGTCCTGCCCCACACCTTATCCTTCCCTGGCATGGGGGTGGGGGGCAGTCACTTGGTCAACACAAAAATTTTGTTACGGCTCACTGTGTTGTTGTGTGGGTGACGGTGTTGTGCGGCACTGCCAAGCCTTCTACAAAAAGGGCCAAACCACCACTCAAGGTGCTGTCCAAGATGGTGAGCATTTTCAGGAGTTCAAGGTCAAGTGGAGCAGGACCAAGAACTTCACACCCAGCCAGTCAAGGAGTAGGTCTCAGTAAATTGGCAGCTCTTTGAATGCATCTTATGCTGTATTCTTTTTTTTCGCAGTGCAATTTCTGTGCCTGAAAATGTGTGTGTGCGGTGGTAGTACAGTTCCCAGGAGGGGGGGGGGTTCACTTGGCAACTGTCCCCCAGGGGGTGGCGGGGGACTGTCTTCCTTTGGGTGGGGCAGGACAATGGGGGGCGGGGTACAAATATTTTGCTAAAATAATTAACTCAGGGGACCACCATGGGCAAATGCAGAAAAAAAACGACGCAACATTTTGATTTGGTGCTTGAGGTTGTAGAATTTTGCAAATGTTCATAGAAGTTGGGTGCAATTGCATAATTGTAGGATTCTGACCTTTGTAGTGCGCGTCTTGCTGAGTACATGTACAATGCAACACTTTTGTTGTCTTTCTCATCTACACTTCTGTGTATGGCACGTTGCAAGCTTTGTTTGCCACTCTTCCCTCTGTCAGGAAGTAACAGGAAGTAACAGTAACTGTGCACCAGGAAAGACTAGAGCAATAGTGGTGCCAAAATTAGTTGCAAAAATTTGAATATTTTGTGGGTCCTACATTTACGCAAATCTGACAACCCCCAAATTTAAATTGCAAAAAGTTCCCCTGTTTTATAGGTGAAAAAACAACTACATATTAGCTGCTTTTCACTTTTGCAAAAATTCATGTTTAGCGAAATATTCGTATTTGCCCGGTACAAGCACCTTGTGGGGCACTGATTGCAAGATTTGCTCAACACCATCAATGTATTTGAATGCAGCTCGAAGATGATATTCCGGGGACTTGTAGGTCACCACACGGGGGAAGCGCCGGGACCGGACCCTTTACCCCCCCCCCCCCTCCCTCTTGGAATTGGGTTGGGAAGTGCCGGACCATGGGCGCCAAAGGCGCCCTAAGGAAAATTTGCTTGATCTAGCAAAGGTTGAAAAAATTGGTTTTCACCCCATGTGTCTGTGCTCAAAATACTCAGTTTTTTTCACGAGAACCCAATCATGGATGAAAACCAAATTGGACCAAATATCAATACCACCCCTATGCAGAAGTCTGTCAAAGATGGCCCTTACCCAAGTGGGTAAAGTAGTGCCACTACAATGGAAAGGTGATGCGCGGCGAGCATTGCCAATTTGTGACCGTTGAGAGCAACAGGTATTAGGTGGTACTGGCAAACCAACACTTTGAAGGCATCGGCTGAGTGGTGCTTTCATTGTGCTCCCTGTGTAGTGCCCACTGTTCCATGGGATCCCTATCCTTGCATGCCCACCGCACCTATTGATGATAAGGTGGTGACGGAAAGTGGACAGTGTGGAATGCCAGATTTGCCAAGAGAACGTGCCACATCGAGTGCTGTACACGCACATTGGGCAATACATTATACGTGGTCACCACATTGAAGGACGGTTGGCCCGGTCATGCGCCAGTATTTGCAGTTTTCGTGGAGCACGGGATGAGTGCACAATCCGCTTGCGTTTGCAATTGCAGTCTACACGTAATCGCACGGTGGTGGCGGTCAGCTCTTGCCCATCGCGGCCATCGGCAGTATCTTGGAGCTGAATGTCAACGGCAACCAAGGCCAACCCTTGCACTAAGCGACCGGTGAATTGCCCCCAATGCACAACCACGGTTTGGTTGTACAGTACGGCTACCCATTTTGCTGCCCTCCATCCGAATGGTCCCATTCCACATGGCCTTCGTGGCACCTAGGAGGAGGAAGCATCTGTCCGCAGATGGAACATTGGTGCCCTGAAGAGCAGGTCAAAGAGGCAAAAAGTGGCTGTTGATATGCCTACTCCTTCCATCACACCAACACCTCTGCCAACAACAACAACTCCTCGTCCTCCTTGTCCTCCTCGTCCTCCTCGTCGTCCTCCTGCTCCTTCTCAACAACTCCCCCGATGCCGCTAACAACATCTCATACTCCAACCATGCCACCCTAGGAATCGGAGGTGACTATAGAGGGGGATTGTCGGACATCGCCGTTGAAGTCCCACGGGAAGCGGGCAAGAGATGAGAAGCGCCTGGACGCACTTCTCGGGGCCAAAAAGAAGAGAACCCATCCGGCACGTAGTGCGCGGAGAAAACTTTTTTCAAAAAACGTAGTGTGCGTGTTGCACCCCCCCCCCCTCCTCCAAAGGGTTTCAAAGCATACATGGACTCCTTCTTCAAAACAAGCATGGTTTGGCCTTGGTGAGGCGCCACTAGCTGCTTCAGGTTGAGCCTTGCAATTTGAGCAGCTCTTGCCTCGATTCATGGCCCTTCAGATCCTGCCTTGCCTCCCCACTGGTACGGCAGCAACAGGGTAACCAGCAGTCGTCAGAGTCGGGGTTGCTGCTGTTGTCAGGGAGGTGTAGCTGTAGCTGTAGTGTAGAATGCTTCTGTGTAGGCGCACCTGTCAGTCTTGCCAGTCTGTCAGGTTCAGACTACAGCAATGGGTACCCACACAGTGACTCAGCACCGTTGAACATCGATGGCCAAAGTTACCAGAGCTCAGACTGAGGGCGCACAATGTCTTGCACAAGAACATCAAGTCCATGCTACGCACGGGCATTGAACACAATTGGTGGCATGGTAGCAGACGCGAGAAGGCCTAACCAGGATTGAATATTGGGACCGAGCTGGTGGGGGCAGGAACATCGTCTAGAGGAGATTTCAACGACAAATGAGGTACGCGCTGGAAAAAGGATGAGAGCGGCTCAAAAGTGGCTCAAAATGACTCGTATTCATCTATTTGGGCACCACAACCGGACCAGGATCATTTTTGGAAAACCATGGTTTTGACCTGTTTTTGAGCCATTTGGGGTCCCAAATTGGCCCATTTTCAAGGCTCTTTCGGCCTTGAGAGGGGCCAAAATTGCTCAACATGGGCTCAAAATCAGCTCATTCGACTTGTTTGTGCACCCCAAATAGTCCAAGAGTATCTTTGGAAAAACACATTTTTGATCCATTTTTGGCTCATTTTTGGTCCAAAAACAGCCCAGGCATTTTGTGACCGTGGAGTGGCCAAAATGGCTTGCAATGGGCTCAAAATGGGCTCATTTCACTTGTTTGTGCACCCCAAACAGGCCAAAAGTATCTTTGGAAAAACACATTTTTGATCCATTTTAAACTGATTTTCTATCCCAACACAACCCATTTTCAAGGCATTTTGTGACTTTGGAGTGGCCAAAATGGCTTGCCATGGGCTCAAAAAGGGCTCATTTCACTTGTTTGTGCACCCCACATGGTCTAGGATCATTTTTGGAAACACACATTTTTGACCCATTTTTGGTCGCAAAACGGCCCATTTTCAAGGCATTTTGGGATTTTAGGAGGGCCAAAATGGGCCACCACGAGCTCAAAACACGCCACAAACACTTGTTTTGGCATTCCATGTGGTCCAGGATCATTTTTGAAAAAATCATTTTTTTGCAGCTTGTGGACCTTGTTGACCCATTTTGGCACCCACCTCTTTGGGCTACCTCTTGCAGCTTGCCGCAGCCCATTGGGCGTAGGTACGGGAGTCTAGGCGTCGGTTAGGGCAATTCTGAGGGATGGAAACCACCAAAAGTGGGTGGTTGCGGGTGGATTTGGTGCACTCGAAATCGCGTTTTGAGCCACGTAGCCCAAGATATGGTCTGTTTTTGGTTTGGGGCTGTCGGTGGCCAATGTGCACAAATTCTGGGGATTTTGGGGGCCTTTTGGGGGCGTTTCGCGGAACATATTGTGGAGTTAGAGGGCCTTAGAGGGCCCTTCAACATAGGGAAGTCTAGCTGCATGTGTAGAGTAGTCATTGTTTCCCTTCTTTTGGCCGTTTTGAGCAGCTTCTAGGGCGGTTGGGCAAAAAAATGCTGATTTTGGCCCTAAATTGCAGATTTTGAAATGGATGTTCGGTAGTTGCGACGCCGGTTCCCGGCCGCCACTGTTGAGTTTCTGGCTCGTACTTTGTGTGGTTGTGCCTCACACCCGTAGGTTGCAACCACCAAAATTTTGGCCGAATCCGAAGCAACACAACGGACTTGTGATTTTTTCCCATTTTGCACGTGCTTGCTTGCTTGCTTGCTGCTTGCTGCTTGCTGCTTGCTGGTTGCTAAACCTGTTAGGTCCACCCTAGACACTAAAGAGGGTTATAAAACCAAGACTGGTTCCACCAGCTCGGTGACCCTATCCCTAACCTGTCTCAATATGAGTTGCGCTCCCCCAACAGTGTTCCAATGCGTCTCTGGGTCATGCTTCACGGCCCAAACTTTGCTCTATGCAACTGGTCCGCACGTGCTCTCCATCCATCCATCATGTTTGGGCTTTGCAGACGGAACAGGAGCTTTCCTAAACTACACACAGCTGTGGTGGAGGATCCAGGCAAAAAACGGAGGGCCAAGAGTCATATCAAACCCACCTGCAGCAACAATGTTCTCCAGCATTGAAACTGCAATCTGAGATTGCAAAGCCGTTGGCTAGAGCCTCCTTTCTTGAGTCCTTTCGCCAGTGCAAAGTTCCAGAACTGAAGCATTCCATAAGTGCCAGCCAATGTACTTGAGACTGACAGCATCCTATCCATTTGAAAGAAATTGTGTGTTGCTGCAGTGATCAACAAACGGTGGATCCAGGTGTGGACCAATGGCAAAATAGAAATTGACTGGTTGGGATGTCGCAGATGCATGCACGCATGTTCAGCATGTGTGTACCCCCCCCCCCCCCTTCCCCTTGGCCTGGGCCCGCAATCAGCAGATCTGGCTCCGACTGGACCAACCACACATCACCAGGATGCACTGTGAGATTGTGGACAATCATGGGGAACCATTGCTGATGAGCAATCAGAAGCTCTACTCGGTGATGGTCCAAATCAACGTGACCCTGAAGACTCAGGCTCTGGCGAACATGCAGGTCCAGTGGCGACCCAAAAGTGCAGGCAAGTGGCATCCGTTCCAGTGGGAGGTGATCCTCCACTGTCCGACGGCAGAGGGACACAGGGCGGTGCCCTCCTCTGTGAGCAGAACTGGAGACTGCATGCATGTGTGGCTGGCGGGCCAAGCTGACCTCTTGAGGCTGTTCCAGAGAACGCTCTTCAGGCAGGCGGACCCGGTACCCGGGGACGCTGTGCGGTTCCTCTACACGCTGCTGAGCACACCCCCGTGCGAAAGGCGATATGCCTGACAGGGGATGACACACAGGGGGGAGTAGGACAGATCGGAGCAAGTGATGCCGATAACAACTCGTCGTAGCTCAGTGGGTATACCGCACCTCTTCTTTCCTGTAGAGGAGGGTTCCAACCCCGAGGGGGATAGAGAACCACCGAACGTCCCAAAAACCCCTTTTATGCGAGAGAGAGAGAGAGAGAGAGAGAGAGAGAGAGAGAGAGTGTGTGTGTGTGTGTGTGGGGCACGATGGGAGGAGGAACGGAGAGAAGGAGAGAGAGAGAGGGCAGGAGAAAGAGAGAGGGAGAGAGGGGGAGAGAGACACACAGAGCACGAGTCGGGGGCTAACCGGCGCTGAGGGAGGGTGGTGGGTTCGAGCTGACCAGGGGTATGGGAAGCCATGGCAGCAAAGAGCAGTTTAATGGTGAAATAACGGGGCGCCATTGCGCCCCCGGAGCACGGGCGCGACACGTCGTTACGTGTCGGAAAGGCCGAGCATGACAGGGGCAGCGTGAGTGCGGCCCATGTGAGGGTGTTGGGTGCGAGTAGACATGGATATGTGGGCGGCCAGTGCACGCATGGTGTGGTACTGAAAAGAAATGCGCCACAGTACAGCAATGATCTGTTGAAGTGTCCAGCCACCAAAACTTTTGGTGCAGTGTTGAGACGCCTTTGCGCCACCAAAGGCGCCTTTGCGCCCCCGAAGTTCGGGTATGACACGTCCTCACGTGCCAGAGAGCAAGAGCACGACAGGGGCTGCATGAGCACGACCTGCAGGGCAAGGGTTAGAGACTAACCGGCACTGTGGAAGGGTGGTGGGTGTGAGCTGACCTCAGTGTACAGATGACCAAGGCCAAAGCACAGTCATCAACCACCTGGTGTGGTACAGAACTGGTCTGCGCTGCAGTGCAGCGAGGAAAACACTGAACTATGTGGTTATGACCATGCGCCTGTGACACGGGGGCGTATGCGAGCCCAATATACGTTGCCTCATGGCCCCTTGTATAAGCTTGCCCTTGTCCAAGCTACGGTAGGCGTAGGGACCATATTAATTTGGGACCTAATTTTAATTCGGTACCAAACATAGTGCGCATTTGCGAGTCACATAGAGTCATGGAAACATTTGTCATGAGTGTTTGCCCTTTTGCCCCAGATTGCTCTGATTTTGGGGATGTTTGTGCATTATTTCCCCCTTTCTTGCACCAGCTCACCATGCAATCCTCTCTTTTTGAACGTGGGTGCCCGGTGTTGGTAGTTGTATGTGTCGCGCGCAAGCTACGCCCGTGTCCAAGCTACAGTAGGCGTAGGGACCGTATTAATTTGGGACTTTGGCGTAGCTTATACAAGGGGGGGGGGTTCGCTTTTGTCTACCTTATGATATAGTATTGTATGTATGTGCTGCATTTTGACCATAGTCTGATGTTGCCCTCTTTCCCACGCAAAAAGTCATCTGCACATTCTCCTCACAGACTTTTTGCGAAAGGCGCCTAGGGCCGTCTCGGCTCTTGACAAGCTTTTTTCTCTCCTTCTTGTGATCTGCATGTGCTGCCTGTTGTGCTGATTTCGTCTCAACCAACACACACGTGACAGCTCACACGTCACCATACGGGGGGTCACAGCATGTCCACACATGAATGGAGGTGTGCCCCATGTTGTCTACTTCCACTGATTCCATGGAGGGCCAGATACGGTCGGCGATACATAACCAGTATTCATCTCTTTTGTTGATTTCGATTGCAGTCTAATGAGGCAATGCCTGAAGAAGATGACCATATATCTGAGGATGATGTTGGTCATTCGTTCGCTTCGTTTGCGCTGTTTGTATGAAAGGTGAGCCTTTAATGGGAATAAGGTTGTCATTGTGATCGAACCCCTTAGAAACACATGATTGCCATCAACACCACTGCTGCCCCTTTTGGTGAAAGTCCCTAATGGACCTCGCTGTGTCCTGCACAGCATCCTGTAGTTCAACATCATGTGGTACCGATGAAGATTATGTTCGCTCTTGCACTCTTGCTCGCATTGGGATTGCAGAACTAGAATGAAGTGAGCCGCACCTTTCTATTCTTTTTGTGTTGTAGCTTAGTGTATTTTTAGGTCCTCAAAATACAAGCTTTTTTTTTTTGATGCACAATCACTCCACTAAATTTCGGATAGTTTCCCATTTGGACTTCAGTTGTATCCCATACCCAGTTCCTTGCTCCTTTTTTGGAACAGAGGTGACAGGATTTACAAAATGGCCATGAGGGAGACAGTTGGTTGCAGTTGGATGTGTGATTTGATGCCAGGAACTACCCCCCCCCCCAACCCCAACCAATGCACAGCCAGCAGCCACCTGGTGTGGTACAGAACTGGTCTACGCTGCAGTGCAGCAAGCAAAACACTGAACAATGTGGTTATGACCATGCGCCTGTGACACGGGGGCGTATGCGAGCCCAGTTTCCGTTGCCTCATGGCCAACCCCAACCCTTTTTCCTAACACGCGCAACCAGAGTGAGTGAGGATACTAGAGTGATTCTAGAGGGTAGCCATCACTGATTTATGGTCGAAGGGGGCGCCTTAAGCGCAGTGCACGTGCAGTGCGCGCGCAGTGCAACTATTTGGGCACCTGGCCGTAGTAGAAGCCCATACTTTGTGGTACTTTGGGCATCATTGTTGTTTGGTAGTAGGTTTTGATGCATTGGGGGTATGGCATTTTTGGATGTTCACCCTGTTTCACCCATTTTTACCTTTTTGCACACATTTTTTTTACCCATTTCCACCACATCTACTCTTTTTCTCGGTTGATTGATATGGTGCTACACTTTCAGGGTGCCTGCTACAGGACATCATACTTCCCTCCTCATTTCTCAGGCCCACTTTCTCCATGGATCTGCGTATTGGGGATAGGGTGTTCTACACCCGCTCCAATGGCCTGCGACCTCCTGCCACGGTGGTTGGGAGGGTGAAGATGGACTCCTCCACTTGGAATACTACCAAGATGGTTGAGAGTGGTGAATTGGGAATGCAACAAGGAGTCCATCTCCTTTGGCATCCCAAGTTCAGATTTGCCACCTCACTGCCCTCCATCTCCGCCGCCCACACAGTCAAGTTCCCCCCCAAAGGCCCTTGGTCCTTCACCACTGCCACAAGAACTGGGAAGCTCCCCCTCAAGGTCCCCTCTAGCCCAGTTTGGGTCGCCTAATTCTAAGGGTGTTTCCAAGGGGCGTGCCTAGGGCTTCTTCGGGGGGAACATAGTCTAAAAGTAGCACGCAGTGCGCGCGTGCAAGGATTCCCCCTAATACGCGCTTGTCCTAACATGGCAAGCCCGTGCTTCAACACTTTTGGGCTTTTTTTTGGAACCATGGTTTTTGGCTGGTTTGTGGCTCTGTGCAGGCTGCAGGAGCATTTGATTTGGGTGTCAAAGTGTGGGTGTAAAAAATTGAAAGACACTAATGCCATTCCTGCACCTGACGTCTTAGTTAGGGCAGCTGATGGAAAAGGCATGGGCTTCCATCATGGATGATGAGTTGAGTGTGAGATGCCATTTTCCCCAATGGAATGAAGTTGGCTAGCTCTCCAAGATGAGGCCCAAGGTTGGCAAGGGATGATATTCGGTGCCTGTCAATCAGAATGTAAGCAACTGAGTGGTACCTGAGTTTTGCTGACGAGCATCAATGTTTTATATTGTCGTGTTTTGAGGTGTAGGTTGGGTTATGTCTGCAAAACATGTTCCGTGTACCGTCTGTTCACTCGACCCCATGTTTCCGCACTTTTATGAACCTGGCCGGTGTTCAGACAGGGCGGGGGGTAGCAAATTGCGACCAAATGAATACGGTGACAAGCCCTTCTGTGGCTCTTGAGGGGAGCAGGATGCACCGTGCACACCTTTTTCAACAACACTTATTGCTCATGCGTATTTAGGAAGGGTGTTGTGCTAATTTTCTTCAAATAGTACCCTGAGGGAGCACAGGGCAACATTTTGGGCTATTTCCAATCCCCACCCCTACGGGTGAGGCAGCCAATTCTGATTTTTTCCCCTTTGTAAGGGACCCCCGAGAATGCATGGATTGCGTAGCACTTGCGCCCTCTTTTGGGCCCCACGAGAAGGCAGGGGTGAGGCAGCCAATTCTGATTTCATCCCCCTTTGTTTGGGGACCCCCAAGAATGCAAGGGTTACGTAGCACTTGCGCCCTCTTTTGGGCCCCCGAGAAGGTAGGGTTGAGGCAGCCAATTCTGATTTTGTCCCCCTTTGTTTAGGGACACTCGAGAATGCAGGGGTTACGTAGCACTTGCGCCCTCTTTTGGGCCCCCGAGAAGGCAGGGTTGAGGCAGCCACTTCTGATTTTGTCCCCCTTTGTTTGGGGACCCCCGAGAATGCAGGGGTTACGGGGCACTTCCGCCCTCTTTTGGGCCCCCGAGAAGGCAGGGGTGAGGCAGCCACTTCTGATTTCATCCCCCTTAGTTTGGGGACCCCCGAGAATGCATGGATTGCGTAGCACTTCCGCCCTCTTTTGGGCCCCCGAGAAGGCAAGGTTGAGGCATCCGATTCTGATTTTCCCCCCCTTTGTTTCGGGACCCCCGAGAATGCAGGGGTTACGTAGCACTTCCGCCCTCTTTTGGGCCCCCGAGAAGGCAGGGGTGAGGTAGCCAATTCTGATTTCGCCCCCCTTTCTTTGAGGACACCCGAGAATGCATGGGTTACAAAGCACTTCCGCCCTCTTTTGGGCCCCCGAGAAGGCAGGGGTGAGGCAGTGAATTCTGATTTTGTCCTCCTTTGTTTGGGGACCCCCAAGAATGCATGGATCGCGTAGCACTTCCGCCCTCTTTTGGGCCCCCGAGAAGGCAAGGTTGAGGCAGCCAATTCTGATTTTTCCCCCTTTTGTTTCGGGACCCCCGAGAATGCAGGGGCTACGTAGCACTTCCGCCCTCTTTTGGGCCCCCGAGAAGGCAGGGTTCAGGTAGCCAATTCTGATTTTGTCCCCCTTTCTTTGAGGACACCCGAGAATGCATGGGTTACAAAGCACTTGCGCCCTCTTTTGGGCCCCCGAGAAGGCAGGGTTGAGGGAGCCACTTCTGATTTTGTCCCCCTTTGTTTGGGGACCCCGGAGAATGCATGGATTGCGTAGCACTTCCGCCCTCTTTTGGGCCGCCCCGAGAAGGCAGGGGTGAGGCAGTGAATTCTGATTTTGTCCTCCTTAGTTTGGGGACTCCCGAGAATGCATGGATTGCGTAGCACTTCCGCCCTCTTTTGGGCCCCCCCGAGAAGGCAGGGGTGAGGCAGTGAATTCTGATTTCATCCTCCTTTGTTTGGGGACCCCCGAGAATGCAGGGGTTACGTAGCACTTCCGCCCAAAAGAGGGCGGAAGTGCTACGTAACCCCTACATTTTCGAGGGTCCTCAAACAAAGGGGGACAAAATCAGAATTCACTGCCTCACCCCTGCCTTCTCGGGGGCCGAGAAAAGAGGGCGGAAGTGCTTTGCAACCCATGCATTCTTGGGGGTCCCCAAACAAAGGGGGATGAAATCAGAAGTGGCTGCCTCACCCTTGCCTTCTCGGGGGGGCCCACAAGAGGGAGAAGGTAGGGGTGAGGCAGCCACTTCTGATTTCATTCCCCTTTGTTTGGGGACCCCCGAGAATGCATGGGTTACAAAGCACTTGCGCCCTCTTTTGGGCCCCCGAGAAGGTAAGGGTGAGGTAGCCACTTCTGATTTCATCCCCCTTTGTTTCGGGACCCCCGAGAATGTAGGGGTTACGTAGCACTTCCGCCCTCTTTTGGGCCCCCGAGAAGGCAGGGTTGAGGCAGCCAATTCTGATTCCCCCCCCCCTTTGTTTGAGGACCCCCGAGAATGCATGGATTGCGTAGCACTTCCGCCCTCTTTTGGGCTCCCAAGAAGGCATGGGTGAGGCAGTGAATTCTGATTTCATCCCCCTTTGTTTGGGGACCCCTGAGAATGCAAGGGTTACGTAGCACTTCCGCCCTCTTGTGGGCCCCCGAGAAGGCAGGGGTGAGGCATTGGATTGTCGTCAAAAGTCTGGGGTGCAATTCGACTTCGTTCAACCTTCCGGTGCTATTGAGGAAACCGGGACAATCTTCGTTACGCTTTTGCATTGTGTTGTGTTGTGGTGTGCTGTGTTGTGTTTCGTTGCGTTGCGTAGTTCCTGAAATACTTGACCCTCTATCGGCACGGCAACAATCATATAATGATGTGCATGGATGGTACCGGGCCCGATAGGAGCAAGTGTTTGCTCATTTGTGGCATTGGGGTTTAATTCGGATCATTTGGCGTGGTGGTCTCAACGAGTTGCATCAATCAGTGCGCATTTTGTTGCACTTTACCCAATTTTGCATCCGGAGGCAGGTCCGTTACCCTCCGTATGGACCGTGGGAACATGTTCCCCCTCATGTTTGGAATAGCACCGAAGCAACCGTTGAGGATGACACGCAAGATAATGTTGGGGAGGAGGTTGATATATGTGCACTGTGCTATCAAAAGCACACTACGAAAGAATGTGGTGAATGTCATTTGTATTATTGTGCGGAATGTATTGACCCGCACACCTGTGGGGAGAAGACTGTTTATTGAACAGTCTTGCTTGTTCAATTTGAGCGAACAAATTTGGTGGAACAAAGTTGTGAAGGTGATTCATATATGCTTTTCTTGTTCAATGTTGTGCATGGATGGTTTGTTGCTTCATTTGGTAGGCAAGAAGCAGCTATTGGTCTACTCCAGGGCTCCATACGGTAATGGTAAACTTGGGGACTCAATCGGGGAAAGTCATCATAAAAGTAGCGCGCAGGGCAACCCCCCCCCCCCCCAACCCCCCCAACCCCCACGGCGCTGCCCGCCCTCCTCAATCCTTGTATGGCTGTATGTTGACCACCGCAAAAGCTAGTACCCACTGGGGTTTCTAAATCCTAAGGACCTAAATAGCCCAGGGCCGGTGGCAGTGGCCCACAAGGGTGACCTCTGACCGCCCCACCCCCCATGACCTGGTAAACCCGAAACACGGGCATGTGGCCGAGAGGGGCCAGCGCAAGCAAGCATGCCAGTGGAACGCCGGGCGCCAAAGTGGGACACATCAAACGCTACGCCCCGAACTCAGTCCAAAGGCGACAATGCCCTGAACCCGGTAGATGCAGCCCGAATCTTACCCCATCCAGGGAGGAGGGAAGGAACGAATTGCAAAGCACTGTCTGCGTGACACGAACAATCATGGAACTGAGTTGGCAATGAAGGCCGTGAGGCAGGCGCGGCTGGAGCTAAGTGGCGGGTCCACACCTAACCAATTGAAGCCCCAACCCCCCCTTGATATATCCCCCTCCTTGCAACCCCCCCCCCCCCCCCCCCTCCCGGGAGACCGTCACTTCAAGCGGCCCCTAAGGACACTCACAATTGTTCTCTTTTATTTTTCGTCTTAAGGGCCGCCTCGAGAGACCGCGTGAATTGCCCTCCAATCGCCATCAACCGCCGTGGCATGGTGTCCATTGGAGATGGGATGTTGTCAATGGGGCATGGGGCTGTGATGAAAGGAAATGGGGTTGTGTTCACCCATCATATCGGCGAAACAGTTGCACCATATCAGGGGAATGGTATTCATTGGAAATGGGATTGCGACCATCAGAAGTGGGATTTTGTTGATTGGAAATGGGATTGTGTCCATTGGAAATGAAATTGTGTCCATTGGAAAAGGGATGATATTGATTGAGAATGGGTTCGCGTCTGTTGGAGACAGGATTGTGTCTATTGGAGAAAGGATTGTATCCATTAGAGACTTGATGCTATTCATTGGAAATGGGGTGGTGTCAGTTGGGTATGGGATTGTGTCCTTTGGAAATATGATGGTTTGCATTGGAAATGGGGTTGCGTCCATTGGCAATGGGATGCTGTCCCGTAGATCTGGGTGTGTCCACTGGAAAAAGGGATGATGCTCATTGGAAATGGGTTTTTTTGAGATTGGGAATGCCGCACCTCACCCCACACGCGCACAAAGAAAAATTGCTCCAGGCAAACAGGGCAAAGGGAGTGCCAACGGGCAATGAAACACTCAGAAAAGGCTCGCTTGCCAAGTCTGACAGTGTTCAGAATGGAATACAAAGAGGAAGTGTAATGTGCAGGTACCCCAACCCCCCCTTGAAATCTCCCCCCGTAGCGCGTGACGGTCTCCCATAGGGGGAGCGGGCAGACGGTTGCCAGGAAGACAGTCCCTCGGGGGGGGGGGGGTCGCAACGGTATTTCAAGGCAAAATGTGGTACCCTCCACCGATGCAAGCAAACAGAACACAGGTGAAGCGTCTTTTGCATTGATGTGACTTTTGCATTGATGCTCTGCCAATGTGATTCATGCAACACGAATGATGCAACCACCATAGCCTCAAGCCTTGGGAGTTGAGTGCTCTCATGATCCACTTGACTGACCCCACCGGGGCGTATGCACCGAACGTGGCAAAACTGTGGCCCATTTGGTGAAGGCCCCACAACAATGGCCAACACATGTGTGCATGAGTGGTACCAGACGCGGTCACCGAGAGAAAACATCTTGGGTCTGCAAAAGCAACCCAACACCCCGTGCACCGCCTTTGGAGAAAGGGCCCCCAGAGAATATCACAGAATGCACACAAGTGACTGATTTGAAGTGATGGGAAAGCAATGCAGGACATATGTGTGACAGATACAAACACAAAACCACCCTCATAGATATTGCCTAGCAAAACAGCCACCTGCCCTCTGACTGGGAGGTCTGTTGTGGGGGGCCCGGGTGCAGAGGGGACCGCAGGAGACCCTGGGGTTGTTGGGTCAAAGGCAAACGTCTGCAGATGTGGAGGAGGGCAGCGCGGCACAGCCTTTGCTCCCTGCAGTTATGAGCCTCCGCGGCTCCGAAAAGGTGCCCCCGGACAAAGTGCCCAAGCACAAGGACGTCGCCGCCAAGGCGAAGGACGCCAGGACCGCAGCACCCAGCTTCCGGCCCCCAGCAGCGCCCCGCTCGCAGTCGGTAGCCTCCTTTGTGGCCCCAGCGCGACCCCCACCCGCCCGCTCTGAGTCAGTCGCCTTCCGGGCCCCGCAGCAGCGCCGGCACTCCGGCCCCCGGCCCCCGGCGCGGTCCAGCTCCGTCGCGCCAGGACCAACCCAGGCCCAGCGCTCCCGGCCGCTGGGGGTGCCGGAGTCGCAGGCCCCGCACCACAGGCTGCCCCGGTCCTGCTCCGTTGCCGTTCCCGCGCACTCCCGTGCGCCCCTGCCAGCCACGCCTTCCCGAGCTGTCTACAATCGGTCCGCCTCGCTGCGGGCGCCAATGCCCAAGCCCCGGCCCCGGACCACAGGCGGGGCGCCTCCCGCGACCCCCGGGAAGACCCGCACTGCGGAGGTCGCACGCGCGCCACAGGACTGGGGGGCGTGGGACGAGCTGGAGATGGAACTGGTGCAGGTGCGCTTGCGGACATGGGGTGCTGTGCGACGTGCACCTTCCTTTTGCCTGCTGCTCCCTCACCGACCGTGGCAGTAGATGTCAGGCAGTCGGAGGAGGTGTGGGAAGCGTCCAATTCTCGGGTAGTCTTAACCCCCCCTCCCCCCCGGCCCCCCCAACCCTTGCTGTTGTGTCACCCCCCAACACAGAGTAGGCAGCAGTACGGATCATGGCAGTGTGTGTAAGGCACAGGCGACGGTCATGCAATCGGCTGCCCCCCCCCTTGAAATCCCCCCCCCCCCGCTTGCAGCCAGCCCCCATATGCAGCAGCGTCATGAACAGTAAAAGGTGCGTGCTGTCACTTTCACTTTGCTTCTGATAACAGGTGGTTGTGTTGTGCCGTCCTGTTCTTTCTCTGCTGGTGCCCCCTGTCAGGGTCCCATGGTCACATCATGACCCCCCCCCCCTGGGGGGGAAACCGTCACAACAAAGGGGGGGAGATTTCAAGGGAGGGGTAGCTAGCTGAGAGCCATCCCCCCCCCCCCCCGCCCCGCCTGTGCAACAAGCACCGTGGCCAACATGTCCCCCCTTGCCAAATGGGACCCCCTCCTGGAAAGACGAATCATGGCACCAGACGGCCCCGTATTTGCACATGGGGGAGGGGAGTGGTAGGACGAATGTTGAGGCATGTACGATGACAACTGAGGCATGCGGGACGGAAGTAAGTCAGCAGCAACGCAACCACATGACAACAGAGAAGGGCCCTCTTCGGGGACACATGCTCTCTCAGTATTCGATGGCCTGGCCGCCACGCATCTGACACCGCACGACCAAGACTTCACAGGCACGGTACAACCTCCCTCATGTGATGCAGGGCAGTCCGGGATGGACAAGGAAAGAAGGCTCACGGGGAATTTTGCGCACACTAAGCGGAGCTCTGCTAACCGCCACCAGGGGGGCAATCGTTGCTGCAGGTTGAAAGTGCCAACTGTAAACCATTGGTCAACCATCGACTTGCGACTGCCGAACCACCCGGCAGCATTGGCTGAGACTCGACTGCCGTCAAAGAGCCACCCGGCCGAACACCGTCGCTTGGGCACCAACAGCAGACGGGCACCGGCCAAGCGTCACGGCTCATCACCCAACATTGATCAACTGGGTGGGCCCTCTGTGGCGTACGGGGGGGCTCGTTCAGAAGCGCAAACAGGGATATGCGCTTGCGGCAGGTGCCTTGGGTTACCCGCAGCGACAACTCTTGTTCTTTCGGAACCGCTAATGATAAAACTGAGGGTTATTATTACTCTTACGCATGGGTACTGCAGGCCCTCAGGCAAGCCACCTTTGAATAATGGTTGCCGACAGCACGGAGTGGTTTGTGCACAGTCTTTGCCATCCCCCCGTCCCTGCGTGTGACCCCCCCCCCCCCCCTTCAGCGGTAGGATGGTACCGTCCCACGTCCAAGAAAATTGTCTGGCATGGAAGCGGAGCACAAAAATGTCATGAAAGCACAACACAAATGTACGGGGTGTTCAGTTCAGTTCCGGACCCCAACCCTGTGGCATGGGCAGGGGGGTCCGGGGGGCGGTGGCAAACTTTCTTTCCAGGTTTTGGGGGCGTTATTGAATCCCCTGCTTCACTCTGAGCATTTGGAATCTTCACAAGCCGAGGGGCAAAATAGCCTTGCACCACTCACCACAAACGGGGGAAACGGACACAAATGGGGGAGATGGGGTAATATTTTGGTTTCAGGTTTAGCTCGCCCTACCCACGTGTCATGTCCGCTACCACACTGAGCTGTGGGACAATCGTAGGACTGCTCTGATCCCTGATTCCGAGAACTCTCTCGAGTACCGTCTGGTAAGAGGGCTTGGCCAGCTTACCCAGGTCTGAACCAAAAATCAAAATCAAAATGGAGGAAACGGGGTAAATGGGGGAAATGGGGAGGGGGGGGTTCTGTACCCCGGTCCAAAGCGGCCAAAAAAGTTGAGGGCTGTACGCATACGCGTATACATGCCCTTGTGCACGGGTAAACGCCGTTAGCGGACCGTGTTTTAGGGAAGCAGGCCTTCGGCCCCCTGCAACATGCCGACAAGTGTCAACAATTAGCAGGCCACGTCTACTTGTGGTGCACAGTGTCTACAGACTATACGTATACGTACATATCTGAGCAAGTTCCTCACTGGTCACCGTTGTTGTGGGTGCCTTTCTCGCGCCCGTGCCTGCACTGCCCCACGCCCGCGCGCTGGCCCGTGCCGGTGACTCCCCTTCTCACCCGCCGTGCGCATGGACAGTGGCGCTACATCAACCACACCTTCGAGCACGCCAAAGGGCAGCAGCTGCAGACCGCCCTCGACCAGCTCTACGCGCTGCTGCAGGACGCGGAGCAGCAGCAGCACCAGCGCCACGCCGCGGCCCTCGCCGCCCACTCGGCCGCCGTGCAGCGGCTGCTGGCGGACGCCCTGCGCGACGCCTGCCTCGGCACCGACGCAGTCTCGGCGTTCGGGACCGCGCACGCGGAGTTGGCGCGGGCGGTCGCGGGGTCGTGCAACCGCATGCCCCTGGACGGCGTCCACGTGGCGGACGAGGGGGCGCTGGCGCAGGAGCTGCAGAGGTCTGCGGAGGTCCTGCGGCGGCTGCAGGACGCGGCCGCGCCCGTGCGGGACCCGGTGCTGCGGCTGTGCCGCGCGGTGGAGGAGCTCGGGGACGCGCAGGGCCGCGTGGCGGAGGGCCTGCAGGGGCTGTTCGGCGCGCTGGCGGCGCAGCGCGCGCGCACGGAGCGCGAGTGCAGCGTGCTCGTCGGGCGCATTCAGGGGCTGGAGGCGCAGGTGCGCGCGGCGTGCCCCGGGGCAAGCGACCCCCTCGGCGGGGACGGGCCCTCCCCGGCCCCGCCTCCAACGGCCTGAAGCCTGGGGGGGGGGGGTGACTGCGCGGACCCGTTCGAGGGTTGCGCTTCGGGGGCGGGCTGCAGGGGCTTTAGACTTCGCGAGGTCCCGCGATCGACGCCCGGGCCCGTGCCCGATCTCGACGACTGGTCGGCCGACAGTCCCGACTCGTTGTGTCAGGGGGTGTGGGTCGGCGGTGCACCGACGGCGGCGAGGCCGTGCCCACGACGCTGTCCTGCGGACCAACACTCTGTGCCGCCCAACCAAGGGTGGCCGCCGGAAGATCGCCGTGCTGCCCGCCGCAGTTGGACGCACCCCCCGAAGTACGGCGGTCTAGTGTTGTGGCTCTCTGCCAGTGCCAAAGGCGCCACCCGGCGTATTGGGTTGTCTGTGGTGCTCCTTCGTGGACACATGGGCGGGGGTAAACAGGTTTGTGTCCGGGGGGTGGGGGGTGGGAAAGGGGGCTCGGGTGATGGGCATGTGGTTGCAACGGAAGGATTGTGGTACCGAAGGCGCCAGAAGAGAAAAACTTTATGGAAACGCTTTCCCACAACGTATGTACAAACAAAATGATCAGCCCACCATGGGGCGTCGCAGTCCCCCACTGCACCACCAGGTCTCAGACTCGGCTAATCTTCACCGCGTGTCAGAATCCGCTACCACCGTCATTTGTTGGATCATTGTAGATCCGGACAGCTCTGGACCTTGATCCTGAGAGGTCGTTTCGAGGACCATACCGTGAGGATGCCAGCTCTTTGTTTGGACCAAACAAAGATCGGCGCAACATGGGGACCATTTTTAGTCATGTGTGTTAGGGTCGCTCCCCCCCCCCCCCTCCCTTTCATGACTGGATCAGGTAGCCGCGAGTCCCTTCGGGTCGTCGGTACGGTCCCCGTCACCCGAGCCCTCAAGGGAAGGGGGGGGGGTCTGAGAAAAGGGCTGCAACGACCTCCCCCGCACGCAAACCCGTTTCCTTCCACCCCATGTCCTTCTTGTGCTTTGTCGCGTCGGCTTTGTTGCGCGACTCTGTCTGCCTGCAGCTTTCCTCACCGCACTCTTGTTGGCGTGAGATGACATGTTTGTGAGCCGGTTGCGGTGGGGTAGGCATTGCCTGTGACGAGTGGCAGCAGCATTTTGCTTGAAATTACGACTTCCGTTTGTTCACGTGTCGTTTTCAGCGAATGTTGCTGCAATGGAACCCCCCCTCCCCTCTGCAGCTGCACTCACACCCCCGGGGGAGCAGGGCCCGACGGGCCGGGGTGTCCTTAAGGGACGAGATTTTTGTTTTTTTTTTGCTAAGGACAGCCCTTAAGAACAGCCCCAAGGGACCACCAACCGCCAACCGCCAACTCCCATCAACTGCCAACCGCCACCAACCGCCAACCACCAACCGCCACCAACAGCCAGCCACCAACCGCTGCCAACCGCCAGCGGCGGCCAACCGCCAACTGCCAACCACTGCCAACTGCCTCCAACCACCAACCGCCAGCCACCAACCGCCGCCAACCACCACCAACCGCCACCAACCGCCAGTTGCCAACTGCCAACCGCCAACCGCCAACCGCCGCCAACCGCCAACCGCCAACTGCCACCAACCATGGTTGAGCACATGGAGTGCCCGCGGGCTTTTTTAGGAAACCGGAACACTTTTTTTTTTCTTTCCGTTAAGGACACCCCTGCCGACGGCACCCTGCACAGGTGGTCCACCCTTCCTGACGCACGCACACCGGACGACGGTGTCCCCTGCTCACCAGCGCTCTGGTGAGGTCTGGTGAGGTCTGGCGGCTGTCGATAGTCCGCTCGGCCTTCGAACTGGACAGTCAGGCTGTTCAGCCTCGTGGTTGGGCAGGTAAGGCCGCCCTGATCTGAGACCGTGCTCCTGCACGAGGCTCTGTCTCCGCCCAACCCAATGCAAACCCCCTGCACCTGGGAACCGCTGGCCCCCGGGTTGTGCACACGCATGTCTGAAGCATGACATCTCCGTTTGACCGTCGTTTTCCCAAAGGGGCAGGGGGTGTAGGAGGGTCTGGGGGTCTTGTCAGCAGGGGACCCTTCTTCTTGCATGGGGATGGGAAGGAGAAGGATCGCCCAGGGGGGGTGGGGGTCCTTGGAATGGGCCAACTGGCCTTTGCGGCTCACCCTCGGGAGCCCAGGACCGGCCTAGGGACAGCCCGTTTAGCTCTCCAGCCGCCGTCATCTACCCTCCAACCAATGTCGGCCACAACCGCTGTCGGTTACACTGCAATAACCGTTGGTTACCCTCCAACCGCCGCCGACAATCCTCCCACAACCGTCCAAACGCCGTCGGTTACACTCCAACAACCGTTGGTTCTCCTCTGACCACTGGGCTGGCGTTGGCAGAGGCCAGCACGTTTTGATAATTTTTGTTTTTGCTGAGTTGTTTGAAGTGAACTTGTAGTGACGGCAAGAACAAATTGCTCTGCTCCCTTTGGCACCACGGTGCATTAGATGCTTTCTCCCTTGTGTGGCGGCTGTGATGCTGAGAAACCTTGCGGTACAGATGCGTGGAACCGTCAATGAACCACCCACATCAAATCACGCCGGCACCCACCACCATCAGTCAATCAAACAGCACGGTGCTCCTTGCAGTAGGAAACGTCCGGGACCCATAGCGCAGGCTTGCCCATGAGCAGCGCAGAGAGCGTTCACCAGGAAGGCTTGCTGGGTACCATGTAGTACAACCTCTGCACAGTGCCATGTCGTTGTTGACCTTTTGTTGACTTGGTTTTGTGGCTCGGGGGCATTTTTTGGTGCAAGCGCGGGATGGGAAGGTGTTGGTGGTGGTGGTGGTGGTGGTGGTGGTGGTGGTGGTGGTGGTGCTCGGGAGGTAGGCAGAGGGGGTGTGCAGTTTTGTGGATCATAGCGGAATTACAGCATCGCAGCCCCTCTGGCCTCCGCTCCCCTAGGGGCACCAGCAGAACCCTCCCATTGCAGAGCTGTTGATATGACTGAGGGTGGAAGGGGAATGTGGGAGTGGGGGGCTCAGATGTTCAGGCCTCTGATGAGGAAAACCGGAATCGTTGCCGAGCAGGGGGGGGGGGGGGGGCAACATTTGGAGGAAGGAAGGAGGCACCGCAAGAAAAGGCAACGGAGGAAATCTGAGAATGTCAAGAAATGCTGACAGCAGCAGAACCGCAGAGAGAGGGGGCGCTCGTTTGACCAGCCCCCCCCCCCCCCCTCTCTCTCCCAAACAATTGAGGCAAGTTGGACATTGCTCTGCATGTTGTTTCCGGGTACTTCAGCGCATGATGGAATTGATTGCACCCCCAAACACTGGACCGAGCGACAAAAGCACTCCACAGCAAAGACATGGCACTGGACACCGATTCAACAACACAGCGCCCAACCAGCCTTTATGGTGTTGTAAGCTGGTTGTAGGGGGAAAAGAAGAGATTGGGTCAGGCCTTTGAAGAGTTAATGCTGCTCATAGCAATATTTTGTTCGAGACTGCAATCCACAAGCGGAAGCCAAGGCGCTCATTTATACCCCCGCACTGCCCCTTTGTTCTGGCGCCAAGGAAGGCCCTTGGGTAGCAACTGCAGTCGCGTACCCTCTAACCGCTGTTGGTCACCACTCTACCGCAGTCGATTTTCCGCCTGAATATGAGTGAGTGTATCGTTACCCACTTTCCTGGTTTTTTTTTATTCGGGAGCGCCCTGTCAGAAGTCCGCCACTGATTGCTTGCCTGTAGGTTGTGTTTGAGCTGGCCTTGACTAGGTGTGGCATCTCGATGGGACCGTTTCTTTTTTGAACACCAAGGTTTCACCAAAATGGATTTCAAGTCCTTGTTACTGACCTCTAAGCCCACCAGCACTCAGTACGCGTGCATCCATCCCGCCCTCGGCAACATTCCTTCTCTCCACCGGTGGCAGCGACGCACCAGTCTGTGCCTGAGCGCATGCATTCATGGGGTCAAATACCTTGATCTGTCACTCCACTCAGTCACGTTTGCTTTACCCACACACAAGGGATACCCCAGCCGTCCGAGCGCATCAACCAAGCTGCTAAGGGTGCTCGGAGGGAGTTAGCAGACCACATTCATGTTCTCTAAATGCAGCACTATGGCGGTATTGGCACAGGCCCGCCCAACGCATGTGTTAGGGAAAATGTTAAAAACGTTCCCTGAGGTTGTTTTTGAAGCCCCTAATGAATCCAGAACAGGGTGGGGGGGCGGGTTTAGAGGGTACGCGACGGCCCTTAGGTAGGCGGTTGCTACCTAAGGGCCTTCCTTGGCGCCAATGAATCTAAGCACTTCATTAAGGATGGGGGTGCTTTGCGTGCTCAATCCAAAAGGGTCAGGCACATCACAGAAAATTCTGTTTGCACACATTCCATGTGCAGGTTTTCTGGTTTTCTGGTTGATCACTGCTTCATGTCGTAGTGAATTGTTTTGTGACTGCCCAAGTTGCATCCATGCAGATGCATGTTTCACGGCTTATTCAGCTGATGAGGGTCTAGATTAGACCGAAACACGTACACTGTGGCACTCAATCAACCGGAGTTCACCTGTTGCGCATATGAACAGATTCTCAAATATTGCACGAATTCCCCATGCACCCAGCCCACACAAACATACCCTGGGCAGCTAGAGCCCCATGGTAAATGGCCATAAGTGTGTGTGTCAAGAGCGGGTGCACAGAGACAAATGTAACGTCCAGAAAATATATGTCGCTCTTAGTCGCTACACATTCAAGATCAGAGGGTAAGTCTGGCGGAGAGTTTGCTTTAGACTTGACTGCAACGGATCCAAGTCCATGAAGCAATGCAAAGTCAAGCCATCATCCCAGAATTAACAACAAACCATACACGAGAGGGGTGGTTTCATGCGCTCAAATCAGCGAAGGATCTGAGACCATGGAGGCCCTGCATTGGTTCCCATGCTGAATCCATGACACTGCACAAACACAGTGATTCCTCGATTCACAGACACAAAGTGAGGATCAGCAGAATTTGGCATCCAAAGTCCAATTGACGTGTCATTTGGCGAAACAAAGGTCAGTCTCTTTGAGTAGTCCAATGGCTACCTCGGGCAGACTAGCTACCTCAACCCTGCCGTCTCGGTCCGCCCATGTGTGGGCGGACTGGCTGCGTCACCCCTGCTGTCTCGGGGGCCCATGTGTGGGCGGACTGGCTACCTCAACCCTGCCGTCTCGGGGGCCCATGTGTGGGCGGACTGACTACCTCACCCATGCCGTCTCGGGGGCCCATGTGTGGGCGGACTGGCTACCTCACCCCTGCCGTCTCGGGGGCCCATGTGTGGGCGGACTGGCTGCGTCACCCCTGCCGTCTCGGGGGCCCATGTGTGGGCGGACTGGCTACCTCAACCCTGCCTTCTCGGGGGACCATGTGTGGGCGGATTGGCTGCGTCACCCCTGCCGTCTTGGGGGCCCATGTGTGGGCGGACTGGCTACCTCACCCCTGCTGTCTCGGGGGCCCATGTGTGGACAGACTGGCTACCTCACCCCTGCCGTCTCGGGGGCCCATGTGTGGGCAGACTAGCTACCTCACCCCTGCCGTCTTGGGGGCCCATGTGGGGGCGGACTGGCTTCGTCACCCCTGCCGTCTCGGGGGCCCATGTGTGGGTGGACTGGCTAACTCACCCATGCCGTCTCGGGGGCCCACGTGTGGGTGGAATGACTGTGTCACCCCTGCCGTCTCAGGGGCCCATGTGTGGGGCGGACTGGCTACCTCACCCCTGCCGTCTCGGGGGCCCATGTGGGGGCGGATTGGCTGCATCACCCCTGCCGTCTCAGGGGCCCATGTGTGGGCGGACTGGCTACCTCACCCCTGCGGTGCACTTGACTCCATTCATCCACCCATAAACCAGGGGGCAGATGTCCGCGGGGCGCCGGGAGACACCGAGCCTCCCCAATGCTCTGAAGCCTTTTCAGTGCCGCTTGTCTGTGCAGAGGGAGGCAAAGAGAGGGGAGCCCGGGGCCAAAGGAGAGAAGGGACCGGCCCACCAGCTAAACAGACATATATGCTTAAGGCGCACGTGTTCTGCGGTGGCTTTTGTAGTGGCTCATCAAAACGATCAATGGGATTTGTCCAGCTGTGGCCTTGCACATGGAGCATGCTGTGGTAGAACGGCCTACAAGTGGTCCAGACAGGCAGCGGCGAAGCTCATCTATGCACATGGATTAATGTGATTTTACGAGCAACCTAAATTCAGGTACCCGCGGGATGAAATGCCTGATACAAAACAGACAACGTCCACCAAAGTGGATCGGTTTAAGGGACGGACATTGCCATTTTTTTTTGACATGTTGCCCATGGTTTAGAGCACTCCACCTATTTCACATTCCACACTACACATTGATGTTCTCCGAGTGCAATCACCCAACAGGGTGCACACCGTGCACACAATTTGCGCCTTTTCCCCTTTAAGGCCTGCAGGTAGCTGTTTGGCTCACTTCCTGCGCCATTACAAACAGAACAACACACACACACACACACGGTTTATTCCAGGGTAGCCACGTCTATGACACCCAGCCCCTTTTCTTCAGTGTATTCCAGAGTAGCCAGATCACTCACGCCAGGCATGCCACAATCGGATATGTCAGGGGACAGGCTGCAGAAACCCAAAAGAGCACGCAAGCTATTTGACTGACCGGCGGCGCAGTGTTGTTTGTTCATTGCGGTGTTTCCGCGATAACGTGGTTTACCACAGTTTGCTGCGGGGGGTGTAAGAGGACTGCCGGGGCCTGCTTGCTTGCCTGCTGCCCCTGAGAACTCACCGACACTTGAAGCTGTGAAGCAGTGTGCTAGTGGCAGGCCTGCCAGCGAGGCCACAAGAACATTGGACTCATGGTTTCGCTGAAGGTGTGGACGGTAGGAATGTTGAACTCCGCAGTTTGAGCATTGATTGAAATACTTGGGCATCACACACACACACACACAAATCGGCACATCGGCAGGACCTTTCGGCAGGGCACTGCAGACACTGCACAATTGGGGCTGGACCCCAGCGCAAGGGTGGTGGGAATGGACAGCGCCAGGCGTCGCCCAGCCCCTGAACCTCGTGGGAGACAAGGCGGAGATCAAGCACCATGTTCGGGAACAGCTCAGGGCACAGCTGATAGCCTAGCTTATTCAGCGCAGGCCCCGACAATTCACAGGCATGCACTACACCACTAACAGGCGTTTGGTCCCACAATGCATACTCTCTTTCACGTCAGAGCTCGAACGCTCTCTGCTACGCACCATCCTTGCGGGGGGGGTCTGGACAGTGCTGCGCGCACATCAAAGGGGCCTGCGGCCCACCTCTAACTGCCCCTTCTGCGGTAAGGCCGCAGAGACAGAGCAGCATATTTTCTGGAGCTGTGAGGCATGGCACAACATCCGAGACTCTCACTCCCCCAATATCGAGCACCTGGCTCAGCAGTTTCTAGGACTGGAACGCACTGCCCACTGACCCCCCTGCCTACTCACGTGTGGACTCGCGCCTGACATGCCACTGCCTGTCAACAGGCAGGAGCGCAACACCAGTCTGGAATTTTTACAGGCCATACATGCCATGTATGTGGCCATTCTTGCGGCCCGCAAGATTCGGGATGAGCAGGCCCCCATGCTGTTTCCCTCAGCCAGACATGTCAGGCAGACAGGGTATCCGTACCAGCAGCTGATAGGCCCGGTCCCGCGCACCGAAAATCACCTCGAAGAGAGGTTGTTAGATCAAGCGCAGGCGCGAGCGGCGTATACCCCCCTTTTTTGGGGTCATTCGCGCAGCATACCCCAAGGCATGATATTGGATGTCCAACCCCTTGTAAAATCATTATTTTGCCCAATAAGACCATCCCCCAATGGCTTTTTTGATTCTGAGGCCTCTACCCCCTAAAACTGGATATCACTTTTTGGGGGGGGGGGTGGGGGGGGGGGGCAAAAGTTTTTGCTCAACAGGCTTCAAGCAGTGGGGAAGCTGAATGTTGTAGCATCGCCGCTGGTCCAATGGTAACGCAGCCGACGCATACTTTATAGTCGGTGGTTCGATTCCTGGCCTGCTGACTTTTGCAGCGGCGGCGCCGCTGCAAATAATCACCGCACCAGGGTTCGAACCGCCGACCTAAAAACTTGCGGTGGCATGCATTACCACTCGGCCACCACCGATGCTTGAAATTCAGAACGGTCCCGACTGCTACATAAAGTGTCTGCTACTAACAAAAAACCCAAAGTGTGTGTTTCTGTCTGACGGACTGCTGGCCTGTCTAACTGACTGATTGGCTGACTGTCAACCTCTCTTCGAGGTGCACTGCCGAAGGCAATAGAATTTAGGCACGGTGACGCTCGCCAAGCCCACATCCAAAACCCGGCCTTGGGAGCTACCCTTCTTAGCAGATCTCTTGTCCTGGACGCGCCAGCTGGTTTGGGCAGACGAGCCAGGCACAGTCACATTCATAGAGCTCGCGCTCGATTTCGAGGAAACGTCACAGCGCACCCTACCTACAGCACCACAGGCCAAATACAGAGGGACAGCTCTGCCGCTGCAAGAGCGCGCCAGAGTTCTCAGGCTGGCGTTATGCACCATGCAGAAATTGGTTACGCGGGGCGCCCTGCACCCCGCTAAAGTACCAGGGCGAACTCTCTGGTCCCGCTGGGGGGCCTCAACAAAGCGGATTCAGCAAACGCCCATATTTTGTGTCCAGACAGGCCATGGTGGGGCATATTGCTAAGCTCAGTCAGTACTGCGAAGAAACATGGGCATTGCGCGCACACTTCAGACAGAACAAGGCACGCGCGTACATGTACAGACACAGGCGCAGTCCAGCGGAAGTGGAAGAGGCCCGGACCCAGCGGGCCGTCATGGGAGCGTTGAACACCGGGCTTATGCCCTCATCCTCGGACACCGCCAAAGGGGGGGGGGCCTTCGCCGCAAATTTCTTCCCCCGTCATTGGGCAGGGCAAAAACCCGCAGGCGCCGTATCAGACAACCAGGCAACGCAAGTTCGCAGCGCCGCTGGCGCCGCAAGCATGTGCGACAGCACTGGCACCACATACATGCGCACGGGCTCTTGACCTATGCAGTACACACCAGCGCGCACCGTGCATCACATGCAAGCGTCTGCGCAAGTCAGGGGACGCGTGCTGTGCCCTCAGACATCACCGGCCAGGATATGTGGACAGGCTGCCCCTGTCAGTCACGTGCCGCCAGCATGGACTGCCGGCCTGCGCCAGATGCACCAGAATGCAACGAGGGGTCCGAAACTGCTGTGCCAGGGGGCACCACAAAGTACACACGCCGGTGCGCAAGCGGCCAGCCGCGCCGGACACGCGACCAGCTAAACGGCTGCGCACTGCCCGCAGCCCCGCACGCACACACATGGAACATGCGCCCTCCCCGCACATACCGGCCACACCGCCCGCCTCAAAACGACGGAGACCCAAGTCACCATGCCCCCCCTCCCCCCCCGCCCCGCAGCAAGCAAAACTCTGAACAATGTGGTTATGACCATGCGCCTGTGACACGGGGGCGTATGCGAGCCCAGTTTCCGTTGCCTCATGGCCCCCGCCCCGCGGCCCTGCGAGATGATGGGAGAGGGAGAGCCAGGGCACGTCAGCCGGCTTCTATTTGGTGCAGAGCACGGGAGAGCTTCCACGGAAATCACATAAGTATGGCGGCGCAGAGGTTTTGACTTTTTGACCGCAGAGATCAGGCAGACCAATAAGGTACACACTCAGGTGTACACTTCGGCAAGCCAATCTCAGCACGCAGTCATACATGGGTCTCCCTCGTTAATAGCACTCCTGCTTTGTTTGGCCCCTGCCACGTGGTAGCAGGGCAACCCCACTGAGAGCCAAGCTCCGGTGGTACATCGCGCGGGGATCTGGGCTTCACGCCTTGCCCCACATACACGCGTCAGCGCGCGGCACACGCTGTGCTCGCTCGTCGCCGTGCGCCGCACCGTCCTCATACGGCTGTGCGCACGCGCGTTACTGCACTCGCGTCTGCGGCCCCTCCGCCGCACCCCGGCAGCCGGCGACAGGCCTGTCCGGCTGGCTGCCCATTTCAGGGCGCGCCTGGGGCTACCCACAGCCCGAAGCGCGCACCTTTCAGCCCGTATACGCGTAACTGCGCGCGCCAGAGCACTGCGCTCCGCGGCCGTGGGCTTGCGTCTTCGCGGCAGTGCGACGCCACCACCCCTTCGACATGGACAACGACATGGTGACAGCCCTGGGGGCCGCGATCGCGGCCGCCATGGCGCCCTATTTCGCCAACATGCGCAACGAGGACCCGAACGTCAACGTCAACAACAACAACAGCAACGACAACAGCAACCTACAGGCGCCAGCCCGTGGCGCACACGCCGGAGCTGGCATCGCGGCCGCGGCAGCGGGCGGCGCCCAGCTGCAGCCGCCGGCGCGCCACCCGCGGGGCGCATCTCGTGGACGTGGGCCCGCTGCGCCACCTCCTGCCCCGCCGTCACCGGAGGCGCAGCTCATCGCCCAGCTGCAGCGGCAGGTGGAGGCGCTCCAGGCGGAGCTCCAACGGTTGCGGGACGAGAACCGCGCCCAACGGCAGCAGCCACAGGGGCAGGCCCCTGCCCAGCCCAGGGGCAGTGGGCGTGCGCCGGGGGGCGCCGCGGCTGCGCCGACATCGACGACATCATCTCCACCGAGGGCGCAAGCTGCAGCTCGCGCGGCGGGCGCGGCGGCCGGGTGCCGCTGGATGTCGTGGACCAACCGCCACGACGAGACGGTCCACAGGTATGTGCACGCGCTGCCCTGCACCTGCGGGGGGAACATCCCCAAGGGGCCGCCGAATCCCTACCGCGGCGGCCGGCCATGGGACCCCAGCGTGGCCGCTTCGACCGATACCCGGCAGGTGCCCTGCTACTGGACGCAGGACACGTACGGGGTCGCCTGGCAGCATGCGGGGCAGTGCAGGGGCAGGGTCAACTGCGAGACCAGCCGCCCCCCGCCGCCGCGGAGCCTCCCGCCCCCCACGTACACTCGGGAGGTGTGGGATGCGGTCCCTCACGCGGATCGTGCCTTGACGGCCACGGCAGCGCGCTGGTCTGTGGGCCTGCCGGAGGAGTACCGCCCCCTGACGAGTGGGGCCTCGCCGGCTGCCGCCGCCTCGGCCGCACCTGCTGGCGGCTCCTCTGCGACGGGCTACGCCGCTGCGGCCGCATCGCGGGCGCGTGGGGCAGCACAGGGTGGGCCCCAGGTTGTCGTGGCGCCGTGGGGGGGGCAAGCCCAGCCATCAGCGCGCTGGGCCCGAGTTGTGGTGCGGCCGGCGCCGCAACGCCCTGGAGGCCTCAGCGCCCCCCTGCAGCCCACCCCGCAGCACTTGCTGCGGCTCTTGGAGGGCGCGCCACGCATCACGGGCGTTATGTCGCTGTCGCGGCCCTTCACGGAGCGCGACTACGCCCCCCTGCGGGCGGAAGGGGCGCAGCAGATCAAGCCCCGCAGCCGCGTCTCCGAGTGGCCCGTCGCGGACAAGGGGGCCGCGTTCAAGGAGCTCCTCGTTCTGGGCGCGACCGCGGAGGAGGTGCGGGACATTGCCGGCGCCGCACTGCAGCAGTGGGAGGCGGTGCAGGCCGTCTCCACCGTCATCCTGGTGCAGTCCGCGGCGAAGGCGCATTGCTCTGTGGAGCGCCTGCTGCG
Organism: Eutreptiella sp. 'Long Island Sound 2002'; assembly: GCA_964036045.1. Taxonomy (NCBI): domain Eukaryota; phylum Euglenozoa; class Euglenophyceae; order Eutreptiales; family Eutreptiaceae; genus Eutreptiella; species Eutreptiella sp. 'Long Island Sound 2002'. The sequence goes on along the minus strand of OZ038398.1, from coordinate 25,457,959 downwards.
GGCCCTGAATCTGTCCAAGGCCGATCTGGAGGTGCAGGGGGGCGCCTTGCACTGCCAGCCCCTCACCCACAGGGGGCCCTGGGAGTGCGCCGCGGAGGGGGAGGTCGACCCGGCCCCGCCGGGCCACACACTCCGTATCCGGTGGCGCCGCGCCGCAGACGAGGGGGGGGACCAGGAGGACCAAGACATGCTGGACGGCGGTGGGGAGGGGGGGCATGGGCAGCTCGACGGCGCAGAGCCCCCCCCCCTGCAAGACCCCCAACCCCTCGGGTGGGGGGCTCAGGTGCGGGTGGCCATCACCCTCGATCCCCAGGTCCTGCTGGGGCAGGGGGAGAAGAGGAGGGCGCGGGGCTGGACCCGGGCCACGGTCCAGAATTTTTTGCGCGAGTTCGTGGCCCCCTGCGACCCCTCCTCGTACCCGATGCAGGAAGCAGGGGACGCGCAGGGGAAGCGCTGCGAGGCGTCAGTGGTGCTCCCCCTCGTGCAGGCCCAGGCCGTGATCAGGGCCAGTGGCAAGCACAAGGGGATCACCTGCAGGCTTTGGATGCAAGGGGGGGATTCGCCGGTGCCGGGGGGCATGCTCTGGGTGCGCCTTCCAGCCTCGGCCAGGGCCCCCCTCCCCGATCTGTGGGTCAAGCTTTCCTCCGACCCCCAGATCTGCGGCTATTTCGGGGGGCTGGTCCAAGGGGATCAAGAGGGGAGAGTGGGGATCCGTTTTTTCGGTGCACAGCAGGTGCCTCAGGGTGTGGCGCAGGCGGTGGGGGACCTCCTGGGGGCGCAGATATCTCCGCGAAAGGTGGTGGTGCGGGTGGGGGGCTACCCCCTCCACTACGGGTTGCCCGAGGATGGCTGGGCGGCCTTTCGGCAGGAGCTTCCGGAGGTATTCGGGGGGGATGCGGGGGATGTTCGCATAGTCCGATGCGAGCACCTCCCGCACTCGGGGTTTGCTCGCCCGCGCTGGGACCTCACTCTGACAGGGGTCCCAGAGGGCTGGCCAGGGGTCTGGATACCCTCGTCGGACTCCCGGGGCCGCGACCGGGTGTGGGAGGTCAGGGGGATGCAGCGCCCCCCCCAGCGAGTCCAGCGCCTCGGGAAGTTCCACAGGGTGCAGGGTCCCCCGCCCCCCTCAGAGCAGACGGGACAGGAGGGGGGTGGCGAGGAAGACGCCGCTGCGGCGGGGGCAGCACCTATGGAGGGAGTCAGCGACGCCGCCCTCGCACAGCGCCCGGACCTCCTGTAGCCCTGCTCGAGCCGCGCGGGGGGGGGAGGTGGGCGCCGCGGGCCTGGGTCCCGTGGCCCCTTCGGTCGCGGGGGCGGCTGCCGGACTATGGGGTGCGCAGGGTGCGCATCAGCGGGCCGTCGCTCACCCAAGGGGGCTCGGGCAAGGCCCTGTTGGAGTGCGGGGACGTGGAGCCTAACCCGGGACCCAACTTGGGGAGGGTGCCGCCACTGACCCTGGCCACGCTGACCCTTCTGGCCCTCCTGATGGTGGGTCTAGGTGACCTGTGGCTGTGGGCTGCACGGCCAGCCTCTGTGTGGACGCTGGCGGTGGCAGAGGCCCCACTCTTGGGCGACAGAGTCCAGTCTTGTCAGGCCCTGCTGGCGCTCCAATTTGCGCACGCCTGCAGGGGGGTGCGGCCTGCTCGGGCCCCGGTTCTAACCTATTCAGGGGTCCACTCTTGTCAGGCCCCAGCATTGAATCGCACCAGGGCCCAATCTTGCCAGGCCCTGGTGGCGCATCAACGTGCACGCGTCAGCAGGGGGGTCCAGCCGGGACAAGGACTGGGACTGATCTCGACAGGGGCCCAGTCTTGTCAGGCCCCAGCGCTGGCCAGCGCCAGGGCCCAGTCTTGCCAGGCCCTGATGGCGCGGCACTGTGTGCACGACAGAACAGGGGTCCAGCCTGGGCAGGTTGTGGCCCAGGACGATACAGGGGTCCAGTCCTGTCAGGCCCTGGCAGGGACCAGCCCCAGGTCCCGGTCTCAGGCCCTGACACTGACCTGGAGGGGGGGGGAGGGGCAGCACCAGCTCCAGCTCCGCCCGGCCCTCGCAGTGCACTGTACCGGGGCCCAGTCTTGGCAGGCCCCGACCCTGGCCAGGGCAGGGGTCCAGTCTTGGCAGACCCCAGCCCTGACCGTTGCGGGGGTACGGTCTGGGCAGGCCCCTGCCCCGACCTCCACAGGGGGGTGTGGGGCGGACAGGGTATACCGTGCGCGTGACGCCGCGGGGCTGAAAACGCTGCTGAGCGGCGACGTCCACCCCCACCCGGGGCCGCTGCGGACGGCCATCGTCAACACGACGTCGTTGCGTCTACACATGGATGAGGTGACGTCGTGGGACGTGGACGTCATTTTGGTCCAGGAGACCAAGCTGTCTGCGTCAGGGCAGCGGGTGCTCCGGGGGGCGCTGCGCCAGCGGGGGTGGGTTGTGTTCTGGGGGGCGCCCCTGGAGACGCGGGGACGGGGGATCTGGGACGTTCCGGAGGGGGGCGTCGCGGTGCTCGTGCGCGACGGGCACGCGGCGGAGGCGGCAAAGCTGCCGAAAACCAGGCAGGCGGACCCGTTGGCGTGGGACCTGTGGCTGTCAGCGAGGTTCCTGCATGTGCGCGTCGCCGTGCGAACGGGCAGCACCGTGCTGCATGTGCTCTGTGTATATGGAGTGCCGGGCGACCCGGAGCTCAATGCGGGGTTGTGGGACTCCGTACTCCAGTACGCGGCAAGGCTGGGGAATGCCCCGTTCGTCGTCGGGGGGGATTTCAATTTCCCCCTGGGGGAGCTGGGGGCATTGCCGCCAGTGGTCCTGGGGCACCTGCTGACGCAGCGGCTCGTGGACGTGGACGCCGCCTTTGCCACAGGCACAGGGCGTCCCCTGCAGTGCTCCTACCACAGGCAGGGGGTGCACCCGGGCACCCGCATAGACGGGGTCCTTGCAGACCCGCGCGTGGCGGCCATGGTCACGGACGTCGCGGCGCTGCCCGGCACGGGTATCCCGGGACACCTCCCGGTGGTGTTCACCTTGGCCATGGAGCGGGCCGCGCAGCGCTTGGTCCGAGCGGTGCGCCCCCGGCCAGTGGAGGTGCCCAAGAGGGAATCAGTCTTGCGGATGGAGCTGGAGGAGCGGCTGACGGCGCCGCTGCAACCTGACTGGGACCGGTTGCTAGCGTTGCAGGAGGTGGACGCGTTGTGGTCCTACTGGACGTGGGCGGCAGAGGAGTCCCTCCTGGCGCTGTCGGTGCCCACCCTGCAGCCCGAGGACGTCGACCAGGCGCACCCACTGCCGGTGGCACCGATGGCCCTGCCACGGGGGCGGGGCACGGCGGCCTTGATCCGCGAGGTGCGGCAATGCCCCAAGCAGATGCGGGCAGGCGGAGGGCCGAAGACGTCGGTACTGGCCCGCATACATGCCGCGCAGGGGGCGGCGCGCTCGTTGCGGCGGCAAGCGCACCCCCCACAACGGCCGGCCGACAGGGTGCGGGGGAGGGGGGAGAGCACGTCCCACTCCTGGTGCGCGCTGCGCCGGCGGGTGCAGCGGTTGCACGAGTTGCAGATGCCGGAACTGGCCCGATTTCCGCTGACGCCGCAGGCGGTAGCCAACGCCGGGGCGCCCGTGCCGTCCGCGGCGGCACTGGACGAGTGCATAGAGCAGCTCAAGAGGCTGGCGGCCACACAGGTGCAGCGGGAGGACCGGGAGCGAGTGCAGGCGTGGCGATCCTGGCTGCAGGCCGAGTGGGGAACCAAGCCAGGTGCAGTGTACCGATGGCTCAAGGAGGAGGGGTTCTCACCGCCGGTGGTGTTTATTGCGCGGCCGGATGGAACCCCCACGGCCAACGTCCAAGAGATGGACGAGCTGGTCCGCGCGGCGTGGGGGCCCATCAACCGCAAGTACGCGGAAGGGCCGGAGCCCTGCCCAGATGCCTTCGTGGCGAAGTACGGGCACCTGCTGTATCGCGTACCCATGTTGGCCAAGCAGTTGACAGGGCCGTACCTCAGGCGCCGCCTCATGGCCATGCGCCCATCGGCCATGGGCCTGGACGGGTGGAGCCTGCAGGACCTGCGGGCGCTCCCGGACAGGGTGCTGAATTGGCTGGCCCAGCTCCTCACGCTGATTGAGGAGGTGGGCCGGTGGCCCACCTTATTGGCCCAGGGATACACCTCCCTCATCCCCAAGCCAGGGGAGGAGGGGCCATTGGGCACGCGCCCGCTGACGGTCTTGTCCATGGTCTACAGACTGTGGGCGGGGACCCGTCTGTGGGAAGTAATGCGGTGGCAGGAGTCCTGGGTCCATCCGCGGGCCTTCGGGTTCCGCCTGGCGCGGGGGGCCGTAGATGCGGCCACGGTCACGCAGGCCCTCCTAGAGCTGGCCCGGCTCAAGGGATGGCGGCTGGAGGGGCTGAGCCTAGATTATGTCAAGTGCTTTGACCTCATCCCGCAAGCGGTGGTGCTGCGGATCGCCCGCGAGTTGGGCATGGACGACGGGGTGCTGCGCGCCCTGGCGGCCATGTATCGGCAGCTACGGCGGGCATTCCGCCTGGCAGGGGCGCTGGGGGCGTGGTGGCAAGCCACCAACGGCATCCTGCAGGGGTGCCCGCTCAGCGTCATTTTGATCAATATCCTCACCACGGTGTGGAAGATGGAAATTGACACAATGCGACGCCACGTCGTGGTGGCGACCGCCGCACTCCCGCCGCTGCTCGAACAGCCACGGGCAGCCCCGGGGCAGCCGCTGCCTTCACCGCGCCTGCGGACGCAGGGCCCGGGGCGCGCGGACTTATGCCCCCTGGGATATGCGGACGACACCCAGGCCATCACGCTCGAGCCCCGGCCCGGCGCGCCAGGGGTCCCCGACTCGCAGGCGGTCGTGGACCGCACGGCCGTTTGGCTGGCGGACACCGGGCAGAGCGCCAACGCAGCGAAGTCTAGCTCATGGCGGATGAGCGACCAGCAGGCGCAGCCGGTCACCCTGCACGGGGTGCCGGTCCCGCTGGCACGGGAGTTTAAGCAGCTCGGGATCGGAGTGCGCCTGGATCCAGAGAAGGGCACCGGACCGGTGCTCCAGGAGCGGTTCGCGCGCGGGACCACCATTTTGCGGCGGGTGGGGTGCCTGCCTACGTTCCGCATGCGGGAAGTAGCCATTGGGACGCTGGCCCTCGCCAAGGCGATGTACGGGGTGGAGCTAGCAGATGTCGGCTCCCGGGACGTGGCGCGACTGGAGTTGGCCGCGGTCCGCGCACTGTGGGGACCCACACGCACCTCGCGGGCAAAGGAGGTGCTATGGGCGGTCTTGGTGCCGGGGCACCGGGTCTCCCCCATGTGGCGCCTCCAGTACTCGAGAGTACTATGGCTAGCCCGCCAGGCACGCACGCCAGGGGCCGGGCAAGTGCTAGTCCAGGCAATATTGGAGGAAACGGACCGCCCGCCGGACACGGGACCAGTGGGCAGGGCCTTGCAGTCGGTCCGGCAGCTGCGCTGGGAGGCGGTGCACGGCTGGTGGGTGTGGCGCGTGCCAGGGCAGCGCGAACAGCTACACTTGGTCCTGGGGGACTGGGGCGAAGTATGCCACCGGGTGCGGGAGTCGCAGCGATACACCGCGTTGGCGGCGCTGGAACGGCGCAGACCAGCCACCTTTGGGGGGCTGGGGGCGGAGGTATGCAGGCCCGCCTGCTCCCAGGGCATGACGGTGGCCGGCTCGGAGACGGAGCGCTCACTGCTGCGAGCACTGCAAGCCGGGGCGACATGGACCGGGGCGCGGGTCCAGAAGCATCAAATTTCGGATTTAGCAGCCTGCCCCTATTGCGGGGGCCCACCGGAGACGGAGGTCCACCTCCTGTGGGACTGCCCGCAGTGGCAAGCGCAACGGGCCGCCTGGCTCCCGCTGGTGCAGGCCGAGGCGGCGCCGCTACCGGCACTGGCCCTCCCGCAGGCGTGGCCGGTGTGCCTGCGCGCGACGGGCCTGTTGCCGGCGGCATTGGTCCAGCCAGAGGGGGTGGAGCAGGCGGGGCGGCTCATGTACCGTCTCTATGGCATGTATCTGGCGGTGCTATCGGCGCGCATGGGAGCGGAAGTCGCGGCACGCCGAGACGCGGGCGCGGGCCCCTCGGTCTTTGCGATCGCGCGCAGACGCCCTCCCGATGCGCGCCGGGGCTACCCATGGGGGCAACTGGGCGCGGGCCCACATCGCCCGGCGCCACCAGCGGCGCCGCTGGCGTTGCGCGCCGGCCCGCCGCCGGGATGGCCATGGGAGGCATCCTTCGCGGTGGCGCTCCTGCAGTGGGCAGACCAGCTGCGGTGGCTACCAGGGCAGGGCCATGTGACATACGTGGAGCTGGCCCTGGACTTCGAGGCACACGCGGAACGGGCCCTCCCGCCCCCCAGCGACCACCGGCTGCGGGGGGTCACCCTGCCGCTACGCACCAGGGGCCAAGTGCTGAAGATGGCCCTGGATGCATTGCAGCCACATCTACAGGCAGGGGACCTCATGCAGGGCAAGGAGGTATGGATGGCGAAGTCCCTGCTGCCGCTGGGGGGCTTCAGGTGTGTGGGGCGGTCGGCGCGCCCACTGTTCGCGCACCCGGAAGCCATGCTGTTCCAGATGCGCCAGCTGGAGGCACACTGCCGAGCGTTGTGGGCGCGGCGCCTGGCGCGGCCGGGAGCGGGGCGGCAGGACGTGTTCCTCTTGGATTACCTCCCCCCGGCAGGACCAGGACAGCAGCCCCTGCGGCCCTTTCAACGCTTGCCGCGCCGGCGGGTGCAGCGCGACCGGCGCGGGGCCGGAGGCGGGGACGCGGACCGCGTAGCACCGCCGCCGCAGGTGGCCCTGTGTGCGCAACACCGGGCCCCGCCCTGTGCCGCCTGCGTGCAGCGGGGCGCCGAGCACTGCTGCCAGCGGGCGCACGAAGGGCACCGCATGGACGCGGCACAAGCACGCGTGGCGGCGCGAGCACTGCGGGCGTGGCTGCAGCCCGCGCGGCCGGCCGGGGCCGGCCCCGTGGCGGCGTCCCAGGCCGCACGGGGCTCGCCCAGCGCTCGCAAACGACCTTGCCCGCAATCATCCTCGCCAGAGCGCGAGACGCGACGGGCACGCCCGGAGCACGAGCACGCGCGACGCCAGGAGGAGTTCCCGCCCCCCCCCCCCAAGCGTCTCCAGGGGGGGGGCACACAGCTTAAGCGGCTCCGGTATGTTAAACCAGCAGGGAGAGCTCAGGAGGCCCTTCCCGCTCTGCCCGCCCCTCCCAGCGGGAGCCACCGGGCACGGGGGGGCACGCGTAGTCCAAGCGCCACGCGCGCCAGCCGGACGCCCGGGCGGACACGCACGAGTGGGGGGGGTTCAGCCGCGTCCCCACCCCCCCTCCCTCCCCTCCCGGGGGCTGGCGGACATTTTCGGGGACATCTCACGCCGGCTGACGGCGGCTCGGGCGGGGTCATCAGCCAAAGGGGAGGGCGCCGACCCCCCCCCGGGGGCCGCGAACCCCCCCCAAGGGGGGGGGCAGGATCAGGGGGCTTCGGTCGAACCCCACCCTAGTCTTTCGGGGGGCGGCGCGCCGGGGGCGGAGGCGGCGGTGGGGGACCCCTCAGGGGGGGACAGGAGATGTCGATTGACTGCCATCCCCCAGGGGACGGCTCCGGGGGGGCGGCGGCGGCGACATCCGCTACACGGGCGGAGCAGGAACCCCCCCCAGGGGCGGTCACAGGACAGCAGGCAGAGTCCCTTCCCCCTTCCCCCCCACAGAAGAGGGCGCAGCGGGCGGGGGGCAAAAGGGTGGGGCAGCCGCGGCGCCCCATGCAGACCTTGTGCGATGAGCACAGGGCCCCAGCGTGCAAGTCATGCAAAGGGCACAGGGGGGTGCGGCATTGCTGCAGCCGCCACCACGAAGGGCATCCCAGGGTGTTGGGGGGGGGACAACGGTGTCTGCCGGTCCAGAGGGGGGGGCTGCAGCTGCAGCAACAAGCGGGCGTCTTGCCCTCCGGAGGGTCGGCGGTCGTGCCAGCCCCCGTGATCAGGGGGGAGGGGGGAGGCCCAGCAGGGCAGCGGACGGCGGCGTCGCCCCGGGGCGGCACACAGGGCCCTGGTCAGGGCCACGGGAGGGCCTCCGAGGAGGGCACATAGCCTCAGGACGGCGTCCTTCCGCCGCGCCGCGACACACCGGGGGGCCAGGGGAGGGATAGGTCAGGCTTCAGGCAGGCTCTAACCCGCTAACCCCTAACCCCCCCGTCGCAAGAGCGGCCAGGACATTAAAAGCCTTCAACCCTCGTTAATAGCACAGAGCACACACACACACACACAGACACACACATACACACATTCTCATCAGACATCCTTTTTGGCACGGGCCCCCTCCGTTGAGCGCCCACCCCTGGACCCATGCAGGCCTTCCTCTTTAATATGGCATCCCCCCCCCCCACACACACACACATACACACACGCGCGCACACACACACGTGCGCGCGCACACCAACACACACAAACACACACATGCGCCCTGATACACGATGCATGCCTTTTTGTTTGCGAGCACTCTGGGACATGAGGAAAGTGTCGTGTTTGTTGTCCAGTTTGCAAATTCCTTCCCTGAACCCTTAACAGAGCCATATGGCAACCACACAACAACAAGACCAATTCTTCCATGTTATCAGGTGCATTTGTGCTTGGGCTTTTGCCGCCGCAGTGGCGCGTGACCCTACGAATTACGAAGGCATCCGCATTGACTGCGACAGAACAAATGCAAAGCTGAGAGAGGTGTACAAGAGTGTAGATACGCTCACAGGACCAAGTGGAATATCCTACAGTGCCAAGACTGCATTGGAGCATCTGGACAAGCTTTGTCCTCCAAAATAATGCCGACTGCAGCAGTGCTGGCTGATGTTGTCCGTGCCACGAGAGAAATGGGTCTGCAGGTTAGCTCATTTTATTTTTTTTCAGTGTGCAGGCGCTCGCCGGTGCATTCATTTCATGCCATCGTCGGAGTCTGCAGCCATTTGTCTACAGGCGCTGGCACAATCTGCCCTCTGCGGACGTGTGGTGAGCATGCATTGGACATATGAACACATAGATTGGTCCATAGCATGAACAATGAGGTGTCAAGATACATATCATTTGGTGCTGTTCAGCCTGTATATATCACGTCAAGAGCATCAAGCATCATGTCTTGGATGGCTTGGAATGGCTTGGAATGGCTTGGAATCATTTTTCCTGTATTCTCCTGTATTGCACTTGAGACATATTGTTCACCTGCCAATCAACGATCATTGTAAACAAACATCATCTCCTGGGTAATCTGGGTAAACGTCCAAAACCGTTGGACCATGCATGCACCGTGCAATGTTGCAACGGCATGTTTTTGTGTTTTGCTGGTGGGGCTCGTTTCATGCACGGGCAAATTATTTTCTAGTGAAATAGTCTAAAGGGTGCGCACAATGCAAGGCCCCCACCCCGTGAGTGGTGCATTGTTTCGCATACAAAACAAAGCATCGTTCGTCAGTACAGCACCGTGAAGCACCCGTCCTGCACAGCGAAAACGAGATCATAGTCAATTCTTGAAAATTCCCATTCAAATAATCACCAAAGGGCTTTACTTTCCAAACACTGCACAGGGTTTGCTTCAGCTCTGAGAATAGCCCACTGTTACAAAGATGCATGCGTTCGAAAGCCATATATGGCCCTACAGACCCCACATCTTTTTCCCATAAGCAATGTGCAGGACATTTAGAGGCTGTAATTATTATATGAAATCTAAAGCCCACACCCAGAAAAGGGTAGTATGCGTGAGGAGTGGGACCATAACCCACTCATATGCAAAAAACTGTGCTTTTCATCCCTCACTCTCAATAGACTGATCCCAATCCACAAAAGACACATACTTGCTCCTTGGGTTGGGGGCTGGGGGCGAAGGGTCTCAGGCCCAAATCCCACCTCTCCAAAAATATCTCTGGTAGCTATGCTAGGATGCTTGCCAGCCACCCATAGGGCCCAACAACAAGGGGTTCAGCCAGAAAAGCGGTGTGAATCCCGAACATCTATTAGTCAATATGATCCCCGGTGCGTTGGTCAATTTGAGCAGGTTTTTTGCCAAAAAAATCCCATGCTTGCTGCTTTGCAGCCCAATTTTGAGCAGCTGCCCTCCCCCCCACCCATGAAGCTTTTTGTGCCTTCTTTTGAAGGAGCTCAAGATAGCACACACTTCTGATTGCCCTGTAGGAGCTCCCATCGATGTCAAGGTCTCACCAGGACCTCACATTCCCTCTTGTCAGGTCCCGCACCCTTGCCTCATGAGCCGGGTAAGCCTGTTAATATTGAGGGCGAGAAGTGTCCCCCGATCAACGTCACCACCAGGCCTTTGCTGGTTGATACTATACGGTGGGGGGGGACTGAGGGTGGGGGGGGGGCGTGGGTTTGTCTGGTTTCCCCCTGATTTTGGGGAAAATGCAGGTCCCTCCCCCCCCCCCCCCCGGGGGTGTCCGCTTTTTTGGTTGGGTGGGTGGGCTGCTGAGCTTGGGAGACTGCCAATGTTGATCATGGGCCGGCTTGTGGCAGGCTTTGTTTGTGCATTAACAAACAAATTATGAAAAACCAATTTTTCCATCAGGTTGACCACTCCAAGGCAGGTGCTAAAAATGTGCACAATGGGGGTTTGAACCCACATCATTCAACGTTAAATGTTAAATGTTAAGGCTGATCCACGAAACCCTAAAAATATGTACACAGCGGTTTACAGCCAAACCACTGGATTTATCAGGGTGAAAAATGCAGTTGACCACAAGTAGTCCACAAAATGTGTGTTTCATCACGGCCTGCAAATATTGCCCCCGCTGACACCAAAACAAACGCATCAATATCTCTCGGGGACGGTACCGATCCTGCCAACTTTGTGGGTTTTCGAGGGTCGGTGCCATTGTTGCCTCATTTGTGTCCACTGAGTGTCCCGTAGGTAGGGGTATGTGGGGTATATTTGGAAAGCCCTTGAATGGGGCTTTTCGGAGATGTTTGGGTTGGGGGGGGGGGGGGTCCGGAACCATATTTTTTCGAAAATTGGCCGTTACCGTTGACATGTTGGGTTTTTTTGGCCTGTTCTGATCTGGTTTCAGACAGACTGCACCGCACTCCTACCCCCATTACTCCAACATATGGGCATATAAGGGGCAAGTCATTCGGGTGGATTTGTTGCATTTGATGTGTAGAAGACATGTGCAACATGGGTCCCCCTAAGACCCCAATATGTTGATCACTTTGACCAATAACTACCTTGGACACCTGGGTGATGCGTGGTGCAACTTGCAGCATCAAGCTCAAGAGTGCAAGAAATCAAAGATGGCAGAACTTCTCAAACAGGCTGTCAAGTTGGGACATGGGACCACAATACTTGGATTTGGCACGTCAAAATGCATCCATTTACCTCCTTTCACTTTGCTCCAACTCCACAATATGTCGGAGCACCCATGGGAAAACCTGTGAGTTGGTGTCCCGCACGCGTGAGCGGAGCAGGCTGAGGCCCGAAAACCCTGAAACACCGAAAAGTTCGGCCTCGGTACTCAAAAATATGGTCACCTATCCCCCCCCAACCCATACATTTCTGAAATGGCCTTTTCTCACAGATTTCAAAAAGTATACACATACCCCCCCCCCAGGTGACGACATGTTTGCACATCGGAGCAAAAGTTGTAGAAATTGCCGAAAAGTGCCTAAACCCACAAAGTTGGCAGGTTATGAATGTGCCGGAGAGATATTGTATACAATTACTACTTCACTGTACCTTGCACCCTATTTGAACATCCCCTACCACTCCTGTACAAGCTTGGAGTCCAGATCTCTGCGACGGCCTTGCCATGCTTCTTGTCTTAGCCCGAGGGAAGGTGGGAAACACACTGCATACTTGGTTCTTCAGAGGCTAGTCCATGGGGATTGTTTGGAAGAGGGGGTGGTTGGAGGCTTCTTGGGGAAGTATGTCGAAAAGTACCGTGCATTGTGTGCGCATTCCCCCGAAGATGTTGCTCAAAAGCCTGGAGTTGTGCGCCCAAAAGTTCCAGGGGATTGACACTGGGGTTGGACCGCAAAAAGATCCTGCATATGCAGGGTGACGAGGGCTCAATGTCTGTCACTCCACTCAGTCACGTTTGCTTTACCCACACACTAGGGATACCCCAGCCGTCTGAGCGCATCAACCAAGCTGCTAAGGGTGCTCGGAGGGAGTTAGCAGACCACATTCATGTTCTCTAAATGCAGCACTATGGCGGTATTGGCACAGGCCCGCCCAACGCATGTGTCAGGGAAAATGTTAAAAACGTTCCCTGAGGTTGTTTTTGAAGCCCCTAATGAATCCAGAACAAGGGGGGGGGGGGCGGGTTTAGAGGGTACGCGACGGCCCTTAGGGAGGCGGTTGCTACCTAAGGGCCTTCCTTGGCGCCAATGAATCTAAGCACTTCATTAAGGATGGGGGTGCTTTGCGTGCTCAATCCAAAAGGGTCAGGCACATCACAGAAAATTCTGTTTGCACACATTCCATGTGCAGGTTTTCTGGTTTTCTGGTTGATTACTGCTTCATGTCGTAGTGAATTGTTTTGTGACTGCCCAAGTTGCATCCATGCAGATGCATGTTTCACGGCTTATTCAGCTGATGAGGGTCTAGATTAGACCGAAACACGTACACTGTGGCACTCAATCAACCGGAGTTCACCTGTTGCGCATATGAACAGATTCTCAAATATTGCACGAATTCCCCATGCACCCAGCCCACACAAACATACCCTGGGCAGCTAGAGCCCCATGGTAAATGGCCATAAGTGTGTGTGTCAAGAGCTGGTGCACAAAGACAAATGTAACGTCCAGAAAATATATGTTGCTCTTAGTCGCTACACATTCAAGATCAGAGGGTAAGTCTTGTGGAGAGTTTGCTTTAGACTTGACTGCAACGGATCCAAGTCCATGAGGCAATGCAAAGTCAAGCCATCATCCCAGAATTAACAACAAACCATACACGAGAGGGGTGGTTTCATGCGCTCAAATCAGCGAAGGATCTGAGACCATGGAGGCCCTGCATTGGTTCCCATGCTGAATCCATGACACTGCACAAACACAGTGATTCCTCCATTCACAGACACAAAGTGAGGATCAGCAGATCTCGGGGGCCCATGTGTGGGCGGACGGGCTACCTCACCCCTGCTGTCTCGGGGGCCCATGTGTGGGTGGACTGGCTACCTCAACCCTGCCGTCTCGGGGGCCCATGTGTGGGTGGACTGGCTGCGTCACCCCTGCCGTCTCGGGGGCCCATGTGTGGGTGGACTGGCTACCTCACCCGTGCCGTCTCGCGGGCCCATGTGTGGGTGGACTGGCTGCGTCACCCCTGCTGTCTCGGGGGCCCATGTGTGGGCGGACTGGCTACCTCACCCTTGCCGTCTCGGGGGCCCATGTGTGGGTGGACTGGCTGCGTCACCCCTGCCGTCTTGGGGGCCCATGTGGGGGCGGACTGGCTACCTCAACCCTGCCGTCTCGGGGGCCCATGTGTGGGCGGACTGGCTACCTCACCCATGCCGTCTGGGGGGCCCATGTGTGGGCGGACTGGCTACCTCACCCCGGCCGTCTCGGGGGCCCATGTGTGGGCGGAATGACTGTGTCACCCCTGCCGTCTCGGGGGCCCATGTGTGGGTGGACTGGCTACCTCACCCCTGCCTTCTCGGGGGACCATGTGTGGGCGGACTGGCTACCTCACCCCTGCGGTGCACTTGACTCCATTCATCCACCCATAAACCAGGGGGCAGATGTCCGCGGGGCGCCGGGAGACACCGAGCCTCCCCAATGCTCTGAAGCCTTTTCAGTGCCGCTTGTCTGTGCAGAGGGAGGCAAAGAGAGGGGAGCCCGGGGCCAAAGGAGAGAAGGGACCGGCCCACCAGCTAAACAGACATATATGCTTAAGGCGCACGTGTTCTGCGGTGGCTTTTGTAGTGGCTCATCAAAACGATCAATGGGATTTGTCCAGCTGTGGCCTTGCACATGGAGCATGCTGTGGTAGAACGGCCTACAAGTGGTCCAGACAAGCAGCGGCGAAGCTCATCTATGCACATGGATTAATGTGATTTTACGAGCAACCTAAATTCAGGTACCCGCGGGATGAAATGCCTGATACAAAACAGACAACGTCCACCAAAGTGGATCGGTGTAAGGGACGGACATTGCCATTTTTTTTTGACATGTTGCCCATGGTTTAGAGCACTCCACCTATTTCACATTCCACACTACACATTGATGTTCTCCGAGTGCAATCACCCAACAGGGTGCACACCGTGCACGCAACGTGCGCCTTTTCCCCTTTAAGGCCTGCAGGTAGCTGTTTGGCTCACTTCCTGCGCCATTACAAACAGAACAACACACACACACACACACACACGGTTTATTCCAGGGTAGCCACGTCTATGACACCCAGCCCCTTTTCTTCAGTGTATTCCAGAGTAGCCAGATCACTCACGCCAGACATGCCACAATCGGATATGTCAGGGGACAGGCTGCAGAAACCCAAAAGAGCACGAAAGCTATTTGACTGACCGGCGGCGCAGTGTTGTTTGTTCATTGCGGTGTTTCCGCGATAACGTGGTTTACCACAGTTTGCTGCGGGGGGTGTAAGAGGACTGCCGGGGCCTGCTTGCTTGCCTGCTGCCCCTGAGAACTCACCGACACTTGAAGCTGTGAAGCAGTGTGCTAGTGGCAGGCCTGCCAGCGAGGCCACAAGAACATTGGACTCATGGTTTCGCTGAAGGTGTGGACGGTAGGAATGTTGAACTTCGCAGTTTGAGCATTGATTGAAATACTTGGGCATCACACACACACACACACGCACACAGGCCTAGGCGAGGGTGGCGACTCTTAAGGGGGGCCAGTGCAGTCATGATGCTTTCCATCAGACATCCTTCGGGCACAGGCCCCCTCCGTTGAGCGCCCACCCCTGGACCCATGCAGGCCTTCCTCTATAATATGGCATCCCCCCCCCCCACACACAGACATACACACACGCGCGCACACACACATGCGCACACACACGCTGCGGTTTAAATAAACGCCCGTATTTTGCACGCCGAGAGGCCATGATTTCACACATCCGCAAACTCGTTCAGTATTGCGAAGAGCAGTGGGTGGCCAAGGCGGGAACACACCGCACACATGCACTGCGCCCATACACATACCGCCCGCGTAAGACAGCGGCAGAGATTGAAGCACATAGACTGCACAGAGCCCTGTGCGGGAACTTGCAGACAGGCCTGGCGCCAGCATCTGGTGCACAGCTCACAGCTAAGGGTGGAGCCACAGGCTCCAATTTTGGAGCAGATTTTTTCCCCATCATCGGCGACGGTCGCTTGCCACAGCGCCCATACACAGGAACACGCAGGCACGTGCCAACAACAGCACAGGCACACGTAAACAGGGCGCCAACAAATGCCACTGTATGTGACACACACTCTCTATCGGCGTGCATCACGTGCAAGAGGCTGCGCAAAACAGCCCAGGAGTGTTGCTCTTTGGGGCATCACGAAGCGGGGCACGTCCCTCGCCGCCCGCAACTACAGCTCTGCGAGGCCCACAGACTGCCGCCGTGCCCCATTTGCGCACGCACACAACGGGGGGTAAGGCACTGTTGTGCAAGGGGGCATCACAAAGTGTGCACCCCAGTCCAGCCATCCAGGAAGCGTTGCTCCTCTCAACAGCCGAAGCGTTCATATAAACGCCCACGAGTTGGGCCTTCACAGACAAGTCAAGCCTCTTTGAGGTCTCCACACCAACCCCCAACGCCTCCCGCCCCCAAGCGGCGGAGGCCCAAAACGCCATCCCCGCCCTCCCCACCAACCCCTGTTCCACAGGGGCTGGTAGAGACGCCGGATACGGAAGCAATCTGCCGCCAGCTCTTTCTGGGGGCACACGGAAGGGCCAGCTCCGAGGTTACCTAACCGTACACACACAGAGGTTCTGATTCCGCAGAAGGGATGGATCACAGGCGCACAGAGGCAACAGCAGACTGAGCCGAATACACCTGCCATCTCATGGCTGCATAAGGATCTACCTCGTAAAAAGTACAGATCACACACACGCGCGCACACACACACGTGCGCGCGCACACACACAAACACACACACACACACACACACAGACACACACACACACACACACTGCGGTCAACACTCCATATCATAGTACCTTCCCCTACTCGCCTCTCTTTTCTGTCCCCTGTCCTCCCACAGCTCAACACGAATGCATTGTTGTAGCCGGACACGCCCAAGTTCCCGCACTGGCTCTGTGGTGCTTCTCACTGGCCCTGACGTTCCGCAGGTGCTACCTGCGGTATCCGAGGCCCTTGGGAGGAACACCCTCGTGGCGGATGCAGATGCCATGTTGCTGGGCATCTGCAAACACGGCTTTTGTTCTCGTTTGTCAACTGCTGTGACCGAGAACAAGCGTGACGTCCTCCTCCTCGTGAAGGACAGCCAGCACCGTGCCCTTCAGGAGGCATTCCCGCTGCTGCAGTCCGCCGGGCTGCCGGTGACCCATGTCCATGTGGAGGATAGGCAGGTCTGGTCGCAGTCGGGCGGCAGCACAAGCCTGCATTCGGCGCCGCGGGTGTTGACAAGGGCCGTGCAGCACGTCAAGTCCACGCGGGGGCAGTTCCTGATGGCCTCGAACCTGCAGCAGGACATGAACCTCTCTGGCAAGCCGCTGCAGCCGTGCTCCGGGCCCGGGGAAAACACTACGGGTGTGTTCCGCAGCGGGTCGTGTGCCTGGGACCCTAACGACGCAGGGTACCATGAAGTCTGTGTCCAAATGGCCCCGGAATTTCTGAAGAAAAGCGCTGAAAAGGATGACAATGACCTGACAAGCGTCGTCAAGCCTGGCGATCACTGGTGTGCCCCCTGACTCACTGCACCGCACCAACCTCCACCCCACTACAGCGCACTGCACCACACCACACCATACCCCACCGCACGGCACTGCGCCGCACCATGCACCGCACTCCGCAGTAGAACATTGGGCCAAGGCCCAACAGGAACTGAGTCCGGTGCTGGTGCTGCTGAAAGCCCTACCACATGCATGTGTGAGCCAGGGTGCTGTGATCACAGCACAGCCTGCCACGGAGCGGCATGCCAGTGGAAGAAGCCCGGATGCGAAACATGAGTTGGCACTTTAGCTTCAGTCACACGCTCATGGATGTAACACTCGGGTAGAGTTCATGGGCTGGTGGTTGGAAAAGGATAGGCTGGGCACCAAAGGAGCATATACCTCGCCACGGTGCGTGGAATACCAAACCCAAAGCAACAACAAGCCCAGCAATCCTGCTTTCCATCCCTCTTTGCGACCACCTGCCTCCAGCTATTGTGGTCATTGTGAGGTTTAATTTGGTGCTTTCATGAAACTCTACAGTACAACCAGCATCCCCCCCAAGTTGCTGCTGACTGTGACCCCTTTCGTTTCTGTGCATGTACGGTGACTGCCCTGGGAAGTATGTATGCATGTGATTCAGTATTTCTGTAGGGCAGTAGAGCTGCTATGCGTCAATTTAGTCAAGTGCATGTAGTCAATCATAACCAGGGAGGCAACATTTGTCAGACACTGACCAGCTATGGGCCAGCACGCAGTCCCCTTCCAATAAATGTAGGGCCCTGGAACGTGCCTTAGCTGAAGCACATTGCTTTCTGTGGCCGTGCCCCGTGGACGTAGTTGAAACCCAAAGTTGTCACCGCGCCTGTGGTGTGTTATGCATTGGTCGTCCGGTCAGGGGAACCTCAGAAAAAACATCCCATAGATATCTCACTGCTTCGGAAGGCTTGTTACCGGACACGTGCACAACAACCCGCTGGCGCACACGCTCCACAGGCTTAACTTAAGAAATACCCTAAAACAGACCTCCTTGCATCTGCACACTGCAGAATTCCTGCCCGTGGCCGCTCATCATCGCTGTCTACAAACCGCAACACCCTGACGCGTCGTCAACCCCTCCGCTGCACGGCACTACATGGACCTCGCCCCCTTCTCCATGCCCCAACACATTGTCAGTGTGCACCAATTTCTTGATGGCGCCCTGATACACGATGCATGCCTTTTTGTTTGCGAGCACTCTGGGACATGAGGAAAGTGTCGTGTTTGTTGTCCAGTTTGCAAATTCCTTCCCTGAACCCTTAACAGAGCCATATGGCAACCACACAACAACAAGACCAATTCTTCCATGTTATCAGGTGCATTTGTGCTTGGGCTTTTGCCGGCGCAGTGGCGCGTGACCCTACGAATTACGAAGGCATCCGCATTGACTGCGACAGAACAAATGCAAAGCTGAGAGAGGTGTACAAGAGTGTAGATACGCTCACAGGACCAAGTGGAATATCCTACAGTGCCAAGACTGCATTGGAGCATCTGGACAAGCTTTGTCCTCCAAAATAATGCCGACTGCAGCAGTGCTGGCTGATGTTGTCCGTGCCACGAGAGAAATGGGTCTGCAGGTTAGCTCATTTTATTTTTTTTTCAGTGTGCAGGCGCTCGCCGGTGCATTCATTTCATGCCATCGTCGGAGTCTGCAGCCATTTGTCTACAGGCGCTGGCACAATCTGCCCTCTGCGGACGTGTGGTGAGCATGCATTGGACATATGAACACATAGATTGGTCCATAGCATGAACAATGAGGTGTCAAGATACATATCATTTGGTGCTGTTCAGCCTGTATATATCACGTCAAGAGCATCAAGCATCATGTCTTGGATGGCTTGGAATGGCTTGGAATGGCTTGGAATCATTTTTCCTGTATTCTCCTGTATTGCACTTGAGACATATTGTTCACCTGCCAATCAACGATCATTGTAAACAAACATCATCTCCTGGGTAATCTGGGTAAACGTCCAAAACCGTTGGACCATGCATGCACCGTGCAATGTTGCAACGGCATGTTTTTGTGTTTTGCTGGTGGGGCTCGTTTCATGCACGGGCAAATTATTTTCTAGTGAAATAGTCTAAAGGGTGCGCACAATGCAAGGCCCCCACCCCGTGAGTGGTGCATTGTTTCGCATACAAAACAAAGCATCGTTCGTCAGTACAGCACCGTGAAGCACCCGTCCTGCACAGCGAAAACGAGATCATAGTCAATTCTTGAAAATTCCCATTCAAATAATCACCAAAGGGCTTTACTTTCCAAACACTGCACAGGGTTTGCTTCAGCTCTGAGAATAGCCCACTGTTACAAAGATGCATGCGTTCGAAAGCCATATATGGCCCTACAGACCCCACATCTTTTTCCCATAAGCAATGTGCAGGACATTTAGAGGCTGTAATTATTATATGAAATCTAAAGCCCACACCCAGAAAAGGGTAGTATGCGTGAGGAGTGGGACCATAACCCACTCATATGCAAAAAACTGTGCTTTTCATCCCTCACTCTCAATAGACTAATCCCAATCCACAAAAGACACATACTTGCTCCTTGGGTTGGGGGGTGGGGGCGAAGGGTCTCAGGCCCAAATCCCACCTCTCCAAAAATATCTCTGGTAGCTATGCTAGGACGCTTGCCAGCCACCCATAGGGCCCAACAACAAGGGGTCCAGCCAGAAAAGCGGTGTGAATCCCGAACATCTATTAGTCAATATGATCCCCGGTGCGTTGGTCAATTTGAGCAGGTTTTTTGCCAAAAAAATCCCATGCTTGCTGCTTTGCAGCCCAATTTTGAGCAGCTGCCCTCCCCCCCACCCATGAAGCTTTTTGTGCCTTCTTTTGAAGGAGCTCAAGATAGCACACACTTCTGATTGCCCTGTAGGAGCTCCCATCGATGTCAAGGTCTCACCAGGACCTCACATTCCCTCTTGTCAGGTCCCGCACCCTTGCCTCATGAGCCGGGTAAGCCTGTTAATATTGAGGGCGAGAAGTGTCCCCCGATCAACGTCACCACCAGGCCTTTGCTGGTTGATACTATACGGTGGGGGGGGACTGAGGGTGGGGGGGGGGGCGTGGGTTTGTCTGGTTTCCCCCTGATTTTGGGGAAAATGCAGGTCCCCCCCCCCCCCCCCCGGGGGTGTCCGCTTTTTGGGTGGGTGGGTGGGCTGCTGAGCTTGGGAGACTGCCAATGTTGATCATGGGCCGGCTTGTGGCAGGCTTTGTTTGTGCATTAACAAACAAATTATGAAAAACCAATTTTTCCATCAGGTTGACCACTCCAAGGCAGGTGCTAAAAATGTGCACAATGGGGGTTTGAACCCACATCATTCAACGTTAAATGTTAAATGTTAAGGCTGATCCACGAAACCCTAAAAATATGTACACAGCGGTTTACAACCAAACCACTGGATTTATCAGGGTGAAAAATGCAGTTGACCACAAGTAGTCCACAAAATGTGTGTTTCATCACGGCCTGCAAATATTGCCCCCACTGACAGCAAGGGAATGCCATGCACGCAGTGCGCACGCAGTGCGAAGTTCTGGATTTCGGCAAATACTCGAACCCTAGTTTTGGCCCCTTTTCACAAGTTTTTGGTTCCGTGCCAGGTTTTTTTCGGCTTCCCGAGCATTTAGGATGTGGCATATTTGAATTGTCAACCATTTCCCCTTAGAAGAGGCCCATCGACGAAGTGTACACAGATAACACGGCCCGGATCTCGACGTCGTCATTGCTGACACTGCAGCGAGCCTCGTATCCGTAGAGGCGGTTCAATTCGCCCTGCGGAGTACCCTTCCCGACAGATAGTACGTGCACCAAAACCTTGGTCGACTTCAAGGTGATTCTCGAACCGAGATGCTCAAGATCATCGATCGGTAAGGCCACGTCCACAACTGCAGAGAAGTCAACGTGGTCATCGTCGCTCGAAGGCTCTCGATCGCCGATACTCGATGGTGGCGAGTCGACACCAAGACCGGACAGTTCTTCTTCGACGATGCTGTTGGTTATAACTACAACCAGAAGTATCGATGGACACCTAGCGAACCCTATGGTATTGACACCTTTCAGTCTTCCCTCTAGGTGACAGGTGACAGGTATTCTTGGGTAAGTATCCTAGCCTCTGCGTGCGCAATATGCACGCAGTGCGCACGCAGTGCAAACACTTAGCCCAAAACAAACGCATCAATATTGTATACAATTACTACTTCACTGTACCTTGCACCCTATTTGAACATCCCCTACCACTCGTGTACAAGCTTGGAGTCCAGATCTCTGCGACGGCCTTGCCATGCTTCTTGTCTTAGCCCGAGGGAAGGTGGGAAACACACTGCATACTTGGTTCTTCAGAGGCTAGTCCATGGGGATTGTTTGGAAGAGGGGGTGGTTGGAGGCTTCTTGGGGAAGTATGTCCAAAAGTACCGTGCATTGTGTGCGCATTCCCCCGAAGATGTTGCTCAAAAGCCTGGAGTTGTGCGCCCAAAAGTTCCAGGGGATTGACACTGGGGTTGGACCGCAAAAAGATCCTGCATATGCAGGGTGACGAGGGCTCAATGTCTGTCAGCGGCACCATCAGCCTGTGCTGGTCTCCGGTAGAATGTCTCCTGTGTCTGGCTGTAGTGCAAATTTACCGTGACTGTGTCTGCTTGTACTCAAATTTCTTGTGATTTTTGGTATTTGTACACCGTGTGCACTGTGTTGTTGCAGGCCCTGTTGTTCCTCCTTTGCATCTATTAGTAACAGTTCATCTAGTGACAGTGCGATAGTGGCACTGGCAGCGACAGTGACAGTGATGGTAGCTGCAGCAAGCAAGACAATTTTCCCACTGTGAGTGATGACAATGAATGACATTGAGACATTGAATGACATTGAATGACGTTGACAATGTTGCATCAACAGGGCCCTATGCTTGTCATGTGTGCTGTTGCATCACCCCCCCCCCCCCATGTACATGTACGGGCTGAGGGCTGCCCAAGACCCCTGGTTTTAGGTCACCTTGTTTTGTGACCAGATGTTGTGGCCTTTTTCGTGACCAAGGGGGAGGGGTCCCCCTCCCCCCCCCCGTTAGCTCCAAACCTGCACGGGAGGTTGGGGGGAAGCGGAGTGGCACGTGCACGTCGTTACTCAGCTTGTTTTGCGTGGGGGGGTGGTCCACAATGAGGCTTTAGAAGAGGAGGAGCAAAGTGCAGCACAACGCAGAACGGCTAAGCATAGCGTTGCAGACCACAGTGCAGCACAACCAGCGCAGAGTGCCTCTGTGCAGCCGCCCAGAACATCCCGTCGTTTATGAATCCGTAAGTATGAATTGTCCTTTACCAGAGCCCACACCATTTATGTGCCATGAGGGATTACTGTGCCCTGCTGCGAACTGGTGTCAAACACCGATCCTTGCCCGAGAGATCTGGGTCATCATCTCCTCCGTCAGGACGTAGCATTTGGGTGGTGAAGGTTATGAAAGGTTTTCGTCGTGTAAAGCATAATGGAACCCATGGGCACCATCGACTTCGTCGCGTGAACTTACTCCCTGAAAGTTTCCACTTCCACCACTAAACCCTCAAAGACAAATCAACGGAGAAACATTCTCCACTAATAATTTTTCGCAGTGCTTGTGCACAGCTGGACCCTTATGCCAGTAGTGAGCGCTCGCATTCAGCGACCAATGCAAACGCTGTAATCCTACGCAGACAGAGAGCATCAACTTAAATGACGTCAACATGGCCACCAGCAGAATTGATCCGAATGACCAGCGAAAACCTGTTTGTGTGCGACAATGATGCGATGCGAATGGCAGATGTAAAAGCCGCAGCCGCAGGGCCCGCACAGATCAATCAGTTTGGTGTCATCTGTTGAACCTCGCAGTTTGAGCAGTGTTTGACCGTATTCATGCCCCCCTTCCCCCCTCTTGTCTGTGAGCAGCAGGACAATTGTCCCACTCCCACCTGCTCCCAACTCCCTGACCCCCACCTGCCCCCACCCCTGGGGGTCAGGGATGGGGGATTCAGGCACCTCCAAACAGTTGGGTATGCGCTCCAGGTAGCCTGACTCATGCACCGGCCCTAACCAAAAGGATAGGATAGCATCGGCCTGGGCCTTTCCAGGCAATGGGTATCCAAAAACTCAGGGGGGACAGTCCTGAGGTGGTCATGGGGTGAGCTACGTCCTCACTGTTTAGGGACAAAAAAAATTTCGGACTGCGGTCTGAGTGAGCCCAACTATCGTCCTGCCCGTCACACTGCGGGGACCGCTATCTTTCAAAAACCGGGGGGGGGGAGGGCTTACACAGCGCGTGGAGGAGCAGGGCACCTGGGCCTCACGCAGCGAAGCAGGTTGTGGACGGCCTGAGGACTGAGATGTGTGGACAGCAAAAACGGTCAAACGACCCCAGCAACAACCAGTACAACCTCAACTACTGGGCGCCGCTAACACGCAAACGGCACATCCTTCCACATCCATCACAGCCCCAGCACACCAACCACTGGGCTCTGCAAACGCGGAAATGACACCTGGAGGAGCACCGGCGGCAGCGGCCGACAGAAAGCAGCAACCCGACGCAACATGCGAAGGGAAGAACGGGTGACTGTCCAGGGCCCTGTAAAGAAACAACAACCAGATGGAATGTCACACAGGGGATCTACCCCCTGTGATTGTTGCCCACTGCTTGCTGCTTGTTGCCAGCCCTTTATTGCTTGCTACTTGTTGCTCGCCACTGTTGCTGCTTCCCGCTTTCTTTTCCTTCATGTTGGTCTCTGCCTGCTGCTTGCTGATTGCTGCAACTATTGTGCCGTGTTGTTTGTTGTTGTCTGTTGATGTAGCTGCAGTGGGTGTTGTCGTGTGCTGTTGTTGTCGTTGTGGTAATCGAAATGTCTTCTGATCTCAGAGGAGATGGATATGTTCGCGGATAAGGAGTGGGCATGCCGCCCTCCAAGACCCTCCATCTCCCAAGATTTTATGTGGCACTCTGAGGACGAGACGACGCTGAGGAAGCTGGAGCTGTGCCTGCAACGCTACAGGGGAGGGCCCCTGGGGATAGTCGGCAAAAAAGTCCTGAATGCCAGGGGCGACGAGGGGCTCAAGTATCGCATCGTCGGCACCAGCAGCCCGTACTGGGTGATTGCCGCGAGCGACGACCAAGAGGCGGCCCTGGAGGCCACTGCGGAGATCCTTGGGCGGTTCACCAGCGCCGCCCACGTCACGTCGTACTGCCAGCTGTCTGCTCTCTTCGGCGACCTCCAAACGGGCACCGCCAGCAGCTCCGACGCCAGACAAGTACTTCAGCAGTGCGACGATGTGGAACTTCTGTGGACCTTCTACTGCGCCACCCGAGAACTGCAAGAGGACCCCGTTGCCAGGGAGATGGCCCCTGTCGTCCGCGAACGGCTGCTCGTGCTGCTGCACTCGTACCTGCACGCCTACGGGCGCACGGTGGAGGACGTCACGAGTCTGCGGGCGCAGTTGGTGGGCACGGAGCACGTGTCCGGCACTGAACGACCCATGGGGGAGATTGCGCTGGATCTGATTGACAAACGGCTGCAGGAGCTGCAGGGCAACGCTGAGAACGAGGACCATGAGGCGTGCGTGATCTGCCTGAGCGAGCCGCGCCGCGCGCTGCTGGAGCCGTGCCTTCATCTGGCCCTCTGCGTCGGCTGCAAGGACCTTGTCAACGAGTGTCCGGTGTGCCGACAGCCCATCGAGCGGCGCGTGGTCGTCTACAGCCCTTGATGGGGCCGGTCGGCGACGGAGCCATGGGAGACCGGGGGGAAGCGGAGTGGCCGGTGCACGTCGTTACTCAGCTTGTTTTGCGTGGGGGGCTGGTCCACAATGAGGCTTTAGAAGAGGAGGAGCAAAGCGCAGCACAACGCAGAACGGCGAAGCATAGCGTCGCAGACCGCAGTGCAGCACGACGCAGCGCAGAGTGCCTCTGCGCAGCCGCCCAGAAGGTCCCGTCGTTTATGAATCCGTAAGTATGAATTGTCCTTTACGAGAGCCCACACCATTTATGTGCCATGAGGGATTACTGTGCCCTGCTGCGAACTGGTGTCAAACACCGATCATTGCCCAAGAAATCCGGGTCATCATCTCCTCCGTCAGGACGTAGCATTTGGGTAGTTGGGAGGCTGGAATGAAGATGGCGAAAGGTTTTCATTGTGCAAAGCACGGGGGGGGCGAGGTGAGGTGAAACTCTCCTGGTAACGCAGGGGGAGGGGGGCTTACCTGCGAGGCCTGACCCGCCCCCCCTCTGGACCCCCCCACCCATACCAGACAGCACCTGGTTAGAACTGGCAAAGAAAATTTGCAACACACTTGATTTCCCCCACTTGTTTACATTCAAAATGCTCACAATCAGTTAGGAAATGCCGTACCACATGTCTTCTTCTGCTGGACCGGATGCTTTTGCAGATTCACAGGTACATCTGTTAGAATACGGTACTGTTTTTCATTTGTTTTGAGTGGTAAAACCAAATTTCCCCCCACTTGCGTGTATTCAAAATGCTCAGAATGAAACGGGGAATTCAAAAATGCCCCCAAAATGGAGCAAATTTTTCGACCCCTCTCCCCGCACCCCCCCCCCCCTCGCACACCCCCGCCCACGCCGCTGGGGTTGGGGTCTAGAAGTGAACTGCAGACCCCCTGATGCAAAGCATAATGGAACCCATGGGCACCATCGGCTTCGTCGCGTGATCTCACTCCCTGAAAGTTTCCACTTCCACCACTACGCGCCGACTAAACCCTCAAAGACAAATCAACGGAGAAACATTCTCAACTAATAATTTTTCGCAGTGCTTGTGCACAGCTGGACCCTTATGCCAGTAGTGAGCGCTCGCATTCAGCGACCAATGCAAACGCTGTAATCAACTTAAATGACGTCAACATGGCCACCAGCAGAATTGATCCGAATGACCAGCGAAAACCTGTTTGTGTGCGACAATGATGCCATGCGAATGGCAGATGTGAAAGCCGCAGCCGCAGGGCCAACCCCCCCCCCAATTCGGCGGCCGAATTTGGCCGAATTTGCCGAATTGGTCTGCCGAATTGTTCGTTACCTCAGGCATTCATGATGTGTGTGCGCCAAAGATATTCAGTCTTAATTTTTTGTTCTGCCGCTGATTGTACTACGTGGTAACAGCCTATTGTTGGTGCTGTGTGGGGCGCGGCACAAACCGCCCCGCCTGCATCCGATGACCGGACAATGCTGCGTGTAGCACTGCAATCTGACCTTGCACTGCAAATTGTCCTCAGCTTGGCCTTTGAAGCAATGGCAACCCCCCCCCCAATTCGGCGGCCGAATTTGGCCGAATTTGCCGAATTGGTCTGCCGAATTCTTCGGTTTCTGAATTTCGCCGATTTGTTTTGCCGAATCACTAGGTTTCTGGGACTTTGCCGCCTCGTTTTGCCGACCTGTTGGGGTTTATGGGTTCTGGGTCACCTGAGTTGGAGGCATCCCTTACTTTGGGACACTGCATAATACCTTTTCTTTTTACATTGGTTGTTCAGATTGGCACCATGCAGTGTTTTTACTGTCCACAAAAGGACGCTGGGATTCGTTGTCCTCCGCTGATCAAGCTTTGCTTCGGGACAAGTATCCTGATGCCGGTGAGGGGGCAGTTTGCAAATTTTGTGTTCGCTCTGCACGGCCCAGTGCGTTCTTCAGCCGCCGTTCTTCGGGCAGCTCATCAACAGGCCCCCAATCAGTGGATTCCGGACTCTGAGACTGCGATTGCAGTCATTCCCACTGCGGACTTTCATTGCTTGAGAAATCTCTGTGCATTTGTTTCTGTGTGCCTTTGTTCTCTCTCTGCATTTGCGGGTTGGGTGCAGTGCCAAAGGAGTGTGCTCTTGTTGTTGTTCATTTTTTTGTGATTTTTCTGGGTGACCCCGGCCAGAAACGGGCCCAGATTTCAAAAATGTCGTTATACCAATTCACACCTCTTGGATATTCAGGAAGTGCACAGTCTTCCCGTGCACATGCAAAAAAAAGCGCCACAAACTGAAACGCCGGGACCAAGTTCCCCCCCCGACACCTCCAAAACCCCCTATTTGACTGTGGGCAGGTTTTGCCATTTTTCTGGGTGACCCCGCCCAGAAACGGTGCCGTTTTTCCAAAATGTCGTTGAAGCAATCGGCGCTTTTTGGATATTCAGAAAGTGCACAATCTTCCCGTGCACATGCAAAAAAAAGTGCCACAAACTGAAACGCCGGGACCAAGTTACCCCCCGGACACCTCCAAAACCCCCTATTTGACTGTGGGCAGGTTTTGCCATTTTTCTGGGTGACCCCGCCCAAAAACGGTGCCGTTTTTCCAAAATGTCGTTGAAGCAATCGGCGCTTTTTGGATATTCAGAAAGTGCACAATCGTCCCGTGCACATGCAAAAAAAAGCGCCACAAACCGAAACGGTGGGACCAAGTTACCCCAAGTTACCCCCCGGACACTTGCAAAAACCTGTCTTTGACTCTGGGTCCAGGTCACAAAAGTACCCTCAAAGGGGTTTGAACCTGGGTAACCAATTTCAGCGTCTTATAGCCCAGCATTGTAACCAGTCAACCACTCATTTTCGCTCTGCCATCATCATTTTTCGTCTTATACGTCCTGCACGATGCAAAAAAATTTTCAGCTTACAAGGGTTTCCACATGTCTCTGACAACACAGCAACCAAAGGGACAGTGTGTTTGGGGGGCCAGGGTCATAATCCTGGTGACTGGGAAACAGTTCGCCGAAAAATAGGCCCGCCGAATTGTCCTGCCGAATTGTTGGGATTTCTTCGCCGAATTGGGGGGGTGGTTGCAGGGCCCGCACAGATCATTTGGTGTCATCTGTTGAACCTCGCAGTTCGAGCAGTGTTTGACCGTATTCATGCCCCCCTTCCCCCCTCTTGTCTGTGAGCAGCAGGACAATTGTCCCACTCCCACCTGCTCCCAACTCCCTGACCCCCACCTGCCCCCACCCCTGGGGGTCAGGGATGGGGGATTCAGGCACCTCCAAACAGTTGGGTATGCGCTCCAGGTAGCCTGACTCATGCACCGGCCCTAACCAAAAGGATAGGATAGCATCGGCCTGGGCCTTTCCAGGCAATGGGTACCCAAAACCTCAGGGGGGACAGTCCTGAGGTGGTCATGGGGTGAGCTACGTCCTCACTGTTTAGGGACAAAAAAAATTTCGGACTGCGGTCTGAGTGAGCCCAACTATCGTCCTGCCCGTCACACTGCGGGGACCGCTATCTTTCAAAAGCGGGGGGGGGGGGGGGGGCTTACCCAAAGGGCATCGTAAGTAGTGAGGTGTAGGCCAGCGTTCTTGGCCGACAAAACACAGCCCAACAAGGACAACAGCGGAGATAACAGGGAGGAACGTGCATATTGCAATGATCTGCATGGAACATTAAATCACATAAGGGGCACCCAACCGGCCTTGCTCATGACTGGCTCTCTGTCGGCTGGCCCTGTGGAGTCCATCCTTCAGGTCAGGAGAGGAGTGAAGGGGGGTTGGGGGTCTGGCAGTGAACATGTGCACCTGACCACTAACCAAGAGTATTGCAGTTTCAGCTTTGGATCCCCGAACGCCTACGGAGAACGCAATCGAGCCCCCGCCGTCCGGAGCGGGCGGTTGTGTTTTGTGTGTGTTTTTGTTTGTGCGTTTGTGTGTTTGTGTGTGTTTGTGTTTGTGTGTGTGTTTGTGTGGTCGGGGATGGATGAACAGGGTAATGAGGCATGAAATCGTGCTGACCTTATTTGCCCGGGCATGACAGAGGCTGCGGCCTGAAGCCACGTGTCATCTCTCGTGACATGTCAGTGCCAGTGTACGTGCTAGTGCGAGTGCTAGTGCTGGTGCAAGTGCTGGTGTTAGTGCTGGTGCACGTCCGAGTGCTAGTGCATTCTGTGCGGTGTCTTTCCTCAGTCATGAGGAGGAGACGACCGCACACGCTTTGTGGTGGAACTTGCTCAATTCAGTTGATTGATTATGGCCTGGCACCAGTCGAGGGAAAGGCCATCATGGTATCGCCTCCCCATGCAGCCACCAGTGTTCCACAGCCATTCTGCTCGGAACAACGACTAACGACGTGCTATACATCCGGGGTACCGTTGCTTTGCAGAACCTCGGCCGTGCTTACTCCAAGGGGTCTGGGGCTCAAGCTAATCAGGGCAGATTCCAATATAACATATAATGTGCCTATAATCTGCCCTGTGCGTCATGAGGTCACAGGCACCCATGAAGCAAAGGGCACTCTGTCCAATGGGCAAATTTCTCAGGCGACCGTTCGTTGATGGATATCAAGTCTGTGATCGCTCTGTGTGTAATTTATTGAAAGGGTTGCAATTGTTTGCATCCATTCATTTTTCGTGAATCTGCATTTTCCATTCCCCTTTTTGTCAGTTTTTCAGTTTTGCATTTTTTTTGCTTCCGTTTCCCCGGGGGCAGGCTACCACAAAGTCCAAGAATTGACCAATTTTTTTCAATTTGCTCAACCATGAAATTTCCTCTTTTTTTGTGCGGCATGTGTTCCTGCACGCCCCCGATCCCGGCCCTCAAACTCGCTGACTGGAACTAGAATAGCATTGAGGAAGGGAGAATGAGCCAACTGGCCCCGATCTGACCCTCACTCCACGAACCGTACGAGAACACTAACAGCCTGCACGTCAGCGCTGTCATCAGGAATGAACTGAAAGAAAGGAACATCGTGACGTTGGTTCCGTCAAATTTCGCACCGTGGATTTCGCCTGTGCGCTTTTCAATTGGTCCTACTGTGTGCTATGTTTGCTGTCTGATATCTTGGTTTTGAGATGCATGATGTTCATAGTTTGTGTCAAGGAAGCTGATTTGGGCATGATGGCATTTGTAGCATATTTTGCCCTTTGCTTTTCAGAATACTACACCATGTCTTTCCGCATGTACCATGCACAGTGTAAACACCTAAGCAACACCCTTATCCAAGCAACACTAGGCGTGGTTCCGTCAATTTCTGGTCATTTCCCATTGCTTGGACAAGGGGGGGCAGGTACAGGACTGTGTAGTTCTAGCGTGGTTCCATACAATCTGCACA
This sequence comes from Eutreptiella sp. 'Long Island Sound 2002', assembly GCA_964036045.1. NCBI lineage: Eukaryota > Euglenozoa > Euglenophyceae > Eutreptiales > Eutreptiaceae > Eutreptiella > Eutreptiella sp. 'Long Island Sound 2002'. The sequence continues at coordinate 25,428,054 of OZ038398.1, read as the reverse complement.
CAGGTCCTCCCTGTCATCCTTGTCCCTGCTGCGCTGCATTCGTGCCCATTGCTTGCAAAGCACACAGTGTTATGGTCCTATTCTGCATAGACACACCAGAGATGCCCCAAGAGAGTGGAGGCTCCATGCAACAGCGTCAGCATCCTCCGCCGAGATATGGTGCTGCTACTGTTGTCTGTGTTTGCGTTTAGCTGCAATTGCTGTCAGATCAAATCACTGTTTCTGCATAGTCCGTCGAAAGCAGTGCACGGTCCCGACTGACCAGCGCAACTTCGGGGGTGCACAGTGCGCTGTGCGAAAAGCCGTCTGCTTTCCACCACCGGTAGCCACGGCTCCCAGGGTCCTGAATTCTGCACCCTACAGCCCCTGCCGGTACACCAAGGATTTTTTTTTCTAGTTTGATGCTTGCCACAGGTCCCAGGGTCCTGAATTCTGCACCCCATGCTGTTTTGAATTGATCATGCATGCTTCTGTAGGTGGGTGGTTTTCAGGGGTGTTCCCCGGATAAACAACGTAATAGATCTCCCCATCATCAAGTGTTTTTTTTGTTGTATTTTAGACTGTTGGTGCGTAGTTTCCTGCTGCAGTAATTAAAGGGTGCTTTATTATTTGTATGCCCCTTTTCCGCCCAGACCTGGAGCATAATTCCCCACATTTCAGTGAGGCCTGAGTGGCCAGATTGACACAGCACTTTTGGGCATGGCCTTCAAATCGGGCTCAAGTGCATCATCACAGTGGCAGTAAAACGCAACGTTATCGGCAGAAAACATTGGATTGTCCATCATACGGAAATCCGGACATGTAGTGTGGGGAGCATAGTGCCGGCCGTGATCATAATTCATAATTATCGTGTTCTAGTGCCATGTTTGTGAGAATTGTGCTTGGTGTGGGGGACAGGCAGGTTTCCTATGTGTAGTGTCTTTTTGTGGTGCGCGTCGCGTGCAAGCACGGGCTTGTCTAAGCACGAAGACCCCGTGTGACCATTCTTTTGCTGACCTTGGCCGTGCTTGGACAGGGGGGGGGGGTATCAGGGGGCGGGGATAATGGTGGGAACCAAACTCTTAGCTGCTGGCAGCCGAGCATATCCTCCATCGGAACCTTGTGACTCTCATTCTAACCAGACGAAATTAATGTATATTGCTGTGGAGGGCTGCTGCCATGGAGAGCTGGACAAGATCTACAACACCATCCATGAGGTTTGAGTGCAGTTTCGCGTGTGCCCAGGCATTGTCCGCCCCTTCTGTTGTATTTCGCACGTTTGCGCCCTGCGACCGATCCTGGGCAGGGGAGGGCTCAATGGGTAGACCATATTCTCCGCCCCCGCTCCCCTACCGCCGGAAGCCTAACAGCATCGGCAGGGGGGGTGAATGCCCCTTCACTCCCCTCCCCTCCCAAGCCAGGGAGGATAGGGAGCAGCGCATTGGGCCAATGGAACAATTACTGGCCAGTTGCACACATAAGGACCTGAGAAGGCAATGAAGGCCGTCTGAAAGGCGCGGCTGGAGTAAGTGGTGGGTCCACGCCTGACCTTTTGAGGCCCTCCCAAGGCATTTTGGGACGAGCCCGGAAATGGCGCAGGCACAAGTAGTGCAATAGTAATGGTCCCGTGCCTCACGGCAATGTTTGGACCCAGATCTTGGATCTTTTGGAACTTCTGGGCCTGGCCGTTCAGTGGCTGCATATCCCCTTCCTCATTGTGATCAAAGGTAATGAAAGTGCAGAGTCCGTGGCCCATACAGGGCGACAACAGTCCCCGCTCTGAAAAGCACGGACACTTGTCTTTGAAGCCCCCCAAAATGTGGGTCAAGGGTGTGGAGGCACTACAAATGAAAGTCTTTTACCGAGAGCCAGCCTCCCGGGAGAAAGAACCCGACCCCCTGCCTAGTGCACCAGTCCGAGACAACACCTTGGGACCCAGTGGCCGCTCATCCTGTAAATACTGAGCCCTCCCGATGCCCTTCTGTCCACTGCATTGCAATGGGACATGCGGCTTCTGTGCAGGTGGAGAAGCAGAACGGCATGAAGATTGACTTGTTGCTTATCTGCGGGGATTTCCAGGTACTTCTTAAATCGCGTGTCTGTGTGATGATGTGCCTGTGTTCCTGTGGCGCCAGTGTTGCAAATGTTTTGCATACACCCAAGGGCACCCAGACAGTGCGTTTCAGTGCCACAAAAAGTCCTGCCACACACCGTGTCAGCCGTGCCATGATCCTTGTCAAATGTGGCACAAACGGTGTCAGATGTGTCACAGAACCTTCATATCGTTTGTGCCCACCGGATGCCATGCACTGTCTGTGTAGTGTATGCCTCATGGATGCGGGGAGCAGGGTGCACTGGGGAAATTTTAGCCTAAGTGCAACAAAGCGTAACGGAAGTGTACTGCAGTGTGCATAAGTGTAGCAGGGGATGTACCTCCCCCTGGTTGTCCAGTAAGCACCCCTGTCTAGTAAGCGGGGGGGGCGAGGGAACTGTCACCTTCCATTTTCCAAATTTTCTGAGAAGGTTGGATATTGAGGTTCTCCTGTGTGTTTGCTGGTTGGGCGAGGTGCTGTTGTTGGTGCATTGCTGTCTACTTCAAATTTCTTGCCTGGAAGGCACTGCAGTGTACCCGGTATCATGCAGAACACTTACCCCCCCCCCCTCTCTTGTATAAGCCACACCCTTGTCCAAGCTACAGTAGGCGTAGGGACCGTAATAACTGTGAGCGTAATTTGATTAAGTACGAAATGTAGTGCGGCCACATAAGACATGGGTTTGTCGTCACATTTGCCAATTACATGACTGACCACATGCAAGGCATTTTCATTCCCAAGAATTTGAAGTTGTCTGAGCCCAAACCAGCCCCTAAGCCTCGGCCAAAGGCATCTTCAAGTGGTGAGCATGTGCAATTGTTCCGCATGGTGTATGGTCGCAAGAAGGGTTTCCAAGCCAAACATTTGTAGGCTTCGCATCCCTCATTGCTTGTGACAACATGGGTGTGAACCTGACAATTTCATGTTTCTAAGGCTTTCTTGTGTTTGCATGCTCTTGGAAATGCGGGTGGAGGTGTGTCGGTAGTTGTATGTGTTGCGCGCAAGCCACGCCCTTGTCCAAGCTACAGTAGGCGTGGGGGCTTTATGATGTCCAACACTCTCATTGAGTGATACAACGCCCCCACTCTGCTTTCTTCCTGCGCTGATACTTGCACATCCTCCTGCGCTTTCCTGCGGGGGAAACAGCATGTCGTCGTCTGGGTCCAAGGGCCGCCGCAGTGCCAGGGACCAGATGGCCTCTCATAGCACCACCGGAGAGCCGGTGTTGCCCACGGCTGAATCGCATCAGCTGATCGCCATGACGCCTCTCATGGCACCCGATTTCGTCATCCAGAATGAGTACTAGGTGCACGGGGGTGTACAGGATGTCAATAACATTTCGATTAAGTTTTCGGTGCTGGATGAGTTGGATTCGGTGGATCAGGCGCGCGCCATTTTCCATGGGGCTTCCCCCAATCTGCTGCTGGTTTCTGAAATGGATGGGGAGAATTTCCTGGTTTTCATAGAGTATGTCAACAAGCTGATGAAACTGCTCACGACTCTGGGCAGGTTGGATATCGTGCTTTTCAGTAAGGCTACTGAGATAGACAGCGCCCAGTTCCTCATGAGTGCCATGAAACTGAAGGATAAGCTTCCCTTTTTACCTGTCCGTGTTGGGCGGTGTGACAGACTGGTGGGATCAATCTCCAGATCACAGTCTTACGATGTCTGGGTGGCAACATCCACCCACCGCTCGCGGTCGGAAGCGGCATCGGTGTATTACAAGATGGTGAACCTACGTTTGCCTGGTGAAGCGGCGGATGGACTGCTGTTCCCGGATCCGGACATCGACTATCCGATGCTAATTATCCAGTACGGCTTCTCATGGGAAGATGAGCTGATGAAGTTCCTGGAACTGGACAAGTCGGAGGCCACCATATGCCCTGGGGTGGAGACGTCGGCCAGCCGCTACCTGTACTACGAAACGGATCTGCGCACGGCCCGCCGAATGGTGGAGGAGTTTGGCAGGTACCCTCGTTTTGCGCTCTTGCCGCTAAAGTGGTACACGGGGGAACATGTCAACAAAGCTGAGTACCGAGTCGAGGTGACTATGGCGAAGGATTTCCACACGAAGCATCTGAAGTACTTCTTCTCGTATGTGATGGCGGCTTTCTGGGATCTGGGAGACTTGCTGGGAGGAAAACACTTCAGTGCACAGATCATGCATGCCAAGAGGATTCGGCTGGGCCTTTCCAAGCGAGCGTATGAGTACGCCCGAGAGCGAATGGGAGCGTGGTTACAGGATCTGGGGTTGGAATTGCGCGACGAGCAGACCGGCAAACAGCTATCGGGCACCTCAGCGGCGTCTATGACGCAGGCCAGTACGACGCCCGAGGCGTGGGGGCCGTGCGAGTCTGTGTTCCTCACCAACGTGCCGCCGTATTGGAAAGACGTGGTGCTTCGTCAGGTGCTGACAATGCAAGGTACAGGGCAGGAGGACTTCGTGTTGGATCGCTGTCGCTTTCATATTGGGGACATTCGCTCCAAGACATGGATGGTGACTGGGCCCAAGGTCTCCTCGCTGTTAGGAAAAGTCTTGCAGGCTGCGCAGTCGGGCACCCTCATCGTGCCCATCTCCAGGCGGGAATACATGTCTTGAAAGGCGACGATTCATTCCTAGGGTGGCAAGGGAGGAAAAGGTGGTGGCAAGGGGGCGGGCAAAGGTTCTGGAGCGTCGGCCGCGGTAGAGCCTATGGACATCAACGACAGTGACGTGGGTGCCCTGAAGGTGTTCAAGAGGAAGAGGGCTGATTAACGCGCCGCCATGACAGCTCTCAGCCAGTGGCCGTCCATCAGGACGGCTTTCGCAACGTTAAACGTCAATGGTTGGCTCCGCCGTGTGCGGGAATCTCGTCGAGCGGACCTGCGCAGGGTCTCGGTCATGAATATGGTGAAAAAGCACCAGCTGGATGTGTTGGGGCTACAAGAAACCCATCTCCAAGAAAAGGAGGTGGTCGAGTCACATTGGTGGCTCCAGAAACATGGTTTCTCAGGTCGCTTCAACTTTCAGCAGTCCGAAGCAGACAAGGGCTCCACAGGCCTCATTTGGCGAGATGCAAAATGGGAGCATGTGGCGTCGCAGGATGTGGGATCTCGCTTCCTGATTTCTCACTTGAAGGCGAGAGCAGGAGGGGAGGTGCGGGTCCTTACAGGTCATTTCTCGTGCGAGCCAACGGCACGCAGGCAGCATGGGGTCAAATAGAGTCAAAGCTGTCCTCCCTCCCTCCCCTGCCTTTGGTTGTGCTGACGGACCACAACAGCATGATGGTTCCAGGGTCAGACTCATCGAAAATATCCAAGGAAGCTCCTGCCACGGGGAAAGTGCGACATGTGGAAGGCACAGTGTTGTCAACATTGGCGGTGGAAGATGCCTGGGTCCATTTGCATGGGGAGCGACGTGCCGACGAGCTGCAGGGCTTCACCCGCACGGGTGCAGATGATCTGAAGCGCCGCATAGACAGGGTGCATGTGCCGGAATCAGTGCTGCATGCTGTCAAGTCAGTGTACAAGGTGACCACACCCTCCGACCACAAAGCAGTGGTTTTGCAGGTGGGGCAGCCAAAGTGTGCGACAGACCCGCCGTGTTTTCGGTTCCCTATGGAGCTATTGGAGTCAGCGGGAGAGAGGGATGCTTTGCAAGCAGCTCTGCAGTCAGTGGATGGGTCCTCATGCGGGGTCTTGCAATGGTGGGAACAAGTGCGGGTTCTGCTGCGTACCACGGCGGGTAGATGGAGGCGTGATAATCCGTCGGCAGGGTACAAAGAGCTGCAGGCGTTGGTCCGCGAGAGTTCTCCGCTGCGCCTGGCCCATGGGGCGTGGGAGTTTTTGCAGGACTTGGGGTACGAGGAGCCGACGGTGGCATTGGCCTACCAGCGGCTGGTGCGGTTGCAGGCACAACAGGAGCATGAGGCATTTCGGGATAAAATGGTGGAGCGCTTGCGGTCGCAGTTGCAGCCGCGGGAGGTTCGCTCACGGCAGATGGCGGAGCGGAAAAAGCGCATTCATGAGTTGGTCCGGCAGCTGCGCAAGCGCCAATATCTCACGCGAGTCAAGGACGCCCAGGGGGTTCCCCAGGAGTCCACGAAGGCGGTGGCGCGGGTGCTCCAGCACTACTGGGAGGGGGTGATGGGGGAAGGTGGGGCAACGCGAGAGGAATGCCAGCGGTATTTGGAGTCTCTGCTGTTGCCACAAAAAGTGGTACGGGCGATTCCCCTGTTGTTCCGTGAGCTCGATGAAGAGGTGGTCAGGGCGGCGCTTGAGTGCATGAAGAGGGGCTCGGCGCCTTGGAAGGACGGCATACCCGTGGAAGTATATCAGTCTTTCCTAGACATTTTTGCCCCCAAGTTGCTGCAGGCCATGCAAGTGTTTTTACAGGAGGGGGGGGTGACGGAGCAGTGGGGCACCTCGCTGATGAAGTGCCTCCCCAAGTTCGCGGGGGCGGAGTGGCCGAAAGATCTGCGCCCTTTGGCACTGCAAAATGCTTGTTTGAAGTGGATCACGACAATCATCATGTTACAGCTAGCTGATGCATTACAGCAATTTATACCACAGGAGCAGAAGGGGTTTTTGGCAGGCAGAAACATGGTAGACCATATCATTTTTGCACGGTCGGAGTGGGAGCGCCTGCCGGAACAAATCATCGTCGCCATAGATTTTCAGAAGGCGTACGGTTCGGTTTCTTTTGCGCCGATGCGCACTACGTTGCAGTTTCTAGGGCTCAGGGGGGAGTACGTCAACCTGCTCCTGTCGGTTATGATGGCGCCCGTCTTGTTTTGTGTGGGGCGTTCCTACAACCCGCACACGCTCTTTTGGCCCAAGTCGGGCATTCGACAGGGGGACCCGCTGTCTCCTTTGCTGTTTGATGTTATTACTGTGTTGCTTATTTTTGACATTAAGTCGTTGAAAATTGAACTGTCCATTCTTTTGTACGCTAACGATATACTTTTATGTGTCCCAGGGTGTGGGGCTTCACATAGGAAGGATCTATAGGCCGCCATGTACCGACTGGGTATTTTGGGGTATTTTTCGGGACTAAGGGTGAACCTGTCTAAGACATATGCGGTGGTGAAGCGGCAAGGGGAGGAGGCCCCCATGCCGGCGGTGGTGGCGGGCTGTACGGTCAAGCCATTTGTGAAGTACTTGGGGATCTTGTTATGAAACATCTCAGTGGAGCAGGCCTACGCATCGTCAATTTCCAGAATGATGCAGAGGGCTAGGCAAATGGCGGCGTTGCCATTGGGGCTAGAGGAAAAGGCTTACCTGTTTTCTTCCTGGATTGCGCCCGTGTGCTACCTGCGGGCTCGGGCCGACCGGCCCACAGAGCATGTTCTTTCACAGCTAAATCTGGTACACAAGATTGCGTTGGGGTTGAATAACTGGCACCTGACCATGCCCATCCTGCAGCTACCAATCAGGGAGGTGGGGTTGGCACAGGCTAGTTTGGCAGCGTACGCGGAGTGGGTGCATAGTCAAAGCTTTGTGCGCTTTGTGCAGCGCCCGGCCCAGTTTGCAGAGAGGCATGTGGCGCCTTTTCGGCGGTGGGCGTTTTCTTTCGGTCTTCTGATTGAAGAAGAGTTTTTGCCCTTCCTACAGGTGGCGCTGGTGCCACTGCCGGGGTCATCCTTCTTGCAGGGGTCGCTCAAGTCCTATTCTATAGTGCGAAGGGAGGGGGGGGAAATCCCACCGCCCCCGATCCAGCGTTTACAGCACATGCCGATTTGGCATAATGCCCTGTTGCGGAATGCTCGTTCATTTTCTTATTGGTCTCCCCCGCTGATACGAAGGGGTGTGATGCGGTGGGGGGACTTGGTGGACAATGGGGCGATCCCGCTACTGCTGTGGGACATGCTGGCGCCGACCTTTGGAGAGGGTAGGACAGATAGTTTCTTCGTATCAGGCATTGCTCGATTACAAGGGGCCGGAGCTAGGGGCTTGGGCAGCAACGCGGTCCTCGTGGCGCATGCTGTTGTTCATGCAGCATCGTCGGCGACACCCAGCGCGACAGACGCTGGAGGTGTGGCGCGCTTTTCAGCGGCTTTTTCTGCCGAAGTGGGACAAGGATTTTATTAGGCGGTGCCTGTGGAAAAAATTGCCAGTGGGGACGCGGATGGAGCGCCTTGGGGGCAAGCTCTGCCCCCTTGACTCCAAGGTGGAGACACATGAGCATGTGTTCAGGCATTGTTTCTTTAGCCCCTTTTTGTTTGTTGGATGAATTCATAGCGGGCTAGGCGACAGTGTTGCGGAGGTGGCGGGCTGAGAGAGACATGTCGTGTGCCAGGGTTGACCTGCATCGGTTCGTGGGCATTTTGGACAGTTGGTTTGACAGCCCCCTCATGCCCAAACTTTTTTAGTCCAAGCCTAAACCACCCACCAACGCCCGACCCCCACAGCAGCAGGATAAGCTGGCGCTGAAGGAGGCGAAATGGGGGGGGTACAGAGACACAGCGGTAAAGAGGTTGGCGTTGTTAGAAGAGGATGGCTAGACAGCGGCGTATACGGATGGGTCGTCCAAGATGGTGAGGGGGTGGAGACAAGGGGGGTATGGTGTATGGTTTGCCGAGGCTTCAGCACGGAATCATGCAGCACGCATCCCGGAGTCGGAGCGGCAGAGCGTGAGCAGGGGGGAGCTACGGGGGGTCCTGCATGCAATCCTGCAGCGTAGGCAAGGAGAACAGGTGGTAGTGGTGTTGGACTCTGAGTATGTGTATAAAGGCATCATGGAGTTGTTGGCGAAGTGGCGGCGGCATGGGTGGCGTACGGCGTACGGCGTACGGCGAGTGGGGAAGTGGGTCACAGAGATTTGTGGGAGCAAATTCTATGGGAACGAGAGAGGGCAGGGGAAGAACTGCAGGCGCACTGGATACCGTCACACTTGGGAGTGCACGGGAACCACCAAGCGGATGCGCTGGCCGAGGAGGGATGCCAGATGCACCCACACAACCAGCAGGGGCTGCCTAAGAGGCTGCGTGTGGAGCCTATGTGGGTAGACCTGGGTTTGGAGGAGATGCCTAGTGAAGTATTGTCATCAGGGACGTCCAGTGGCGAGTGCAGTGAGCTGGAGGGGGGATGGGACTCAGAGATTGATGCCATGTCCTGTGGGTCGGGGGACACAGACACCACGTCGGGAAGCTCAGGGTCCTACACGGACTCGTGCCAGTCGGGGGGATCGGAGTGTAGTACGGAAGTAAGTGACAATCCATACCGGAAGAGACACCGGGGATTGGAGGGGAAGTCAGGTTGAGTCGCTACAGGTGAGGAGCATACCTGAAACACATGTGACTCCCACGTCACATTTCTTTTGGTGGCGAAGGCGGCAGACACGCTGCCGCGGGTTGACCCACGCGGTCGATCTGAATCTTGAAGGTATGAACGGTAGATACTGAGAGAGCCGCCGGGCGCAACGGGGGGAGGTCAGGCCTGGTGGTTCTGAAAGCCAGTACATCACATCGGATAGTAGCATATCGGAAACACGCTTGTCTCCCACGTCATAGATCGTGGGTTCGAATCCCGGTGGGCAGGCCGCTGGGGTTCTTTTTACTGGCAGCTCCTCACAACTCAACCCAGTTCCTGCTGAGGGCCAGGGAGGGACACCTGACCAACCCAGACGAACTGTGGCGGCGCCTCCGGCGCCGTATTTGTGGATGAACTGTGACGGCGGCTTCGCCGCCATGCCTGGGAATGCACTGAATGCGAGGGCATAGGTCTGTCGGTGGGGACCTATCGCTGAACTTTCCACTGTTTATGGCCAAGCTACAGTAGGCGTAGGGAGCGTAATAATTGTGTACATTGGCGTAGCTTATACAAGGGGGGGGCGGGTAGTTTTTCGCAATTACGGCTATGAATGTCGATGACATTGACATGTACTCTCCTGGTGCTGTTGTCTATTTCCAACGCTGAGACAGCAGTATTGTGTCTGCCAAGATTCTGGGCCTGCAGCTGGAGAGCCCATGCCTGTGGCCCCTGTTGAGCATGTGCAGCTCTTTAAGGTGGAATACTCACTTCAGAAAAAGTGGCACACCGAGCCTGTTGCTCAGTAGACCATGCATCCCTGCAGACAGTTCCCCGGTCATTTTGTGGTTCACATGCCCTCATGTTTGCTCTCTTCTTTCGTGTTGCTCGTCCTTTCTCCAGTAATCGGTGCGAGGGGACCATCACGCGCAGCCGCTTACAGGACAAGGGGGACAGGAGGTAAGGAAAGTGCAACGGGAACCATGGCAATATGACGAAAGTGTAGCGGGAGTGTCACGAAACTTCAGCGGAGTGCAACGAAAGTGTTGCATATTCCAGCATCCAAAGTGTGTATCACCTGCCTCTCACTTGTCAGCCACTGTGGACGTGAAACAGCGCAGTGCAGAGTGCACTGCAGAAGAAACCTATCCCAGAGTATTTCTCCTTGTCCTTCTCCTTCATGCCAGTTGCTTTGCTTCCGATTAGGAGCCGCTGGGATTTCAGTGTACGACCTCATTCGATTTGTTTCCATTAATTTGGTTCCATGAAGCATTCATGAGCTGCAGCCCTTCCCATATACACAACTACACCGGGCATAGGCTGTTTGGTTTTCCGGTGACAGGAGGGCTGGGGAACGGGAGCAGGTCGACTGGTTCGGAAGCCAATCTCCCAAGCCAAGTGTGTGCTAGTGCAGGACGAAGGGCAGGCATTCCCTGGCGGGACAGAAGGCTGACGGGTAGTTTCAAAAGTTGTTGTCAGAGCGGTTGCTAGTGGATAGAGAAGCGGTTGGGGGGACGGTGTCTGGCGATTACATAACGGTTGATGGGCCGTCGAAGGCGGACAGGAGCGGTTGGGCTGGAAGCTCACTGGAGCGCGGTCACCACTTCCCCTTTGATCCTTTGACAGCTTCTCATCTCCATATCTGCGATGAGAATTAGTAACACAAAAGTGTATTTTATCATACACCTTCAGGTAAAAATGCATAAGCCTCATCACAGTTCTTGAACTATTTACACACGTGCGCGACCTATATCTTACGGAATCCAAGCCCGCTTGGGCAGCAACTCATTCCCATGCAAACGCATCCCTGTGCAAACGGCATGACTCTGCTGATGCATTGATGCAGGCACACCGCAATGAACAGGACCTGAGCTGTATGAACGCGCCTCCAAAGCACATGCGGATTGGGGATTTCCCCAAGTACTACTCAGGTTTGCCCCCCGCCACCACCCACCCAAACTTCGCTCCCTCAGACGGCAAGTGGTGCGGGTGCAGCACGGACTGCTTGTGCCCGTCGAGTACACCGTCCTTCAGCAGTGGTAACGAGTCTATGGAGGGTGAGCTGCAGGCTGCTAATCCATTGCTCCCGGAGTCCAGGGTGGCTGGAAGGCCACGGGTGGAGGATGGAAGCTTGCTGGCTTCCTTCTCAGTTATCAGAACAAAAGGGAGGTGGGATAGAACAGCAACTGATGTCAGCCTCCAAATGAAGAGGTTTCACACACGCCTGGCAGACGGCCGTCTTAAACCGGGGTCAGCCTTCTGGAAGCTCCGTCCACAGTGACACAAGATCTCTGAGTTACAGATTTACGTCGCATGTGCGTAACGAGCAGCGTTGTTTGTGCTGCTTTTACGGCTTGCCAACCCCGTCCCCTCCCCGCCCCCTAAAGGGGCTGCCTTGACCATGGTACCCGATTCTCCGGCTATGACTCCCGGGAGCCTGCCCATAGCAGATCCGCACGGGTTCACCAACTCAGCACATCGCAGTCATCACAATTCTTGAATCTGCGTCCCCATGGCGGACGTTGCGCGGGTAACTGTGCATTCCTGAATTGGAAGAGCGCTTTTCAGACGGTCTGATGATGGACATGACGACAGTGGAGTGCTGGTGAACGTGGTAGGGCTATCCTGACGATTGCTATGAAAGTTGAGCACGATGGCCATCATGATGGTGGGATTTCTGCAACCATCATGAGGCACCAATGGAGCCCTTATACCAGCAAATCCGAAGTCAGCCCAAAGTGTGCTGCGACATATCCGTGGTCACTGGCCGTTCAGAGTGGTCTGAAGGGGTTCTGCAATAGGAGGTCCAACGTCCTGAGCTTGTCATGGTGGCTGCCAGAGAAGTCGTGCATACACCACAATTCTCCTATGGTGATCCCTCTTGAAATGGGAGGGCGAGGGGGATTTGCAGCTGGGCCCCATCTTGTTCGTCCCGATGCATTTCCCCCGCGGTTCGGTTTTGGGTGTTGTGAGTCTATTTTGCTTCTTTCAGGTGAGGCCAAAGCCCCAGTGCTCACGATCTTCATCGGGGGAAACCACGAGGCATCCAACCACAATTGGGAATTGTATGGCACCCCCTTGTTTAGGGCCAGAGCGCGCGTGGGCAACTGCTGATGGATTGGTCCAGGCCGCAGAGTTGTGTTGGATCGTGGATGTCTCAGTTGAGAACTGTGTGCACTTCGCGTCTACAACATGTGCACAGTGTTCACAACCTGCGCACGTTGTACAACAAAGATGCACAGCGTCGACAAACCCTGCACGGAAAAATGCACGTGTACGTAATGCATGTGTAATACAGGCGTACGTGTACGCGCACGTATACGGCGCACAGAGACCATTCTGCGCGGCGGAAGACACTGTGTACACATGTGGGCGCTGGTCACAGTTATTTACTGCAACCGGTCGACCCGCGCGCATCCGCTGCATTACCTTGCAAATGCCATGTACCTGCGCGTCTGCGCCGCATGCCCAGAACAGCGCACGGGAGGAGGGGGTGGCGCAGGGGGGAGGCTCTTCGTGCAGCTTTTCGGGGCATTGTTGTTGTTGTTGTTGTGGACAAACTCTGCATTTTCGGCCTCGTTTACGGCCCGTCGCATCAGCCCGCCTTTTCTCAGATATTATGGCGGTTGGGCAGCCCCCAACATCTATTTCCTGGGATATTCAGGTCCGTTGCGCTGTGTGCTGGTTGTGCAGTCTGCCCCGATCGGACAGAGCAGGTGGGGTTGGCCTCGAAAGGCTCATGAAGTGTGCGGGTTGCGCTTGAGGGTGGACGCACTTGTTTGGGCTTTCAGGAGGAATTGTTGACATCGTTTGTCTACAGACGGCGGGCAAACGTCGTGCTGGGGGTCCGGGAGGGGGTTGGGGGGTGCAGCTGCTGGCTCATGATGGGAGAGCGTTAAGGGCACGCCCAGGATTTGGGGACAGGATATCAAGAGGCAGCCTGTATCGCTGAGGGATTGTGCCCTGTGCCCCCCCCCCCCCAATTTTTTTTTCAAAAAAAGGAAGTACTGATGGGCGTGGGACACGAGCATGGGGGAGGATCAAATACTTGAGGAGGGAGCCAAAGGATTGTTTATCAAAGGGATGGGGCACGTTTTAAACTCTTCCATCGCTGTCCCCAGCTCCTCCTTTGCGGACCCCCTTGGACGCAGCCCTCTGGGTGCCCAGGTACTGCTGCAGACTGCCGGCAGTTATAGGCGCACCCAAAACAAAAGGAGAGCCCTTTGCCACTTCCACACACCATGTCTGGTGACATGCCGAGGAATGTCCAACAACAAAGGGCTATGCCCTCTACTGAAGTACAGATCGCAGCGGACAAAATAATCCAGCCCCCCGAAACACATGGGGGTGAATCATCAGAAGTAATGATGTGCCTAAAGGCGCATTTTGGGCCTGAAACCCAATCGGTGCAGGCGCCAGTGGCGCACCTCTGAACAATCAGCACAATGTCTGTCAGTGCCTTCCGGCGCCTTGCTGGACAGCTTGGACGATTTGTGCCGCGGCTCCGCCGCGATGAGACCTGTCGTACTGTTGAGAATGCCAGAGTGATTCTGGAGGGCAGCAACCATCGTCGATCTATGGCCAAACACATGGGGGGGGGGGGGGCACGCACTCCCAGGGAGTGCATGGAGGTTTCTGGATCGAAGGGGGCAGGTGAAGACCCAGGGGGAGAGGTATCCGCATTGGGAAGCAAGAGGCCGAAGGAAACAAGCGGAGGAACATTGCTGCACACCAACGCCAGCGTGGCAGGGACGCCAAGGGGCAGAAGCAGCTATTGTGGGCAATAGACGCACTCTCTTGCCAGCCAAAACTACGTCTCCTCAAACCGGTGCGCACCTGCGAAGTGCCAACTGTGCAGTGACTGTGTCCGCGGGGCGCCAGGAGACACCGAGCCTCCCCAATGGTCTGAAGCCTTTAGAGTGCCACCTGTCTGTGCAGAGGGAGGCGGAGAGAGAGAGAGGGGACCGGCCCACCAGCGAAAAGGAGGTTACCATAGTGTATTGGGCTGCTTTTGTAGACCTCCCCACCTATTCGACAGGGAGCCGCATGTGTTTCCAAGCTGTAAAAGGTATTACCATTGCACATACTGCACTGTGCCCCCTACAATTTCATCCATGTCTCTTTCATGGCTTCCTGCAGGCAGCACTGTCACCTACATTCGATGAAATGGTGATAGGGTGCCTGCCCCCGTCATCTCTGCCTCCGAGTGTGGGCATTACGCGAGCATCGGGTAACCAAGGAACCAAGGAATGACCTTGTCCCGACACTTTACGCGGTGCGCGCGCGGCGTGCGTGCGGTGCGCACGCGGTGCAAGTAATCACCCAAACACAACAAAAAAGGGACCCCCCCCCTTTGTGCAATGACTGCTCGGCACATTTTCCTGATGGCAAACCCCCAAAACACACACCTACCCCCCTCCACCGCCCGGTACACAGATCTGCACCCTCTCTGAACGCCCACACACGTCTCCACATGCCCACATGTCCACACATGTCTACGCATGCCGACAGCCTCGGTCTTGTCGGGCTGTATGTGAGAGATCGCACACACCCGCACGCCCACTGAAGCGTCAACATTTTGGACATCCTGTGCCGCTCATTGTGCAGGGTGCGTTACTGTCGGGAACATCCGCATTGCTGGCGTCTCCGGCATCTACAACGCGCGGGATTACCATTTGGGTGTGACTGTCGCAGTGTACCGTACACACACACACACATACGGTGGGGGCTAGAGATTGCAGGTCGTATGCAGGGGTTACCGATTTTTTTGTGGGTTGTGCAAAGGGCTGCGCTTGCTGCCGTCCGCAGTTGTGGTGGAGTGCTTTCGTGTGATGAACGGGGCGGCATATTATTCGCAATGATTTGTTTTGCACATACCCACTGGAGGAGTCCTGGACACGTGCGACTCATGAATTCCCACGCCCGGTGCGCAATGTCCCTTGTCATACCTACCCTGGCACAACGGCTCGAACATTTGGCCAAAGCATTTTGACTGCTCATATTACAAGGGTATGACCTTATGAATGACTGGAACAGAAACAGGAAATCCCGGCGGCCCCATCAACGACCCTTCCAGAGCACCCCAGGAGCCGTGTTGTGGGCCCTACCGTATTGGTGAAAGCACCGCTGGCCCCCCGCGCATATTTGTGGGTCTGCAGGGCAGGAAGTGCTGGGTTCCGGGTTCCAGCTTACCTGGTTCCAATTGATGGTATCACCTGCGGCCTGGACAAGCCGTGGCTTGTGCAAAGGGGGTGCCACGTTTACGCTGCACCACACATACCACTGAAATACTTGATCTGCGCAACATTCGTCCATAATGTAATTTGGTTTCCATGTCTACCCTACCCACGTGTCATGTCCGCTACCACACTGAGAAGTGGGACAATCGTAGCACTGGACTGCTCTGATTCCTGATTCCGAGAGCTCTCTCGAGTACCGTCTGGTAAGAGGGCTTTGCCAGCTTACCCAGGTCTGAACCGAAAAAAAAGTGATGTGTTTTCCATGCACATTTGCCTGCAGCCCCTGGCCTAGCGCCTGGACACCGGCTCTCGGAGACTTGCTTTTCTTGGTCGAGGTTGTTTGTGTCGCTGGGAAGTGGGGGAGGACTGGCGCAGTTTTATGGTTCAGGGTGGATGGTTTGTTCACGGAACCACGTGAGATCGACCAGATTGTTTACCGGCTGCGCCATTGTACCGAGTGCTGCGTTGGGTTTGCCCACATGCCGTCGACTGTTTCTTGGTCACACACACCGACGGTGTTCGTAGCCTCTGATCAAAGACTCACAAGTGGTGCAGTGCCCGAATGAGAAGTGTGCCGCCTGCAGTCAACGCAGCCTCAGTGCAACAACATCCCCACAGTCCCCCCCAGGCGTAAGCACGAGACCGAGCGATTGTGCCTCAAGGGAGACTCAGGCCTTCGGTGCGCCGATGAGGAAAGCCTGAGCCCCCACATCCGACGCCACGTGCCGGGGGAGTATGCCGTACCTGCAGGCCCTCGTCGGCAGACTCCGAACCAACACTGACGTGAGGCGACAGCGGCACACCAACACAAGCACCGCCCAGTCGACCAGGGGCCGAACAGTGTGCGCGAGGAGGCGACGCGCTGCGATGCTCGCCATCAGTGAGTGCCGCTTGCCCCGCGGCCAAGCGGTTCCGGTCTGGCCCCCGGGCGGCGCAGGTCTTTGGGTCACTGACGTGGAAACCCGGAGCCCCCACATCCGACACCACGTGCCATACGGGGGGAGTGGCAGGCCCCCCACGCCTTGACCACAGGCCCTCGTTGGGCCACTCCATCTGACGCGACCCACAAGCCTCTGTCGCACCAGGACCCCAAGGCACCAAAACCGCATACCAACGGCAAAGCAGCCCGCGCGCTGCATGCGGTGGCGCGCGGGGGGGCAGTCATAGTGGCGGGCGCAGGGGTTTGGGGCAAGTGCATGTGCAGGTGCGGCGCACACGCGGCGTGGCGTGCGTGCCATGCGCCCAGCATCCGTCCCACAGCGTACTACGAGAGGCCACCGTACGTCCACAAGGAAGACAAAATCCGCGTCTACCACACGCGCCATTATGAAGTTTTCAAGTTGTCGCTGGTGTGTGCCTTCACGCCCGTCCACACCCATGTGCATACGTCTGTGGGCCTGTATGGTGTATCTCTCCATCCCGGACTGTGAGCGACGAAAGTGGTAGCCGCACACGCGACCGTATCTGTACCACATTGGTGCCCCGCCTCTGTCTCTTGATGCGGCACCAGCAGGGCCCTGCCGCAGCCCCGTTTCACTCCAGCCCTATGAATAGGCACTACTCGTTATTTCAGCGCTCTCGGACAGCTACGACCAGGCCAACGCAGAGCAACAACCCATAAGGCAGGCTCCTACACGCGCCATCACAGTCACACGATAGTACCCCGTCGAAATTTGCTCTTGGGCACAATTTCCAGGTCCCCATGGCCACGCGAATCGGCAAATCCGACACACGGAGCTGGTGAAAATTTTACTTTGGGGGGAGGGGGGCCCTTGGAGCCCCCGCAAATTTTTTTGGGGGGGGTTGCCGAAAGGGGCTCGAGGGGCCACCAGCGTATTTCCTCAATACAAATCCCTGAAACCTTGCCTCCAGCAATTTCAAGGGGGGGGGGGGGGGCAGTGCATGTTCATAAGGCACAACCCCCGCCCCCCCGTTCCGGTCGCCGGAAATGCTGAAACATGCCAGAACGATTTGCCGGAACATTGTGATTCTGTGAGGCCCAATGTTCTTCAGTGAAAACGCTTGCCTTTGGTGTCTTGCTCTTGTTTTGGAGCCCCCTCCAGGGGGGGGGGGGGCGCACGGGACAGTCAACGTCATACGGAGACGTGAAATCCACGTACAGGGGGGCAGGCGGGTGGGACAGGAGTGGGTGCGCAAAAGGGGCACCCAGGAGCACCAACAGACAGGGGGAGGAGCAACACAGACACACAGGACGCGGGAGCCACACCAGGAGGGATGAGGGCGAGCACAGCAGACAAGGAGGAGGGGCGCAGCAAGGCAGGAGAGGCAACCAGGACAGGGAACCAGAATGGAGAGGATGGGAGAGCGTGTGCATGGGAGGTAGCGACAACAAAGGGGATGGCCTGGCCAGCCAGCCCCGTCGCTACCGGGTGCCAGGGCAACCCCTGCTCAACCGGCATCAGGTGGGGGGTGTCTCCCAAAGCCCAGATGGGCTGTTTGCGCAACAGGAGCGGGAGCCCACTAGGGGCAGACCAGCCGTGATGGGGGAAAGGGATATATGGTGGACGGTCGGGACAACGCGTGGAGGAGCAGGGCACCTGGGCCTCACGCATGTGGAAACGCAGGGAGACAGGTTATGGGTGGCTGGACAGAGGCGCGTGGACGGCAAAAACAGTCAAACGACCCCAGCAACAACCAGCACAGCCTCAATACGCCAACTACTGGGCGCCACTGACGCGCAAACGGCACACCATGCCACATCCAGCACAGCCCAGGCACACCAACCACTGGGCTCCGCGAACGCGGAAATGACACCAGCAAGAGCACCAGCAGCAGCGGCCGACAGAAAGCAGCGACCCGACGCAATATGCGAAGGGAAGAACGGGTGGCTGTCCAAGGCCCCGTAACGAAACAATAACCAGACGGAATGTCACACAGGGGGTTGGAAAAGGGCTCCAAGGGCCCCCCATCCCTCCAAATAAATTTTTCGGGAGCCCAGATGGCCCTGTCAATTTCACTGGGATTGTCAATTGTGAACACAACAAAGACACCCGCATTGCCATAGCCATGCCATTGAGGATTGCGCGTGCTCGTGAAAAGGTGCACTATACGCACAGATTCATTCTGCTCGACCTGTCTTCAGCTTAAGGAGCCCGTCAGCATCATGCTCTCCCATGACTGGCCTTCGGGTATGCGCGCATTGCTCACGATGTGCCCCCAGATTTTTGAACAGGTAGACAGACACACACAGACAGCCAAATAGACCGACAGGCAGACAGACAGACAAACTAACAGGGGGGGGAGGGAGGGAGGGAGGGAGAGCGAGAGCGAGAGCGAGAGAGAGAGAGAGAGAGCGCGAGAGCGAGAGAGAGCGAGAGCGAGAGCGAGAGCGACAGAGAGAGAGAGAGAGAGAGAGAGAGAGAGATCGTGTGGATCATTGAGCGACAGAGAGGGGCGAAGAGACACCATCCGAGAGACAACAGATACAGACAGACAGACAGACATGTATAGGTATGAGGATGCTGGGCTGCCGTCCAGGGATATGGGGCTGCACGTATTCGCTCGATAGATGGCTGCAGATTTTGTAGATACACCACAGCCAAACGGCACACGCTCTGGGACAGCAGACACCTGTTATGTCATGTCATGGTGCGCTAGAGCCATCGTCCGCTGGCGCGCCCAGTGGGCGTCCATCGGCAGAACGTCTAGCCGTCACACACACATGCACTCCAATGGAATGGGCCCCAGGTGAGGGGGGGCCGAGAGCACCATGCATGGCGCGAAGGAGAGAGGTGCCCGGACCAAGCTAGGCCCACCACGGGCATGCGAGCGGACGCTCAGAAACACCAGTCCCGCCGACAGGCCCCGGCTTTCTGGGAACTGGTGGGTCTCACCTTAGATGGTCGACGCGCGCACTTGAGGCACACTTGGTGAGGCAGTGGTGCGTCTGCCCCTCACAGGCTGCACCGCTGACCCCGGGGGGCGCCCAGGGTGGGTGGCGGCGTCGTCGGCCGGCCTGACTTGGGGACAGCAGACACCTGTGATCAGAGCCAGGGCATGCGGATGTCTGCACCAAACCAGACCAGGTGTTCGCAACACGGCTGACTCAATGACCTAATCCCTCAGCCAACCAACGGAACGCCACAGCCAGATGCTGGCATTGCTGAGCCCTGTGGTACGTCCAAGAGCTGATGAAAGCCACAGCTGTTTCGATTTTCAATTCCTATAACTGGTTTAGGGCCTTTGGTGTGAACATGCACTCGTCCTAAAGCTCGTCCTACCCTCTCCTCATGGTTTCATTGTGCTTTGTTTCAAAGGCGTTTGGGATTTTGGCGACATAAACCAGCTGCTACGGTCAAAGGCCTACTTCAAGGAGGACGTATGTGACCCCCTCCATGTCCGTTCCATATCATGTGTCGAACATTTCGAGGGAGCATCACCACGGTGGGCACGCTTCAGGCATCTTTTTGGGCACTTGGGAACAGCGCTATCCCCACCACTCAGGATTTCCCCGCCTTGGGGACCCAATACCCCAGCGGTTACATAGCCATGTGAGTCCTCTCCATTTTGGCAACCCTGATACACCAGCGGTTATGGAGCTGCTTAAACACCTCTGCTCTTGAGGGACCAATGCAGCAAGATGTAGCAAGGTGTCATTTTGGTGCATGCATCTGGCATTACAGTTTGAATGAGTTCCATCAGCCGTTGCGCATTTTATTATGTGATTTTATTCATTTCATTTCATGTCAGTTCAGCCTAGTTCAGTTCAGTTCAGTTCATCTTTTTGCGCTTTAGACCATCTTCTCTGGGTCAGGGTAAGCTTGTGACCAAATCTAGGGCACTTGCCCAAAAGTAACGCGCCAGGAGGCTCAAGCTTTCCTCATCGATGCACCAAAGTCTCCCTTGAAGCACAATCGCTGGGTTTCATGCTCACACCCGGGGGACTGTGGGGTTGTTGTGCCTCTCCTGCCTTGCTGCGCCCCTCCTCCTTGTCTGCTGTGCTCGCCCTAGTCCCTCCTGGTGTGGCTCCCGCGTCCTGTGTGTCTGTGTTGCTCCTCCCCCTGTTTGATGGTGCTCCTGGGTGCCCCTTTTGCGCACCCACTCCTGTCCCGACCGCCTGCCCCCCTGTACGTGGATTTCACGTCTCCGTATGACGTTGACTGTCCCGTGCGCCTCCCTCCCCCCCTGGAGGGGGCTCCAAAACAAGAGCAAGACACCAAAGGCAAGTGTTTTCACTGAAGAACATTGGGCCTTGCACCGTGGCCGTGTGGACGGCAGGGGCCACATTTATCATTCGCACACTGCACTATTTGTGAGTCGTTGATCAGCAAATCCACCATCTGATGCAAGGCAGGCCCAGGACATCTGCCCAGAAACCTCTATCAGATCACTGAGCACCAGCCACCAACAATTTTGCGCCCCCCAAACTTGAACAAGTGCGTACCATGAACCTGTTGAATGAGTCTCTTTTTCGATACATTGATGGCGCGGCCCCGTGCCGTCATTTGAAACAAAATGCTCTGTCATAAAGTCATTTTGGAGTATACTTACAATCGACGAAAACGTGCTGCTGATGATCTTTTACTGTGGTCCATTTTACTCATATCGCTTTTTGGCGTTTTGGTGCACCCGATTTGCCCGTGCTATCACCATGAGCCATGAGGCACTGGAAAGGACAGGGTAGGCAATTTCATGCCGCTTCTGCAGATGGACAAAAATAAGTTGGGCAGTATGCCGTGCAAACAGCTGCTGCATCAATTGAGACCAGTGTACTGGTATGTGCGCACAGGGCGTTCAGGGTACAAGGGGATGCGCGTGTAGAGGCTGCGGCGCGGACATTGGGAGGTGCGATGAACGGCCCCGGGTTGTGTGTCTAGGCGCGTGTACATTGTGCCGTTCCCCCGTGCCACGCAGTCCACCAGAAGCACCCAACAGCCCGTTTCCTGGGCTTCTATGATTCGCCCCACCCCCTCGCCTGCCACATCCACTTGAAGTGCCCGAATTGTCTGGCGACATCTTTGATGCCGCTTCCCCCGCCACATGTCCCGCCTGCCAGAACCACACCTCCGCCCCCCCCCCCCCCCAACGCGACCCCCACACCCCACACTAGACGGTTCCGTTTCCCTCGCCGGTGCCATTCGTCGGTGTGGGCACGTACAGCAACCCGGATGCACCACCGGCAAGCTCAGCCTTGTGGATGAGACAACGACGCCCGGTGGTTGAGCAAACCTTTGGTTTTTCCCCAATATGTAGTCCTTCTTGTTGTGCAGTCATCAGATTGGGGCTGGCATAGTTGGTGAGACACACCTTTGACATTTGGTGTCAAGGGCTCAACCCCAAGTGAGGTAAGAAGGGACAGACTGTATTTTGCCTTTTGTTGTACATAAACCCCTATCATCAATTTGAGGGTGCCCGACACAATGGCGGTTGCCTGAGGGGTCCAGTGGACGCCCAGATGCAGAGCAGTGGTTGGCCACGCATGTCTGAACAGGGCACGTGTTGCCACGAGAGACAGACGCCAACCCTTTGCTTTGCCTTCTTCACTGGGGGGGCTGCACGCCCCTACACCGCGTCCCGGGGCCTGGCAGAACGCCGTGGGGCACAGGGATCCACATGGAGGCACGGGCCATCTGCAGGGGCACACAATCCCCCCCGGCATGCGCCTGCGTGTCATCGGATGAAGACACCCGATACCACAACTCCCACTGAAGACCAGGGACGGATGCACACGTCTGCCCACCCGCAACCGCGCCGTGCCAGGCCTGCGACGTAGCCCAAGCCCGCCATGGACCTACACCGGCCCTGCACCCCAACGCCTCGCGCACCCGTCGAGCCCTCCGCTTGAAGCCCTGTCCTTTGGGGCGCAGGCCACGTACAGCAAAGCGCTCAGGCCGCACACGCGCGCGCACATCCGGATAGCCAGAGCGCCAGGAGCGCAACGCAGGGCACGGCTGGCTGCCCCACACCGCGCCACCGCTCATGACAGAGCCCCTGGGGTACATCTTCGCACAGCGGCGGGCGGCCCCTCAGAGTCGCCCGGTGGCCAATGCAGTGGAGCAGGGTCGGAGCACCAAGGCGTGAAGACAATTGCTCCTCAGTGGCGGGGTGGCAGCACTCAGGCCCATTCCCTGAACCCGCCCCGCCCTCTCTGGCTGCCATACCGGGACCCTGGCCCATCCATCCACAGAGGGGGTTGCTGCATTGGCAATGCATGAGGCACACGGCCAGGTATGTCAACGTCATACAGTTACCAGGGCATTTTTGGTTTCACTAAAGATTGCCCCCATGAGACACCACCCTATGCCTTTCCAACTGCCGTCGGTTGCCAGTCAACTGCGAGCGGTTATTTTCCAGCTGAGATTGGCCCCCTTCAACCGCCTTCTGTCAACCTCCCACGGCTGTTGGTTACAGCCGCAGGCTGAATGCAAACGACGCCTGGAGGGGGGGGGGGGGGGGTTCTGTTAAAGGCCGCCCTGCACGTGGCCCCCGTGTCATAGCAAGTGCCAACCTGCAGAGGAAGTGAGGGCCCAGGCCACATGCCTCCAACATCTTCGGCAGGTTTGCGGCGCATCTCCATACCAAGTTTCCGGCCCTTTTGCCCCATAATGAAATGATCTGCCAGAAGGTGCCTGCTGATTTGGGGGCCGGATCACAATCTGCGAACCGCTTCTGGACGCCAGACACCTCGGCAACGCAAGCCCCTGAGGAAGAGTACGAGGGCCCTGGAACCGACGACGAGGAGGCGCCGCCATCTGATGCCACTCCAACAGGCATTCCTGCTCCCCAGCCCCTGGGCTCTTTTGTGTGTTTGTGTGTTTTCTGAGTGTCTATTTTGTTTCGAAAGGCGCCTCGTCGCCGATGGTCATGACTTTTCTTTGACTGTCAGCGGCCTGACGAGACTCTACTGTCGACCAGTGCCCTGCTTCTGCTTGTGCTGGGATTTGGTCGCTTTGCGTCATCTGCATGTGTGTGTGTGTGTGTGTGTGTTTTGCCAATCTTGCGGGCGTGTGGGTGTGTAGGCACTGTTACCACGAGGCAGTGGACGGTATGCCGTACCAATGCGAACTAGTGTTTGTGTGTTTGTGTGTGTGTGTGTGTGTGTGTGTGTGTGTGTGTGTGTGTGTGTGTGTGTGTGTGTGTGTGTGTGTGTGTGTGTGTGTGTGTGTGTGTGTGTGTGTTATCCCCCCGTCCCCGGTGACATGGAGTGTGTAGGGCCGAACCCCCGTGACCGTCCACCATTTTCTCTATACAATTTTTGCACCAATACGGGTAAGAGGCATGGACGGTCTAGTGGTATGCGCCATGGCTGGCGCTCGTCGTGGTCGGGGGTTCGAACCCCGGTTCGTCTGTCCGTCCAGGGGCCCGTCGGTGAGGCCCCCGCCACCGCCCCCTTCAGCATCCCGCTCCACCATCGGTACCGCCGGTGCGTCGGGTGGCGTGTCTCCTCCATCTTTTTCTTGCCCCCTACCCCAACCCCTGGCCCTCTGGCACACACAAAAACGAGGCACTAGGCACGGCACACCTGCAGCAGCGCGCCCCGTCACTGCTACCGCCGTCCGCCGGGTGGCGCATGTCCTCCTCGTATTCCTCTTCCGCTTGCTTGCGGAAGAGGACTCGAACTCGGGTCTTCAGGGCAGCAGCCGGCTGCACGGCCGCTACACCACGCTGCCCAAACCCCGGCCAGGCTCCCGTCTCTCCATCCCTCCTGCCTCCCCTGCCCTGAATGTTTCTCTGTGTGTGTGTGGCTGGGTGGTGGCACCTAGCACACGATAAATCTAGGCGATGGCGACGGTGGTACACGAGCTCCTCCGAGGGCGGTTTTTGTGGTCTGTTGCGCGGTGCAGGACTAAACGCGGGAGATGGTGAGGTACCCTGTCCAGAACTGCAATTGCTCATTCTCTACCAACAGACCGAAAGACGTCTAGGACAGCTCTGCTGTTCCTGAGGAGTTTTCTTTCAACCGCTTTTCTTGCTTTGTTCTTGTCTCGCGGTTCTCAACGTGTGTGTCTGTGTGTGCGCAGATGTCGATTGTGCCACCCTGCAAAACACATGGCCAAGCACCCCGCGTCAGGTTGGGGATTCCTCCCCCTCCAGTGGATCGAGGACGACTGGCACGCGTCCGTGCGGGAACGTCACTGGTGGTGGGTGTTCAAGCGCTGGGCATGCAACGACGCCCCCCCTGGCATCAGCACCAACGGTGAGGGATCCAAGACCAGGGGCTGGATGAACCAACGAGTGCTCGCGGCGTTACAGGGAATCCGAGACGCCATAGGAATCGGGGACTGGCCCCGGGTCAAATTCCTACAAGCAGAGCTACACGATCTTGCTACCCGCCTCTCTATCCCCTTGTATGTATTGGGCCACATAACCGTCCCGAACCTGACCCCGCAGCAAAACGCAGCAATCCACAGAGTGGTGAGAAATATCGTCAAATCCTGCGACGCGTTGTACGATCTAACCCTGTCACCCTAGGTCGCATCTTCGCCAAACATAGCCGGAAAGCAGACCAACAAGCCTCCCAACCCCCGTGCTGCTGTGCGCACATCCAAGAGTCCCAGGGGAATATCATGGAGATTGATGGACACAAAGCCCTGCTCCCAGTTTGGGTACGGTCTCACGATGGCACTATCCTGCGCCCCAGTGACACAATACCTATAAAAGGCTCCAGCGTCCGAGCGCAACTCATTAAAGACCTCCAGCGGATAGCAAAGCAGGTGGGAGCCGAGGTCCCCCACCTCCAGCGCATGTTGCCCTCTTCCCTATGGTCCGAGTCGGGGCACACGCTAAAAATCATCGAAAAGCAGGCAAACGACATTAGTGCATCACACTACGTTCGGATTGTGGATAAGGGGGTGGGAGTGCTGTGGGGTTTCTGCAAACACTGGATGTGGACAGTGCTGCATAAATTCCTCGTGAAAGAAGGCTACACGGCGTGTCACGACACACCGGCACAGGTGACTGCGCGTATTAAGTCCATTATTGACTCGAACAACTGGGAGTCGGACCTAGTGGGCCGCATCGCCTCGCTGTACTTGATTGGAAAGGCCAAGAGCCTCGTTAAACAACGGCAGCTGTGGCAGCCAATAGCAGCGCTACCCAAACCCCTCCTCCCCAAACGAGACCTCACCATAGCGGCCAGGGCAACTACCACCTTTTTGAAATTGCTTGCCGAGGAGGTGCCAGGCAACTTCATGGTGCACTCCGTTAATCACGTCGCAGCATGGTTTCACTGGTTGCCTACGATCTCCTGCTCCTACCTGGCAGAGCTCGACTGCAAGGACCAATTTAACCACGTCCCCCCCCCGCCAGGTTGAGACCCACTTGCAACAGTCCGTGGCGTGGCTGGCTAAGCGACGGCGGTGGCGCATGTCTGAGATAACCTGGAGTGTCCACAAAGAGAGCAAAAAGATGGACAGAGCGGGTAAAGGGGCGTCGGGGAAATTCTGGTATGTCGACCACACAGAGCTGGCAAAACTGATCAACTTTGAGCTGCTGAACAATAATTTCGTTTGGGCAGCAAGGTCGGTGTGGCAACGCACGGGTTGTATTCCCATGGGGGGCTCGTTTTCCGCACAATCCGCCGATCTGCACTGCCAGTGGGGGGTCTACCAGCACATAAGCCTGTTCCGCGGTTTGGGTGAACTACGAGTCACGGATTCGGGATTCATCTAGTGGGAAACTCCCTGGGGAGCCCTGACCCTCTACCAGTTCCGCGACAATATATTGTTAGCCACCTCATTCCCTGACTCGCCCTCTATCCGCATCGTGCAACGAGTGTGTGATATCCTGCAGCGCTGTTGGAACCTCAGAGTCCTGTGCCCCTGTGATGATCAGTGTACACATCGGTGCCTGCAGCGCTCAACGGTGGCGATGGGATTCTGCATGGTATGTGGGGAAAACGATACACACACAGCGTATGCACATCCGAGCTCACTGGATTCCACATGGGCACTGAAACTGGGCCCTCCCCTCATGACCCCCTGTATGACAGCGCCCAAGGTGTAAAGCGTAAGTCGCTTATTTATTTATTTTTTTTGGCGTAAGTCGCGTTTTTTTTTTTGGCGTAAGTCGCGTGTGGAAAAAAAAAACTGAAAAATGTAGGATACGCGACTTACGCTTTTTTTGCGACGCGACCTACACCAAAAAAAAAAGTTACGCGACTTACGCTTTTTTTTTATATAAAAAAGCGAGTTACGCCTTTTTTTTTTTATAAAAAAGCGAGTTATGCTCTTTTTTTATGTAAAAAAGCGAGTTACGCTTTTTTTTTTATGAAAAAGCGAGTTACGCCTTTTTTTTTATAAAAAAGCGAGGTACGCTTTTTTTTTATATAAAAAAGCGAGGTACGCTTTTTTTTATATAAAAAAGCGAGTTACGCTTTTTTTTATATAAAAAAGCGGGATTTTTTTTTTATTGTTAAGGACCGCCCTTAAGGAAAGCCCCTAGAGGCTATTTGCCCCGGCCGAACGTGGGCCATGTCTACCCCCCCCCCTTTTGGGGATCGCCGAGACGGCAGGGGTTACGCAGCAATTCCGGCCCTCTTTTGGGCACCACTTCTGATTTTGCCCCCCGCTCTAAAGCGGTGGGGATCCCCGATACGGCAGGGGTGAGGTAGCCACTTTGCCCACTTGTGGGCCACTTCTGATTTTGCCCCCCCGCTCTGAAGCGGTGGGGATCCCCGATACGGCAGGGGTGAGGTAGTCATTTTGCCCACTTGTGGGCCACTTCTGATTTTGCCCCCCGCTCTGAAGCGCCGGGGATCCCCGATACGGCAGGGGTGAGGTAGCCACTTTGCCCAGTTGTGGGCCACTTCTGATTTTGCCCCCCGCTCTGAAGCGGTGGGGATCCCCGATACGGCAGGGGTGAGGTAGCCACTTTGCCCACTTGTGGGCCACTTCTGATTTTGCCCCCCGCTCTGAAGCGCCGGGGATCCCCGATACGGCAGGGGTGAGGTAGCCATTTTGCCCACTTGTGGGCCACTTCTGATTTTGCCCCCCGCTCTGAAGCGGTGGGGATCCCCGATACGGCAGGGGTGAGGTAGCCACTTTGCCCAGTTGTGGGCCACTTCTGATTTTGCCCCCCGCTCTGAAGCGGTGGGGATCCCCGATACGGCAGGGGTGAGGTAGCCACTTTGCCCACTTGTGGGCCACTTCTGATTTTGCCCCCCGCTCTGAAGCGGAGGGGATCCCCGATACGGCAGGGATGAGGTAGCCACTTTGCCCAGTTGTGGGCCACTTCTGATTTTGCCCCCCGCTCTGAAGCGGAGGGGATCCCCGATACGGCAGGGGTGAGGTAGCCACTTTGCCCACTTGTGCAGTCAAAGCCATTGTTAGAAGCCATGATGGCTGCCACAAACGAGACCAAGGGTCCTTGTGCCGCATTCCTCAAGAAGAAGGGTGCCGAGCCCGATGTACGACATATATCGGGGGCGGGGTCCAAGGCCGTGTATTATAAGGTGCTATGGCCCACAGCACCTGTGGATTCAGAGGACGGCGGCGCACCTGCAGGGCAAGCAGAGCTCGACAAGTGGTTGCAGACTTTTTTTACAATCACAATGTCTCATACAGATTTTGTCAGGAAGAAGCCCACACTGCAGCATGCCGTCTAGACTCTCCGCACTACCCAACGGGATGTGCATGAGTATTTGGCTGATAAGGGCTTTCAGGTGGGGCAAAGGGATGAGGAGGATGTTTTTTTGGGGTTGCTGTTCAAGGGTCAACAGCCTGCTGCTGACCCAGTGGACCCTCCCCCTTCTTCGGAACATGACACAGGGCCTGCAGCATCGGAGCACTGGCGCAAGAAGGGGTATCGCCGCAAGCACGCATCTTCCAAGAAAAATTTTGTTCTGTGGTGCGCCACGAACCCTGCACACCCCAAGCCCGACCACAAACCCAAATGTGATGCCAAAGTGCGGGTGCGCTACGTTGCACCGGTGGACGGTGAACAAAGCGGTGTTTGGCAGTCCGAGGTTCTTGATTGACATAGCTCAACCTGCTGCTACCATGGGTGGGAAGGCAAGGTACCGCCCCAAGGGGATTGGCTGGCAGGAGGTGTGAGGGAGAATGTTGAGGAGGCTTATTTTCAGTCAAAACACAAACCTTCCCGGATCGCCCGCGACTTGTCTGATACACGCAATTGTCGGCAATTTACTCGACGTCGTCTCCGGCGGTTAGTGAGTGCGCACATCACGAATGTCAAGCGCAAGCGCTTCGGTGCGGGTTCACGCATGACACGTGCATAGTTGCACGAGTTGCTTCAGAACACCCCCCAGCATGCAACAAAGGACACCACAGACAGTACCATACTGCTACTCGGATCCACGATGAAAACTCCGGACCAATTATGCATTGTGTATAGCACTTTGCAGTGGCTTCGTGCAGCACGACTCCATGCTGCAGAGGCCAAAAAGAGCGGTCGACCGATCTGGATAGCCGTTGATGGCACCGGAGAGACCATCTGCGAAAAGAACCGAATCCTGCTGCTGTGTACCCTCACTACGACCCACACCATGGTGATAATTGCCGTGGCTGTGGTTGGTACGGAGAACAAAGTGGCGTTGCGGTTTTTTTTGCGGAAGGTGAAGGAGGCCATGGAACGCATGTATCCCGACTTCGATTGGGACGTTGATTATGTGATGAGCGATGGGGCCACGGGCATTGGCTCATCCGCCAAGAAGATATGGCCCGAGCTCAAAGCCTGGTTGCAATGCCTGTTTCATGTCATCCGTAATCTTACTGCTAAGCTTAGGGCTTTAGTTGCAGACAAAACCGTTCGGGCTGAACTCCGGAAGTGCCTCAAGACACTATCCTTTGCGTGGTCTTTGGCAGTGTTCGCGGCGAGATGGGCTGCACTGCGTGCACAGTATTCTGCCTTCCCTGCATTCCTTGCTTATGTGCAAAAGGAATACATTGACCAGCGCACACATTGGTTTAGCGGTGCCTCACCCCCGGGCATCCCCGCTGCCACGCCCTCCGAGCCTAGTGTCAATATGCTGAAGTTTGAAACTCAGCATCGCATGTCCACTTTGGCAGAATTTCTTGTCGATGGGATTCCTAACCTCGGCAAATGCTGGAGTGAGCATTCTTACGCTTTCACGGGCCGTGCCCCCCTCCCAGAACCGTGGATGTGGCAAGAAAGCCAGGCCATTCACGAGGCGGCCACGTTTTTTGATGCGGGAGATGCCCTCTTTTTTCATCAGGGGGAGAAGTCCAAAAAAAGGGGACGCAACGGCGAGCGGGTGAGGACATACCCTCTTGTTGATGCCGCAGCAGTGGCGTCATGGAATAAGACATTGCGAAAGATAGAGAAAGGCAAATCGGTGCAATGGAACGATTTTGTTGCATTCCTGTCAATCCACCAGGTCAACGCAGAGCGTTGCACTTGCCCAACATACGGGACATATGCCATGTGTGAAGGCGTCCTTTTGTGGCACATTGTGAAGGTTCCAGGCTTCAAGGTTCCCACCCAGTACTCCTGGGAATTGATTGCTCAACGGCCCTTCAAGTTGGGACGTGTGGAACGCTTGGTCACTGCACGGGCACAACCACCAAAACAGTCTTCCTCAAAGAAAGCCCAGAAGAAGGGCCCGAAACAACGAGGTCCGCGATCCAGTACGGATGATGCAGCATCAGATGCGTCCGAGGATGCTGTGGCAGTGCCCTCCAAAGGCGACTCCGCCCTGCATAGGAAGACGTGGCACCAATTGAACCTTTTCCGCCCCCCTTGGACTTGTGGGCAGTGCGAGCGAAAAGTGTACCTGTGGTGCATGCACTGCGAAGGCTGTGGTTTTTGCTTGATCACAGTGGAGTGCCCCATGCGGGGCCGCATCCCTCCTGATGAGGATGCGTGGTTGTACCGCAAGTGGCAAACAGAGGTGGACGTGGATTCCCTCTTGCAAGCTACCTTGCCCCCTGGTCCTGTTGAGGATGAGGGGGACTCGTACGAGGCGCTCGTACTAGCTGGTAGGGTGAGCGAGCTTTCAAATACCGCCACTCCAGAGCAAGATGCTGTGGTGCCTGTCCTTGCCCCTCCCTCCAACGTAGCCAAGCCGTTGATGGCCGGCATTTCCGAGGAGGAGGATACTGCTATCCCTGTGGCTCCAGCACGGATGGCGACCCGCCGGACGCCCGTCGATGAAACCAAGCCTCTTGTTGTGGGAGATTGGTTAAGCGACAAGGACATTGTTGCGTGGCAGAACGACAAGTTGTACCACAATGAGGTCGAGGAGCCACGGGCATGGACTATGGCGGTGACATACATTGCGTCCTGCCTGAATAGGATGAGGAAGTACGAAGACAGTAAGGGCAACAACCATAAAACAGTTCGTTTGGCTTGGAGGCGGCGCCACATATTTATTGTTAATAGTTACGCTCGCGAAGGGCTCCATTGGTTTCTTTGTGCCATCGACTGCAAAGTTCCAGTATGGGCCTTCAAAGTCCACATTTGGGAGCCACTTTGTGGTACTTCTTTGGTCCGGCCAATGTTGAAGCGCCTCCAGTCAAAGGGTGTTGCCGCACATACTCGGGCTTTGGGTTTTCAAGAGGATGGTTGGTCATGTGGCTATCAATCGCTGCACCTTTGTGATGAGGTGGCCAACCAAAGGGGAAGCCTGGACGATGTTGTTGTTACACGTTTGCCGAAAGGATTCTTCAAGGAAGCACTGCGCATCATCAATGCAGATCGCTCCGTCCGAGTCCCCGGCACCATCCCGGAGAATGGGTGGGAAAAGGAGTTGACTTGCTGGAAGCCCGGAGAATCTCCTTCTCCTCCAGCCTCCAACCCTAAGTCCCTGCCCCCATCTACTTCCCCCCTCCTTTTCGATGAAGAGGATCCTCTTTCGGAACCCGAGGGCAACATTGCTGCTTCCTCCTCGGAACCAACGGTGGAAGAATTCCCTGCCTTCCTGGCCTCCAACCCCGAGGATGTGCCCCAAGATGGGAAGTCAGTGAAGGGCAATGTTAAGGCCCCTCCACAAACCCCGCAGTCCACTTCCTCTTCTAACCCCCCCCCACAAGTGATGATGCCCGTCCATCCGTGTTCATCTGTCGGAATTTTTTCAAGGTGCCCGAGGCGTACCCAAAGGGCGCAGAGGGTCGGTTGGTGAACGACAAACGGTTTATTCGAGAGCTGGAAGAGATGCTTGTGAAGGACATCCGTAACGCTTGTGCGCGGAACACAAATCCGCGTGCAAAGCCGAAGGCATCGGACACAAAGTCTGATTTGATCTACAAGCGTGTGTTTGGCGACTTCTTGTAGTTGGCCCCACGCCATTATGGTTGCATGCGAAGAATGTAGTTTGCCCTAGGTGACCGGACTCAGGTGGTATCACTGGCTTGAGCTTCGTAGCCGGTGGCGCCGGCAGCAATATAGTCATTTTGATACCGCTTGCCATTGGCCGAAGGGCAAATTGCATTTTT
Organism: Eutreptiella sp. 'Long Island Sound 2002'; assembly: GCA_964036045.1. NCBI lineage: Eukaryota > Euglenozoa > Euglenophyceae > Eutreptiales > Eutreptiaceae > Eutreptiella > Eutreptiella sp. 'Long Island Sound 2002'. The sequence goes on along the minus strand of OZ038398.1, from coordinate 25,396,143 downwards.
TGTTCGCGGTCATGATTCCGCCATCTGCCGCACGTTATTTCCGCCGCCATTTGCCGGCGATGAGTATAAAAACCACCCTTCACGCCACGGCTCCATTGCTTTACCCGTGCCGGAGGTACCCAAAATATCCGTGGGGGCTATATGCTTCACCTCCTCCGGTAGCAATGGCGGTTGTTGGGTGGTTCTTGTGTTTCCCCGCCTTTTTTTTGGAAAAATGGGTTTTTTTTTCCCATACGCGACCTACGCCAAAAAAAAAAAGTTTACGCGAGTTACACCAAAAAAAAAAAAAGAATTTCCGTCGGATAAAAAAACGCGACTTACGCCCAAAAAAAAAAGTTACGCGACTTACGCCAAAAAAAAAATAAAAAAGCGACTTACGCTTATTTCCACAATCGAGTTACGCTTTCCTCGCGCCCAAGTACCTGCAAGCCATATTTACAGGGGTGCTGTCCAATTCACGACAATGGTGTCGAACTCCTTTGGCTCAGTTAACCACCATCACAGCATGGGTACAGGTGGCGCGACTGCCCGGCTATCAGCCACGTGCGATATGCCGAGCTATGCACGCGGCCATTGCTAGGGGGCTGGACACCTCGCAACATGAGCCCATGTTCGCCATCCGCTTTTTGCACCAAGTTGTACCCCACACACCCCTACCCCGATGCTGCGCTCTGCATCACGCCTTGACCTGGGTCAAACGCAAAGCACACTGGGCGGGAGAACGATACGCTACCTGGGTCCTGCCCGCATTAGTGGCACCAGCAGGGGTAACAGGCGACTGGAGCTTCGACTACCCACCCCTGTACAATCATTGGGTCTCGGTGACACCGCCGGGACATGTGTGTGTGTGAGCGCGCGGTTACGCGCGGTCCAAGACTGTCCTCCGTCTCTTCCCCTCCCAGACCAGAAATCCGAAGGGTCGTAAGGTGAACTACGTCCTCCCCTCCTCAGTGCTACGGGTGCAGAGAATAGGGGACCTGCAATGACTCCACCAAGGTGCGATGATACACACAGTACACCCCTGCTCACTGTACCCTGCAGAAAGGCGCCTAGCCTCAATGACAATCTTCTTTGTTGTGGCCTGATGAGCTGTTATTGACCAGTGCACGTCTGCCATCTTCAGTGGTTGTGCTTTTGGTCTCATTCACGTAGTGTGTGTGTGTGTGTGTGTGTGTGTGTGTGTGTGTGTGTGTGTGTGTGTGTGTGTGTGTGCGTGTGCGTGCGTGCGTGCGTGCGTGCACGTGCGTCATCTACATGTGTGTGTGTGTGCGCGCGCTGAAGGCACTGTTTCCACGCCGAAGGGTGGTTCGACGCGGGGTCCGGACAGGGTTGCCCCCTTTCCCCGTTGGACTACGCGCCTATGGGGGAAGTACGGGCGAAGATGGTGTCCCGGGACTACCCCGGGGTGCTCACCCCAGCGGGCCTTCTGCACAGTTTGGCCTTGGCCGACGATACGGTCTGGCTCGGTGGCTCCCCGGAGGACGTGTCCGCCATCGCCAGGGCCCTCCCCGCCGCAGAGGACGCAGTGGCTCTGGGGTCCGACGTGTCAAAAATGCACGTACTACGGACCTGGATGGAGGGGCAGCGCGTGCGGTACGGGGTCCCCTCGGTTTTGATGAACGGGGTTCGGCTGCCCGTTCCGTCGGAGGCGGAGTACGTCCGCTCCCTGGGGCGACACGCCCTCCCACACACATACCATAAGGAGGATTTACGGAAGTTCATGATGGCGGCGCGGCGGGCTTCCGCGGTTATCCCCATCAAATCCTTGCGGGCGCAATACCCCCCGGCCATGTACAACCCGAAGGCGGGCGGTATGGCCCGGTTCCAGGCCGGGGTACGCCCCCCCCCGGTCCGGGTGTGGCACCTCGCGGACTACCCCGCCGTCTCCGCCCTCCGGGCGATCGTGGGGGAAAACCTGCCAGCGCACCGCCTGCTCGGGTCTGTGCAGGCGGGGCTCTCCGGCATACGCCCTCTGGGTCCTGACGTGTTGACCACGTTTGTGCTCAACTACGCCCGGCAGTTGAACCACCCCAACCCCCTGACCCGGGCTTCCGCCCGGTGGGGGCATATGTGCGCCCTCTGACGGTTCCACCCGGACATGCCCTGCGTGATCCGGGGTCTGGCGGACTGCGAGTGCCACCCCACGGACCATGACCGGTTCCTGCGCTATACGTGGCTCATGGAAATCCGGGTCTGGCCCGCCCCAGGGAGCCACGCCGTGGAGGTGAGCAAACACCCACTGGGCGCGGCGACGACCATCGACGAGGCGAACGATGGCCATGCGGCTCTGGCGGCCGGCTATCGGGACTGGTCCAGCACCCGCAGAGCGGGTTGGCCGTCGCGGTTTCGTGGGCCGGAGTCCCTCCCCCCGTGGCCCCGCTGCATGCGGTGGGCCCAGGAGGTACACCCCGAGGGGGTCACCCTACAGAGCGTACCTGCTGAGGCGGTTTTCGTGCAGGACGCCTCTTGGTATCCCAACCACACGGCCGGTGGCGGGGTGGTGGTGGCGGACCCCACGACCGGGTGGCACCAGACTTACCGGATCCCCATCCCGGTCCACGTAGACGGGTCCTACCAGGCGGAACTCTACGTGGCCTGGGAGGTGCTGCGGGCGCGCGGCACCCACCGGGTGGTGTGGGGCACCCGAGGCCCGCAGTGGTCCTTCCACGACAGCAAGGGCTATATAGACGCCGTCCAGTCCCGCAACCCCGGATCCTCCCCGCTGTCGGACGACCTATTGGGATTGTGGTCCTGTACGGGCCCGATGCCTTCACCCTCAGCGTGGGCTCACCCGGGGACGACGATCCCCATCCCAGGCCGGGGGTGCGCACGCTGTATCTCGATCCCTACGGGGAATGGGAACCGGAGGATCTGCGGTACTTGTACGACCGGGGACTAGTGGTGGGCGCCGCCCAGCGGGTGCTCGCCACGGTCGTCAACTTTTGGGACGCCTTGGACCGTAAGCGGGAGATGCCCATCGTCCCGGCGGCCAGAGAGGTCTATTACCGGGACGAGGACGGGCACACATGGGACCTGGCGACCCGGGTGCCGGCGCGCTTCGACCCGACCTCCCACGTGTGGGGGAGCCGACCGGCGATGGCCGGGCTGTGGCCGGGGGCGAGCCTGCTGTGGCCCGTGTGCGAGCGCGGACATCTGTCCGCCATCTTACCCCCAGGGCAATCCAGGCCCCCATGCTGGGGCGGGACCCAGAGGGTCCTCTGGTATTCAGACCGGCCTCTGCCCAAAATCTTGGGACGTTGGCCCCAGGAGGTCCGCGAGGCGGAGTTGGTCATCATTGATGGGCCGGGCGGCCTGCCACCGCGGCGGTTGGCCTGGCTCCTTTCGTACGGGCCACCCGCCCGCTACATGGGCTTGTACGAGGCGCGGGGGGCACATGATCGTCGCCAAGTGCGCCGGTTGCGCAATATGCTGATGGCCACCTTGCGCATGGCCGGTTATCAGCCCGGGATCTCCTACCAGTTGCTGGGGTTGGCTTTGCGGCAACCTCGATGATCCCCTCGCTACGCCTGGGCCCAGGTGCGTTCCCGGGGTGCGACCAAGGGGGGCAGGGTTACAGCAGCCGGAATTTTGGAGGAGGGCCCCGCACACGGGCGCCTTCGGCAGAAGTGCCGTGCGCTGGGGAGGGAGGGGGGACCGGGCCACAGACCAAGCCCCCGTGACCCGCCGGCCAAACGCCGCCCAGTCGGTAGTACCTGGCGGCTAAGGGCCCACACCCGTGAGACTGCGTCCCCCTTCCCTTGGGGGGGTGGTGGACCGTGCCGGAAGTGGAGCCGGCGCTCCGCTTCGCCCCCCATTCCGTGCCCCTGGGAGGGGATCCGGCTACGTGTAGGGCGGGGGTGCATGCACGTAGTGCGGACCAGGGGACAAGGGGAGGAGACGAAGAGGAGAGCCGCCGCCATGATGCTTAGCCGGACGGGTTGGGATGAAACCCCCCTCCCGGTCGCGTGCCAGACCGTGGAGGGCCGGCGGGCACCATGGGGATGTGCCGCGGGGGCGCCCTACCGGGGGACCGCATCTCCTCCTCCTCCTCCTCTGTGTGTGTGTGTGTGTGTGTGTGTGTGTGTGTGTGTGTGTGTGTGTGTGTGTGTGTGTGTGTGTGTGTGTGTGTCTGAGGGTACTGTGTCCATGTGATGAACCGTGTACCCAATCCTGTCTCCAATCCTCCACGACAGCTATGGGTTTCTGCATGGTATGTTCAACTGATGGGGAACCCACAGCGTACGCACATCCGAGTTCGCTGGACAGTGCATGGGAACTAAAAATGGGCCCCCCACTAATGACACCAGCCCACGCTTCCCAACAGTATCTGCGGACAGTCCTCACAGGCGTTTTATGTAACTCCCGCCAATGGTGTCGTACCCCCCTAGCACAGCTCTTGACGGTGACAGCGTGGAGCCAAGTATCGATTAAATCGGGCTACAGTCACAGAGCCCTCAGACGTGCCATGCACGCTGCGATCATCAGAGGCCTGTCAGCCTCAGACCACCAGCCACAGTTCGTTGTGCGGTTCATGCACCACATATCCGAGCTTCTACCCCTCCCACGTTGCTGTGCTATCCACAAAGTGCTCCACTGGGTGAAACGCCATAGCCAGTGGGCGGGAGGGGCATACGCCACATGGGTGCTCCCGAAACACCTGGCGCAAGTGGGTATCACAGGAGACTGGAGCCACGACTACGCCCCCCTCCACGATCATTGGGTCTCGGTGAAACAACCGGGACATGTGTGTGTGTGATCGCGCGGTTACGCGTGGTCCATGATCTGGCCTGCATGACCTCCCCTGTCTCCCCTGTCTCCCCTGTATGCCTCCTTCCCCTCCCATGACAATCAATCCAGGGGCATGTGAGTGATGCTGCAAGGTACACAATGTCCTCCCCTCCTCAGACCTAAAGGTAATGACGACTGGGAACACTGCAGTGACTCCATGGGAACAGTGGATGAGGAACAATGTGCCCTGTCCCATTACCTTTCAGAAAGGCGCCTAGCCTCCATAACAATTTTGTAATTGTGGCCTGACGAGTCGTTTTGATCAGTGCCTGCCTGTCTGCGATCAACAATGGGTTTGGTTCTCTTGATCACTGTCACGAAGTGTGTGTGTGTGTGTGTGTGTGTGTGTGTGTGTGTGTGTGTGTGTGTGTGTGTGTGTGTGTGTGTGTGTGTGTGTGTGTGTGTGTGTGTGTGTGTGTGTGTGTGTGTGTGTGTGTGTGTGTGTGTGTGTGTGTGTGTGTGTGTGTTTGTGTGTGTGTGTGTGTGTGTGTGTGTGTGTGTTTGTGTGTGTGTGTGTGTGTGTGTGTGTGTGTGTGCGTGCGTGCGTGCGTGCGTGCGTGCGTGCGTGCGTGCGTGCGTGCGTGTGTGCGTGCGTCTGTGTGTGTGTGTGTGTGTGTGTGCGCGTGTGCGTGCGTGCGTGCGTGCGTGCACGTGCGTCATCTACGTGTGTGTGTGTGCGCGCGCTGAAGGCGCTGTTTCCAGAATAGCAAAGGGCGGGATGTTGTACCAATGGGAGCTGGCAGACGGGGCTTGGGCCCTGAGATTTAACCCTGAAACCACCGTCCCCCTCTGGCCGCAGGCTGGGAGGTCCTGCCTGCCCTCAGACCTGGTCCGGTGGAGCTCGTAGCGACCTGCAGCTGCTACTCTGGGGCAGGTCTGGGCACCGCCTTGACGGTCGGCCTGTGCCAAAGCGCGCAAGGCATCCTTGGCTTGCTTAGTCCCTGTGCTCCCGTGCCACCCCTGCCCTGCTGGCTGCTGGGCCTCGGTGTACTGGGCCGTGATCCAGTTTTTGACTCTGTGCTCGGTTCAGAGGACCTTTGTTGGACCGCTGCCTCTGTGGTCTGGTGCACAGGGCTGTTGTTGGGCTGCCAGCCCCAGTGCCTCAGTGCACAGGGCCATCCTCAGGGCCGTCCTTTAAATGCTGGTCCCAGCATTCCAGTGTACAGGGCCATCACTAGGGAGGTGGAAAATTCGCTTGTGCGCGGGGGGGATGGGGGTCGTTGGAGCCCCCAGAAGAAAGGGGGGGGGTCTGGGAAAGGGGCTCTTATGGCAGGCCAGTCCAAAGAGGCTAGTCTATAATGATGACTCACTGGAAGAATTTTTCGAAAAAAAATTCCCCCATGCGGTGCATACCTCAAAATGATCAGCGCATCGTGGGGATCATTTTGAGTCATGTATGTTGGGGTACCTTAGGACCTCCCCCAAGCTCCCCCGTCGGCCCGTTAGGGGTCCCTGACACGGGAGCGGAGAAGGGGGGGGGGTCCGGGAGAGGGGCTCGCGAGAACCCCCCCCCCCGTGCGCAAAGCCAATTTTCCCCCACCCCTAAAATGCGGGCAACTGTGCCGTGGGCATCAGCCTCCTTCAGCAAACCACACTGCAGGTGTGCGTTTGTGTGTTTGTGTGTTTGTGTTTGTGTTCGTGCGTTTTGTGTTGATGTGGTCGTGTGTCTGCCTGTTTGGAGGCTTATGCAGCATGTGAACTGGCAGTGCTGTCTGTCATGCGATGGTCGCAGTGTCCGGCCGCTTTCTTGGCTCCGTGCGCCCTCAGGATTCGTCTGCACCGACGTCCCTAAGTCGTCGCTGGCGCAGATGTTCCCCAGGCAGCACGGCAGCGATCCCGCAACCAGAGCCACACGGTTTCTGGCCTTAGACAAGTGCGAACACCGTCCAGGAACGTGGTGGAAGCGGGGGTACCTTCAGGTATTGTGCTGCAGGGCAGGGACTCCGTGAAGGGCCCAGCACATGGACAGCAAGAGAAGGCGGCGCGCAGAGCCACGAGGGACTGGTGGTTTCAATGAAGCGTGCATAGGACTGGGGCAGTGAAGGGAAAGAAATCGGATAGCAATACGACGGTACTGGGCAGTAGTGGGGCAGTTATGGAGCACTTGTGGGACATCATTGAGGCTGTGATGAGACAGTGGTGGGACAGTAACGGCACAGCAGCGGGGCAGTTGTACGACAGTAATGGGGCAGACTGCCAGTGGAGTTATTGCTTGGGTGGCCCACAAGCCTTCAAGGGGAACCCACAGTTGCACTGGAGAAGTGTTATCCGCATGTTGCTGTCTTCCTGACTCCGAGCTGTTGCAACCAACTTTCCAGGTGAGCGACGGCAGCATTCGCTGTGAGCTCAGACCTTTGTGACGGGTTGAATGCCACCCCCAACCCCCTCCTGTCCCAAATAGAGACTGTTCAGTGGCATCTGCTTCACGGCTCAGCGACGGCGAGACCCACATGCAAGTGAAACAGGACTACGGTTTTTCGTGGGTTCGTGGCACAAGTAATCATGAAAAATCATGAATTGGCACGAATAATCACGAATAATCACAAACAATCACGAGTGCATTTTTTTCCTGATTCTGAATAATCAGGAATAACAAAAATCTATTTTTTCTGGTGCTTTCTGTGTTCAGGTTGTTCCACGACTGATTTTGAATGTGGCGCACACAATGCCCCTGAGCACTCACACGACATTGTTGCTATTGATGCAATTGCTCATATCATTGATGTTCAAGGATTTTCATGGGTTTCGTGCTGGTGGATGACCGATCTCATTGGTGATGATTCGTGACTATTTGCGTTTTTTTTTATTTTATTCGTGATTACTCGTGATTTTCATGCACCAAAACATTGGCATAGTACAGCCTTTGGCACGAACCATAGTAAAGGGAGGGGGGTTCACAACCCTTGGTAATCAGTGAGAACCCACAGCACCTCATCAACACAGGGCAACAGCCGAGTGATGTCAAGGGATTGGCCAGGCAGACACGATGCATAGTTCTTCACGAAAGATTTCTTTGCAGAGCAGGCTCACAAGAAGTCAGTGGCAGGCACAGGCAGTTGGGGACAGGTAGGGGTGCTAGTATTTTACCCAAAAGTAAGCCCAGGCAGGCCTTGGTGGCCAGGAGAAGAACCACCCTTCGCACACCTGGGATTGCAACCAGCAAGACAGACCACAGTACACAATGTGTAGTTGCGAGCACAGGTGTGTGGCACTATTGTGCTAGGGGCCATGCAGGACACCCGCACGTGTCGCATAGGAGGGATGCTCACCTATGCCGACCAGTGAGCCACAGGACACCAGGACATGCACTGGCCAAGTGGCGAAAGCCGGACTGACCTTTGGTGCAGGACCTGGGGAGGTGAGGGCCTGGCCAGCAAAACAGGCAGACATTGTAAGGTAAGGGAGCCAGCAGTTGTACCAATATTGGTGGAAATCAATGGGTTGATGCTGTAGGCCAAGAATCTGTTGTTAGATTGTCACAATGCTGAACATTGTAATATTCTTGGCTTGATATATATAAAAGATTGTCGCGGCTGCAAAATTGTTCCTGGACAAGGAAAGTGCCGGTAGCAAATAGGCACAACTGTCACCGCAACTTGGCAGGGGCGAGTGGGAAGGGATGTCACCTGAGCACCTGTCAGAGGTCCTCGCCAAGGCAATGGGACAGGTGCAGGGACCTGCTGGGTCTGCTGGGGCCCGATGGCCACAGGCCTTGATATGAACAGAGCCTCACTGCGGCCTTGCTGCCCCATGCTGGGGTCCCTCCTTAAAATGGGCGGAGGGCCGGGGCAGGATTCAGGCAGACTCTAACCCGCCAACCCTCACCCTTTCCCTTCGCATTACCTTAATAGGCAGATGCCCTCCTTATTATGCCCCCCCCCCCCAACCACACACACAGGGAGGTTCCCACGAAAGGGAGCGGCTGGGCCTAGAGATGTGAGTCTCCTGGCAGCTTACCTGCTGGGCTCAGCAAGGCCGAGTTTCTCGACTGGGCTGCTGACCCACAGTGGTGTACCTCCATAATATGCCCCCCAACAAACACCCATCGCATCACATCACATCACATCACATCACATCATAAAGGTATGCATCTCAGTTTCCCAGGCGAAGCTTTGGGCAGACACCTTACACGCACTACCCTTTTTCATTAATTGCAGATGCCCAGCACGTGGCACCCGTTCATGTCAATTGCAGGTCCTGCATATCGAAGACGACTCTCCACCGGAGCTGCGCTATGATTTGGAGTGGCTTGTCATCCTCAAAATGGCCCAAAAGTATTTCCCTTTGCGTGAGCATCCAACCGCCGCAAGCAACTTTCAGCAACTGGAGAAGGATATGTCAGATCCGTATGTCTGAGGCGCAGCGTTTCTGGAGGGTTGGTCAAGAATCGTGCATCACAGGGCCTTTGGTGGTGTAGTGGCCCTTTGCCTTTGGGGACCCCACCAACAACATCTGTGCCAGACTGCCCGGCTGCACTGTGTGCAGCCTGTTTCATGTCTTTCTTCGCATCTCAGGGCCGAGGTAGAAAAGGTCAGGGATTGGCTTCTGCGCCGTGCGAGCGAGTTCCAGAATGGCAAATATGCCGGATTCCGAGTCCCCAGCAACTTCCAGATGTCGGCCCCCTCCACGACCCCGGGCCCGGATGATCACCTTTACCCACCATGTATGCCCCCGCCCCCATTGCGTGCAGATCAGGGGGGTCTTGTGAGAGTCCCGTTCTTTCTTTTGCCCCTTAGCACCCTGATACTCCATGCACCATTTGCACTGTTGGGTTAAGAACCGACCTGAGATCTGGGCTTTTTGGCGGCCTAGCTGCCAACACCAGTGATCCTGTCCCATGCTGGTGTCCCTCTTTAATATGGTTATCCTGCCGGTATCGGCACACACACACACAATCACACACACAGACCTCGCAGTCGTCATGCGCCTACCGCACCCTGCATCCCCGCATGCCCATGCTCCGACCCCTGTGCATAGTCTTCGTGTCGTGCTGAGAGGGGGGAAAGGCCGCATGGGGCGGAGATCCAAACATTGCTGCAGTGCGAACATTGCTGTCGAGAAGTGCTGTATGATAGCGAACGCTTTGGGTTTGTTGAAATGATTGGGCGTCACACACAGACCTCGCCCGGGGCAGCGCCGGGCAGCCAGGAAAGCATGGGCGGGCAGTGGGTAAGGTGGCAGGGTGCACGGTTTTGCGTGTGTGTCTTGGTGCTCCGTGGGTGGGAACCAAGGGCAGGAGCCACGGTTTGTTGGTGGCACGCTGTCTATATGGAGATCGTAGACCCCGCCAGAGGTGGCCTCTGCAGGGCGTTGGAACATGGAACACATGGGTATCTCAAGTTTGCGCATGAGTGAATGACAGCCTTGGCCTTCACACACACACACACACACAAACACACAAACACACACACACACACACACACACAGGTTACCTAACCGTACACACACAGAGGTTCTGATTCCGCAGAAGGGATGGATCACAGGCGCAAAGAGGCAACAGCAGACTGAGCCGAATACACCTGCCATCTCATGGCTGCATAAGGATCTACCTCGTAAATAGTACACAGTAAATAGTAACCCGCTAACCCCTAACCCTCCCGTCGCAAGAGCGGCCAGGACATTAAAAGCCATCAACCTCGTAAATAGTACAGATCACACACACACACACACACACACACACACACACACACACACACACACACACACTAACATGGTCTGTTGCCATTTTACAGGACATGGGAATTGGACCTCACAGTTTACCCCTGTTGTAAAATTTGTTGCGTGATCACGCATACAGATACACGCGGAAGTACACACATACACAGGCCCACGCGCACGTACACGCACACACACACACACACAGCACACATACACACACGGGCATACATCTGCACATACACACGCACACATAGACACACAAACATTGCTCACATCCGGACATACACGCGCACACATGCACATGAATACACTCACACACACACACACACACACACAAACAAACACATACACACACACAGGACCGGGTAGTATACAAGAAGGATTGGAGAGGATGCAGAGAGAACCGGGGTGGATGCGAGAAGGACCGGGGGAGATGGTGTTGCCAGCCTCTCAAAGGCATTTCATCCCCCCCCCCCCTCCCCACCCCAAGACCAACACCGATGTCTTGGAGCTGTGCTTCCACCGTGGCTGACACGTTTGTGTCCTTCAGTTGAAGCCACCGACAATCCCCAAACGCGAGAGTTCCTGGACCTCTTGGATATCTCCACAAACCCAATCGTAGCCTCAGGCCCCCGCTCGAGCCTGCCCAAAGTATGCGTTGGTGTTGTTGAGGGCAGGGACAGGCCTATGCTTGACGAGGAGGGCCAACCCCCCCCCCCCCCACACACACAGTTCAGGCCCATTCAACCGTTCACGTCCCCAACGCCGGCCTGCGTGTGTGTGTGTTAGCCCCTCCCTTCCCCCCCCCCTTTGATGACTGTGAGTTACGCCCCAACCGCTTCTGTCCGCGCCCCATTGCCCTCCGACCGCTTTGCAAGCCCCAACATGGCTACTGAACCCACTTGCCCACCGCTGGTAACCGCTTTTGCAGCCGCTTTTGAGACCTCCTTTCAGCCTCCCTCTCCCTCAAGCGCAGCCCTGCCCCAACAGCTCTTCACCCATTCTACTTTTCTGGTCACACAAGTCGTGCGTTTGGAGGTCGGCCCATCATGCACCAGTGCACCCACGGTCCGTTGCACGTGTATGGGCTGGCGCGGCAGGTCATGTGTCGCGGCTTGCGGGCGATGGCAAAGTTTGTGCAAATGAATCCCCAAGACGCCCCCCCCCGCTCCCGCTGGGCTCTCCAGGCCCAAAATGGTGCCACTGTCAGTGTTCGGTGGATGAGCTGTAGAGTGACTCACCCCCCCCCCCCCCCCCACACACACACACTGCCCCAGCTGTGGCCAGTGGACATCCCCCCACAGACCCCCCCCCCCCCCGCCCCGATGGAAGGCCCGCTGGGCTCCAGGATAGTGCAGGCATGTCGGGGAGAGACCTGCTGAGGCAGGAGCCTGATGGACTTGTCTAAGACACCGCGGACGTGCGTCCCATATTGTTATGGGACGTGATTTGAGATAGTCCTGATTGGTAGATGTGGGCCACTACTGGTCGGTTTGTGTGCATTGTCTGTTGACTGCCACATCGCACTGGGTCTGGCATGATTTGGCCATGCCCTCCTCCCATTTGGTTACCAGTCACTCTGTTCTGGGTTCATCGCGATAGAACGCAAATGGCAGTTGCATCCAAGTGCCTCAAAAATACAGCTTTAACCGCCACACGCAAGATGCGTGAAGCCGCAAAGATTTCGGACATGGCGGTGTCTTAGGGGTGGGGCACCTGATGCAGCAGGCACATGGCGCGGCTATTTGGAGACGTCCACGGGGAGGGTGTTGTGTTGTTGTTTGGATTTGTCCTCTCGCCCCGCACAGCCCTGCGGACGTTCTGACTTGCGAAAGGCCACAATGGGCCAAGGGCCATTTCAAAGATTAGGAAGTGGGCACCGATTGTATTGTACTCTTTATTACGCTACGTTTGTGGGAAGGAGCGGTGTTTGTACAATTTTCGTGGCCCAGGCGTTTGCTCTCCTGAGGGGCATTTTGGGAGGGAGGTAAAAGTGAGCACGTTCCGGGTGTACTCGCCGCAAAAGTAGCGTGCGGTGCGCACGCGCAGTGCAAGTGCCCCACCTTAGACAAGGGGGGTGGGGACTGCGGCATGGATCCGCACATGCTGTCCAAAGGCCGTTTCATTGATGCAGTCCGGGGGTTTGGGTGGAAGCACACGACCACGGGGACTGTTTAGTGGCATGTGGAAGCTTGGCGGGCAAGTGTCCAGCGGCATGTGAGATCCCGAGGCTAACAGCATTGCCTACCTCAGAGGCCACCTGGCCTGTCCTTGAAGCGGGTGATCTCCCCACCCCCAACCCCTTTTGACGTTGAGCGCTCGGCCCATCCCCTGTCCGTCGGTGTGTGGGGCTAGTGACAATTCGCATTTGGGGGGGAATGTAGCCCTTGAAGCCCCCCTAAATTTGGGGGCAGGCGGCTTGAAAAAAGGGTTCCATCTGGGTGCCACACTAGGGCTCTCAGGGCCAGTGTTATGTTTCTCAGCCCGAGGACATCGGCTCAAAGGGCCCACCCATGTTTTCCAGCTCGACAGCAACTGGTGTGAGCACAAGGGACAGTGTTGAGGGACCAATATTCCTGCAGCAACGGCCTGGCAAGGGCGAATTAAGGGGCTCCATCTGGAAAAGGGGCTCCAAGGGACCCGCTCCCCCTGAACTCCAGTTTTCAGGAGCCCAACCGCTCTCTCACCATTTCACAACCGCCCGAGTCCGTCCCCAACACGTTGATGATCACAGCCACCGCTTTTGCCACCGCGCCTGAGACCCATCTCCACCTCCCTCTTCTTCAAACATAGGCCCACACCCCGACATCTACACACGCACACAGGGGCGGAGGGGGGGGGGGGGGGGCAGCGAGCATGCAGCGGTGGGGGCATCATTGGGGTTTGCTAAGCGACCGCTCAAGCGCAGACATGGGTCTGCAGAGGCCGCCAGCAGGGCGTGCCACAGTCACGCTGGCAGGGCATAGCCCTCCACCAAAGGATGTTCCCACTAGGCTTAGGGTAGGGATGCATTAGATGGGAAGGGACCTCAGAGGTGGCCCCCAAAGCAGTTGGACGGGTGGCTTGAAGGGGTTGCCAAAGCGGCTGGGGGCGGTTGCTGTCGGTTACAAATGCCATTGAGGCTGGCATATGCTGTCAGGGAGACAGTAGCTGGGCATAGGCTAGGCGCCCTAGAGGGCCTTCCAATGCATCCCTGGGGGAGGGGCAGGCCAGGGATTTGGGTCTTCTCGTGGGCTGTTGCCGGACTCAGAATGATTCGTGGCCCCAGATGAGTGTTGACCCCGCTGACCCATGCGGGTGTCCCTTCTTCATATAGTTTCTCCATCCGCACACACGCGCACGCTCGGGCGCGCACACACATCGGCCGGCTGAGCAACATCATGCAGACAATGTGCCCGCAAACCAGACACTACGAAGTGTTTGGTCATGTTTTGGATGTTGCGATGGGGATATTTTTTATCATTGGCATGGGGCACATTGCGGACTCCATTGGAGAAGCAGAAAGCGGTGTTTAGGAATGGCAACATGCGTTGCAAAGAAGTGAGTGATGGGGGGCTGAGGCAAATGGAGGAGCTTCGTGCTAAGTAGTGGATGATGTCCACTAGTTCCCTCAACGCGGCATTGGCCTCCAATTTACACTTTTTTGGAGCCACTCCCCCTGCCGTCACTTTTGCCGACCCCCTCCAGCCCCACTTCACACAAATGCGGAGCTCCGAAATGGGTAGCACTTTGATTTCTCCTCGTCCTCTACCCCCCTCTGCTGCTGCCGTTGACCCGACCTCTCCCGGTATGAGGGCTCCTCCCCTGCGGCGCACCCCGCGGTGCACGTTAGGAATAATTCCGAGATATCCGACAGCAAACAAGACAGGCAATTATTTGTCATTGTATTCACTGCTTTGTGCACACTCCACCCCTCTACATTGTGCAATAGGTCCCCTAAGCATTGTTTTTTTTTCAAGGACCCAGCCCTTTTTCACCTGTGTGTGGGGGCTCCCTAAGCGATTTGGACAGGCCCCTTTCCGGTTGGGGATATGTCTTGACTGGGTCCTAACTCAACGATACGTCGAAGATATTCAAGATTCGTTGCCGATTGGGGGCACCTGAGAATCTATTGAACTCAGCTAAACGAAATGTATGGCGGCGTGCAACAGTGCTTTGAGCACAAGATCGGGCAAGACGAGGCGCTTTTCAAATGTTGTTTCTTGCTCATTGAAGATCCCACCCTCGAGCTCAGCACCGGCTTGATGTGGCGGTGCTCCAGGGGCGAACGCTGGTGGTTACATAGTGCAGTCACACTGTCCTTATGCTCCTCGGTTGTTGGAGCTAAGGACACCCACACCCACACCCACACCCACACCCACACCCACACCCACACTCACACTCCAAATGGTCATGGACTGGTGGTTTTTCCTTCTTGTTGCAAGTTGCACAGTTTCTGCAGTTTGAGAGGATTATTCCTGCCCTGCAGCGCGCAGGTGTAGCCCTCTATGTTGCAGTCAGCGCGTTGATGTGCACTCCCTTTGTCTCGCCCCACAGAAGCGCCCGTTGACTGCAGAGATCGGCAGTGTGGAGGACAAGTTCAGTGACCTCAAAAAGCGCATCACCAATTTGCAGGTGTTCACGTCCGCCTGCTGCTGTGCACTCTGCCCCGCCCTGCCCTGCCCCTTTCCTGCCCTGTTACCGCTGCCCCGTGACTGTGTGGGCAGACCAGTCATCCGTTTCGCAATGCCTTGTGTCACAGTCGAAGTGTTGTGACCGCGTCTGGTCGCAGTCACAACAAAAGTGCTTGAGGGGGCTGGAGGGTGTCTAATAGCGCCTGAGCGCCATTGCCTGTGCTTGTGCAGGCTTCAGCGTCCCCGAAAGGGCGTGAGGGTGCTTGAGTGCGCACAAGGGTGTGCACATCTACACGTGCGCACGCACACATGCGCGCCTGCGCCCGCAACGACAGCACAGCGTCTTTGCCGGCCACAGCTACAGCACAATATGCCCCGTTGACGGCAGCTCTGGCACGTCCGACCACTGCCATCTGCGCATGTTCCCGACTGCATTCTGCGTTGCCACCCGCAAGCATACCCAACCACACTCAAGCACAAGCGCTTTTCGGGTAAGTCAAGCACAGGCCAAAAGACTCATGCACATCAAGGACCCCCAAGCAGGTTGCCTAAGTGTGCTTCAGTGTGCCTAAGCGCACCTCAGTGTGTGCTGCGCTAGAGTGTAATGCACACACTCAAGCACATTCAACCATACTCGAACACGCTCAATCGCAAGCATGCAACAACACTCAAGTGCGCTCAGACACACCTAAGCACACTCAAGCACAGGTAATAAGACTCTAGTGCACTCAATCACACGTAAGCACCCTCAAGCGAGCGCAAACACACTCAAGCACACTCAAACACGCTTGGTTGCTCTCAGGCACACTTAAGCATACTCAGGAACACGTAAGCACACACTGAAACACAGGCCATTACAGTGTAGTGCACTCAAGCACTCTTAAGCACAATCAACCACAGAGCATGAAATCTTAGTGCACTCAATTAGTCTCAAGCACACTCAGGCACAGACAATACCACTCAAGTGCACTGAAGCACACACACCAGCACACTGAAGCACATTTAAGCACATGCAACCAACCTAAGCCTACTCGGGCACATTTGACCATACTGCCGAACAGGCAACACCACTGTGCACTCCGGCACGCTCAACGACACTCGAGTACAAGCAACAACACTCCACTGCGCTGAAGCGCAAACACAATCAAGCACTCAAACACACTCAAACACACTCAAGTACACTTAACAACAATCAGGTACACTCAGACATATTTAAATGCACGCAAGCAAAGGCACTCTGGTGCACTTACACAAGCTTTACCTTCCGGAAATCTCTGGCGCTATCGCGTGTAGGAAGGTGGAAAAGCGCGGGCCGATGACTCCGTGGCAGCAGAACCAGTGGTGTCTGCTGCAGAGGAAAGCCCAACGACAGTGGCTGAGCCCACGGCGGGGGCGGAGTCCAAAGACACGGGGAGTGAAGAAACTGCTGCTGCTGCCCCTGCTGCCCCTGCTGCCCCTGCTGCCCCTGCTGCTGCTGATGATGGGGACGATGACATGTTCTTTGTTTGCACATGCGTTGGCAAGTGCACCTGCTGATAAGCCACGGTCAGGGCAGTGGCTGCGGATATGTTGCACTGAGGCCGGCTCAGGCAAACCTCACCCAACGGGAAAGGGGTGCCCCTCGAAGGGCTTCTCTCCCTCGCTGTGGTGCGCCCCGGCTGTGTGCCCTCCGTACCGCTTTAGACCACCGATCAACATTCCCGGAAGGTGGCGGGGAGGAGGGGGGGGGCAAGCGGATGCAGGCAAACAGCTACGCCTCTGAAATGGTAGCCCCCTCAATACAAAGTAAACGCTCGCGATTTCTCTGCACCTGCCGACCACCAGGGCGTAGTGGACCGGAGCAGTGGCATCCAGAACACACTACATCAGTGAGGTCGCGTAGTTCAGCCGTGATGCACCTGATGCCTGAACTAAGGGACGCGGCTCGGATCCCGTGAGCAGGAACGCACGGCTGTCCTATGCACCTGGAGTGTCAGGGATCCCGCGAGCCGGAAGGGACGGTGCGAGGAACAAAGAGTGATTTACGCTGGCGTTCGGAGCTCGTCCGGACAACCTCACCTCACACCACCTCACCTCACCTCACCTCACCTCACCTCACCTCACCTCACCTCACCTCACCCCACCCCACCTCACCATAACCCACCACATGCACAGCCCTGCCTTCTCCGTTGGTACAAGCTTCCTCACTCCCTATCAACCAACTGCTAACCGCACTCTCCCCTACACTGTCCCTCTGTCCTGCACACTCTCCCAGACACTGAAAGTGTGTGAGAGAGTTTTTGGGACGGTGTGGGAGAGTGCGTGGGAGAGTGTGTGTGGGAGAGTGTGACCGGGGGTTGTGGGGGGGCGAGTGTGTGAGGGAGAGTGTGTGGGACAGAGTGTTGGGGGGGGGGGCGTGTGGGGAGAGTGTGAGGAGGAGAATGTGTGGGGGATAGTGTGGCGGGAAGTGTGTGGGGGGGAGAGTGTGGGGGGGGGAGGGAGGGGGGGGATATTGTGTGGGGAATAGTGTTTGGCGGTGTTGGACACTGTGTGGGCAGTGTGTGTAGGACCTTTGTGTGCAGGGGGCACGGGGCACAGTGTGCAACGCGTGCAGTGCACTGCACGCATTGGGGCTCTGGGTGCCTGTGCATTTTGGGAAAGGGAAATGAAGCACGCTGTCCGCTGGCCCATGAGCATCACACTCTGTGCTTGGGGCACAAAGTGCACAGGGTCGCGCCATGCTGAGTACTGGACCAGCAGCAGGGAGCCATATGCTCTGGGGTAGCTGCTGACAGGAGTACCGGGGTGCAGCAGTGGCAGATCCAGGGCATCGATTGCACAGGCGGATATGTCTCAGAGTTGAATGGTACGGGGCTGATTTCTAACCTGCCAGAGACTGATGGTATGTTTGATCTCCACATGCCTACTGTTTCCACCACGCCCATGAGGCACTGAGGTGTCAACAAGGTGCACTTCACGTGTTTGTTTCAACAAAGTGGAACGATACGCAACTGCGCTGTGCTTTGCTGTAGGTCAGCACTTTTTCATGGATCTTCTCATTTGGTTCCAGAGTGGCTCCAGAATGTTTTTCGATCAATAGAGGAGCGTGTGCATGAATGGCATTCGAATGATTTTGTACAATATGTGCTTTGTTCCTGCGTCAATATTTTTTGGCGTGTCGTAGAGATCGTAGATTGCAAGCACAAAGCCAGTGACAGTTGTGGTAAGTACAAGCCATGTTATGAGGCACGGCAGCATACAGTCACAGCCAGATTCCCTTCACTATTCCAACGCAATCCCAGTCACTAGTGCACGCACCACCCGCACTCAAAATTCCTTGCAGCAAGTTGGTGTTGATTGGTCATGCCTAAAAGCAGCATCATAATCACCATCGAAGCACACCCGCATGTTTGTATTAACCCTTGATGCTCCCTGCAAGCACAGGAGAAAACCACAACAGAAAATTAGTGTTCAAACCATGATAGGAATACACGATTCTGCTGTGATATTTCCTCATGGTTCCATTGCGCACCCTGATGACACATATGCACAAGCGCATGCACAGGCCGGGTATCATCGGCATGGCCACACCATTCTTTTATCCGAGTAGTGGCATGGTTTTCATTCAGTGGGTCTTTCTCCAAAGTTTCGCCATGCTACACACACACACACACACACACACAACCATCACCTTCCCACCCCACTAAATGCACAATGATTGGGGGTACAGGGCAGACAATTCCGCCTGCAACCCCTAACCCCAAGCAGCAGGCTTCTTTGCCTCTGTGGCCTCCTGCAATTCACTTTTCACATTAATTGCCCCACATGCTGCTCCTGAGCACAAAGCCACGGCTGCAAGGTTTTACACCATGTATTAAGTATTGGTGCCCCGCAGAGTGGACAGCAGTCTGAGCTTGAGTCCAGGATTTTTTTGGGATGTGGCAGGTCAGGTCAAACATCTACTTCTTTTCAGTCGAAGATCTAGTGCGCTTTCGGGGCATTGTAGGGTTTGTCCCGCATCAGCGCAAGGGGCAGGGAGGCAAGCTGAAGTTGTTTGGCTCGACTGGATCACCCAGGAAAAATGGATGGATCTGTGCAATTTTTGAAAATGGTTGACAAATGTGCACCAAGTGCTATGTTCTGTAGATCTGCAGAGTGCCAAGGTTTCTTGTTGCCCAACTGAATTGCATGCCATGCATTGGAGTGCTGTGAGTTGGATTAAGGGATGCTTTATGCACACACAATGCAGCTATTTTGGCCACCCAGCAAGTCATGTGCAACACATGAGGTTGCAACAAATCACAAACACCTGTGACCAATCTACGCTTGCCACTGTTATCAGAGCTTGTACCTACGTGAGTAATTGGGGGTCTAGACATGGAGTGACTAGCATTCAAAACAAACCTGGACCACGTATGGCCCGGTGTGGGCCTAAAAGTGGACTGTATTCCAGAGTTATTGGCGTTTTTCAAAAGTTTAAGTTGTTCATCACGTTGGTAACGGAGAGTTGCCCCAAAAGAAGGACCCCGGAAGGTTCGGTTTGGGGCATTTCACGTTGGCTCTTGAAACCCGGTAGCAAGAAAGGGGTAAGGGAAAAATGGTCATTTTTAAAAAAAATTGCATGCGCATAATTTTACAATGATGCCAATCGCTCTCTGATCGCTCTCAGGGGTGGTGGCACAAACTAGATTGATTTGCATACCTAAACAGTAGTGATTCATCATTGTGTAAATGGGTCAAGCACACGGTTGGAGTGAAAAGCCTGTTGTTCAAGAGATTTTGGAGCAGTCAAAGGGGGGTTTTGGGGCACATTACTCTGAGTTATTAGCAGCTTTGGAGTTGTTGTGCTGTTGAGACCCATTTCCATCCAAGTGCATTGTGCATCATTGTGATTGTGGCTCTGGTAGTTTTATTGTTCTTACCCTAGGATAGGTGAATATGATATACTGCATGATATACATATGTTGTAGGGTGAATGTGATGACACCACATGATGATGTTGAAACCGTCTACACACAAGGCTATCGTGTTTGTGTAAAGGAGCGAATGACAAGTTAACAATATGGAAAGACATACCACGCAAATAGGAAGGGAAGGATGGGAGCCGAAGGACATGGATGGACGCACTAGTGGCCGGGCACGTCACTTCAAACGTTAAAGAGAACAGGAGAGGTAGATTGTTTGGCCAATTCGGGACATGCCAAGTCGGACAGGCTGTTTTTCAATGTTCCATGTCAGTGTGCTTCCACGCTTTTCTGTATGTTGTGCCATTTCTGTTACCATACAAGTTGAATGTAAGTGTTTGTGTCGTATTGGTTTGTTTTTTTCTCGAAAAATATATTTCCAAATCATTGTAACAACCTCAATAGCTCCACTAGATGTGAGGGTTCTTCCCGCAAATGTGAGACGAGAAAGAATGTATGCTTTTCAATGTACTCGTAGATGTTTGTTTTGTAAAACCACTGCAGATTTCAAGCAGTCTCCAAAATGGATTGCGTCCAACAAGTCCAATGCGATATATGGCGACACAAGAGTTCGAATTGTTTTGAAAGCATGCAGAAAAGAACAGTTGTAGATAGTGACAACACAATGTACAAACGTGGGATGGATGCATAGACAATGAAATGTTCATTCAATGTGCACTCTCTGGGTGAGATAGAGACTGGATACAAATACGGAAGACACACGGGTTTCCATGGCCAAGGTTTGGCCAGACGATTGCATGACATTTACTTCACATTTAGATCAAAATAGACCACAGAATGTAAACAGAATATTAGAGTATCTTGGTTCTGTGGTGGGAGAACACTAGGCTTGACTTGGCTGCTTTACACCATGGAAAGGTCTTTTTTATTTCGCAGTATCCTGCATGAATGTGCACGAATGAGGATACTTTCACTCACTTGAGTAGTAAGGATGGAGTTCACGTAGGGCGTATGGATTGCTTCCATCATCAATCAGAAAATGTGCTGCAATGTTCACTAAGACAAAACCAAGTGAATAAAACTTAAAACGGGGCCTCGACTAAGAAAAAAGAGTGGCTTAGGCGAGTCAAAAGGCACCAAGAAAGACATGGTAGTACCTTTTTCATACTATGCTACACTAGTTAATCAAATGAGCGTAAAGCATTCTTCAAATGTCACCTAAAAGGTGAAAATATTTCGAAAAACTTTCGGGTTGTAGAGATTGGAACCAACTGTCGAAGTTAAGTTATACACAATACTTTGACCATTACGGTACCTTTCATCTCTCGAATGCGAGCGGCAATTGTTGCATAAAATGCTTTCAAGGCCAAGGGCTAGGGCGTAGCAATGTCGCTAAAGAGGTTCAGAAAGACTTTCAAGGTTAAGGTTTGTAACTCCCTCTGATAAAAATAACCGTCTTTTTCGATTATTATTTCAAAAAAAATAACCGATGGAATGCAATTATTCTTTCCAAATTAATGGGTTCAATGGGATAATTGCTTTGATCGAAGCCAATTAACTAATTGTTTCCGATCAATTGGTTATTTTCGATTATGTGGTGTTTTTTTCCAAGGAGCAAATGCTTACGATCTGTTGCTTGGTCGTGTTTACAATTGCAGATCTAACTGGTGAAGTTGTTGTTGCTCGTCGGTCCCCCCGAGATGCACCGAAAGATCGCTTCATTGCTTCACTGCCTACACAGATTCTTCACATGTATTCCATTGAACCTTGCTTGACCCATGGTCTAAGAACTTCTGTTTCATGAATGATGTTAAGAAGGATACTAGAGTACCGAATCTTAGGCAAGAGTAGAATGACAAGTGCAAACATAACGCTGCACCTGTACCACAAACAGAGCCACCGGCACAAAAAAAAACCGAAAAGGTTTGACATCTCTGCGAGCCGCAGAATTCTATGGTAATTTTGCACCACCTAATAGGTTGCATGGTTATTTTGCTTTGCTGCCTACATACATAATCGAATGGTGGCGACAGCACCGACATCGCTTTCCTTACTTGAATAAGATGGCACGCAAATACCTTGCTGGTTTGGCGACATTAGTAGGTGCCGAGTGCTTGTTCACCGCCGTAAGTTTGACATTGTTAGATCTGGCACAGGCAATGAAGGAAAGAGTCCCAATTTTTGGTTTGCTCCAATTTTATGTTTGCCTGTAGCATGCTTCGAAGGACACGGCTAGTTTAGCGGAGATGCATCCACGGCAGAAGGGTAGGCACACACGTTCAAATCTTGATGACAATAAATTTTTTGCGTAGCTCTTTTGCGTAGCTCCGGCACCGCGTGCCGTCAATTCGCTCAGCCCGGCTGATGAGGGCTTGTAATTATACGTCTCGGATGTATATTGCAATCTAGGTGCGATTATATTGCAATCTAGGCGATTCCTCTTGTGCGATGTGGCATCCGATAGCTTAGTGTTAAAACGAAAGCGCCTACCCAGAACCTTGTTTTTGCATACAATCTGTATGCATCTTGCTTGCAACTACTTAAAGTGCCTCAAAATTAGCTATTACATATCGATGCGATAGCAATTTTTTTGAAAAAAATAATCGATGCGATCTGATTTTTTAGTTCTTATGGACGATAATCGCCGACTATCCGATTAATCGGCTAATCGCCAAAATTAGTGACAACCCTTAATCCTTCTTTACCTTTCTGAGACGCCAAATTTTTCCAAGTTTTGGGAGTATTTGTAGGTCCATAAGAGTGTGCATTCATCTTGCGGAACAAATGTTGCAGGTGGCATACGTACCCAAAGACATATACAGCAGTTAGGAATTTGGAGAGCGTGGGCGAGTGCTCAATGGGTGAATAATACTTACATTGTTTCCTCTACTCTCTGAAGCAATTCTCTCAAGATGTAGTAGAGTTTAAAAATCTATTTCGCTTACTTGTGGAATAATTTCTTTTTAGAGAAGGAACATTTAAATCTCCATTAGAGTAGGTAGTGAGCAAGAGGACTTCAGCGAACTCGTCGGCCAATTTGGGAATGTTCTTAGCTTCAAACTTTGGCACCTTCACTGAAATGTTTGCTTGTGCTACAAGTTTGCAAGATGTCCCTTTGCGAAAGATCCTTCGGCCACCATGCGAGGCGGTATGGCGGGCTATGCTAAGAAGGTTAACTTCCGACTCTCCATCTCCGAAGCTAAAGTTTCTCCAAATTAAGCAACGATGACTGCTGTGGTGCATGGCAAAGAGATTCAAGTGGGTCAGCTTAGGCTTATCAAGATCATGATGCTAAATTGGTATCTACAATACAATTATAAACGGAAAACCGAGCAATCATGTACTTTCAAGTGACGAGAAGTCAAAGCCATGAGTAGATATTTGTATCTTTTTTCTTTGGGTAACACTTTAGTCACCACCACGCTCTTCATTTCTTCAACCAGAATACGAAAATCCGCCGATGTTGAAGACAAATGGTGTCATTACACCCGGTTTTGCTTTTGCGGCCTCCGAGGGAAGAAGTGATGTCACGGTGGTCGAACCTTGACAACCTTGTCGGCCATAACTCCGCGGTTTTATCCACGTAGCCGCTAGTGTCATATGTGTCTTATTTGATCCTGAGTCTTTTTGTCTTCGGAGATCTAGACTTAGGCACCCCTTTTTTGATGGCGGAAAGATGGGTCTTGTAGGGTGCAACAGGTTCAAAACACCAAAATAGTTAACGTAGGCATATCGAGGTGCTGGTGCCCTCATAATTTCATCCATATGGGATTATGTGACCATGGTGCCAAACTTTCGTGGCGCTTTTCATGTATAATGTAGGCGTGCATGTTTGCCCTTAGGTCTTCATGAAAATGCGTGATAGGATGGGCCGAGGAAGCCCCATGGATTGATTTAGCAATTGATCGCCACAGCTGTTCCATCCCGTCTTCATAAGCAAGTAAGGCCTCAACGGTTAATATGGGTTTCGAACATCCGACGGACCGGTCTGTTCGTTTTAGAGGATCCTGTCTTTGGCCTTTGTGTTGGTAGTGTAGAATTGGGGTTAAAAATGCGAAGAATAATGGTCAGATTTGTATTCATTTCCGATTCCGCATCTTTTGATATTGATGGCTTACAAAAGTATTCGCATGTCGCTTTTTCATTTTCTCCTAAAATTCTCGGCCTCGCGTCTTTTCACATGTTTCTTGCTTCAAAGCCCTCTAGGCCCGTGTTTGTATCATTACCCCACCCCTCACTTCGTGCACATCCGCAGCTTTCAATAATGTCGGAGTACACCCATCGCGATTCGCGACTTGCGGCTCGGTAAAAAAAGGCCCCCAACAGGCCTTGCGGTCGATTCTTCAACCCTAGTTCTGCAGCATTAATGTCTTGCTCCGCCTTTCGTGTTAGTTATTCTTCTGACGAGCCAGCCAATCCCTACGCTTTATCATAGCCAAACTCCAGTGCACATTTGATTGCCATCTGCTCAAAAAAGTAAGAAAAATACAGTTGTGACAGCCTGTTTTCCGAGAACTTGTGTTAGCCAATAGTGTTTCGATGGAACTCGCGAAAATGGCCGGTCAGGCTACACGCGCGACATTACACAAGCTGCCTCGTGATTCACCCCTGGGTCCCCTGGGTCGTGAAGGATGTAAAGATGCATACGCTATATCACCTCTTATTTCTCCTTTTGATCATCTTACCTGGTATGAAATTATGTCCTGCATCTGGAGGAAGAATTGCTTCTTCAGTTTGTCGATTATCGCATCCTGTATCATCGCAGGGAACGCTTCTGTGACAATTACAAGTGTGGGTGGGAAGAATCCTGACTATTGTAGTAATTCAAACACTTCTTGTGTACAAAACTCGTTGGACGGAAATGCCATATTGGTGCCTGTGGAGGGAGGCTTTGGATTGTCAACGACATACCCATTTGACTATTGGATTCCGATAGCAGGTTTTGCCCTCTTCAAGAAATCCTACCTGCATTACAAATTGCAAAAACACTGTCTAATGCCTTCTAATCTGCAACAGGCTCGGGTTTGGACTCCATTACCGACATTGGGATTGGTACCTCACACAGCTGCACCGTCGCCGAAGCCGTGAACCGCACCAACACGTCAAACGCAACATATTTGGAGTTTGAGTTGGCGGCGGCCCAAGTATCGGTTGAAAGGGAACTAGACGGTGGGCCCCGACAAATTTGTTGGTCCGATTCGTCGGGTAATTGGACATTTACGGGTGTAACGTTGAAGGTGTGATGCATTACTGATGTTTCAAGATAGAACCGTCAATGGCCTAAGGTCACGATGAGAACGTTGCAAACAAAAGCAACGCTCTAAGCCCACGCGCAATTATGTGTAGGTTGTTTGGCCTTGTTCGGATTCCACGTCTGATCAAGCCTGCTCCAACTTGCCAAGCTCTGGCGGAAGCTATGACAACCTAACCGATGTTGAAAAATATGGACGCTCCTTGAGTACAACTTGTTGCCAAAGGTACATTTCCACCTCGTTTGCAATCGACGTTTGCTCGCCATGTTACCTTGGAGGGATAATAATACAACACTTGGACGGGACCTGTGCACCATTTTTTAGTAGAAACCAGTGTAGACGCTGTCTGTTTCCTCGATTATTTTTGCCGATTTTTTAAGTTTGCGATCCATGAAGCGTTCATCTACGTGATTTCTTGACCCCCCCTCTATTGTATTGCATCCAAGCTCTCGTTTTCCATCCCATTGGTCCCTTCCCCGAAATGGGCTGCAATGTTGAAGAAATTGTTTGCGCTCACTTCGACATGGAGTCGAAGTATGCGCGGAAAACCGCATCTAGGATTTGTAGTGTTGGCATTCTCTTATATGCCTGGGGAGGGAGGGATGGATAAAGCCGAGTTGGCTCCTTTCATCTTCTCCCGAATTGGAGGGTGGGCCTAGGAGAAATGGGTTTCAATCGAGCAACGCATGACAAATGGTTTTTGGGGCAAGTGGGCACCAAGTGCTTGCGCCCGATCGCAATAGTTGCGAGCGTAGGCATCTTGTCTCCCTTTGCATTCGCCAAGGCGTCATTCGGAGAGACGGGTCGGCACTAACCCACCAACATTTGTATCATCCCTTGCACATGTTTCACCACGTTTAGCTCTTTGCTTTGGAGCATTGGCCAATGCGTCAACCCTTCAACATCCACGTGTTGTGGCGGCGCCGCTTTGGTTACATCATTAGAGCAGTGCTGCGATTCGACGACGGATGCAGGGACCTGGAGTCATGGAAATTGCAACGAAAACCCATCATCGCTTCCAGGTGTGATGAAGCTTCAAAATAAAATGCGATACCAATCCGCAAACGCGTTCACGAGTCCAGAGATATGGGTTGAGGAACGGTGCTCCGAGCGGAGGTTTTGCTCTCCGGGCGACGTAGACCAAGTCCCTTGCCTCCGCGCCTTGTAGGTCCCGATCTCCTTTACGCGTATGGGTCAGAAAATGATGACGAATTGTCCCTGTTAATCACCGGGCAAAACATCACGTACACATCGGAGGCGGAAACATATTTGACCTCGGAGTTGGGATGGACGTTTTCCGTTTCGTCAGTTCGCATCCTCAACACCACCAACGACACTCGAGTCCACGTTCTTGCGACGTGCCGATCCTACGTATCTGAAGCGAATGCTAATGCCATTTGTCGGTCTGTGGAATATGATATTACCACGTTGTCTGCCGCTCCAAATGTGACAGGTGCGAGACATACCGAAATGAACCATGAGTGCACCATGTCCACATTTTGCCATGGAATCATCCCTTTTGATTGGACGGGGGATGGACATGTAGGGTGCAAAAGGGCCATGGTGCGCGCATGTGCTCATGCGGGGGGCACGGTGTGGGACATGCGGGGTCATTGTGCGGGCCACAAACAAGGACTCATGTGCATACACATGACACCTCACATCCTGACGTTGTCATAGGTTGGGTGTATTTCACGTCCATCAACAACTTGGAAAGTTATTGCGCTTCCGGGAAGAATGCTTGCTCGGACCCAAGTGACGCATCTCGGACTATTCTCGTGAAGTCTTTAGGAAATTTGGGTGTGCCATTTGTTGAGGGTCATCCTTTTGCATCCACCCATGTTAGTCAACATGCTTTTGAGGGGCTTGCGGACATGTAACAGCAACCCCTTTTTCAATACTCCCCACCTACTCACAATTCTCGCAGCCCCGTGAGCCATTTTGCCTCACAAGCCATTTCGAACACGTCTACATCTTGCACGCACCCAAGACCACGACATTGGTCTCCATTAACCAAACTTAGGGCGTAGAGCTCGGGGCCACATGACGCCCCCTTGCACTCCGCTCCAGGAGTTGGATCGGCAGTTGTCGTTGTGTCCATATAGTGGGGAACGGCTGCGTTTGGTTGGGGTCGCCTAGCCCCCGCGGAAAAACAACCAACCTGTACAGTACACACCCAAGTGTATTAAACTGGTCGGGGGTTGTGGAGTGTGTGGGAGCACATGGGGAGGCAAACAGTGCGGTTGGAGTGTGTGGGAATGTGTAGGGTCCTTTGGCAGCCTGGGGAGGACATGGGGCACTCAGGGTGCACATGTCGGGGTGTCGAGCACCATGGAAGCATGTGGGGAGGCATAGGGTGCTTTGGGAGCGTTTGCGGAGGCGTTGTGGGTGTGTGTGCAGGGTACAGCGATGCAGGGCTGCAGGTTCGTAGGAACAAGGGTACAGGGGATAATGGGGGTGCAGAGGTACAGGGGGGTGCTGCATGGGAGATGCAGGGCTGGAGCGTACAACAGCACAGGGGTCCAGGGATCTAGGGGCACAGAGGTACAATGTGAGGAACAAGTAGAGGCAAGCAGATGCACAGAAATCATGAGCATAAATTGACGAAAAAAAACACACACCCAGGAAGTACAGGGATGCACTGGTGCAAGTATGTATGGGCACAGGGATGCACGGAAACAGGATACCTGGATGCATTGTTCCTTGAGGCTTGTGAGGATTCCTCTGGGCCAATGAGGATTCCTCCGGGGAATTGAGGATTTTGTTGGGCTGTTGCAGACTCCTCTCGTGTAGTGAGTAGTCCTCTCGGCAAGTGAGGATTCCTCTAGGCCATTGCAACACCAGTGAGGATTCCTCTTGGGCATGTGTGTATGGGTACAGGGATGCAGTAGTGAGGCCGTACAAGGGCACAGGGGACAACAGTGCAGGGGACAGAGGTGCCGGGATACCGGGTGCGGGTGCCTGCAGGGGCGCAGGGACCACGCCTTTTCTTAGTGGAGCATACACCCTAGGGTGCCTTTTTTGGTAGCTTGGGTACCCCCCGGGGATGGGGTTTGGCCAAGAGTGGGGTGGTAGGTCTGCAGGTAAGAGCCGACTGGGTCCCATGCTCGTGGCGCCAACGGGGCAGGGGTGGATATAATAGTGACGACATTACCAAGGTGCGGGTGGGGGGGGCTGTTGAGCCAGGAGGCAGTGATGACGGAATGACGATTACGATTTGCTCCTTTTACAGCTTTACAGGCACATATGATTCGGAATTGCAAGCCATTTTGGCAAAATGTGTCAAGAAATGATTGCACTGTATGGATTGTCTTCATGGGATACACCAAACCCTGTACAATGTATTGTCTTGTGTTCAGTGTTGGTGGATTGGCCCAGTAGTACAATGGGATATGCGTAGGCAATGGATTCATTTGTCCTGCTCAGGCACCTACCCCTCACCCCCAGCAAGGAAAGAAATCTGCGTTGAGGGGGGGCGTATGTGCACAACGCGGGCAGAGCGCGCACATGACAGGAAGAAATTGGGGGTTTTTGCTACAATTGGCAATATTCTTGCCTATACAAACCATACTACACCCCCACAACGTTGGACAGCCAGATGTTTCCTTGTTTAGCTCTGTTTTTGGCCATTAGTCCTCTTATAAAACTGCTGGCAAAACTGCTAGTTCAGTCAAACGGGTAAATCATAATCGTAATGGTCATCGGGGGGGGGAGGGGGGGGGGAGGGAACCCCCCCCCCCCTATGTCCACCCCTACAACGGGGGTGCTTATCCTGCGGTGCGCCCTGCGGCGCGCCGTTTGGGTAATTATTTCTGTAATACAAGCAATATAGTGGTACATACACACATGCAATTTTTATGTAAGGGATACCCCTATACACCCTTTCCCCCCTATTTTTGTTACTATTCTTACCTTTTTGGGCCTCTTCCCCCCACAAATGGTGCCTTTGTGGACCATCCCCAATATGGAATTGGCTGTGTATGAGCTTTCAGGTGTCCCCGTTTTGGGCACTCGTGAGATGGCATGGGTTATGAAGCCAATTCTGAATTAGTCCCCATTGTTGGGGACCCCGAGAAGGCAGAGGTGATATATGGCCAATCCGCCCAATTCCGGCCCCGTCCCAAAAGAGGGCGGAAATGCTATGTCACCCCTGCATTCTCGGGGGTCCCCAATGCCAAGCGCGGGGATCAAAATCAGAACTGGCTACATCACCCTTGCCTTCTCGGGGGCCCAAAAGAGGGCAGAAATGCTATGTCACCCTTGCATTCTCAGGGGTCCCCAACGCCAAGCGTGGGTATCAAAATCAGAAGTGGCTACATCACCCTTGCCTTCTCGGGGGCCCAAAAGAGGGAGGAAATGCTATGTCACCCCTGCATTCTCGGGGATCCCCAATAAAGGGGATCAAAATCAGAAGTGACTACATCACCCCTACCTTCTTGGGGGCCCGGAATTGGGCGGAATGGCTATGTCACCCCTGCGTTCTTGGGGGTTCCCACAAGAGGGGACAAAATCAGAAGTGGCTACATCACCCCTGCCTTCTCGGGGACCCCGAGAAGGCAGGGGTGAGGCAGCCACTTTTCCTTTTTTTTAATTAGCTAATTGGTGCAAGGGGCGGTTCCCCTGCTATGCAAAACATATGAGTGCCAACACAGTGCCCAAACCCAAAATTGCGTGCGCCCAAACCTAACCCACACCAAAAGCAATCGCCGCAGAGCGATGGGATCAAGCGCTCAAGATAGCACTCGCCGCAGAGCGACGGGAGTAGGCACTATGTTGGCAAGCGCAATTCAGGAGCGTAGAATCGTGCGATGCTTAATTTGTTACTCCCTCTACCCAAGCGATCGTATGGTTTGGGAAGAGTTTTGGATCTGCTTGGACTACTTCTTGCGGCACGCGAATGAGTTGGACTTCGACGGAAGGTTGAACAAGCACAACCACACACCCCTGTTCCCGTACTTGGTGACACTCATAGGGGACTGCTTCCCTGTTGGGTCAACCGGTGGCACCATCAACAACGTGTTGTTCCAACCCAAGTATGAGGACAAAGTCCACAAGTTGTTGTTGTTGATTGACCAGCTGGGTCAATACTGTTGGGTTGGCGGGCTTGCGTGCGGCGTGCGAAGCGACACGCGGATCTTGAAAGAACTTGGGCCCCAGCTCAAAGACCTCAAGCCGGGGGAAGTGATCCTGCTTGATGGCGGTTTCCCCGGAAGGAAGCATGGTATTATACCATTTCCGAAGCCGATGAACGGGGAGCACGAAAGATGGCAAGCCAAGTACAATGATGGGCATGGCTTCATTCGGGGCCGTGCATCTGTTTGCCCAATTGTACACTTGGGCTGTGTGCTGTGAGCCCTATATGAAGGTCGGGATGAATTGGGAGGACCGTATCTTGCGACTCCATTGGATGGTCCATGTTGTGGTTCACATCCAACAATTCATCAACAAGCGCAACGTTAAGTATCAATCCTACAGTCCATGGGGCCATTTCCCCAAGCGGATGTTCGGGACAAAACCTTGTTCCGTTGACACTGACTCGTCCACATCCGACTCTGACTCCAGCTCCAACTCCAACTCCAACTCAGATTCTCACTCTAGCTCCAACTCCAACTCCAACACCAATTCCGACTAAGGGTCAAGCTTGACCTCATGCTCTCCGGACCCTTTGTCATCCGAACCCGACTACTCTTTATTCTTAGTGAAACACGAAACGACTCGAAACGAATGTCATAGGGGATGGGCTCCCTTTGACCAACCTTCAAAACGAGAAACTACTCGAAACGCCTGCATCATGGGATTGGGCACCCTATGATGTAGGGGGTCAGGCAACAAAGTGTGATGGTGGGGCCGATGTTGTGCTATGGTGGGGGGATTGGACGTACGTTGTGTAGCACATTGCACACCCCGGAGTGCACTCAATGCTTCTTTGGAAAATTTTTTGCAATAAAGCACATTGTGCTAGTTTGTGAACCTCTCAATAAATGACATTGTAAAAATAAGTAGTGTTTGTTGTTGATGTGTGCGCAAAACAACCACGTAATGCCGCGAGACACACCCATACACACTTACACACTTACACACAATCATAGCACAGCGGAGGGCTCACGTACAATCATACCGGTTGCTTGATTCATGGGGTATGGGGGAAGGAGTAGCATTGGGGCTCTGCTACTTCTGACCGAGGGGCTGACGTCCCTCCTCCTTAACCACGGTAGAAGGGTGGGATTCCCTACCACACTTTGCACGTTGAGCCGGGGCCGTAGTCTCTCACTTTGTAGAGAGCGATGGTGTCAACAGATCAACGTGCACAGAACTTTTTTGTTCTGGTGTATATTTCTGGACAGTGCACACTAAAGTTAATCACCCTTACCTTGCGGCGCCTGCGGCGCGCCCGCAACATTCTTGCGGGGCGCAGTAAGGACTCCCAACGACCTCGGAAGACAATTTCCTTGACATTGTGCCTGACGGTGAGTGCGTGGGTGCCTCTTTGGCTGAGTCCTCCCAAGCCGCGGGCTGTGCCTCAGGCTCACAAATGGTTAGGGGCATTTTTCATTTCATTCGCAACCCCCCCCCCCCTTTCTCATGGAAAAGCCCTGCCGTCATACAGACCTGCCCGTTTGCAATTTCTGGACCCCAACCCACACGCGATTTGTGTCCTGCTTGTTATTCAGGTCTTCCCAGTGGGTACCCTGCGGACGGTGGGACAGCATCCACCCTCACAGTGGTGGGTGAAGAATTCCCCGCCTGTATGAGGCTCGGTGTGGGCACCAGCAGCAGTTGCGAGACCGTGGCAGAATTGACAGCCCTGGACACAGCGGCGTGCTCCAGCGGTACTGGCAACAGCACTTACCGGGAATACACGCTGGTCTCGGCCGTCGTTGCCGAGGAGCGCGAGTTCGAGTCCGACCCCCGGAGGATTTGCTATGGCACCACTGATGATGACTATTTTGCATGGACCGGTCTGCCCCTTTCCCAGGCGGCTGTGTGTGTTCGTGTAGGAGCTGGGTCGGGCGTGGAAGCTATTCAGGTGGGCGGAACAGAGCCAGAGCCAAAGACAGAGTCACAGCCAGATTCAGGAAATGGCACACGGAGGGTAAAGTAGCAGCGAGCGCTAGAGAAGCAATGGGGCAGAGCAAACGCAAGAGAGAAGGGTCTACGAGACCATTGTACCCAATGTGAATCAACCCAATGTGGTCTGCTGCGCAGGAACGGCAGCCAAAAAAAGAAGCCGCCTGAGAAATTTTAGCCGAAATCGCCGATCGCAGCTTATATTGCGTCCGTTATGCGTCCCCTATGCGCTTTCTCTGCGCCTTCCATGTGTCTACGCGCACAGCATGCGCAGAGTCGGTGCATGGCAAGAGGGGCACAGAAGGGGCATAGAAAGTTCATAGAAGGCACGAGGAAGGCACTTAGCACCTTCGATGCCCCTATTCTGCATCTGCTATACGCCTACTATGCACGTTCATGCAGATGCATGACCATCATTTGGTTTTTCATCGTCAATGAGGATTTCTACAGTCAAGATTTAGCTTTGCCTAGAGCGCTTCTATGTCCCATAGTCATGGCAGATTCCCTCGTGTCATCGTCGGCGCATAGTAGGCACACTGTGGTGTCATTGAAGGTGCATGGAGGGTGAATAGAAAGCGCAGTAGGCAGGCGCATAGCGCGTGCCTAGTAGGTGCACAGCGGGCGCATGGCGCATAGAATCCCGCAACGGGAGAACGGTAGGCGCGTAGAAGGCACACAGTATGCCCGTTGTTTGCGTCTACCATGCGCAGACTATGCGACTGCGATGCGCGTTCCATGCAACTGCTATACCCGGTCCATGCGTCCGCTATGCGCCTCCTATGCGCCTATTACGCGCGTTCTGGCGCCGAGTATGGCAGTCAATTTTCCGTTCAGCAGTTTGACCAGCACCCCAATCATAATCACACACATTCACAGAAAGAGCCTCACCAGGCGATATAGAGCCATACACAGCCACACACAGTCGCGCACAGCACACACAGCGACACACAGCCCGCAGCCACACACAACCACACACAACCACCCATAGCCATGCAGAGCCATATACAGCTACACACAATGAAGCACAACCACGCACATCCACACACAGCCACACACATCCACACACAGCCACAGAAAGCCGCACACAGCCGCACACACAACCACTTTGCCACACAACGCCACCCAACACTACCCATCGCTCCCCACCAAAACCTTCACCACCACGCATGCAGGTTTCCTATTGAAGGTAGTCTGGCTCTGCAACAGCACCAGCGACGATTGCAGCTCCCGGTACACCACCTGGACCCTGTGCTGCTCCTCCGAGGTGCAGACTGGCATGAGTCAGTGCGTGGACCCCTCTGCAGACGTGTGCTGCGGAGGGGCTGGCATCACGGCATCGTTTTTCCAGTGCTGCAACCACACCACACAGGTTGCAGAGGCCAATGCGACCCACTGCCCATGCTCCGATGTGTCGGCGTGCCTCTCCGATGACGACACTTGCACAGCCTTGTACCCGGGACTCGATGGTTCTCCGGGGGAGTGCCTGGATCCCACAGAAGCCACAGTCCCGGAAGACGTCACAGGCGTGTGCCATTCGCTCTCCACATCGCGGGCGCTTCTCGCTTTCGTTGCGCCCTCGCCTCCCCGTCACCCCCGCTGTCCTCCCAGGCGCTTCCCAGGGTCCCCCGCTCTCCTCCCGCTCTCCTTTCACGCGCTTCCCGATGTCCTCCCACGCCTCTGGGGTGCCTCCACATGAGTGGCCAAGACTGGGTCATCAGTCACTCGGGTGATCACCCGGGTGGTCCACGGGGGCAGGGGTTTCCTGAAGGGGCAGGACTTTTTTGTTTCACTTTGGGAAAGTCCGGGACACGCGCCGTCAACTGGCAACCGCCCGCGGTTAGTTTGCCAACTGCTGGCGATGAATCCCCAACCGCCGACACTTAACCGCCAACCGCCGACGGATGATGGTCAACCGACAACCAGTTGACTGCTGTTGGCAGTGGTGTCAAACTATTCTATGATAAAAAGGCAGCTCTTGTACGCCCACTGCTTTGCGCTGTAATTTTTCTTTCGGCCCCTTTGGGCCCCTTAAAGAGAGCGGTACCATTTTGGAGTGCGAAGCATTGGGACCCAATCTGTGGTTTTTTTTTGCATTAGGGAAAGTCCTGGGTGTGTCTACCTGAAGTTCTTTGTTGCCACATTCAGGGCGGGTGGCAGTGGCAGACAAGTGCCTCCAAGAAAATGCGTGCAGCTCCTGCCAGGGGCGACGTGCGAGGGTGGGGGCAGGGGATGATGACGCAGGCATGGCCCCCAGTGCCCCTGGTCAGGACATAAATTGATATGGCAGCGCATGCATGTGCGCTTGTGTAACAGGCTTCACTCCTCAAGTCTCCGTTTCTTGTACACTGGTTGAATTTCACAGTTTCTGTACAATGTGAATATGATCATGGCCACCAAAGTCGCCATTCTCTGCACACGGCACAGTCTCCATTTTTGTTTCCATGATCCCATAGCCATGGCCATGCCCACGGCTTCATGCAAAGATGATCAGACTGGGCCAGTTATTGTGCAGTGCACTCCAAACCACATCTAGAAAAGCATCGAGCATCAGTTCGAGGCGGTGAAGTGGCTGGAAAACGTCTCTGCCCCTGATCCGAGTGACTCCTTTTGGGCCCATGGGTTGTCAAAGGCTCCGCGACCTGTGCAGCTAGAATACTCCATGTTCTGCAAACGCCCAAAGCTCGCAGAGAAGATCTTTGAATTGAAGACCCAGTTTGATGGAGTCCCAGTGGTGACCTTCCGTACCGTGCGGCGGTGAAGGAAAGAATCAGACTTTCAACTCCGGGGAGGGGGGGGGGGGGGCAATAAAGCACCCCAAAATTGGGAGAGGGGTCCGGGCCGGGGGGCTCAGTGGCCATGCCGTTGATCAGTCACTACGAAATCATGCCGAATGCGCGGAGCAATTTTTCTGAGGTTCAAAAATGGTGGAAATGATGACGTCACACTGCGACAAGTGTAGTGCAGGGTGGGTGCAGGGTGGTGGGTGTAGCATGTTTGTTTTACGCATTGCCCTGGGCCCTATGTCTCAATCCACTCCGAACGTTTGCCACATCACGTCCTATTCTGTTCCCCTGGCGGCTCAAAACCCCAACTGGGGCCTGAGCTGGGGCCTGGGCCAGACCCAGACCCAGAGCCAGACCCCAAGGCACAGCAACCCCTTTCCCACAAGGTCCAATGGCTCTACCCATGTGCTCATGTCCCTCACAGGCACGTACAGCAGCGTGGAGATGTCCCTTCGCTTGGGTTGGACGGTCGACACCTTCGAGAGCGACACCTTTAAAAACGCCATCGCCGTTGCAGTGCAGGACTGCGGGCCCGGCAATTTGCAGATCAACCGCATCTACGCGGCGAGTGTTCAGACAGACTTCCAGTTTGTGAACATCCCTGACATTGCGGAGCAACTGGTGGAGGCGTTGACTGAGGTCGGCAAACACAAACGTGCTCCAGTTTTGTGCCTCCGGGTGTATCGGTTCCTTTGGAGGTCTTGAAGGACGGCTCCTGAAACAATGGTCCGTCTTCCGGAGGGGCTGTCCAATGTGTTGGTAAATGTGGTGTTCTCAGCGAGCAGTGCATTGTGGCACACCCCCGGCAAAGAGCAGCCTCGCCCAAACAACACCATTTCCCACCCGACATGCACCGGACACACGCCCCATGTGCGACACACACCCGGGGGCATCCAAAACGCACCCGGCGCGCACCCGATTTCCTCCGGCGTACCCGTCCACATCTGACCCGACTCGAAAAGGGGTTTTCTAATGCAATTCAAGTCAGGGTCTATCTCGCTGAATTTCCGGTTTCCACGAACCCTGTGGCACCGGCTGGACTCTGGGCTTGGCGGGGATGCCCACATCTTCGCCCTATGGTGGTTGGAACACCTGCTACATGGGCTTCCATTGGCCCACAATGTGCCAAGCTCCCGCACATTGTCAGCTTTGCGAGCTCGTACTGTGCGCACGCTACACATGGGGCCTCATTTCTCACAGGCCGTGGCGGACACAAGCAACGACATCCACAAGTCATTGCCCATTGAAGGGGATTTGGAGGTGTACGAGGGCGATACCAAAGAATGGTACGAGCGGCTCTGGATCTGGGTATGCAAGGGCCCAGCCAGCACCAGATCGGGCTTTAAGGACACGGTTTCTTTCTTTTTCTTATTTTTCTCAGGACCGCCCCCATAAGGACTCAGGACCGCCCCCACTCCCTTTCAACTGCCATTGGTTACCCGCCAACTGCTATCGGTTACCCTCCAACCGCGTTCTGTCGCCTTCCCACGGCATTTGGTTCCCTTACAACTGCCAGGCTCAGCGTAGCAGATGGCCGGAGTCATTGTTTTCTGGCAGTGAAAAGACCGCCTCGACCAGCACCTACTACAGCGACCTTACATTTTGATTGCTGTTGCTGGAGTTGTCATCCTCTCTGTGACCCCCCCCCCCCCCCCCGCAGCAGGGAGTAATTTTCGTGACGCCTTCGGTGTCCGTAGTGGGCTACCACCACCCCACTCGCCCGTCCCCACCCGACACGCCCGCATGCCCATCCGCCCCGTCTCCGCAGACCGCGCCCCACATGCGCACCCGGACGATCCCCCACATGCCCGCACGCCCGCCTGCCCCGACCGCCGGGGCCCGACCTCACATGCCCACCCCCCCTGCACGATGGTGCACGACAATCTTGCGCGCGTCCCGCCTCCCCGGACCCCCCCCCCCCCCACCCACCCACTATATCCACTGGGCAGTTAACTGCGTACCGCTGTTGACACTTGGCAGCATCCGGTTTGCACTGGGCAGCACTTGCCACAAAATGTGCTGCGCTCGGCGGCGTTGGCATTACAGGCGTTGGCTGCCCCCAGCGTCCCCGGAGTCCCTGTTCCCGTTGACCCTCTCCCGAACCCCCATCCCGATGCTGTGCCTTGATTGAACAGGTCGTTCTCGGCGTCGTCCTCTGCGTGGCCCTGGCTCTGTTCGTCGGCGTGTGCGCCTTCTGGTTCGGATTCTCCCGTGTCCAGCCCGGCAAGCCCTTCCTTGGCCGAGGGGGCGCGGACCCCGACAAAAAGTTCCCGCCAACCGTCGAGTTCTATGCGGTCCCGGTCACCGGGACCAAGTTGCCGGCGGACTGGGTCCCCCCTACGCCGGCAGTGAGCCCCGGCGTCGTAGAGCAGCCCCCCGAACACGTCTACAAGCCCCCGGGTATGCCTCACGGGGGTTCATGCAGAACCGCTGCGTGTTGTACGTGAACGGCCCCCCACTCACCCGCGACCCGCCCCCCAAGCCCAGCCCCTTGCCCCCCTCCCCCAGACCTCAAGATTAACGGCACGGGCGAACCCCCGGACCGGCACCGCAGCGGACGAGCAAAGGGGAGTTCCGGTCGAGGATCTCATCCAGGGTCCGGTGGGGTGAGTTGGGGCAGGAACCCGACGCCCTGCGCGTGCTCTCTGGGGAGGCGCCCCAAGGTACTCGGGGGGCGCCAGCAGCCAGACCTGCATGCTCCAGCCAATCCATCAACACGACCCCCCCACCCGGCGCGACATCAGCAGCACGCTCAACTGTGTGCACGATAGTCTGGTCAGTCCAGGGCCCTCGGTTAGGGCTAGGGTTAGAGACTCCATAAGCATCGGAAAGACTGCACCGCCAAAGCAATCAGCTGCGTGCAGCCCCTCCAGGCGGCGCGCCACAAATTGCAACCAAGTGCATCAAATTGCAAGTACCAGCCGGCAAACCTACTCCAGTTGTTATGGGCCACCCCCACCCCCCACACCCCTGCCTCTCTCCCCCCCTTTTGTAAGGACAAGGGCACAACGAGATGTGAAGCGCGTGCCGGCGCCGGCAGGAGAGTGGATGCCACTGGAGCAGTGGTGCTGCATGTGTGAGCAGTGGCGCTGACACTACGCTTGTTCTTTGCCGCTTTCCGTTGTTTTCTACCTGTTTGTTCACGGATGCCTGCGCACTTTGTGCAAGAGCGACCATGTGTACCATGACTGTCCTGAAGCACCGTCCAGTTGAAGAGGTGAGTGTGGTAGCAGAGGTAAATCGTATACGGAATGCTGACATGTGAAGTTGCTGATCCTGATGCCTGATATTATGCCGATGTATGTCCTGTCGCAAAAGAGTGCTTGGCCTCTGTAGAACACAGCGTAACAACAAACCTTTCAAAACAACAAACCATTACGGCAAATCGTAACCCCAGAAGAAGCCGGAACAACTATCCTTAGCAAAACAAAACCACATGACAACAAAGCAACCACACAACAAAGCGTGACAACAAATCAGCACAACACAACGAACTGTAACAACAAAACTCAAGGCCAGTAGCAACAAGCCATAACGACAAACCATAGCAACACAAGAAACCGTGACAACCATAACAATGCAACCAACAACACAGCAAGCCATGGCGACAGACCACCACAACATTTTGAATCATCACCATGAACCATGACAGCAAACCACATCACCACAACGAAGATGACAACAATAGAAAACAAACAGCAAACCGCGACAAGAAGCATTCCAATGCAACAAGATATCACGGAAAACCACAAAGAAAACAAACTCCAACAAAGCATGACCAACGATAACAAGATATCACAATGAGAACCACAAATTAAGTTGGATTTTTTGTTGTGTGTTGATTCAGTCCGATGCCTGACCACCTGCTGCCCCGCAAGTTCCCCATGCAATCCGCAGACAAACGTCCGAAACATCCGTGTAAATATGCGAACCCTGAAGAAGAAGGAATAGAAGAATACGATCCTTATGAGAGCGATATCGATGTATACAGTGATGCGTGGTCAGAGAGGTGTGTGCGTTGCCAGGACACTCAGCTGCGCATTGCACTCTCCGTTTCTGCGCATGCGCCCTTTGTTTCTCTTTTCTTATTTGTTTTGCTTTGCATGGGGCATGACCCCGCTGACCCTTTGCTTTTGCATTTTGTTGCCACCAGACCACCTGGGGAAGTTGATGGACACCCAATCAAATCTTCCCCAAAAACCAAAGCCATTGTGCTGTCCCCCTCCGCAAACTACAGCATACCAAGGCTGACCGTAATAGAGCGTAAAGCAGGTCTGATACAGTGCAACTGCAGTGCCACCAGGCGTCAAGACAATTCCGCTACACGTTGTCACACCCCAATTCCTCAAAGGCACACTTGTTTTTACCTTCGGGCAACGGACGCCAACGTGGAGTCCTTGTGCATGCCGCCCTGTGGTCCATACAGGCGGTGGGGCCGACACCTCCGACACCTCCGACCTCGCCGGAGGCCCTCGGGAGAGTTCGACACCTTCGGCTTTTCCCCAGACGGTCCAGTGGTTATTCTGAGCGGGTTCGGACTTGGGCGGTCGGGCCCAGGGGTCCTGTGCTCTACCCACTCAACCGATCCGGAATCGGTTCCTAACTCGCCAGCCACAAGTCGCCACATTTTGGTACACTTTGTATTACTTGCGGCACCCTTCATTTTGCTTGCGTTGCATTTCGGTGCATTTCCCCTGTTGCACCGTTACACCCGCGTTACACTGTATCAAGGCTGCCCCCCGATTTCTGTTGAACACAAACGAATCGGATCAACACAAGCCGCTCGAAACCAAAGACATGACACGGGAGACCGGGTGCGCCACGCCGTACCCAACAGGCCCTTTACGGAGCATCAATTTCGTCCATGTCCGCCCAATCCCTCGGCTTCAGAGGCAGCGCGCAGTGGACGGCGAGCAGCGGACCTGCTGGACTCGACATGGGTCATGGCCCACTGCCCGCGGGCACTTGTCTGGGGCTTCCCCGCGTCTTCGGTGCCAGAACACAGAAAAGGACAGGACAGAGGCCGGGTTAGAAAGGGGAACCGTTTGATGTGCCTCAACGGCTGTGCGACGCGGTGGGGGGGGGGAAGTGCATGCACCGCCCACACTCAGACTGGCGTATGTCTGCCTGTTTTTTCTGGCGCTCTTTGGTGGCTTGCTGCCTTTCCTTGAGAGACTTTTCTGCTGTGGTCGCATGGGTGGATTGGCCGGGGTTTCTCCCTGAATGGCCCTCCCCGCCCCAGGGCTCACTAATGCGGAACAGCCGCACTGTGCGCGCGCGGTGCGCATGCGACATCAAACCCCAGCTATTTCGCTACCACTCCTCAATGATGCCAAATTTCCGGGTTTTGGAGTGTATGCGACCCTGGAAAGGGATTTGGCGAATTGTGGATTTTATTTCTGGTTCTAGTATACCGCTGGTGACGGTTATGTCACAGGGACACCGCGCGCGCTCCATGCACCCGTGCCCCTGTAGCAGTGGCCAGCCCTGTGTGGCCATAACCTCCGCAATGGATGCCTCTGCATCCTCAGAGCCGGGCCTCACAGCCGCAAAGCAATGGAGGGCAAGGGAATCGTTCCAGAACGATACGACCCGGAGATCGTCCGCCGGATGTGCGTGCCGTCCGTGAGGTCCGAAACGCCCCTCGATACCCCTACAAGCCTCCGATACAGCAGCACCGCCCGCTCGACTCTGTGGACCGATGGGCCCGAAACCCCCGCAGCCCGGGCCCTTGAGGCAGTGGAACTCGAGCATCGCTCGAGCATCTCGAGCATCTCCAGTCAAGGGGACGATCCGACGCCCGGGGAGACGCCCACGTCCCGCCGCCACACGCACAGGCCTAGCCTCTTTACCCGCAAAAAGGACGAGGATAAGACTGTCAGCAGCCACCCCAGCACCCGTCCCACACCGAGCGGCGCACAGTATTACTAGTGATCTCACTGGCCGGTCTGGCTGCCGCTCCTGCCGCTGCAGTTGGGTGCAGGCGCGGTTGCCAAACCTGAGCCGGTATTCCTCCACCAGAGGTATGCCCGCACTGCGACCCAATGGTATGGCATTTAGACCCCATGCGTCGTGGTGCTGAATTAAAGTATTTTTTTGGCAATCCCCGCCTCCCGGGACGCCCCTCCCCCACACAATACCACCTTCTAGCTCCGGGAAAGTCAGCAAATGGCTCAACAAGTTTTTTTAATTTTCCAGGGTATTGTTGGTTTTCCGATTCATTGAGGGTCAGCACTAAGGTGTGAGGATCACCTCTCTGGCAAGAAGAAATTGGAGTCCCACAGTCTAGCGCACAAGGCTGCAGTAAGTCTGTTTGCACGACAGCTGCAATGCAGCCGTGCTCTGATGAATGAAGCAACACGGCAAGCAAGCTCCTGGGATGGCATTCTTCGTTTTGTGCTGAAGCACTCTTGTGCTGACATTATCAAAGCCCTGCTGTCTTGCACAGCAAACTCGCAACTTTATCCTGTTGGCAGACGTCTATTGGCTGGCTTGTGTCAGAGATTGTCTGCTGGAGAAGGGCCCTTAACCCTTTAACGACCTACAGTTTTGTCCAAGCATATTGTTTACCAAGGGATGCTGGGAGTTTGCCGTCACACTGTCAATGGTGTTGTCCCCCAAGTCTGGAACCCCTCCCCCCAACACCCCTTTCAAGCACAGCCCTGGGCATGGGGTGCCCCAGAGGTTGGACGGGGGACTGTCTCGTCGGACCACTTCGCGTTGTTAGCGTGGCACAACACTGGGCCGATCGGATGCTGTCATCCGCGGTTAGACCAGGCGCCCCCCATTGCAGGTGCCACAATATTCATAGACTGCTGCACACGCTCTCCATCCGCCAAGAGGCGGGGGGCTGCGGGGGGCTGGGGGGGGGGGAGGGCTTTCATGTCCACAGACTGGGCCAGACAGGCCCCCAAGTAAGGCATGGTACTTTTTTCAAAAATTGAAACCTCTTCCCTTTTTGCGAAGGAGGTAAAAGGTTTCAAAAAGGTTTCCTCTGGGGCTTTGTCAAAGAACCCGCCTGAAAACCAAAAGAGGTAACCTCTTAAAACCTCTCAACTCCAAAACCTGTACCATGCCCTACCCCCCAGCTCCCTGGCACCACAGGACCGGGAGCGCTGGGAGCAAGGCACGGCTGACTCCTCGGCCTTCCTTTTGTTGTTTCACCGAACGCTGTGTCCTGCGGATGGCCCACAGCGAAAGGCAGTACTGCGCACAGATGCAGGGGCCTTTGGAGGGATGCGGAGGGTTGTAGAAGGGCCAACCAGACGACAATCCCAAGCATCGTCGTGGGTTATCATCGTCGTCGGCATTCCCCAAGACGACTCCACTGCTTTTGTAAACGCGTCCTTTGGTCAAAGACCGAAGCAGGCATGTGTCTGCTATGGGTCCGGTTCCTGACCAAGGATGGGTAACTCGTCTTCACTGCATTCTTGCCTCAGGAGGGGGGAGTGTGCGGACGATATTCATGCATATGTGAAAGCCATGAGCGATGTCCTCTGCAGCAATGGATCTTCCATCTGTAGAGAGTGTTGAGCAACACTGTTGATGTAGAGTCTGGGAATTTGCTTCCAAGACCTTTATTGTAACATACCGCTTGTTTTTTGGAAAGGAGAAGCAGACAGAGGGAGTGAGGAGGAGTGCGGGTTACAGTCAGCGGCCAGTGACCTTTTGAGCTGTGCTTGTGCTCAAAAGGGCCATCTCTATTCCCCGTTGCAGTGACTGATACTGATACTGGTAGTTCGTCATCAAAGGAAGCAGGGGCGGGACAGTGATTTTGAGGCTTAATAGAGTCTAGCACTTTATTGGCACTGAAGACTGCTGCACCGCTTTTCAAGAAGCGTTTTTATTGCAAAAGCCCATGAGCACGGTGCAGCGCAAACGGAAGGCCGTTGTGTCTCGCTTGTCACCCGACCCCCCCAACAAAAGATTATGTGCCACCGACGTGCTTCAGCCTGAGCCAAATTCTGAAGCTCTTACGTGACGGCCTTGTTGACAATGTTGGTCTTCCGGAGCTTCCATCTGCAATGCATGTCCTCCAGCCGTACGTGTCTGCCCTGAGTTGAACATGTGCTGGTGGCCCCCACAGCCTGGGCCTGCATTACATTTCCCACATCATTTGTGCTGGAAAAGCCCCCGCAAAACTTCATTGTCTTCGGAAAGACGTCGTGTGAGGCATGTCAACGCCGGCATGGGAGCGATGCCAAGGGGGAGAAGCAGCACCTGTGAGCTCTCGTGCCTTTTTGTGCGGGTTTAGGCTCTAGGATGGCTGAGGGGGAAAGCCTGAATTTTATTGAAACTCACCTTCCATCTATTCTTCATTTATACATTTATACGCAACGATTGGTGTGCTTTAGCTCCATTTTGTGTACCTGCTTTCCTGTTGCCCGCGTCCCTTCCCTTCCTGATGGCCTTCGTTGGGTGCATGGTGGTGTTGCAGAAGGACGGGCAGGTGCTCCAGCACGGGACAGCGTGGGTGCTATGCGATGCTGAGGGCGAGGCTGAGAGGACGGACGCCGTGATGGTCGAAGACGCGATTCACGAAGTTGTGCGGGTGGGTGCGATTGAGCATGTCCCGGTGCTGGTTCCGGCTGCCCACACCCCTTCCCCTTCTCAGCTCGCTGTGCCAAACTTGCAGCCCTTCCTGCCGCACCCCTAAAGGGCACCACCAAAGGATCAGCTCACACCAGCAAAGTGGCAAACCACAGCAAACCAGCACCCTGACCCCGCCCCTTTCTCTGCTCCAAATGGCCCCAAGCAGCGAAAGTAGGTCACAAAGAACAAAGCACTGGGCACTGGTCTACTACGTTGACCCCAGTCGCCTTCATGGGGCATCTCCCCCTTGAAATTATTGCCTTCACCTCTGATTGTTAGGGAGTGCGGTGCACGCTTTGCACACACTAGGTGTGCTTGTTTGCGCTGAGGGATGGTGTCAGTCGAAACTGATGCAGTGGCTAAATGAACGTGAAATTCTTGGTTGTTGGCCCACCTGCACTGCGTGCTCTGTGGTATGCAAGATGGAGGTGGTGGTGCTGGTGCTCAGTAGGAGCCCCAACACTGCTTTGATTTATGCCACAGGATCTTGGTTTCAGAAGCAACATGTGAGAGGGGCTCGGGTGAACTGACGTCGGCATTAGACACTTTTTCCCTGGACTCCAAAAGAGAATCGCATTTTTTTCATTGATGGAGCTTCCCAACAGTTATATATGTGCTGCTTCTGCATGCAGGCCGTGTGTCTGCACGTGGTGGTGCTTCATCCGCTCTGTCACATTATATATTCCTGCAGTCCAGGACATACCACCTCAGTGCCCATTTTGGCCCCCACTGGGCTGAAGTGGCAAGGAGGTGCACATCTGGGTTCTGGGCCGCCCTTTGCCAAGCTGGCTCAAGTGCACCCGGTCCAGGTTATGGGGTGTTTTGCCTATCTTTGCGCCCCCCCCCCCACCCCTCAACAGTCTTAGTCTATTTGTTTCAGTGGCGGAGGCAATGAGCAGGGCTAATCAGACCTGGGCAGGGGGGTTACTCCTGACCTCCCTACACCACAGCGACACCCAGGGGAGTCTGAGGGAGACTGAGAAGTCTGAGCTAACCACTGACCAGTTTTGCGAACGAAGGGCAACGTTTGGCGCTGTTTGGTGAATCGGCCAATGGACATTCTAGTTGAATTTGGGTGTCTCAGAAAATTGCTCGTGGCCCTTGTCTAAGATATGGCCGTGAGGGAGGGCTCTATTATTTTGCATTCAATTTAGTCCTTCCTTTTAGATTTCAGAAGAGATGATGGTTTGTTTGTACATTTTGGTCGTTTGATTCACTCAGCTTGTGCCCTCATCTAGCACGATTGTTTCCTTCCATAAGGGTTCGGCAAGGTGCACTGCATTATGTGGGCCCACACAAATCATCAATCACCACGACGAGG
This sequence comes from Eutreptiella sp. 'Long Island Sound 2002', assembly GCA_964036045.1. Classification (NCBI taxonomy): domain Eukaryota; phylum Euglenozoa; class Euglenophyceae; order Eutreptiales; family Eutreptiaceae; genus Eutreptiella; species Eutreptiella sp. 'Long Island Sound 2002'. The sequence continues at coordinate 25,351,164 of OZ038398.1, read as the reverse complement.
CCAAAATCAGAAACTGGGCCTCAACATGATGCCCAAGCAAAATAAGACCCCAATTAGGTCAATTGGTGTCATCGCCGCCTTACAATGGCTCCCTTTCTCATTGCCCGTTGTTTGACTAGACATGGCATGCCAATTGAATGCATTTCATGGGGTCATTTGCCAATGGTATACCTTTAAGCCATTGTGCCCATAGGAGCTAAAGTCAAGTGGGACTGACACCCAAGAGTGTCTACTTCAACAATGTTACAATTAAACTTGTGAGTCTCAAGCAGGTTTGGTTGCACACTTGATTTGTTGAGGTTGGCTCATAAATTTAGGCTCCAAGGAGACCTTGATTTGCCCCATTGAAAGAAAGGTATATTTCTCTTCCTTGGGTGCATAGAAATCATAGCCATGGTGGGTTTGATATTTCATGATGGGGCCACTGTGCATGCACCAATATGGTCATTTTGTGCATGTCATGGGGAGAGTGTTAGCGCACTGGGCATCTTTTTTTGACCATCCCCCACCCGTGCCTCTTTTTGCCCCCACCTCACCAAATAATTTGGAGTACCTTCTTACTGTGTCTAAGATTTGGCCCATCCTTTGCACCCAGTTTATGACGATGGCAAGGGTGGTGGTTGGAAGTGGTGGGAGTGACATTTTGTGTTGTTGAATTCTCATATTTCGGCTTATACAAGGTGCTTTGCAGAGAAGGTTTCCAGTCCAGTGTGGTCTACTTGGGGGACTTCCCAAGGTGAGGATAAACGTGGGGCTAGAGATAGGATACTTAATACAAAGGTAGCGCGCCGGGCATGCGCCGGGCAAACATTCCCCCATGTGCCCACTTTTGATCGATTGTGAGCGCCGCCACTGGCTTCGTTTTTTCACTGTTTGTGATCCATGTACATTGGTGACAGTACGTAGGAAGCCATGGGAAGATGAGCGCCCGGTGTTTTCCCAAGGATGTATGGTCGAGTGGGACCAGCCGCAGTGCGAGTACAACCTTTAGAAACACGAGGCAACCACGCTAGTCACAGCATGTACACCACGCCCACTAACTGAAACCAAAGGAGGACATGAGGCAGAGAGGAGAGAGGAGAGACGCAAAGCAAACAACAAGGATAATGATGCAGATGCGGCCAGCCACACGGAAAATTCCCACACAACGAGATAACTGTACATCAGAAGCGTACCAGCCAATCATCACCAGGTCAGCCACTTGCGGTCAGTTGCCCAACAACGAGCAACTGCCATCAGTCAAGGCAATCAGGGTCGGTAAACTGAAATCCTGCCACATAAAGCCATGGGCTCTGCTGAGTGGGCAAAAGCATAAGGAGCACCACATTCAACAACAACAACAACAACAACAACAACAACAACAACAACAACAACAACAACAACAACAACAACAACAACAACAACACCAACAACAACACCAACATCCGTAACCATTCTGTGCAAAGCACAGACCTTGTGGCCAAGTATGTTCAAATTTACGTACCATACCTATACCCGAAGGCATATAACTGAGGTACATTCACATGGTGAAATGTGGGGGAGTGTTAGGTGCAGCCATAATTGCCACGGATATCCCTGCTCAATAGGTCTATACCTAGCTGGTCCGCAACCTTGGGGCCAGAGGGCCTTCAAGGAGAGCATGATCAACACTGAAACAGTTCAAGAGTTGATGTGACAGATCTGTTTGTAAGCGTCGGCAGCAACCACACCCGCCTACATCAGCAACTACACAATTCTATTGCCTTCGGCAAGGCACCTCGAAGCTCGAAGGGAGACGACTAACTGTTGGCCCGAGGCATCCTCGGGGGCGGGGAGGGGGGGGGGGGCTTCCAGGCTTTTTGCGGGGGGGGGGGGGGGGGCATGGCCCAGGCTACATGGGCCTAGCGGCCACTACGTGTTCAAACCCCTCCCCGCTCCTACCGTCCAGTGCCCCACCTCCTGCAGTGCCAACCGCCCAGCCCCCTTGTGCTTTGTGGGGACGAAATGGATCAACAATGTTTGCTGCCAAGGAAAGACGGTCTGATGAAATGGGCAAATACACAACCTCTGCTAACTGAGTGCGAGGTGCCCAGCCCAATGCCATTACAGATACGCTGACAGACCAGGGTGCCTTCACATCGAAGTTTCAGCTTACGCCTCAGCAAGAAGGTGTTTCATGGCAAGCGATTCCCCAGGCCAACATAAGGCAGCCAGCAATCTGCTCTGCATGGCATCGCCGTCCGCCCAAGGGTGCCTTCGTAGTCTTCGCCTCGCCCCACTTACGAGACTCACCCTGTACTGCTAAGCAGCTCCAAGCAGCAGCAAAGACGACAAAATTGGGGCCCAATTCTGTGATTTGCCACGATGTGATGCCTCTATCTTAGGCGGCCCAACTGGGGGTGCTAAAAAACACCCTTTTGGCCCCCTTTCTTTTGGGTTTGCAGAAGCCCTTTTCTGTAGCAATGTTGCACCCACTGTAATTGGGGAGGGTCGCAGACACCGTGTTCCGGAGGTGTTTGAGCCAGGCGCTGTCAGAATTCTGACAGTGCCTTTGCCTTTCAGAGAGTACGCTTCATGGAAGGGTGATCGGTCACATGGCTACAAAGTACTGATCGGTCACATGGCTACAAAGTACTGGGGCTGAACAATGCAAATTCTGGTGGTTTACATTGTCCAGTGATGTGTGCCTGCCTTGGGCACTACAGTGAATGCAGGCAGGCATAACTGGACAATGCAAACCACCACGTTTTGCACCATTCAGCCCCAGTCATCTGACCGATCACCCTTCCATGAAGCGTACCCTGTAAAAGGCAAAGGCACTGTCAGAATTCTGACAGTGCCCAAGTCGACCACCTCCGGTACATTGTGTCTGCCAGTCACCCCTATTACAGTGGCTGCATTAGCGACACATCTTTGTACATTTTTTTCCATGCTAGGTGTTTTCCATGACATGTGTGGCGTGTTATGTGTGGCACGTTGTGTTTTCCATATCGTGTGTTCCATGTGTTGTATTGCATATTGTGTGTTACATGCTGTGTGTTGTGTGTTGTGTGGTGTACATAGTGTAAATGCGTCATTCTGTTTATGCTCTCTGACGCATGGTGTGTGTTGCAGAACCATCGCCCGAAAACCCTGACAGCAACCCTGACGACAAAAATTCTGACAGCAATCATGCATGGAGTGGTGGAAACCCATGTTTGTGGGCAGCGCATATTTGGAATGCAATGCAAACCCCCTCACGGGCTACATTTTGGGAGCTTTTGGCCCATTTGTTGGCAGGCAAAAAACATGCAAAAACGGCAGTTTGAGGCGATTTTGACACCCAAATGGCACGGAACAGCCAGTTGCAGGCACGCTGAAAAAGCGCAGGTCTGTGTACCAGTGTTTGTAGAAGGGTGGCAAAGGGGGCAGTCACATAACCAGCGTCCCAAGGACCATTGTAAATAGGATGGGGAAAAATACTGTCAAACAGCAACATCCGGACCGTTGTTTTTCTGCGAACCCTTGTCCCGTGACCTAACCGCCACAGGGTGCGGGTAGAGAACGCATGTTGGACACTATGCATGAAAGGGACGGGCCGGAGAAACGCATGTGCGCGTATGCAGATTCTTATAGGTGCGGACGGCATTGCACATTACCACAAACAGTTTGGGTAGAAGCAACACAATGTGTCACTGTCACAATTCTGACAGCGTTTCTTGCGAATAGCACGGCTACGGAACGGATGTTCCCAGTTGTGCCTTCCGCGGTTGTATTCGCTGTCCGAATTCTGACAGTGACACCTTGTGTTGCTTCAACCCAACCTGTTGGTAGTAATGTGCACTGCCGTCCGCAGCTATGCGAATCTGCATACGACAAGGATTGCCACAAATGCGTTGCTCCGGCCCGTGCCTTTCATGCATAGTGTCCAAAGTGCCTCCTCTACCTGCACCCTTTTTATCCTGTGGCGGTTAGGATCCTGGAACAAGGGTTTGCAGAAAAACATCTTTCAGAATTTTGCTGTTTGACACCGTTTTTTCATGTCCTCCCCCATCCGAATTAAAACTGTCCCTGGGACCCTAGTTACGTGACTGCGCCCTTGCCACCCCTCTGCAAACACTGGTACACACACCTAGCCAATGCTGCGCCCTTTTCAGTGTGCCTGCAACTGGCTGTTCCATGCAATTTGGGTGTCAACATTGCCTCAAACAGTCGTTTTTTCATATTTTTTTGCAGGCCAATACATGGGCCAAAAGATGCCAAAATGTAGCCTGTGAGGGGGTTTGCGTTACATCCCAAAGGCGCGCTGCCCACAAACATGGGTTTCCACCACTCCATTTTCACTGTCAGAATTCTGACAGTGCCTTTTTGGAGGCACCCCCAGTTGGGCCGCCTAAATCTATCCGGTGGGGCTGGGCTCAGAAAAACATTAAAACACAATCAAAATCGATGTTGATTATTAAACACCATTATCAATTCAATTAGATTGAGTTATGTAGAGATTGACGTGCTGTGGAACCCCCCCCGCTCGTCATCTTCAGTTCCGCCCTCTTTCGAATTGCCTACCCCCGGCTCTCAGCAAGTCCTGGTCCTGGTGCCGGTCATCCTCGCCGCGGCGGTCCTCACCTCGCCCCAGGCACCCGACCTCGAGGAGTTGGCCGACGTCCTCCGCAGGGCTATGGCTGCGGACAGCTGTACTCGAGTGAAGTAACAGACGGCAGACAAGATGCAGAAAAAGGAACATGGGGCGTTTGCCAAACACACCTTTGGATCTATCCGATGTCTGAAAGTCAGATTGAGACTCATATTGACTCCAATCCCTCCACTTCTATGCTGCAGGTTGGGGACAACTTTGGATGGGGATGCTTTCGTGGGACCGCATTGTTTTTAGAAAAAGCACCAGCGATGCCTTTCAAAATGCCAGTACCTGTGTTGAAAGGCTCTCTTTCAAACCCATGACGCCCCACCCTTTTATTGTATGCTGGAAGTGTCACCAACCAAACTTGTCGCCCTTTGTAGTGCAGCAGAGGAGCAGAGGAGGAGTAATTTTGTGTGATGCTGCCTGAGCGTTTATGTTGTTTTGATATCCAGGTGCTTGGTTTTGTTTTGGCTTGAGTACATGTCGTAGGGGTGGGTCCTCATCCTCGTCTCCCTCCTGGACCTCTTCCCGTCCTCCCGCAGACTTGCATCTTCGGTCAACCAAAGCTCTGCCCTCAACCAGTCGGGACATTTGCCTACAAGACCAGTACAGGCACAGTGCGTGGACAGCACGCTTCGTAGCCCCTCAGCCCAGCCCTCATGCTGCCACACATCCATCAAAGCGCCGTGGTACTCGCCGTTGCACCCACCCTCACTGAGCCTTCGGCCAAGTGCAACAGGCGATGGCCATAATGGAAAGTTGCAGGGCACAACCAAAACGTGGGTAACACCTTATCCCCCCAACCCCACCCCCCCTTGCACAGTGCCCCAGGAGGGGGTGGGGGATCGGGGCATTTGGTGACAAATCCCCTCGGGGGTGAGGGACGCCGTCTTGCATTGTGGGGGGTAATTCAAGGGGCCGGGGACGTAGCATCGCGTCCCATTTTTTCTTTCCTTCTTCCCTTGTCATCATGACGCTTTTGCTCGGGAAGGGGCCATAGGTGTGAAGGGGTCGCGGTTGAAACCGCTCATCTTCCCGTCCCACAACGTCCGGGCCAAGTTGGTGCTTTGTCCATCTTTTGCCCCTGTGATCCAAGGCCTATTTTTCAACCCATCGAATGGATGGTGCGGGGCCAACCATTTTTGATGATTGGGCACGCTGGGAGCAGGCCATGGCGGACAAGACTACCAGCCTGCTCAATTCGAGGAGAGGTGCTGAGATGCCGGCGAGCCCGAAGAGTGTCGCGCCCACTAACGAGGTGGCGTGGGCGTTTTGGCGCAAGCAACTGCAAGATTGTGTTGCACGGGTCAAGTCTGGGAATTTCGAGGGTTTCGAGCCTTTGGTGCCTCCGACCCAGCAATCGGAGGCCTCCGCTAGTCATGATACATGGCCTGCGTGGGAGATCGCCGTGAAGGCGCAACTTGCGCGGCATGACGGAGGAGGCCTTGTTTGAGGGCCCAAAACCCCCTGGTCCCCCACGGGGGCGACGTGACATGAAGTCTGTTGCATGGGACAAGAGGGAGACAGACGCGCACGAAGATCGCCTGCGTGGGTCGCCGCCCCTCGTGCCCGGGGGAGTGGCGCTTCCCACGGCTGGGCACTGCGACAACTCACGGTTGGAATCTACGGCCTCACTGATTCGACGGAGGTGTTCTCGAACGACTTGCTTGGGCTGCGGTGAGTCCAGTGAGTGCCCACTGTGTCCTTTGTGTGGGCGCTTGCAGCACCGGATGTCTGCATTGTGCGGATCTCCGCCATTTTAGAATAGTAGCCTGAATTGTGGATCTTAGATTGGATTGTGGTGCCCTCGTGCGTGCCATCGATGCCCAGAATCGAGTCAACGGCAGTGAAAGTTGTGAGAATGGGCGCATGCACACGCGACTCTTTGTGGTTCCCGAATCCGATGGTTCTGAGACCCGCGGCACAGCGTCTGCACAAGGGCTCTTTGTACGGACTGAGCAGAGGCGGAACGCATAAACCCGGAAGCCCATCAGTATTGCAGTGTGTGGGCGTGACTGAGTGATCTCTCGTCCCTGTGACATTCGCGGGCGTTTATGAGGGCCACCGGCCCACCCCTGAAAGGGCGCCGATGGAGCGGCCGCATTTCTTCTCTCACCAATATTCTTCCACCGTTTTTCAGTGTCTGAAACTGTTTCTCATGCATTTCCTCAAGCCTGGCCACTCAAACACTTTTTCTGAAAACATCTGAAGCAAACATCACATTGCACGCATGCGTTGCCACAATCAACTCCACTGTGGATCAATAGGGCATAAACAGTCCATGATGACGTTCTGTGAGTCCACGGATGCTCTCTCACAGCATATCTTTGGGCATCACGCTGGTTTCCATCAATCATTCTCAATCCACTAAAACAAGCAGTGAAGGAATTTCTCAGTGCAGATTTGCAAAAGATATATGCATGAATTAACACCACTCCGATCAAGCCAACACCATTCCATCATGTTTCTGTTATTGTTTAACGGGGTTGTTAAGTAGGCCCAGCTGTGCGCGCGACTGCTATGTTCGCTGTTCCTGTGACGGCACATACCAAACTCACCCCGCCAAACTCGCAGTGCCCGGAAATGTATATGTACAAACAGTGCCCCGCTGATGCCAGAAGTCAGTCAGAGTTCTGTCGTCACACAGGTTGCTATTGGCAGACCCTACACACCAACATCACACTACTACAATACAAGCAGTAAAATGCATCGCATGCCAGGCTTCCAAGACTGAATCAGGGTTCCTACATTGCCGGCATACAAAGTGTCGTCAGCCCACTGCCCATATAGCATCAGTTAACTCTCATATTCCATTACTTGTCATCGTCCGGCGGCGTTACTCGCCTCCGAACAGTCGACGGTCTTTTATCATTGGCCATCAGAAAGTACATTGTCTCCACACTTCCAGTTCACCAACCTTTGTCGAACTCCGACCTCCTGCAAGGGATAGCCACCCCAGGTGCTCACATTGGCCATCAGGCTCACCAGCCCCAGGAACCAGTACCTTTAGGACGGCAACAAGGGGCAGAGAAGTGCCTTGGCCACCACCCGCAATGTAACCGGGCTCAGTCACTGGGCTCTCTTTACATTATTCGACATCACCATACTACGGTAGGAGACAGCCGTCATAAAGCTCTACGGGATGTCTCGCATCGGGGACCGGGAGCTGGAGCCTGGGGCACGTTCGGGACATGCCGATGCGCCCACAAGAAACGGTTGTTGGCTTTCGTACCCGTGCCGCTCGCTGTCCTCTCCCAAGCGGGCCTACTGCCCCCAGACCATTTGGATTGTGGCCTCTGAATGCCTCAGTACAGGCGCCAATGCATTTCAGATCAGCGTCCCCCCTCCCCCAAGGCCAGAGGGCCGCATGACGCAGCCTTTTTTTAAAAGCGATGCAGAGCTATCCTTTGAATGGCAGCAGCAGGGCTGAGTTGGCGCTCTTCCACTCAATCCTTTCACCAATGGAGCCCACAGAAACCACCTTCAGAAAGTACCCGGGCCCGCGCCCCATTGCAACTCTGGGGAGAGGGCCCTCCCTACGGTGTCTTTTTTTTCGAGAAGGGGGGGGACTCTGGGAAACAGAACCCGGAGTTGCAGTCAACCACAGGCCCTGTCTGAGACCACTTCGGGCTCTTTGCACAAACTGCGTTTTGTCAACAGTCACAAACTCCCTCCAACTTCACCTGCTTACACTAGAGATTCCCATCGGGGAGACAGAGAGAGAGAGAGAGAGAGAGAGAGAGAGAGAGAGAGAGAGAGAGAGAGAGAGAGAGCACTGCGTGGTCACGGACACAATTTGTGGAGAAGAGCATGCAAATTCGGTAGCCCTTGCGGCAGTGCCAAAAGAAAAAGGTGTTAAGACAGCCATGGTGCACCTTCTGCCGGCAGAAGATCAGTGAGCTTTGTTGCTGTTGTTGTTGTTGTTGTTGTTGTTGTTGTTGTTGTTGTTGTTGTTGTTGTTGTTGTTGTTGTTGTTGTTGTTGTTGTTGTTGTTGTAGCGCAACCGTGCAGTCATATGCCTCCACAGTCATTCAGCTTTTTCTGAGCTACTTTCACCTGAATCCAACCACTCACAGCCACGCCCCTCCCTGTCTTGCAGTCACAAACCTGCACTTTTGTGTGGCCTTAAGCATGTGACACCCCTCCTCCCGCTTACCCCAAAGAACTGATCGTACAGTAAGCTCGGGTGGTGGCCAAGCGGCGATGCCTGTGGTGTGATGAGGCATGGCAGCGCCACCTGTGTCCCAACCCAAGCACTGGGCCCGACTCGACACCAAATCCCAAGATCGGACCCAAATATCTTTCCACAATACCATCGGCATAGAGGTTTGCCCCTGCCGTTATCAGCAAAGATGTGCTGTCTGATGCATTCTAGCCCATGCGCACCACATCAGACCCCATACTCGTTCACTGGCATCCACTCAAACAAAAGATTTCGTGCATTGCAAATGATCAGCAGTGTGTGTGGATCGCTTTGAGTCTTCCCCACAGCTAGACCTGTGGAAACCGACCTCCTTGCCACAGTCCTGAACCCACTCAGCCTTTAGGCTTATGGTCCTTTAGCTACCCATCCTCATGAGGCTGAGTGGGGGCAGCTATGGCAATCATGCGGAAAGGACAACTTCTGATGGGTATGTACACCTAACCCAGTAGAGTCCACGAAAATGAGCACGCAACAAGGGACAGGATGAGGCAATGAAGGGTACAGGTGGTAGGAAGCAAACACCGCAGAACAGGGAGGGAAAAACAGACTCCGGAGAACATTTGGAACTGGACAGGAGATGATGAAGGCTGTTGGGCAGGCACCGTTGGAGGCTTTGGCGGCTTGCCTGACCACATTGATGCCCCTGCCCCATCCCCGTGCCACACTTTCACCACACACCACCTACCATCTCTGGTGCGCTGTGGTTTTCAAAATACAGGAAATTAGAAATCTATTCTGTGTGCCCTTGATCATGCATGACCCTTGTGACATCCTATGCTCTTAAAACCAGTTGCTGCGAATCACTGAGTTGTTCAACTAGTGAATTTTGGGCACCTCAGCCTATCGAACTTTCATTATTTTGGTATTTTTTGGTTACTGGATACAATGCGCAAATAGTATTATTCTGATGTCAGCCGAAAACCTCACCATTATTCTGATGTCAGCTGAAAACCCCACCGTGGATTTCAAATCTTTCCTGTTGGAATTGTCTGATTGTCTGATACCGTATGGGATTTAGCCCCGGAGAGATGAACCAAGTCCTGACATAGGCCAAAGAGATAAATCAGGCAGATTCAACACCCTGGCTGTATGCAAGACTCACAAGCAAGAAAACACCTGCACCAGTGAAAGACACATTGAGTATGGTACGAGACGCTTTAACTTCTTCACATGGGGATGAAGCCGTGCATGGTTCCTCAACAAAGCATCAAGAGGACGGCTTTTTGGCGTGTGATCAGCTTAGTGGTCTGAAGGATCAGGACAGCCCGTCATCGGCCAGGGGGTTGAGTTAACGTATGTGGGGCGCGACAAAGTCATAGAGCTTTGCAAACTGTTGGACTGCCTCCCACAAGACAGGCAAGTTTTCTCAGCGGGTGGTCACAAATCAAATGCTAAATGAAAAAGCAGAAGGTATTCATTTTTTCGAAATCTGTAGAGGCAGAATCTCGCAAACAGGTCCGAGAAATAAATCATGAATACACAGGATGAAATTGCATAGACAGATAAGCAAAAATCAATTATCCGTGATATGAAAAAGTAACATAGGATAGCCCAGCTGGATACAATTACACCACAATGCATGCGACGGTCTGCCGTTATATTTTACTGATGCAATTCTCCAACTTTGTGGCTGCGAGTTTGGTGTATTTTGCTTGCTGTGTTATTGTGTACAACCTGAATATTGAACACATTCCCATTGTGGGAGTGCTGTAGACCATGTGGTGACCATTCCCATGGAGCCCATTGCCGGATGCGATGTCCGGGTTCTCTTCTAGTTCTATCTACTATCCATTATTGCGAGCGATTGGTGATTATTGCTTCGGGGTTCATAATTGGAAAAAAATCAATATGGAGATCATGCCTTGATCGAAATTCAATTATGTTTAAATCAATTAATTTGATTTGTTTTCGGCACCTATTTTTGTCATGTTTACACCCCCAAAATAGCAAAGACAGTGATGTTTTCCTACTTAGCGATGTTGTGTTCCGTAGATCTAATAATGCCAAAAATAGTCAGTCGCATACGGAAAAACACAAAGAACAACTTGATGGAGTGGGGCACAGACTATTCGCCCATCATGGCCATCCTCAAGAAAATGAACCACAAAGTGTAAAGGTGCGAGTAGAGCTTTTGGCATATGCCCTAGCGCGATTCGGCTATTCGGCAAGCTATTGGGGTGAAGCATGAATGATCTATGACTTCGTTTACGATTTTATAGCACATCATTTTGAAAATTTTGAGACATGTGAGTTCAGCTTGATAGTAGCATATACTCCTAAGCGATGTTTGTAAGAGTGACGATTGAAAGCCAAGCATAATTTATTGGACGACCAAGTTGTACACGTAAAAAAAAAAGCAGCCTAATTTTAATGTCATTTTTTGTGTATAAACACCGCATTCTAGACTAGTTTCCTCGGCCATTACCAATAGGTATACAACGGGCTTCAAAAGAGGGTGCAATAGTGCAGAAGTACTGCTTGGTAGTACACAGTGGATGTGCGATGGCAACTTTACTGGTACATATCCCGTAGCACTAAATAGAATCTGAGTCATTCTAATAGTACAAACGCTTTGCAACGCGCAACTGGAAACACTTTTGGCTCAACATAAGCATTTCACGAACCGCTTACGCGAATCTTAAGCACTTTGCAAAACGCTTACATGAGCAAAAGCTCTTGGAGTTTCGCCAATCGATTGTGGTCTTTTTGTGATGTCTTGGCAAAGAGTTCCGAATCTTTATGCTTTCGCGAAGCGTCTTTGGCCCATGGAAGATATTTGCATGCAAAAAAAACAAATAATAACAATACTTTCTTTTGCAGCAAAGTGTTTCATCAAAAAGCGCTTCGCGAAACGTTTTCACAAGGGCAAATATGCTATGTGAAGCTATAACAACATACAATAATAGTAGGGCATGTATCCCATCATCTTTGTGCAAAAATGTGTGGTGGTACAGATGAACAAAAGTAGAATTCTTCATTGTTGTGCCGTGCAAGAGAAAGATAAATAGCGGCCCCGAGCAAAAGACAATGGCATTATTCAGTTTGGCAGCATGTGCATTGCCCCCCCACGTCCCCCCCCCGACCCTTTTATAAGCTACGCCCTTGTCCAAGCCACAGTAAGCATAAAGACCGTAATAATGTTGTACAGTGGGGCCACATAAAACATGGTTTTGCCGTCACATTTTCCAATTTCACCACATGTGGCTCCCTGCTAGTGCATCGAGATTTTTTTTTGTTTTAGTCTGACGCCTATGGTAGCGGATCTAACACGTAGTGAGGATTAGCTGAGTCTGAAACCATTATGCAGCAGGATGCCCGTCGGCTTCCCGGTGCGCATGAGACACAATGACTGTTGGCTGAAGAGGACGGCGGTGTGAAGATTGAAGGCTGAGGTGAATCGGCAAGTTGCATTTCATACACACAGTGGCTTGTGCGATCATTACAGCACTGGACACCTTGATCCCAAAGGTTTACGTTGAGCACTGTGAGGTGAGCAGAATATCCTGGCTCATTAGTGTGATGCGATGCATGCCATAGGTCTTGGGTTGGCAATTTCGGCACATATGGCCTGCGCACGTGTGTGTCGGCAGATGTATGTGTTGCGCGCAAGCCACGCCCTTGTCCAAGCTACAGTAGGCCTAGGGACCGTAATAATTGTGTACATTGGCGTAGCAATTTTCATATGGATGAAATTCAACAAGCCCGCTGACCTGAGTTGGGCATTGCATAGATAACACCCTGTAATGCCTACGGCATTGGCAGTTTGGATCATTTATTTGGCTATGAAATGACTACCACTGTGAAACAATTATCAAAAGCAAACACTACTGATTTGTCTTGATTTGACAACTCAGTATTTGGGATGCGCTACTTAGCATTAAATCGAACTCATGTAGCATGCACATTTTGTCCTAACATATGCATCCATGACGTACCACATGGAATTGGGCCTAGTGCTTCCCCAATTTGTTATTAATAATCACCCCGTTCACCACCATTCCATCCTCCATGCAACGGGAAGGTTGCTAGCATCACGACATTTGAGACGGCAACAAGCCCCGGTTGATGTATTTGGGACATCTTCATGGCAAACAACCAAAAATGCAAGACTTGCATAATTTCCATCTGCTGATAGCAGCAGCAAAATGTTTTGCAAATTTGGAGTAATGAGGCAATCGCGGACATGTACACTATTACACAAATTGGCAATGCTCTGATCGAAGTAGAAAGGCAGACCACATTCCAAATGGCCCAAGTTTGCAATCTCCAATGCGTGTGACGGCCAAAGATTAGTTGTTTTCACTGAGGCGCTGTCGGGTGAAGACGGTGGAAACCAGTGGATTCAAGGCAAAATGACCACCGGTGTGCCGAGTGACCAGTGGGTTGCCGGCATTTGACAGCGGTTAGAAATTGCTCTTGGAATTGAAATGAAAGGCTGTAGTTGTCCCATGGATTATACTTTGTACCCCCCAGGGTACCTCTCAACACTACCCATGTGTTACAATGAGGTCAAAATAGCACATGGTATCTCAGGTCAGCAACGCAAAATGCCTCACCCATATCCCAAAAAGAAGCACAATTGCAAAATGCTGTTGAGAAACACGGCTGCAGCAACCCCTTTCGTGTCATGGAAATGCGAGTCACAATTTTCTTGGTGTGCTTCTCAATGGGGTCTATGGTCCCACAAAGCAGGCATCATCAGACCTCCAAGAGGAAGGAAATTTGTTGTTGAGGCAGACATGTGGATAAAGCATATTACCACTGGCACGAGATACAACCCTTTAAGGGGGCTGGGGGGGGCACACACACGATACACACTGATGGTTGGGACACACATATCATCCATGAAATCCAAGAACATAGGGAAGAGATCTTGGCCATCCCCCTGAAGACACATGCTACGTCAACCAAAATTCTGCCAAGAAATTGCTGCATTGTCTGGGAAAGCGCCGCAGGGAAATGAGGAAGGAGCCCCCAGGACTACAAGGAGAAAAGGTTGTGAGACACAAATGTGATGCACGCTCTTGAAAGCTGATTTTGGGATACACTTAATCTACGAGTCTGGATCAGGATTGGGGTTAGAGGCTGGGGCAGAGACGGCTGTCCAACTTCGACAAGCGATGGCAACAGGCTGCAAAAAAATCAAATCAATCCAAGCAACGTGGCTTGGGGTGCTGTTTGCTTTCTCCTGCTCATGGGTTAGTCATCACTGGCTGACTATGGCATGCTTACAGTGTGGAACGGCGGCGCCATAGGTGGAGGTACCTGCACTGCACTGCAGACCATTTCACTACTTGACCACGAAACCACTCCACTTTCCCGATGCATGAAAACAGCCCCCCCCCCCCCCAGGGTCTCCAGAGCGGAGCACAGCTACATGCAGTGTTCTCACAGGTGAGACACATACAGCATTACGTTTGGAACCCCCATTGGCGCGGGTAATTTCACATGATGTTGAAAAAGGCTTGACAATACGGTGCACTGCCCAAAATCCTTGGACCAATGGCTGCCTAGGATCTGGCGCGCTTAAATTTCCACACCCTGTCCACACAACGCGTGCACTGCATCCAGCGTTCTCTCTTGTGGCAGGGAGTGTAGGCAGTGTGGGAACCAGCCGGGGTACAACAACGCCAGGCCCATCAACCTGCACCTCTGCACCTCCCGCGAAAAATGCTTCCCGATGCTACACAAGCCAGATCCAGAACACGGGCCCAGGCAAAAGCTTTGCATGAAAATTTCTGGGCCCCGAACAATTGCAACGGCTTAGTTTTGGGACAGTGGCTCAGGCTTTCCTGTTCAGCAGACCATACCCCTGGTCTCATGTAGTCAGGGCCGTTTTGGTGTACAGTGGCCCCGGTCTGACCATTGAAGAGACCTTTTGATCAAACCCACCTATCCTAATGTCAATGTGCATGCAGCTGTGTATGACGAGGAGTGCGGGGGCGACATTGATGCAATAACTAACAGCCCGAACACACACAATGCAATGGAATGCCAGTGCAAGGGCCATGAATACGCGATCATAGATGTAAATGTCACTATCCGGCTGGTGCTGAAGGAATCAGAGGTCAGGACGTGAGTCTTCAGGAATCAGAGGATTGACAGATTCAAAGAGTTGCATCCTGCCCTTGCAGCACACACAGCATTCATCAGTGTCCTTGTGGCAGGAAACAAAATGGATAACCAAACGTGTTCAGAAAGGATCGCCCAAAAGTCTCGCTCACGGCTATCAGATATGTATGAATGTCGTCAGCACACTCCTCCTTGAACAGAGCCACATACACTACCGATGCTCATGGAGTTGGGCAGCTCAGCCCTGGACATGGGTAATGCTGCACCCTGACCGCCCCAACCCGACCCTCGTGACCCCCTCGGACTGCTGGTCTGCGCGCACCTGCACTGGGCGTGCGGTGGTGGACAGCAGCAGCCCCTCCGCCCCCCCTGAGGCCGGCGGGCCGCGGGCCGCATCGCGGGGACGCCGCCACGTGCTTGGGGTGCCGGTCATGGGGGTGGACGTGGCCGGTGGCCGGAAGTGGCGCGCCGTGGTCGGGCCGGAGGGGGCCATGCTCTTGACGGAGACCAACTGCCCGCGGGTCTTGGGGTCCGGTCGAACGCCGCCGGCGCCAAAGGCCCCGGGGGCGGCGGCAGCGGGGGCGACATCCGCACGGCACCCGAGGGGCAGGGGATTGCGAAGCAAACCCCCGGCAGTGCCGGCACTGATTAGCGACGACCGCGTCGGGACCTCGTCGCTGGGCAGAGATCCACTGCTAAGCCCAGTCGTGCTGCTCTCGTGGCAGAGGCGCACGCTGGGGTGCACGTCGACAATCGGGTCAGACTCGGGGGCAAGAGCGGATTGCTGCCCCTGCCCCTGCCCCTGTGCCCGCGACTGTGCTTGTCCATGTGCCTGCTCCCCTCCGGCTCTGTGGTCTTGCAGAGAAAGGCTGGCCTTGGGCCCGCACACGTCAGTGCCAGTGCTGGTGGGTGCAGCTGCCAACAGCCCCACGGGCGTTGGGGAGCCTTGCCCACTGCCTTTGTCTGCACTACTCCATCTGTCTGGCTCTGGGTCCACCCCTGCCCCTGCCCCTGCGCTGACCCCTGCTGCGCCCCAGCTCGCCCCTGCTCCCGTGCCTGCGCCGGTGGCAGTGCCTGAGGGTCGAGGGTTCGGGTTCTGATTCCGGTGCTGGTGCATGTTCACGCCAGCGGCCGCACTGCCGCTTGGTACAGCGCGCGCGCCCGCCCCCGCCCCCGGCGCCGGGCCCGACAGCCTGAAATACGACGTCCTCCGTCCCGGGCCTGCGACGGAGGGCGGCATGCCCGCGGGGGGTGGTGCGGGCAGGGCACTGGGGGCTGGGGGCTGGGCGAGGGGGGGCGCGGGCGGGCAGGCCGTCGGCCCGGCGGCGTCGCAATGGGCAGCCGCCAGCAGGAGGGGCCCCGGTGCCAATCCCTGATGCGTGGGGCCGGGCACAGGCCGTTGGAGCAGACTTGAGGAGGACGTGGGGGGGGGAGGAGCCGCTGCGGGCGGGCGACGGCAGGGGGGGGCACCCATCCCCACACCCCCGGGGCAGTCCCTGGGCTCAGGCGGCGGGGGCCCCGCGGCCGATCCCTTTGACGCGTCGGAGGGTCCCGATGGAGTGGGCAGCAGCAGCGATGTGGCCGCGGGGCGGGCAGTGGGGGGGCTGGCGAGGGGGGCGGGTGCTGTGGTCGCCGCGCTGACATGGGCGAGGGGCGCGGGCGAGGCAGAGAGGGGGGCGGGGGGCGGGGCCGGGGCCCGCCCCTCTGCACGAGCGCGACCGCTTGCACCACGGAGACCCGAGAGCGAGGGAGACGCGGGCTGCACAAGCGTCGAGCTGCCGAACTGCGGCCGGGGGCGTTGGTGCCCGCCCGCAGCTGCCAACAGCCCCACTGGCGTTGGGGAGCCTTGCCCACTGCCTTTATCTGCACTCTTCCGTCTGTCCGGCTCCGGGTCCACCGCTGCCCCTGCCCCTGCCCCTGCCCCTGCCCCTGCCCCTGCCCCTGCCCCTGCCCCTGCCCCTGCACTGACCCCTGCTGCGCCCCAGCTCGCGCCTGCCCCCGTGCCTGTGCCGGCGGCAGTGCCTATGGGTCGAGGGTGGGCCCGTGGCGGCTGCAGCAACGACGACTGCAGAGGCCGTGGCTGGTGGGGGTCGGGGGGGGGCTGCGGCCGGGGCGGGTGCTGGCCCCGCGGCTGCGGAGCGTGCGTCTGCTGGGGCCCCGCACCGCCCGTGACGGCCTCGTAGAAGGCCAACACGCGGCGGTGGGCCTTGACGCAGGACGGGCTGAAGGAGGTCAGCACGAGGCGGTCCAGCGACACTGCGCGCGACAGGGCCACGTAGGCGTGGCCGTACTCGAAGCAATTGCCCAGGCTCATGGACACCGCCTCCAGCGTCAGCCCTTGGGACTTGTGGATGCTGATGGCCCATGCGAGCTTCAGTGGGAGCTGCTGGCGGCTGGCAGCAACCTGCAGCGACGGGGCGCCGCGGGTTGTCGACTGCGAAGGTAGCCCTACGTACCCCAAGCCACCCTTGCATACCCCAAGGTTTTCTAAGCCACCCCAAGGTACCCTACCAACCCCAAGGTGCCCCAAGGCTTCCGAGGGGGAATGTTTGCCCAGCGCGCGCCCGGCATGCTACCTTTGTATTATCTTATATCTAGCCCCACGTTTATCCTCACCTTGGGAAATCCCCCAAGTAGACCGCACTAGACCACAAACCTTCCCTGCAAAGCACCTTGTACAAGCCAAAATATGAGAATTCAACAACACAAAATGTCACTCCCACCACTTCCAACCACCACCCTTGCCATCGTCATAAAATGGGTGCAAGGGATGGGCCAAATCTTAGACACAGCGAGAAGGTACTCCAAATCATTTGGTGAGGTGGGGGCAAAAAGAGGCACGGGTGGGGAATGGTCAAAAAAAGATGCCCAACGTGTGCCGAGCACGCTAATGCTCCCCCCTAAGCCATTCCCAAATACCCCATCCTACCCTAGGGTACCTGCACCCCTGCATACCCCAAAGTTTCCTAAACCACGCAAACAAAATCTCAACATACCCTAACCTACTCCAAGGGGAGGGGGGCAATGGAGCCCCCCAAAAGTGGGGATTCACCACAAAGGGGGAATGTTTGCCCGGCGCGCTACTTTTCTATTAACTATCCCGACTTCAGCCCCAGATTTACCCTCTCATGGAGAAGCCCCCAAAGTAGACCACGTTGGACTACACACCTTCCCGACAAAGCACGTTGCATAATAAAGCAATATCTGTGAATTCAGCAACTCCAACTGTCATCTGTATTGTACTTAACAAACAACATTGGTCCCACAAGTGTGGGTGTCAATACATTCAGTACAATAGTGCTCCTTACACTCATCACAAGCTGCGACGGTGGAGCGCTTCTGGCAACACAACACACACACTTCTGCCTCATCCTCTGCCTCATCATCATCATCATCATCTTGCATGCCACAACCGAGCAAACAACTGCTCAATGTGTGCCCTATACCACCCGTGCACGTCATTGTAACATTGTTGGCGGGCTGTCAAAGTGCCATTCCATCTTCCAATGAATGGCACAATGACATGAATCCGGCCTTTATAAGCACCATCATGGCCCCCAACTTCGAAATCAAAGAAATCACCTCGTGTACGAGAAGGTCCATACCCATCCCAAATCAAAACATCTGCCGATGTCCCGGGGGCCAAGGGGCAAATCCATATAATGTTGCCCAACATATCAACGGCAACAGTCCACCGGTGGGGCAAGGGTGCCCGGCGCGCTGACGTTCCCCCAAAGGCTCAGTAGGTGCGCCGGTCAGGACATCGGGTGGACGCACGGGTTTGGGGGTTCACAAAGGCCCAAGAGAAGAATTTTTGAAGCCACTACATCCAAGACAAGCGATGACTTTTGTGGGGGGCCTCGTCACAATGATTGCAAAAAGTACCATTTCCACATTTTCAGTCCAAGTGACCTCCGGGCCATTCCAGGGGACTTCCCGGGATCCATTGGATTGAGCCCTTTTTTTTGAAAGGGGGTGGTTCAACCAAGAGGGCTCTATTGCAGCCCCCCCCCCCCCACCACATACAATTGAAAAATCCGGGAGCCCCAGTGCAGGGCACAAGCACACAACTTTTTTGAAGGGGGGGGGGGGGCTTCGTCCAAGAGGGCTCTATTGCGGCGCCCTGTGTGACATTCCGTCACACAGTTTCTTTACAGGGCCCTAGACAGTCACCCGTTCTTCCCTTCGCATGTTGTGTCGGGTTGCTGCGTTGTGTTGGCCGCTGCGGCCTGTGCTCCTGCTGGTGTTGTTTCCGCGTTTGCAGAGCCGGATGGTTGGTGTGCTGGGGCTGTGGTGGTTGCGGCGGATCCCGTTTGTGCGTTAGTGGTGCCCAATCGTAGGCGTGCAGAGGTTGTGATGGTCGTTGCGGGGGTCGTTTGATGGTTTTTGCTGCTCATCCACCTCCGCCGCCCTCCGGTCGTCCACAACCTGCCTTGCTGTATTTCCGTGTGCGTGAGGCCCCGGTGCCCCACTCCTCCACACGCCTTACCGGCCGTCCACCCCCTGCTCTCCACCACTCCGTGGGTTGCGTGTGTGCATGACTCATTCTTTGATGGTCGCGGGTAGCGTGCGCTTCGCGGGTGGTGTGCGCTCCATTATGTTTGACGCGGTTGACCCCCCCCCCCCGACACACACAATTGAAAAATCTGGGAGCCCTAGTGCAGGGCATGAGCACACAACTTTTCCAAAGCACAAGGCCAAACGAAAACGCAGTTGTCCCATGTCATTCGCGGGGCCCTAGATGCCCGCACGAGACAAAGTGTTTGCATGCACAGAGGGTATTCCATCCTTCCTCCAACCCAGGGCTGTGCTTGGGAGAGGGCTGCTGGTCGGTTACTGTGTAGTGCAACCGGTGTCAGTCTCATGTCTTTTGTATGGGGGGCTGAAAGGGATTGCAAAGGCTGTTGCAGAAACTCGGTTCACAAAGCGGTTCATGCGCAAATTTTGGCGGTGCAGAACGGTTGGAGGGCATTTGGGGCACCAACTGGATTAGAGTAGAGAGAACCTGCCGGTCCAGGCTGTTAAAACTATTGGGTTGCACGCCAGAAATGAGAGAGGGGCGGGAGGTGCACCATAAAGGCTGAAGGAGTATGCCCGTTGGTATTTCCGGGTGTACGTACGTGTGAGCCTTTTGAGGAGGGAATCCTGCAGTTGTGGATAGGTGGGTTGGTTGCCCACCCGTTGGGTTGGGGCTGAAGAGCGAGGGATCCGAAGGACTGCGAGAGGTGGGCTGCCAGTTGGGCTACCTAACAGCTGGAAAAAATGTTTTGACTGTGTGAGAGTGGGACAGCTGTCCTGCTACACACAAATGCTGCTTCTGCCCCTTGGCCTCCCTCCCATGCCAGCGCCGGCATGCATGACACAACATCTTTCCCAAGACTGTGGAGCTTGGAGTGCTCACCACCACCGATGTGCAAAATGTAACACAGGGCCAGGGGTTCCGGATCACCAAATGATACCAATCAGTGGTGTGCAGCATACTCAGGCATTTTGCCAGTTTTTTCCAGGATCACCGCCCGTGCAACATGCAGTGGGTGTATCTCCCACCAAGGCTCTGCTGCGGGGCCTAGGCAGTGCTGTGCAGTGGGTGGGTGTCCCATCAAGGCCCTGCAGTGGGGCCTAGGCAGTGTTTTGCAGTGGGTTCTTGCCCGACCAAGGCGCTGCAGTGAGACCGAGGTTGGGAAGGGGGGGGGGGGGTTGTGGGTTGCATTGGTGTGGACAAGAGGGTGGTGTATGGGATGGGGTTGGCTCAGCATTGTGGTCCGAGGGCAGGGCCGCTCTCCCCAAGCAGGAGGGGCCAAATCTCGGGGACCTCGGAGAACTGCCCAGGGCCACTCCCCGGTGCTCGGCCGTTGCAACCATGGTTTTGGGGGCCGAAGGCATGCCTCTGTGTGCCACGAAGGGGGGGCGGGTAAACAAAAAGAAGCCAACATCCAAGCCAGAGGAGCAGTCCAGCATCTCCAAACCGGGCTGTGACCGAAGGCCGTGGCACCACACCGTGTACCGAAACTTGTCTGGGACAACAACATTTTGGCTCCCAATATTCCAAATCGTCCATACTACAATTTGTTGCTGCTGACTCGAGCAGCCAAACTTGTCAAGCCTCAACTTGTCAAACTTCTTTTTGTTTTAATTGGCGCGTGAGAGAGGGGGTGGATCCATCCACAGCGCCCTACTGCTGCATATTCGAGTCAGAACAGTGGCGTTGCTAGGGCAGCAGTTCAGGGCACGTGCGAAGTGGGGCTATCAGTTTGTCTTTACAGAGGGAGGGGGCGGTTGGCATGAGGTATGTCTACCAGCGGGGTATGCAACCAACTGCTGCGCTGGCATGTGGCAAGGGGGGGGGGGGGGGGGCACAGTAGGAGACGCATCCGAACGCGGTCAGGGAGCACTTCTGGGCACTGCCGACGAGAAGATGCGAGAATAAGCACGAAAACAGAAGAGAGCACTGAGGAGAGGACTGGAAGAGCCCAAAGTGTAACCCATGAATGAGGGGGGGAAATGTGGTCCGGAAGGCAAAGTCCTATCGCACCCCGTCACTGCCATCACCCTCAGTGCTGCTGCCAGGGGTCCAGGGCCAAACAACCATATCCCTAAATCTCTGCCACGCGTTAACATGCAATGCTCCTTGATGGAGGGAGGGGGCCGTCTTGTAGAGGGGTGGAGGGGTGGCTCTATAAAGGCTGGGTACCATGTAGCACAACTGGTGTCCAGTGCCATGTCTGCTGGGGAGGCATGTCCGATGCACAGATGCAGGCCAGAGCAGGGCGAAGGTGCACCTTTCCACCCACCTCCATGACAAATGCAAACTCAATGATGGTCTCCTCTTGGCCGTTGCTGAACTTGACAACAGGATATCGCGCAAACAGAGGGTTCATGATCCCCATGGGCGGGGCCACAAAGCGCTCCACAACCCCCCGGCGGCCGTTCACCAGCCCACGCTTGACATCCAAATTGCGCACCAGCATCACCAAAGCCCCTATGCACACAACAGGGGTTCAAAATGTCGAGTCCCAAACAACCCTCACTGGCGCAGCCAGAAACCATCTCAGAGCTCCACAGATCTCGTATGGACAGGTTTCAGGGTGAGTGAACGCCTGGGCATTGATTCTGGAGGAGCCAGGGTACAGTCAGGTGAAGTCAGGCTGCTTTAGGGCAGAGTGACAGTAACCTCCAGAATACTGGCCTTGTTTAAGAAAGCCATCCACCATGATCATCACATCCTATGCATTGTGTGGTATGATTCATGTGGCCCTGTGTTCAATGTCTAGTTTGTAGTTCGACCGTGTACAGTGTGCAGCATATGCGCTGTGCAATGTGGAGTATGGTTTGTGTACTCCCAGCTTGAGTGTGCGGTCTGTCTCCCTGTGCATCTCCTTTGTGCAGTGTGTGGTATGTTATGTCACTACGCTCCAGGAGGGAAGCTGCACCTCGCTAAAAGTCAGCCCTATGTGCCACTAAGCACCTCGCACTCCCATACAGACTCAGTAGGAAACAATTGTGTTCTGTGTGTGGCACCGCTGGGCGTGGGTTCACCTCACATGGGTTTCCCCTGTGGGGTTAACAACAAAAAAGATTGCTAGGGTTCTGATGAACATGTTAGAGAAGGCTCTTTGCAGCACTTGGTCAAGCGTCTGCATGCAAAACCTGCATGCAAAATGACAAAATGATCCATCTTCGAATCCCTGAAAGATAGTGACATCAAATCTTTGCCTTAGACGTATTTTTCTAGGCAAAATGAACATCACCACTTCATCAACCCTCACTGCTCACAAAATTGGACCTCAATGGTGGCTGATAGCGACAGTGTTTTCACTGAGGCACGGGAATTGGTCCCCAGAAATGCCCCTTCCCTTCCCCGGTAATCAGCAGCAGCAGCAGCAATGACTGTTAGATCCTGCTCCACCTCAATGGTCACATGTCCTGTTGTTGGGTTGGGGGGATCCAGATCCACTTGGCTACCCCTAGCAATCAGGGGAAATCATTTTTACTAGGTGAGAGTGGGACAATTGTCCAGCTACTTACAAGTGCTGCTTCTGCCCCTTGGCATCCCTCCCATGCTGGCGCCTGCACACTCGACACAAAGTCTTTCTGAAGACTGTGGAGCTTGGAGTGCTCACCACCACTGATGTGGGAAATGTAACACAGGGTTTTGCCAATTGTTTCGGGGTCACTGACTGTGCAGTGTGCCACTTGTGGGGGGATCAATTAAGAAGGATGTGTTTTGTGGGCAGGCTCCCAACTGATACCTGATCCGCAGTTGTGTTCCTGTTTCCAAAAAGGGGCATCAAATGGTCGGTAAGCTGAGCTGGATGTCCCCACCTTAGACATTTCCAGCCATTGTTCATCAGCAAGTTCCACAGCATTGTGTCCGGATTTTTGCTCTACGACGCTGCCTGTGTGTTCTTGCGCCCACCATGCGTATGCACAGACATCAAGGTCCTTTGAGGTTGTTGTCTCACCAGGACCTCAATTCTACAGGGTCTTGACATCTGGAATCTCCTATGCTGCAAAACACTGTGGATGCCATGTCATCCAACTGCTCTGCCATTCTGAAGTCATCGGACATCACACTTATCGGAGATCGCTGGGGTGGTTCTGGGGTGGGGGGCTCTATTTCCACAAGCATCGGCGAAGCAAGGAGCCATGTGAACGTCCCTGGGGACAGTGAGCTGGGGTGTTGAAAGTGCAACACCGGTCCTACCACTCTCGGCGTTATTTGCTGGGGATACCTTCGACGCGGAGTTTCGCTGGATGCTCGGGATAGTTGGCGGCGCAAAGCAGTCACCGGCTGAAAATGCGGGGGTGGGGGGGATCCATGCTTGACACGCTTACAGATGTGCAGCAATGGCATGCCTGTTGACCATGGTGTGCCCCGAACGGGTGTGTTTGCATGTGCCAACGTGTGTGAGAGTGGCATGCTGTGCAGTTAGTGCTCTGGTTCGTCGTCTAGTGCGTCCGGCTCATAGTCCAGCACCTGCTGGTCCTCTCTCTCTGCCGCATCGTCCTCCTCGCTTTGGGCTACAATACCTACAAGCTGATGGAAATGTGCCCAAAGAGGAGCAGGGATTTGCGGCGGCCCACATCAGCCAGTTGGTCTGCCCTACCGTTACCGTTAATGCCGATGTGGGAGGGGATGTGAAGCCAATGCACCACATGTCCACATGCCTCCAAAATATGTAGAATGGCCTCCCATAAATCCATGTGTCCCACCGGGCCCTTGGACCCCACCCACTGGTGTCTTTTCCATTTCTGTGCTTTGCCCATCGCTCCGTCCACCAGTAGCGAATCTGGGCAAATCAGTGTTTGGGCAAATCAGTGTTTGTTTTGCACTGTGCGCCCCTCCAGGGCTCTGAGCGCCCTTGTTATTTGTTCATTTCTCCTGTATTGGGAGGAATTCTGCCATGTCCCTTGCATCTCCAAAGAACACCCCATAGCCCCCCACGCTGCCCACTGTTGGGTGCCCCTCAGAGGAGCCGGCACGGTAGATTCCCTCCCATCCTGCCTGAACATACCTGGCGACGATGCCCTCGTACTATGCACACAACTCTTCTTAGTATTCCTCTTTCTTTTGCCATTTACTTGAAAGTGCCAGTCGTGGGGGGGCGGTCCTCCGCTTGCATAACTCTGGGGTGGCGCACCTTTAGCCAGCGATTTGATTGCTTGCAATAACAGTTGGTTTTCAGGTTTAGGCAAGGAGGGAGCGGGGTGTTCCAGTGCTTTATGAAACTTGTGCACCGAACGTAACTGCCAGTGCGCTTTGACCTCCGCCCACTACACCAGCCCCAAAAGGGAGTTGATGGACAAGGCTGGTTCTCCCACAGAATGGTCTCTAGACCCTCTACTATGCCCTCCTCCAGCCTCCCTGGTCCAATCCACTAGCGAGCCACGCGGAACGCCGGTGGTAGCAACTTGCAGTACACTGTGGAGTGTCGAACCAACTCCTGTGCCCCATTCAGAGGGCATTCCTTTTCCCTGGATAGCCAGCTAGCCAGGCGTGTTCCCCTAGTGAGTGTATGCCACAGCGCTATTCGTATGAATATGATATCTTTTGGGGGCATTTTGAGCTTCGACGAACCCAACCACGTTTCTGGTGTCTGTCAGGGGGTAGGGGTCCAGCTTCACCAAAAACTAGCATCACTCAGATATTTGAGGTCAGCCAAAAAATGGGCTTGCGTCCTCCATCTTTTTCGGCTGTGGTGTTGACTCATAGAGTCCTGTGATGACATCTGCAGTAACAAAGGGCTCCAAGTGGGAGGCAAGGGCTCAGCATTTTCCTTGTCTATGCTCAGCTGGGGTAGGGACACGACCCTCTGCTTGATGAAGGCCGAAATAAATGTTCACGTGCGTGTTCCTGGACAGGACCGAGTGCCACACCGGGAGACGGTCCATAATTTCCTGAGGGGGCGGTACCGATGGGGCATGCTTACACAGCAGCGAAAACGCTTTGCAGGACAAAACGGGGGAGGGCCGCACGCAGGTCAGAGAGCGCTTCACACATGTGCGGGTATGCATATGCAGCAACGTTCGGCAGTTCCAAAACACTGACTCCGATACCCAGCATCCATTTCTGGCTCAATATTCTTTGTTGGGCCGTGTTTTGTCGGCCACAATCACTGACCTGCATTCTACTACTCCACCTTTTCATGGCCCGCCGACCTTTGCTCAGGCTGGCACTCAATCGGCCAGGCCCAGTCGGTTACGGTCAGGCTTGGGACAGGAAAGGGAGCTGGGAGGGAGTCGGTGGTATTGGCGAGGCAGCCCCCTCAGAGGGTGGGATGCTGCCATGTGTGCGGGAGTGCATTGGTACCTATTTAGGCTTCCGTCGGCGTTTTCTGGTAGAGCTAACATCTGTGCTAAACTCTGGCCCTTGCATTGGCGCATCAGTGAGATATTCAGACACATTTCCATAACGTGGAACCTCGATAGAGGATATTTCGGAGTGGGCTTGGTAATCAAGGCTGACCGTATCAGAACCGATGCCTGCATCATCCACCCCTACCCCTCACCCCCCGCAAGGAAAGAAATCTGCGTTGAGGGGGGGCGTGTGTGCACAGCGCGGGCACAGCGCGGGCACAGCGCACACATGACAGGAAGAAATTGGGGGTTTTTGCTACAATTGGCAATATTCTTGCCTACACAAACCATACTACACCCCCACAACGTTGGACAGCCTGATGTTTCCTTGTTTAGCTCTGGCACGGACAGGGGAGGGAGTGTCGGACCTTCCTTCACGGACGCCCGGGCGAGCTGCTCTCATAGTTGCTGAGTTTCTCTGGCTTGCTCCGCGAGTCTCTCCTCGGCGGAAGCGTGAGGCTGATGTGATTCTGAGGCTGGTTGCATTTCATGCCCGTCCATGGCACTTATTATGAAAAGAAGACAGAAAAACTGCCTAAGTATGGAAGTGCAAACAACAGTTGAGGCGAGGCTCAACTAGTGATTTCTGTGCTGCCGGCTGATGAGGAGGACGAATCAGAACTGTCTGCACTTACTGTAGAGCCACTGGATATGTATTGGGCGACTCTCGAAAAAGATGCCACGAACCTATAGGAAAGGATGCACAACAACACATACCAATGCACTAGAAATGAGGGCAAAGCATGCATGCGGCTCATAAATGCATAACAAGGCTCATTGTTACGGGTACTAGGCACCACTATGCAGGTTGGGCATGGTCTTGTACATACTGTGTGCACAGCGCGCAAAACGCCCCCAGGGGGGGGGGGGGGCTGGAACTGGACATGCAGCATCAAACAAGTTCAGGAACAGAAGGGCCTGGTGATACATTTCTGGAGGAGTCACATACCAAGCTTCAGCTTGCAGTCTGCAGCTGCAGGGCAGCTCTGCTGCAATGTCCGCAGCACTGCAGGCTGGTGCCCCTTATCCACAGCACGGTAGGTAGTACAATCCCCAGGCAATTGCTGCAACTGACTGAAATTCTCCTCTTCCACGTCCTTGCAATAAGGATATAGCTTGGTCGGTACGGCCACATCCTGAATACACAAAAATACGGGCCCCGCTGCCCTCAAAAGCGCTGCAGGGTGACATTGACCAAACTCCTCACAATCAGCAAATATCCCATTAGTTCACACCCACTGAGAGAAACACTGCCAACCACTGTCAATACACCAACAACTGTTGTCAGTCGACTGTCAACTGCCATCGGTTGGCCACGGGACGCCATTGACTTGCCTTTGAGGAAACGCCTATGCCATTAGTTGTATTCCCATTTTGACTCCGTGCAGACCACTTGAACCATTGATGATCATGTACACACCATTTACAGAATATTGATGACCACCTACACGTCTGGAAAGAATATTAGAGGGTGACCGAACAGGCAACACATGTGACAGGTATGGTTGAAAGAGAAAGCATCACACCTGCAAAACTGAATTCAACCGTGACTGCAAAGCGGCCCGCGCTTCGGAGGTCAACTGGAACAAAGAGCATGGAGAAAAGCAGTCAACATTAGACGAAAGAATACCGCCGAGGGCTGAAAAAGACGTTCAGAGACATTACGCACACAGCACAGTGTTTGGTTGCCTGGATGAAGGTTATAACACTGTCTGGTTGATGCAGACTGCTTATAAAAGAGTTGTGATATTCAGCTTGAGAAAAATGTGTCTGATCGTTGAATAGACATGCTGAGCAGATCAAACCCACCTACCCTAATGTCAATGTGCATGCAGCTGTGTATAACGAGGAGTATGGCGACGACATTCATACAATGACTAAAAGCCTGTACAGAAACAATGGAATGGAAGGGCAACGCAAGGGCCATGAATACACAATCATAGATGTAAATGTCACTATCCGGCTGGTGCTGAAGGAATCAGAAGTCAGGACGTGAGTCTTCAGGAATCAGAGGATTGACAGATTCAAAGAGTTGCATCCTGCCCTTGCAGCACACACAGCATTCAGCAGTGTCCTTGTGGCAGGAAACAAAATAGATAACCAACGTGTTCCAGAAAGATCGACCAAAGTCTCGCTCACGGCTATCAGATATGTATGTATGTCGTCAGCACACGCCTCCTTGAACAGAGCCACATACACTTCCACATCAGGATAGCTAAGATAGCTGGCTTTGATCAGAGGAAAATGTCTCTTCAATCGTCAGATATATGCTTCTCAATGTGAACATCACGACACTGCTACCAGCAGTCAGCATCAATCACACAGTGTTGAACCGACCATCATGGCATTTGTTGAACAACAGCATGGGACAAACTGCTGAGACACTGCACATGCAGCATCCCACCAACCTCATCAATCGAAACTGTTGGGTGTCACAACCTGTATCATTATGGTGTGGAGTTGCACTTCCAACTGTACCTGCCGCTGGTGCCTGTTACCCTTCCCACTCAACATCGCATGCTGCCCTGCCTAGCATCTTCCGCTTCACAAATCTAAACGCCATTAATCACAGCACCTTGAGTGAAGAATGCAGCCAGGTTATGCAATGCAATGGAATGGCAGTGCAAGGGCCATGAATACACAATCATAGATGTAAATGTCACTATCCGGCTGGTGCTGAAAGAATCAGAAGTCAGGACGTGAGTCTTCAGGAATCAGAGGATTGACAGATTCAAAGAGTTGTATCCTGCCCTTGCACCACACACAGCATTCATCAGTGTCCTTGTGGCAGGAAACAAAATGGATAACCAAACGTGTTCAGAAAGGATCGACCAAAGTCTCGCTCACGGCTATCAGATATGTATGAATGTCGTCAGCACACGCCTCCTTGAACAGAGCCACATACACTTCCACATCAGGATAGCTAAGATAGCTGGCTTTGATCAGAGGAAAATGTCTCTTCAATCGTCAGATATATGCTTCTCAATGTGAACATCACCACACTGCTATCAGCAGTCAGCATCAATCACACAGTGTTGAACCGACCATCATGGCATTTGTTGAACAACAGCATGGGACAAACTGCTGAGACACTGCACATGCAGCATCCCACCAACCTCATCAATGAACAACTGTTGGGTGTCACAACCTGTATCGTTATGGTGTGGAGTTGCACTTCCAACTGTACCTGCTGCTGGTGCCTGTTACCCCTCCCACTCAACATCGCATGCTGCCCTGCCTAGCATCTTCTGCTTCACAAATCTAAACGCCATTAATCACAGCACCTTGAGTGAAGAATGCAGCCAGGTTATGCAATGCAATGAAACCCCAGTGCAAGGGCCATGAATACACAATCATAGATGTAAATGTCACTATCCGGCTGGTGCTGAAGGAATCAGAGGTCAGGACGTGAGTCTTCAGGAATCAGAGGATTGACAGATTCAAAGAGTTGCATCCTGCCCTTGCAGCACACACAGCATTCATCAGTGTCCTCGTGGCAGGAAACAAAATGGATAACCAAACGTGTTCAGAAAGGATCGACCAAACTCTCGCTCACGGCTATCAGATATGTATGAATGTCGTCAGCACACTCCTCCTTGAACAGAGCCACATACACTTCCACATCAGGATAGCTAAGATAGCTTGCTTTGATCAGAGGAAAATGTCTCTTCAATCGTCAGATATATGCTTCTCAATGTGAACATCACGACACTGCTACCAGCAGTCAGCATCAATCACACAGTGTTGAACCGACCATCATGGCATTTGTTGAACAGCATGGGACAAACTGCTGAGACACTGCACATGCAGCATCCCACCAACCTCATCAATCAAAACTGCTGGGTGTCACAACCTGTATCATTATGGTGTGGAGTTGCACTTCCAACTGTACCTGCCGCTGGTGCCTGTTACCCTTCCCACTCAACATCGCATGCTGCCCTGCCTAGCATCTTCTGCTTCACAAATCTAAACGCCATTAATCACAGCACCTTGAGTGAAGAATGCAGCCAGGTTATGCAATGCAATGGAATGGCAGTGCAAGGGCCATGAATACACAATCATAGATGTAAATGTCACTATCCGGCTGGTGCTGAAGGAATCAGAAGTCAGGACGTGAGTCTTCAGGAATCAGAGGATTGACAGATTCAAAGAGTTGCATCCTGCCCTTGCACCACACACAGCATTCATCAGTGTCCTTGTGGCAGGAAACAAAATGGATAACCAAACGTGTTCAGAAAGGATCGACCAAAGTCTCGCTCACGGCTATCAGATATGTATGAATGTCGTCAGCACACGCCTCCTTGAACAGAGCCACATACACTTCCACATCAGGATAGCTAAGATAGCTGGCTTTGATCAGAGGAAAATGTCTCTTCAATCGTCAGATATATGCTTCTCAATGTGAACATCACCACACTGCTACCAGCAGTCAGCATCAATCACACAGTGTTGAACCGACCATCATGGCATTTGTTGAACAACAGCATGGGACAAACTCCTGAGACACTGCACATGCAGCATCCCACCAACCTCATCAATGAACAACTGTTGGGTGTCACAACCTGCATCATTATGGTGTGGAGTTGCACTTCCAACTGTACCTGCCGCTGGTGCCTGTTACCCTTCCCACTCAATATCGCATGCTGCCCTGCCTAGCATCTTCTGCTTCACAAATCTAAACGCCATTAATCACAGCACCTTGAGTGAAGAATGCAGCCAGGTTATGCAATGCAATGAAACCCCAGTGCAAGGGCCATGAATACACAATCATAGATGTAAATGTCACTATCCGGCTGGTGCTGAAGGAATCAGAGGTCAGGACGTGAGTCTTCAGGAATCAGAGGATTGACAGATTCAAAGAGTTGCATCCTGCCCTTGCAGCACACACAGCATTCATCAGTGTCCTCGTGGCAGGAAACAAAATGGATAACCAACGTGTTCAGAAAGGATCGACCAAAGTCTCGCTCACCGGCTATCGGATATGTATGAATGTCGTCAGCACACTCCTCCTTGAACAGAACCACATACACTTCCACATCAGGATAGCTAAGATAGCTGGCTTTGATCAGAGGAAAATGTCTCTTCAATCGTCAGATATATGCTTCTCAATGTGAACATCACGACACTGCTATCAGCAGCCAGCATCAATCACACAGTGTTGAACCGACCATCATGGCATTTGTTGAACAACAGCATGGGACAAACTGCTGAGACACTGCACATGCAGCATCCCACCAACCTCATCAATCAAAACTGCTGGGTGTCACAACCTGTATCATTATGGTGTGGAGTTGCACTTCCAACTGTACCTGCCGCTGGTGCCTGTTACCCTTCCCACTCAACATCGCATGCTGCCCTGCCTAGCATCTTCTGCTTCACAAATCTAAACGCCATTAATCACAGCACCTTGAGTGAAGAATGCATCCAGGTTATGCAATGCAATGGAATGGCAGTGCAAGGGCCATGAATACACAATCATAGATGTAAATGTCACTATCCGGCTGGTGCTGAAGGAATCAGAGGTCAGGACGTGAGTCTTCAGGAATCAGAGGATTGACAGATTCAAAGAGTTGCATCCTGCCCTTGCAGCACACACAGCATTCATCAGTGTCCTTGTGGCAGGAAACAAAATGGATAACCAAACGTGTTCAGAAAGGATCGACCAAAGTCTCGCTCACGGCTATCAGATATGTATGAATGTCGTCAGCACACGCCTCCTTGAACAGAGCCACATACACTTCCACATCAGGATAGCTAAGATAGCTGGCTTTGATCAGAGGAAAATGTCTCTTCAGTCGTCAGATATATGCTTCTCAATGTGAACATCACCACACTGCTATCAGCAGTCAGCATCAATCACACAGTGTTGAACCGACCATCATGGCATTTGTTGAACAACAGCATGGGACAAACTGCTGAGACACTGCACATGCAGCATCCCACCAACCTCATCAATGAAAAACTGCTGGGTGTCCCTACCTGTATCATTATGGTGTGGAGTTGCACTTCCAACTGTACCTGCTGCTGGTGCCTGTTACCCTTCCCACTCAACATCGCATGCTGCCCTGCCTAGCATCTTCTGCTTCACAAATCTAAACGCCATTAATCACAGCACCTTGAGTGAAGAATGCAGCCAGGTTATGCAATGCAATGAAACCCCAGTGCAAGAGCCATGAATAGGAAATCATAGATGTAAATGTCACTATCCGGCTGGTGCTGAAGGAATCAGAGGTCAGGACGTGAGTCTTCAGGAATCAGAGGATTGACAGATTCAAAGAGTTGCATCCTGCCCTTGCAGCACACACAGCATTCATCATTGTCCTTGTGGCAGGAAACAAAATGGATAACCAAACGTGTTCAGAAAGGATCGACCAAAGTCTCGCTCACGGCTATCAGATATGTATGAATGTCGTCAGCACACGCCTCCTTGAACAGAGCCACATACACTTCCACATCAGGATAGCTAAGATAGCTGGCTTTGATCAGAGGAAAATGTCTCTTCAATCGTCAGATATATGCTTCCCAATGTGAACATCACGACACTGCTACCAGCAGTCAGCATCAATCACACAGTGTTGAACCGACCATCATGGCATTTGTTGAACAGCATGGGACAAACTGCTGAGACACTGCACGTGCTGCATCCCACCAACCTCATCAATCGAAACTGTTGGGTGTCACAACCTGTATCATTATGGTGTGGAGTTGCACTTCCGACTGTACCTGCCGCTGGTGCCTGTTACCCTTCCCACTCAACATCGCATGCTGCCCTGCCTAGCATCTTCTGCTTCACAAATCTAAACGCCATTAATCACAGCACCTTGAGTGAAGAATGCAGCCAGGTTATGCAATGCAATGGAATGGCAGTGCAAGGGCCATGAATACACAATCATAGATGGAAATGTCACTATCCGGCTGGTGCTGAAGGACTCAGAGGTCAGGACGTGAGTCTTCAGGAATCAGAGGATTGACAGATTCAAAGAGTTGCATCCTGCCCTTGCAGCACACACAGCATTCATCAGTGTCCTTGTGGCAGGAAACAAAATGGATAACCAAACGTGTTCAGAAAGGATCGACCAAACTCTCGCTCACGGCTATCAGATATGTATGAATGTCGTCAGCACACGCCTCCTTGGACAGAGCCACATACACTTCCACATCAGGATAGCTAAGATAGCTGGCTTTGATCAGAGGAAAATGTCTCTTCAATCGTCAGATATATGCTTCTCAATGTGAACATCACGACACTGCTACCAGCAGTCAGCATCAATCACACAGTGTTGAACCGACCATCATGGCATTTGTTGAACAGCATGGGACAAACTGCTGAGACACTGCACATGCAGCATCCCACCAACCTCATCAATCGAAACTGTTGGGTGTCACAACCTGTATCGTGATGGTGTGGAGTTGCACTTCCAACTGTACCTGCCGCTGGTGCCTGTTACCCTTCCCACTCAACATCGCATGCTGCCCGGCCTAGCATCTTCTGCTTCACAAATCTAAACGCCATTAATCACAGCACCTTGAGTGAAGAATGCAGCCAGGTTATGCAATGCAGTGGAATGGCAGTGCAAGGGCCATGAATAGAAAATCATAGATGTAAATGTCACTATCCGGCTGGTGCTGAAGGAATCAGAGGTCAGGACGTGAGTCTTCAGGAATCAGAGGATTGACAGATTCAAAGAGTTGCATCCTGCCCTTGCACCACACACAGCATTCATCAGTGTCCTTGTGGCAGGAAACAAAATGGATAACCAACGTGTTCCAGAAGGATCGACCAAAGTCTCGCTCACGGCTATCGGATATGTATGAATGTCGTCAGCACACTCCTCCTTGAACAGAGCCACATACACTTCCATTGCATTGCATACCCTGGCTGCATTCTTCACTCAAGGTGCTGTGATTAATGGCGTTTGGATTTGTGAAGCAGAAGATGCTAGGCAGGGCAGCATGTGATGTTGAGTGGGAAGGGTAACAGGCACCAGCGGCAGGTACCGTTGGAAGTGCAACTCCACACCATAACGATACAGGTTGTGACACCCAACAGTTTTGATTGATGAGGTTGGTGGGATGCTGCATGTGCAGTGTCTCAGCAGTTTGTCCCATGCTGTTGTTCAACAAATGCCATGATGGTCGGTTCAACACTGTGTGATTGATGCTGACTGCTAATAGCAGTGTCGTGATGTTCGTCGTGATGATGAGAAGCATATATGTGACGATTGAAGAGACATTTTCCTCTGATCAAAGCCAGCTATCTTAATCCCTCCCCTTGCAAACTCCCACCCCTTGCAATCTCCACCCCCCCCCCCCCCCCGGGAGACCGTCACTTCCATGTTTTTCTAATTAACATGTATTTTGATGGTTTGTGTTGCCCATCTGCTTTACGCATGGCCTTGCATTGCTTTCCCATTACTTCAACTCAAGCACCTGTGTGTGTTCTGTGATATTCTCTCTCCAAAGGCGTTGCATGGGTGTGTTGTGTTGCTATTTCAGACCCAAGATGTTTTCTCCCGGTGACCATGTATGGTACCACTCACGCACACTTGGTGCACATGTGTTGGCCACTGTTGTGGGGCCTTCGCCAAATGGGTTGCACTTTTGCCACATTCGGTACATACGCCTTGGTGGGGTCACTCCGGTGGATCATGAGAGTGCTCAACTCTCAAGGCTAGAGGCTGTGGCGGTTGAATCACCCAAGTCTCCGGAGTCACCGGACGTTACCCCCATGGCTCCGCAACCCCAAACACTGGCACAGCCCACACAACCCACTATGGCCGCAAACATGCCCCGGAAGCGCAGCTTGCAGTCCACATTGGATGCCTTCTTGAAGCCGAATCCCATTGTGACGGACGATGGTAGCGATGCATTTGTGCAATTAAAGGGCAGTCCCACCCAACCGAAACGTCCCCGGTCTCCCACCGTTGCCGAGGATGCAGTTTTTGTGTCGGCTGTCAAAGGCCCCACAAAACGCCGCTCTAAGGCAATGCGACTTTTGCAGCCACTCCAAAAATACAGAGAGCCGAAGGAGAAATTGGCTGCATTGGATTATACGGAGCGTACTTCGGACTACCAAGCCGCGGAGGATTTAGGTACCACTTTTCCTTTTGCATTGCACATTGTCGTTTGTACCGTCCGTGGCAATTTTCGGTTTCTCGGTCGTTACAATTTGGGCATGTGTTGATATTGGGGCATTATTTTTAGGGCTGTCGACTCCAAAGCTTTTGAGAGATTGGCGTGCCATTCGTGCAAAATTGAAAAAGGCGGTGCGTGAAGGTGACCGACACAAGACTTTCCATCCAGGAAAGCGGTCACAATACCATGAGACGGAGGGGCGCTTGCGGCGTTGGATCATCCGCAAGCGTAACAAGCGGATTCCATTGACAAAGCGCATGATTATCCGCAAGGCCCAAGAGTGGAACGCCAAGTTGAGGGACTTGGAGCCTCACCAATTGGACAAATGGTGGACGGCTTTTCGCGCACGAAGGGGGATTACAACCCGCCGGCTTGGCAGTTTTGCCAAGGGTGGTGAGAAGCTAATCCATCGGCCAGTGGATCGGTACCGCGCAAACGTGCATCGGGGGCTACGGAGGTAAATTCCCGGGGCTGCAAGGTGACATGGGATGCATCACACTAAAAATTAAAAATTCCTGGTGTACCGGCACGGGCTGCAGGGTGCAGAATTTGGGACAATAGGGGCTGTGGTATGTTCCGCTATGATTTTTTTTTATGGTAGGCAACAATTCCGGTGGTTGTCAAACTCCGACGAGATGCCGATCAGCTTGGAGCCGCTTTCAAAGCAAACCATTGAGTTGAAGGGCAAGAGTCGAGTTGTTGCCCGGTGTAAAGGCCGCTGGAGGGAGAAAATCACGGTGTACTTGTTGTATGCTGTCGATATCAAGGTGGGCAAAGATGAAGAAGATGGCGATGCACTCCTTTTTGGCCGTGTTGTGCGCTTCCAGCCCACAATTATCTTTAAGGAGGAGTTCGAGGGTAGGGTACACAAAGGATGTAAGCGCATTAATAGGAGTGTGCCTCGTGTGGTTTGCACTGTTTCAAAGTCTGCAAAGTCCACGGAGAGGACTGTGTTGTTTGGTATTAAGGAAGGTACTAGAGGGCTACTAGAGGATGCTTCGTATTTATACACCGTGGATGGCGCTCCATGTCACATGCACGCATGCATTTGTGCATTGTTGCTGTCCTTCATGTTGTACATGTATGTCAGCCCTCCAAACACTACCCCATACAGCCAAGGGTGTGAGTGCAGATCAACCAATCCTTTGGCTGAGATGTCGAGGAACAATTCTGTGAATGGCTGCTTCCTATTTTGGAGAAACTTTCGGACAAGGACCCAGTGCCTACCCTTGAGCAGCGGTTGATGGTCATTTGGATCCAGGATGCTTGGGAGCGAATTTCTGATGAAAAAATTCTGTGCGCCAGCAAAACAGCTTATTTTCCAAAGGGAATGAAGCTCTCATAGTTGGAAGACACGGAATATTTTTCACGCACACATGATGACTCCCCCACGGAATCTGAATCTGAATCTTCGGATTCCTCATCATCGGGTTCCACATCTAGTGATGAATCGCGACAAGAGGACTCCGATGTGGACTCCATGTCTTTGAGTAGTGAGGAGGAAGAGGAGGAAGAGGAGGAAGGGGAGGGTAAGGGGGAATCCTTGCACTGCACGCGCACTGCGCGCTACTTTTAGAGTAGGTCCTCCCTAAAGAACCCCAAGGCACACCCCTTCCAAATGCCCCCAAATTTAGGTCACCCCAACTGCCCTAGCTAAAGACAAATGCAAGGTACCTTCCCCTCACATAAGACATCATGCAAAATGCGGAAAGACACACACATATCCTCTTTTTTGTTCAATTGTCAACTAAATACAAAATCAGAATGCTTCGAAGTGGCGGCATTTGAAAGCTCACTCACCCTACCAGCTAGTGCCAAGGCCTCATATGTGTCCACCTCATCCTCAACTGGACCGGGGGGCAAAATGGCTTGTAGGAGGGAATCCACGTCAAACTCCAGTTTCCACTTGTGGTACAACCACGCATCCTTATCAGCAGTGATGCGGCCTCGCATAGGGCATTCGGCTGTGGTCAGGCAAAAACCGGGGAGTCCGTCCCCCCAACTCAAGGGCCCACACCAAAGTGTGGGTGTCCATGGTGGGGATGAGCAAAAAAGTGTGAAAAGGGGCGGAAATAGGTGAAAGTGGGTGAAAATCCAAAAATGCCATATCCCCAATATGGAAGAAGCATCAAAACCTACGCTAGGAGCAACAATGATGCCCCCTAGTATCACAAAGTATGGGTCTCCGGTACGGCTAGACGCCCAAATAGTTGCACTGCGCCCGCACTGCGCGCGCTGTGCGCGCCCTGCGCTGGAGGCGCCCCCTAATGACGTGGAAGTAGTTTGGGCAAAGAGTGCACGTGGAGTTTGGGGCTTGGGCAATGTGTTTGATGGGAAACTGTACTTCACTCGTGATATATGTGAGGAAAAGTGGATCCCTAAGGATTTGGTGCCTCCGAAGAAGTCGGTGGATGCCCCCAAGGCAAGAGCAAAGGCTGCCCCCCAGCCAAGAGGAAAGCCGGCCGCCAAACGGACTGGTTTGGCTGTGCAAGCGGACGCTAAAGCGGCTGCCAAACCAGCCCCGCGCGCCATTGCCGCCTCCTCATCAACCAATGCAACACACCCCGTGCCTGTCATGCAAAAAGAGCATGTGCAACAATTCAAAGTGTGGTATTCTCGTACCCGGAATTTCTTTACCGTTCCTTTGGATCCGCAATAATATTTGTGTTGGATGAAGAACATTGGAATCAACGCGAAAATCGCTTCACACATGTTCTCTTTGGTTGCATCAGTGGAGGGTACCACAGTTTGCCTTGAGATACCCCTGCTATCCCCCCCCCCCCCCCGAGTCCGTCACTTGGTGACCGTCACCCCAGCCCCCACAGCAGTCAGCATCAATCACACAGTGTTGAACCGACCATCATGGCATTTGTTGAACAACAGCATGGGACAAACTGCTGAGACACTGCACATGCAGCATCCCACCAACCTCATCAATCCAAAACTGCTGGGTGTCACAAGGTGTGGAGTTGCACTTCCAACTGTACCTGCCGCTGGTGCCTGTTACCCTTCCCACTCAACATCGCATGCTGCCCTGCCTAGCATCTTCTGCTTCACAAATCTAAACGCCATTAATCA
Organism: Eutreptiella sp. 'Long Island Sound 2002'; assembly: GCA_964036045.1. Lineage (NCBI taxonomy): Eukaryota > Euglenozoa > Euglenophyceae > Eutreptiales > Eutreptiaceae > Eutreptiella > Eutreptiella sp. 'Long Island Sound 2002'. Next base: position 25,313,221 of record OZ038398.1, on the reverse strand, counting down.
CAGCACCTTGAGTGAAGAATGCAGCCAGGTTATGCAATGCAATGGAATGGCAGTGCAAGGGCCATGAATACACAATCATAGATGTAAATGTCACTATCCGGCTGGTGCTGAAGGACTCAGAGGTCAGGACGTGAGTCTTCAGGAATCAGAGGATTGACAGATTCAAAGAGTCGCATCCTGCCCTTGCAGCACACACAGCATCCATCAGTGTCCTTGTGGCAGGAAACAAAATGGATAACCAAACGTGTTCAGAAAGGATCGACCAAAGTCTCGCTCACGGCTATCAGATATGTATGAATGTCGTCAGCACACGCCTCCTTGAACAGAACCACATACACTTCCACATCAGGATAGCTAAGATAGCTTGCTTTGATCAGAGGAAAATGTCTCTTCAATCGTCAGATATATGCTTCTCAATGTGAACATCACGACACTGCTATCAGCAGTCAGCATCAATCACACAGTGTTGAACCGACCATCATGGCATTTGTTGAACAACAGCATGGGACAAACTGCTGAGACACTGCACATGCAGCATCCCACAAACCTCATCAATCAAAACTGCTGGGTGTCACAACCTGTATCATTATGGTGTGGAGTTGCACTTCCAACTGTACCTGCCGCTGGTGCCTGTTACCCTTCCCACTCAACATCGCATGCTGCCCTGCCTAGCATCTTCTGCTTCACAAATCTAAACGCCATTAATCACAGCACCTTGAGTGAAGAATGCAGCCAGGTTATGCAATGCAATGGACTGCAATGGCAGTGCAAGGGCCATGAATACACAATCATAGATGTAAATGTCACTATCCGGCTGGTGCTGAAGGAATCAGAGGTCAGGACGTGAGTCTTCAGGAATCAGAGGATTGACAGATTCAAAGAGTTGCATCCTGCCCTTGCACCACACACAGCATTCATCAGTGTCCTTGTGGCAGGAAACAAAATGGATAACCAAACGTGTTCAGAAAGGATCGACCAAAGTCTCGCTCACGGCTATCAGATATGTATGAATGTCGTCAGCACACGCCTCCTTGAACAGAGCCACATACACTTCCACATCAGGATAGCTAAGATAGCTGGCTTTGATCAGAGGAAAATGTCTCTTCAATCGTCAGATATATGCTTCTCAATGTGAACATCACCACACTGCTATCAGCAGTCAGCATCAATCACACAGTGTTGAACCGACCATCATGGCATTTGTTGAACAACAGCATGGGACAAACTGCTGAGACACTGCACATGCAGCATCCCACCAACCTCATCAATGAACAACAGTTGGGTGTCACAACCTGTGTCATTATGGTGTGAAGTTGCACTTCCAACTGTACCTGCCCCTGGTGCCTGTTACCCTTCCCACTCAACATTGCATGCTGCCCTGCCTAGCATCTTCTGCTTCACAAATCTAAACGCCATTAATCACAGCACCTTGAGTGAAGAATGCAGCCAGGTTATGCAATGCAATGGAATGGCAGTGCAAGGGCCATGAATAGGAAATCATAGATGGAAATGTCACTATCCGGCTGGTGCTGAAGGAATCAGAGGTCAGGACGTGAGTCTTCAGGAATCAGAGGATTGACAGATTCAAAGAGTTGCATCCTGCCCTTGCAGCACACACAGCATTCATCAGTGTCCTTGTGGCAGGAAACAAAATGGATAACCAAACGTGTTCAGAAAGGATCGACCCAAGTCTCGCTCACGGCTATCAGATATGTATGAATGTCGTCAGCACACGCCTCCTTGAACAGAACCACATACACTTCCACATCAGGATAGCTAAGATAGCTGGCTTTGATCAGAGGAAAATGTCTCTTCAATCGTCAGATATATGCTTCTCAATGTGAACATCACCACACTGCTATCAGCAGTCAGCATCAATCACACAGTGTTGAACCGACCATCATGGCATTTGTTGAACAACAGCATGGGACAAACTGCTGAGACACTGCACATGCAGCATCCCACCAACCTCATCAATCAAAACTGCTGGGTGTCACAACCTGTATCATTATGGTGTGGAGTTGCACTTCCAACTGTACCTGCCGCTGGTGCCTGTTACCCTTCCCACTCAACATTGCATGCTGCCCTGCCTAGCATCTTCTGCTTCACAAATCTAAACGCCATTAATCACAGCACCTTGAGTGAAGAATGCAGCCAGGTTATGCAATGCAATGGAATGGCAGTGCAAGGGCCATGAATACACAATCATAGATGTAAATGTCACTATCCGGCTGGTGCTGAAGGAATCAGAGGTCAGGACGTGAGTCTTCAGGAATCAGAGGATTGACAGATTCAAAGAGTTGCATCCTGCCCTTGCAGCACACACAGCATTCATCAGTGTCCTTGTGGCAGGAAACAAAATGGATAACCAACGTGTTCAGAAAGGATCGACCCAACTCTCGCTCACGGCTATCAGATATGTATGAATGTCGTCAGCACACTCCTCCTTGAACAGAGCCACATACACTTCCACATCAGGATAGCTAAGATAGCTGGCTTTGATCAGAGGAAAATGTCTCTTCAATCGTCAGATATATGCTTCTCAATGTGAACATCACCACACTGCTACCAGCAGTCAGCATCAATCACACAGTGTTGAACCGACCATCATGGCATTTGTTGAACAACAGCATGGGACAAACTGCTGAGACACTGCACATGCAGCATCCCACCAACCTCATCAATCAAAACTGCTGGGTGTCACAACCTGTATCATTATGGTGTGGAGTTGCACTTCCAACTGTACCTGCCGCTGGTGCCTGTTACCCTTCCCAATCAACATCGCATGCTGCCCTGCCTAGCATCTTCTGCTTCACAAATCTAAACGCCATTAATCACAGCACCTTGAGTGAAGAATGCAGCCAGGTTATGCAATGCAATGGAATGGCAGTGCAAGGGCCATGAATACACAATCATAGATGTAAATGTCACTATCCGGCTGGTGCTGAAGGAATCAGAGGTCAGGACGTGAGTCTTCAGGAATCAGAGGATTGACAGATTCAAAGAGTTGCATCCTGCCCTTGCACCACACACAGCATTCAGCAGTGTCCTTGTGGCAGGAAACAAAATGGATAACCAAACGTGTTCAGAAAGGATCGACCAAAGTCTCGCTCACGGCTATCAGATATGTATGAATGTCGTCAGCACACTCCTCCTTGAACAGAGCCACATACACTTCCACATCAGGATAGCTAAGATAGCTTGCTTTGATCAGAGGAAAATGTCTCTTCAATCGTCAGATATATGCTTCTCAATGTGAACATCACGACACTGCTACCAGCAGTCAGCATCAATCACACAGTGTTGAACCGACCATCATGGCATTTGTTGAACCGCATGGGACAAACTGCTGAGACACTGCACATGCAGCATCCCACCAACCTCATCAATCAAAACTGTTGGGTGTCACAACCTGTATCATTATGGTGTGGAGTTGCACTTCCAACTGTACCTGCCGCTGGTGCCTGTTACCCTTCCCACTCGATATCGCATGCTGCCCTGCCTAGCATCTTCTGCTTCACAAATCCAAACGCCATTAATCACAGCACCTTGAGTGAAGAATGCATCCATCTTATGCAATGCAATGGAATGGCAGTGCAAGGGCCATGAATACACAATCATAGATGGAAATGTCACTATCCGGCTGGTGCTGAAGGAATCAGAGGTCAGGACGTGAGTCTCCAGGAATCAGAGGATTGACAGATTCAAAGAGTTGCATCCTGCCCTTGCACCACACACAGCATTCATCAGTGTCCTTGTGGCAGGAAACAAAATGGATAACCAAACGTGTTCAGAAAGGATCGACCAAAGTCTCGCTCACGGCTATCAGATATGTATGAATGTCGTCAGCACACTCCTCCTTGAACAGAGCCACATACACTTCCACATCAGGATAGCTAAGATAGCTGGCTTTGATCAGAGGAAAATGTCTCTTCAATCGTCAGATATATGCTTCTCAATGTGAACATCACCACACTGCTATCAGCAGTCAGCATCAATCACACAGTGTTGAACCGACCATCATGGCATTTGTTGAACAACAGCATGGGACAAACTGCTGAGACACTGCACATGCAGCATCCCACCAACCTCATCAATCAAAACTGTTGGGTGTCACAACCTGTATCATTATGGTGTGGAGTTGCACTTCCAACTGTACCTGCCGCTGGTGCCTGTTACCCTTCCCACTCAATATCGCATGCTGCCCTGCCTAGCATCTTCTGCTTCACAAATCCAAACGCCATTAATCACAGCACCTTGAGTGAAGAATGCAGCCAGGTTATGCAATGCAATGGACTGCAATGGCAGTGCAAGGGCCATGAATAGAAAATCATAGATGTAAATGTCACTATCCGGCTGGTGCTGAAGGAATCAGAGGTCAGGACGTGAGTCTTCAGGAATCAGAGGATTGACAGATTCAAAGAGTTGCATCCTGCCCTTGCACCACACACAGCATTCATCAGTGTCCTTGTGGCAGGAAACAAAATGGATAACCAAACGTGTTCAGAAAGGATCGACCCAAGTCTCGCTCACGGCTATCAGATATGTATGAATGTCGTCAGCACACGCCTCCTTGAACAGAACCACATACACTTCCACATCAGGATAGCTAAGATAGCTGGCTTTGATCAGAGGAAAATGTCTCTTCAATCGTCAGATATATGCTTCTCAATGTGAACATCACGACACTGCTATCAGCAGCCAGCATCAATCACACAGTGTTGAACCGACCATCATGGCATTTGTTGAACAACAGCATGGGACAAACTGCTGAGACACTGCACATGCAGCATCCCACCAACCTCATCAATCAAAACTGTTGGGTGTCACAACCTGTATCATTATGGTGTGGAGTTGCACTTCCAACTGTACCTGCCGCTGGTGCCTGTTACCCTTCCCACTCAATATCGCATGCTGCCCTGCCTAGCATCTTCTGCTTCACAAATCCAAACGCCATTAATCACAGCACCTTGAGTGAAGAATGCAGCCAGGTTATGCAATGCAATGGACTGCAATGGCAGTGCAAGGGCCATGAATAGAAAATCATAGATGTAAATGTCACTATCCGGCTGGTGCTGAAGGAATCAGAGGTCAGGACGTGAGTCTTCAGGAATCAGAGGATTGACAGATTCAAAGAGTTGCATCCTGCCCTTGCACCACACACAGCATTCATCAGTGTCCTTGTGGCAGGAAACAAAATGGATAACCAAACGTGTTCAGAAAGGATCGACCCAAGTCTCGCTCACGGCTATCAGATATGTATGAATGTCGTCAGCACACGCCTCCTTGAACAGAACCACATACACTTCCACATCAGGATAGCTAAGATAGCTGGCTTTGATCAGAGGAAAATGTCTCTTCAATCGTCAGATATATGCTTCTCAATGTGAACATCACCACACTGCTATCAGCAGTCAGCATCAATCACACAGTGTTGAACCGACCATCATGGCATTTGTTGAACAACAGCATGGGACAAACTGCTGAGACACTGCACATGCAGCATCCCACCAACCTCATCAATCAAAACTGTTGGGTGTCACAACCTGTATCATTATGGTGTGGAGTTGCACTTCCAACTGTACCTGCCGCTGGTGCCTGTTACCCTTCCCACTCAATATCGCATGCTGCCCTGCCTAGCATCTTCTGCTTCACAAATCCAAACGCCATTAATCACAGCACCTTGAGTGAAGAATGCAGCCAGGTTATGCAATGCAATGGACTGCAATGGCAGTGCAAGGGCCATGAATAGAAAATCATAGATGTAAATGTCACTATCCGGCTGGTGCTGAAGGAATCAGAGGTCAGGACGTGAGTCTTCAGGAATCAGAGGATTGACAGATTCAAAGAGTTGCATCCTGCCCTTGCACCACACACAGCATTCATCAGTGTCCTTGTGGCAGGAAACAAAATGGATAACCAAACGTGTTCAGAAAGGATCGACCCAAGTCTCGCTCACGGCTATCAGATATGTATGAATGTCGTCAGCACACGCCTCCTTGAACAGAACCACATACACTTCCACATCAGGATAGCTAAGATAGCTGGCTTTGATCAGAGGAAAATGTCTCTTCAATCGTCAGATATATGCTTCTCAATGTGAACATCACGACACTGCTATCAGCAGTCAGCATCAATCACACAGTGTTGAACCGACCATCATGGCATTTGTTGAACAACAGCATGGGACAAACTCCTGAGACACTGCACATGCAGCATCCCACCAACCTCATCAATCAAAACTGCTGGGTGTCACAACCTGTATCATTATGGTGTGGAGTTGCACTTCCAACTGTACCTGCCACTGGTGCCTGTTACCCTTCCCACTCAACATCACATGCTGCCCTGCCAAGCATCTTCTGCTTCACAAATCTAAACGCCATTAATCACAGCACCTTGAGTGAAGAATGCATCCACCTTATGCAATGCAATGGAATGGCAGTGCAAGGGCCATGAATACACAATCATAGATGTAAATGTCACTATCCGGCTGGTGCTGAAGGAATCAGAGGTCAGGACGTGAGTCTTCAGGAATCAGAGGATTGACAGATTCAAAGAGTTGCATCCTGCCCTTGCAGCACACACAGCATTCATCAGTGTCCTTGTGGCAGGAAACAAAATGGATAACCAACGTGTTCAGAAAGGATCGACCAAAGTCTCGCTCACGGCTATCAGATATGTATGAATGTCGTCAGCACACTCCTCCTTGAACAGAGCCACATACACTTCCACATCAGGATAGCTAAGATAGCTGGCTTTGATCAGAGGAAAATGTCTCTTCAATCGTCAGATATATGCTTCTCAATGTGAACATCACCACACTGCTATCAGCAGTCAGCATCAATCACACAGTGTTGAACCGACCATCATGGCATTTGTTGAACAACAGCATGGGACAAACTGCTGAGACACTGCACATGCAGCATCCCACCAACCTCATCAATGAAGAACTGTTGGGTGTCACAACCTGTATCATTATGGTGTGGAGTTGCACTTCCAACTGTACCTGCCGCTGGTGCCTGTTACCCTTCCCACTCAATATCACATGCTGCCCTGCCTAGCATCTTCTGCTTCACAAATCCAAACGCCATTAATCACAGCACCTTGAGTGAAGAATGCATCCATCTTATGCAATGCAATGGAATGGCAGTGCAAGGGCCATGAATACACAATCATAGATGGAAATGTCACTATCCGGCTGGTGCTGAAGGAATCAGAGGTCAGGACGTGAGTCTCCAGGAATCAGAGGATTGACAGATTCAAAGAGTTGCATCCTGCCCTTGCACCACACACAGCATTCATCAGTGTCCTTGTGGCAGGAAACAAAATGGATAACCAAACGTGTTCAGAAAGGATCGACCCAAGTCTCGCTCACGGCTATCAGATATGTATGAATGTCGTCAGCACACGCCTCCTTGAACAGAACCACATACACTTCCACATCAGGATAGCTAAGATAGCTGGCTTTGATCAGAGGAAAATGTCTCTTCAATCGTCAGATATATGCTTCTCAATGTGAACATCACGACACTGCTATCAGCAGTCAGCATCAATCACACAGTGTTGAACCGACCATCATGGCATTTGTTGAACAACAGCATGGGACAAACTGCTGAGACACTGCACATGCAGCATCCCACCAACCTCATCAATCAACAACTGTTGGGTGTCACAACCTGTATCATTATGGTGTGGAGTTGCACTTCCAACTGTACCTGCCGCTGGTGCCTGTTACCCTTCCCACTCAATATCGCATGCTGCCCTGCCTAGCATCTTCTGCTTCACAAATCCAAACGCCATTAATCACAGCACCTTGAGTGAAGAATGCATCCATCTTATGCAATGCAATGGAATGGCAGTGCAAGGGCCATGAATACACAATCATAGATGTAAATGTCACTATCCGGCTGGTGCTGAAGGAATCAGAGGTCAGGACGTGAGTCTTCAGGAATCAGAGGATTGACAGATTCAAAGAGTTGCATCCTGCCCTTGCACCACACACAGCATTCATCAGTGTCCTTGTGGCAGGAAACAAAATGGATAACCAAACGTGTTCAGAAAGGATCGACCCAAGTCTCGCTCACGGCTATCAGATATGTATGAATGTCGTCAGCACACGCCTCCTTGAACAGAACCACATACACTTCCACATCAGGATAGCTAAGATAGCTGGCTTTGATCAGAGGAAAATGTCTCTTCAATCGTCAGATATATGCTTCTCAATGTGAACATCACCACACTGCTATCAGCAGTCAGCATCAATCACACAGTGTTGAACCGACCATCATGGCATTTGTTGAACAACAGCATGGGACAAACTGCTGAGACACTGCACATGCAGCATCCCACCAACCTCATCAATCAACAACTGTTGGGTGTCACAACCTGTATCATTATGGTGTGGAGTTGCACTTCCAACTGTACCTGCCGCTGGTGCCTGTTACCCTTCCCACTCAACATCGCATGCTGCCCTGCCTAGCATCTTCTGCTTCACAAATCCAAACGCCATTAATCACAGCACCTTGAGTGAAGAATGCAGCCAGGTTATGCAATGCAATGGACTGCAATGGCAGTGCAAGGGCCATGAATACACAATCATAGATGTAAATGCCACTATCCGGCTGGTGCTGAAGGAATCAGAGGTCAGGACGTGAGTCTTCAGGAATCAGAGGATTGACAGATTCAAAGAGTTGCATCCTGCCCTTGCAGCACACACAGCATTCAGCAGTGTCCTTGTGGCAGGAAACAAAATGGATAACCAAACGTGTTCAGAAAGGATCGACCCAACTCTCGCTCACGGCTATCAGATATGTATGAATGTCGTCAGCACACGCCTCCTTGAACAGAGCCACATACACTTCCACATCAGGATAGCTAAGATAGCTGGCTTTGATCAGAGGAAAATGTCTCTTCAATCGTCAGATATATGCTTCTCAATGTGAACATCACGACACTGCTATTAGCAGTCAGCATCAATCACACAGTGTTGAACCGACCATCATGGCATTTGTTGAACAACAGCATGGGACAAACTGCTGAGACACTGCACATGCAGCATCCCACCAACCTCATCAATCAAAACTGTTGGGTGTCACAACCTGTATCATTATGGTGTGGAGTTGCACTTCCAACTGTACCTGCCGCTGGTGCCTGTTACCCTACCCACTCAACATCGGATGCTGCCCTGCCTAGCATCTTCTGCTTCACAAATCTAAACGCCATTAATCACAGCACCTTGAGTGAAGAATGCAGCCAGGTTATGCAATGCAATGGAATGGCAGTGCAAGGGCCATGAATAGCAAATCATAGATGTAAATGTCACTATCCGGCTGGTGCTGAAGGAATCAGAGGTCAGGACGTGAGTCTTCAGGAATCAGAGGATTGACAGATTCAAAGAGTTGCATCCTGCCCTTGCAGCACACACAGCATTCATCAGTGTCCTTGTGGCAGGAAACAAAATGGATAACCAACGTGTTCAGAAAGGATCGACCAAAGTCTCGCTCACGGCTATCAGATATGTATGAATGTCGTCAGCACACTCCTCCTTGAACAGAGCCACATACACTTCCACATCAGGATAGCTAAGATAGCCGGCTTTGATCAGAGGAAAATGTCTCTTCAATCGTCAGATATATGCTTCTCAATGTGAACATCACGACACTGCTATCAGCAGTCAGCATCAATCACACAGTGTTGAACCGACCATCATGGCATTTGTTGAACAACAGCATGGGACAAACTGCTGAGACACTGCACATGCAGCATCCCACCAACCTCATCAATCAAAACTGTTGGGTGTCACAACCTGTATCATTATGGTGTGGAGTTGCACTTCCAACTGTACCTGCCGCTGGTGCCTGTTACCCTTCCCACTCAACATCACATGCTGCCCTGCCTAGCATCTTCTGCTTCACAAATCTAAACGCCATTAATCACAGCACCTTGAGTGAAGAATGCAGCCAGGTTATGCAATGCAATGGACTGCAATGGCAGTGCAAGGGCCATGAATACACAATCATAGATGTAAATGTCACTATCCGGCTGGTGCTGAAGGAATCAGAGGTCAGGACGTGAGTCTTCAGGAATCAGAGGATTGACATATTCAAAGAGTTGCATCCTGCCCTTGCAGCACACACAGCATTCATCAGTGTCCTTGTGGCAGGAAACAAAATGGATAACCAAACGTGTTCAGAAAGGATCGACCAAAGTCTCGCTCACGGCTATCAGATATGTATGAATGTCGTCAGCACACTCCTCCTTGAACAGAGCCACATACACTTCCACATCATGATAGCTAAGATAGCTGGCTTTGATCAGAGGAAAATGTCTCTTCAATCGTCAGATATATGCTTCTCAATGTGAACATCACGACACTGCTATCAGCAGTCAGCATCAATCACACAGTGTTGAACCGACCATCATGGCATTTGTTGAACAACAGCATGGGACAAACTGCTGAGACACTGCACATGCAGCATCCCACCAACCTCATCAATCAAAACTGTTGGGTGTCACAACCTGTGTCAGTATGGTGTGGAGTTGCACTTCCAACTGTACCTGCCGCTGGTGCCTGTTACCCTTCCCACTCAACATCACATGCTGCCCTGCCTAGCATCTTCTGCTTCACAAATCTAAACGCCATTAATCACAGCACCTTGAGTGAAGAATGCAGCCAGGTTATGCAATGCAATGGACTGCAATGGCAGTGCAAGGGCCATGAATACACAATCATAGATGTAAATGTCACTATCCGGCTGGTGCTGAAGGAATCAGAGGTCAGGACGTGAGTCTTCAGGAATCAGAGGATTGACATATTCAAAGAGTTGCATCCTGCCCTTGCAGCACACACAGCATTCATCAGTGTCCTTGTGGCAGGAAACAAAATGGATAACCAAACGTGTTCAGAAAGGATCGACCAAAGTCTCGCTCACGGCTATCAGATATGTATGAATGTCGTCAGCACACTCCTCCTTGAACAGAGCCACATACACTTCCACATCATGATAGCTAAGATAGCTGGCTTTGATCAGAGGAAAATGTCTCTTCAATCGTCAGATATATGCTTCTCAATGTGAACATCACGACACTGCTATCAGCAGTCAGCATCAATCACACAGTGTTGAACCGACCATCATGGCATCTGTTGAACAACAGCATGGGACAAACTGCTGAGACACTGCACATGCAGCATCCCACCAACCTCATCAATGAACAACTGTTGGGTGTCACAACCTGTATCATTATGGTGTGGAGTTGCACTTCCAACTGTACCTGCTGCTGGTGCCTGTTACCCTTCCCACTCAACATCGCATGCTGCCCTGCCTAGCATCTTCTGCTTCACAAATCTAAACGCCATTAATCACAGCACCTTGAGTGAAGAATGCAGCCAGGTTATGCAATGGACTGCAATGGCAGTGCTAAGGCCATGAATAGGAAATCATAGTGGAAATGGAATAGGAAATCATAGATGGAAATGTCACTATCCGGCTGGTGCTGAAGGAATCAGAGGTCAGGACGTGAGTCTTCAGGAATCAGAGGATTGACAGATTCAAAGAGTTGCATCCTGCCCTTGCAGCACACACAGCAGTCATCAGTGTCCTTGTGGCAGGAAACAAAATGGATAACCAAACGTGTTCAGAAAGGATCGACCAAAGTCTCGCTCACGGCTATCAGATATGTATGAATGTCGTCAGCACACGCCTCCTTGAACAGAGCCACATACACTTCCACATCAGGATAGCTAAGATAGCTGGCTTTCTCTTCAATCGTCAGATATATGCTTCTCAATGTGAACATCACGACACCGCTATCAGCAGTCAGCATCAATCACACAGTGTTGAACCGACCATCATGGCATTTGTTGAACAACAGCATGGGACAAACTGCTGAGACACTGCACATGCAGCATCCCACCAACCTCATCAATCAAAACTGTTGGGTGTCACAACCTGTATCATTATGGTGTGGAGTTGCACTTCCAACTGTACCTGCCGCTGGTGCCTGTTACCCTTCCCAATCAACATCGCATGCTGCCCTGCCTAGCATCTTCTGCTTCACAAATCTAAACGCCATTAATCACAGCACCTTGAGTGAAGAATGCAGCCAGGTTATGCAATGCAATGGACTGCAATGGCAGTGCAAGGGCCATGAATAGGAAATCATAGATGTAAATGTCACTATCCGGCTGGTGCTGAAGGAATCAGAGGTCAGGACGTGAGTCTTCAGGAATCAGAGGATTGACAGATTCAAAGAGTTGCATCCTGCCCTTGCACCACACACAGCATTCATCATTGTCCTTGTGGCAGGAAACAAAATGGATAACCAAACGTGTTCAGAAAGGATCGACCAAAGTCTCGCTCATGGCTATCAGATATGTATGAATGTCGTCAGCACACGCCTCCTTGGACAGAGCCACATACACTTCCACATCAGGATAGCTAAGATAGCTGGCTTTGATCAGAGGAAAATGTCTCTTCAATCGTCAGATATATGCTTCTCAATGTGAACAATACCACACTGCTATCAGCAGTCAGCATCAATCACACAGTGTTGAACCGACCATCATGGCATTTGTTGAACAACAGCATGGGACAAACTGCTGAGACACTGCACATGCAGCATCCCACCAACCTCATCAATGAACAACTGTTGGGTGTCACAACCTGTATCATTATGGTGTGGAGTTGCACTTCCAACTGTACCTGCCGCTGGTGCCTGTTACCCTTCCCACTCAACATCGCATGCTGCCCTGCCTAGCATCTTCTGCTTCACAAATCTAAACGCCATTAATCACAGCACCTTGAGTGAAGAATGCAGCCAGGTTATGCAATGCAATGGACTGCAATGGCAGTGCTAGGGCCATGAATACACAATCATAGATGTAAATGTCACTATCCGGCTGGTGCTGAAGGAATCAGAGGTCAGGACGTGAGTCTTCAGGAATCAGAGGATTGACATATTCAAAGAGTTGCATCCTGCCCTTGCAGCACACACAGCATTCATCAGTGTCCTTGTGGCAGGAAACAAAATGGATAACCAACGTGTTCAGAAAGGATCGACCAAAGTCTCGCTCACGGCTATCAGATATGTATGAATGTCGTCAGCACACTCCTCCTTGAACAGAGCCACATACACTTCCACATCAGGATAGCTAAGATAGCTGGCTTTGATCAGAGGAAAATGTCTCTTCAATCGTCAGATATATGCTTCTCAATGTGAACATCACGACACTGCTATCAGCAGCCAGCATCAATCACACAGTGTTGAACCGACCATCATGGCATTTGTTGAACAACAGCATGGGACAAACTGCTGAGACACTGCACATGCAGCATCCCACCAACCTCATCAATCAACAACTGTTGGGTGTCACAACCTGTATCATTATGGTGTGGAGTTGCACTTCCAACTGTACCTGCCGCTGGTGCCTGTTACCCTTCCCACTCAACATCGCATGCTGCCCTGCCTAGCATCTTCTGCTTCACAAATCTAAACGCCATTAATCACAGCACCTTGAGTGAAGAATGCAGCCAGGTTATGCAATGCAATGGACTGCAATGGCAGTGCTAGGGCCATGAATACACAATCATAGATGTAAATGTCACTATCCGGCTGGTGCTGAAGGAATCAGAGGTCAGGACGTGAGTCTTCAGGAATCAGAGGATTGACATATTCAAAGAGTTGCATCCTGCCCTTGCACCACACACAGCATTCATCAGTGTCCTTGTGGCAGGAAACAAAATGGATAACCAACGTGTTCAGAAAGGATCGACCAAAGTCTCGCTCACGGCTATCAGATATGTATGAATGTCGTCAGCACACTCCTCCTTGAACAGAGCCACATACACTTCCACATCAGGATAGCTAAGATAGCTGGCTTTGATCAGAGGAAAATGTCTCTTCAATCGTCAGATATATGCTTCTCAATGTGAACATCACGACACTGCTATCAGCAGCCAGCATCAATCACACAGTGTTGAACCGACCATCATGGCATTTGTTGAACAACAGCATGGGACAAACTGCTGAGACACTGCACATGCAGCATCCCACCAACCTCATCAATCAACAACTGTTGGGTGTCACAACCTGTATCATTATGGTGTGGAGTTGCACTTCCAACTGTACCTGCCGCTGGTGCCTGTTACCCTTCCCACTCAACATCGCATGCTGCCCTGCCTAGCATCTTCTGCTTCACAAATCTAAACGCCATTAATCACAGCACCTTGAGTGAAGAATGCAGCCAGGTTATGCAATGCAATGGACTGCAATGGCAGTGCTAGGGCCATGAATACACAATCATAGATGTAAATGTCACTATCCGGCTGGTGCTGAAGGAATCAGAGGTCAGGACGTGAGTCTTCAGGAATCAGAGGATTGACATATTCAAAGAGTTGCATCCTGCCCTTGCACCACACACAGCATTCATCAGTGTCCTTGTGGCAGGAAACAAAATGGATAACCAACGTGTTCAGAAAGGATCGACCAAAGTCTCGCTCACGGCTATCAGATATGTATGAATGTCGTCAGCACACTCCTCCTTGAACAGAGCCACATACACTTCCACATCAGGATAGCTAAGATAGCTGGCTTTGATCAGAGGAAAATGTCTCTTCAATTGTCAGATATATGCTTCTCAATGTGAACATCACGACACTGCTATCAGCAGCCAGCATCAATCACACAGTGTTGAACCGACCATCATGGCATTTGTTGAACAACAGCATGGGACAAACTGCTGAGACACTGCACATGCAGCATCCCACCAACCTCATCAATCAAAACTGTTGGGTGTCACAACCTGTATCATTATGGTGTGGAGTTGCACTTCCAACTGTACCTGCCTCTGGTGCCTGTTACCCTTCCCACTCAACATCGCATGCTGCCCTGCCTAGCATCTTCTGCTTCACAAATCTAAACGCCATTAATCACAGCACCTTGAGTGAAGAATGCAGCCAGGTTATGCAATGCAATGGAATGGCAGTGCAAGGGCCATGAATAGGAAATCATAGATGTAAATGTCACTATCCGGCTGGTGCTGAAGGAATCAGAGGTCAGGACGTGAGTCTTCAGGAATCAGAGGATTGACAGATTCAAAGAGTTGCATCCTGCCCTTGCAGCACACACAGCATTCATCAGTGTCCTTGTGGCAGGAAACAAAATGGATAACCAACGTGTTCAGAAAGGATCGACCAAAGTCTCGCTCACGGCTATCGGATATGTATGAATGTCGTCAGCACACGCCTCCTTGGACAGAGCCACATACACTTCCACATCAGGATAGCTAAGATAGCTGGCTTTGATCAGAGGAAAATGTCTCTTCAATCGTCAGATATATGCTTCTCAATGTGAACATCACGACACTGCTATCAGCAGTCAGCATCAATCACACAGTGTTGAACCGACCATCATGGCATTTGTTGAACAACAGCATGGGACAAACTGCTGAGACACTGCACATGCAGCATCCCACCAACCTCATCAATCAAAACTGCTGGGTGTCACAACCTGTATCATTATGGTGTGGAGTTGCACTTCCGACTGTACCTGCCGCTGGTGCCTGTTACCCTTCCCACTCAACATCACATGCTGCCCTGCCAAGCATCTTCTGCTTCACAAATCTAAACGCCATTAATCACAGCACCTTGAGTGAAGAATGCAGCCAGGTTATGCAATGCAATGGAATGGCAGTGCAAGGGCCATGAATAGGAAATCATAGATGTAAATGTCACTATCCGGCTGGTGCTGAAGGAATCAGAGGTCAGGACGTGAGTCTTCAGGAATCAGAGGATTGACAGATTCAAAGAGTTGCATCCTGCACTTGCAGCACACACAGCATTCATCAGTGTCCTTGTGGCAGGAAACAAAATGGATAACCAAACGTGTTCAGAAAGGATCGACCAAAGTCTCGCTCACGGCTATCAGATATGTATGAATGTCGTCAGCACACGCCTCCTTGGACAGAGCCACATACACTTTCACATCAGGATAGCTAAGATAGCTGGCTTTGATCAGAGGAAAATGTCTCTTCAATCGTCAGATATATGCTTCTCAATGTGAACATCACGACACTGCTATCAGCAGTCAGCATCAATCACACAGTGTTGAACCGACCATCATGGCATTTGTTGAACAACAGCATGGGACAAACTGCTGAGACACTGCACATGCAGCATCCCACCAACCTCATCAATCAACAACTGTTGGGTGTCACAACCTGTATCATTATGGTGTGGAGTTGCACTTCCAACTGTACCTGCCGCTGGTGCCTGTTACCCTTCCCACTCAACATCACATGCTGCCCTGCCAAGCATCTTCTGCTTCACAAATCTAAACGCCATTAATCACAGCACCTTGAGTGAAGAATGCATCCATCTTATGCAATGCAATGGAATGGCAGTGCAAGGGCCATGAATAGGAAATCATAGATGTAAATGTCACTATCCGGCTGGTGCTGAAGGAATCAGAGGTCAGGACGTGAGTCTTCAGGAATCAGAGGATTGACAGATTCAAAGAGTTGCATCCTGCCCTTGCAGCACACACAGCATTCATCAGTGTCCTTGTGGCAGGAAACAAAATGGATAACCAAACGTGTTCAGAAAGGATCGACCAAAGTCTCGCTCACGGCTATCAGATATGTATGAATGTCGTCAGCACACGCCTCCTTGGACAGAGCCACATACACTTCCACATCAGGATAGCTAAGATAGCTGGCTTTGATCAGAGGAAAATGTCTCTTCAATCGTCAGATATATGCTTCTCAATGTGAACATCACGACACTGCTATCAGCAGTCAGCATCAATCACACAGTGTTGAACCGACCATCATGGCATTTGTTGAACAACAGCATGGGACAAACTGCTGAGACACTGCACATGCAGCATCCCACCAACCTCATCAATCAAAACTGTTGGGTGTCACAACCTGTATCATTATGGTGTGGAGTTGCACTTCCAACGGTACCTGCCACTGGTGCCTGTTACCCTTCCCACTCAACATCGCATGCTGCCCTGCCTAGCATCTTCTGCTTCACAAATCTAAACGCCATTAATCACAGCACCTTGAGTGAAGAATGCAGCCAGGTTATGCAATGCAATGGAATGGCAGTGCAAGGGCCATGAATAGGAAATCATAGATGTAAATGTCACTATCCGGCTGGTGCTGAAGGAATCAGAGGTCAGGACGTGAGTCTTCAGGAATCAGAGGATTGACAGATTCAAAGAGTTGCATCCTGCCCTTGCAGCACACACAGCATTCATCAGTGTCCTTGTGGCAGGAAACAAAATGGATAACCAACGTGTTCAGAAAGGATCGACCAAAGTCTCGCTCACGGCTATCAGATATGTATGAATGTCGTCAGCACACTCCTCCTTGGACAGAGCCACATACACTTCCACATCATGATAGCTAAGATAGCTGGCTTTGATCAGAGGAAAATGTCTCTTCAATCGTCAGATATATGCTTCTCAATGTGAACATCACGACACTGCTATCAGCAGTCAGCATCAATCACACAGTGTTGAACCGACCATCATGGCATTTGTTGAACAACAGCATGGGACAAACTGCTGAGACACTGCACATGCAGCATCCCACCAACCTCATCAATCAAAACTGTTGGGTGTCACAACCTGTATCATTATGGTGTGGAGTTGCACTTCCAACGGTATCTGCCGCTGGTGCCTGTTACCCTTCCCACTCAACATCGCATGCTGCCCTGCCTAGCATCTTCTGCTTCACAAATCTAAACGCCATTAATCACAGCACCTTGAGTGAAGAATGCAGCCAGGTTATGCAATGCAATGGAATGGCAGTGCAAGGGCCATGAATAGGAAATCATAGATGTAAATGTCACTATCCGGCTGGTGCTGAAGGAATCAGAGGTCAGGACGTGAGTCTTCAGGAATCAGAGGATTGACAGATTCAAAGAGTTGCATCCTGCCCTTGCAGCACACACAGCATTCATCAGTGTCCTTGTGGCAGGAAACAAAATGGATAACCAACGTGTTCAGAAAGGATCGACCAAAGTCTCGCTCACGGCTATCAGATATGTATGAATGTCGTCAGCACACGCCACCTTGGACAGAGCCACATACACTTCCACATCAGGATAGCTAAGATAGCTGGCTTTGATCAGAGGAAAATGTCTCTTCAATCGTCAGATATATGCTTCTCAATGTGAACATCACGACACTGCTATCAGCAGTCAGCATCAATCACACAGTGTTGAACCGACCATCATGGCATTTGTTGAACAACAGCATGGGACAAACTGCTGAGACACTGCACATGCAGCATCCCACCAACCTCATCAATCAAAACTGTTGGGTGTCACAACCTGTATCATTATGGTGTGGAGTTGCACTTCCGACTGTACCTGCCGCTGGTGCCTGTTACCCTTCCCACTCAACATCACATGCTGCCCTGCCAAGCATCTTCTGCTTCACAAATCTAAACGCCATTAATCACAGCACCTTGAGTGAAGAATGCAGCCAGGTTATGCAATGCAATGGAATGGCAGTGCAAGGGCCATGAATAGGAAATCATAGATGTAAATGTCACTATCCGGCTGGTGCTGAAGGAATCAGAGGTCAGGACGTGAGTCTTCAGGAATCAGAGGATTGACAGATTCAAAGAGTTGCATCCTGCACTTGCAGCACACACAGCATTCATCAGTGTCCTTGTGGCAGGAAACAAAATGGATAACCAAACGTGTTCAGAAAGGATCGACCAAAGTCTCGCTCACGGCTATCAGATATGTATGAATGTCGTCAGCACACGCCTCCTTGGACAGAGCCACATACACTTTCACATCAGGATAGCTAAGATAGCTGGCTTTGATCAGAGGAAAATGTCTCTTCAATCGTCAGATATATGCTTCTCAATGTGAACATCACGACACTGCTATCAGCAGTCAGCATCAATCACACAGTGTTGAACCGACCATCATGGCATTTGTTGAACAACAGCATGGGACAAACTGCTGAGACACTGCACATGCAGCATCCCACCAACCTCATCAATCAAAACTGTTGGGTGTCACAACCTGTATCATTATGGTGTGGAGTTGCACTTCCAACTGTACCTGCCGCTGGTGCCTGTTACCCTTCCCACTCAACATCACATGCTGCCCTGCCAAGCATCTTCTGCTTCACAAATCTAAACGCCATTAATCACAGCACCTTGAGTGAAGAATGCAGCCAGGTTATGCAATGCAATGGAATGGCAGTGCAAGGGCCATGAATAGGAAATCATAGATGTAAATGTCACTATCCGGCTGGTGCTGAAGGAATCAGAGGTCAGGACGTGAGTCTTCAGGAATCAGAGGATTGACAGATTCAAAGAGTTGCATCCTGCCCTTGCAGCACACACAGCATTCATCAGTGTCCTTGTGGCAGGAAACAAAATGGATAACCAAACGTGTTCAGAAAGGATCGACCAAAGTCTCGCTCACGGCTATCAGATATGTATGAATGTCGTCAGCACACGCCTCCTTGGACAGAGCCACATACACTTCCACATCAGGATAGCTAAGATAGCTGGCTTTGATCAGAGGAAAATGTCTCTTCAATCGTCAGATATATGCTTCTCAATGTGAACATCACCACACTGCTATCAGCAGTCAGCATCAATCACACAGTGTTGAACCGACCATCATGGCATTTGTTGAACAACAGCATGGGACAAACTGCTGAGACACTGCACATGCAGCATCCCACCAACCTCATCAATCAAAACTGTTGGGTGTCACAACCTGTATCATTATGGTGTGGAGTTGCACTTCCAACGGTACCTGCCACTGGTGCCTGTTACCCTTCCCACTCAACATCGCATGCTGCCCTGCCTAGCATCTTCTGCTTCACAAATCTAAACGCCATTAATCACAGCACCTTGAGTGAAGAATGCAGCCAGGTTATGCAATGCAATGGAATGGCAGTGCAAGGGCCATGAATAGGAAATCATAGATGTAAATGTCACTATCCGGCTGGTGCTGAAGGAATCAGAGGTCAGGACGTGAGTCTTCAGGAATCAGAGGATTGACAGATTCAAAGAGTTGCATCCTGCCCTTGCAGCACACACAGCATTCATCAGTGTCCTTGTGGCAGGAAACAAAATGGATAACCAACGTGTTCAGAAAGGATCGACCAAAGTCTCGCTCACGGCTATCAGATATGTATGAATGTCGTCAGCACACTCCTCCTTGGACAGAGCCACATACACTTCCACATCAGGATAGCTAAGATAGCTGGCTTTGATCAGAGGAAAATGTCTCTTCAATCGTCAGATATATGCTTCTCAATGTGAACATCACGACACTGCTATCAGCAGTCAGCATCAATCACACAGTGTTGAACCGACCATCATGGCATTTGTTGAACAACAGCATGGGACAAACTGCTGAGACACTGCACATGCAGCATCCCACCAACCTCATCAATCAAAACTGTTGGGTGTCACAACCTGTATCATTATGGTGTGGAGTTGCACTTCCAACGGTACCTGCCACTGGTGCCTGTTACCCTTCCCACTCAACATCGCATGCTGCCCTGCCTAGCATCTTCTGCTTCACAAATCTAAACGCCATTAATCACAGCACCTTGAGTGAAGAATGCAGCCAGGTTATGCAATGCAATGGAATGGCAGTGCAAGGGCCATGAATAGGAAATCATAGATGTAAATGTCACTATCCGGCTGGTGCTGAAGGAATCAGAGGTCAGGACGTGAGTCTTCAGGAATCAGAGGATTGACATATTCAAAGAGTTGCATCCTGCCCTTGCAGCACACACAGCATTCATCAGTGTCCTTGTGGCAGGAAACAAAATGGATAACCAACGTGTTCAGAAAGGATCGACCAAAGTCTCGCTCACGGCTATCAGATATGTATGAATGTCGTCAGCACACGCCACCTTGGACAGAGCCACATACACTTCCACATCAGGATAGCTAAGATAGCTGGCTTTGATCAGAGGAAAATGTCTCTTCAATCGTCAGATATATGCTTCTCAATGTGAACATCACGACACTGCTATCAGCAGTCAGCATCAATCACACAGTGTTGAACCGACCATCATGGCATTTGTTGAACAACAGCATGGGACAAACTGCTGAGACACTGCACATGCAGCATCCCACCAACCTCATCAATCAAGTCTGTTGGGTGTCACAACCTGTATCATTATGGTGTGGAGTTGCACTTCCAACTGTACCTGCCGCTGGTGCCTGTTACCCTTCCCACTCAACATCGCATGCTGCCCTGCCTAGCATCTTCTGCTTCACAAATCTAAACGCCATTAATCACAGCACCTTGAGTGAAGAATGCAGCCAGGTTATGCAATGCAATGGAATGGCAGTGCAAGGGCCATGAATACACAATCATAGATGTAAATGTCACTATCCGGCTGGTGCTGAAGGAATCAGAGGTCAGGACGTGAGTCTTCAGGAATCAGAGGATTGACAGATTCAAAGAGTTGCATCCTGCCCTTGCAGCACACACAGCATTCATCAGTGTCCTTGTGGCAGGAAACAAAATGGATAACCAACGTGTTCAGAAAGGATCGACCAAACTCTCGCTCACGGCTATCGGATATGTATGAATGTCGTCAGCACACGCCTCCTTGAACAGAGCCACATACACTTCCACATCAGGATAGCTAAGATAGCTGGCTTTGATCAGAGGAAAATGTCTCTTCAATCGTCAGATATATGCTTCTCAATGTGAACATCACGACACTGCTATCAGCAGTCAGCATCAATCACACAGTGTTGAACCGACCATCATGGCATTTGTTGAACAACAGCATGGGACAAACTGCTGAGACACTGCACATGCAGCATCCCACCAACCTCATCAATCAAAACTGTTGGGTGTCACAACCTGTATCATTATGGTGTGGAGTTGCACTTCCAACGGTACCTGCCGCTGGTGCCTGTTACCCTTCCCACTCAACATCGCATGCTGCCCTGCCTAGCATCTTCTGCTTCACAAATCTAAACGCCATTAATCACAGCACCTTGAGTGAAGAATGCAGCCAGGTTATGCAATGCAATGGAATGGCAGTGCAAGGGCCATGAATAGGAAATCATAGATGTAAATGTCACTATCCGGCTGGTGCTGAAGGAATCAGAGGTCAGGACGTGAGTCTTCAGGAATCAGAGGATTGACAGATTCAAAGAGTTGCATCCTGCCCTTGCAGCACACACAGCATTCATCAGTGTCCTTGTGGCAGGAAACAAAATGGATAACCAACGTGTTCAGAAAGGATCGACCAAAGTCTCGCTCACGGCTATCAGATATGTATGAATGTCGTCAGCACACTCCTCCTTGAACAGAGCCACATACACTTCCACATCAGGATAGCTAAGATAGCTGGCTTTGATCAGAGGAAAATGTCTCTTCAATCGTCAGATATATGCTTCTCAATGTGAACATCACCACACTGCTATCAGCAGTCAGCATCAATCACACAGTGTTGAACCGACCATCATGGCATTTGTTGAACAACAGCATGGGACAAACTGCTGAGACACTGCACATGCAGCATCCCACCAACCTCATCAATCAAAACTGTTGGGTGTCACAACCTGTATCATTATGGTGTGGAGTTGCACTTCCAACTGTACCTGCCACTGGTGCCTGTTACCCTTCCCACTCAACATCGCATGCTGCCCTGCCAAGCATCTTCTGCTTCACAAATCTAAACGCCATTAATCACAGCACCTTGAGTGAAGAATGCAGCCAGGTTATGCAATGCAATGGAATGGCAGTGCAAGGGCCATGAATAGGAAATCATAGATGTAAATGTCACTATCCGGCTGGTGCTGAAGGAATCAGAGGTCAGGACGTGAGTCTTCAGGAATCAGAGGATTGACAGATTCAAAGAGTTGCATCCTGCCCTTGCAGCACACACAGCATTCATCAGTGTCCTTGTGGCAGGAAACAAAATGGATAACCAAACGTGTTCAGAAAGGATCGACCAAAGTCTCGCTCACGGCTATCAGATATGTATGAATGTCGTCAGCACACGCCACCTTGAACAGAGCCACATACACTTCCACATCAGGATAGCTAAGATAGCTGGCTTTGATCAGAGGAAAATGTCTCTTCAATCGTCAGATATATGCTTCTCAATGTGAACATCACCACACTGCTATCAGCAGTCAGCATCAATCACACAGTGTTGAACCGACCATCATGGCATTTGTTGAACAACAGCATGGGACAAACTGCTGAGACACTGCACATGCAGCATCCCACCAACCTCATCAATCAAAACTGTTGGGTGTCACAACCTGTATCATTATGGTGTGGAGTTGCACTTCCAACTGTACCTGCCACTGGTGCCTGTTACCCTTCCCACTCAACATCGCATGCTGCCCTGCCTAGCATCTTCTGCTTCACAAATCCAAACGCCATTAATCACAGCACCTTGAGTGAAGAATGCAGCCAGGTTATGCAATGCAATGGAATGGCAGTGCAAGGGCCATGAATAGGAAATCATAGATGTAAATGTCACTATCCGGCTGGTGCTGAAGGAATCAGAGGTCAGGACGTGAGTCTTCAGGAATCAGAGGATTGACAGATTCAAAGAGTTGCATCCTACCCTTGCAGCACACACAGCATTCATCAGTGTCCTTGTGGCAGGAAACAAAATGGATAACCAAACGTGTTCAGAAAGGATCGACCAAAGTCTCGCTCACGGCTATCAGATATGTATGAATGTCGTCAGCACACTCCTCCTTGAACAGAGCCACATACACTTCCACATCAGGATAGCTAAGATAGCTGGCTTTGATCAGAGGAAAATGTCTCTTCAATCGTCAGATATATGCTTCTCAATGTGAACATCACGACACTGCTACCAGCAGTCAGCATCAATCACACAGTGTTGAACCGACCATCATGGCATTTGTTGAACATCGAATGTGTCTCGGGTTTCATGCTATCCGGAGTTTCTCCAGTGACTCAGCGAACATCCAGTCCGCTGGTACCACGATTGTCGGTATAATGGCCATTTTCTCCGCCAGCCGTAGCCGTGACAGCAAGGCCTTGATCGGTGATTCATACTGGCCGTCCCTGGCCACCTGTAACATGCGTACCTTGAGCGCTTCACGTGGCGCCATGAACCCATTGATCCTGCTGTACCGCAGGTACTTGTACAGTGCCCCCGCATACGCCTTTCGGGTGCCATCCTCCAGTTTACGCCATACTGTAGCTTCGTATGAGCTGCCAATCGCGCGCTCTGCTTCCTCCACAAAGGCCCCTAGTGTGTTTCTAACCTGTACTGCTTGCTTGTCGCGCAATCTTGTCCCACTGTCAGCCAGCGACCCCCCCCTTGGGACCTAGGGGTTCTCACTCCCTGATACCGTGAGCAGACTATCCTGCGATGCCTGAGGCTGAATGCAATCCTCTGTGGAGGCGAAAGACATTGTGGTCTCCGAAAAGGAGCCACTCTGACGACTTACGGGTTCATCCATGAGGCATAAATCCAGTTCATTCAATAGCAGGCGGGCGGGTGTATCTCTGCACAGTGGAGAGGCACTGACCGGTACTCTGATAGGTGTCACGAGAGGTGTCACCATGTTGTGTGTATCTGACTGCGTGCCTGACATGGGAGTGGACGGTGTTGCACACGGCAGTGTCGGGGGCTCTTGCACCACTGGGGGTGGGGGTGCATCTGCATGTACTGCGGGCTCGGGAGGGGATGGGTGCTTGTGTGAAAAAATGATCACCTTGCTGTCATTCGCTTCCGTGTCTTCCCTGCCCTCCTCCCTGTCCCCGGGGGGTTCAGGATATAATGGGTTTTGCTGCCTTCCCCATTCCGCCAAATCATTGGCTCGTTCATTGCCCTCTAATCTGCACATAGGAGGGTACCTTGTACCAACTCAGTGTGCCTTGGTGGTCTGCGATGAGCTGTAGAAGCTCTTCCCAAAGTTCGGGGTGTGGTATGGGGCCGTGTGATCCGTGCCACCCACGGATTTACCGGTAACCCCCAGGTAGACCAGGGCAGAGTCTGTCATCAGGGCCAGGTTTGCTTGTGGAAAAATTTTCAGTCCCTGAGTCACTGCGTACACCTCTGTAGCATTATTTGTTTGTGGTAGGTGTACTGGCATAGGTGCCCCCAGGTCCAGTGTGTTCGGCACATGGACTCCGTATCCACCGATATACTCGATGGGCAGGACCCTTTCTGATGAGCCGTCCGTATATATCTGTGTCAGCCCTTGTGCCACGATTCACTCCAATTGGGAGGCAAACTCTTGCTTTGCAGCCAGTTTCCTGGCCATCTTGGCGTTATTGCCTGAGCGTCGTGGCCTCGGCAGATTGGCAGAGCAGGAGAGATTGGGGTGAACCAGCTTACCATCTTCTAAAAGCTACCTTTATTGGTGCGAAAGTGCTTGCGTCCATTGATCCACCGGAACTCGAAATCCTCCGGGCGTCCTCTCCTGGGCTTCAGTGTCCCATCTCGGCCTCCACCATCCCGTGATTTACTCTTTCGGTTCTTGTCGGATGAGCTGTCTGAGTCGGAAGAGGATTCACTCGATGAGTCCGAGCTGGTGGTGTCTGAGGAGTCGCTGAACGAGCTGGAGTCATCTGACGAATCCGTGTCGGCCCGCTTTGCCTTCTTTCGACTCTCCCGTTTTCGGCGTTTTCGCTCCTTTTTCGCCCGCTTTTTTGCCTTGGCTCTTTTTTGCCTTGGCTTTTGCTTTTTTCTTCTTCTCCCTCTCTCGTTGCTTCCTGTTCTTGGCCTTGTCCTTCAGCAGGCGTCTGCCGTCCTTGTCCAGTTCCATGATCACACCCCAGATCTCCTGTGCAATCACACCCATTGGCACCTCTTCCGCACTGTTCTTCGCCATGGTCTCAACCATTTTGGACAGTTTACGTACCCACTTCGGGGCTCCTTTTCGTTTCCGGACCCGGCGCAGGCTATCCCTATTCAGCCCTAGAGGCTCCTCCT
Source organism: Eutreptiella sp. 'Long Island Sound 2002' (assembly GCA_964036045.1). Classification (NCBI taxonomy): domain Eukaryota; phylum Euglenozoa; class Euglenophyceae; order Eutreptiales; family Eutreptiaceae; genus Eutreptiella; species Eutreptiella sp. 'Long Island Sound 2002'. The sequence continues at coordinate 25,287,268 of OZ038398.1, read as the reverse complement.
GCAGGGAAATCGGCTCCATACCGGTTGTCGTTCCATCCTCCTCCATCGGTACGTCCGTCCCGCCCGGCAGGTTCTGGGGCGGGGTCGCCCCGGCTCCTTCATTTCCGCCTGCTCCGATGATTTGCTTCTCCGGCGTCGTGCTACTGGAGTCCACGATCTCAGCGGTCCCTGCCTGTGTCGCTCCCTGGGCTCCTGGGCTGCCTCCTCCGGCGTCTGGGTTCTCCACCTTCTGGCGTTTGCCTGATAGTAGCTTCATGTAGGCCACCCTGTACTGGTCCAGTCGCTTGACCTACCCCCCGCCCCCCTTGCAAACTCCCGGGTTAGCGCGCGACGGTCTCCCGGGTGGGGGGGGGAGGCGGTCGCCAAGTGACGGTCTCCCGGGGGGGGGGGGGATTGCAAGGGTATTTCAAGGCAAACTATGGTACCCTCCACTGATGCAAGCAAAGAGAACACGTGTGAAGCGACTTTCGCGTTGATGCCAATGTGCTTCATCCAACACAAATTTTATTGGGGATCCAAAGGAACAGTAAAGAACTTCTGGGTACGTGTGTGGGCTGTGCCGGTGTTTGGGGTTGCGGAGCCATGGGGGTGACATCCGGTGACTCTGGAGACTTGGGTGATTCAACCGCCACAGCCTCTAGCCTTGAGAGTTGGGCACTCTCATGATCCACCGGAGTGAACATCTTGGGTCTGAAGTAGCAACACAACACACCCATACAACGCCTTTGGAGAGAGAATATCACAGAACACACACAGGTGCTTGATTTGAAGTAATGGGAAAAGCAATGCAAGGCCATGCGTAAAGCAGATGGGCAACACAAACCAGCACAATACATGTTAACTAGAAAAAAAAAAGTGACGGTCTCCCGGTGGGGGGGGGGGGGATTGCAAGGGGAGGGAGTTTGCAAGGGGGGGGGGTAGATCTCAAGCTTGTCCCTCTCCAGCTCACCAGGCATGAACACCAGGTCTGACACCTTCAACGGCGTCCCTGTGTACAGTTCCTACGCCGTCAGCAAATTCCACTGCTCCCTGACGTCATGCACCGGAGGCACCAGCTGTTGAACCGCATGCTGGATCCGAGTCACCCATCCATGACTCTCATTGATCCTGTTCCACTCCAAATTGGCCAGGTCCAGCACATGCTTCTTGCCGACATGTTCTGACCATTTCTCCCAGTATTCCGTTAAGAATTTGATCACTGCGTCCAATCCATGCGTCGCAACCTCCATTTCGATGATGAAAATTGATTAAGTGTGAACAAGGGAACAAATACATGCTGTATAAACACGCTATCAACAGTAGCTTCAGGGAACGAATTAAACTTCACCTTGCATCTTGCAGCACACACAGCATTCATCAGTGTCCTTGTGGCAGGAAACAAAATGGATAACCAACGTGTTCAGAAAGGATCGACCAAAGTCTCGCTCACGGCTATCAGATATGTATGAATGTCGTCAGCACACGCCTCCTTAAACAGAGCCACATACACTTCCACATCAGGATAGCTAAGGTAGCTGGCTTTGATCAGAAGAAAATGTCTCTTCAATCGTCAGATATATGCTTCTCAATGTGAACATCACGACACAGCTATCAGCAGTCAGCATCAATCACACAGTGTTGAACCGACCATCAGGGCATCCTCTGATTCCTGAAGACTCACGTCCTGACCTCTGATTCCTTCAGCACCGCCGGATAGTGACATTTACATCTATGATTGTGTATTCATGGCCCTTGCACTGCCATTCCATTGCATTGCATAACCTGGCTGCATTCTTCACTCAAGGTGCTGTGATTAATGGCGTTTGGATTTGTGAAGCAGAAGATGCTTGGCAGGGCAGCATGCGATGTTGAGTGGGAAGGGTAACAGGCACCAGGGGCAGGTACAGTTGGAAGTGCAACTCCACACCATAATGATACAGGTTGTGACACCCAACAGTTTTGATTGATGAGGTTGGTCAGATGCTGCATGTGCAGTGTCTCAGCAGTTTGTACCTTGCTGGTGTCATTCATCAGTGTCCTTGTGGCAGGAAACAAAATGGATAACCAACGTGTTCAGAAAGGATCGACCAAAGTCTCGCTCACGGCTATCAGATATGTATGAATGTCGTCAGCACACGCCTCCTTGAACAGAGCCACATACACTTTCACATCAGGATAGCTAAGATAGCTGGCTTTGATCAGAGGAAAATGTCTCTTCAATCGTCAGATATATGCTTCTCGATGTGAACATCACCACACTGCTACCAGCAGTCAGCATCAATCACACAGTGTTGAACCGACCATCATGGCATTTGTTGAACAACAGCATGGGACAAACTGCTGAGACACTGCACATGCAGCATCCCACCAACCTCATCAATGAACAACTGTTGGGTGTCACAACCTGTATCATTATGGTGTGGAGTTGCACTTCCGACTGTACCTGCCGCTGGTGCCTGTTACCCTTCCCACTCAACATCGCATGCTGCCCTGCCAAGCATCTTCTGCTTCACAAATCTAAACGCCATTAATCACAGCACCTTGAGTGAAGAATGCAGCCAGGTTATGCAATGCAATGGAATGGCAGTGCAAGGGCCATGAATAGACAATCATAGATGTAAATGTCACTATCCGGCTGGTGCTGAAGGAATCAGAGGTCAGGACGTGAGTCTTCAGGAATCAGAGGATTGACAGATTCAAAGAGTTGCATCCTGCCCTTGCAGCACACACAGCATTCATCAGTGTCCTTGTGGCAGGAAACAAAATGGATAACCAACGTGTTCAGAAAGGATCGACCAAAGTCTCGCTCACGGCTATCAGATATGTATGAATGTCGTCAGCACACGCCACCTTGAACAGAGCCACATACACTTTCACATCAGGATAGCTAAGATAGCTGGCTTTGATCAGAGGAAAATGTCTCTTCAATCGTCAGATATATGCTTCTCGATGTGAACATCACCACACTGCTACCAGCAGTCAGCATCAATCACACAGTGTTGAACCGACCATCATGGTATTTGTTGAACAACAGCATGGGACAAACTGCTGAGACACTGCACATGCAGCATCCCACCAACCTCATCAATGAACAACTGTTGGGTGTCACAACCTGTATCATTATGGTGTGGAGTTGCACTTCCAACTGTACCTGCCGCTGGTGCCTGTTACCCTTCCCACTCAACATCGCATGCTGCCCTGCCTAGCATCTTCTGCTTCACAAATCCAAACGCCATTAATCACAGCACCTTGAGTGAAGAATGCAGCCAGGTTATGCAATGCAATGGAATGGCAGTGCAAGGGCCATGAATAGGAAATCATAGATGTAAATGTCACTATCCGGCTGGTGCTGAAGGAATCAGAGGTCAGGACGTGAGTCTTCAGGAATCAGAGGATTGACAGATTCAAAGAGTTGCATCCTGCCCTTGCACCACACACAGCATTCATCAGTGTCCTTGTGGCAGGAAACAAAATGGATAACCAACGTGTTCAGAAAGGATCGACCAAAGTCTCGCTCACGGCTATCAGATATGTATGAATGTCGTCAGCACACGCCTCCTTAAACAGAGCCACATACACTTCCACATCAGGATAGCTAAGATAGCTGGCTTTGATCAGAGGAAAATGTCTCTTCAATCGTCAGATATATGCTTCTCAATGTGAACATCACCCCACTGCTATCAGCAGTCAGCATCAATCACACAGTGTTGAACCGACCATCATGGCATTTGTTGAACAGCATGGGACAAACTGCTGAGACACTGCACATGCAGCATCCCACCAACCTCATCAATGAACAACTGTTGGGTGTCACAACGTGTATCATTATGGTGTGGAGTTGCACTTCCAACGGTACCTGCCGCTGGTGCCTGTTACCCTTCCCACTCAACATCGCATGCTGCCCTGCCAAGCATCTTCTGCTTCACAAATCTAAACGCCATTAATCACAGCACCTTGAGTGAAGAATGCAGCCAGGTTATGCAATGCAATGGAATGGCAGTGCAAGGGCCATGAATACACAATCATAGATGTAAATGTCACTATCCGGCTGGTGCTGAAGGAATCAGAGGTCAGGACGTGAGTCTTCAGGAATCAGAGGATTGACAGATTCAAAGAGTTGCATCCTGCCCTTGCAGCACACACAGCATTCAGCAGTGTCCTTGTGGCAGGAAACAAAATGGATAACCAACGTGTTCAGAAAGGATCGACCAAAGTCTCGCTCACGGCTATCAGATATGTATGAATGTCGTCAGCACACTCCTCCTTAAACAGAGCCACATACACTTCCACATCAGGATAGCTAAGATAGCTGGCTTTGATCAGAGGAAAATGTCTCTTCAATCGTCAGATATATGCTTCTCAATGTGAACATCACGACACAGCTATCAGCAGTCAGCATCAATCACACAGTGTTGAACCGACCATCAGGGCATCCTCTGATTCCTGAAGACTCACGTCCTGACCTCTGATTCCTTCAGCACCGCCGGATAGTGACATTTACATCTATGATTGTGTATTCATGGCCCTTGCACTGCCATTCCATTGCATTGCATAACCTGGCTGCATTCTTCACTCAAGGTGCTGTGATTAATGGCGTTTAGATTTGTGAAGCAGAAGAAGCTAGGCAGGGCAGCATGCGATGTTGAGTGGGAAGGGTAACAGGCACCAGGGGCAGGTACAGTTGGAAGTGCAACTCCACACCATAATGATACAGGTTGTGACACCCAACAGTTTTGATTGATGAGGTTGGTGGGATGCTGCATGTGCAGTGTCTCAGCAGTTTGTACCTTGCTGGTGTCATTCATCAGTGTCCTTGTGGCAGGAAACAAAATGGATAACCAACGTGTTCAGAAAGGATCGACCAAAGTCTCGCTCACGGCTATCAGATATGTATGAATGTCGTCAGCACACGCCACCTTGAACAGAGCCACATACACTTTCACATCAGGATAGCTAAGATAGCTGGCTTTGATCAGAGGAAAATGTCTCTTCAATCGTCAGATATATGCTTCTCGATGTGAACATCACCACACTGCTACCAGCAGTCAGCATCAATCACACAGTGTTGAACCGACCATCATGGCATTTGTTGAACAACAGCATGGGACAAACTGCTGAGACACTGCACATGCAGCATCCCACCAACCTCATCAATGAACAACTGTTGGGTGTCACAACCTGTATCATTACGGTGTGGAGTTGCACTTCCGACTGTACCTGCCGCTGGTGCCTGTTACCCTTCCCACTCAACATCGCATGCTGCCCTGCCTAGCATCTTCTGCTTCACAAATCCAAACGCCATTAATCACAGCACCTTGAGTGAAGAATGCAGCCAGGTTATGCAATGCAATGGAATGGCAGTGCAAGGGCCATGAATACACAATCATAGATGTAAATGTCACTATCCGGCTGGTGCTGAAGGAATCAGAGGTCAGGACGTGAGTCTTCAGGAATCAGAGGATTGACAGATTCAAAGAGTTGCATCCTGCTCTTGCAGCACACACAGCATTCAGCAGTGTCCTTGTGGCAGGAAACAAAATGGATAACCAACGTGTTCAGAAAGGATCGACCAAAGTCTCGCTCACGGCTATCAGATATGTATGAATGTCGTCAGCACACTCCTCCTTAAACAGAGCCACATACACTTCCACATCAGGATAGCTAAGATAGCTGGCTTTGATCAGAGGAAAATGTCTCTTCAATCGTCAGATATATGCTTCTCAATGTGAACATCACGACACTGCTATCAGCAGTCAGCATCAATCACACAGTGTTGAACCGACCATCATGGCATTTGTTGAACAACAGCATGGGACAAACTGCTGAGACACTGCACATGCAGCATCCCACCAACCTCATCAATCAAAACTGTTGGGTGTCACAACCTGTATCATTATCGTGTGGAGTTGCACTTCCAACTGTACCTGCCGCTGGTGCCTGTTACCCTTCCCACTCAACATCGCATGCTGCCCTGCCTAGCATCTTCTGCTTCACAAATCCAAACGCCATTAATCACAGCACCTTGAGTGAAGAATGCATCCAGGTTATGCAATGCAATGGAACGCCAGTGCAAGGGCCATGAATAGGAAATCATAGATGTGAATGTCACTATCCGGCGGTGCTGAAGGAATCAGAGGTCAGGACGTGAGTCTTCAGGAATCAGAGGATTGACAGATTCAAAGAGTTGCATCCTGCCCTTGCAGCACACACAGCATTCATCAGTGTCCTTGTGGCAGGAAACAAAATGGATAACCAAACGTGTTCAGAAAGGATCGACCAAAGTCTCGCTCACGGCTATCAGATATGTATGTCGTCAGCACAGTCCTCCTTGAACAGAACCACATACACTTCCACATCAGGATAGCTAAGATAGCTGGCTTTGATCAGAGGAAAATGTCTCTTCAATCGTCAGATATATGCTTCTCAATGTGAACATCACGACACTGCTACCAGCAGTCAGCATCAATCACACAGTGTTGAACCGACCATCATGGCATTTGTTGAACAACAGCATGGGACAAACTGCTGAGACACTGCACATGCAGCATCCCACCAACCTCATCAATCAAAACTGTTGGGTGTCACAACCTGTATCATTATGGTGTGGAGTTGCACTTCCAACTGTACCTGCCGCTGGTGCCTGTTACCCTTCCCACTCAACATCGCATGCTGCCCTGCCTAGCATCTTCTGCTTCACAAATCTAAACGCCATTAATCACAGCACCTTGAGTGAAGAATGCAGCCAGGTTATGCAATGCAATGGAATGGCAGTGCAAGGGCCATGAATAGGAAATCATAGATGTAAATGTCACTATCCAGCTGGTGCTGAAGGAATCAGAAGTCAGGACGTGAGTCTTCAGGAATCAGAGGATTGACAGATTCAAAGAGTTGCATCCTGCCCTTGCAGCACACACAGCATTCATCAGTGTCCTTGTGGCAGGAAACAAAATGGATAACCAACGTGTTCAGAAAGGATCGACCAAAGTCTCGCTCACGGCTATCAGATATGTATGAATGTCGTCAGCACACTCCTCCTTGAACAGAGCCACATACACTTCCACATCAGGATAGCTAAGATAGCTGGCTTTGATCAGAGGAAAATGTCTCTTCAATCGTCAGATATATGCTTCTCAATGTGAACATCACCACACTGCTATCAGCAGTCAGCATCAATCACACAGTGTTGAACCGACCATCATGGCATTTGTTGAACAACAGCATGGGACAAACTGCTGAGACACTGCACATGCAGCATCCCACCAACCTCATCAATGAACAACTGTTGGATGTCACAACCTGTATCATTATGGTGTGGAGTTGCACTTCCAACTGTACCTGCCCCTGGTGCCTGTTACCCTTCCCACTCAACATCGCATGCTGCCCTGCCTAGCATCTTCTGCTTCACAAATCTAAACGCCATTAATCACAGCACCTTGAGTGAAGAATGCAGCCAGGTTATGCAATGCAATGGAATGGCAGTGCAAGGGCCATGAATAGGAAATCATAGATGTAAATGTCACTATCCGGCTGGTGCTGAAGGAATCAGAGGTCAGGACGTGAGTCTTCAGGAATCAGAGGATTGACAGATTCAAAGAGTTGCATCCTGCCCTTGCAGCACACACAGCATTCATCAGTGTCCTTGTGGCAGGAAACAAAATGGATAACCAACGTGTTCAGAAAGGATCGACCAAAGTCTCGCTCACGGCTATCAGATATGTATGAATGTCGTCAGCACACTCCTCCTTGAACAGAGCCACATACACTTCCACATCAGGATAGCTAAGATAGCTGGCTTTGATCAGAGGAAAATGTCTCTTCAATCGTCAGATATATGCTTCTCAATGTGAACATCACCACACTGCTATCAGCAGTCAGCATCAATCACACAGTGTTGAACCGACCATCATGGCATTTGTTGAACAACAGCATGGGACAAACTGCTGAGACACTGCACATGCAGCATCCCACCAACCTCATCAATGAACAACTGTTGGGTGTCACAACCTGTATCATTATCGTGTGGAGTTGCACTTCCAACGGTACCTGCCGCTGGTGCCTGTTACCCTTCCCACTCAACATCGCATGCTGCCCTGCCTAGCATCTTCTGCTTCACAAATCTAAACGCCATTAATCACAGCACCTTGAGTGAAGAATGCAGCCAGGTTATGCAATGCAATGGAATGGCAGTGCAAGGGCCATGAATACACAATCATAGATGTAAATGTCACTATCCGGCTGGTGCTGAAGGAATCAGAGGTCAGGACGTGAGTCTTCAGGAATCAGAGGATTGACAGATTCAAAGAGTTGCATCCTGCCCTTGCAGCACACACAGCATTCATCAGTGTCCTTGTGGCAGGAAACAAAATGGATAACCAACGTGTTCAGAAAGGATCGACCAAAGTCTCGCTCACGGCTATCAGATATGTATGAATGTCGTCAGCACACTCCTCCTTGAACAGAACCACATACACTTCCACATCAGGATAGCTAAGATAGCTGGCTTTGATCAGAGGAAAATGTCTCTTCAATCGTCAGATATATGCTTCTCAATGTGAACATCACGACACTGCTATCAGCAGTCAGCATCAATCACACAGTGTTGAACCGACCATCATGGCATTTGTTGAACAACAGCATGGGACAAACTGCTGAGACACTGCACATGCAGCATCCCACCAACCTCATCAATCAAAACTGTTGGGTGTCACAACCTGTATCATTATCGTGTGGAGTTGCACTTCCATTTGTACCTGCCACTGGTGCCTGTTACCCTTCCCACTCAATATCGCATGCTGCCCTGCCAAGCATCTTCTGCTTCACAAATCCAAATCCATTCATCACAGCACCTTGAGTGAAGAATGCAGCCAGGTTATGCAATGCAATGGAACGCCAGTGCAAGGGCCATGAATACACAATCATAGATGTAAATGTCACTATCCAGCTGGTGCTGAAGGAATCAGAGGTCAGGACGTGAGTCTTCAGGAATCAGAGGATTGACAGATTCAAAGAGTCGCATCCTGCCCTTGCAGCACACACAGCATTCATCAGTGTCCTTGTGGCAGGAAACAAAATGGATAACCAACGTGTTCAGAAAGGATCGACCAAAGTCTCGCTCACGGCTATCAGATATGTATGAATGTCGTCAGCACACTCCTCCTTAAACAGAGCCACATACACTTCCACATCAGGATAGCTAAGATAGCTGGCTTTGATCAGAGGAAAATGTCTCTTCAATCGTCAGATATATGCTTCTCAATGTGAACATCACGACACTGCTATCAGCAGTCAGCATCAATCACACAGTGTTGAACCGACCATCATGGCATTTGTTGAACAACAGCATGGGACAAACTGCTGAGACACTGCACATGCAGCATCCCACCAACCTCATCAATGAACAACTGTTGGGTGTCACAACCTGTATCATTATGGTGTGGAGTTGCACTTCCAACTGTACCTGCCGCTGGTGCCTGTTACCCTTCCCACTCAACATCGCATGCTGCCCTGCCTAGCATCTTCTGCTTCACAAATCCAAATCCATTCATCACAGCACCTTGAGTGAAGAATGCAGCCAGGTTATGCAATGCAATGGAATGGCAGTGCAAGGGCCATGAATAGGAAATCATAGATGTGAATGTCACTATCCGGCTGGTGCTGAAGGAATCAGAGGTCAGGACGTGAGTCTTCAGGAATCAGAGGATTGACAGATTCAAAGAGTTGCATCCTGCCCTTGCAGCACACACAGCATTCATCAGTGTCCTTGTGGCAGGAAACAAAATGGATAACCAACGTGTTCAGAAAGGATCGACCAAAGTCTCGCTCACGGCTATCAGATATGTATGAATGTCGTCAGCACACTCCTCCTTGAACAGAGCCACATACACTTCCACATCAGGATAGCTAAGATAGCTGGCTTTGATCAGAGGAAAATGTCTCTTCAATCGTCAGAAAAATGCATTTCAATGTGAACATCACCACACTGCTATCAGCAGTCAGCATCAATCACACAGTGTTGAACCGACCATCATGGCATTTGTTGAACAACAGCATGGGACAAACTGCTGAGACACTGCACATGCAGCATCCCACCAACCTCATCAATGAACAACTGTTGGGTGTCACAACCTGTATCATTATGGTGTGGAGTTGCACTTCCAACTGTACCTGCCGCTGGTGCCTGTTACCCTTCCCACTCAACATCGCATGCTGCCCTGCCTAGCATCTTCTGCTTCACAAATCTAAACGCCATTAATCACAGCACCTTGAGTGAAGAATGCAGCCAGGTTATGCAATGCAATGGAATGGCAGTGCAAGGGCCATGAATAGGAAATCATAGATGTGAATGTCACTATCCGGCTGGTGCTGAAGGAATCAGAGGTCAGGACGTGAGTCTTCAGGAATCAGAGGATTGACAGATTCAAAGAGTTGCATCCTGCCCTTGCAGCACACACAGCATTCATCAGTGTCCTTGTGGCAGGAAACAAAATGGATAACCAACGTGTTCAGAAAGGATCGACCAAAGTCTCGCTCACGGCTATCAGATATGTATGAATGTCGTCAGCACACTCCTCCTTAAACAGAGCCACATACACTTCCACATCAGGATAGCTAAGATAGCTGGCTTTGATCAGAGGAAAATGTCTCTTCAATCGTCAGATATATGCTTCTCAATGTGAACATCACGACACTGCTATCAGCAGTCAGCATCAATCACACAGTGTTGAACCGACCATCATGGCATTTGTTGAACAACAGCATGGGACAAACTGCTGAGACACTGCACATGCAGCATCCCACCAACCTCATCAATCAAAACTGTTGGGTGTCACAACCTGTATCATTATCGTGTGGAGTTGCACTTCCAACTGTACCTGCCGCTGGTGCCTGTTACCCTTCCCACTCAACATCGCATGCTGCCCTGCCTAGCATCTTCTGCTTCACAAATCTAAACGCCATTAATCACAGCACCTTGAGTGAAGAATGCAGCCAGGTTATGCAATGCAATGGAATGGCAGTGCAAGGGCCATGAATAGGAAATCATAGATGTGAATGTCACTATCCGGCTGGTGCTGAAGGAATCAGAGGTCAGGACGTGAGTCTTCAGGAATCAGAGGATTGACAGATTCAAAGAGTCGCATCCTGCCCTTGCACCACACACAGCATTCATCAGTGTCCTTGTGGCAGGAAACAAAATGGATAACCAACGTGTTCAGAAAGGATCGACCAAAGTCTCGCTCACGGCTATCGGATATGTATGAATGTCGTCAGCACACTCCTCCTTAAACAGAGCCACATACACTTCCACATCAGGATAGCTAAGATAGCTGGCTTTGATCAGAGGAAAATGTCTCTTCAATCGTCAGATATATGCTTCTCAATGTGAACATCACGACACTGCTATCAGCAGTCAGCATCAATCACACAGTGTTGAACCGACCATCATGGCATTTGTTGAACAACAGCATGGGACAAACTGCTGAGACACTGCACATGCAGCATCCCACCAACCTCATCAATCAAAACTGTTGGGTGTCACAACCTGTATCATTATCGTGTGGAGTTGCACTTCCAACTGTACCTGCCGCTGGTGCCTGTTACCCTTCCCACTCAACATCGCATGCTGCCCTGCCTAGCATCTTCTGCTTCACAAATCTAAACGCCATTAATCACAGCACCTTGAGTGAAGAATGCAGCCAGGTTATGCAATGCAATGGAATGGCAGTGCAAGGGCCATGAATAGGAAATCATAGATGTAAATGTCACCATCCGGCTGGTGCTGAAGGAATCAGAGGTCAGGACGTGAGTCTTCAGGAATCAGAGGATTGACAGATTCAAAGAGTTGCATCCTGCCCTTGCAGCACACACAGCATTCATCAGTGTCCTTGTGGCAGGAAACAAAATGGATAACCAAACGTGTTCAGAAAGGATCGACCAAAGTCTCGCTCACGGCTATCAGATATGTATGTCGTCAGCACACTCCTCCTTGAACAGAACCACATACACTTCCACATCAGGATAGCTAAGATAGCTGGCTTTGATCAGAGGAAAATGTCTCTTCAATCGTCAGATATATGCTTCTCAATGTGAACATCACGACACTGCTACCAGCAGTCAGCATCAATCACACAGTGTTGAACCGACCATCATGGCATTTGTTGAACAACAGCATGGGACAAACTGCTGAGACACTGCACATGCAGCATCCCACCAACCTCATCAATCAAAACTGTTGGGTGTCACAACCTGTATCATTATGGTGTGGAGTTGCACTTCCAACTGTACCTGCCGCTGGTGCCTGTTACCCTTCCCACTCAACATCGCATGCTGCCCTGCCTAGCATCTTCTGCTTCACAAATCTAAACGCCATTAATCACAGCACCTTGAGTGAAGAATGCAGCCAGGTTATGCAATGCAATGGAATGGCAGTGCAAGGGCCATTAATAGGAAATCATAGATGGAAATGTCACTATCCGGCTGGTGCTGAAGGAATCAGAGGTCAGGACGTGAGTCTTCAGGAATCAGAGGATTGACAGATTCAAAGAGTTGCATCCTGCCCTTGCAGCACACACAGCATTCATCAGTGTCCTTGTGGCAGGAAACAAAATGGATAACCAACGTGTTCAGAAAGGATCGACCAAAGTCTCGCTCACGGCTATCAGATATGTATGAATGTCGTCAGCACACTCCTCCTTGAACAGAGCCACATACACTTCCACATCAGGATAGCTAAGATAGCTGGCTTTGATCAGAGGAAAATGTCTCTTCAATCGTCAGATATATGCTTCTCAATGTGAACATCACGACACTGCTACCAGCAGTCAGCATCAATCACACAGTGTTGAACCGACCATCATGGCATTTGTTGAACAACAGCATGGGACAAACTGCTGAGACACTGCACATGCAGCATCCCACCAACCTCATCAATGAACAACTGTTGGGTGTCACAACCTGTATCATTATCGTGTGGAGTTGCACTTCCAACTGTACCTGCCGCTGGTGCCTGTTACCCTTCCCACTCAACATCGCATGCTGCCCTGCCAAGCATCTTCTGCTTCACAAATCCAAATCCATTCATCACAGCACCTTGAGTGAAGAATGCAGCCAGGTTATGCAATGCAATGGAACGCCAGTGCAAGGGCCATGAATACACAATCATAGATGTAAATGTCACTATCCAGCTGGTGCTGAAGGAATCAGAGGTCAGGACGTGAGTCTTCAGGAATCAGAGGATTGACAGATTCAAAGAGTCGCATCCTGCCCTTGCAGCACACACAGCATTCATCAGTGTCCTTGTGGCAGGAAACAAAATGGATAACCAACGTGTTCAGAAAGGATCGACCAAAGTCTCGCTCACGGCTATCAGATATGTATGAATGTCGTCAGCACACTCCTCCTTAAACAGAGCCACATACACTTCCACATCAGGATAGCTAAGATAGCTGGCTTTGATCAGAGGAAAATGTCTCTTCAATCGTCAGATATATGCTTCTCAATGTGAACATCACCACACTGCTATCAGCAGTCAGCATCAATCACACAGTGTTGAACCGACCATCATGGCATTTGTTGAACAACAGCATGGGACAAACTGCTGAGACACTGCACATGCAGCATCCCACCAACCTCATCAATGAACAACTGTTGGGTGTCACAACCTGTATCATTATGGTGTGGAGTTGCACTTCCAACTGTACCTGCCGCTGGTGCCTGTTACCCTTCCCACTCAACATCGCATGCTGCCCTGCCTAGCATCTTCTGCTTCACAAATCTAAACGCCATTAATCACAGCACCTTGAGTGAAGAATGCAGCCAGGTTATGCAATGCAATGGAATGGCAGTGCAAGGGCCATGAATAGGAAATCATAGATGTGAATGTCACTATCCGGCTGGTGCTGAAGGAATCAGAGGTCAGGACGTGAGTCTTCAGGAATCAGAGGATTGACAGATTCAAAGAGTTGCATCCTGCCCTTGCAGCACACACAGCATTCATCAGTGTCCTTGTGGCAGGAAACAAAATGGATAACCAACGTGTTCAGAAAGGATCGACCAAAGTCTCGCTCACGGCTATCGGATATGTATGAATGTCGTCAGCACACGCCTCCTTGAACAGAGCCACATACACTTCCACATCAGGATAGCTAAGATAGCTGGCTTTGATCAGAGGAAAATGTCTCTTCAATCGTCAGATATATGCTTCTCAATGTGAACATCACGACACTGCTATCAGCAGTCAGCATCAATCACACAGTGTTGAACCGACCATCATGGCATTTGTTGAACAACAGCATGGGACAAACTGCTGAGACACTGCACATGCAGCATCCCACCAACCTCATCAATGAACAACTGTTGGGTGTCACAACCTGTATCATTATCGTGTGGAGTTGCACTTCCAACTGTACCTGCCGCTGGTGCCTGTTACCCTTCCCACTCAACATCGCATGCTGCCCTGCCTAGCATCTTCTGCTTCACAAATCCAAATCCATTAATCACAGCACCTTGAGTGAAGAATGCAGCCAGGTTATGCAATGCAATGGAATGGCAGTGCAAGGGCCATGAATACACAATCATAGATGTAAATGTCACTATCCGGCTGGTGCTGAAGGAATCAGAGGTCAGGACGTGAGTCTTCAGGAATCAGAGGATTGACAGATTCAAAGAGTCGCATCCTGCCCTTGCAGCACACACAGCATTCATCAGTGTCCTTGTGGCAGGAAACAAAATGGATAACCAACGTGTTCAGAAAGGATCGACCAAAGTCTCGCTCACGGCTATCAGATATGTATGAATGTCGTTAGCACACTCCTCCTTAAACAGAGCCACATACACTTCCACATCAGGATAGCTAAGATAGCTGGCTTTGATCAGAGGAAAATGTCTCTTCAATCGTCAGATATATGCTTCTCAATGTGAACATCACGACACTGCTATCAGCAGTCAGCATCAATCACACAGTGTTGAACCGACCATCATGGCATTTGTTGAACAACAGCATGGGACAAACTGCTGAGACACTGCACATGCAGCATCCCACCAACCTCATCAATGAACAACTGTTGGGTGTCACAACCTGTATCATTATGGTGTGGAGTTGCACTTCCAACTGTACCTGCCGCTGGTGCCTGTTACCCTTCCCACTCAACATCGCATGCTGCCCTGCCTAGCATCTTCTGCTTCACAAATCTAAACGCCATTAATCACAGCACCTTGAGTGAAGAATGCAGCCAGGTTATGCAATGCAATGGAATGGCAGTGCAAGGGCCATGAATACACAATCATAGATGTGAATGTCACTATCCGGCTGGTGCTGAAGGAATCAGAGGTCAGGACGTGAGTCTTCAGGAATCAGAGGATTGACAGATTCAAAGAGTTGCATCCTGCCCTTGCAGCACACACAGCATTCATCAGTGTCCTTGTGGCAGGAAACAAAATGGATAACCAACGTGTTCAGAAAGGATCGACCAAAGTCTCGCTCACGGCTATCAGATATGTATGAATGTCGTCAGCTCACTCCACCTTGAACAGAGCCACATACACTTCCACATCAGGATAGCTAAGATAGCCGGCTTTGATCAGAGGAAAATGTCTCTTCAATCGTCAGATATATGCTTCTCAATGTAAACATCACGACACTGCTATCAGCAGTCAGCATCAATCACACAGTGTTGAACCGACCATCATGGCATTTGTTGAACAACAGCATGGGACAAACTGCTGAGACACTGCACATGCAGCATCCCACCAACCTCATCAATGAACAACTGTTGGGTGTCACAACCTGTATCATTATGGTGTGGAGTTGCACTTCCAACTGTACCTGCCGCTGGTGCCTGTTACCCTTCCCACTCAACATCGCATGCTGCCCTGCCTAGCATCTTCTGCTTCACAAATCCAAACGCCATTAATCACAGCACCTTGAGTGAAGAATGCAGCCAGGTTATGCAATGCAATGGAACGGCAGTGCAAGGGCCATGAATACACAATCATAGATGTAAATGTCACTATCCGGCTGGTGCTGAAGGAATCAGAGGTCAGGACGTGAGTCTTCAGGAATCAGAGGATTGACAGATTCAAAGAGTTGCATCCTGCCCTTGCAGCACACACAGCATTCATCAGTGTCCTTGTGGCAGGAAACAAAATGGATAACCAACGTGTTCAGAAAGGATCGACCAAAGTCTCGCTCACGGCTATCAGATATGTATGAATGTCGTCAGCTCACTCCACCTTGAACAGAGCCACATACACTTCCACATCAGGATAGCTAAGATAGCTGGCTTTGATCAGAGGAAAATGTCTCTTCAATCGTCAGATATATGCTTCTCAATGTGAACATCACGACACTGCTATCAGCAGTCAGCATCAATCACACAGTGTTGAACCGACCATCATGGCATTTGTTGAACAACAGCATGGGACAAACTGCTGAGACACTGCACATGCAGCATCCCACCAACCTCATCAATCAAAACTGTTGGGTGTCACAACCTGTATCATTATGGTGTGGAGTTGCACTTCCAACTGTACCTGCCGCTGGTGCCTGTTACCCTTCCCACTCAACATCGCATGCTGCCCTGCCTAGCATCTTCTGCTTCACAAATCTAAACGCCATTAATCACAGCACCTTGAGTGAAGAATGCAGCCAGGTTATGCAATGCAATGGAACGGCAGTGCAAGGGCCATGAATACACAATCATAGATGTAAATGTCACTATCCGGCTGGTGCTGAAGGAATCAGAGGTCAGGACGTGAGTCTTCAGGAATCAGAGGATTGACAGATTCAAAGAGTTGCATCCTGCCCTTGCAGCACACACAGCATTCATCAGTGTCCTTGTGGCAGGAAACAAAATGGATAACCAAACGTGTTCAGAAAGGATCGACCAAAGTCTCGCTCACGGCTATCAGATATGTATGAATGTCGTCAGCACACTCCTCCTTGGACAGAGCCACATACACTTCCACATCAGGATAGCTAAGATAGCTGGCTTTGATCAGAGGAAAATGTCTCTTCAATCGTCAGATATATGCTTCTCAATGTGAACATCACCACACTGCTATCAGCAGTCAGCATCAATCACACAGTGTTGAACCGACCATCATGGCATTTGTTGAACAACAGCATGGGACAAACTGCTGAGACACTGCACATGCAGCATCCCACCAACCTCATCAATGAACAACTGTTGGGTGTCACAACCTGTATCATTATGGTGTGGAGTTGCACTTCCAACTGTACCTGCCGCTGGTGACTGTTACCCTTCCCACTCAACATCGCATGCTGCCCTGCCTAGCATCTTCTGCTTCACAAATCCAAACGCCATTAATCACAGCACCTTGAGTGAAGAATGCAGCCAGGTTATGCAATGCAATGGAATGGCAGTGCAAGGGCCATGAATAGGAAATCATAGATGTAAATGTCACTATCCGGCTGGTGCTGAAGGAATCAGAGGTCAGGACGTGAGTCTTCAGGAATCAGAGGATTGACAGATTCAAAGAGTTGCATCCTGCCCTTGCAGCACACACAGCATTCATCAGTGTCCTTGTGGCAGGAAACAAAATGGATAACCAAACGTGTTCAGAAAGGATCGACCAAAGTCTCGCTCACGGCTATCAGATATGTATGAATGTCGTCAGCACACTCCTCCTTGGACAGAGCCACATACACTTCCACATCAGGATAGCTAAGATAGCTGGCTTTGATCAGAGGAAAATGTCTCTTCAATCGTCAGATATATGCTTCTCAATGTGAACATCACGACACTGCTATCAGCAGTCAGCATCAATCACACAGTGTTGAACCGACCATCATGGCATTTGTTGAACAACAGCATGGGACAAACTGCTGAGACACTGCACATGCAGCATCCCACCAACCTCATCAATGAACAACTGTTGGGTGTCACAACCTGTATCATTATGGTGTGGAGTTGCACTTCCAACTGTACCTGCCGCTGGTGCCTGTTACCCTTCCCACTCAACATCGCATGCTGCCCTGCCTAGCATCTTCTGCTTCACAAATCTAAACGCCATTAATCACAGCACCTTGAGTGAAGAATGCAGCCAGGTTATGCAATGCAATGGAATGGCAGTGCAAGGGCCATGAATACACAATCATAGATGTAAATGTCACTATCCGGCTGGTGCTGAAGGAATCAGAGGTCAGGACGTGAGTCTTCAGGAATCAGAGGATTGACAGATTCAAAGAGTTGCATCCTGCCCTTGCAGCACACACAGCATTCAGCAGTGTCCTTGTGGCAGGAAACAAAATGGATAACCAACGTGTTCAGAAAGGATCGACCAAAGTCTCGCTCACGGCTATCAGATATGTATGAATGTCGTCAGCACACTCCTCCTTAAACAGAGCCACATACACTTCCACATCAGGATAGCTAAGATAGCTGGCTTTGATCAGAGGAAAATGTCTCTTCAATCGTCAGATATATGCTTCTCAATGTGAACATCACCACACTGCTATCAGCAGTCAGCATCAATCACACAGTGTTGAACCGACCATCATGGCATTTGTTGAACAACAGCATGGGACAACCTGCTGAGACACTGCACATGCAGCATCCCACCAACCTCATCAATCAAAACTGTTGGGTGTCACAACCTGTATCATTATGGTGTGGAGTTGCACTTGCTACTGTACCTGCCGCTGGTGCCTGTTACCCTTCCCACTCAACATCGCATGCTGCCCTGCCTAGCATCTTCTGCTTCACAAATCTAAACGCCATTAATCACAGCACCTTGAGTGAAGAATGCATCCAGGTTATGCAATGCAATGGAATGGCAGTGCAAGGGCCATGAATAGGAAATCATAGATGTAAATGTCACTATCCGGCTGGTGCTGAAGGAATCAGAGGTCAGGACGTGAGTCTTCAGGAATCAGAGGATTGACAGATTCAAAGAGTTGCATCCTGCCCTTGCAGCACACACAGCATTCATCAGTGTCCTTGTGGCAGGAAACAAAATGGATAACCAACGTGTTCAGAAAGGATCGACCAAAGTCTCGCTCACGGCTATCAGATATGTATGAATGTCGTCAGCACACTCCTCCTTGAACAGAGCCACATACACTTCCACATCAGGATAGCTAAGATAGCTGGCTTTGATCAGAGGAAAATGTCTCTTCAATCGTCAGATATATGCTTCTCAATGTGAACATCACGACACTGCTATCAGCAGTCAGCATCAATCACACAGTGTTGAACCGACCATCATGGCATTTGTTGAACAACAGCATGGGACAAACTGCTGAGACACTGCACATGCAGCATCCCACCAACCTCATCAATCAAAACTGTTGGGTGTCACAACCTGTATCATTATGGTGTGGAGTTGCACTTCCAACTGTACCTGCCGCTGGTGCCTGTTACCCTTCCCACTCAACATCGCATGCTGCCCTGCCTAGCATCTTCTGCTTCACAAATCTAAACGCCATTAATCACAGCACCTTGAGTGAAGAATGCAGCCAGGTTATGCAATGCAATGGAACGGCAGTGCAAGGGCCATGAATACACAATCATAGATGTAAATGTCACTATCCGGCTGGTGCTGAAGGAATCAGAGGTCAGGACGTGAGTCTTCAGGAATCAGAGGATTGACAGATTCAAAGAGTTGCATCCTGCCCTTGCAGCACACACAGCATTCATCAGTGTCCTTGTGGCAGGAAACAAAATGGATAACCAACGTGTTCAGAAAGGATCGACCAAAGTCTCGCTCACGGCTATCAGATATGTATGAATGTCGTCAGCACACTCCTCCTTGGACAGAGCCACATACACTTCCACATCAGGATAGCTAAGATAGCTGGCTTTGATCAGAGGAAAATGTCTCTTCAATCGTCAGATATATGCTTCTCAATGTGAACATCACCACACTGCTATCAGCAGTCAGCATCAATCACACAGTGTTGAACCGACCATCATGGCATTTGTTGAACAACAGCATGGGACAAACTGCTGAGACACTGCACATGCAGCATCCCACCAACCTCATCAATGAACAACTGTTGGGTGTCACAACCTGTATCATTATGGTGTGGAGTTGCACTTCCAACTGTACCTGCCGCTGGTGCCTGTTACCCTTCCCACTCAACATCGCATGCTGCCCTGCCTAGCATCTTCTGCTTCACAAATCCAAACGCCATTAATCACAGCACCTTGAGTGAAGAATGCAGCCAGGTTATGCAATGCAATGGAATGGCAGTGCAAGGGCCATGAATAGGAAATCATAGATGTAAATGTCACTATCCGGCTGGTGCTGAAGGAATCAGAGGTCAGGACGTGAGTCTTCAGGAATCAGAGGATTGACAGATTCAAAGAGTTGCATCCTGCCCTTGCAGCACACACAGCATTCATCAGTGTCTTTGTGGCAGGAAACAAAATGGATAACCAAACGTGTTCAGAAAGGATCGACCAAAGTCTCGCTCACGGCTATCAGATATGTATGAATGTCGTCAGCACACGCCACCTTGGACAGAGCCACATACACTTCCACATCAGGATAGCTAAGATAGCTGGCTTTGATCAGAGGAAAATGTCTCTTCAATCGTCAGATATATGCTTCTCAATGTGAACATCACGACACTGCTATCAGCAGTCAGCATCAATCACACAGTGTTGAACCGACCATCATGGCATTTGTTGAACAACAGCATGGGACAAACTGCTGAGACACTGCACATGCAGCATCCCACCAACCTCATCAATGAACAACTGTTGGGTGTCACAACCTGTATCATTATGGTGTGGAGTTGCACTTCCAACTGTACCTGCCGCTGGTGCCTGTTACCCTTCCCACTCAACATCGCATGCTGCCCTGCCTAGCATCTTCTGCTTCACAAATCCAAATCCATTAATCACAGCACCTTGAGTGAAGAATGCAGCCAGGTTATGCAATGCAATGGAATGGCAGTGCAAGGGCCATGAATAGGAAATCATAGATGTAAATGTCACTATCCGGCTGGTGCTGAAGGAATCAGAGGTCAGGACGTGAGTCTTCAGGAATCAGAGGATTGACAGATTCAAAGAGTTGCATCCTGCCCTTGCAGCACACACAGCATTCATCAGTGTCCTTGTGGCAGGAAACAAAATGGATAACCAAACGTGTTCAGAAAGGATCGACCAAAGTCTCGCTCACGGCTATCAGATATATATGAATGTCGTCAGCACACTCCTCCTTGAACAGAGCCACATACACTTCCACATCAGGATAGCTAAGATAGCTGGCTTTGATCAGAGGAAAATGTCTCTTCAATCGTCAGATATATGCTTCTCAATGTGAACATCACCACACTGCTACCAGCAGTCAGCATCAATCACACAGTGTTGAACCGACCATCATGGCATTTGTTGAACAACAGCATGGGACAAACTGCTGAGACACTGCACATGCAGCATCCCACCAACCTCATCAATGAACAACTGTTGGGTGTCACAACCTGTATCATTATGGTGTGGAGTTGCACTTCCAACTGTACCTGCCACTGGTGCCTGTTACCCTTCCCACTCAACATCGCATGCTGCCCTGCCTAGCATCTTCTGCTTCACAAATCTAAACGCCATTAATCACAGCACCTTGAGTGAAGAATGCAGCCAGGTTATGCAATGCAATGGAATGGCAGTGCAAGGGCCATGAATAGGAAATCATAGATGTAAATGTCACTATCCGGCTGGTGCTGAAGGAATCAGAGGTCAGGACGTGAGTCTTCAGGAATCAGAGGATTGACAGATTCAAAGAGTTGCATCCTGCCCTTGCACCACACACAGCATTCATCAGTGTCCTTGTGGCAGGAAACAAAATGGATAACCAACGTGTTCAGAAAGGATCGACCAAAGTCTCGCTCACGGCTATCAGATATGTATGAATGTCGTCAGCACACTCCTCCTTAAACAGAGCCAAATACACGATAGCTGGCTTTGATCAGAGGAAAATGTCTCTTCAATCGTCAGATATATGCTTCTCAATGTGAACATCACCACACTGCTATCAGCAGTCAGCATCAATCACACAGTGTTGAACCGACCATCATGGCATTTGTTGAACAACAGCATGGGACAAACTGCTGAGACACTGCACATGCAGCATCCCACCAACCTCATCAATGAACAACTGTTGGGTGTCACAACCTGTATCATTATGGTGTGGAGTTGCACTTCCAACTGTACCTGCCGCTGGTGCCTGTTACCCTTCCCACTCAACATCGCATGCTGCCCTGCCTAGCATCTTCTGCTTCACAAATCTAAACGCCATTAATCACAGCACCTTGAGTGAAGAATGCAGCCAGGTTATGCAATGCAATGGAATGGCAGTGCAAGGGCCATGAATAGGAAATCATAGATGTGAATGTCACTATCCGGCTGGTGCTGAAGGAATCAGAGGTCAGGACGTGAGTCTTCAGGAATCAGAGGATTGACAGATTCAAAGAGTTGCATCCTGCCCTTGCAGCACACACAGCATTCATCAGTGTCCTTGTGGCAGGAAACAAAATGGATAACCAACGTGTTCAGAAAGGATCGACCAAAGTCTCGCTCACGGCTATCAGATATGTATGAATGTCGTCAGCACACTCCTCCTTAAACAGAGCCACATACACTTCCACATCAGGATAGCTAAGATAGCTGGCTTTGATCAGAGGAAAATGTCTCTTCAATCGTCAGATATATGCTTCTCAATGTGAACATCACGACACTACTATCAGCAGTCAGCATCAATCACACAGTGTTGAACCGACCATCATGGCATTTGTTGAACAACAGCATGGGACAAACTGCTGAGACACTGCACATGCAGCATCCCACCAACCTCATCAATGAACAACTGTTGGGTGTCACAACCTGTATCATTATGGTGTGGAGTTGCACTTCCAACTGTACCTGCCGCTGATGCCTGTTACCCTTCCCACTCAACATCGCATGCTGCCCTGCCTAGCATCTTCTGCTTCACAAATCCAAACGCCATTAATCACAGCACCTTGAGTGAAGAATGCAGCCAGGTTATGCAATGCAATGGAATGGCAGTGCAAGGCCCATGAATACACAATCATAGATGTAAATGTCACTATCCGGCTGGTGCTGAAGGAATCAGAGGTCAGGACGTGAGTCTTCAGGAATCAGAGGATTGACAGATTCAAAGAGTTGCATCCTGCCCTTGCAGCACACACAGCATTCATCAGTGTCCTTGTGGCAGGAAACAAAATGGATAACCAACGTGTTCAGAAAGGATCGACCAAAGTCTCGCTCACGGCTATCAGATATGTATGAATGTCGTCAGCACACTCCTCCTTGAACAGAGCCGAATACACGATAGCTGGCTTTGATCAGAGGAAAATGTCTCTTCAATCGTCAGATATATGCTTCTCAATGTGAACATCGCGACACTGCTACCAGCAGTCAGCATCAATCACACAGTGTTGAACCGACCATCATGGCATTTGTTGAACAACAGCATGGGACAAACTGCTGAGACACTGCACATGCAGCATCCCACCAACCTCATCAATCAAAACTGCTGGGTGTCACAACCTGTATCATTATGGTGTGGAGTTGCACTTCCAACTGTACCTGCCCCTGGTGCCTGTTACCCTTCCCACTCAACATCGCATGCTGCCCTGCCTAGCATCTTCTGCTTCACAAATCCAAACGCCATTAATCACAGCACCTTGAGTGAAGAATGCAGCCAGGTTATGCAATGCAATGGAATGGCAGTGCAAGGCCCATGAATACACAATCATAGATGTAAATGTCACTATCCGGCTGGTGCTGAAGGAATCAGAGGTCAGGACGTGCGTCTTCAGGAATCAGAGGATTGACAGATTCAAAGAGTCGCATCCTGCCCTTGCAGCACACACAGCATTCATCAGTGTCCTTGTGGCAGGAAACAAAATGGATAACCAACGTGTTCAGAAAGGATCGACCAAAGTCTCGCTCACGGCTATCAGATATGTATGAATGTCGTCAGCACACTCCTCCTTGGACAGAGCCACATACACTTCCACATCAGGATAGCTAAGATAGCTGGCTTTGATCAGAGGAAAATGTCTCTTCAATCGTCAGATATATGCTTCTCAATGAGAACATCACCACACTGCTACCAGCAGTCAGCATCAATCACACAGTGTTGAACCGACCATCATGGCATTTGTTGAACAACAGCATGGGACAAACTGCTGAGACACTGCACATGCAGCATCCCACCAACCTCATCAATGAACAACTGTTGGGTGTCACAACCTGTATCATTATGGTGTGGAGTTGCACTTCCAACTGTACCTGCCGCTGGTGCCTGTTACCCTTCCCACTCAACATCGCATGCTGCCCTGCCTAGCATCTTCTGCTTCACAAATCTAAACGCCATTAATCACAGCACCTTGAGTGAAGAATGCAGCCAGGTTATGCAATGCAATGGAATGGCAGTGCAAGGGCCATGAATACACAATCATAGATGTAAATGTCACTATCCGGCTGGTGCTGAAGGAATCAGAGGTCAGGACGTGAGTCTTCAGGAATCAGAGGATTGACAGATTCAAAGAGTTGCATCCTGCCCTTGCAGCACACACAGCATTCATCAGTGTCCTTGTGGCAGGAAACAAAATGGATAACCAACGTGTTCAGAAAGGATCGACCAAAGTCTCGCTCACGGCTATCAGATATGTATGAATGTCGTCAGCACACTCCTCCTTAAACAGAGCCACATACACGATAGCTGGCTTTGATCAGAGGAAAATGTCTCTTCAATCGTCAGATATATGCTTCTCAATGTGAACATCATGACACTGCTACCAGCAGTCAGCATCAATCACACAGTGTTGAACCGACCATCATGGCATTTGTTGAACAACAGCATGGGACAAACTGCTGAGACACTGCACATGCAGCATCCCACCAACCTCATCAATCAAAACTGCTGGGTGTCACAACCTGTATCATTATGGTGTGGAGTTGCACTTCCAACTGTACCTGCCCCTGGTGCCTGTTACCCTTCCCACTCAACATCGCATGCTGCCCTGCCTAGCATCTTCTGCTTCACAAATCCAAACGCCATTAATCACAGCACCTTGAGTGAAGAATGCAGCCAGGTTATGCAATGCAATGGAATGGCAGTGCAAGGCCCATGAATACACAATCATAGATGTAAATGTCACTATCCGGCTGGTGCTGAAGGAATCAGAGGTCAGGACGTGCGTCTTCAGGAATCAGAGGATTGACAGATTCAAAGAGTCGCATCCTGCCCTTGCAGCACACACAGCATTCATCAGTGTCCTTGTGGCAGGAAACAAAATGGATAACCAACGTGTTCAGAAAGGATCGACCAAAGTCTCGCTCACGGCTATCAGATATGTATGAATGTCGTCAGCACACTCCTCCTTGGACAGAGCCACATACACTTCCACATCAGGATAGCTAAGATAGCTGGCTTTGATCAGAGGAAAATGTCTCTTCAATCGTCAGATATATGCTTCTCAATGAGAACATCACCACACTGCTACCAGCAGTCAGCATCAATCACACAGTGTTGAACCGACCATCATGGCATTTGTTGAACAACAGCATGGGACAAACTGCTGAGACACTGCACATGCAGCATCCCACCAACCTCATCAATGAACAACTGTTGGGTGTCACAACCTGTATCATTATGGTGTGGAGTTGCACTTCCAACTGTACCTGCCGCTGGTGCCTGTTACCCTTCCCACTCAACATCGCATGCTGCCCTGCCTAGCATCTTCTGCTTCACAAATCTAAACGCCATTAATCACAGCACCTTGAGTGAAGAATGCAGCCAGGTTATGCAATGCAATGGAATGGCAGTGCAAGGGCCATGAATACACAATCATAGATGTAAATGTCACTATCCGGCTGGTGCTGAAGGAATCAGAGGTCAGGACGTGAGTCTTCAGGAATCAGAGGATTGACAGATTCAAAGAGTTGCATCCTGCCCTTGCAGCACACACAGCATTCATCAGTGTCCTTGTGGCAGGAAACAAAATGGATAACCAACGTGTTCAGAAAGGATCGACCAAAGTCTCGCTCACGGCTATCAGATATGTATGAATGTCGTCAGCACACTCCTCCTTAAACAGAGCCACATACACGATAGCTGGCTTTGATCAGAGGAAAATGTCTCTTCAATCGTCAGATATATGCTTCTCAATGTGAACATCACCACACTGCTACCAGCAGTCAGCATCAATCACACAGTGTTGAACCGACCATCATGGCATTTGTTGAACAACAGCATGGGACAAACTGCTGAGACACTGCACATGCAGCATCCCACCAACCTCATCAATGAACAACTGTTGGGTGTCACAACCTGTATCATTATGGTGTGGAGTTGCACTTCCAACTGTACCTGCCCCTGGTGCCTGTTACCCTTCCCACTCAACATCGCATGCTGCCCTGCCTAGCATCTTCTGCTTCACAAATCTAAACGCCATTAATCACAGCACCTTGAGTGAAGAATGCAGCCAGGTTATGCAATGCAATGGAATGGCAGTGCAAGGCCCATGAATACACAATCATAGATGTAAATGTCACTATCCGGCTGGTGCTGAAGGAATCAGAGGTCAGGACGTGAGTCTTCAGGAATCAGAGGATTGACAGATTCAAAGAGTCGCATCCTGCCCTTGCAGCACACACAGCATTCATCAGTGTCCTTGTGGCAGGAAACAAAATGGATAACCAACGTGTTCAGAAAGGATCGACCAAAGTCTCGCTCACGGCTATCAGATATGTATGAATGTCGTCAGCACACTCCTCCTTGGACAGAGCCACATACACTTCCACATCAGGATAGCTAAGATAGCTGGCTTTGATCAGAGGAAAATGTCTCTTCAATCGTCAGATATATGCTTCTCAATGTGAACATCACCACACTGCTACCAGCAGTCAGCATCAATCACACAGTGTTGAACCGACCATCATGGCATTTGTTGAACAACAGCATGGGACAAACTGCTGAGACACTGCACATGCAGCATCCCACCAACCTCATCAATCAAAACTGTTGGGTGTCACAACCTGTATCGTGATGGTGTGGAGTTGCACTTCCAACTGTACCTGCCACTGGTGCCTGTTACCCTTCCCACTCAACATCGCATGCTGCCCTGCCTAGCATCTTCTGCTTCACAAATCTAAACGCCATTAATCACAGCACCTTGAGTGAAGAATGCAGCCAGGTTATGCAATGCAATGGAATGGCAGTGCAAGGGCCATGAATACACAATCATAGATGTAAATGTCACTATCCGGCTGGTGCTGAAGGAATCAGAGGTCAGGACGTGAGTCTTCAGGAATCAGAGGATTGACAGATTCAAAGAGTTGCATCCTGCCCTTGCAGCACACACAGCATTCATCAGTGTCCTTGTGGCAGGAAACAAAATGGATAACCAACGTGTTCAGAAAGGATCGACCAAAGTCTCGCTCACGGCTATCAGATATGTATGAATGTCGTCAGCACACTCCTCCTTAAACAGAGCCACATACACGATAGCTGGCTTTGATCAGAGGAAAATGTCTCTTCAATCGTCAGATATATGCTTCTCAATGTGAACATCACCACACTGCTACCAGCAGTCAGCATCAATCACACAGTGTTGAACCGACCATCATGGCATTTGTTGAACAACAGCATGGGACAAACTGCTGATAGGTAGGTAGGTAGGTGCACTCGGTCGTGGAGAGGCGCCCCATGGTTCCCCCTGGTGTCGCCCCTGTGACGAACAGGAAGAGGCTTCGCGCGTGAAGAGGGGAGGCGGCTTACTTCCCGCTAGACCTGACTGTTGGCCCCCAACAAAGCGGCCCCGGGCTACGCCGGGAGGGCTGATCGCCGCCAGCGTGACATGCTTGTCTCGCCGGGAGGGTGTGCCCCCGTGCTTGCGCACGTCCCCTCCTTTGGGCGGAACCCTAGGGGTTCACCGGACTTCCTGGCGTATCCCGTTCCCAAGGCGTGCATGCACGTTCTTGGTACTAGGGTTCCGAGGCGCTTGGGTGTCGCACGCTCCGCCTCGAGTCCCAAAGCAGCGCAGGCCTTAGGATGCAGCCTTACCCCCGGTCTCCGGATCTCGTTTGGCCGGGTCACCTGCATGGCACGGGCTGCCTCAGTGCCCGGGCTGTGGGCACTGGGTTTCCTACTGTCGTGTGGCGTTTGTGTTTGGGTCCGGTTGGCGGTTGGGTGCGGGTTTCGTTTACCCCGCCAGTCCTGGCTGGGGTCTTGGGTGGGTGTGTTTGGGCACGGTTTGTGGTGTTGTCCCTCTAGTGTCGGCTGTTTGTGGTGTTCGTGGTTGGGCTTCGGTTTTGGCCTGCTTTTGGGACGTGTGTGGTTTCGTGGGCGCCCCGCTTGCCCCCCGCCGTTTCCGGTTCCGGCGCGCGGTGTGGGCGTGTGTGCTGGGCCTGGGTCTCGCCTGTGCCCAGCCCTTCTTGGCTGGGTTGTCGGGGTGTGTTTTTTTTTTTTTTTTTTCCGCTTTGGTTTTTTCTTTTCTTTTTTTTTTTTTTTTTGCTTTGTGGTCCCTGTCCCTCCATCCCCTTTCTTTCGGGCTGGGCTGGTGGCTCTCTGTTTTTTTTTTTTTTTTTTTTCTATTTTCCGTGTCCCTTTTCCCCGTGGTCCGCTGTTACTGGCTTGGTGTTGCCGGTTTTGGGTGGGTGGTCCCCCTGTGCCTCTGTGGGGGTCCTTTTTTTTTTTTTTTTTTCGTTGCCTTCTGGGGGGGGGCTTGGCCGCCTGTGGTAGTGTTGGCGGGCGGTTTGGCGGCTGTGGGCTGTTTTCGTGCCTTTTCCCCTTCCCCCCTCCTTTTTTTTTTTTTTTTGGGGGGGGGGCTTGCCTGTTCCTCCCTCTACCTGCCATGGGCTGGCGCACGCACTGGCCTGCATTCAGTGTTGTCTTCCGGGCTGCTGTCTTCAGTTGCGTTCTGTGTGGTCACGTTCCGGCCCCATGGGTCGGGTGGGCTTTGTACACGGTGGGCTCGGCGCCCTTTCTTGCTGGGTTAGGTCCTGGCTCTGCCGGCTGGGCGGCTGCGCCAGGCGGCTGCTTGTGGTTTTGGGTTAGGGGGCTGGGGCTGTTCGTGTCCTTACCCCTCTGCGGTGCCGGCTGTAATCTTCTGGGTGGTCCGTCACCGTTGTCGCCTGGCGCGCTGTGGCCCCGTGTGTGGCTTGCGGTGCTGGTGTGTGGCGTGGTGGCGCGGCGCCTTCCTGGGTGTGCGGTGGCTGGCTTCGGTTAGTCCCTCAGGTTAGGGTCAGTTGTGTCGTGCTGTGCCGCTCTGTGCCGCGTCGCGTCGCGTCGTGCTGTGGTGTGTTGCTCTGTGGCGCGCTGTGGTGCGGTGTGCCGTGGTCTCGCGTGGTGCCGCGGTGGGTCAGTGGAGGTCAGCCTGGCCTGTGTGGGTCGGGTAGGTCTTCGGGAAGTTCTGCTGAATGTTCACGGTGTCCTTGGGGCGTGCACGCTGACTCTCACCCATGGACTCAATCTTCACCGGGCCCCGCTGACAGGCAGGCGTACTCGGGGTGTAGGAAGACGTTCCTTCTCCAAGGCAGACAAACAGAAATCAGGAGTCGGACGGTGGAGGTGGCTTCCGAACGCTGTTTGAGTGGCGAAAGGCTTGCACTGCAGCTCGGCTGCGCTGGCAGGGACATGAGGGTCCGGGTCGGTGCCGCCGGGGGATGAGCTCATACTTCAGGGTCAGGGGGATGTCCATATCTCCGGTGCTGAACTGCAGGGGTCCGGGGCACCGGTAGTAATCTTGGCTCTTCCAGTCGTCACGGCGCTCGGAGATGGCCTTGAAGGGGGCACCGTCCAGCAGCACCAAGGCCTTCGCGATCGATCACAGCCTTGCACTTCCCCTTGCGGCGCTCGAAATTCATCATGGACGGGATCGGCGTGCCGCCGCAGTGCCATTCCTCCACTGGACGCAACAGGTTGGTGACGGACGCCCTCACGGACGTGAGGCCAGCTGAGATCAAGCCCCCGGCCGTCAATCCAAGTGCATAGCAGTACTCTGCGTCAAACCGCGACGGTAACGCAGCCCGGCCCTTATAGCCCATGGTGTGGTCGCGTGACGGTCCGTGGGGTTGCCCTCCCTGGGGGCCTGTGCCTTGGTCCCGTGTCCTCTGGGGGTCCGTAGCCGTGGGTGCCGCGGCCGTGGTTTCGTCCTCTTCCGGTGCCTGGTTGGGGTCGTCGCCTGGTGGTGAGGGCGTGGTGGTGCGCCGTGCGGCGGCGTTCCCTGCGGCTTCCTCTGTGGGTGTGGCCCGTACTCCCCGTGTAGGTGTGCCCTCCGTTCTCCGTGTGGTTTCCGGTGGCCGGTGGGCGTGCGCTGGTGTGTCCCGTATGGCGTCCGATGTTTGCTTCGGTGGTGTGTGTTGGGGTGTTTGGTGGGGCTGGGGCGGCGCTGGTCTCCCCGTTGTGGTGTGCCCTTCCTGGGTGTGGGTCGTGGTGCCCGCCGTGGTGCTCTTGTCCTCCGTGTCTTGGTCCCCGTTCCCGCCCCGTCCTGGTTCTTGGGTGGTTTCCTGCCCCCATGTGGTGTCGCTGCCGGTGCCCTGTCCCTGCGTGTGGCTGCCCTCACTTGGGGCCCTTCCGTGCCCTCTTGTCTGTGTGCTCCTTGGTGCCCCTTGCCCTTCCCTTGCCCTTGTCCTGCCCCTTCCTGGTGTGGTGGTGGCGGGAGGGGCGGGGTGGGGAGGGGGCGCCGGTGGCCCAGGCTTGGGGGTGGGTGGCCTGGAGCCACTGGCGGAGGGCTTGGGGGGTGTAGGGGGGGCGGAGGCCCTGGACCGCATCGCGGAGGAGGGCCTCCCATGCCGCTTGCGGCATGATGGCCTCCGGGGCGGCCTCGTTGGGGTTTGCGGGGGTGCGGGTGCGCACCTCCTCGAAGGTATGCACCATGTGCACCCCTTCGTGCCTTCCCGCTCCCCCGGCCCATTTCACCCAGCGGCGGAGCTCCTGCAGAGCGGGGGGAGACCACCAGGCGAGGTAGGCGGGGGCCCGGGGGGGGGGAGGGGTCCGTGTCCGGGGTCCTGGAGCGGCGGGGGGAAGACGTGGACCTGCGGTGGTGGCGGGGGTGGCGGTGCCTGGGGGAGCGGGAGCGGCGGCGGCGGGGGCTGGGGGTGGAGGACGGGTACGGGCGGAGGGGGGAGCGGGAGGGGGAGGTGGACATGGGGCGGCGGTGGCGCGCTCGGTGGCGTCCGGGGGAGCGGGAGTGGTGGTGGCGGGGGCTGGGGGTGGTGGATGGGTACGGGTGGCGGGGGGAACGGGGAGCCCGGCGGGGCGTGTGGGGGGAGGGGGAGGTGGACGTGGGGCGGCGGGGGGAGCGGGAGTGGTGGTGGCGGGGGCTGGGTGGCCGGTGGGGGGAGGGGGAGGGGGACATGGGGCGGCGGTGGCGCTCGTGGTGGCGCCCGGGGGAGCGGGAGCGACGGGAGCGGGGTCCCTGGGGGTCGTGGTGGTATCTGGGGGAGTGGGAGCGGCGCGAGTGGGTGGTTGAGGCGCGGTGGGAGTGTGGGCGCCGTGGGCGAGTGTGTCGTGCGGGGGGGGAGCGGGAGCGCCGCCGTTTGCGGGACCGGCCCCCGTCGCTCGAGTCGGGCCAGTCCGGAAGCGTCGGCGGCCTCTGGGGGGCCTCGCGCGGTGCCGCTTGGGGGGGGAGGTCCCCCGTCGTCCTTGGGGCCCCTTCGGCCATCGGATGGTGGCCGGGGGGGTACGGGGCCCCGCGCGGTGCCGCCTGGGGGGGGAGGTCCCCCGTTGTCCATGGGGCCCCTTCGGCCATCGGATGGTGGCCGCGGGGGTACGGCTGGTACGGGGGTGGTGGCTGGTACGGGGGGGGTGGGTATGCGGGCGGGGCGCTCGGTGGCTGCCATCCCGTCCGCTGGTGCTGTTCGTGTACGGGGGGTTGTGGCCCGGTGGGGTAGGGCGGTGGGCAGTGGTAGTGGTGGGGGTGGTGTTGGTAGTGGTGGTGGTGGGGCCGCTGGTGGTGGTGGTGTGTGTAGTGGTGGGGTTGGTGTTGTGGGTATGGCCCATGGAGTCCTTGTGGGTTTTCCGGTCCCCCTTGTGGGGGTGGGGGGTTGGCCATCGTGGGCAGTCCCCGGGGCTGCACTATGTGGTGGGCATGGGGGAAGGGTTGGGGGCCGGGCTTGACGGTGACGATGGTTGAGGGGTCCCACGTCCCTGGGTCGGTTTGGCCGGCGGTGGTGGTGGTTTGTGGGGGATGGATGACGGGGCGCTTGGTGACGGGGATGTGGACGAGGGTCTGGACGGGGTCGTGCTGGGTGGCCGTCTCCGCGGTGGTGGTGGGTGCCGGCGGGAGGGGGGGGCGGGTTGCGGTGGGCGGGGGGTCCTGGCTTGGGCGAGGGCCCGGGCGGGGGTAGTGTCGGGTGGTTTTGTGTCGTTGCGTATGCGGTGTTGTGTGTGCTCGCGTGGGCGCCGGCTTGGGTTTGGGGTTGGGTTTGGGGTTGGGGTCCGGTTTTGGTTTGGGGTCGGGTTTGGGGTTGGGGTCCGGTTCCAGGTTGAGGAGTACCTCTGTCCGGAGGTGTGAGGGCGTCGATGTCGGGTCGGGGGTCGTCCCGGTGGGTTGCCGGGGTGCCTGAGTCGCCTGTGTGGGGGTTGGGGGGCCGGTGCGTGCGGCCGCGGCTTTGGCTTTCGCCGTGGCCTTGAGGATGAGTTTGGCGGGGAGGGGGGGGTCGGAGGATGAGGTGGAGGAGGTGGAGGAGGCTGAGGACGAGGAGGAGGTGGTGGACGCGGGTTGGGCTGTGATGCGGGCGGGCTTGCGGGCGGCGGCTTCTGCTGCGGCCACGGCGGGGAGGATGGAGGGCATGTCCCCGGGTTGTAGGTTGGGGGCGGGCGGCTGGGGGGGCCCGGTCGTGACCTGGCGGCCCGGCGGGCCGATCTGGTCGGCAGCGGCGGGGGAGGGAGGCGCGGGGCTGCGGCCTTCTCGCTCTGGGCTCGGCTGGGCCCGGGTCCTGCAATGTGCGAGGTCGTGTGGGTTGGTGTCCGCGGGGGGGAACAGTTCGCGTGGGCTGCATTCAGGGGCCGGGGGGGGTGGGCCTGGGTCCTCTGGGGTGTGTGTGGGGGGCGTGGGCGGGCCACTGGGTGGGGTGGGCGTGCCGCGGGGCGCGGGGCTCCCCTTGGCAGGTGTGTGTGGGTTGTCGAGTGTGGGGGGCAGTGAAGGGTGGCCGGCGGGCGGGTGTGTGGCGGGCGTGTGCTGGTGTTCGGGCGGGTGGGGGAGGCCCGTGTCGCGGGGCCCGGGGGTGCGCGCGCTGGTGGGCGTGTGTGGGTCTCCGGTTGAGCAGCGAGAGGGGGGGGGCTTGGGCGGGGATTGTGCGGGGGGGTGTGTTGTGCCGGTGTATGTGTCCGTTTGCCGCGCGCTTGCGTGGGCAGTTGTAGGCCGGGCGGTTTGGAGGAGAAGCTTGCCGTCTTCTGCTGCCGCGGCAAGGATTTCGCAGACGAGCTTTCGTATCTGGTGGACCTCTTGGTCAGTGGTGGGAAGGGGGCATGCTAGCTTTGGGCTAAGACCCGCGCGGTTGAGGACCCTGTGGATGGCGTGGTACCCGCAGGTGAGGGACTGTTGCGGTCTGGGGGGGGGGGTTTGGTCGTGTGTCCGGGCCTGCCTCGACTTGTGTGTGGGCGGTGGGGATGGCCCAAACCCAGGGCACGGTCCCCGTGGGTGGCCAGTGGCGCTGGATCCAGTGGGTTAGGCAGAGCATGGCCAATCCCAGGTGGTAGCCCGCCTTCCCTGAGGTGATTTGGGCCAGGGCGCGGGCTGGGGGCGTGTCCCCTGGCTGGAGGACACCCCTGAG
This sequence comes from Eutreptiella sp. 'Long Island Sound 2002', assembly GCA_964036045.1. Lineage (NCBI taxonomy): Eukaryota > Euglenozoa > Euglenophyceae > Eutreptiales > Eutreptiaceae > Eutreptiella > Eutreptiella sp. 'Long Island Sound 2002'. The sequence continues at coordinate 25,253,522 of OZ038398.1, read as the reverse complement.
GATCCTGTGCTGGGTGGTGGGGTCCCCCACTGCCCCTGGTGGGGCGGTCTCCGGGGCGTACATGGTGTCTGTCCCCTGGATGATCCATTGCTGGCCGGGGGACGTAGCCGTAGCGGCTATCACGTAGTAGTGGCCGCGCTCGAGGACTGTAACCCAGACCTCCGGTGGGGGGTGGCCACTGTCTGTAGGTGGGGGGGGGAGGTCGTCGTCCGGGGTGCGGAGGCCGGCGGCGCGGAGGGCGGTGTCGCGGTTGGGCGCGGTGGCCTGTTCCCACTGCTCCGGGTGGTTCGGGTCCGCTGGGTGGTCCGTCTCTGCTTGGGCCCGCCGTAGGCGTACGGTCCCTCGACGCGTGACGTTGCTGCCGGTGTCGTGCGTCAGGGCCTGGCCCCACTCGATGGGGGGGATCCAGATGGGCTGGCCCCGGGTGTGTTTGCGGGCTCGCCAGAGCACGAGGTCCACTATGGTCTCGTGGAGGCCGCTGCCTGGGGTGGTCAGGTCCCGGAGGGCTTTGACGGTGAGCTTGGTCCAGTCCTCTTGTAGGCGGTACCAGCCCAGGGGGGTGGCCGGGGCCCTGTCTTGGAGGGTCGCTCGGAGGAGGTCAGGGTCGCGGATGGTGGCCGGTGTGAGGGGGGGGTGCTCCGGGTCCGGGGGGGGTGGGCTGGATGGGCTGTCGGGGTCTTGCGTGTCTACGTCGATGTATGGTTGGCCCTGGCTGGGCTCGGCCGGACTGGGCGGTGCCGGGTGGCTTCTTGGGTGCGAGACGGGTCTCGGGGCGCTGTGGTGGTGCCTTGGAGACCTGTGGATGGAGACGGGGGGCGCGTGCGGGGCGTGGAGCGGGTTAGTGGACGTCTGGGTCATGCACGGCATGGTAATGGATGAGACGCTGCATGTGTTCCCTGGCGGCGGGGTCGGTGAGTTGTTCCGCGTGTGTTAGCAGGAGGTGTTTGCGGTGTACCATTTGGGCCGCTGCTCTGCGGACCGCTTCTAGCTGGAGGTGTGCTGCTGCCTCCATGGGGCTTTCCGTGTGTTTGGTGAGGTGTCGGTGCAGGGCCTGTGTCACTGCCCCTCTCATGGTGGCTTCTTTGATCAGGGGGTCCCGGAAGAGGTGTTCGGTGGCCTGGTGTGCGTGGCTGTGGGTTGGCCATCCTTCGTGTTGTCGCAGGGTTTCCGCCGGGGACCAGCCCACTAGGGTGTCCCTGTCTGTATGGAGGGGGCATTTCTTGAAGTGTTCCCAGTCCTCCGGGGTGGTGTGGTCGCATGGGCAGCGGGTGTGTTCGTCGGGGACGTGGATGTGCTTGCGGGCGAGCCATCTGGCGACCCTGGTGAGGAGTGGCAGCTGCTCCCTGAGGAGCTGGATGCGTCGTTTCTGGAGGTGGGCTGGGACGTTTGCTGGGCGGAGCGCTGAGTGGTAGAGGGGGACTTGCAGTTTGTCCTGGAGCTCCTGGATGTGCGCCCGGCTGTCTGCGTCGCCGAGCACGCGGGCGAGATGTTGGATGGGGTTGGGGTAGTGGTACGCTCTGTCGTGGGAGGAATAGGGGGCGTCCTCCGGTACCCAGTCCGGGGTCTGATGGGGCTCGGGTACAGGGGGCACGTGTTGGAGGTGTGTGTGGTTGCGGCCGAGGTCTGGGATCTGGAGGGCTGGCAGGTGTGTTGTGCGCTGGTGTACTGCCTGGTTGTCGACCTTACCATTTCCGTATTGGTGCCTGTGGGACTCTTGTTTCACGATGTGGAGCTGGACGTAGGGGGGAAGGCTGCGTAGGGCTTTCCAGAGTAGCAGTGCCTGGGTGCCGAGGCTCGTCGCGGTTGCTTTGTGAAGTGGTTGCCTTGCTATGCGGAGGAGCAGGTGTGTGTCGACAGTGGCGTCTACCACGAACCAGACCCGGACGATGTGCGGGGAGTGGGCGGGTAGGTGGGCCGCGACCTCGGTGATGGCGTCGGCCATGGCCCCTAGCTCCCCGTGGGAAGAGGCCCCATAGGTGGTGTGGCCCGTGTGGTGGTCCATGTGGTAGTGTCCCCCGGTGTGGGTTAGCTGCAGGGTGGCCCCCCCGGTGATGGGCGTGAGGGAGGATTCGCCTGAGGCGTCGGTGAAGAAGAGCCGGTCCGCCGGTGATGGTTGTGGGAGGCGGCATGGGTTCATGGGCAGGTAGGCGTATATGGCAAGGCCCGTGGCGAGGTGGGCTACTGGGGTTGTGGGCTGCAGGATGGGGGTGGCGTACACCCCTATTCCTTTGGAGATGATGTGCTTCGCTTGGGGGGACAGGGCTATGAGTCCCTGCTCCGGCTGTCCTTGTGTGAGGTAGGAGTAGATGTAGTGGAGGATGTAGGCTGTGTCGGGGTTTAGGTCGTGGCATGTGAGGGTTTGTGTTTGGTGCTCCGGTGTGTGGCAGGAGTGGTGGAGTGGATAGTAGGGGTGCTCGTGCTTGCCCGTTCTGCCTGGCTCGTACATGCTGTAACGGATGGCGACCCCTGCCGGGTCGGGGCGGGGGCATGTGGGTGTAGTGGTGAAGAGCCATTTGGGCGCGTGGTCGGGGTTCCATGCTACCGTGGGGTTAGTGTCGGTGCGGTGGAACCATGGGGCTATCCATGCGTAGGCCTGTGGTGGTAGGTGGGTTGTGGGGTGGGTGTGGTGGCGTGCTATGAGGTGTAGTACGGGCCATGGTGTGGTTGGTGCCTCGGGGTCACAGGCCCAACATGTGCGTGGCATGCTCTGGGAATCTTGGGGGACCTTTGGCAGGTCTCGGGCGGTCATGTGGTGCTTCGGTATGCGCCATTTTGCCCCGTGGTGGATGACGGTGGTCTGCGTGGGTTTGGCTTCGTTCGGGGCCAGTAGCAGGGTTAGTGGTGGAACTGGGCCCGTTACCGGGGGGACGGGTTCGTGTTTCGATCCGGTGGGTGCGTAGGGCGGTGTCGCTGGGATGGGTCGCGGGTGTTGCTTTGTGATTTCTCGGTAGGCTGTGCGCATGTCTTTGCTGCCCGGTAGAGTGTGTCCCGCTGCTCGTGCCGTCTGCGTGAGGTACTGGTGGAAGAGGCGGTACTGTGGCCATTCGGGAAGCTGTAGAAAGGGGGTGTGGTGTGCCCCGCTGTGGTGCAGGACTCGCATTTGGGAGAGGGTGACGTATACTACGGTGATGGAGGCCCCGACAAGGTCTATGGTGTGGATGGTGCCCTTGGGGGGATGGTGGAGGTCCCCGCAGAGGACCGCTAGTGGCCCTTTCTCTGGGCACGTGTGGTTGGTGAGTATGGCGTGGTGTGGGGATGGGAGGAGAAGTTGCAGGTGGTTCCATAGGCGCGTGTTCATGTTGGTGGGCATGCCCGTCTGGTGGAGTACCCAGCGCGGGCATGTGTTGCGGGCCCGTTGTGCGGCTTGGAGGCGGATGGCGGTGACCTCGCGGACCTCCGGTGAGTGGTTGTGGGTCATGCGGTGAAGGAGGAGGGCGGTGTGTCTGGTATAGGCTGCTTTCACCTCGTCCCCTATGGCGTCTCCATAGTGGGGCCATGCCGCTCGGATGGCGCGGGTGGGTATGGAGGTGGGCCAGCCCCCGTGTGCTGCCCATGCCTTGGTCACGGCGCGTGTGGCCGGCTGGAGGGCGGTGGTGGGGTGTGTCAGGTGGAGTGCTTGGAAGCCTATGGAGGCGTTCAAGACCCCGGTGAGGTAGTACGCCAGGCTCTGGTGGGACAGGGAGAGGGCCTTGGTGGTCGGGGACGCATATCTGGGGAGATGGGCGAGGTGCGACTGCAACTTGGGAGGGAGGGTGGCGTCCTCAGGGTTGGCGGCCTGGACTACCCCCAGGTGGGTGGTGGTCGTCACGACGTGCATGGGGGGCCCTTGTGGCCCTAGGGTGGGAGGTGTGGCAGACCCCTTGATCATGGCCACTGACTTTGTGGGGTGGACGATGAGGTTGTTGTGGGAGAGGTAGGAGACGGTCACGTCCAGTAAGTCGTTGGCCTGTTGGGTGACCGTTGGTCCGGGGTCCGGGGCATGGGGGTCGTGTGGGGTGTGCGCGACGGTGAGGTTGGTGTCGTCCGCGAAGCCGACCAGGGGGGAGAGGAGGGGGTAGGGTGCGTAGGCCGGGTAGTCCTGCTCGATTGCGAGGGCCAGGGGGAGCGTCACTAGAAGGTACAGGAAGGGGCCCTCTGCTCCCCCTTGGGGGACCCCGCTGCCTGGCTCCAGGAAGGGGGTGAGGCCTGCTCCTGTGCGGACCGTGTATTTGCGGGTGCGGATGTAGTCGGAGGTGAAGTTGTAGAAGGGGAGGCCCAGGCGCTTCCACACCGCTTCTAGAAGGAGCCAGGGGGTGTTCGGGAAGGCTCCCTTGACGTCGAGGGAGGCGATGATGAGGTCCACCGGGTCCATGTCCGCGATGGTGTCCTGGAGGAAGATGGCCTCGTGTGGGGAGCGGCCTGGGATGGCCCCCCAGAGGCTCGCTGGTATGTGGGGGTCCAGGTGGGGGCGGATGCGGCGCAGGAGGATGGTCCAGACGATTTTGACCTCCGTGACCGCACAGACTATGGGGCGCCAGTTGTCCGGGTTTGCCCAGTCCCCTTTTTTGTAGAGGGGGCGGACAACGTTTGCCCAGTCTGGTGGCAGGGGGGTCCGCCCCGTGACGATGTCCCAGAGGCGGTGGGCGAGGACGCGGAGGAGGTGGGCGGGGAGGTGGTAGTATGCCTCTGCAGGGAGGCCGTCGTAGCCTGGGGTTTTGTGTTGCCGGAGACTGTGGATGGCCTTCCGGACTTCGTGGATGGTGAAGGGGCGTTTTTCCAGGTGCCTCCTCTGGGCGTGGTTGAAGACCCGAGGGAGGCGGTCGATTTTGGCCTGGGTGTTTGGGTCCAGTGTGTCTTGGGTGGGGGTGTGTTGCCGGAGGAAGCTGTCTTGGGTGGCTTGGAGCACTGTGGCTGGGTCGTTGGTGAGGGAGCCGTCCTCCTGCCGGACCGTGGTGATGGTGCGGTGGCCGGTATCGGTCATGGCGTCGTTGAGGTGGCGGATGGCCTTGTAGGGGAGTTCATGTTGCGCATACCGTTCGTGTTCCTGGGCGATGCGCTGTTGCCTGTGGATGTGCCACCGCTGCAGGTCCGCCCTGTTTTGGGCTATCCGTGTCCTGCAGTGGTGTATCTGGCGGCGGGTTTGGGGGGTGTCGGTGTGGAGGAGGGTCGCCAGTTGTTGCTTCGCATGCCAGAGGTCATGGAGCATGTCCCCCAGGGCTGTGGGTGGTTGGTCGTCGTCTGTGTGGGGTTGTTGCTGGAAGCCGCAGGCGACGGCGGCCGTGCGCATGGCTGTGAGTAGGTCGGTGGGGTCTGGTTGGATGCGCCGGGCGCGGTCTATGGCCCTGTGATATTGGGACCAGGCATGCTTGTCATGCAGCGGGGGCATCTTCAGGGGGGGTGGTAGGCCTTGGTCCGCATCTTCTGGGGGGCTGGGGGGAAGGTTGGGGATGGTGAGGCGGATGTGCAGGGGGCTATGGCCCGTGGGTCCCAGCGGGAGGGGTCCATATCGGGCCTCCGCTCGGATGATGGTGGTGGGGTCGCCATAGCATACGTCGATGCGGGATGGGGCGGCATCCGTTTGGTGGGGGAAGTGGGATGGTTGGCCTTCGAGGCTGGCCGTCAGGTCCACGAGCCCCAGCATTTCGATGGTGTCGCGTACTGCTTGGTCCTGGGGTGTGGCCTGTCCCCCTCGGTCCGCTGGGGTGGGGGCGGCGTTCATGTCGCCGATGATGACTGTGGGGGCGAGCATGGCCATTTGGCGGTATGCCTCGGCCAGGGCTTGGAGGAAGGGTTCCGTGGCTTCGCCGAAGGGGACGTGGGTGTTGATGACGTTGAGTTGCCATCCGTCCCCGACGACCTCATAGACACCTAGCCTCCCTGGGACGCTGAGGTGGTGGACGAGGTGGACGTGGATGCCGGTTTGGGCGTATAGGGGGGTCCCCTTGTGCCAGTAGCATTTGTACGCTTTCTGGTCCGGGGTATATATGGGGGTGGTCTCTGGGGGGTCGTCGCGCTGTAGGCCTTGTTCCTGGAAGGTGAGGAGGTGGGGGACCCACCCCGGCCCCTGTGTCATCGGGAGCTCTTGGAGGGCGGTTGTGGCGTCCTTGGAGTATGTGACGGCCGGGTGGTTGAGGTCGAGGAGGTTGACGGTGGCCTCGGTGGGGGCGGGCCGGGGCTGTGGAGGCTTGTGCCCTCGGCCCTTGCCCCGTCAGGGAGGGGGACTGGGGCTTGGGGACTTTTTGCCGGTTCGTGGGCGTTTGGGTGGGCGCGGCGGGGGGAGGCCTTGGCTCCACTCCGGGGGGAGCTCCCCAGTGTATTTGGTGCCTGTGTGGGCCTTGTTCTCTTCGGTGCGGAGCCGGATGGGGTGGGCGCTGGTGAGTTCCAGGGTGTCGCCGAGTGGTTTGTCCGGGGCGCTGCTGCCTTGGTCTAGCTCCTTTTGGCGGTGCCAGATCACCCGGACTTGTGGCCCCCCGTTGTCCCCCGGTCCCTTGAGGCGGTACTGGATCGTGCCCTCACACCAGATCCAGTCGCCTGTGTGGTCGTTGCGGAAGGGCTGTTGGACCTTCGCACCTTTTTCGAACCCTGGGTACGCTTCGGGCGGGGGCTGTGCTGGTGGCGGGAGGGAGGATGATGAGGATGCCTGGTCCGGGTGGGGCGGTGGTACTGGTGGGAGGGAGGATGACGAGGATGCTTGGTCCGGGTGGGGCGGTGGTATTGGTGGGAGGGAGGATGACGAGGATGCTTGGTCTGGGTTCGCGGGGGATCGGGAGGTCGCTGCTTTTCCGGCTTGGCTGGGGGCGGGTGCGCCCCTTTGTCGTCTCGTTCGCTTGGGTGGGACTGGAGGTAGCGGGGCATGGGGTTTGAAGAAGGGGTGCGTTGCTTGCTGGTCTGGATCCCTCAGTGGGGGTTCTGCCGGTGTTTGCATTTTCGCTTTCGCGTGGCTGCGTATGATGTCGGCGAGCTTGCGCACGGTCTCCGGGGGATCTGTTGGCCATGGCAGTGCGGCGGGGCTGTCGTCGAAGGGGTGGTGTAGGTGGTAGTTCCTCATGGTCTTGGCCTGCATGACCCAGGCCTCTGTGGGTTCCGGTGTGTCCGGGCCGTTGGGGGAGCCTTGAGCCCAGTAGAGTGCTGTGTGGAGGGCTTCCCAGGGGGCGCCTTCGCGGCCTGTGAGGGTGGTGGCTTGGAGGAGTCGCTGCTGGCCCCGTGGGGGGTCTTCCGGGTCCATTTCCGGGGTATAGGCCTGGGCCGCCATGAGGACTCCGTGTGCCCAGTGGAGGACCCACCATTGGGTGTCCGCCTTGAGGATGTGGATGGCGGGTTGTCGGGGGGGGGTGTCGAGGGTGTCCCACGATGCGATGGCTAGTGGTATCCTGGAGGGGTGGAGGTGTGGGGGGGCCTTGCGGCTTAGGAGTTGATCGATGTGGAAGGGGGTGACGGGATCTTTGGGGCCTTGGGGCGGTGGGGGCATTGCTGGGATGGTTGTGGGGTCCCAGTGGCGTTCGTGGGCGGCGAGGGTGTACAGGGCGGCGGTGATGATGTGGTGGGCTTGCCCCTCCAGGACGATGTGGCGCTCCGTGCCGAAGTCCTTTGGTAGGTGGGCTGCGGGGTGGAGGGTGATGTGGGCCAGGGCGCGTTGGTGGGCCTTTTTTCCCCCGTCTGGGGCCTGTGTCCGTTTGTCCCCCGGGATGTGTTGGTGTTGGTGTTTTGGTGGGGGTGGTCCCAGGGCGAGGGATTCTACACCGTGGAGGGGGATGGCGTGTTCCCTGGACCTGTTGGGCAGGATGTATATGCCCGGGTCTCCCGGTACGGTGCCCAGGTACATGTTGCCCGTGATGGTGGGGGCCGGCAGCGGTTGGCGCAGGGGCGAGGTGCATGGGGTGGAGCAGGGCGGGTCATGGTGCTCACACCGGGGGTGGTCGATGCCGTACGGGGTGACGTGTACGGCGAAGGGTCCAACGGCGCGTTGGAGTTTGTGGGGTTGGATGTTGTGGAGGCGCGCCACCGCCCGTGTGTGGGAGCGCCCTTCGCTGATCCACACGGCGTCTGCCCGCGACGCCGCTGGGTTCAGGCAGTCCGTGGTGATGCCTGTGATCGTGCGGTTGTGGGTGGTATCTGATACCCTGGCGGGGGGGGCGCCGATGCGGGGGATGGTGTGGTCGTCGTGGAGGGTGCGGGCCTTGCGCCTCGCTTCGTGTCGGTGCTGGGCCTCCTGGGCGTGGGTGTGCACACCCGTGTGTTTGGGCTTCTTGTTGGGGCGGTCCGCTGTGTGGAAGGGGCTGGGCCAGGAGGGGGCGTGGTGGAGGGTGGGGTGTGGGAGGTCCCCCCGTGTTGCCCATGTGTACAGGGTGGTCGCGGCGGCCCCTTCCGCCTGTATGGTGTATCGCTCGTCGTGTCGGCGACGGGTGACGAGGACGTTGGGGGCCGTCAGCTCATACACCTGTGTGGTGTGGGGGAGGTGGCGGGTGACGGTGATCTTGGCGGCGTCGTTCTTGCGAGTGGTGGTGTGGGGGATGATGTAGTGGGTCGCCCATTCATCCTGGGGGGTGTGTTCCGTCGGGTCTAGCTTGAGCGGGGGGTGAAGCGGCTTCGGTGCTGGGGGTTTGTCTTGGCCCTTCGCGTGGGGCGCCACTTTGGTTTCGACCAGGTATCGTGGGCCCCAGGTTTCCGGGGCCCCTACCTGTGTGGCTGCCGCTGCTGCGGCTTGGAGGAGGGCGGTGGTGTTGGTGTCTAGAGGGGGGGCCTCCGGTTGGGGGGTGAGGGTGTCATGGTCTTGGTATGCCCACCAAATTGTGTAGCCTCGTTGGGTGTTGCGGTGCGGGGTTTGGGTCTGGGCTTGCTGGATGGATAGGGCGGTCTTGATGTCCTCCGCTGCTTGTGGGTTTATGGGTGTGGCGTACGCCCATACTCCCGGGGCGTGTATGCCGTGTGGCGCTTGGCCTACTCCTCGCATCGGTTGTAGGGTGTGGTGGGTGCGTGTGAGCCCTAGGTGTTCTTGGAGGAGGTCCCCTCGGATGTCCTCCCATCGTTGCTGCCAGGTGTGTGTGTGGTCATTGGGGGCAGGGTAGGTGATGACGATGGCCTGCCAAGGGGTGGGGCCTGGATGCACCGTCATAGGTGCCGACGATGCTTGCAGGGGTATGTGGACGGCGTGGGCGGGGGCTGCTGTTACGGGGTCTCCTTCCGTGGGTGTGATCGTGGCATCGCCTTGGACGGTGAGGAGGAGGTGGTGGCGGTCCGTCGGTAGTGCCCAGGTGGTGGTGGGCTCTGTGATCGAGTGGAGGCGGATGGCTTGGAGGCCCGGTGTGATTTCGTCCCACCGGAGTGTGCCGTTGTGGACCGCCCATTCCCGCGGCAGGTCTCGAAACCCGTTTCGGTCTGGGGTGGTGCGGTGTTGTGGGGGGAGCTCCATTGTGGTGATGGGGTGGGTGAGGGGCTCTGTGCGGGGTTGGTCTTGTGTGGTTGATGGTGATGGTGCCTGGGGCATCTCTTCGTCCAGTTGCTGGGGGGCTTTCGCTTCCTGGAGCTCTGCACTGATGGTGGCGAAGACATCTGGGAGGGTGGGGGAGGCGGGGGGGTGGGGTGCCGGATCGTCCCAGACAGAGGAAAATGTCTCTTCAATCGTCAGATATATGCTTCTCAATGAGAACATCACCACACTGCTACCAGCAGTCAGCATCAATCACACAGTGTTGAACCGACCATCATGGCATTTGTTGAACAACAGCATGGGACAAACTGCTGAGACACTGCACATGCAGCATCCCACCAACCTCATCAATGAACAACTGTTGGGTGTCACAACCTGTATCATTATGGTGTGGAGTTGCACTTCCAACTGTACCTGCCCCTGGTGCCTGTTACCCTTCCCACTCAACATCGCATGCTGCCCTGCCTAGCATCTTCTGCTTCACAAATCTAAACGCCATTAATCACAGCACCTTGAGTGAAGAATGCAGCCAGGTTATGCAATGCAATGGAATGGCAGTGCAAGGCCCATGAATACACAATCATAGATGTAAATGTCACTATCCGGCTGGTGCTGAAGGAATCAGAGGTCAGGACGTGAGTCTTCAGGAATCAGAGGATTGACAGATTCAAAGAGTCGCATCCTGCCCTTGCAGCACACACAGCATTCATCAGTGTCCTTGTGGCAGGAAACAAAATGGATAACCAACGTGTTCAGAAAGGATCGACCAAAGTCTCGCTCACGGCTATCAGATATGTATGAATGTCGTCAGCACACTCCTCCTTGGACAGAGCCACATACACTTCCACATCAGGATAGCTAAGATAGCTGGCTTTGATCAGAGGAAAATGTCTCTTCAATCGTCAGATATATGCTTCTCAATGTGAACATCACCACACTGCTACCAGCAGTCAGCATCAATCACACAGTGTTGAACCGACCATCATGGCATTTGTTGAACAACAGCATGGGACAACCTGCTGAGACACTGCACATGCAGCATCCCACCAACCTCATCAATCAAAACTGTTGGGTGTCACAACCTGTATCGTGATGGTGTGGAGTCGCACTTCCAACTGTACCTGCCACTGGTGCCTGTTACCCTTCCCACTCAACATCGCATGCTGCCCTGCCTAGCATCTTCTGCTTCACAAATCTAAACGCCATTAATCACAGCACCTTGAGTGAAGAATGCAGCCAGGTTATGCAATGCGATGGAATGGCAGTGCAAGGCCCATGAATACACAATCATAGATGTAAATGTCACTATCCGGCTGGTGCTGAAGGAATCAGAGGTCAGGACGTGAGTCTTCAGGAATCAGAGGATTGACAGATTCAAAGAGTTGCATCCTGCCCTTGCAGCACACACAGCATTCATCAGTGTCCTTGTGGCAGGAAACAAAATGGATAACCAACGTGTTCAGAAAGGATCGACCAAAGTCTCGCTCACGGCTATCAGATATGTATGAATGTCGTCAGCACACTCCTCCTTGAACAGAGCCACATACACTTCCACGTCAGGATAGCTAAGATAGCTGGCTTTGATCAGAGGAAAATGTCTCTTCAATCGTCAGATATATGCTTCTCAATGTGAACATCACGACACTGCTACCAGCAGTCAGCATCAATCACACAGTGTTGAACCGACCATCATGGCATTTGTTGAACAACAGCATGGGACAAACTGCTGAGACACTGCACATGCAGCATCCCACCAACCTCATCAATGAACAACTGTTGGGTGTCACAACCTGTATCATTATGGTGTGGAGTTGCACTTCCAACTGTACCTGCCACTGGTGCCTGTTACCCTTCCCACTCAACCTCGCATGCTGCCCTGCCTAGCATCTTCTGCTTCACAAATCCAAACGCCATTAATCACAGCACCTTGAGTGAAGAATGCAGCCAGGTTATGCAATGCAATGGAATGGCAGTGCAAGGGCCATGAATACACAATCATAGATGTAAATGTCACTATCCGGCTGGTGCTGAAGGAATCAGAGGTCAGGACGTGAGTCTTCAGGAATCAGAGGATTGACAGATTCAAAGAGTTGCATCCTGCCCTTGCAGCACACACAGCATTCATCAGTGTCCTTGTGGCAGGAAACAAAATGGATAACCAACGTGTTCAGAAAGGATCGACCAAAGTCTCGCTCACGGCTATCAGATATGTATGAATGTCGTCAGCACACTCCTCCTTGAACAGAGCCACATACACTTCCACATCAGGATAGCTAAGATAGCTGGCTTTGATCAGAGGAAAATGTCTCTTCAATCGTCAGATATATGCTTCTCAATGTGAACATCACGACACTGCTACCAGCAGTCAGCATCAATCACACAGTGTTGAACCGACCATCATGGCATTTGTTGAACAACAGCATGGGACAAACTGCTGAGACACTGCACATGCAGCATCCCACCAACCTCATCAATGAACAACTGTTGGGTGTCACAACCTGTATCATTATGGTGTGGAGTTGCACTTCCAACTGTACCTGCCGCTGGTGCCTGTTACCCTTCCCACTCAACATCGCATGCTGCCCTGCCTAGCATCTTCTGCTTCACAAATCTAAACGCCATTAATCACAGCACCTTGAGTGAAGAATGCAGCCAGGTTATGCAATGCAATGGAATGGCAGTGCAAGGCCCATGAATACACAATCATAGATGTAAATGTCACTATCCGGCTGGTGCTGAAGGAATCAGAGGTCAGGACGTGAGTCTTCAGGAATCAGAGGATTGACAGATTCAAAGAGTTGCATCCTGCCCTTGCAGCACACACAGCATTCATCAGTGTCCTTGTGGCAGGAAACAAAATGGATAACCAACGTGTTCAGAAAGGATCGACCAAAGTCTCGCTCACGGCTATCAGATATGTATGAATGTCGTCAGCACACTCCTCCTTGAACAGAGCCACATACACTTCCACATCAGGATAGCTAAGATAGCTGGCTTTGATCAGAGGAAAATGTCTCTTCAATCGTCAGATATATGCTTCTCAATGTGAACATCACGACACTGCTACCAGCAGTCAGCATCAATCACACAGTGTTGAACCGACCATCATGGCATTTGTTGAACAACAGCATGGGACAAACTGCTGAGACACTGCACATGCAGCATCCCACCAACCTCATCAATGAACAACTGTTGGGTGTCACAACCTGTATCATTATGGTGTGGAGTTGCACTTCCAACTGTACCTGCCGCTGGTGCCTGTTACCCTTCCCACTCAACATCGCATGCTGCCCTGCCTAGCATCTTCTGCTTCACAAATCCAAACGCCATTAATCACAGCACCTTGAGTGAAGAATGCAGCCAGGTTATGCAATGCAATGGAATGGCAGTGCAAGGGCCATGAATACACAATCATAGATGTAAATGTCACTATCCGGCTGGTGCTGAAGGAATCAGAGGTCAGGACGTGAGTCTTCAGGAATCAGAGGATTGACAGATTCAAAGAGTTGCATCCTGCCCTTGCAGCACACACAGCATTCATCAGTGTCCTTGTGGCAGGAAACAAAATGGATAACCAACGTGTTCAGAAAGGATCGACCAAAGTCTCGCTCACGGCTATCAGATATGTATGAATGTCGTCAGCACACTCCTCCTTGAACAGAGCCACATACACTTCCACATCAGGATAGCTAAGATGGCTGGCTTTGATCAGAGGAAAATGTCTCTTCAATCGTCAGATATATGCTTCTCAATGTGAACATCACGACACTGCTATCAGCAGTCAGCATCAATCACACAGTGTTGAACCGACCATCATGGCATTTGTTGAACAACAGCATGGGACAAACTGCTGAGACACTGCACATGCAGCATCCCACCAACCTCATCAATGAAAAACTGTTGGGTGTCACAACCTGTATCATTATCGTGTGGAGTTGCACTTCCAACTGTACCTGCCACTGGTGCCTGTTACCCTTCCCACTCAACATCGCATGCTGCCCTGCCTAGCATCTTCTGCTTCACAAATCTAAACGCCATTAATCACAGCACCTTGAGTGAAGAATGCAGCCAGGTTATGCAATGCAATGGAATGGCAGTGCAAGGGCCATGAATACACAATCATAGATGTAAATGTCACTATCCGGCTGGTGCTGAAGGAATCAGAGGTCAGGACGTGAGTCTTCAGGAATCAGAGGATTGACAGATTCAAAGAGTTGCATCCTGCCCTTGCAGCACACACAGCATTCATCAGTGTCCTTGTGGCAGGAAACAAAATGGATAACCAACGTGTTCAGAAAGGATCGACCAAAGTCTCGCTCACGGCTATCAGATATGTATGAATGTCGTCAGCACACTCCTCCTTGAACAGAGCCACATACACTTCCACATCAGGATAGCTAACATAGCTGGCTTTGATCAGAGGAAAATCTCTCTTCAATCGTCAGATATATGCTTCTCAATGTGAACATCACGACACTGCTACCAGCAGTCAGCATCAATCACACAGTGTTGAACCGACCATCATGGCATTTGTTGAACAACAGCATGGGACAAACTGCTGAGACACTGCACATGCAGCATCCCACCAACCTCATCAATGAACAACTGTTGGGTGTCACAACCTGTATCGTGATGGTGTGGAGTCGCACTTCCAAATGTACCTGCCACTGGTGCCTGTTACCCTTCCCACTCAACATCGCATGCTGCCCTGCCTAGCATCTTCTGCTTCACAAATCCAAACGCCATTAATCACAGCACCTTGAGTGAAGAATGCAGCCAGGTTATGCAATGCAATGGAATGGCAGTGCAAGGGCCATGAATACACAATCATAGATGTAAATGTCACTATCCGGCTGGTGCTGAAGGAATCAGAGGTCACCTGAGTCTTCAGGAATCAGAGGATTGACAGATTCAAAGAGTTGCATCCTGCCCTTGCAGCACACACAGCATTCATCAGTGTCCTTGTGGCAGGAAACAAAATGGATAACCAACGTGTTCAGAAAGGATCGACCAAAGTCTCGCTCACGGCTATCAGATATGTATGAATGTCGTCAGCACACTCCTCCTTGAACAGAGCCACATACACTTCCACATCAGGATAGCTAAGATAGCTGGCTTTGATCAGAGGAAAATGTCTCTTCAATCGTCAGATATATGCTTCTCAATGTGAACATCACCACACTGCTGCCAGCAGTCAGCATCAATCACACAGTGTTGAACCGACCATCATGGCATTTGTTGAACAACAGCATGGGACAAACTGCTGAGACACTGCACATGCAGCATCCCACCAACCTCATCAATGAACAACTGTTGGGTGTCACAACCTGTATCGTTATGGTGTGGAGTTGCACTTCCAACTGTACCTGCCCCTGGTGCCTGTTACCCTTCCCACTCAACATCGCATGCTGCCCTGCCTAGCATCTTCTGCTTCACAAATCTAAACGCCATTAATCACAGCACCTTGAGTGAAGAATGCAGCCAGGTTATGCAATGCAATGGAATGGCAGTGCAAGGCCCATGAATACACAATCATAGATGTAAATATCACTATCCGGCTGGTGCTGAAGGAATCAGAGGTCAGGACGTGAGTCTTCAGGAATCAGAGGATTGACAGATTCAAAGAGTTGCATCCTGCCCTTGCAGCACACACAGCATTCATCAGTGTCCTTGTGGCAGGAAACAAAATGGATAACCAACGTGTTCAGAAAGGATCGACCAAAGTCTCGCTCACGGCTATCAGATATGTATGAATGTCGTCAGCACACTCCTCCTTGAACAGAGCCACATACACTTCCACATCAGGATAGCTAAGATAGCTGGCTTTGATCAGAGGAAAATGCCTCTTCAATCGTCAGATATATGCTTCTCAATGTGAACATCACCACACTGCTATCAGCAGTCAGCATCAATCACACAGTGTTGAACCGACCATCATGGCATTTGTTGAACAACAGCATGGGACAAACTGCTGAGACACTGCACATGCAGCATCCCACCAACCTCATCAATGAACAACTGTTGGGTGTCACAACGTGTATCATTATGGTGTGGAGTCGCACTTCCAACTGTACCTGCCACTGGTGCCTGTTACCCTTCCCACTCAACATCGCATGCTGCCCTGCCTAGCATCTTCTGCTTCACAAATCCAAACGCCATTAATCACAGCACCTTGAGTGAAGAATGCAGCCAGGTTATGCAATGCAATGGAATGGCAGTGCAAGGCCCATGAATACACAATCATAGATGTAAATGTCACTATCCGGCTGGTGCTGAAGGAATCAGAGGTCAGGACGTGAGTCTTCAGGAATCAGAGGATTGACAGATTCAAAGAGTTGCATCCTGCCCTTGCAGCACACACAGCATTCATCAGTGTCCTTGTGGCAGGAAACAAAATGGATAACCAACGTGTTCAGAAAGGATCGACCAAAGTCTCGCTCACGGCTATCAGATATGTATGAATGTCGTCAGCACACTCCTCCTTGAACAGAGCCACATACACTTCCACATCAGGATAGCTAAGATAGCTGGCTTTGATCAGAGGAAAATGTCTCTTCAATCGTCAGATATATGCTTCTCAATGTGAACATCACGACACTGCTACCAGCAGTCAGCATCAATCACACAGTGTTGAACCGACCATCATGGCATTTGTTGAACAGCATGGGACAAACTGCTGAGACACTGCACATGCAGCATCCCACCAACCTCATCAATGAACAACTGTTGGGTGTCACAACCTGTATCGTTATGGTGTGGAGTTGCACTTCCAACTGTACCTGCCACTGGTGCCTGTTACCCTTCCCACTCAACATCGCATGCTGCCCTGCCTAGCATCTTCTGTTTCACAAATCTAAATGCATTAATCACAGCACCTTGAGTGAAGAATGCAGCCAGGTTATGCAATGCAATGGAATGGCAGTGCAAGGCCCATGAATACACAATCATAGATGTAAATGTCACTATCCGGCGGTGCTGAAGGAATCAGAGGTCAGGACGTGAGTCTTCAGGAATCAGAGGATTGACAGATTCAAAGAGTTGCATCCTGCCCTTGCAGCACACACAGCATTCATCAGTGTCCTTGTGGCAGGAAACAAAATGGATAACCAACGTGTTCAGAAAGGATCGACCAAAGTCTCGCTCACGGCTATCAGATATGTATGAATGTCGTCAGCACACTCCTCCTTGAACAGAGCCACATACACTTCCACATCAGGATAGCTAAGATAGCCGGCTTTGATCAGAGGAAAATGTCTCTTCAATCGTCAGATATATGCTTCTCAATGTGAACATCACCACACTGCTATCAGCAGTCAGCATCAATCACACAGTGTTGAACCGACCATCATGGCATTTGTTGAACAACAGCATGGGACAAACTGCTGAGACACTGCACATGCAGCATCCCACCAACCTCATCAATCAAAACTGTTGCGTGTCACAACCTGTATCATTATGGTGTGGAGTCGCACTTCCAACTGTACCTGCCACTGGTGCCTGTTACCCTTCCCACTCAACATCGCATGCTGCCCTGCCTAGCATCTTCTGCTTCACAAATCCAAACGCCATTAATCACAGCACCTTGAGTGAAGAATGCAGCCAGGTTATGCAATGCAATGGAATGGCAGTGCAAGGCCCATGAATACACAATCATAGATGTAAATGTCACTATCCGGCTGGTGCTGAAGGAATCAGAGGTCAGGACGTGAGTCTTCAGGAATCAGAGGATTGACAGATTCAAAGAGTTGCATCCTGCCCTTGCAGCACACACAGCATTCATCAGTGTCCTTGTGGCAGGAAACAAAATGGATAACCAACGTGTTCAGAAAGGATCGACCAAAGTCTCGCTCACGGCTATCAGATATGTATGAATGTCGTCAGCACACTCCTCCTTGAACAGAGCCACATACACTTCCACATCAGGATAGCTAAGATAGCTGGCTTTGATCAGAGGAAAATGTCTCTTCAATCGTCAGATATATGCTTCTCAATGTGAACATCACCACACTGCTACCAGCAGTCAGCATCAATCACACAGTGTTGAACCGACCATCATGGCATTTGTTGAAAAGCATGGGACAAACTGCTGAGGCACTGCACATGCAGCATCCCACCAACCTCATCAATCAAAACTGTTGGGTGTCACAACCTGTATCATTATGGTGTGGAGTTGCACTTCCAACTGTACCTGCCACTGGTGCCTGTTACCCTTCCCACTCAACATCGCATGCTGCCCTGCCTAGCATCTTCTGCTTCACAAATCTAAACGCCATTAATCACAGCACCTTGAGTGAAGAATGCAGCCAGGTTATGCAATGCAATGGAATGGCAGTGCAAGGCCCATGAATACACAATCATAGATGTAAATGTCACTATCCGGCTGGTGCTGAAGGAATCAGAGGTCAGGACGTGAGTCTTCAGGAATCAGAGGATTGACAGATTCAAAGAGTTGCATCCTGCCCTTGCAGCACACACAGCATTCATCAGTGTCCTTGTGGCAGGAAACAAAATGGATAACCAACGTGTTCAGAAAGGATCGACCAAAGTCTCGCTCACGGCTATCAGATATGTATGAATGTCGTCAGCACACTCCTCCTTGAACAGAGCCACATACACTTCCACATCAGGATAGCTAAGATAGCTGGCTTTGATCAGAGGAAAATGTCTCTTCAATCGTCAGATATATGCTTCTCAATGTGAACATCACGACACTGCTACCAGCAGTCAGCATCAATCACACAGTGTTGAACCGACCATCATGGCATTTGTTGAACAACAGCATGGGACAAACTGCTGAGACACTGCACATGCAGCATCCCACCAACCTCATCAATCAAAACTGTTGGGTGTCACAACCTGTATCGTTATGGTGTGGAGTTGCACTTCCAACTGTACCTGCCACTGGTGCCTGTTACCCTTCCCACTCAACATCGCATGCTGCCCTGCCTAGCATCTTCTGTTTCACAAATCTAAATCCATTAATCACAGCACCTTGAGTGAAGAATGCAGCCAGGTTATGCAATGCAATGGAATGGCAGTGCAAGGCCCATGAATACACAATCATAGATGTAAATGTCACTATCCGGCGGTGCTGAAGGAATCAGAGGTCAGGACGTGAGTCTTCAGGAATCAGAGGATTGACAGATTCAAAGAGTTGCATCCTGCCCTTGCAGCACACACAGCATTCATCAGTGTCCTTGTGGCAGGAAACAAAATGGATAACCAACGTGTTCAGAAAGGATCGACCAAAGTCTCGCTCACGGCTATCAGATATGTATGAATGTCGTCAGCACACTCCTCCTTGAACAGAGCCACATACACTTCCACATCAGGATAGCTAAGATAGCCGGCTTTGATCAGAGGAAAATGTCTCTTCAATCGTCAGATATATGCTTCTCAATGTGAACATCACCACACTGCTATCAGCAGTCAGCATCAATCACACAGTGTTGAACCGACCATCATGGCATTTGTTGAACAACAGCATGGGACAAACTGCTGAGACACTGCACATGCAGCATCCCACCAACCTCATCAATCAAAACTGTTGGGTGTCACAACCTGTATCATTATGGTGTGGAGTCGCACTTCCAACTGTACCTGCCACTGGTGCCTGTTACCCTTCCCACTCAACATCGCATGCTGCCCTGCCTAGCATCTTCTGCTTCACAAATCCAAACGCCATTAATCACAGCACCTTGAGTGAAGAATGCAGCCAGGTTATGCAATGCAATGGAATGGCAGTGCAAGGCCCATGAATACACAATCATAGATGTAAATGTCACTATCCGGCTGGTGCTGAAGGAATCAGAGGTCAGGACGTGAGTCTTCAGGAATCAGAGGATTGACAGATTCAAAGAGTTGCATCCTGCCCTTGCAGCACACACAGCATTCATCAGTGTCCTTGTGGCAGGAAACAAAATGGATAACCAACGTGTTCAGAAAGGATCGACCAAAGTCTCGCTCACGGCTATCAGATATGTATGAATGTCGTCAGCACACTCCTCCTTGAACAGAGCCACATACACTTCCACATCAGGATAGCTAAGATAGCTGGCTTTGATCAGAGGAAAATGTCTCTTCAATCGTCAGATATATGCTTCTCAATGTGAACATCACCACACTGCTACCAGCAGTCAGCATCAATCACACAGTGTTGAACCGACCATCATGGCATTTGTTGAACAGCATGGGACAAACTGCTGAGGCACTGCACATGCAGCATCCCACCAACCTCATCAATGAACAACTGTTGGGTGTCACAACCTGTATCATTATGGTGTGGAGTTGCACTTCCAACTGTACCTGCCACTGGTGCCTGTTACCCTTCCCACTCAACATCGCATGCTGCCCTGCCTAGCATCTTCTGCTTCACAAATCCAAATCCATTAATCACAGCACCTTGAGTGAAGAATGCAGCCAGGTTATGCAATGCAATGGAATGGCAGTGCAAGGCCCATGAATACACAATCATAGATGTAAATGTCACTATCCGGCGGTGCTGAAGGAATCAGAGGTCAGGACGTGAGTCTTCAGGAATCAGAGGATTGACAGATTCAAAGAGTTGCATCCTGCCCTTGCAGCACACACAGCATTCATCAGTGTCCTTGTGGCAGGAAACAAAATGGATAACCAACGTGTTCAGAAAAGATCGACCAAAGTCTCGCTCACGGCTATCAGATATGTATGAATGTCGTCAGCACACTCCTCCTTGAACAGAGCCACATACACTTCCACATCAGGATAGCTAAGATAGCTGGCTTTGATCAGAGGAAAATGTCTCTTCAATCGTCAGATATATGCTTCTCAATGTGAACATCACCACACTGCTACCAGCAGTCAGCATCAATCACACAGTGTTGAACCGACCATCATGGCATTTGTTGAACAGCATGGGACAAACTGCTGAGGCACTGCACATGCAGCATCCCACCAACCTCATCAATCAAAACTGTTGGGTGTCACAACCTGTATCATTATGGTGTGGAGTTGCACTTCCAACTGTACCTGCCACTGGTGCCTGTTACCCTTCCCACTCAACATCGCATGCTGCCCTGCCTAGCATCTTCTGCTTCACAAATCCAAATCCATTAATCACAGCACCTTGAGTGAAGAATGCAGCCAGGTTATGCAATGCAATGGAATGGCAGTGCAAGGGCCATGAATACACAATCATAGATGTAAATGTCACTATCCGGCTGGTGCTGAAGGAATCAGAGGTCAGGACGTGAGTCTTCAGGAATCAGAGGATTGACAGATTCAAAGAGTTGCATCCTGCCCTTGCAGCACACACAGCATTCATCAGTGTCCTTGTGGCAGGAAACAAAATGGATAACCAACGTGTTCAGAAAGGATCGACCAAAGTCTCGCTCACGGCTATCAGATATGTATGAATGTCGTCAGCACACTCCTCCTTGAACAGAGCCACATACACTTCCACATCAGGATAGCTAAGATAGCTGGCTTTGATCAGAGGAAAATGTCTCTTCAATCGTCAGATATATGCTTCTCAATGTGAACATCACGACACTGCTACCAGCAGTCAGCATCAATCACACAGTGTTGAACCGACCATCATGGCATTTGTTGAACAACAGCATGGGACAAACTGCTGAGACACTGCACATGCAGCATCCCACCAACCTCATCAATCAAAACTGTTGGGTGTCACAACCTGTATCGTTATGGTGTGGAGTTGCACTTCCAACTGTACCTGCCGCTGGTGCCTGTTACCCTTCCCACTCAACATCGCATGCTGCCCTGCCTAGCATCTTCTGCTTCACAAATCCAAACGCCATTAATCACAGCACCTTGAGTGAAGAATGCAGCCAGGTTATGCAATGCAATGGAATGGCAGTGCAAGGGCCATGAATACACAATCATAGATGTAAATGTCACTATCCGGCTGGTGCTGAAGGAATCAGAGGTCAGGACGTGAGTCTTCAGGAATCAGAGGATTGACAGATTCAAAGAGTTGCATCCTGCCCTTGCAGCACACACAGCATTCAGCAGTGTCCTTGTGGCAGGAAACAAAATGGATAACCAACGTGTTCAGAAAGGATCGACCAAAGTCTCGCTCACGGCTATCAGATATGTATGAATGTCGTCAGCACACTCCTCCTTGAACAGAGCCACATACACTTCCACATCAGGATAGCTAAGATAGCTGGCTTTGATCAGAGGAAAATGTCTCTTCAATCGTCAGATATATGCTTCTCAATGTGAACATCACGACACTGCTACCAGCAGTCAGCATCAATCACACAGTGTTGAACCGACCATCATGGCATTTGTTGAACAACAGCATGGGACAAACTGCTGAGACACTGCACATGCAGCATCCCACCAACCTCATGTTGGGTGTCACAACCTGTATCATTATGGTGTGGAGTTGCACTTCCAACTGTACCTGCCACTGGTGCCTGTTACCCTTCCCACTCAACATCGCATGCTGCCCTGCCTAGCATCTTCTGCTTCACAAATCTAAACGCCATTAATCACAGCACCTTGAGTGAAGAATGCAGCCAGGTTATGCAATGCAATGGAATGGCAGTGCAAGGGCCATGAATACACAATCATAGATGTAAATGTCACTATCCGGCTGGTGCTGAAGGAATCAGAGGTCAGGACGTGAGTCTTCAGGAATCAGAGGATTGACAGATTCAAAGAGTTGCATCCTGCCCTTGCAGCACACACAGCATTCATCAGTGTCCTTGTGGCAGGAAACAAAATGGATAACCAACGTGTTCAGAAAGGATCGACCAAAGTCTCGCTCACGGCTATCAGATATGTATGAATGTCGTCAGCACACTCCTCCTTGAACAGAGCCACATACACTTCCACATCAGGATAGCTAAGATAGCTGGCTTTGATCAGAGGAAAATGTCTCTTCAATCGTCAGATATATGCTTCTCAATGTGAACATCACGACACTGCTACCAGCAGTCAGCATCAATCACACAGTGTTGAACCGACCATCATGGCATTTGTTGAACAACAGCATGGGACAAACTGCTGAGACACTGCACATGCAGCATCCCACCAACCTCATGTTGGGTGTCACAACCTGTATCATTATGGTGTGGAGTTGCACTTCCAACTGTACCTGCCACTGGTGCCTGTTACCCTTCCCACTCAACATCGCATGCTGCCCTGCCTAGCATCTTCTGCTTCACAAATCTAAACGCCATTAATCACAGCACCTTGAGTGAAGAATGCAGCCAGGTTATGCAATGCAATGGAATGGCAGTGCAAGGGCCATGAATACACAATCATAGATGTAAATGTCACTATCCGGCTGGTGCTGAAGGAATCAGAGGTCAGGACGTGAGTCTTCAGGAATCAGAGGATTGACAGATTCAAAGAGTTGCATCCTGCCCTTGCAGCACACACAGCATTCATCAGTGTCCTTGTGGCAGGAAACAAAATGGATAACCAACGTGTTCAGAAAGGATCGACCAAAGTCTCGCTCACGGCTATCAGATATGTATGAATGTCGTCAGCACACTCCTCCTTGAACAGAGCCACATACACTTCCACATCAGGATAGCTAACATAGCTGGCTTTGATCAGAGGAAAATGTCTCTTCAATCGTCAGATATATGCTTCTCAATGTGAACATCACCACACTGCTACCAGCAGTCAGCATCAATCACACAGTGTTGAACCGACCATCATGGCATTTGTTGAACAACAGCATGGGACAAACTGCTGAGACACTGCACATGCAGCATCCCACCAACCTCATGAATCAAAACTGCTGGCCGTCACAACCTGTATGTTGCACTTCCAACTGTACCTGCCACTGGTGCCTGTTACCCTTCCCACTCAACATCGCATGCTGCCCTGCCTAGCATCTTCTGCTTCACAAATCCAAACGCCATTAATCACAGCACCTTGAGTGAAGAATGCAGCCAGGTTATGCAATGCAATGGAATGGCAGTGCAAGGGCCATGAATACACAATCATAGATGTAAATGTCACTATCCGGCTGGTGCCGAAGGAATCAGAGGTCAGGACGTGAGTCTTCAGGAATCAGAGGATTGACAGATTCAAAGAGTTGCATCCTGCCCTTGCAGCACACACAGCATTCATCAGTGTCCTTGTGGCAGGAAACAAAATGGATAACCAACGTGTTCAGAAAGGATCGACCAAAGTCTCGCTCACGGCTATCAGATATGTATGAATGTCGTCAGCTCACTCCTCCTTGAACAGAGCCACATACACTTCCACATCAGGATAGCTAAGATAGCTGGCTTTGATCAGAGGAAAATGTCTCTTCAATCGTCAGATATATGCTTCTCAATGTGAACATCACCACACTGCTACCAGCAGTCAGCATCAATCACACAGTGTTGAACCGACCATCATGGCATTTGTTGAACAACAGCATGGGACAAACTGCTGAGACACTGCACATGCAGCATCCCACCAACCTCATCAATCAAAACTGTTGGGTGTCACAACCTGTATCATTATGGTGTGGAGTCGCACTTCCAACTGTACCTGCCACTGGTGCCTGTTACCCTTCCCACTCGACATCGCATGCTGCCCTGCCTAGCATCTTCTGCTTCACAAATCCAAACGCCATTAATCACAGCACCTTGAGTGAAGAATGCATCCACCTTATGCAATGCAATGGAATGGCAGTGCAAGGGCCATGAATACACAATCATAGATGTAAATGTCACTATCCGGCTGGTGCTGAAGGAATCAGAGGTCAGGACGTGAGTCTTCAGGAATCAGAGGATTGACAGATTCAAAGAGTTGCATCCTGCCCTTGCAGCACACACAGCATTCAGCAGTGTCCTTGTGGCAGGAAACAAAATGGATAACCAACGTGTTCAGAAAGGATCGACCAAAGTCTCGCTCACGGCTATCAGATATGTATGAATGTTGTCAGCACACGCCACCTTGAACAGAGCCACATACACTTCCACATCAGGATAGCTAAGATAGCTGGCTTTGATCAGAGGAAAATGTCTCTTCAATCGTCAGATATATGCTTCTCAATGTGAACATCACGACACTGCTATCAGCAGTCAGCATCAATCACACAGTGTTGAACCGACCATCATGGCATTTGTTGAACAACAGCATGGGACAAACTGCTGAGACACTGCACATGCAGCATCCCACCAACCTCATCAATCAAAACTGTTGGGTGTCACAACCTGTATCATTATGGTGTGGAGTTGCACTTCCAACTGTACCTGCCACTGGTGCCTGTTACCCTTCCCACTCAACATCGCATGCTGCCCTGCCTAGCATCTTCTGCTTCACAAATCCAAACGCCATTAATCACAGCACCTTGAGTGAAGAATGCAGCCAGGTTATGCAATGCAATGGAATGGCAGTGCAAGGGCCATGAATAGGAAATCATAGATGTAAATGTCACTATCCGGCTGGTGCTGAAGGAATCAGAGGTCAGGACGTGAGTCTTCAGGAATCAGAGGATTGACAGATTCAAAGAGTTGCATCCTGCCCTTGCAGCACACACAGCATTCATCAGTGTCCTTGTGGCAGGAAACAAAATGGATAACCAACGTGTTCAGAAAGGATCGACCAAAGTCTCGCTCACGGCTATCAGATATGTATGAATGTCGTCAGCACACTCCTCCTTGAACAGAGCCACATACACTTCCACATCAGGATAGCTAAGATAGCTGGCTTTGATCAGAGGAAAATGTCTCTTCAATCGTCAGATATATGCTTCTCAATGTGAACATCACCACACTGCTATCAGCAGTCAGCATCAATCACACAGTGTTGAACCGACCATCATGGCATTTGTTGAACAACAGCATGGGACAAACTGCTGAGACACTGCACATGCAGCATCCCACCAACCTCATCAATTAACAACTGCTGTTGGTTGTCACAACCTGTATCATTATGGTGTGGAGTTGCACTTCCAACTGTACCTGCCACTGGTGCCTGTTACCCTTCCCACTCAACATCGCATGCTGCCCTGCCTAGCATCTTCTGCTTCACAAATCTAAACGCCATTAATCACAGCACCTTGAGTGAAGAATGCAGCCAGGTTATGCAATGCAATGGAATGGCAGTGCAAGGCCCATGAATAGGAAATCATAGATGTAAATGTCACTATCCGGCTGGTGCTGAAGGAATCAGAGGTCAGGACGTGAGTCTTCAGGAATCAGAGGATTGACAGATTCAAAGAGTTGCATCCTGCCCTTGCAGCACACACAGCATTCATCAGTGTCCTTGTGGCAGGAAACAAAATGGATAACCAACGTGTTCAGAAAGGATCGACCCAACTCTCGCTCACGGCTATCAGATATGTATGAATGTCGTCAGCACACTCCTCCTTGAACAGAGCCACATACACTTCCACATCAGGATAGCTAAGATAGCTGGCTTTGATCAGAGGAAAATGTCTCTTCAATCGTCAGATATATGCTTCTCAATGTGAACATCACGACACTGCTATCAGCAGTCAGCATCAATCACACAGTGTTGAACCGACCATCATGGCATTTGTTGAACAACAGCATGGGACAAACTGCTGAGACACTGCACATGCAGCATCCCACCAACCTCATCAATGAACAACTGTTGGGTGTCACAACCTGTATCATTATGGTGTGGAGTTGCACTTCCAACTGTACCTGCCACTGGTGCCTGTTACCCTTCCCACTCAACATCGCATGCTGCCCTGCCTAGCATCTTCTACTTCACAAATCTAAACGCCATTAATCACAGCACCTTGAGTGAAGAATGCAGCCAGGTTATGCAATGCAATGGAACGGCAGTGCAAGGCCCATGAATACACAATCATAGATGTAAATGTCACTATCCGGCTGGTGCTGAAGGAATCAGAGGTCAGGACGTGAGTCTTCAGGAATCAGAGGATTGACAGATTCAAAGAGTTGCATCCTGCCCTTGCAGCACACACAGCATTCATCAGTGTCCTTGTGGCAGGAAACAAAATGGATAACCAACGTGTTCAGAAAGGATCGACCAAAGTCTCGCTCACGGCTATCAGATATGTATGAATGTCGTCAGCACACTCCTCCTTGAACAGAGCCACATACACTTCCACATCAGGATAGCTAAGATAGCTGGCTTTGATCAGAGGAAAATGTCTCTTCAATCGTCAGATATATGCTTCTCAATGTGAACATCACGACACTGCTATCAGCAGTCAGCATCAATCACACAGTGTTGAACCGACCATCATGGCATTTGTTGAACAACAGCATGGGACAAACTGCTGAGACACTGCACATGCAGCATCCCACCAACCTCATCAATCAAAACTGTTGGGTGTCACAACCTGTATCATTATGGTGTGGAGTTGCACTTCCAACTGTACCTGCCACTGGTGCCTGTTACCCTTCCCACTCAACATCGCATGCTGCCCTGCCTAGCATCTTCTGCTTCACAAATCCAAACGCCATTAATCACAGCACCTTGAGTGAAGAATGCAGCCAGGTTATGCAATGCAATGGAATGGCAGTGCAAGGCCCATGAATACACAATCATAGATGTAAATGTCACTATCCGGCTGGTGCTGAAGGAATCAGAGGTCAGGACGTGAGTCTTCAGGAATCAGAGGATTGACAGATTCAAAGAGTTGCATCCTGCCCTTGCAGCAGACACAGCATTCATCAGTGTCCTTGTGGCAGGAAACAAAATGGATAACCAACGTGTTCAGAAAGGATCGACCAAAGTCTCGCTCACGGCTATCAGATATGTATGAATGTCGTCAGCACACTCCTCCTTGAACAGAGCCACATACACTTCCACATCAGGATAGCTAAGATAGCTGGCTTTGATCAGAGGAAAATGTCTCTTCAATCGTCAGATATATGCTTCTCAATGTGAACATCACCACACTGCTATCAGCAGTCAGCATCAATCACACAGTGTTGAACCGACCATCATGGCATTTGTTGAACAACAGCATGGGACAAACTGCTGAGACACTGCACATGCAGCATCCCACCAACCTCATCAATGAACAACTGTTGGGTGTCACAACCTGTATCATTATGGTGTGGAGTTGCACTTCCAACTGTACCTGCCACTGGTGCCTGTTACCCTTCCCACTCAACATCGCATGCTGCCCTGCCTAGCATCTTCTGCTTCACAAATCTAAACGCCATTAATCACAGCACCTTGAGTGAAGAATGCATCCAGGTTATGCAATGCAATGGAATGGCAGTGCAAGGCCCATGAATACACAATCATAGATGTAAATGTCACTATCCGGCTGGTGCTGAAGGAATCAGAGGTCAGGACGTGAGTCTTCAGGAATCAAAGGATTGACAGATTCAAAGAGTTGCATCCTGCCCTTGCAGCACACACAGCATTCATCAGTGTCCTTGTGGCAGGAAACAAAATGGATAAACAACGTGTTCAGAAAGGATCGACCAAAGTCTCGCTCACGGCTATCAGATATGTATGAATGTCGTCAGCACACTCCTCCTTGAACAGAGCCACATACACTTCCACATCAGGATAGCTAAGATAGCTGGCTTTGATCAGAGGAAAATGTCTCTTCAATCGTCAGATATATGCTTCTCAATGTGAACATCACGACACTGCTATCAGCAGTCAGCATCAATCACACAGTGTTGAACCGACCATCATGGCATTTGTTGAACAACAGCATGGGACAAACTGCTGAGACACTGCACATGCAGCATCCCACCAACCTCATCAATCAAAACTGTTGGGTGTCACAACCTGTATCATTATGGTGTGGAGTTGCACTTCCAACTGTACCTGCCACTGGTGCCTGTTACCCTTCCCACTCAACATCGCATGCTGCCCTGCCTAGCATCTTCTGCTTCACAAATCTAAACGCCATTAATCACAGCACCTTGAGTGAAGAATGCAGCCAGGTTATGCAATGCAATGGAATGGCAGTGCAAGGCCCATGAATACACAATCATA
This sequence comes from Eutreptiella sp. 'Long Island Sound 2002', assembly GCA_964036045.1. NCBI lineage: Eukaryota > Euglenozoa > Euglenophyceae > Eutreptiales > Eutreptiaceae > Eutreptiella > Eutreptiella sp. 'Long Island Sound 2002'. Next base: position 25,225,192 of record OZ038398.1, on the reverse strand, counting down.
GATGTAAATGTCACTATCCGGCTGGTGCTGAAGGAATCAGAGGTCAGGACGTGAGTCTTCAGGAATCAGAGGATTGACAGATTCAAAGAGTTGCATCCTGCCCTTGCAGCACACACAGCATTCATCAGTGTCCTTGTGGCGGGAAACAAAATGGATAACCAACGTGTTCAGAAAGGATCGACCAAAGTCTCGCTCACGGCTATCAGATATGTATGAATGTCGTCAGCACACTCCTCCTTGAACAGAGCCACATACACTTCCACATCAGGATAGCTAAGATAGCTGGCTTTGATCAGAGGAAAATGTCTCTTCAATCGTCAGATATATGCTTCTCAATGTGAACATCACCACACTGCTATCAGCAGTCAGCATCAATCACACAGTGTTGAACCGACCATCATGGCATTTGTTGAACAACAGCATGGGACAAACTGCTGAGACACTGCACATGCAGCATCCCACCAACCTCATCAATCAAAACTGTTGGGTGTCACAACCTGTATCATTATGGTGTGGAGTTGCACTTCCAACTGTACCTGCCGCTGGTGCCTGTTACCCTTCCCACTCAACATCGCATGCTGCCCTGCCTAGCATCTTCTGCTTCACAAATCCAAACGCCATTAATCACAGCACCTTGAGTGAAGAATGCAGCCAGGTTATGCAATGCAATGGAACGGCAGTGCAAGGCCCATGAATACACAATCATAGATGTAAATGTCACTATCCGGCTGGTGCTGAAGGAATCAGAGGTCAGGACGTGAGTCTTCAGGAATCAGAGGATTGACAGATTCAAAGAGTTGCATCCTGCCCTTGCAGCACACACAGCATTCATCAGTGTCCTTGTGGCAGGAAACAAAATGGATAACCAACGTGTTCAGAAAGGATCGACCAAAGTCTCGCTCACGGCTATCAGATATGTATGAATGTCGTCAGCACACTCCTCCTTGAACAGAGCCACATACACTTCCACATCAGGATAGCTAAGATAGCTGGCTTTGATCAGAGGAAAATGTCTCTTCAATCGTCAGATATATGCTTCTCAATGTGAACATCACCACACTGCTATCAGCAGTCAGCATCAATCACACAGTGTTGAACCGACCATCATGGCATTTGTTGAACAACAGCATGGGACAAACTGCTGAGACACTGCACATGCAGCATCCCACCAACCTCATCAATGAACAACTGTTGGGTGTCACAACCTGTATCATTATGGTGTGGAGTTGCACTTCCAACTGTACCTGCCACTGGTGCCTGTTACCCTTCCCACTCAACATCGCATGCTGCCCTGCCTAGCATCTTCTGCTTCACAAATCTAAACGCCATTAATCACAGCACCTTGAGTGAAGAATGCATCCAGGTTATGCAATGCAATGGAATGGCAGTGCAAGGCCCATGAATACACAATCATAGATGTAAATGTCACTATCCGGCTGGTGCTGAAGGAATCAGAGGTCAGGACGTGAGTCTTCAGGAATCAAAGGATTGACAGATTCAAAGAGTTGCATCCTGCCCTTGCAGCACACACAGCATTCATCAGTGTCCTTGTGGCAGGAAACAAAATGGATAACCAACGTGTTCAGAAAGGATCGACCAAAGTCTCGCTCACGGCTATCAGATATGTATGAATGTCGTCAGCACACTCCTCCTTGAACAGAGCCACATACACTTCCACATCAGGATAGCTAAGATAGCTGGCTTTGATCAGAGGAAAATGTCTCTTCAATCGTCAGATATATGCTTCTCAATGTGAACATCACGACACTGCTATCAGCAGTCAGCATCAATCACACAGTGTTGAACCGACCATCATGGCATTTGTTGAACAACAGCATGGGACAAACTGCTGAGACACTGCACATGCAGCATCCCACCAACCTCATCAATCAAAACTGTTGGGTGTCACAACCTGTATCATTATGGTGTGGAGTTGCACTTCCAACTGTACCTGCCACTGGTGCCTGTTACCCTTCCCACTCAACATCGCATGCTGCCCTGCCTAGCATCTTCTGCTTCACAAATCTAAACGCCATTAATCACAGCACCTTGAGTGAAGAATGCAGCCAGGTTATGCAATGCAATGGAATGGCAGTGCAAGGCCCATGAATACACAATCATAGATGTAAATGTCACTATCCGGCTGGTGCTGAAGGAATCAGAGGTCAGGACGTGAGTCTTCAGGAATCAGAGGATTGACAGATTCAAAGAGTTGCATCCTGCCCTTGCAGCACACACAGCATTCATCAGTGTCCTTGTGGCGGGAAACAAAATGGATAACCAACGTGTTCAGAAAGGATCGACCAAAGTCTCGCTCACGGCTATCAGATATGTATGAATGTCGTCAGCACACTCCTCCTTGAACAGAGCCACATACACTTCCACATCAGGATAGCTAAGATAGCTGGCTTTGATCAGAGGAAAATGTCTCTTCAATCGTCAGATATATGCTTCTCAATGTGAACATCACCACACTGCTATCAGCAGTCAGCATCAATCACACAGTGTTGAACCGACCATCATGGCATTTGTTGAACAACAGCATGGGACAAACTGCTGAGACACTGCACATGCAGCATCCCACCAACCTCATCAATCAAAACTGTTGGGTGTCACAACCTGTATCATTATGGTGTGGAGTTGCACTTCCAACTGTACCTGCCGCTGGTGCCTGTTACCCTTCCCACTCAACATCGCATGCTGCCCTGCCTAGCATCTTCTGCTTCACAAATCCAAACGCCATTAATCACAGCACCTTGAGTGAAGAATGCAGCCAGGTTATGCAATGCAATGGAACGGCAGTGCAAGGCCCATGAATACACAATCATAGATGTAAATGTCACTATCCGGCTGGTGCTGAAGGAATCAGAGGTCAGGACGTGAGTCTTCAGGAATCAGAGGATTGACAGATTCAAAGAGTTGCATCCTGCCCTTGCAGCACACACAGCATTCATCAGTGTCCTTGTGGCAGGAAACAAAATGGATAACCAACGTGTTCAGAAAGGATCGACCAAAGTCTCGCTCACGGCTATCAGATATGTATGAATGTCGTCAGCACACTCCTCCTTGAACAGAGCCACATACACTTCCACATCAGGATAGCTAAGATAGCTGGCTTTGATCAGAGGAAAATGTCTCTTCAATCGTCAGATATATGCTTCTCAATGTGAACATCACCACACTGCTATCAGCAGTCAGCATCAATCACACAGTGTTGAACCGACCATCATGGCATTTGTTGAACAACAGCATGGGACAAACTGCTGAGACACTGCACATGCAGCATCCCACCAACCTCATCAATGAACAACTGTTGGGTGTCACAACCTGTATCATTATGGTGTGGAGTTGCACTTCCAACTGTACCTGCCACTGGTGCCTGTTACCCTTCCCACTCAACATCGCATGCTGCCCTGCCTAGCATCTTCTGCTTCACAAATCTAAACGCCATTAATCACAGCACCTTGAGTGAAGAATGCATCCAGGTTATGCAATGCAATGGAATGGCAGTGCAAGGGCCATGAATACACAATCATAGATGTAAATGTCACTATCCGGCTGGTGCTGAAGGAATCAGAGGTCAGGACGTGAGTCTTCAGGAATCAGAGGATTGACAGATTCAAAGAGTTGCATCCTGCCCTTGCAGCACACACAGCATTCATCAGTGTCCTTGTGGCAGGAAACAAAATGGATAACCAACGTGTTCAGAAAGGATCGACCAAAGTCTCGCTCACGGCTATCAGATATGTATGAATGTCGTCAGCACACTCCTCCTTGAACAGAGCCACATACACTTCCACATCAGGATAGCTAAGATAGCTGGCTTTGATCAGAGGAAAATGTCTCTTCAATCGTCAGATATATGCTTCTCAATGTGAACATCACCACACTGCTATCAGCAGTCAGCATCAATCACACAGTGTTGAACCGACCATCATGGCATTTGTTGAACAACAGCATGGGACAAACTGCTGAGACACTGCACATGCAGCATCCCACCAACCTCATGAATGAAAACTGCTGGCCGTCACAACCTGTATGTTGCACTTCCAACTGTACCTGCCACTGGTGCCTGTTACCCTTCCCACTCAACATCGCATGCTGCCCTGCCTAGCATCTTCTGCTTCACAAATCCAAACGCCATTAATCACAGCAACTTGATTGAAGAATGCAGCCAGGTTATGCAATGCAATGGAACGGCAGTGCAAGGGCCATGAATAGGAAATCATAGGTGTAAATGTCACTATCCGGCTGGTGCTAAAGGAATCAGAGGTCAGGACGTGAGTCTTCAGGAATCAGAGGATTGACAGATTCAAAGAGTTGCATCCTGCCCTTGCAGCACACACAGCATTCATCAGTGTCCTTGTGGCAGGAAACAAAATGGATAACCAACGTGTTCAGAAAGGATCGACCAAAGTCTCGCTCACGGCTATCAGATATGTATGAATGTCGTCAGCACACTCCTCCTTGAACAGAGCCACATACACTTCCACATCAGGATAGCTAAGATAGCTGGCTTTGATCAGAGGAAAATGTCTCTTCAATCGTCAGATATATGCTTCTCAATGTGAACATCACCACACTGCTACCAGCAGTCAGCATCAATCACACAGTGTTGAACCGACCATCATGGCATTTGTTGAACAACAGCATGGGACAAACTGCTGAGACACTGCACATGCAGCATCCCACCAACCTCATGAATCAAAACTGCTGGCCGTCACAACCTGTATGTTGCACTTCCAACTGTACCTGCCACTGGTGCCTGTTACCCTTCCCACTCAACATCGCATGCTGCCCTGCCTAGCATCTTCTGCTTCACAAATCCAAACGCCATTAATCACAGCACCTTGAGTGAAGAATGCAGCCAGGTTATGCAATGCAATGGAATGGCAGTGCAAGGGCCATGAATACACAATCATAGATGTAAATGTCACTATCCGGCTGGTGCCGAAGGAATCAGAGGTCAGGACGTGAGTCTTCAGGAATCAGAGGATTGACAGATTCAAAGAGTTGCATCCTGCCCTTGCAGCACACACAGCATTCATCAGTGTCCTTGTGGCAGGAAACAAAATGGATAACCAACGTGTTCAGAAAGGATCGACCAAAGTCTCGCTCACGGCTATCAGATATGTATGAATGTCGTCAGCACACTCCTCCTTGAACAGAGCCACATACACTTCCACATCAGGATAGCTAAGATAGCTGGCTTTGATCAGAGGAAAATGTCTCTTCAATCGTCAGATATATGCTTCTCAATGTGAACATCACCACACTGCTATCAGCAGTCAGCATCAATCACACAGTGTTGAACCGACCATCATGGCATTTGTTGAACAACAGCATGGGACAACCTGCTGAGACACTGCACATGCAGCATCCCACCAACCTCATCAATCAAAACTGTTGCGTGTCACAGCCTGTATCATTATGGTGTGGAGTTGCACTTCCAACTGTACCTGCCACTGGTGCCTGTTACCCTTCCCACTCAACATCGCATGCTGCCCTGCCTAGCATCTTCTGCTTCACAAATCCAAACGCCATTAATCACAGCACCTTGAGTGAAGAATGCAGCCAGGTTATGCAATGCAATGGAATGGCAGTGCAAGGCCCATGAATACACAATCATAGATGTAAATGTCACTATCCGGCTGGTGCTGAAGGAATCAGAGGTCAGGACGTGAGTCTTCAGGAATCAGAGGATTGACAGATTCAAAGAGTTGCATCCTGCCCTTGCAGCACACACAGCATTCAGCAGTGTCCTTGTGGCAGGAAACAAAATGGATAACCAACGTGTTCAGAAAGGATCGACCAAAGTCTCGCTCACGGCTATCAGATATGTATGAATGTCGTCAGCACACTCCTCCTTGAACAGAGCCACATACACTTCCACATCAGGATAGCTAAGATAGCTGGCTTTGATCAGAGGAAAATGTCTCTTCAATCGTCAGATATATGCTTCTCAATGTGAACATCACCACACTGCTACCAGCAGTCAGCATCAATCACACAGTGTTGAACCGACCATCATGGCATTTGTTGAACAACAGCATGGGACAACCTGCTGAGACACTGCACATGCAGCATCCCACCAACCTCATCAATGAAAACTGCTGGGTGTCACAACCTGTATCATTATGGTGTGGAGTTGCACTTCCAACTGTACCTGCCGCTGGTGCCTGTTACCCTTCCCACTCAACATCGCATGCTGCCCTGCCTAGCATCTTCTGCTTCACAAATCCAAACGCCATTAATCACAGCACCTTGAGTGAAGAATGCCAGCCAGGTTATGCAATGCAATGGAATGGCAGTGCAAGGGCCATGAATAGGAAATCATAGATGTAAATGTCACTATCCGGCTGGTGCTAAAGGAATCAGAGGTCAGGACGTGAGTCTTCAGGAATCAGAGGATTGACAGATTCAAAGAGTTGCATCCTGCCCTTGCAGCACACACAGCATTCATCAGTGTCCTTGTGGCAGGAAACAAAATGGATAACCAACGTGTTCAGAAAGGATCGACCAAAGTCTCGCTCACGGCTATCAGATATGTATGAATGTCGTCAGCACACTCCTCCTTGAACAGAGCCACATACACTTCCACATCAGGATAGCTAAGATAGCTGGCTTTGATCAGAGGAAAATGTCTCTTCAATCGTCAGATATATGCTTCTCAATGTGAACATCACCACACTGCTACCAGCAGTCAGCATCAATCACACAGTGTTGAACCGACCATCATGGCATTTGTTGAACAACAGCATGGGACAAACTGCTGAGACACTGCACATGCAGCATCCCACCAACCTCATGAATCAAAACTGCTGGCCGTCACAACCTGTATGTTGCACTTCCAACTGTACCTGCCACTGGTGCCTGTTACCCTTCCCACTCAACATCGCATGCTGCCCTGCCTAGCATCTTCTGCTTCACAAATCCAAACGCCATTAATCACAGCACCTTGAGTGAAGAATGCAGCCAGGTTATGCAATGCAATGGAATGGCAGTGCAAGGGCCATGAATACACAATCATAGATGTAAATGTCACTATCCGGCTGGTGCCGAAGGAATCAGAGGTCAGGACGTGAGTCTTCAGGAATCAGAGGATTGACAGATTCAAAGAGTTGCATCCTGCCCTTGCAGCACACACAGCATTCATCAGTGTCCTTGTGGCAGGAAACAAAATGGATAACCAACGTGTTCAGAAAGGATCGACCAAAGTCTCGCTCACGGCTATCAGATATGTATGAATGTCGTCAGCACACTCCTCCTTGAACAGAGCCACATACACTTCCACATCAGGATAGCTAAGATAGCTGGCTTTGATCAGAGGAAAATGTCTCTTCAATCGTCAGATATATGCTTCTCAATGTGAACATCACCACACTGCTATCAGCAGTCAGCATCAATCACACAGTGTTGAACCGACCATCATGGCATTTGTTGAACAACAGCATGGGACAACCTGCTGAGACACTGCACATGCAGCATCCCACCAACCTCATCAATCAAAACTGTTGCGTGTCACAGCCTGTATCATTATGGTGTGGAGTTGCACTTCCAACTGTACCTGCCACTGGTGCCTGTTACCCTTCCCACTCAACATCGCATGCTGCCCTGCCTAGCATCTTCTGCTTCACAAATCCAAACGCCATTAATCACAGCACCTTGAGTGAAGAATGCAGCCAGGTTATGCAATGCAATGGAATGGCAGTGCAAGGCCCATGAATACACAATCATAGATGTAAATGTCACTATCCGGCTGGTGCTGAAGGAATCAGAGGTCAGGACGTGAGTCTTCAGGAATCAGAGGATTGACAGATTCAAAGAGTTGCATCCTGCCCTTGCAGCACACACAGCATTCAGCAGTGTCCTTGTGGCAGGAAACAAAATGGATAAACAACGTGTTCAGAAAGGATCGACCAAAGTCTCGCTCACGGCTATCAGATATGTATGAATGTCGTCAGCACACTCCTCCTTGAACAGAGCCACATACACTTCCACATCAGGATAGCTAAGATAGCTGGCTTTGATCAGAGGAAAATGTCTCTTCAATCGTCAGATATATGCTTCTCAATGTGAACATCACCACACTGCTACCAGCAGTCAGCATCAATCACACAGTGTTGAACCGACCATCATGGCATTTGTTGAACAACAGCATGGGACAACCTGCTGAGACACTGCACATGCAGCATCCCACCAACCTCATCAATGAAAACTGCTGGGTGTCACAACCTGTATCATTATGGTGTGGAGTTGCACTTCCAACTGTACCTGCCGCTGGTGCCTGTTACCCTTCCCACTCAACATCGCATGCTGCCCTGCCTAGCATCTTCTGCTTCACAAATCCAAACGCCATTAATCACAGCACCTTGAGTGAAGAATGCCAGCCAGGTTATGCAATGCAATGGAATGGCAGTGCAAGGGCCATGAATAGGAAATCATAGATGTAAATGTCACTATCCGGCTGGTGCTGAAGGAATCAGAGGTCAGGACGTGAGTCTTCAGGAATCAGAGGATTGACAGATTCAAAGAGTTGCATCCTGCCCTTGCAGCACACACAGCATTCATCAGTGTCCTTGTGGCAGGAAACAAAATGGATAACCAACGTGTTCAGAAAGGATCGACCAAAGTCTCGCTCACGGCTATCAGATATGTATGAATGTCGTCAGCACACTCCTCCTTGAACAGAGCCACATACACTTCCACATCAGGATAGCTAAGATAGCTGGCTTTGATCAGAGGAAAATGTCTCTTCAATCGTCAGATATATGCTTCTCAATGTGAACATCACGACACTGCTATCAGCAGTCAGCATCAATCACACAGTGTTGAACCGACCATCATGGCATTTGTTGAACAACAGCATGGGACAAACTGCTGAGACACTGCACATGCAGCATCCCACCAACCTCATCAATGAACAACTGCTGGGTGTCACAACCTGTATCATTATGGTGTGGAGTTGCACTTCCAACTGTACCTGCCACTGGTGCCTGTTACCCTTCCCACTCAACATCGCATGCTGCCCTGCCTAGCATCTTCTGCTTCACAAATCCAAACGCCATTAATCACAGCACCTTGAGTGAAGAATGCAGCCAGGTTATGCAATGCAATGGAACGGCAGTGCAAGGGCCATGAATACACAATCATAGATGTAAATGTCACTATCCGGCTGGTGCTGAAGGAATCAGAGGTCAGGACGTGAGTCTTCAGGAATCAGAGGATTGACAGATTCAAAGAGTTGCATCCTGCCCTTGCAGCACACACAGCATTCATCAGTGTCCTTGTGGCAGGAAACAAAATGGATAACCAACGTGTTCAGAAAGGATCGACCAAAGTCTCGCTCACGGCTATCAGATATGTATGAATGTCGTCAGCTCACTCCTCCTTGAACAGAGCCACATACACTTCCACATCAGGATAGCTAAGATAGCTGGCTTTGATCAGAGGAAAATGTCTCTTCAATCGTCAGAAAAATGCATTTCAATGTGAACATCACCACACTGCTATCAGCAGTCAGCATCAATCACACAGTGTTGAACCGACCATCATGGCATTTGTTGAACAACAGCATGGGACAAACTGCTGAGACACTGCACATGCAGCATCCCACCAACCTCATCAATGAACAACTGCTGGGTGTCACAACCTGTATCATTATGGTGTGGAGTTGCACTTCCAACTGTACCTGCCGCTGGTGCCTGTTACCCTTCCCACTCAACATCGCATGCTGCCCTGCCTAGCATCTTCTGCTTCACAAATCCAAACGCCATTAATCACAGCACCTTGAGTGAAGAATGCAGCCAGGTTATGCAATGCAATGGAATGGCAGTGCAAGGCCCATGAATACACAATCATAGATGTAAATGTCACTATCCGGCTGGTGCTGAAGGAATCAGAGGTCAGGACGTGAGTCTTCAGGAATCAGAGGATTGACAGATTCAAAGAGTTGCATCCTGCCCTTGCAGCACACACAGCATTCATCAGTGTCCTTGTGGCAGGAAACAAACTGGATAACCAACGTGTTCAGAAAGGATCGACCAAAGTCTCGCTCACGGCTATCAGATATGTATGAATGTCGTCAGCACACTCCTCCTTGAACAGAGCCACATACACTTCCACATCAGGATAGCTAAGATAGCTGGCTTTGATCAGAGGAAAATGTCTCTTCAATCGTCAGATATATGCTTCTCAATGTGAACATCACCACACTGCTATCAGCAGTCAGCATCAATCACACAGTGTTGAACCGACCATCATGGCATTTGTTGAACAACAGCATGGGACAACCTGCTGAGACACTGCACATGCAGCATCCCACCAACCTCATCAATCAAAACTGTTGCGTGTCACAACCTGTATCATTATGGTGTGGAGTTGCACTTCCAACTGTACCTGCCACTGGTGCCTGTTACCCTTCCCACTCAACATCGCATGCTGCCCTGCCTAGCATCTTCTGCTTCACAAATCCAAACGCCATTAATCACAGCACCTTGAGTGAAGAATGCAGCCAGGTTATGCAATGCAATGGAATGGCAGTGCAAGGCCCATGAATACACAATCATAGATGTAAATGTCACTATCCGGCTGGTGCTGAAGGAATCAGAGGTCAGGACGTGAGTCTTCAGGAATCAGAGGATTGACAGATTCAAAGAGTTGCATCCTGCCCTTGCAGCACACACAGCATTCAGCAGTGTCCTTGTGGCAGGAAACAAAATGGATAAACAACGTGTTCAGAAAGGATCGACCAAAGTCTCGCTCACGGCTATCAGATATGTATGAATGTCGTCAGCACACTCCTCCTTGAACAGAGCCACATACACTTCCACATCAGGATAGCTAATATAGCTGGCTTTGATCAGAGGAAAATGTCTCTTCAATCGTCAGATATATGCTTCTCAATGTGAACATCACCACACTGCTACCAGCAGTCAGCATCAATCACACAGTGTTGAACCGACCATCATGGCATTTGTTGAACAACAGCATGGGACAACCTGCTGAGACACTGCACATGCAGCATCCCACCAACCTCATCAATGAAAACTGCTGGGTGTCACAACCTGTATCATTATGGTGTGGAGTTGCACTTCCAACTGTACCTGCCGCTGGTGCCTGTTACCCTTCCCACTCAACATCGCATGCTGCCCTGCCTAGCATCTTCTGCTTCACAAATCCAAACGCCATTAATCACAGCACCTTGAGTGAAGAATGCCAGCCAGGTTATGCAATGCAATGGAATGGCAGTGCAAGGGCCATGAATAGGAAATCATAGATGTAAATGTCACTATCCGGCTGGTGCTGAAGGAATCAGAGGTCAGGACGTGAGTCTTCAGGAATCAGAGGATTGACAGATTCAAAGAGTTGCATCCTGCCCTTGCAGCACACACAGCATTCATCAGTGTCCTTGTGGCAGGAAACAAAATGGATAACCAACGTGTTCAGAAAGGATCGACCAAAGTCTCGCTCACGGCTATCAGATATGTATGAATGTCGTCAGCACACTCCTCCTTGAACAGAGCCACATACACTTCCACATCAGGATAGCTAAGATAGCTGGCTTTGATCAGAGGAAAATGTCTCTTCAATCGTCAGATATATGCTTCTCAATGTGAACATCACGACACTGCTATCAGCAGTCAGCATCAATCACACAGTGTTGAACCGACCATCATGGCATTTGTTGAACAACAGCATGGGACAAACTGCTGAGACACTGCACATGCAGCATCCCACCAACCTCATCAATGAACAACTGCTGGGTGTCACAACCTGTATCATTATGGTGTGGAGTTGCACTTCCAACTGTACCTGCCACTGGTGCCTGTTACCCTTCCCACTCAACATCGCATGCTGCCCTGCCTAGCATCTTCTGCTTCACAAATCCAAACGCCATTAATCACAGCACCTTGAGTGAAGAATGCAGCCAGGTTATGCAATGCAATGGAACGGCAGTGCAAGGGCCATGAATACACAATCATAGATGTAAATGTCACTATCCGGCTGGTGCTGAAGGAATCAGAGGTCAGGACGTGAGTCTTCAGGAATCAGAGGATTGACAGATTCAAAGAGTTGCATCCTGCCCTTGCAGCACACACAGCATTCATCAGTGTCCTTGTGGCAGGAAACAAAATGGATAACCAACGTGTTCAGAAAGGATCGACCAAAGTCTCGCTCACGGCTATCAGATATGTATGAATGTCGTCAGCTCACTCCTCCTTGAACAGAGCCACATACACTTCCACATCAGGATAGCTAAGATAGCTGGCTTTGATCAGAGGAAAATGTCTCTTCAATCGTCAGAAAAATGCATTTCAATGTGAACATCACCACACTGCTATCAGCAGTCAGCATCAATCACACAGTGTTGAACCGACCATCATGGCATTTGTTGAACAACAGCATGGGACAAACTGCTGAGACACTGCACATGCAGCATCCCACCAACCTCATCAATGAACAACTGCTGGGTGTCACAACCTGTATCATTATGGTGTGGAGTTGCACTTCCAACTGTACCTGCCGCTGGTGCCTGTTACCCTTCCCACTCAACATCGCATGCTGCCCTGCCTAGCATCTTCTGCTTCACAAATCCAAACGCCATTAATCACAGCACCTTGAGTGAAGAATGCAGCCAGGTTATGCAATGCAATGGAATGGCAGTGCAAGGCCCATGAATACACAATCATAGATGTAAATGTCACTATCCGGCTGGTGCTGAAGGAATCAGAGGTCAGGACGTGAGTCTTCAGGAATCAGAGGATTGACAGATTCAAAGAGTTGCATCCTGCCCTTGCAGCACACACAGCATTCATCAGTGTCCTTGTGGCAGGAAACAAAATGGATAACCAACGTGTTCAGAAAGGATCGACCAAAGTCTCGCTCACGGCTATCAGATATGTATGAATGTCGTCAGCACACTCCTCCTTGAACAGAGCCACATACACTTCCACATCAGGATAGCTAAGATAGCTGGCTTTGATCAGAGGAAAATGTCTCTTCAATCGTCAGATATATGCTTCTCAATGTGAACATCACCACACTGCTACCAGCATTCAGCATCAATCACACAGTGTTGAACCGACCATCATGGCATTTGTTGAACAACAGCATGGGACAAACTGCTGAGACACTGCACATGCAGCATCCCACCAACCTCATCAATGAAAACTGCTGGGTGTCACAACCTGTATCATTATGGTGTGGAGTTGCACTTCCAACTGTACCTGCCGCTGGTGCCTGTTACCCTTCCCACTCAACATCGCATGCTGCCCTGCCTAGCATCTTCTGCTTCACAAATCTAAACGCCATTGATCACAGCACCTTGAGTGAAGAATGCAGCCAGGTTATGCAATGCAATGGAATGGCAGTGCAAGGGCCATGAATAGGAAATCATAGATGTAAATGTCACTATCCGGCTGGTGCTGAAGGAATCAGAGGTCAGGACGTGAGTCTTCAGGAATCAGAGGATTGACAGATTCAAAGAGTTGCATCCTGCCCTTGCAGCACACACAGCATTCATCAGTGTCCTTGTGGCAGGAAACAAACTGGATAACCAACGTGTTCAGAAAGGATCGACCAAAGTCTCGCTCACGGCTATCAGATATGTATGAATGTCGTCAGCACACTCCTCCTTGAACAGAGCCACATACACTTCCACATCAGGATAGCTAAGATAGCCGGCTTTGATCAGAGGAAAATGTCTCTTCAATCGTCAGATATATGCTTCTCAATGTGAACATCATGACACTGCTACCAGCAGTCAGCATCAATCACACAGTGTTGAACCGACCATCATGGCATTTGTTGAACAGCATGGGACAAACTGCTGAGACACTGCACATGCAGCATCCCACCAACCTCATCAATCAAAACTGCTGGGTGTCACAACCTGTATCGTGATGGTGTGGAGTTGCACTTCCAACTGTACCTGCCGCTGGTGCCTGTTACCCTTCCCACTCAACATCGCATGCTGCCCTGCCTAGCATCTTCTGCTTCACAAATCTAAATGCCATTGATCACAGCACCTTGAGTGAGGAATGGAGCAAGGTTAATCATAGATGTAAATGTCACTATCCGGCTGGTGCTGAAGGAATCAGAGGTCAGGACGTGAGTCTTCAGGAATCAGAGGATTGACAGATTCAAAGAGTTGCATCCTGCCCTTGCAGCACACACAGCATTCATCAGTGTCCTTGTGGCAGGAAACAAAATGGATAACCAACGTGTTTAGAAAGGATCGACCAAAGTCTCGCTCACGGCTATCAGATATGTATGAATGTCGTCAGCACACTCCTCCTTGAACAGAGCCACATACACTTCCACATCAGGATAGCTAAGATAGCCGGCTTTGATCAGAGGAAAATGTCTCTTCAATCGTCAGATATATGCTTCTCAATGTGAACATCACGACACTGCTACCAGCAGTCAGCATCAATCACACAGTGTTGAACCGACCATCATGGCATTTGTTGAACAACAGCATGGGACAAACTGCTGAGACACTGCACATGCAGCATCCCACCAACCTCATCAATGAAAACTGCTGGGTGTCACAACCTGTATCATTATGGTGTGGAGTTGCACTTCCAACTGTACCTGCCACTGGTGCCTGTTAGCCTTCCCACTCAACATCGCATGCTGCCCTGCCTAGCATCTTCTGCTTCACAAATCTAAACGCCATTAATCACAGCACCTTGAGTGAAGAATGCAGCCAGGTTATGCAATGCAATGGAATGGCAGTGCAAGGGCCATGAATAGGAAATCATAGATGTAAATGTCACTATCCGGCTGGTGCTAAAGGAATCAGAGGTCAGGACGTGAGTCTTCAGGAATCAGAGGATTGACAGATTCAAAGAGTTGCATCCTGCCCTTGCAGCACACACAGCATTCATCAGTGTCCTTGTGGCAGGAAACAAACTGGATAACCAACGTGTTCAGAAAGGATCGACCAAAGTCTCGCTCACGGCTATCAGATATGTATGAATGTCGTCAGCACACTCCTCCTTGAACAGAGCCACATACACTTCCACATCAGGATAGCTAAGATAGCTGGCTTTGATCAGAGGAAAATGTCTCTTCAATCGTCGGATATATGCTTCTCAATGTGGACATCATGACACTGCTACCAGCAGTCAGCATCAATCACACAGTGTTGAACCGACCATCATGGCATTTGTTGAACAACAGCATGGGACAAACTGCTGAGACACTGCACATGCAGCATCCCACCAACCTCATCAATCAAAAACTGCTGGGTGTCACAACCTGTATCGTGATGGTGTGGAGTTGCACTTCCAACTGTACCTGCCACTGGTGCCTGTTACCCTTCCCACTCAACATCGCATGCTGCCCTGCCTAGCATCTTCTGCTTCACAAATCTAAACGCCATTGATCACAGCACCTTGAGTGAAGAATGCAGCAAGGTTAATCATGGATGTAAATGTCACTATCCGGCTGGTGCTGAAGGAATCAGAGGTCAGGACGTGAGTCTTCAGGAATCAGAGGATTGACAGATTCAAAGAGTTGCATCCTGCCCTTGCAGCACACACAGCATTCAGCAGTGTCCTTGTGGCAGGAAACAAAATGGATAACCAACGTGTTCAGAAAGGATCGACCAAAGTCTCGCTCACGGCTATCAGATATGTATGAATGTCGTCAGCACACTCCTCCTTGAACAGAGCCACATACACTTCCACATCAGGATAGCTAAGATAGCCGGCTTTGATCAGAGGAAAATGTCTCTTCAATCGTCAGATATATGCTTCTCAATGTGAACATCACGACACTGCTACCAGCAGTCAGCATCAATCACACAGTGTTGAACCGACCATCATGGCATTTGTTGAACAACAGCATGGGACAAACTGCTGAGACACTGCACATGCAGCATCCCACCAACCTCATCAATGAAAACTGCTGGGTGTCACAACCTGTATCATTATGGTGTGGAGTTGCACTTCCAACTGTACCTGCCACTGGTGCCTGTTAGCCTTCCCACTCAACATCGCATGCTGCCCTGCCTAGCATCTTCTGCTTCACAAATCTAAACGCCATTAATCACAGCACCTTGAGTGAAGAATGCAGCCAGGTTATGCAATGCAATGGAATGGCAGTGCAAGGGCCATGAATAGGAAATCATAGATGTAAATGTCACTATCCGGCTGGTGCTAAAGGAATCAGAGGTCAGGACGTGAGTCTTCAGGAATCAGAGGATTGACAGATTCAAAGAGTTGCATCCTGCCCTTGCAGCACACACAGCATTCATCAGTGTCCTTGTGGCAGGAAACAAACTGGATAACCAACGTGTTCAGAAAGGATCGACCAAAGTCTCGCTCACGGCTATCAGATATGTATGAATGTCGTCAGCACACTCCTCCTTGAACAGAGCCACATACACTTCCACATCAGGATAGCTAAGATAGCTGGCTTTGATCAGAGGAAAATGTCTCTTCAATCGTCGGATATATGCTTCTCAATGTGGACATCATGACACTGCTACCAGCAGTCAGCATCAATCACACAGTGTTGAACCGACCATCATGGCATTTGTTGAACAACAGCATGGGACAAACTGCTGAGACACTGCACATGCAGCATCCCACCAACCTCATCAATCAAAAACTGCTGGGTGTCACAACCTGTATCGTGATGGTGTGGAGTTGCACTTCCAACTGTACCTGCCACTGGTGCCTGTTACCCTTCCCACTCAACATCGCATGCTGCCCTGCCTAGCATCTTCTGCTTCACAAATCTAAACGCCATTGATCACAGCACCTTGAGTGAAGAATGCAGCAAGGTTAATCATGGATGTAAATGTCACTATCCGGCTGGTGCTGAAGGAATCAGAGGTCAGGACGTGAGTCTTCAGGAATCAGAGGATTGACAGATTCAAAGAGTTGCATCCTGCCCTTGCAGCACACACAGCATTCAGCAGTGTCCTTGTGGCAGGAAACAAAATGGATAACCAACGTGTTCAGAAAGGATCGACCAAAGTCTCGCTCACGGCTATCAGATATGTATGAATGTCGTCAGCACACTCCTCCTTGAACAGAGCCACATACACTTCCACATCAGGATAGCTAAGATAGCTGGCTTTGATCAGAGGAAAATGTCTCTTCAATCGTCAGATATATGCTTCTCAATGTGGACATCATGACACTGCTACCAGCAGTCAGCATCAATCACACAGTGTTGAACCGACCATCATGGCATTTGTTGAACAACAGCATGGGACAAACTGCTGAGACACTGCACATGCAGCATCCCACCAACCTCATCAATCAAAAACTGCTGGGTGTCACAACCTGTATCGTGATGGTGTGGAGTTGCACTTCCAACTGTACCTGCCACTGGTGCCTGTTACCCTTCCCACTCAACATCGCATGCTGCCCTGCCTAGCATCTTCTGCTTCACAAATCTAAATGCCATTGATCACAGCACCTTGAGTGAAGAATGCAGCAAGGTTAATCATAGATGTAAATGTCACTATCCGGCTGGTGCTGAAGGAATCAGAGGTCAGGACGTGAGTCTTCAGGAATCAGAGGATTGACAGATTCAAAGAGTTGCATCCTGCCCTTGCAGCACACACAGCATTCAGCAGTGTCCTTGTGGCAGGAAACAAAATGGATAACCAACGTGTTCAGAAAGGATCGACCAAAGTCTCGCTCACGGCTATCAGATATGTATGAATGTCGTCAGCACACTCCTCCTTGAACAGAGCCACATACACTTCCACATCAGGATAGCTAAGATAGCTGGCTTTGATCAGAGGAAAATGTCTCTTCAATCGTCAGATATATGCTTCTCAATGTGAACATCACCACACTGCTACCAGCAGTCAGCATCAATCACACAGTGTTGAACCGACCATCATGGCATTTGTTGAACAACAGCATGGGACAAACTGCTGAGACACTGCACATGCAGCATCCCACCAACCTCATCAATGAAAACTGTTGGGTGTCACAACCTGTATCATTATGGTGTGGAGTTGCACTTCCAACTGTACCTGCCACTGGTGCCTGTTACCCTTCCCACTCAACATCGCATGCTGCCCTGCCTAGCATCTTCTGCTTCACAAATCCAAACGCCATTAATCACAGCACCTTGAGTGAAGAATGCAGCCAGGTTATGCAATGCAATGGAACGGCAGTGCAAGGGCCATGAATAGGAAATCATAGATGTAAATGTCACTATCCGGCTGGTGCTGAAGGAATCAGAGGTCAGGACGTGAGTCTTCAGGAATCAGAGGATTGACAGATTCAAAGAGTTGCATCCTGTGCCCTTGCAGCACACACAGCATTCATCAGTGTCCTTGTGGCAGGAAACAAAATGGATAACCAACGTGTTCAGAAAGGATCGACCAAAGTCTCGCTCACGGCTATCAGATATGTATGAATGTCGTCAGCACACTCCTCCTTGAACAGAGCCACATACACTTCCACATCAGGATAGCTAAGATAGCTGGCTTTGATCAGAGGAAAATGTCTCTTCAATCGTCAGATATATGCTTCTCAATGTGAACATCACGACACTGCTATCAGCAGTCAGCATCAATCACACAGTGTTGAACCGACCATCATGGCATTTGTTGAACAACAGCATGGGACAAACTGCTGAGACACTGCACATGCAGCATCCCACCAACCTCATCAATCAAAACTGTTGGGTGTCACAACCTGTATCATTATGGTGTGGAGTTGCACTTCCAACTGTACCTGCCACTGGTGCCTGTTACCCTTCCCACTCAACATCGCATGCTGCCCTGCCTAGCATCTTCTGCTTCACAAATCCAAACGCCATTAATCACAGCACCTTGAGTGAAGAATGCAGCCAGGTTATGCAATGCAATGGAATGGCAGTGCAAGGGCCATGAATGCACAATCATAGATGTAAATGTCACTATCCGGCTGGTGCTGAAGGAATCAGAGGTCAGGACGTGAGTCTTCAGGAATCAGAGGATTGACAGATTCAAAGAGTTGCATCCTGCCCTTGCAGCACACACAGCATTCAGCAGTGTCCTTGTGGCAGGAAACAAAATGGATAACCAACGTGTTCAGAAAGGATCGACCAAAGTCTCGCTCACGGCTATCAGATATGTATGAATGTCGTCAGCACACTCCTCCTTGAACAGAGCCACATACACTTCCACATCAGGATAGCTAAGATAGCTGGCTTTGATCAGAGGAAAATGTCTCTTCAATCGTCAGATATATGCTTCTCAATGTGAACATCACGACACTGCTATCAGCAGTCAGCATCAATCACACAGTGTTGAAC
The DNA here is from genome assembly GCA_964036045.1 of Eutreptiella sp. 'Long Island Sound 2002'. Classification (NCBI taxonomy): domain Eukaryota; phylum Euglenozoa; class Euglenophyceae; order Eutreptiales; family Eutreptiaceae; genus Eutreptiella; species Eutreptiella sp. 'Long Island Sound 2002'. The sequence goes on along the minus strand of OZ038398.1, from coordinate 25,205,911 downwards.
CGACCATCATGGCATTTGTTGAACAACAGTATGGAACAACCTGCTGAGACACTGCACATGCAGCATCCCACCAACCTCATCAATCAAAAACTGTTGGGTGTCACAACCTGTATCATTATGGTGTGGAGTTGCACTTCCAACTGTACCTGCCGCTGGTGCCTGTTACCCTTCCCACTCAACATCGCATGCTGCCCTGCCTAGCATCTTCTGCTTCACAAATCTAAACGCCATTAATCACAGCACCTTGAGTGAAGAATGCCAGCCAGGTTATGCAATGCAACGGACTGCAATGGCAGTGCAAGGGCCATGAATAGGAAATCATAGATGTAAATGTCACTATCCGGCTGGTGCTGAAGGAATCAGAGGTCAGGACGTGAGTCTTCAGGAATCAGAGGATTGACAGATTCAAAGAGTTGCATCCTGCCCTTGCAGCACACACAGCATTCATCAGTGTCCTTGTGGCAGGAAACAAAATGGATAACCAACGTGTTCAGAAAGGATCGACCAAAGTCTCGCTCACGGCTATCAGATATGTATGAATGTCGTCAGCACACGCCACCTTGAACAGAGCCACATACACTTCCACATCAGGATAGCTAAGATAGCTGGCTTTGATCAGAGGAAAATGTCTCTTCAATCGTCAGATATATGCTTCTCAATGTGAACATCACGACACTGCTACCAGCAGTCAGCATCAATCACACAGTGTTGAACCGACCATCATGGCATCATGGCATCAGAAAGGACCCGGAACAAAATTCCCTTTATAGCTATCAGCATGATGCGGCTCTTCATCCCGGGCAAGTCTGGGACACGTCGCTGGTACACTCATGCCTGATCAAGCAGGCCCATGCCTCGCGGCTGCCCCACCATTCGTGCAGTTTCGGCCGTTTGTGCCCATGGTTAACCTCCGCCACCCTGGGCGGCGAAGGACAGGAGACACCAAGAAGCCAAAGGGGCCTGTGAAATGCCAATCATGCCGCATACCTGTCCCACGCGAATCTGGTTGAGCAATTTCACGAATGTGTTGTCCGATTGCCTGAACACTTGCGTGAGTTGCACGTGCTCTGCGATGGCTGTGCCCCAACATTTCGCGTCGAAGGCGAAGTTCAGGTCACCAGCCTGACGCTTCTCCACAGGGGGCAGCTGTAAGAAATCCCCACAGAACACTAACTGCAGCCCTCCAAAAGGGAGAGTGGACTGCAGAACTTTCTGCGCTATCGCATCCAACTTGTCCAACAGATGTCCTGAAAGCGCAACAACCCTGCTGTGATCACACATCCCTGTCCCTCACCCTTTTCCCCAAACTGTTCTAATCCCTCATCATCCAATCTACAATAGTGTTGATGGCTGGCCACCCGTTTGCAGATCCCAACACCAGTTTCGCCGGCCATAGCCCGACAGATGCCTTTGCCCATCGACACGATCCATCCTGACCCTGCCCCAAGGTTCCTTGCCCCCCCCGTGAGCTATCCCACTTCCACCTTTGCCTGCAAATCCACGAGGCCTCCAATCCATGTCGTTGATGCTACATGCTACATTTCTACCTGTCGTATTGCCACGTCTCCCTCCTGTTACTTCTTCAAACCCTCACGGCTCCCTTTCTTGCATTCCTCTCCCCAACCCTGCCAGGTGCCTTCACGTACCAACAGCTCCCTTCTCCTGATGTTCTCCCTTCTGTGCTACCTGCCCTTTTCCTTTCTGATCTCCGGTTCACTTGCTCTTTTACCGCTTGTGTCCCCACCTCATACTAATTTGTCTCTGACCCTTCCGGTGCATCCTGTGGGGCTGTGCCCAGCAGAAAAGTCTCATAGCGCCACCTCAAATTGTGCAACTTCAAAATCATCTTAGGCATCGTGTACCACTTCTACAAGAACGTAGATAAAATTCCGCCACGTCTCCAATGTCCTTACGCTGGCCTGTACACTCAGGGTGTTGATGGATCGTTGCAGAGCTTTGCAGGTCCGTTGCAGAGGCGTAGCGTGGCTGTTCCATAGCGTCGCATAGCCGTTGCACAGCGTTGCACGATCATTGCATAGCATAATGTGGATTGAGGGTTCAATGGTCGTCCCCTGACCAAAGCTCTGCCTTGCCTGATCCAAAACTGAGCAAAAATACACTTGGGCAGGCACACAGCACCTTGCACCATGGAAATCTCGTCCACCACCAGGACTTTGGTCATGTTCCACCGGTTTTTGGCTTGCTGATTCTGGAGGACTTTCCTGCTGAGCACTGAGGCATCTTCATCGCCAAGTCCGACCCCTGAATGAGCATGACACACCCCTGCATAATTTCCTTCAGATGGGCACTGACCAACGCCATGCTGGAGGGTTCACAAACAAGTCAAGCACCAACCGCTGGCACGTGGAGGATGCATGTTGCGGGCAGCACTGGGGAGCACAGCAAATGTTCCTACCGGCAGTCGAGGTGCCCGAAATGCAAACTTCAAACCCATGACCTCGTATGCGGGTAACAGGAGTCTGGTTGATGCCACTTTGATGCTACGATTTGTGCTGTGATGCATGCTGTAATTATTGCTTTGGTTGCTGCTGCGGGGGAAATATAACTTAGCCGTGAGTACAAGGGGAAAAAAGAAAACCGAATCCTATCACTAGTATTGCAAGTAATGATATTACTCACAGTTACAACCTGTCAAGAACGTCTTTTGTGACTACCACTGACATCACCGGAGGCAGTTTTGTGTTGAATGATATCGGCACTGCTGTGATTACCACTGCGTGAGGAGCTGCTGTCAAACTCCACATGGTCAAACTCCAGGCACACGGTAGACGTGCAAACTTCAGTTCCATGTTGGAAACCCCATGATGAAGAATAAGCGGGCGCGCCTTGCGGGCGACTGTGTCCTGGTACTAACATTCAAAGCAGGTGGTCGCTGATCTTTGCGGAAAGCCATTTCGGTATGCAGGAGTTGCATGCATCGATCAACGGCGTCCTTCATGGCGCAAAGATGGCTGCTTTCAGCTGCGTTCCAGCACGTGCAGGTATTTGTACATGCACTGGATGACGTATGGACTGAGCACAATGCAGAACTATTAAGGAGTCGCACACTGAATTTACCAGCGCAGGAAATATGTGACAGAACTGCCGCGCGATTTTGGGGTTGGAGTGGTGCACTCGGTGCACAGGAACCATTATTTGCGGATGATTTGATCGTGGCGGCATTCACTTACAACTGCATCTCCAATGGCTTTTGTTTTCCACAGTTTGCCACAGCGAACGCGGCAACATCTCAACCGTCTGATGTCGCATGATGGCCCTTTCACAGTTGAAAATGTCCTTTGCAAAAGTGCTGTTGCAGGGACAAATCCATTTGGATGGATCTCATGATCCAGGACTGCTGCCCGGGTGGCCCTTGCCTTGGTGACCAGGTCTCAGGTTGGTCATGAAAATCCGGAGCTGTGCACCATCGGCTCTGAACGCCTCGGGGTGCCGCCCATAAAGTGTCCCGTCCCGTCCAGAAAGTATGCACGGAGTGCCCCCCCCCCCCCCCTATTTCCTGTCAGGGGTAGCCAAGCAGGCTGCCACCTCTAATAGGTTTTGAACCTACCCTCTTCACTCCCGACCCAATGGGCGGGCACCCAGCCCAACTATCCACGAGTGCAGGATTCCCTCCTCAAAGGCGAATGTACGTAAACTGGGAAGTACGCGCGAGCGTCGTGCGCCCCCCCCACCCCCCGGAGGGGACGCCTCGTTTCACGAGGCTCGCAAATCCGGAGTCCCCAGCGCGTTGTGAAACGTCATAAAACGTGTCCCGGCGCATTATGGGCTCTGCTGCGGATAAGGACTCATACTCACGTTACAAAATGTCCCCATTGCTGCAAATGGCCCCAGCCCGGTAAAATGTCCTCCTTGCAATATACAGTGCCGCCGCCTCAATGAACGCGGAACGATGGTTGGAAATAGCCCACACCACCTTCATCAATATGCAGCTCCCAACCCGCGGTTCGGACACACCTGCCCAGGAATTCAACGTGCTGCCCCCGATGTTGCATGCAGCCACCCCTGTGGAGGCGGTCACTGCCACGTGTTTTTTGCCATGCATTCTACAAAGACGCCGGATGATTTCCAGCAGCAAATACGACTTTCCAGTTCCTGCGCTGCCCGTGTAGAACACAGACACGCCGGCTTCCACCCGGGCAATCACATGTGACTGCTCGGTGGTGAATATAGCCTCTTCGGCTTCGGATAATAAACCTGAGTTCAGATTGTACAGAGTGTTGTTGCAAACCTTCCTTGTTGCTTTTCGCTGGGCACAAGAAAAACTGCACCCCAACCAAATACCAGTCTATTTCCTAATGAGGGTATTTGTTTGTAGCGTTGTGTGGCTGGAATTGTGGGTGGGGTGGGTGTTTTACTCCATTTGATGTTCAATGAATGAAGCTCATTGAGATTTGTGTCCATATGCTCTGGGCGCGCATTGGGAGAGATGTAGAGGGAGACGGCATGTCGGAGGACAAGAAATATCCCCTAGCCGTAAATGTTAAATCGCTACAACTTTGACGTCATGGAACATCACCCAACGTATGGTCTCTCGACATGAATCTTGCCCAATGGAGTAGCTTTCGTCACTTTCCCTTGTGGAAGCAAAGACACAAAACACAAAATAACACATTTGGATTCCGCGAACGGCACGTAGTCCGATCGCTCGGAACAAATTCGCATTTCAACGGACAAATTGAATTGAGAATCATTCCAAAACCGTGGGCCTCAAAGTGTTGAGCACAACTCAAAGTATGCGGTACAATGAGCGCTTGGTGCCACACGGTCTTCCATGACGGTTGCACATGGAACTTGCACGGCCATTTGCATAGGGTAGTACTCGCGGCACCAAAAAGGAACCCAGCAAATGAGAGGTTCACGGATTCGAGTTAGCAATACACCATGTGGTAGAATCCGGGCCTACGAATGGTGCACGGACGAAATGGTGGGGCAAATGGGAAACTTGCAAGCCGGTTTACGCTCGCCGAGCACCTCGATTCCGGCGCTTGTAGCTTTTGTCATGCCATGGATACGCATCTTGGTGTTCGCATTGAAATCATAAATTTGCTTCACACCTAGGCTGCCGCCACAATGCGCAGATGCCAAAATCTATGCATTCAGACGTCGGTTTATCGGACAAACCTTTGGGGTTGTCCATGTCGAGTACCGAAAAGGCCGCGTTTTGGTAATTTCTAGGCCTTGGTAGCGAGGGTAGTTGGCCGTTTGTTAACAGTTTTGCTCAGTTTGGCTGCTTTTTGTTTGGCCCACCGGCCCACCCACCCATCCACCCATCCACATTGCAAATTCGCTACGGTGTTGGCGTCGCTACCCTGTCTCGTTCGCCAGGGGAGTGGCGGTCATTAGGGCAAACTACGCGGCCACAACGGCAATCGACGAGCCATCGAAACCAAGTTAACCAAGGGACCTGTAACCACCAGGTTCACTTGAAGTATAGCCATCAAATTCCAGTCACAATACTCGAGGATGATACGGCCATTCGCCTCCTCTCGCGCGGCATGATGACCCAAGTCACCCAAGGAATCCAAGGAGCGCAAGAAGCCGAGGGGTGGCCGTGCCCTAAAATGTTTCCAAACTTCCAAGCAAATTCGTTTGAGGATTTCGATTCGGGGGAGCTTGGAGGGAATGGAAATTCGTGCCTCATAGCCCGTTTTTCTATCAATAAAACGGGCTAATAGCCCGTTTTACATATAAAATACCTATCGGCCGCCCACCCTTCTTTGGAAGGGGGTTGGACCTTCCATGGGTATTTTTCAAACACGGGGCATGATCCTCATGATCGCCCCCCCCGTCCTTACGCGTCCTGCCATACCCCCCGCAATCCCGTAGTCAGTGAACGCGCGGAATTGGAAAACCAAAATAAAATAGTAACCAAACTATCCTCCACATTGCATGCACGATGGGGACCTCACTAGGTTTCTCCAATTAAGGTCGCGGGTTTTGCCATCCCGTCGTGCATTCGGTCTCTCTCAAAAAGCTGAAATGGCAACGCATAGGGTCGCACAACCAGGCGACAAAATGACATCCTACTTGTTACCTTGCCCAAAAACACCAAAAAAAACACAAGACCAAAGGCTATATCAACAAAACCCGAACAAATTCGTCACCCACCAAGAGTTGCCCTCCATTGCAAAATGGATGACCTTTCTCTTCAATATCTTCAACGGACGGTTGGACCATCGAATGATCGCCTCGTGCAATTGGGACAACATTGCTCCCATCAGCACCATATGCCGTTCTTGGTTGATTCTCCGTCTCCGCGTTTGGTGCACATTGAAAACCATCCGACGTCTGAACAATTCCATAGACCGGGCGGGGACTGCGGGAGAGCGTCGCTTGCAAAGCTATGTGTATGCTATGTTATGCACTCCTTCCTGTCACTACAATTGGAGGGGAGGATCCGGAGGCGTGATCCGCGATCCGGATTAATTCGGATGCGTGGGGGGCCTCCCGAATCACGGGAAGCGTAGCCCAGTCCCAAAGAATTGCACGAAATGTTTCCATATCCCATTGCCCCACCGTCGAGGCTTTGAATACCAAGCCCCATACAACCCAAAACACGGCACAAGCCATCGAGACACTACCGCTTTGGCAACGCTTTGAATACGATCCAAATCAGCCACCCTCCAACACCACACCAACACTCATACATGACCTACGAGCACCCGAATCTTTGTCATCATGAGGAATCAGGAACGATGTAAGTGTAACCATATGCTAGATGCAACATTATGACGATCTAGCACATGTGCCTGCATATCGGCCCTCATCACAACACCTTTCGCTTCTTCAACACGGGCGCGTTCTCGGTCTCGAAATGTTGCAAACTCGTGTCTATCGCATCGCCGTCGTTTCGCTATGGGTACGGGACGGTTCGGGGGTACAAGCGGTGCCACGCGCACACGAACGACGCCAACGACGAAGAACCACGAGGTGATGGAACATGGTCGGGGTTGGATTTGCGTCATAACCCTACCCACGGTACGCGAGTATGTGCAGACGAAACGAGCTATGGAAAATTGAGATTCCTCGGGTCCCCCCTTCCAATTCCTCCTTGTGGCTCCACGGATAACGTGGTTGATGTTTTCGTTCAGTGTTGCTTTCGCGACTAAGGTGCCCTCAAATTGCATTTCGAACTATTCGAAAAAACAGCGTAGATGTGCGTCGGTTTGGTTGGATTCCATGATTGTTGGGGGCATGCGTTCCCGACCCGAAGGTGAACATACATGACCGATATTCGCCGATATACATGTTGTACGATGATAGCTAAGGTTTTGTTGTTGCAGAGCGCCTTGATCAAACTTGAACCGCTTCCCTTTCCGAACTCCTCGCGTCTCCCCCTGCGTCTCCGGGCCGGACCACCGCACGACAATGTGTTGAATAGCCGACTCACAAGCTTTTCGAACAAAGGGCATTTCTTCGCTCCTTTCGGCTACCTCGCTCAAAAACGAGACAAAAGGGGACACGCTCGGCGCCAGCACTCCGATCGCTTTGGCCGCTTGCTCCCGAACATGCGGAGACGAGTCACTTTGGACGGTCGTTCTCAATGCATCTAAAATGGCTTCATTTACCACCCCAACGTGGCCCAAGGTCGTCGCGGCAAGTTTGCGGATATTTGTACTGGTGCTTTGAAGCAACGTAAGCACTCTTGCGGCGTGGTGCCCACCTGGTTGTTGCGCAATATGTACCAGCTCATCGTACAGGGCAACATCACCCATCCAATACTTACTGTTGCTATGGCCACCAAAACTGCGAATGCCGTGGAAGATTTTGGATCATAGGTTGCATCTGAGGAAGAAGAAATGAGAGAAATTTGTGATTAGATTGATGCTCATCACACGAACTGGGTGTAAAGTGCAAATGAAATGGTAGTCCAAATGAGAACCATGGGCAGAATCGGCGACAATCCAAGGGGGCATCCGGGCCCAAGCATTGCCGGGAACCAAAAACCAACCCCCTGAAACTTTGCTCTTTTTTGCTCGTTTGCCTGCTTCGCCGGAATTGATTGTAATCGGTCGGTCGAAAGCTTTTTTCGTTCACTGCTGCAACATTTAACCTTTTGCCTTTTGTTGGTTACGACGTTTATTGCTGTGCAATTGCTGGGAGTTTACAACTTGTTTTGGCTTCGTAGTTGTTTCTTCGGAAACGAGTGCTTTTGCTGGAACTCCAACTATGTTGAAGTTCCTTAATGTCGCCAGCGCTTCCACCCAAACCTGGTAAACGACGTTTGGTGGTCCCCAAGAAGAAAACCTGGGTTGGAGGGAGGGAGGGACGGTGGGGAAAGGGGGGGTCCGGCCAATCCTATTCTCAGCCCAAGTTCTCAGTTTGTCGCCTATCTCCCCCCCATGCAAATCGCATTCAAAAGTGTTTCTCGACAGTTACGATACATGCATTGGAAAAGCCTGAAGTCACACGAAACCATATGACTGGCGCAGCACAATGCACCCTCCACCGTTACCGTGGTATTAGGTATTTGCTGGTTTCATGTAGTCTTCCAGTTCTCTGCCGTGTTGGAAATGTGAACGTTTCGCACATCCTGGGCAAGGTGGAGTGTGGAGGCAAACTGCCGTCGCTATGTACGACTGCTTGGACAACATTTTCACCAATGGCGAATGGCATGACGCAGCAGGAATTGGGGAGTTGGAGCACTCTTCCTTGCCAGAAGAAAGAATTATGGAAGATGCTTATTGGGATCCAACCCGTGGCGTGCAGGAGAAAGAAGAGGAGTGTGGCAGTGCCCTGGTGGGGGTGCCAAGTGGTGACCCGCAAGAGGAATCGGCACAAAACCAGCAGAATACGGACAGTCCCGACTGCGGTGGACAGGTCAGTGAAATACAAACAAATTGTGCAGAAGAAGTGTGCGCAACGCAGCCAAACTGCAGTGAACATATGTGTGTGACGACAGCTAACTGCGATGAGGGGCTAAGTCTGGCGGAACCAGATTGTGTTGAGGAGGAGGAACTATGTATGACCGCGCCAAACTGTGGTGTTGGGGTTTGTGGGACGGAGGCAAACTGTGACGAAGAGGTAGGTATCCACACAGATCCACACTGCGTTGTTGAGGCCTGTATGGCAAAGTCTGAACATCCTCAGTCCTGTGACGAGGTGTGTGCGACAGAGTCGAATTGTGACGAAGAGGCTTGTGCTGAGGAGTCGGGACACAGGTTTGCTGCGGAGAGGAAATCAATCCTGGGGAAGCGTAAACAGATGTCACCCATTTCCCCGCTTCCTGAAGTGATGGATACTGATAAACCACGGTGCAACAGTCCCTCTGAGCATGGTGCGCTTGATGCACATCTGGCCTACTGTGACGCTGGTGCGGGCCACGACGCCTTTGATGAGACGCACCTGGAATCGGATGTAGGGTATCATACGCTGGAAGTCGAAAGCGAAGGAGTCTGTAGTGGGCAGCTGTCACCGATCGCCACACCTGATGCTCAGGCGGATGACGTTGTCGACACGCACGCTTCTGAAGAATCGAGGAGGATCCAATACCTCCCGAGAATTCCTGGTGCACCTGCACTAATTGACAACAACGGGCAGAAGCTTTTTGTTCCGCAAAGTGGGTCTGCTGTTTTAGACTTGGATGACGTGCAGGGAATCCAAAGTGCACTTTCCACATTCTTGAGGTGCCAAGACGCGGCAGTTTGCGTGCATTTTCTCCAATCTCGGTATCACGACGATGGGTCACGGACCCTGGATTTGGCCTGCGACTGCGGACTGCATCCGCAACGTCGTGCGTGTGACCGATCTCAGCCATCCCCAAGAGCTGTTGGGAGCGGTCAAGCGATCCACGCGGGTCGCATGTCGCCCCGAAAGCCTCTGAATCACCCATCCGCATTGCCACCTTCTGACACCATCTGTTTATCAATTGCGAGCCACGTTGCAGCGCGGGGTTCTTTTCCATCAAGGAAGGACTTATGGTATTACCTAAAGTTTCACGGTGTCGCTGAAGAGCACCACCACGAATTCCGGGGGCTGAGTCGCAGGTATGGCAACATGATGCAAGCCGTAGCCCTTCTGACACCAGCGAATGCATACCGGTCGCACGACTGCGTTGTTTTCACTATGGGGGGCAACACACCTGAAGCTGTGGAGGAATTCAACGAACAGCTGCACAACACATTTGAAAGCAAAAGCCCCTTATTGCACTTCGGTGAACTGCAACATCGGCAGGGGGAAGTTGTCTACGACGGGGTTTACGAAATCACCAACGGTTGGCAGTACCCAGCAGCGGCCCACCAGCGGGAATGGTGGTGGCGTATGCATCGGCTTCCTGGCCCAGCTCTTCAGCCAAAAGTAATCCGTCTTCGGAATTCCGAGGACGAGGGGAGCGCATTACTGCCACTACACTGGGCGAACAAACCTGACCAATCAGCCCAGCGGTTTGTTGGGAGTATCATAGTGCAGCCACATCATCTGGTGAGCAACCTCCGGAACAGCGTTTTGCAGACGTTGATAGCGAGTGCGACACCAGACATTGAGACCTCTGCAGATTTTGATTTGTTCATCAACGGTGCAGTCCGCATCCCGAATTCCGCCGACAAAAGCGTTGCACAAAGGCTGGCAAGCACGGTGTGCCTTGAACTGTTGGCTGATGGTGGTGCCTTCTTGTCTTTTGGCTAGTTCGTGCGGTTGCTGGCTGATGGTTGCTCGTGGTTGCTCGTGGTTGCTAGTGGTGCAACTGGCTGCTGCTATTGGGTGCTGTGTTGCTGCTGCTCACTACCTGCTGTGGATGCTGCTTGCTGCTGTTTCCTACCATCTGCTGTTGCAATTTGCTGCATTGTCACCCCATCTATCGCGGACCACGAGGGACGCCGGCCAGATATCTTCAAGTTTTGCTGGCCCTAAGTTGAACCTCCACTCCCCCGGCGCAGCAGAGGACCCCGTGGTGTGTTAAGAAGAGGTCCCAGCGATTGTGAGGCCGCTTCTACCCCACACTGGCTTTTATTCCATCCCCTGAATGATTTCCTGTCAAGTCCTGTCAAGTCGGGCAGAGTTGCTTGCGTTGGCTGCATGAGTCACAGCTGTGAGGCCAGGCTATGCGGGGCTATGAGGGGCGGGGAGGCTATGCGAGGCTTGTCTCAGTCATGCTGTGGAGGTTGAAGCACGTAGCAAATTCAACACAGTTCGCAAATGGGGATAAAGGTGTGGGTGAATTACCCGTCTGGACAGTCAGGTGCGTTGGTCACTTGCTCAGAAGCGTGCCCCCTCAGAGCTGGTCCTATCCGTTGTTTGTGTTTCAACTACATTCGCAACCATACACCCACAATGCCCACCCTGCTGCTCAGGAGTGCCATATCCTTGCATGCTCTCGTCCAACCGTTGAGGCCATACTGGTGGACATCAGCAGAGGCTTGGACCCTGTGCACCCTGTGCCTGTGGAGTGCCCGGACACCGTCCCTCCCCCGGACTTTGGATACATCACGGGGGTCGTGGACTTCCCTTTGCGCCCCAGGCAGGCTCCACCTGTCCAGTCCCAGCACGCTGTGGACACAACCCTGTGCAACTGCCGGCGCTGGGGGACATGTGTTTGTTCAAAACCCCCATTTTTGATTGACGAAAGTGGGGAGTTGGTGGAGTGCAGTGACGCGTGCGGATGCCAGTGCTCGGCAACCACCTGCCGTCTCAGGCAAGTGCAATGTGGGACACGCCCCAAAGTGGCTGTCAAGTTTATTGACCAGGTGCTTGCAGGATCTGGCTGAAGGGTTGCGGGAGGGTTGGTGCGCAGATCCAGAGCGTGACACATCCAAGCAGCCACTCACGCAACTGTTCTTGGGAGAGACTTCGTGTGAAGAGGGGAGGTGGCAGGGCGAGCGGTTTGCACCCGATGTAGAAGGGATGGGGCCGGTCTGAGGGAGGGCGTAGAAAACAGCCCAGCCTTTGGGTGCCAACAAAGAAAACCACGAGACCGAAAATAGTGTAAATTCTTTTTTTGTATACCTTGGAAAACCCCTTCCTAGTTCATTGGGCTACTTTTGTGCTAACACCTGACTATACTTGTCATACCTACTCACACATGCTCATATTTGCCCGTGCTTGCTCGTACCTGCTCCTTCCTCACCTGCTTGCCGGTCATACTTACTCGTTATGACTTGCTCGTGGTGCTAAATGTCATACTTGCTCTTACACGCCCATACCTGCTCATACATGCTGATAGTTGGTCATGGTTGATCCATTGAATCCCTCACTATCAATATCCGCCCACGATGAGCTCTGCAATCACGTGCCACTGACCCCGTGCTGTACTCGGCCTCATCAGAACCAACCCTGTCACTCTGCCACGAGTCACTTGACATTGTCTGTGCCCCTCCCCATCCGAATTGGCCCCTCCGCACTCCTCTATCTCTGGCCATCTGTTCCAGTCCCAAAGCGTCCCACCCCGTCACCCGACGGCGCTTTGACAGAGGCAGGAGGTTGTTCGGATGCTTTAGCCGGCCCAATTAAATCATCTTCGACAGAGGCGTCAGAGATAAAGGCCCAGCAAGTGCGCTGGTTGGTACTTCTGGGTTATTAGCGGGACGCACTGATTGGGGTCTTCAGGAGGAAACGGTCGACATTGTTTGTCCACAGATGCTTGTCCACACGCAGTGCAGAAACATATTTTTTGGTAGGTGAGAGTGGGACAGTTGTTCATCTGCTCACAGTTGCTGCTTCGGTCCTTTAGTCCCTCCCTGCCGGCGCCCCCATGCTCGACCACCCCTCGCACCAGCCATCTCGCATCAGCAAGGAATAGAGTGGCCCCCTGAGACGCCTTCTCGTGCTCTTCCAGGCAAAGGGCTTTGGCCTCATTGCGAAAGAATTCATCCCTAAAGGCACATACTGGGGTTCATATACAGGGGAGGCTCTAACCAGCGACGCATCCTTGAACAAGTCGGGGTCCTACTCCTACGACTTGTACACAACAGGTGTTGTTGCTGTTCCCTTCAGCCTTCGTCTTCCGCACAGCTCAGGCCTTTGCTTATTGGAGCGTACGCCCTGCCCCCTGGAGGTTTCTGCCTTTTTCAGGAGGGTGCTGCGATTACGCTCGTAATTTTTGGTAATACGGTGAATTAAAAGTGATGCGTTGCAATGAGTTGTAATTGTATGAGGAATTTGAGGAGTGCTTTTAAACACAGATAACAAATTATGCCTCGAATCACCAAAGTTGCCATGCATAGGACCCAACATCGTGTGCCGTACAACCAAAACCTAGTGCTCCCATGCCCGGAAAGCCGTGAGACAAAAGGGAAACACAATTCCACGCCTGGTTCATCAGAAGCAAGAAACGATAATGGCTGCAACATTGGTGGCCCAATTTCCTGACAGGCTGTATGAGGCACAATCAAATGGGTTGGTATGGTGCACATGGTGTGATGTAGTTGCTCAGCATGATCGCAAGATTTTTGGTGTATCGTATTTCAACTCAAGATGCAAGGCATGGGTGGGTAAAGAAAACACACCCATGGCATCTCTGCAAAGGCCCAGGAATTAACAGCATCCATCCAGAGACCTCTAGACCTCCAGAGGCCAGAACAAAAGCCTCGTCACTGTTGTACTGGCCCATAACTACAGTTGTAATCAAATGCCGCAATTATCCTATTTACGAAAATCGTAGTCTCAGCCCCCTTTCACTCGGGACCCCCCGATGGCGAAGAAAAGGCCTGGTATGGCTTGCCAAAGGTGCAGCTGGTGCGCGAGGGTGGGGAGGGAGGTGGGGACAACGATGTTGCGGCTCGATGGGTGCGTTGGGAGATTATTGATGCGTCTGCCAGGATTCCCTGTTGATGTTTTCGCTGACAGGCATTCACAATGCTAAGAATTCAATGGGTAATTCAAAAATGCCAACACAAAAATTTCGACCTCCCCCTCCACTCTGGAACTCGCCCCCGCACACCACGGGTGTTGTGGTCCAGCGCTGTACTGAGCTGAACCCAGGGCCAGAGGCAGAGGCAGAGGCAGAGGTAACAGAGATGGTGATGCGCAGATTCCCACATTCACCCCGCAGATGACAACATAGCGCCGCACATGCCAACGGTTTTGGACTCTGAACATTTTGGGAACTACACAAGGTTCGCCAACCACTCGTGCAGCCCCAACAGCTGGAGCTGCTCCGTGTATCTTCCTGGCATGCAGCAGCCCGTCATTGCCTTCTACACTGTGCATGACGTCCGCCTCCACGAGGAGCTGTGCGTGGACTACGGCCGGCGGTATTTTCAGACAGGGCTGCAGTGCCTGTGCGGGGCCCCGAACTGCATGATGTTCCGCAGCAGCATCAAAGCGGGGCCAGGCAGCACAAAACCTGTGGTCAAGCAAGAGTGATGCACAGACGCACCCAGAGAGGGAGGGGAGTTGCAACGGGAATCTGTGGTGGTCGAACCCTGGGTGACGATGGCCACGTACTGCGGGTTGGAGGCCCTGCGCAACCACAACTTTGCCAACGTGAGTCACCTACCGGTAGGGCATCAACACATATGTGTTGGCTGTTGGCCTTGTGGCAGACCTGGGATTTTGGAACGACAGGGGGCAGGGCTGTCGTGCGTGTTGTGCAACGTCGAACGCGTGTCAGGGCATGGGGTGGACGGGGCAGACACATCTACGGGACTCCGTGCCCACAGGACGGGGACGATGGTGCACCGTTGTGCACCGGTTGCAGGACAGTGCACCGGGTACTAAGGCGACCAGATTACCCCGAGCGCAGTGCACTTCCTGGGAGGGCATGAGCCCATTCAGGTCCAAGGGGATGCCTGAGCGCGCTGTGCCACAAAGCACGCAGTGCTACGAAGCAAGTTTTTGTACTGCCACAAGTACTGGGACCCTATGTGACACCGAATTTATGGGCAGATAAGAACGTCTCCAAAGAAGACGATGATAATGGTGAATTGTATTTTGGTGCTTTTTTTTGGTGCTTTGGTTGTGGTTTTCAGGGGGGATCCAGCAACAAATGTACACACATTGCCCACACAGTGCAAAGTTGTCCCCCAGGATGCAGTTGTGCAAGGGGTTCGCTACATTTGCGCGCAGGAAATCCCAACCCCCTCAACCTATAACCCCCCCCCTTTAGAGCACGGCACGTCTGAGGGACCAGTGGTTGGTCACGTAGTCTGCTCACAGGAACCCCCTGCCCATGCTCCTCCAAGGAAGCTGCGGCCCCTGCCCTGTGCTCCTGGCACCTCTTGGGAGCGCATGTACGTACACCCAAGAGAGAGTCTGGCAGGTGATGGATCAGGCCTTTGCTTAGTGGAGCATACGGCCTACTTTGGGGGTAGGCCAAGAATGGGGTAGGGTGGTCTAGGTGATGGGGCTTGTTGGTCCCTGTTTTCAAGGCGCTGAAGGTGACAGAAGAAGAAGAGGGGGGTGGTCGCCCTCCACATTCAAGCGGTTCCCTGGTTCTGTGGGCTGAACCCCTTGTTTTACTTCACACTGGCCATGCTTTGACAGGCCGGCGCACTGTTGAGGTCTGGGATTACCCAGGCTTTTCGGATGGGGACTGATAAACTTTCCAACTGCAAGGCTCATCGGCAGGATCTGTCCCAAAGGGCAGGCACCCCCCAGTCAGCAACAGCAGTACACTTATACTGTGTGGGCTTGACAGGGATGTTGTTGTGGTGCTGGCCTTGGTCTAACCCCGTTGTGTACTTGGTAGTACTTGGTGGGGCTTTCGGGGAGATGGAGATTTTTGGGGCGCCTGATTTCATGACTGCAGCACACCTTCTGTGCCACATGGCTATGAGCCATGTCTGACTGTTTGCCAATGCCCCCCCCCCCCCCCACCCACCCTTGGGCAAGATACGGCATTGTGGTGTGGCGGAGTCGCCCCGGATTTGCACAATGCCAGTAGATTTCGGAGGGTGAGGACCATTGTCGATTTCTGGACAGGGTATGGCATTGAGAGATTCCAGGTGAGATGATGGAGGGTGATGACCACTGCCAGTCTATGGCCAAGATACAGCTTGCCCACGCATCTCGTGACAAAGGCCCAAATTTCTGCGTTGTAGCTCTCTGTTTGTTGCCCCCATTTGGACCAGGTGGGACAGGGACTTCATTCAACCGGTGTTGTGATGCAAGTTACTAGTGGGCACAAGATATGCCAGGCGAGAGGGGGACAGAAGGAGAGGTTTTAGCTGTAATGGTGGATCTAGAGCACCAAAATATTTTATCTTAATCACAAAAAATGTTTTATTTTGGTGATGTAATATTCTCCTGTCCTTCCCAGTCAGCGCACGTCCTTAACAATTCTTTCGTTCGGTCTTTATCGCCGTGCATTAAGCTATCCATGTTCATTAGGAGGCTAACCCCCGACGAGTACAATACAATGGGGCCCTTTCGGGTGCGTTTGGGGTGCTTAAGGGTGTTGTCTCTTCCCCCCCCCCATCGGTCCTTCTACCCCTTAAGACACATTTTCCACATGTAGCAGAACGTACAAATCTGGATGCCATCCCCCCACTCTGAATCTAGCCAGTGATTGCAAAATGGCACAACACATGCAACACGCCGGCAACCAAATGTTGTATTATTCCCCTTCCACCCTCGCTGACACACCCACCATCATTCTGCCATTTGCTGGTGGTAGAGTCAATTTCGCCTCCCTCACAAAAGTGTGTGGGGCCGCCCTTTTGCAACACCGAACTCCATCTCTTTTGGATCACCTGCTGCAGTCTTGAGTCTCCATATGAGGTGGACAACCAGCAAGTACAACTCTTGCACTTTCATGAGCAGTGGCAAATCATACGTGTCCTATGATATATCCTAACCAAGAATGATGAGCCACTCACCGCCTCATACTTCAGCCAAACCTCTTGGTCTCCATGCAAGTTTCTAAGGTGCTCTTTGACAAACCGTTTGTACACACCAAGCTACAAATAATTTTCACAGTTGCATTGTTGCAATGGACATCCAACAGACGAACACAGCTAGGTTGTGCATTGATGTGTGGCTGCGTGGGTTGGGGATGAGGTTTGAGTGCTTGGGGGACTAATGAGTCTGTGATTGTAGTCATTAGCCTAGCCTCATTAAAGCTGTAGTGTCTTTGTTCTTGAGTTTGTGGGTGTGGTCACCAAAATGTTGCAGAATAACTCCGTTAAAACACTGTTGGACTTCATTGTTCCTCAACATGATGTGTGCGAGTTTGTGGATGCAAATGGCTAGATTGGTAACAATGTTGTTTGCTTGGCACAACTTTTTCCCACAATATGTCGGTGTCCGAGCGCCACAAAACAACGGGTACTAAGCTACGTAACACCCCCATGCTACGGGCGACTTGGTCACTGCTCAACCGTGCAATTGGTGTCGGGTTGGGGGGGGAAGCAAAAGCAAAAGAACACCTTCACTAGTGACTTTGCTTGGTTCTATTCCCCTTGCCCAAGCTAGACTGCAAATTTGTGAATGCCGTGTACCCTTTTTGGTGCGCTTGAATCACCAACTGCAAGTGAGATTTAAGGTGCCAGATTTGCAATAGAAATCTGGCGTTTCCAATTGAAATCTTTCCCAAAAAACTTAGCCAGGCCTCGAAATTCGCTCCACAAGAGCACGGGATTTGGGGTGGTGCCCGTTTGTGTTCCACCTGTGCACGTTGATTTTGAGGTGGACGGCGTCCAAAACAGAAAACAACACCTTACAGAAGGCCCTCCGTGGCTCAGCTCTGTCCACAATATCTTGATGCCTCTCCGTGTGTCCGGCAACTGACATGCAGTCTCAAAGCTAAAGAGACCCTGCTTCAATGGATTTAGCGTTGGGAGGGTGATGGATCTTGGGGCTATGCCAACAAGAAGCCAAACCAGGGGAGGCTATTTTGTAGCACATAGTTGAAAGTGATACTCCTTCAACTTGGCCTTCAATTTAGCCTTAAGGGTCTCAATTTTCAAGCAGATTTCAAATTGGAAACTGTGAGATCATCCAATTTTTTTCAGCGTCACCGATATGTTGTTACAGATATGTTTTTTCAGTGCTCTTGAGCCGCTGGGTAGGTTATAGGGTTAAAAACAAACAATGCCTTTAATGGCACTTCATGGTTTCCTTCAAGCACGTGTGTCTGTCTTCAAATGAGCGCATCACGGAACATATAAGCAAAGGTTAACTCAAGGGCTGCATGCACACCCCATACTCAGAGCTAGAGCTGAGCATAGCTGTCAGCCCTGGGGGGCTGTTGGCAAGCACACCTCAGAGCTACAATTTGATTGCACCTTTTGCCAGTGCCTCCAGATTTCATTGTGTGTCAATGATTGCTGTCACCATGGGCCACGCCGTCAAGTGGGTTGTGAAAACTAGAGTTCAGCTGTAGGGGGCAACCTGGGCAAAAACAAATTCCATGTTAAGATTGTTTGTGCCCTATCAGGGACTGCGCTATCAATGCTTGGAACTCGTCTTAACCAACAAACAACACGCTGCAAAATTGTGCTCCAGGTGTACATCCACACGGGTGAAAGCCTCCTTGGCTAGCTCCTCCGACTTGGTGCCAGTCAGGTCATCAAAGTTGTTGCGGCTGATATAGTCCGCACATTCGTTCTTGACGCCCTGGATGTGGTGCAGTGTGAGTCGCAGCTGGCTCAAATAGGTCTGCCAGCGTCGGAGCTTAGCCTTCCCAGGTGGGGGGGCCCTTTTGGAAAAGTGCACATGATGAACACATGATGGCAAGACAAGATCAGAAGCAGCTTGTGTCAAAGAATGGGATGTTAGGGTTTCAGTGTTCCACAGGGGTAATCAGGGGTAGCAAGGGACCATCATGTGCTGGGTGGGGGAGGAAAGAGGGGGAGGGGTGCCTTTACCCCAGAAAACTGCTCACCACAAGCTTCCTATCTTGGGACAGTTGGAGGCAATCCATTGCATTACACTTATGAATTGTCTTTGTATGGATTACCCGTCAGCGATGGTGGACCACTCAAGAGCATCAAAGAGATGGGGTGGGTGATGGCCCAAAAGGGTGGGGTGAAGGATCACAGTTTGCTGTTTGGTGCTGAACTTCGAAAAGCTGTGGACAGCAGAAGGTACAGAGTGTCGATGCCTTTCACTTCCCCCCTTTTTGCAGATCTTGTAGCTCCGCATGTACTACGATCCGACTGTCCAAGGTGCGGGGCAGGCCCCCCGGCCACTTACCAGGTCATTCTGCGTGATCCGACCTCCTGGAGTGGAAAATCAGAAGCTGGGGATGCGAAGGAAGGGAGACAGCGATGCAGAGAGGGGTAGATACAGGCAGGGGTGAGACAAGAGACAGGAGCTTGGAATGGCTCTGTCCGCAACTGTTGAAACCCATGCAGTTGATGTGCATGCAGACTTTCCCCTCACAGTCAACAGCTGAGCACCAGAGAATTCGTGGGAAGTGGGCAGAGGTAGACCTGGTAAGTGCGACAGCAGGTGATATCTGTTCTCATTGCATCATCAGAGGGTCAAGCTGGAGCCCTGGCGCAGTATTTGCCATTACTTTTGCTGTCACCGTTGCTTTGGTGCTGGCTCTTGGAGTGGCAAGCCATGAGTCTCAATATGCTGTGCAGCACCATGTCGCAGACATTGCAGCAACCTCTTCCACTCCTTACGGGTATGCCTTGTTGACTGTGGTTGTGAGGCTGTGAGGCACGCTTGCTGCTGCTGTGCGTCATCATTTGTGGCAAAGCAGCCCTGCACTGTGCTGAGCCTATCTGTACCTGTGTGTGCTGTTTGCTCATCCCTCTGTGTCTCTGTTGTTGTGTCTGTATGCCCGTGTCTGTGTCTGTGTGCGTCCGGTTATATCTGTGTCTGCGCTTGTGATTCTGTTGTGTGTCTATGTCTGCAGCAGCGAGGCCCCTCCCTAGGCCAACACGCAATCTGCGCCCCCGCAGGGGCGCATCAGAGGATCAACGGACTGGAAACAGGGCGCACAGGGGACAGCCAGTCGGAGGCTTTTGGGCCGGAGGCCAGGGCACAGGGAGGTGGACAGGGAGCGGTGTGCCCCTTCCTCTTTGAAACCCCCCCCCCCCGCCCCAACGTCCCTGAGAAGTGTTGAACTGAGTGAGTCTGGCATGACGTCAGGATGGTGCTGGTCATTTCAAACCCTGACATCATGGCCCCGTGCCCCTGCAGCAGGGCGCTTGCACTGTGAATGATCTGGTTTGCCTGCTTTGCCAACAATTGAGAACCCGGCAGTTTGAGCAGAGACTGTAGTGAGATCATGCCCATACCCCTGGCTTTCTCCCCTGCTTGTTCTTCTCCCAAGTGACCCATACACAGGATCCACGTGGTGGGCTAGAGATGACAGAGAGGCGTGGGGGGCACACAGATTTGAAAAGAGACGCAGGTACGCACCCTTGAACACTACCTGGCGATAGCAGCTGCCGTCTACCAACGTTCGGCCGGCTGGTGGCCCTTTGGCTGGCCAGAGGTCCACTGAGCCAAAAGGTCCGCCGACGAATGTGGTCTGGTTTATTTGGGTGCGTGTTGGTCTCCATCTATCTGTCTCTAACAAAGCTGTGGCTTTGTGAACACATTGCGTGTTCTGTCATTAAAGAACCATCCTGTGTTCTTCCCCATACCTCATGTGCACCTCTGAGTGCATGGGCGGCACCTCTTTGCCTCATTTGTCACTGCTCGGCATGGGTTTTCTGTTGTCCTTCTTTCAGCACCGCTGTCCACTCGAAGCCTCGAGGATGGCTCTCCTCGTATGTTGTGTTGGGGCAAGGTGATCACATTGGTGGGGCAGCAGGTCTGGGGATTCAGGGATGTGCTCAGTGTTTGGACTCTGGGATTGGATGGGGCGGGGTACAGAGGTCTGAAACATTTTGTGCACTGAAACGGGCCTCAAATTTTTGAGTTCCTTTTGCAATTTTCACTTTGCTGCAGAGAAAATTTGACTGGCTGGGGGTTACGGTTTTGAGTGGGCCCTGCAAACTCACCCACGCACCCCATTCCAGAACATTCCAGAACATTGCGGTGAATTGAAATGAATGAGTCTTGCATGAGGTCAGGATCATGCTGGTTATTTCAAAACCTGACATCGTGCCACCCCCCTCCCCCCCCATTCCAATGACCAACCCGTGGCCTGTTTCAGTGGCTGAGCAGATGCCTGAGCAGGGTGAAGACATTAGGGCGCAGCAGGGTGAAGGCACTGGTAGGGCAGTTGCGTGAAGGCACGGGTAGGGCAGTAGGGTGAAGGCACCCATGGGGCAGCAAGGTGAATAATAAGTGTTCAGCATTCCTCAAACGCAACGCCCGCTTGAGGCTGCTTTCGCACACCCCCGCCGTTTTTGATGCCTCAGAGCTGCCACCAGTGCTGCTGCCCGGCTGCAGCCTCTCCAAGACAGCATCACCGATGCCCTCATGCAGATGCTCATGGGTGATAAGATGAAGTTGGTTGCACCCGAGAATGCGCTACCTGGCCGCGACGAGGCCATGCAGGTCAACTGAGGGCAGACAGGGTCCACCCGATGGTGTCCCGTGGGCTTAGGCTTCTTTGTTCTTCACTGCAATTGATTTGCCCTGATCAGGACGACAAGGGATGGTTTGGCGCTGGCGAGGTGCACTGGGGCGGGCAGGGCCAGCAGGGGCAGAGGAGGGGGCATGGGCCACAAAATCTTTTGAAGAGCGCTCAATCATGAAAAAATTTTGCAGAATGACACATCACACCCTCCCATGCCATGGAAAACCTGCCCCCCTCTTGAGGACCACCGCCCAAAACCTAAGCTTGCCCGGCACCCCCCCCCCCCCCCAAACGCGAATTGGTGATTCCCCCATCCCTCGTGCCGGATGGGTGCCACCATCTCTCCTGGATGTGATGGGTGACACCAGGCCCAAAACCCTCTCACGCCTACTCACCAGGGCGAGGGCAGTGCAGTTTGGTCTGCTTCATTTTGCTAGCGAGATTCCTCCCTCAACTGGGAACAGGAACCCTTTTCAGCAATGCCACCAATGAACGTACGCAACGGCACAAGGGATTGGGTTCTAGGCAGCTGTATAGGGTGTGGGGAACGGGTTCACGGCGCAAGGGACATTCCTGGTACGAATAAAGGGGTTCGAGGTCCCTTTCTTGCCTATGCGGTTCAATGGTAGGCATTCGAGCTTCACAATGCCTCAGGACGCTCCAATGGATTGATTGTGCAGCAAGCATCCGGCAGCCACCAGGAATAAGCAGTAGCCATCCACAACTGTCCAGCAATTAATCCATTCAACCCCCCCCCCCCCCCCGAAACAAACTAGTTTGGGCTACCACCACTGTTGCTTTCCCTCCCCCTGGAGTAGCCCCCCACCCGAAGAATCTGTGGACATTGAACTGAGTCTGGCGTGAGGTCAGGATCATGCTGGTTAATTCAAAACCTGACATCATAGCCCCCAAGGGTACCCCCTCCCCCCAAAGCGGCACCTGGCCCATTTCTACTTCTGTGGGGTGAGAGGGCCCATGCGCGCAAAGGGTTGGCACAGTCTCCTATGTTGTAGTTTTGCAGCCAGGGGCGGGGTCCTTCCCATGCCAAGCTCCTTCAAGGGTGGGGGGTTTGCCATGGCATGGGAACCTCCGGAAATGTGAATGGGTGCCAGTCTGGGAGTACTGACGGTCACAGGTGCCTAAGGCCGGTCCCTGTGCGATGGTTGCCCTGGTGGTATTAGACACTGGCCTCTCTGTCACTGTATGATTCCCCTTGTTTACTGCCGCCCCCCCCTGCACAATCAGAGGCCCAGGCCTGGGAGGGATGGCATCACCTACTCCATTGTTCAACCCCACGTTAGGGCACTGGAGTGGCCTCAGCGGTGTGTGTCTGTATTGGATCCCCCCCCCCCCCCAAAAGCCCGGAGGCACGCCCCCACAAAACACGATCAAGTACAGGAAACTGGAAATACTAACTAGTAACCAACCTCACCCATTACGGTTGACCCGTGGACCAGCCCCACCCCTTCTTCAGCCCACATCTATTGCCATGGGGAGTTGCGAGGGGCCGCCCCCCGATGAAGGCAGAAGATGTGAGTCATGCCATGCCGGCAGCGAAAATGCTTCACACTGGGGTCTGGCGTTGAAAAATGGAGTACCCACGGGGGGGACGTCTCCTCGGTCCCGGTACGCGACTCCCCCCCCCCCCCCCCCCTCCTTGCCCTCCGGGCCAACTTAGTTGCCAAGGGTCAACAGCTACTGGCCATACATATAGTGGCGCCGAAGGCGCCTGAAATTTTTTTTCCATTCCCCTCGCCCATTTTGTCCACTTTGCACCCCAACATTGTCCTTGAACCCAACCTTGACTCTAATGCCCACTCCAACCCTCAGCCTACTCCTAACCCTACCCCCAAACCTTTCCCTTGACCCTAATCAAGACTGAATATTGGGACCGAGCTGGTGGGGGAGGGAACATCAGCTATGACTGGTGAGGGACATCAAGAATGATTCACACATTGATGACTCTTGACAAAGTGAAATCAGCTTGCACGTGAACCCCATCACCACGAGGCCCACTGGCAAGGCTTTTTGGACTTTTGAGGGGCCAAAATGCCCCAAAATGGGCTCAAAATGGGCCCATCTCACCCGTTGGTGCACCCCAAATGGTCTTTGATGAGGTTTGGAAAAATGCTTTTTGGACCCATTTTTGACCCATTTTTGGTCCCAAAACAGCCCATTTTTAAGGCATTTTGGGATTTTCCGAGGACCTAAATGGGCCACCACAAGCTCAAAACGGTGCAAAACCACTTGTTTTAGCGTCGCACATGGTCTAGGATCATTTTTGAGAAAAGTCATCTTTTTGCCCTTACTGGACCCTGTTGACCCATTTGGGCACCCACCTGTTTGGGCTTGAGCTTGCAGCTTGCCGCAGCCTAGTGGGCCCAGGTATTGGGGTCTAGGCGTCCGTTTGGGCAATTCTGAGGGGTGGAAACCACAAAAAGTGGGGGCTTGCGGGTGGAGCAGGTGCCCTCGGAATCGCATTTTGAGCCATGTAGCCAAAGATATGGCCTATTCTTGGTTTGTGGCTGTCGGCAGTTGGAGCTTCTGGGGGCCTTTTTGGGCCGCTTCCGCGGCATATCATGGAGTTAGAGGGCCGCAAAGAGCTCGTTGACACGGGGAAGTCAAGCGGCACGTGGAGTGTACCCACCGTTTCCCTTCGTTTGGCCGTTTTGAATGTGTTCCGGGGCTTTTTTGGCCCAAAAATGGCTGTTTTTGGCCCTAAACTGCAGTTTTTGAAACTGAGGTCCGCCACTTGCGTATCCCGTTCCCGGCCACCACCGTTGAGTTTCTTGCTCAGACTTTGTGTGATTGTACTTCACACCCATAGGTATCATGCACCAAAATTTCACTCGAACCCAAAGCAGCACGACGGAATTCTGATTTTTTCCCATTTCGCGCGTGCTGCTTGCTTGCTGCTTGCTTGCTTGCTTGCTTGCTAAACCTGGTAGGTCCACCCTAGACACTAAAAAGAATTATAAAACCAAGACTGGTTCCACCAGCTCGGTGACCCTAATCAAGACTGAATATTGGGACCGAGCTGGTGGGGGAGGGAACATTAGATATGAATGGTGAGGGACATCAAGAATGATTCACACATTGATGGCTCTTGACAAAGTGAAATGCACCTGAACCCCATCACCACGAGGCCCACTTTCAAGGCTTTTTGGACTTCTCAGGGGCCAAAATGCCCCAAAATGGGCTCAAAATGGGCTCATTTCACCCTTTTGTGCACCCCAAATGGTCTACGATGAGTTTTGGAAAAATGTGTTTTTGACCCATTTCTTACCCATTTTTGGTCCCAAAACAGCCCATTTTCAAGGCATTTTGGGATTTTTGGAGGACCCAAATGGGCCACCACAAGCTCAAAACAGTCCAAAAACACTTGTTTTAGCGTCGCACATGGTCTAGGATCATTTTTGCGGAAAGTCATATTTTTACCCCTTTCGGACCCTGTTGACCCATTTGGGTACCCACCTGTTTGGGCTTGAGCTTGCAGCTTGCCACAGCCTAGTGGGCCTAGTTATTGGGGTCTAGGCGTCCGTTTGGGCAAATCTGAGGGGTGGAAACCACAAAACGTGGGGGGTTGCGGGTGGAGTAGGTGCCCTCGGAATCGCATTTTGAGCCATGTAGCCAAAGATATGGCCTATTCTTGGTTTGTGGCTGTCGGCAGTTGGAGCTTCTGGGGGCCTTTTTGGGCCGCTTCCGCGGCATATCATGGAGTTAGAGGGCCGCAAAGAGCTCGTTGACACGGGGAAGTCAAGCGGCACGTGGAGTGTACCCACCGTTTCCCTTCGTTTGGCCGTTTTGAATGTGTTCCGGGGCTTTTTTGGCCCAAAAATGGCTGTTTTTGGCCCTAAACTGCAGTTTTTGAAACTGAGGTCCGCCACTTGCGAATCCCGTTCCCGGCCGCCACCGTTGAGTTTCTTGCTCAAACTTTGTGTGATTGTACTTCACACCCATAGGTATCATCCACCAAAATTTCACCCGAATCTGAAGCACCACGACGGAAATCTGATTTTTTCCCATTTCGCGCGTGCTGCTTGCTTGCTGCTTGCTTGCTTGCTTGCTTGCTAAACCTGGTAGGTCCACCCTAGACACTAAAAAGAATTATAAAACCAAGACTGGTTCCACCAGCTCGGTGACCCTAATCAAGACTGAATATTGGGACCGAGCTGGTTGGGGAGGGAACATTAGATATGAATGGTGAGGGACATCAAGAATGATTCACACATTGATGGCTCTTGACAAAGTGAAATGCACCTGAACCCCATCACCACGAGGCCCACTTTCAAGGCTTTTTGGACTTCTCAGGGGCCAAAATGCCCCAAAATGGGCTCAAAATGGGCTCATTTCACCCTTTTGTGCACCCCAAATGGTCTACGATGAGTTTTGGAAAAATGTGTTTTTGACCCATTTCTGACCCATTTTTGGTCCCAAAACAGCCCATTTTCAAGGCATTTTGGGATTTTTGGAGGACCCAAATGGGCCACCACAAGCTCAAAACAGTCCAAAAACACTTGTTTTAGCGTCGCACATGGTCTAGGATCATTTTTGCGGAAAGTCATATTTTTACCCCTTTCGGACCCTGTTGACCCATTTGGGTACCCACCTGTTTGGGCTTGAGCTTGCAGCTTGCCACAGCCTAGTGGGCCTAGTTATTGGGGTCTAGGCGTCCGTTTGGGCAAATCTGAGGGGTGGAAACCACAAAACGTGGGGGGTTGCGGGTGGAGTAGGTGCCCTCGGAATCGCATTTTGAGCCATGTAGCCAAAGATATGGCCTATTCTTGGTTTGTGGCTGTCGGCAGTTGGAGCTTCTGGGGGCCTTTTTGGGCCGCTTCCGCGGCATATCATGGAGTTAGAGGGCCGCAAAGAGCTCGTTGACACGGGGAAGTCAAGCGGCACGTGGAGTGTACCCACCGTTTCCCTTCGTTTGGCCGTTTTGAATGTGTTCCGGGGCTTTTTTGGCCCAAAAATGGCTGTTTTTGGCCCTAAACTGCAGTTTTTGAAACTGAGGTCCGCCACTTGCGAATCCCGTTCCCGGCCGCCACCGTTGAGTTTCTTGCTCAGACTTTGTGTGATTGTACTTCACACCCATAGGTATCATCCACCAAAATTTCACCCGAATCTGAAGCACCACGACGGAAATCTGATTTTTACCCATTTCGCGCGTGCTGCTGCTTGCTGCTTGCTGCTGCTTGCTGCTGCTTGCTGCTGCTGCTGCTAAACCTGGTAGGTCCAAGACACTAAAAAGGGTTATAAAACCAAGACTGGTTCCACCAGCTCGGTGACCCTAACCCTAATCAAGACTGAATATTGGGACCGAGCTGGTTGGGGAAGGAACATTAGATATGAATGGTGAGGGACACCAATGAGTCACACATTGAAGGCCGTTGATAGAGTGGAATCAGCTTGCAAGTGATCCCCATCACCACAAGGCCCACTTTCAAGGCTTTTTTGGACTTCTGAGGGGCCAAATTCCCCCAAAATGGCCTCAAAATGGGCTCAAAATGGGCTCATTTCACCCGTTGGTGCACCCCAAATGGTCTAGGATGAGGTTTGGAAAAATGTGTTTTTGACACATTTTTGACCCATTTTTGGTCCCAAAACAGCCCATCTTCAAGGCATTTTGGGATTTTCCGAGGACCTAAATGGGCCACCACAAGCTCAAAATGGTCCAAAAACACTTGTTTTAGCATCACACATGGTGTAGGATCATTTTTGAAAAAAGTCATTTTTTGCCCCTACTGGACCCTGTTGACCCATTTGGGCACCCACCTGTTTGGGCTTGAGCTTGCAGCTTGCCGCAGCCTGCTGGGGCTATGTATGGGGGTGTAGGCGTTCATTTGGGCAATTCTGAGGGGTGGAAACCGCAAAAAGAGGGGGGTTGCGGGTGGAGTAGGTGCCCTCGGAATCGCGTTTTGGACCATGTAGCCAAAGATATGGCCTGTTCTTGGTTTGTGGCTGTCGCCAGCCAATCTGCACAAAATTTGGGGCTTCTGGGGGCCTTTTTGGGCCGTTTCCGGGACATATGGTGGAGTTAGAGGGCCGCAAAGGGCTCGTTGACACAGGAAAGTCAAGCCGCACGTGGAGTGTACCCACCGTTTCCCTTTGTTTGGCCGTTTTGAATGGGTTCTAGGGCTTTTTTGGCCCAAAAATGGCTGTTTTGGCCCTAAACTGCAGTTTTTGAAACTGAGGTCCGCCACTTGCGACAGCTGTTCCCGGCCGCCACCGTTGAGTTTCTGGCTCATACTTTGTAGGGTTGTCCCTCACACCCATAGGTATCATCCACCAAAATTTCAGCCAAATCCGAAGCACCGCGACGGAGTTCTGATTTTTTCCCATTTCGCGCGTGCTGCTGCTTGCTTGCTGCTTGCTGCTGCTTGCTGCTGCTTGCTGCTGCTGCTGCTGCTGCTGCTAAACCTGGTAGGTCCACCCTAGACACTAAAAAGGGTTATAAAACCAAGACTGGTTCCACCAGCTCGGTGACCCTAGCCCTAACCCTAACCCTAGCCCTGCCCCTAGCCCTAGCTCTCACCCTAGGCTCGGGTTAGAATGAGTGTTGGGGTCCAAAATGGAGAGCAATGATGTGGCAAAAGCAGCCATGAACGAACTTTGGGGGATCTTGTGCAGCCCAATCAACATGGCTGGCATGGCCAAACCAACTGGCTGCAATGGTTAGGGTTAGGTTTATGGTGATGGTATGGTTAGAGGGAGGGCAAGGGGAGGTAAGGGGAGCCTATGCCCCCCCCCCCCCCCGCCGCCCCCCCCCCCCTCACCACCCCAAATCTCCCCACCTGGACCCCCCCCCCCAACCGACCCTCCCAACCGCCCCCCCCCCCTCGCACCTCCCTGAACCCCCCCCCCCCCCTTCCAATGCCCCCCCCCCCCCCCCCCCCCCCCCCCGGGGGCCTTCGGCCCACTTCTACTGGGGGGGGAGTCGCGTACAGAAGCGAGGAGACGTCCCCCCCGTGGGAGTACCTGTACAGATGTCACTACTGAAGATTGCACAGAACATGCCTCCTGACTGACCGACTGACTGTTGGATAAGGCTGGGCTGAGGATTGGGTGAGTGAGACTCAGGTGAGGCTTGCCTGTGTCACGCCTTAAATGGTGTCCCCGCCTCCTGGGCTCATGGTGGGATCGAGCCTCGTTCCTGTCTCCTGCAGATCATCAACGAGCATTTCATTCTCAAGACCCCAATCGAGGGCCCATTCCCAGAAGGACTTGAGACGATTGTCTTTGGTCTCCACTCCTCCTGCCCTTGGAATTTCGAACGCAATTATCATGGGGATTGCAGTAGGGAGGGTGTCATTACCACTTGGAAAGCACAGGAGGGAGAGATGCAATAGTGGGGTAGTGGTGTGGGAGGAATCTTGTTGGAGTATTGTATGGGGTTCGGGAGGAAATTTCTTGCATGGGTAGTGGTGTGGGAAGAATCTGATTGCACAGGGTAGTGGGCTGGGTGGAATGTTTTTGCGTGGGGTAGTGGTGTGTGGGGAGGAATCTTATTACATGTTGTAGTGGTGCGGGATGACTTGTAGTGCATGTTGTAGTGTGGCGCAATCTTATTGCATGTTGCGGGGGGACCTTTAATGCATGTTGTAGTGGTGCGGGGGAGTCTTATTGCATGTTGTGGTGGTGTGGGGAATCTTATTGCAAGTTGTAGTGGTGCGGGGGAATCTTGTTGCATGTTGTGGTGGTGCAGGGGAATCTTGTTGCAAGTTGTATTGGTGCGGGGGAATCTTATTTCACGTTGTAGTGGTGCGGGGGCTTATTGCAAGTTGTATTGGTGCGGGGAAACTTATTGCAAGTTGTAGTGGTGCAGGGGAATCTTGTTGCATGTTGTGGTGGTGCAGGGGAATCTTATTTCACGTTGTAGTGCGGGGGAATCTTATTGCAAGTTGTGATGGTGTGGGGGAATCTTGTTTCACGTTGTAGTGGTGCGGGGGAATCTTATTGCAAGTTTAGTGGCGCGGGGGAATCTTATTGCAAGTTGTATTGGTGCAGGGGAATCTTGTTGCATGTTGTAGCGGTGCGGGGGAATCTTATTGCAAGTTGTAGTAGTGCAGAGGAATCTTATTGCATGTTGTAGTGGTGCGGGGGAATCTTGTTGCATGTTGTAGTGGTGCGGGGGAATCTTATTGCATGTTGTAGTGGTGCGGGGGAATCTTGTTGCATGTTGTAGCGGTGCGGGGGAATCTTATTGCATGTTGTAGTGGTGCGGGGGAATCTTGTTGCAAGTTGTGGTGGTGCGGGGGAATCTTGTTGCATGTTGTAGTGGTGCGGGGGAATCTTGTTGCATGTTGTAGCGGTGCGGGGGAATCTTGTTGCAAGTTGTAGTAGTGCAGAGGAATCTTATTGCATGTTGTAGTGGTGCGGGGGAATCTTGTTGCATGTTGTAGCGGTGCGGGGGAATCTTATTGCATGTTGTAGTGGTGCGGGGGAATCTTGTTGCATGTTGTAGCGGTGCGGGGGAATCTTATTGCATGTTGTAGCGGTGCGAGGGAATCTTGTTGCAAGTTGTGGTGGTGCAGGGGAATCTTATTGCACGTTGTAGTGGTGCGAGGGAATCTTATTGCATGTTGTAGTGGTGCGAGGGAATCTTATTGCATGGGGCTGTGGTGTGGGAAGCAACTCAGTACCCTCTCTGTGGGCCTACACAGCCGAGCAGTTGAATAAATTGAGTTGAGAAGTTGAGTAAAGAAGGGTTCCAAGACAGGCAGTTGCACGCTGCACCGCAAGTTGGGATGCGCCCAGACCGAACGGGACTCGTGCCCCTGCCCCTGCCACGACCCCCTGCTGCAGCCATGCCCCTGCCACCCATTAGCGGTGCGCTGCATTTCCAGCATGGGGTTCGTTTCAGTATGCTTCTGGACCCCAACAACCGCGACTGAAGGTGCGGGGGTGGGTCCAGTGGAGGATGAAGGCGGGCCGTTTTTTCGGTTTTTGTTCTGACCTCTTCTAATTCCGCATTAAATTCTGAGCATTTTGACTGTAAGTAAGTGGGGAGGGGAAAATATTGTTGACCGCTCACCATAAGTGAGAAGAAACAGGGAATTCTGGAAGACGCATCAACGACCCTCCCAGAGCAGCCAACGAGCTAATGTTCTTGTCGGCCCCACTGCATAGGCGGAAAAAGTGCTGCTCGTCAACGGGGCTAACCGATTTCCAGGCAGTTTGAAATTTCACAGGAGGGTGGCCTAATGGAACAGGGATTGTATATAAGTGGGTGGCCACTCAAAAACTGTTTGTGCATCAGATACCATGCGCTTTGTGTGCATTTGTTGCCCCGTTGGACCTTTTTTGTGACTGCCATTGTATGGTGACAGTCTGCGACTTACACCAACAAGACGTAACGCAAAATCTTTTTGTATCCCACATGTTATCACACAAAAAGAAGGATTACGGAAAGCCTTCCAGATGAAAAACATGTTAAGATACGAAAAGTAATATTATCCGATATTCTGTTATGCGAAGACACTTCCTGGCGTACGCTGCCCAAAATTGACCAAAACATACATGTATTCTTGTACCTCATCCTATCAGTGGAAGTGTACTCGTTTTATCCCAACCACATCCAGGGACTCCAATAGGGGTAGAGGCGGGGCTGAATACCAGATGCCCCAGCCCAAATGCCACCTAAACGCCACTCCACTTGAAACATCAACATGCAGGCTACTAGAGGTTACCTTCTGAAAGACTGACTTCCCGGCATGTCGCGAAGGTGAAGCGCCTCGCCACATGGGCACATTTGTTGACCGGAGCCCTAAGAACTGGGGTGCCTCTGGTACGGCGCGCGCCGTGCAGCCACCCCCCCCCCTTTGGCCCTCCATTCCGTACTCAATACACAGGCACCGGCTGCTTCTGGGGAACGGAAAAGATGTTTTGGAAGATCCCTGGAGTCTACAGCACCGCCGTGGGATACGCTGCGGGGTACACGAAGAACCCCACCTACGAGGAAGTGTGCAGTGGCATGACAGGTCCGTGTGATGGGTGTGTGGGGCAGGCCGACGAAGGGAGGCAATGAGTTAGTTAACAAGCTTAGGTGGCTTGGGTGGTGGGCAACTCATGGCCACAACCCCAGTTTGCGGAATGGCCCAGTAACATACATTCATTAGAATGGCTGACAACCATGGGAGTACGAGTCCCCCCCTCCTCATGTAATGGCTTGCTCAGGGTGAACAGGGTAACACAACGGTAACACATGCAACGGACACAACTGTGAAGGGTGGTTGGATACCTCGTGCTGGGGGGCTCATGGTGGGTGGATTTCGTAGAGCGGTCAATGAAAGTATTGGGCCCTTTGAGGATCTTCTGTTTCCAACCGATGAGCAGGTCCCCATTTTTGGCCGATCCAGCTGGGAAGGTGTAGGAGGCGAGAGCGAGAGTGGTCTGGGAAGACAAACTGGTCCTAACCACTGTCTATGGGTTATGCCAATTGGTGCCGTGGGAGGGGATGAGCTGACCCAGACAGCCCATGAAACATTAGATACTCACATCAGGGCGGTGGTCTCAAGGCCAAATTCGGTGCTGGTCTGGTTTGCGTGCACTGCAAAGCAAAATTTTCTGCTCCATGCAGCCCTGTAGCATTGATCATTGGGGGTGCTTATCCTGCGGCGCCTGCAGCACCTACGGCGCACCCTGCGGCGCGCAATTTGGGTAATTACCTTGGAACATAGGCAATATAATGGTACATACACACATGCTTTTTTAGGTAACGTGTACGCCTATACACCTTTTCTCCCCTCTTTTTGTCACTATTTCTTACTTACTTACTTACTTTGTGTTTTGCACCTTAATCAGCTGGCCTTTAGTCTTTCGTCTTTAGTCTGATGATTCCTCACAGCAATACACTGGGTGGGTGGGCTGAGGTGGCTTGCCTCTTTGGCCTAAGGGTTGGGCCAGCCAGCGCTGTGCTGCCCAGCACTTTTTCTGCAGTGCCCCTCACCCCCTCCGCCCTGCTCCCCTGGAGCGCCACCCTGTTTGACCATGATAGCGATGCCAGTAGCCCCCCTCCACCCCCTACAACCACACAGGGGGACCGCCATGGGGAATGGCACATCACCCTCCCCAAGAGCAAACCCTTGTAATACTTTGGCCATGGAGCAGGAGGCGGCAGTTTCAAACAAAATCGTTGCAATTCCTTGAACAAATGAGAGTTGCACACAGTGCAACCTCTGCTGATGTATGGCTGATCCGGGTTCAGGGTAGCACCCCTTCACGGTCATGGGAATGCTGAATGCTGAAAGTGCATGCCAGTGCTGGCTTGGGAGGGGGGCAGCAGCAGCAATTGCAAGCAGAGTGGTGACTCCCCCACTCTGACTGACCAAAAACACTTTTCCCCAGTGGCTTGGGCCTTGTTGTGTGGAAGCCATGTAGACAATGTCCTGCTGAAAATTCACATCAGTGCTCACACCCAGGAGTACCAACGGGCACATTGGTCTTTATGGCACCCCCCCTGCCCGCCCTTAAAGTAGCTACGCAATGGTCTGGTCAACCACCAATTTGCTGGTGCTTCTCTGCCCAGGACCACATCAATGCCCCTTGACAACAATGTTGCCTCTTTCAAGATTGGGAGGATTGTTTTGAGGTTATATGGTTTTGCAGTTGAGGAGGGCCATGTCTGGCTGACATGTGTGTGACCCAAAAGGACCTGCTTTCCGACCCATTGCAAGAAACGGGTGAAACAATGGCAGGGGGTGACCGCTGGGCCTGTGATTAAAGAAGAAAAGGGTCTCAGGTGCGGTGGCAAAAGCAGTGACTGGCAAATATTAGATCGGTTGGGGGCAAATTCAGCCGGGTAAAACGGTGACAGAGCTCAGTGCCAACCTCAGCCTCTTGTGCCCTCACTCCCGGCACAGCTCTTAGCTGCCTCACATTTCCTACCTCCCAGGTCACAATGAAGTCGTGCTGGTGGTGTATGACCCGAAGAAGATCGCCTTCGCCGATTTGCTCCGCAACTTCTGGGAATCCCACAACCCGACCCAGGGCATGGGCCAGGGCAATGACATGGGTATGCCCACACTATATTCAACTAGTCTCTGTTGCATAATACCATGGATACACTGTCACAACATCCCTGTTCCCACCCTCTAGGGGGGTACCACAGGATCCCTGAGACCACCCGAAACACATTATGTGCTTATCTAAAATAACTGGTCAGAAACTGCATCATCGGCGCCCATCCCCACAGCTAAAGGAGCACTTCCGTCACACTGCAGGGTAACGGGAAATAGCCTTGGTGCACACTGTCAGGGAAATAAGCATGAGGGCAAAGCATGTGATCTGTTGACACCATCGCTCTCTACAAAGGAGAGACTACAACCCCAGCTCGGCATGACGTCAAGCCAGACCCAAAGTTGGAATTAGATTTCGAGTTTCAATTTGGGTTTGAGCCCCCCCTGCGAGCCATATACCTCGGCCTGCCAGCAAGTTTTCGGGCCAAAACTAGCTATAGCAGCCAAATGGGGTGAAAAACACATACAAACACATTTCCGTCTTGCTCCCGTGCAGTCTCACCAAGCATGTGCAACACCATGGTGCCACTCAAATTTCTTGCGCTGCATTTCTTGTGGGAACTCATTGCATTTGAACGTTTTTTGAAATGCCCACCCCAAGAGCCCTCCCCCCAGCACCATGCAAGCATGGCAAGTACTTCCACCTGAATGCTTCTGGCATAGGTGGGATTCCCTCTAGTCTAGTCTCTACGTTGCAGAGTGTAATGCTATCAGCAAATCATCGCATCCGCTTCCTCGTTCATTTGCGTCTTTCCTCCTGGTCGGCTGATGCCTGTAGGATGTAGGAGGAGTGTGTGTCTGCCCAGACCTCTGCCTCCTGTCGTCTAATACATCCGTGGCCCCCAACCATTATCATCTTTTGGTTCTTGAGTGGCACTTTTTGAGTGGCTGCACATGAAGACACACACAGATGAGGGTCCAGTGTGCAGGACAGTAGTAGGACGGCCGAAAAGCTATGGTCCAGGGCAGGGCAGGGATTGCATTGCAGGGTCGGAGGGTTGGAGGTTTGCGGGGTGGGTTGCCCTGCAGGTCCATGGCATGTGCCCCCCCCCCCCCAATTAAAGAAAGTATTCGGTTTAGGGTCATGGGTAGCCGCAGTAAAGAGTCAGCGGCATCAATTTAGGTGTGCCCGAAAGGTGATCACTCACCCCACACCTCTGCATGATAGCCTGCAAGAGTCTGTCCCTGTTCTGCCCCTGCTTGTTACCTGCCTATGACCCCATGCCCACACCCTGCTGCCCACGATCCGCTCTACACTGCCCCTCGCCCGCCCATCCCAACTCCACTCTGGCCTTCACCTTGGCCCTGCTCCAGCCAACACCACCGCCCTGTCTCTGCGCAACGCAACCCTGGCCCTGCCGCTGCTCCCGCTACTCCATGCATTTGCCATATCGCTGCTCTCCTGCCACAGGCACACAGTACCGCTCAGGCATCTACCCGACCACTGATGCTCAACGGAAGCTCGCAGAGGCCAGCCTCAACGCCTACCAGAAGGCCATCTCTGCAAAGGGGTACGGACCAATCACGACCGAGATCGTCGACAACGTTGATTTCTATTACGCTGAGGTCTGCAGCCGGATCCCAGTTGACCTGGAGCCCTAGTCACAGCCAGTGCCCATCAGCGTCGTTTGACCATCAACAGCCGTTGATTCACCGCTAATTGCCTTCGGTTGGTTGCCAACCGTTGTTGATTGACCACAATCCTGTTACTCAAAGCATCAGGCTGTCCTTAGTGGACAAAAACAGAGAAACATTTCTTTCCTGGAGGACAGCCTTGTGCCACGCATGAAGTGCTAAATTTGCAGATAGTGTCTGGAGTCCCCACGGTGGTAGGATGCGCTTCACCAAAGGGTGGGCTTTCGAAGAAGAGGTGCTCCGATGTGATGTGGTCAGCCCAGTTGCACTGGCACCTGGTCCAAAGGTTTGCTATGGACCGGTCACTGACCGTTCACAGGGAACAGTACTGCACAGCAACAATGCTCAAAGTACAGTCAGGCCATCAAATGCTGCACAATACCGAGCCATCCCTATCCGCAGGCAGGTTGAAAATGGACCAGGCCGTGAGGACAACCCAGCAAGGGTCCTCACAGCATGCATGGCATACTGTTGTGATTAGGAAACCACTGAAAAGGTGGCCCTGTTCCACCAGTGCCCTACGGTGGGGCCTACATACCGGCTGAATTCTAAAGATTTGCGAAAATATTTAATTCCTGGCACAAGGTGTTGTTGTCCGCAAAAAAAACGCAAAAAAAATCAATTATTGGCTTCACGCCTTACGCAAAAATGGGTTCCGCAAAAAAATCGCGAAAATAAAATAATTTTTGCCCCTGCCCCCCTTTTTGCAAGAATGCCAGAATCGCGGGAGAGTTTGCCCCACTGCTTGTTGTCCCCCTCTTCCGTGTCTCATGCCCCGTTCTGCACCTTGCTTTGCTTTCATAGAATGATGTATCCAGGATTGTCACAAGTGTTAAAATACTGTGTGACGCACCGTAGTGGAATTTGGCTGCTGATGTGCCCCAAAGCAGATAAAGGGGCTAGTTTGGGCCGTGGTTATTTGAATGTGGTTGCTGATGTGCCCCAATGCAGATAAAGGGGCTAGTTCGGGACGTGCATATTTGAATGTGGCTGTTGATGTGCCACAAAGCAGATAAAGGGGCTAGTTCAGGATATCGGGTTGCCAGTCTTTTTGTGATTGCAATTTGTTTGTTGGTTGTTGGTACAAAGGAGTAAACCCGCGGGCCGAGGGTCTCTCCCGGGGGGAAAACAGGCCCACTCGCCCAGACCAACGTAAACAAAACGCGACCACAGGGGTGGCTCGCCAGGCTGTGCGCGCGACGGAGGAGTTAGAACCCCTTGGGCTCTTGATCCTGCAGACTTTTCTGTGGCATATTTTCAGCATTTCATGCACTATTATCGAGACGAAATGACAAGGCAGCATTATACGTGCCATGCGCACTATTATGGACAAGTTTGGAACTGGTTTGTTGAAAAACTGGGAGACCTGCACCATGCTTGTTGGTGCTTATCTGTGCTATGGACTGCAATCCCAGAGTCCAACTGATGGACATTTGTATGCCTGTGTAGGAATCGACTGCAATCCCAGAGTCCAAGGTACACATGGTTTCTTGCAGTAGCAACAAAATGAATCAACCCCAATCCCCAAAACGCAAAAAAAACCGCAAAAAAATTAATTTTTGGTCCAACACCCTACGCAAAAATGGGTTCCGCAATAAAAAATTGCAAAAAAAATTTTTTTTTGCCCATTTTTGCCCATTTTGGAAGCTGCCGCAAAATTTTTGCTTATTATTAATTCAAAACACCCAACGCAAAAATTAGGATTCCGCGAAACTTTAGAATCTGCACAGCAGTTATGTGCTTCTGGTGTTTGCTCCAACAAAACCCTTCATGGGGCCAGGTAGTTAGTTGCTTTCACTGGTCAACTGTTCACAGGGCAGGTGGGGTTACCCCAGGTTGTAACCACCACCCTAAGGGTGGAAGAGAGGTAATGAGCGGTTGTGTGGGGCTTGCGCGCTTAGACAGCTAGTGGGGGGGGGGGGCATCCTCAAGGGCTGTTGTGTCCCAGAAACACTTGAAATACATAACAACCTAAACCCCACCACTGCAGGGTCCTGGTAGAACAATGACCTAAAGCTCATGACTACCTGGACCCCACTGCAGGGCCCTGGTGGGACAAACAATGACAGCAAATAATTACCTGAGCCCCATTGAAGGGTTTTGGTAGAACATACAACTACGGTGCACAACCATGTGGGCCCCAGCGTAGGGCTTTTGTAGAACACCTCTAGACGCCCTTCCAACAATCAGGTAAGAAAGCCCCGACACCACCCTGACCTGGGTGTCCTCTTCAATGGTGCAAAAGGGACAGAATCTCTAGGGTGGGAACCTGCCAGCAAACTGAATCTGTCTTAATTGGGTTGCGTCCCCACAAGGAACCCAATGACACAGCTCCCAGTTCCAGTGTGAGCCCAGGGGAAGGCCCAGGACATCTCTGCAAGGGGGTGTGGGGACGGGTGGAAAGGTTCACTGCAGCCCGCCATCACTGGCAGCTGGAACCAGCAGTCCCCAAGGTTTGGAAGGTCTGTTGAGCTGCACTCGGCGGCGACCCCTCCTCGCCCCCCTGCACGCATATCATCTAAATTAGGGTCTCACCCCACACACACACAGGCACACACAAACCACGCCATGCCACACGAAGCCGCATGCCATCGTCCCTGCGTTTCCAGAACTATCACCAGCAGTATTTGGCCAAGCCCATGAGCCGACCCTACTGCTCTGCCCAGCCCTCTGGCATCAGCGTGCCTGCCTTTGCAGAATGGGGCTTGTCAGATATGAAGGTATGCAACCCCAATCCTGCTGCTCCTACCAGGGACTGACTGTTATGGTGTTTGTGTGCCAACGTTCATATGCAGTCGTATGGTCATGGCACGCCCCACAAAACACAGTTGTATTCGGGCCCATACAGACATCTCGGGGCAGGGGCAGAGGTACGGGTAGGGGTGGTCAGACGCTGAGATCAAGGGGGTGCGTGAGAGAAAAGAAGGGAACCATGCCCGGAGATGGTTGCCACCCTGTCAAACACTCTTCACTTATAATGAAATGTGGCAGATGCAGACCCAAACTGCTGAATCTGTTCAAGCGCACAATTTGAACTGCAATAATTTTTTTTGCTCACGCCAGCAAGGCGACGCCTTGTCGCTGAAAACGCCTGAAATTCCTGGCCCTTTGCGTAATTTCTTTTTTCGCCGGAAAGTGTCCCGACGTGATTGGGTGGGTGGGTGGGTGGGTGGGCTGAGGGCACAAGAAACCTGCCGAACTATTGCACCCGAACCTCACTGAAAGGAAACAGAAGCTGCCTCCGCTCTTGTGGACACTTCAGTGCTCATTGTGCTCTGCATTCCTAACGGGAGAGCCCCTCCATTCTGTTCTTGTTTAAACCACCGATCTGCCACCCTTTCCTCTGTTTGACAGTGTGCTACCTCGTCCCCCCTCCTCCTTCCTGCCCTCATGCCATATCCCACACGTCCAAAGACAGCCACATTCTCTCCTGTACAGGGACCGCCCCTATCCTTATCTTCTGCCCCTGCCCATGGAAAAGGTTCAATCAAAGCTCGTTGGCCTCGGAAGGTTATGGCATGTAGGGGGCTTTGCCTTGAGAACCCCATTCCATCGCATCAATGAATGCCACCAGCAACACCCCCAGCAGCAGGGTGGCGCTGCAAACAGGTCAGGTTGCAATGTCCGCATGAGGCTCGAGCCGCACCTGCCACACTATGGCCTTCACTGTCCATTGGCGGGGCAGGGGGGGGGGGGGGGGGCTGTCCAGCCTGCATATCGAGACAGCCCTGTAGCAGTGCGTTTTTGAACATTCTTGACTTTCTCCTCTTGACATCAGGAATATGCACCGAAGCTTCCAGATTCTTATTGGGACAAGTACGGCCCCAAGCCTGGCTGTACAATCGCTGGGCCCAACACTCAGAACGTGCTGTGATCCTGTCCCTGTGCTATGTTGAGCACCCAACAATAAATGCTAGGTCCATGTTCATTTCCAGGCATCATTTCCAGTGGTGAGGCTTATCTATGTCAACGCCCGGAGGTCAAGTTTTCTAGGAGATTGGGGGACTGGGGGTAACAGGGCTGGGTAGACCAGGTTCAAGGCAGAGATGGAATTGGGTTCACTCGACTTGACTGGTCGAGTGCCACTGCAAACATTGAGAGGGCCAGTTGTGCATTGTGGGGTACTGTAAAGACTTATCAGAGGATTGTGGGCCTGCCCTCCCAAATGCAAGTATGCCTGAACTCATTTTTTTGTGTGCTGTGGTGCTCTGAAATCTGTTGTCGCTGACTCCTGGGGTTCGTGCCATCAACAAACTGACAACAATTACAGCATGCCACGGCCGTATTGCTTGTTGTTGTGCAGCACACAGCTGTAGTGCAGGGAATCTCTGATTTGTTAAGCAGGTGACGTCAGGTGTGCACATATGTTCCGTATTCCATATTCCATATATTCCATTTTTTGTGGGCTTGACCACGTGCAGCATGCACACTGCGTGCAAAGTGTTGCCCCTGTGGTTTGCGTGATGATTGCAGGATTTTTGCATGCTTTGGGCCAAGCCCGTCAGTTGGGCATGTTTTCTTGTACAGTGCTGTTTTTTGTTGCATGGCGGTTCCCCGCCGGTTTTCATTCTGTGTCCACATTGTTCCATTCTTGGGATGGCAGTGACAAGGCGTAGCCCTTGCTGATCCGCCATGATCCTTTGATTGTACAGTTTAGTGTACAGGGTACCCAAAATATTGAACATGGCAAACTGATGAAAATCTGTTCATTGGCAAGGCCAATCCACATACACTGTGAAAATCACTGCCCTTTGGCACCATTGGAGTGTTGTGTGGGTTGTTGGGTTGTGTCTTTCCCCATTCTGCAGTGCCACAAACTAGAATTCATTGTTTACCTGCAGACTGTAGAGGTCGCCTGGTCTTTTAAAACCAATAGAAAAAAAGGGAACAAAAAGATAGTGTTGTCTGGTGCTGTTTATGGCACTCTAAGAGCAAAAACAGGCAAAGCGATGAAGTTGGGGTAAAGTGATCACTCAGAGAAAAGTGTGAGGACAGATTAATGTACTCAGGCCGAGGAGATGGCGTCCAGAGGATGTGACAAGAATATTTATATTAAAAGAGAGCGACCAAAAAGATAATACCCTATTAGCAGATTTGTAAGTTCAGCATTAGTCTGAGCTATAGCTGTAGTAGTCGTTCTGGTCTTCGGGCTCTTCAGAAGCTTCAATTGAGGACCCATCATCGATGATGGAATGTAACAGTTGATCGGAGTAGATGCCATAGATCATAAGGTTGGCGTGAGTGCCGGTGGGGTTTTTGGAGGTGATGGCACTGAAGGAATAGGATCTACCAAAGTCGTTTTCACCGTGGAATGTGGTTGGCTCTGGAGGACCGGGGAATGATTTGAGGGGGCAGGTAGGAGAGGAAACCCAGGGCGCATAGTGAATGGACGTTGTTGGTACTTGACAGCCATGGGTGGCGAGAAAGGAGTGGAGGCTTTTTGTTGGAGCTTGCCTCGGGTTCTTTGGTAGTTGGTGAGCGGCTGCAAAATCTTGCCAATGCCTGGAATGGAAGGTGCTCTGTCGTTGATACGCTTTCACTAGCTCAGCGAGCGACGCTTGTTTGATGTTGTTTTCGTTGACTCCATCAAATACCGAGGACCATTTCTTTGATTCGAGTCGAGCAATCTCTTGGGCTTGCTCTTGGCGGTTGGTGTTCAGGAATTCAAAATAGGGTTTGAAGAAACCAATGCAGATGCTCTGGCGTCCAGCGTCGTAATCTTGATGATTTTGTGCCATATTTTGCTGAAATCAAAGTACTCGGGCGGTTGCGGTTGATAGATAACCTGGTCCGATTCGACACTGGTGTCAAGGGCTTTTAATGGCGTGTGAGGGTTGGTGTTGATGGGATCGGTGGCGTCGGCGTCAGGGCATTGATCAAAAGCTATTGGGATGTGCGAGTCGGCGGTTGGGGAGTTTTGCTGGTCCCTGGTAGGCGGAGGAGTAACATGTTCATTGGAGATTGCTGCCGATGAGTGTGAATTGTTGAGCGGCAGTATTGGCGAGGTTGGTTCTTTGTGGGCAATGTAGTCATCATAGATTGTTGGTGTTGATCTTGAGCCTCCAGTCTCATCCGGTGATCTTGGAGCGATTGAGCGGTAGTTCGGAGAGACTTCTGCTTGTTCTTGACTTGCTTGTGCTTGACGGACCTGATTCTGGTACGGAGCGTGAGTGCTGAATGCAGGAGGGCATGCCTGGGACTTGTACAGTGCTGTTTGTCTGTTTGATCACAGCATGACTGCACTATTTCTGGCTGATGCACTTGGTGCATGCTGTATCTGCGGTACAGTCACTTGTTGATTTCTCTAGTAGTGGTGCAGGTGGGGTGCTGAAATGGTTCACACATGCTTGTTGTGTAGAACAATGTCATCAGACATTGCAATCAGATACCACAAAATTATCCAATCGTTTGGCTGCTTTCAGTAGATCTTCCTTTTCCCATTTCTGTGTGTCATTGTAAGATTTTGTGAAAACCACACATGAAGAGGAAGGTAAGAACCCCAGTTTCTGGGCTGATAATGTACCAATGGGCACACTGTGATCATCTCTCAATCAGAAATCAGTATTAAAGTCGTTGAAATGCGAAATCACTTCGAAGAGGGTTGTTAGATCAAGCGCAGGTGCGTATGCTTTGGCCCCCCTTTTTTGGGGTCATTCGCGTACAACACCCCAAGGTATGGTACCGGATGTCCAACCCCTTGTAAAATCATCATTTTAGGAGAGAAAATGATCCCCCAATGAATTTTTCGTTTTTGACCCCTTTAGCCCCACGTACCCGGGTACCCCTTTTTGAGGGGGGTGGGGGTTTGGGTGTGGGTGGGGGTGTCGGGGGGGGGGTCAAAACTTCTTTGCGTATTCTGGGTGCTGTGTGTGGATTTGGACCCAGGTCCGGGGCAGCTTTTTCTTGTACATGGATCCCCTAACCCATGGCGGGGGTCACGGGTCCGAACTCCGGGTACCCCCGGTCGCCCCCCCCCCCCCCCATATGGCCCCTTGCTAGTGAGGACTTAGCCGTTTTCACGCTGGATAAGGCTGTTTAGTGACACCTGCAAGATTTCCAAAATTCTATTGCCTTCGGCAAGTCCACCTCGCAGAGAATCTACCCCCAGCAACACACACACAAA
Organism: Eutreptiella sp. 'Long Island Sound 2002'; assembly: GCA_964036045.1. Lineage (NCBI taxonomy): Eukaryota > Euglenozoa > Euglenophyceae > Eutreptiales > Eutreptiaceae > Eutreptiella > Eutreptiella sp. 'Long Island Sound 2002'. The sequence continues at coordinate 25,163,754 of OZ038398.1, read as the reverse complement.
ATAGGGAAAAAACTACAGAAATACGGGCTAAAACATGCTTCACGTATCGTGGATGGTCATTTTAGGTGATCACAATATCAAAAAAATAAGTTCCGAAAACTTCGATTTTTGAGCTGTATAGGCTGAAAAACTGCATAAGCAGGTTGTGTACCAATCCCTTGGGAGAACCCCCCCCCCCCCCGCGCAGAGGTTCAACCAGGTTTGGCATAGAGAATAAAGATGCACTTATGCCTGACTGTGGAGTGCATTACCTCTGGTTTGCATTTGTCTGTTTTTTAATTAGGTCACCCCCCCCCCCCCCGCACCCAGTACCAAAATAGGGTGAAAAACACATAAATACGGCCTAAAACATGCTTTACATAGGTTGGATGGTCATCAGTGATCACGATATTAGAAAAACAAGTTTTGAACACCTCGATTTTTGAGCTGCCTTGCGTGAAAAACTGCATCAGCAGGTTGTGGCAGGTTGTGTACCAATCCCTTGGGAGACCCCCCCGCCCCCCTGCGGCCCTCCAGCCGGCAAGCGGCAGGTTGCTCTTTTCGGCCATGCCGGTAATGCATGGTGTCTTTATCCGACACTGATTGCTGATGTCTGACTGAGAGCTACTGACTGTGATTGTCTGACTACTATAGTCACACATGATGTTCTGTTTTCCGTTTCAAACACAGTGTGTGTTTTGAGGTTTAACCAGGTTTGGCATAGAGAATAAAGATGCACTTATGCCTGACTGTGGAGTGCATTACCTCTGGTTTGCATTTGTCTGTTTTTTAACTAGGTCCCCCCCCCCCCCTCCGGGCGCCCAATTCCCAAATAGGGTAAAAAACATGTAAATGCGGCCTAAAATGTGCTTTACATAGGTTGGATGGTCATTTTAGGTGATCACAACATCAAAAAAATAAGTTTCCAAAACTTCGATTTTTGAGCCGTCTAGGGTAAAAAGCTGCATAAGCAGGTTGTGCACCAATCCCTTGGGAGACACCCCCCCCCCCCCCCGCTTAATACCCACATATGGTGAAAAACACATGAATACGGCCTAAAACATGCTTTACATACCTTGGATGGTCATCTTAGGTGATCACAATGTCAAAAAAATAATTTTTCGAAAAATTCGATTTTTGGCCTGTCCAGGGTGAAGAAATGCATCAGCAGGTTGTGTACCAATCCCTTTGGAGACCCCCCCCCCCCCGACCTAATACCCAAATAGGGTGAAAAAAACATGAATACCGCCTAAAACATGCTTTACATACCTTCGATGGTCATTTTAGGTGATCACAATATCCAAAAAAAAAGTTTCGAAAACTTAGATTTTTCAGCTGCCCAGAATGAAACACTGCATCAGCAAGTTGTGTATTGGCCCATTCACTAGGCCATTATTGGTGGAAACAGCCATTTCGCGTCTTTGGCACGGGTTTTGACCAACCCTAGGCAAGGCTAGAGACTGCAAAAAACGTCTTTCTGTATCCTAGTAGGCATATACTATCACAACATCCCCACTCACACCCCTCACAGTGGGTACCACGAGGTCACCGAGGTCGCCAAAACCACCAACATAGCAAAAATGGCTCAAAAGTGCAGAAACTGCATAAGCGCTCGTCCCACTCCGTCCCATACAACCGCCATAGAGTCGGGACCCGGAAACACTTTTTCGGCTCAAAATCGAAAAATACCAAACGATGCATGATTTTCTGATTTTCGACCCAAAAAAGGGGGGGGTCATTTTTTTACCCCCCCCCCCCCAACCACCCCCACCCCCCCCTCCCTCAAAACTTCAAAAAAGTGGGTTTCAAGTGGGGGGAGGGTTTGGGGGGCGTCCCGACAAAAAACTCATCGGGGGATGCGTTTCTTGGACAAAATAATGATTTTACAAAGGGTTAAACTAACAATTCATCCCCTTGGGGTAGGATAGGCGAATAGGCCCAAAATGGCCCAAAATGGGGGGATATGTGGCGTTTTCCCCTACATACGCCTGCTTGGCTTTGGTCTAACAACCTCTGCGAGCACGCTGTTATGGCTAATCGGCGTAGATTGATAGACATGCACCCACGTTGGCCCTATGAGCTTCTTGATTGCACGCTTGTCATGCAACGGATGCCATATGGTTTGTCCTCCATTCCGAACCAACCGCAGTGCAACATATGTGCACATGTGTTTATTCCTGAAGATTGCAGAATGCTGGACTAGTAGGTTAACCATCTCCGGGGCTGCTAGTTTATCGCAGACAAACTGGTGCGCGGCAGAGAAAGCAACAAAGTTGTGCGCCAAAGATGAGTGGTAGGTCGCCTATCGGCGTGCCCTTGCAAATTGCAAGAGGGCGGGGGGTACTCATGTCAGGTGGGTTGGAATCCTTTGGAGGGGACTAGGGCAAATCCGTATGCTTTCCTGTATGGAGAGCGACTACCACATAGCGATTGTGCTATTCTTAAAACATGAATGAAAGCGCTATGATTGGGCCTTTTTGGCAGCATATTTGTTTGAAATTGGTCGCCGACTGCGTGTCGCTGTGGAAGTGTCTTCAATAAAGCATACCACTCGGGGTGCATTCCTTGAAACTTTTGTTGGCATCAGCTAAGCTCAATGTTCTTGGCCCCGAAATTGTACACGGCATAGCCTAGCCCACAGCACAAGAGCAAAAAGCCACAAAAAATTGCCTTCGACCCCTACATGTGGCATTCTAGGGGGACAACCTTTGAAAAAGTACAACGAAGCTTCCCGCAGGCCTTGAAATTGACCCGCTTCCAAATGTCCCGCCAAACCAGGGACTGAACAGCCTAATGGCACACTATTGTTTCCTACCTTCTATTTGGGTTAGGGCACCACATTTGTGCACAAAGCGCTTAGACAGAAAAAACAAGAGAACTGATGCAAATTACTGCGTTATGAAGGAGGCTCTAGCTACTGAATTTCAAACAGTAAAAATGAATCATCACTGAACAAATGAATAAATGACTGCTTGCCACTAGCCCTCTAATTGCAGCTTAAAACCTTCTACCGTCCTCATAATTTAGAGGACGCTCTTACAACTTACAGCTCACCGTCCTTTTTGCTGTGTCTAGTAATTTATCATAATAAACCTTTGCAAATGCATGTGTCTATAAAGACCTTCTCTCCCGACTTTCCACTGACAGCTGAAATGGCTGCCGGACAACATCACATCTTTCACCTTCAATATCTTTTAGTGTTATGTATGAATCGGGCTCTGCAATCCAATAACTCGGCAACACCTCGCCAACCTCGATTGCCTGTCAATATCCCGATTCTGTTTCCGATTATCTGTTCCTATCCACACAAACACAAAATCTTTCTCTTGTACCCCTCTAGACACTGTTTTTCAAAAATAGGACGGACAACAACCGCTTTGACGAACAAAGTTGTGCGAAGCAACTACGGCAACACCTGTCGGAGGGTGTGCTGAGAAATAGGGAACTTTGTCGTCCACATTCTTTTTTGGGGGGGGCACATTACAGAGGCATTAGGTGCCATTGGGGCTTCTATTTGCTGTTGTTTGGTATCGGTTTCACTGCCCCTTCTTTTGTGCGCTTGCACAAGAGGTGTTGGGCTGGGTGTGCCTAGACACGGTGCCAAGAGAAAAAGGGAACAATGCATTCACCATCAACTTTTAGGGGCTTTTCTGTTCAAGCGGACCTACTGACCACCGCAGAGTGCGGCGTATTGGCAGAGCAGGAGCATGGAGCAATAGAAATTGGGAGAGGATATGGCAGAGTAGCATCGCGGCACTAGGGTAGTGAAGCGGTACCCAGAACCCCATGGCCAGGTTACGGCATACAACCGGTCTCCGGTCCACTAACCCCATGCACGGCGTGTTCCGTGCCGTGAAGCCCCGCATCGGCAACCGATGCACCGCCAGCGGAGATTTGTGTATCAGAATATCAGGAATCAACAGGGTTTTATTTTCATATTGTTTCCGTCAATTTTTACGCTTCCGTTCTGATACTCACTATTTTGACTGCTGGCGGTTGGTTCGCGACTTTACCGTAACCGCCAGTTTAACTGTTTATAATGGAAATTTTAACGCTATCCGTCACGAAGGCTCCAAAGTCGCCAGGAACTGCATGGATGCTTCCGCAATTTTCATAATTAATACTCGCAACCTTAATCCGAATTTTTCAGGATGTCGAAATCGGATTTTCGACTTCGACATCCCCGCACTTGATTTGACCTCTTTCGAGTGGACCTACGTGCTTCCGTATGCACGAATCAACTTCCCTTTTATCCTGCCCTCCATTTGTCTTAAAGATATGGGCAAAACAAAGTTGATTCGTGAGGCCACTTGTGAAGGTCATATCTCGTGTTGCTTGCGAGGAATTACGATAGGGAAACGTGGGATGTATTCACAATACTCCCGACGTAATTTAGGAAGCATTATACGCCTTGCGTTTCCACACGTGCGCGCTAGTGTAATGGATCATGGTCAATTGGGTAGAGTTTGCGTTATAACTCTTTGGCCATGATATTGCGTGCGTTAAGATAACTTTCGAGTGTAGCGCGCAAGTGTTGGTGTTGCATAGGAACTCTCCTTGAGTTCCTATGAGCGATTGACACAAAGTTATGCCCTTGGAGGGGCATGACATATCGTGGTGGGAGCTGCCTTTTTGGGCAATATTTGGTATGTGCCATGTGTGGTGTTGCGTGCCCATTTGGCGGGCCCATTGCTCCAAGACAAGCCCGCCAATGGACCTCATATTGTGCAAGCCCCTTCTCCATACTCCCTACGGTCCATTGCAAGCCTAACCTTCGTGAAGGGAAGCTTGTGTGGTGATTCCGAAGCGATGCGTTGGGAGCAAGGTGTGTGTTTTACAATTTTCCATATTTTCATGTGCCCACTTGGGAAGTAGCGCTCGTAACCTTTCAAGGCGCCCCAAGTGGAGCACATATGTGGGATCGAAGGTCAATGGTGTCAAGTCATTGTGTTTAGAAGGATTAAGTGATTGCACGATCCAAGCCGGAGATATTATAATATAATTGTAGACCTTTCAAGGCACTTTTGTGTGTCATTGTGCCAATTTTGCCATTTTTGGCTCGTCATGATGTCAAGTGGCGACCGTGTATCTCAACGTTGCGCTCAATTGACATCATGACCCAAGTATGTTATGGGGGTACATACTTCGGTAGCCAACATATCTTGGACCCGGCGAATAACTCCTCTTAGGCTTGGCATACCGTGGCCGCCATGTTGGCGATTTGGGACCATCCCAAATCATGGGCGCACTTGGCGACCCTGCCATTCCCAATACTGGAGGAGTTGGGCGACGCCCCAAAGATATGTTGGACACATATGACTTGATATCAATCCTATGGCAGACTCCGGTCCAAGTCGGGCATGTGCCTCACTTGCCCCAACCATGAGTGTGCGCATTTTTGGCCATTTTGAGCAATTTTCCACTTTTGCTGCCCGCCGTGCACTATGTTCTAACCCTCGTGCACGCCGGACGCATGGACCAATGGACCATATATGACATGGGTGTTATGGGTAATGGTCCCCATGGTCCACACACCACGTGGGCGAAGCGGAGTCACCTTCGTTAAGGCGCTAGCCCAAAGTGAGTGTGGGCAATTTTGCAATTTTGGCATTTGTGGACCCAATTGGGATCGTCACCACGCCAAGTGGCATGGAGATCTTTGAGAGCCAAGGGCATGGGAGTCTCCGTTGGACTCCCGGTGGATCGCGTGTGGAATGGCGGATCCGATCTCCAAGCCGGCGTGGAGATATACTATTGGGAGCACACCGAATTTTGGCTCATTTCAAGCAGCCAAAATGACCCAATTTTGGGACCCCAATTTCCCCCTTCCGTGTGGTCAATTGGCGGCCCCATTTCTCTAAGCCCATAGGGAGCCCGGACCTAAATCCAAATTGTACACTCAGATATAAGTCCTAGGTCCGGCCTCCTGCCCTGTGAGCCAATGGCCTCACCTTGGCCGAGCGAGCCGCGCGTGGGAATGACGCCAATTTTGGTGATTTTGGCATCATGACCCCACTTGACTCATCCGTGTTGCCCTGATGCTGGGACCTCAAAGGGAACCAGGTTGGGTGAGGGCTCCAGGGGGTTCGTACTCGAAGGGCATAGAATCAGTAGCCTCGTCCCTACCTCTGGCGGGTCCGGACGAGGGGTCAATTTTGGGGATTTTTGAGTTTATTTCAGTTTGGGCTGAAACAGCCCATTTTCAGCTACCAACTCCTGGGTGATAATGGCGGGGCCATATCTCTGGCTCAGAGTGGAGTTGGGACCTGCCATTAAGGGAGCATAGGGAACCACTGTCGGTTGGCCTTGGAGCCCCTTGGTTCCCAGGAACTCGCCTGTGGCTGGGCGGTACACCCCCCCTATTGGCAGGGTTTCAGGGTCCGGACTGAGCAGGGCATGGGTTGTGTTTGAGCCCCCGCCCCCATCAGCCACTGAGAGGGTCGGACCTGGGATTGGGATATGAGTTGGGACTGAGTGTCTATAGTCCTGTGATGCCCTTACCCCAGTCCAGTCTTAACCCCATGTGTACATATCCTGATGTGTTGCTGTACATACTTTCGTTCCCTCTTTGCAGAGTGGCAAGGATTCTGAAACGCTTTGTCACATGACAACGCATTGATGCCCTTGTGAGCGTAGTGCTTTGCCTGCCTGCTCACTTGCGTGTGTCCACCGCAGCGTCCCGTGGCCGGCCCCCCACGGGAACGCGTCAAAAGCGTTTCACCGCCGCGGGGTTACCCAACCCTCGCGTGCCACTCGGGGCCACCAACCCCGAGCAGCGCGTCGCAGCAGCGCGGCGCAGCTCGCAGCTCGCAGCGCAGCGCAGCGTCTCGCAGCGCAGTGCAGCGGCTCGCAGCGCCACTCAGCGACAGCGCCGAGTTCGTCACGGAGCCCGCAGCGCCGTCCAGCGCATCGCCCTGACCGCGCAGCAACCGTGAAAGAGGTGCACAGACCAGGACTCCTGCATCAGCCCCATCGGCCGACCCGGAGTCCCATCGGCCGACCAGCAAGGCCGCGTCAACCACCTCCACAACCACCGGCTGACCAGCACCAGCCGCACTTCCAATCCAGTGCTGCAGCACCCTCCTCAACACCCACAACCAGTTCGTTGAGTTGAACGAGTGCACATCAAGGACTTCAAGACCATCTACGCCCCCGCTGCCATGGTGAATTGGCAGGAAGCGGGCAGGACGTGGCCGCGGCCCCACCCCCATGCAGCACGCCTGCTGCGTGGGTTGGTTTGGGACCAGCACTACCGCCACAGCCACCCCCAGTGCGAAGGCGGCATGCCCAGGAGCTTCGAGCTCCGCACGGACATCGCCCCCGACCGCCTGCAGGCCGTGGAGGACTGGCTGCGGGCGGAAGGGTACGAGTACCGCCACCAGCAGAGGCGCTGGAGGGCGTGGACCCGGCCGGACAGGCCCGGGGAAGGGCTGCGCCCCGACGGGATTGAGGAGGACGAGGACCCCAACGCCTACCCGTCGGGCGCCTCGATCAACGTCTCCCTGTGGGACGTGATCGAGAAGAAGTTCCCGGAACCGGGGAGCGAGCGCAGGCTGCAGGGCAGCAGCAGCGCGTCTCCGGCGACGGAGAAACGGTCCGCCGGGGACAAGAAGAGGGACCGGAGGTGGCGGGAGTACCAGGAGTCCCTGGCTGCCGAAGCCGCCCAAGGCGCCAAGGGCGGAACCCCAGCCCCCAGTCCCCAACGGCCCAATGGTGGACACCACCCCGGCTCCACCACCCTTGGCGACTACATCCAAGTCGCCAAGCAGACCCAGGCCAAGCCCCGTTCGCTGCTCCTGAAGGCCCGGCAGGCCTCAGCAGGCCCCAGCAGCGACATCGAGTCGGCCCACCGCGGGAGGACGCCGGCCGACCAGGCCAGCTCCAGCAGCAGCGTCGCTCCCGAAAGGGACGTGGCGCGCGCCTGTGAGCGCGCCTGTGGGGTGCCCTGCAACCGTCGGGTTGCCCGGCAACGGGCCAAGCAGTACAGCGCTGCCGTGGAGGGCGCCGCCGGCATCGCCCAGGAGGAGGCTGCGCAGTGGGCGCATGGCATGGCCATCCACACCCAGACCGTGGCGGCCATTGCGGCCGGACTCACGGCCGTAGCCGCCCATGGTGCAGCAACTGCCCAGGTCAACGGTGAGTTGGCGGCAGCCGACGAGGAAGCCCGCCTGACGCAGGAGGCCATTGCCTGCAAGGAGGCCGAGGTGAAGGCGCTGGAAGAGGCGCTTGCCCAAGGGAGGGCAAAGAAGGAGGCGGAGGAAAGGGCCCACGCCGAAGCGACGGCTAAGGCCCAGGAGGACGCCGCCAAGAAGGAAGCCATCGAGGCCGCGCGACGGAAGGTCGCTGAGGAGAAGGCCAAGACGGAGGCGGAGCTGGCGGCGTTGGAGGCGCAGAAGGCGCAGCTGCTGCAGGCCCGGGAAGCCGAGGCGGCTCGTGCTCGGGAAGAAGCCGAAGCGCGAGCTGCCGCAGCCACCGCCGCCGCAATGGAGGAGGCAGAGGCCAAACTCCGCCACGAGACTCCCCCGGGAGGATCGCGAGTGGAGACCCTTCGAAGGCTTTTCGAAGGGGACGCCTCCTCCAGGATGAAGCTGGATGAGGCGGACACGGGCAGCAGTGGGAGCGGTAGCACCACCGCCCGTCGACGGAGGAAGGGCAAGGGGAAGACCCCCGAGAGGCCGCGGAGGCCAGCGGGTGGGCACCCCCACGACAGTGACCCCTTCTTCACCGCCAGTGACGGGGATGAACGAGGCCGTCGACATCGCCAAGTGGTGGCTTGGACGGGCGGAGGTGGCGGAGACGTCCCCATGGAAGGTGAGGATGAGGATCCCCCTCCTCCCTACCGGAGCTCCGAGTCCTCCGTGACCGAGACGCCCAGGTGGGGCGACATGGACGAGGATGACGACATGGAGTTCGGCATCACGAGGAAGCGCCCATCCTCGGACCCACCGAGGCGACCCGGCGGAGACCCACCGGGACCCCCTGGCGGAGGACCTTCTGGACCCCCTGGAGGACGCCCACCGAGTGGACCCCCTGGAGGCGGACCACCGGGCGGGGGAGGACCCCCTGGACCGGGCGGACCCGGCGGAGGCCCTCCTGGAGGACCCCCTGGGGACCCCGACGACCCACCAGGGAACGGCGACCCGGACACCACCTGGCGGTGGATTGTCTACCTCCGCAGGAGGGTCTTTGCCCTCGAGTGCGAGGTAGACACGGGCAAGGTCGAGATGGCTCGCATCTCCGGGGTCGCCGCGCGCGCGCAGAAGGACCTGGACATCGCCAGGGCCGAGACCAAGTCGCTGACCAACGTCGTCAGCGGCCTGCAGGAGAGGCTGGATGCGCTGGAAGCCCGTGGGAGAGTCGGCAGCGACCACCCACCCCTGGAGTCTGGCTCGTCGGACGACGGCTGGGGACCCGGACCAGGTCCAGGCAGACCCCACGCCCCCGGCGGAGCCCCCAGGAGTCGCCCCAGCGCCAGTGCCCCCTCTCTCACCGCCCCCTCTCACCACAGCGCGGGCCGCCGCAACGAGCGCGTGCCGCCCGGCAGTGGCAGTGAGGAATGGCGCGATGAGTGGCTCAGCGCGGACTACCACAACCGCCGTGCCCCACCGCGGACGCCTATATGCCCCCGACGCCCGGCACCAGCCCCGGCGCCAATCCCCAGGGCTGGAGGATGTTATGGTGGACTCAGGGATGAGGTCCCCAGAGGAGACGTGGAGTGGGATGTCGGCGAAGGTGAGGACCTGAACCTGGACCTGGACCTGGAGGAGTTCGACATCAGCCCGCCGCGTGGTGTACGACGGGAGGCCGCTGAACGCAGCCGCCGGCGCCGTGATGAGGATGCGTACATGGATGCAGTACGGCGTGAACATTTTGGTTCAGCGTACGTGGAGGAACCGCGGCGTAGCCACAGGGACTCCATGGAGGAGATGGACGTGGCGGCCGTGGGAGTCCGTGGGCGAGGCCGATGGGAACCTCGGTCGACCTCGCGGCCGGCGTTCATGGTCTCTAAGGCCGCGGACGCCGCCGTGTGGGAAGACTTGAAGGACATCAAGCCCCCCATGTACGATGGCAACCCCCTCAACCTCGACCGCTTCTTGGAGAAGCTGGACGATTGGGGGCTGACCGTCACTGAGGACCTACCTCCCGCGGATGCGGAGAGATATGTCTTCAAACGGTTCAGGTACCGCCTGCCGGAAGTGCTCGGCGAGCTATACTTCGTGGCGACCAAGGAGGGGAAAATCAAGACCCTCAAGGACGCCAAGAAGTGGCTCAACGAGCAGGAGCGGGTGGACGCTCCGCAGGTGGCTGCCAAGCGCTGGAAGTCCATCAAGCTTGAGCATGATGGACGGGAGATCCGCCTACGGGACTGGCGTGACTTCCGAGGGAAATACACCCTCTTCCGCCGCAATGTGGAGGATTGGAACGAGGGTGACGAGCAGGCTCGCCTGCTCTCCATGCTGCCGGAAGCATGGATCAAGAGGGTCACCAAGGAGGAATCCAAGAGGGCCAAGTCCAACCACACGGTCAAGATGATGCTCCCCAAGGAGTATCATACGAACGTTGTGTCTTGGGCGAAGAAGAACGTGGCCCGGGATGTCAAACGGCACTCCCTGCGGAACGCTCTTCTCATCACCGTCTCGGGCGATCGCGAGAAGACCGCGATGTGGCGCCTTGACGATTGTGAGTTGAGCGGCCAGACCATCCGTCTGCAGCCCATCCCGGCGCGGATGAGCTGCGACGAGATCCTGGAGTGGGTTGGCGAGGAAGTACTCAAGGAGTACCGAAACCTCCACCACACCCGCGGGTTGAGGCCTGGCGACCGCGACGTCAACTACGTTGGCGAGGGACCTGGCGGGGAATCTGCCATGGACCCAGCGGGAGCCGGCGGCGATGAGACTCTCATCGACGATGACGACGACGATGAGCCCGCCGAAGTGGCCGTTTGTGCCTTCGTGGCCAGGAACCTGAACACGGGGAGCAAGCCGGGAAACTGGAAGCCCCTGCAGCAGGGTTGGAAGAAGCAGGAGAAGAGGGACCCTCGCCGCATTGGCGACCCTCCGCTGTCCTTTGGGGAGTTCATACGAGCTCACCCTCAGGGCTGTTTCGTGTGTTATGGGAGGAAGAAAGGCTTCAACCATGACCACCGAACATGCCCCGTCCACAAGGCCGACACGGAGGCTTACAAGAAGGCGCACGGGTCGAAGAAGCGTGCGCCCGCGGGTATCCGGGAAGCCAATATGGAGGTCGACAAGGACGAGCTGGCCAAGCTGATGTCGTCGGTGGGGACCGAGTTGGCCAAGGAGATCCAGGAGATCAAGCGGAACTGGGTCCCCAGGTCGGACAACAAGAACAAGGAGAACAACCAGAATGACCAGAACAAGGACAAGGACAAGAAGGGTAAAGGAGGAGGTAAAGGGGGAAGAAAGAAGGGCGTCAACGACGTTGAGGCCGAGGAGAACACCCCCTCTTCCACAACCGACGCCCCCTAGCGGAGCCCCTGCAGCCAAGGGCCCCAGCTAGGGCGGTCGCAGGATGGTGACGTGGGAAGCGCCGAACCATCCCAGTCGGGAGTAGATAAGCACAAGGGGACTGCCGCGGGCGGAAGGCCCGGTCTGGCACCCAGTCGCGGAGGCGGGGTGAGGGCAAGTGAAGGCACGAACCCTTGCACCCGTCCGTCCTTCGCGACCAAGAATGTGTTTGATGTACTACAGGATCTTTCCGAGAGTATCGGAGGATCACCCGGACCGCAGCTGGATGCTGCAGATGGGCAGCCTGAGCCCATTGTCCACGACCTGCACCAGTCGCTTGTGGAGCTTCTGGAACGGCCGGAGATCCTGAGTTTGCACGCCGTGCGCCGTGTCGGTCGCGAGCGGCAGTTGCATCTTAAGGTCCGTGCCTTATGCGGGGAAGTGGAAAAGGTTTTCGACGTGTTGGTCGACACGGGAGCTCAAGTCAGCTTGGTCAAGGCTGGCCTGCTTCCGCCAGAGTGTCTGACCGACAGTCGGAAACCTGTCAGGCTGAAGGTGGCGAACGGCCAGTACATGGTGGGAGGCACGAAGGAAGCGGCCATTGGGCTGCAGTTCGTGAACCATCGTGAGCTGAGCCGCCCAGACCTCGGCAAGGAAATCCTCCTGCACGGTAGCTTCTACGAGGCCGAGATGGACTGGGACATGATCGTCGGGTACGACTTCATGATGGAGACGGACTCCGGCGTCCTCCCGGCCCAGGCTTCCATGACCCTGTACCAGGACGACCAACTCTCGTGGCTTTCGTCACCTGAGCACCATGTGGAATGCCAATGGATCCACCCCGAACGCAATCAGCTCGAAGTGGCCGCGCTGGACACTGAGCCAACTGGTCCTGCAAACCAGGAGTACGGCGTAAGGCCGGAAGTGGCGAGCCGAGTTGTCGCGGACTTGGGAGCTTCGGATCTGGCCCTGGATGCGTTCTCTTCAGGAACCTCCGCCCATCTGCGGGTGTGTGAGAAGTACTGGAGCGCCCAGGACTCCGCGTGGAAGAAGCACTGGGGTCCGCATCAGGGATTGATGTGGATCCATTGCCCCCGTTGGGACATTCCAAGAGCGATAGCGAAGATTCGCAAGGACCGCTCCAAGGCAGTGCTGGTTGTTCCTATGGGATGCACCGAGGAGGAAAGTACCCGACATTGGGTAGCCTCATTGACCAACATGACCTTGAACAAGGTCGTCCTACCGGCTGGAGAGAGTGTCTATCAGGACGCTAAGGGACAGCCCATGCCACCCCAGAGATGGCCAACAGAATTCCACTATGTGGATGGGGGCCTTGATCAGGCCGACACCACGGACTTCGTGTGTGTCAACCGTATCATAGCAGAGCCTTGGAGGCAATGCTTTGCGGTTCCCCCTGTTGACATCGAAGAATCGGACTCCGAAGACCCCCTCACTGAAGAGGAGTGGGATCTGGTTCAGGGGTATATGGATCAGCCCTTTCACGACTGGGGAAACCAGCGTGAGGGCAAAGGCCAGGACAAAGCCTGGTGGGAAGTGGACTCAATCGTCTCCGGTTCCTATGACGGGAATACCTTCGTACAGAGGGTGCTGGATCACATGTCCAGCCAAGACGAGCCGCCTGGCGGTAACCCACCCACCTACGGCGATCTGTTCCGAGGCAAGACCAGGGATGGCCCTTTGGGCCACCTGGGAAGACCACCTGAGCCGAAAGCGAGCGGGGTCGCTACCCCTCAAGTAAGCTCCGTGGTTCAAGTGCCCGGAAAAGCCAAGGCGGAGTCCGATGACTGCCCCAAGATCCAGGCGTTGAGGGCCAGGCTGAAGCAGAAGTATGGCGAGACCTTCTTCAGCGGAAAGCCTGTGTTTCCCCCACCGGTGGGTGGACCGTATGGCGAGGCCAAGATACGACTGAAGCAGGACCCCCGTGTGTATCGTCACCGGGAGTTTGCCCTGAGGGGCGAGAGGAAAGAGGCCATGGAGAAGATCCTCCGTGACTTCATCCAGAGAGGCTGGCTTGAGCCGTGCCACTCCGAGTGGGCCTCTCCGTGCTTCGTCGTCCCCAAGAAGGTTGCCGGTGAGTGGCGGCTCGTGGTCGACTACCGCGGCCTGAACGCCCAAACGCAGCACGACAGCTATACGCTGCCCCTCATTGAGGATATGCTGCAAAAACAACACCGGCGGAGGATCTTCACGGTGATTGACCTGAAACATGGTTATCATCAGATGCCTCTCGCCGAAGAGTCCCGTGCCTGCACAGCCATGAGCACCCCACTTGGACCTCTCCAGTGGAAGGTGATGCCTATGGGCGTTACCAACGGCAATGCGGCTTTTCAGCGGATGCTGGAGAACCTGCTTGAGCCGGTGCGCGACTGTGCGGACCCCTTCGTGGACGACGTGATCATCGCGTCCGGGGACCCCAGCATGAGCTACGAGGAGCTCCTGGAGGCACACGAGAGGGACGTCACTCGAGTGCTGGACCTTCTGGTTCGGCACAAGCTCACGGGCAGCAGTGACAAGGCCACCATTGCGGTAAGCGAGGTGGTCTTCGCTGGCCACGTAGTTGGGAACGGGCAGCGAAAGCCCATACCTGGCAAGGTGGCTGCGATCGAGCACTGGGAAAAGCCCAAAACGGTCTCTGAGCTACGGGCGTATCTGGGGTTCTGCAACTACTACTCGGGGTATATCAAAATGTATGCCGAGTATGCAGCCCCCATGACGACCATGCTCAAGGGCAACCGAGAGGAGACCAAGAAGGGGTCCAAGAAGGCTTTGGTCTGGACTGAAGAGTCTGACCGTGCCTTTGAGGGGATGAAGCAGGCGCTGCTATCCGCAGTGGGTCTGCACCTCGTGGATCCCGACCGAGGGTTCGTCCTGCGCACCGACGCTTCCGACTACGCCATTGGCGCTGTGTTGGAGCAAGTGCTTGACGATGGGAGGCACGTGCCCGTGGCCTTCTGGAGCCGAGTCCTGGCGGAAGGCCAGAGACGGACGTGGACGCCCCGTGAAAAGGAGGCGTATGCCATTGTCATGGCTCTCAGGAAATGGGCTGGGTACATAGCCCTCCATCCCGTCACCGTCTGCACCGACCATCAGAGTCTGCAGTCGTGGCACAAGGAGCACGTGGACACCCCCTCGGGTCCCGCCTCCCGACGGGCAAGATGGCATGAGACCTTGGCCAAGTTCGACCTCACGGTTGTATATATTCCTGGAAAGGATAACACCGTGGCGGACTGTCTCAGTAGGTGGGCCTATCCCGCCAGCAAGGGCATGCAGGATATCTCTGCCCATGGCGATGAGGCTGAGACCGCTGAAGCCAAGAGGATCATTGAAATGGAGCGCCTGATGGAGGAGGAGGGTGCCAAATGCTTCGTCGTCATGGCCGCAGATGCCCCCCTCGCTTCGAGGGTGAGCAGAACGGTCAGTGTACTCGCCCCTGTGGGTGCCGCGGGCGGAAGGCCCGGTCCGGCATCCCCTGTCGGAACTGAGTCCGACAAGCACCTCTTCCCGGAGTCTTGCCTCCAGGACGACTGGACCGACGATTACGCCAAGTCTGAGGCCTTTGCGGCCGAGTATAGGGCTGTGACGGACCCTGACGACGGGCAGAAGTGGCCAAAGGGGCTGACCGAGGAAGATGGCAAGCTCTACCGGAATGGTAAGCTGCTAGTCCCGGAGTCCCGGGTGCTCGAGCTGTGTGAAGCTTGGCACCACCACATGCTGCACCCAGGGGTCAAGAAGCAAGCTCTTGACATGCAGCGTCGGTTCGAGATCGACCATATCGTTCTCTACACCGCCATCAAGAAGGTCAGGAAGGGTTGTTCGGTCTGTCAGGCCTGCAATCCCGATAACCGGAACGTCAAGGGGGCACCCCAATGGACCCCGGTTCCTGACCAGCCCATGGAGAGCGTGGCCATGGACGTCTTCTCCATGCCCGAAGTGCACATTGGCAAGGAGACCTTTGACTGTGTGGTTCTCTGTGTGGACCGCCACAGCGGCTACGTTGTAGCCGTTCCGGCACGCAAAAAGGGGTTGCTTGCCAAGGAGGTGGCAGTCATGATGATTCGTCATTGGCTGACCGTCTTTGACATCCCCCGCACCATTTGCAGTGACCGAGGGCCCCAGTTTACTGGTGGCTGGTTCGAGGCTATGTGTTCCCTCATGGGAATACGACATGCCAAGAGCGTTGCCTATCTCAGCCGGTCTAACGGCCGTGCTGAAGTGGCTGGACGGCAGCTGTTCGAGAAGCTGCGCAAGATCCACATCACCAATCCACGGCGGAACTGGTTCGAGGAGATGTGGCCTGCTCTGAAGGCCCATCATGACACCCCCACTCCGGGCGGTTTGTCCCCGCACCAGATTCTGTTTGGCAGGGACCCCCTGGGTAGGGGACTTCCCTTGTCTGGTGATGGCATGGCTATGGATGCCAAGGAGTTCTTCGCGCGGCAAGAGCAAACGGCGCGGGACATCCGCCAGCAGCTTGAGAAGGAGCATGCTGAGCGTCAGAAGTCCGCCCCGAGCTCGACAGCGCAGAAGTTCAGGGTGGGAGACCCGGTGTGGGTGATCAGACCCCGCCCCATGGGCACCCACCGCACCAAAACCTGGTTCACACCCGGCGAGGTGGTCCGCAGGATTGGTGAGGACACCTACCGCATCAAGGTGGGTCACGGACAGTTCCGGGAGCGCCACAAGAGTCAACTCCGTGTGCGGGAACCCGACCTCCGTGGCCGACATGTGTCCCTGGACTACGCCAAACATGAGGCCGATTCGGACGACGACTATGCTGAGCAGGACGACTATACTGTCGAGAAGATCCTGGCTCAGCGTCCGAAGGCCTCGGCACCCGGAGGTCTGGAGTTCAAGGTTCGTTGGCGAGGCTATGGGCCGTCCCACGACACCTGGGAACCCGTCTCCTCATTCGTGCCGCGGGTCAATACTCCCTTCATGGAGTACATCCGCAGACACAAGACCAAGATCCACGTTTCGGACTTGGCAGCACTCACCCGGGCGATTGCAGCCAGGGGTGCCTGATCAGCGCCCTGGGCTCTCCCCTGATGTGTTGTGAGCGCTTGTGAGGCCGACGAATCGTCCCTTACTTGCTTGCTCTCTTCCATCTTTCGGTGACAGAGTGGCCATTACCCCCCCTGCTGAATCCAGAGGAGGATGGCCCCTCTCTTCTTTTATTCGTCACTCACCCCCCCCTGCTGAATCCTTGGAAAACCAGGTAGGGCGACTGACCTTCATATTTCTGAGCTCTTGGGGCCTTGAAGCCCATACGACGTTGCGCAACGGATGCCGCTGTCATCGGCATTGCGATTTTTGGTGTGTGGTCTGGTCCCATGGCATTTGCGGGATCCAGACCAGTCGACGTGTGTCTCGAGACTATATATGCCTGAACTCAGGCGTTATCCTGTCCATCCTCCTGCATTTGCCTTATCCTGACCGTGGCGTGGTTTGGCACTCTGTTCTGAGTGTGTTTACACGCCTATTTACCCAAATTGTTGCTTGTTTTTCTGCCCTCCAGGATATGTGCATCTGTATGTTAAGTGTCATCAGCCCATCGCTGAGGGATGGACTGTTTTTCACCACGAATCGGGATACAGAGGCGCCTTGAGTCGCCGTGTACATATCCTTACAGCCTGGTCCAGCCTGGACCAGTACTTGATTACAGATTCTACTGTTTGAGTGCCCGTGATACCGTGTTGCCCTATTCGCTGTGATATGTGGAGATCCTGATGGCGCCAGGCGGGAAGCCCAGTTGCCTGACTACACTCCCAGCGGTCCGCCACTGTCAGTCCCAGTGTGAGCCTACCGATTTGCAGACGCACTTGCATTCGGATGGCGGCCTCCGGTGCTCCTGACCTCGGTCAGTCTGCCTGGGAAACTGGTGGTTTGAGGAGTCGACGCCTCCGCCCACACTGCATGAGGACTCCCTCATGTATGGCCTTCGTGGCAGTAGGGCGAGGGAAAAGACGGCCTTGATGCCCGATCCCTTCAGGAGGAGTTCCCTTACGATTTGGGGTTCGTAAGGAGTTCGACTATGGCACTCTGGACTCGCGTCGTATGGATATGGACATGGTGCGCCCGAGGAAGGACCCGTGGGGACTCTCCCCAGTCGGCGGGCCTTGGGAAGCTTGGGGTAGCCTGATGGATCTTTGTGGTCGCTCTCGACTTGTGGGGCCACCTCGGCCGTCGTGTGACGCCTATGTTGGCCGTGTATGCCACTGCCACTGTGGTGGTGACCGTAGCAGCCGGCACCCGGTGCGCCTGGTATGGGTTAACGGGTCCCTTGGATGCCGAACAATCGCCGCCAGGACCCGGGACTTGATACTTGATACTATACATGTGCTACGAGCTGTTACAGCAGCATACCTATCCCACTGTGGGATACCTATCTTACTGTGACTTACTGAAGTGAAGATGTGACACCCCCCCCCCCTTTCAGGGAGTGGTCCTGGGTACCCGCTGCCATGCGTGGGTGTTATCGAGCCCCCCCAGGGTTTGCTCTAAGGAGGGGGGTGAAGCGGTACCCAGAACCCCATGGCCAGGTTACGGCATACAACCGGTCTCCGGTCCACTAACCCCATGCACGGCGTGTTCCGTGCCGTGAAGCCCCGCATCGGCAACCGATGCACCGCCAGCGGAGATTTGTGTATCAGAATATCAGGAATCAACAGGGTTTTATTTTCATATTGTTTCCGTCAATTTTTACGCTTCCGTTCTGATACTCACTATTTTGACTGCTGGCGGTTGGTTCGCGACTTTACCGTAACCGCCAGTTTAACTGTTTATAATGGAAATTTTAACGCTATCCGTCACGAAGGCTCCAAAGTCGCCAGGAACTGCATGGATGCTTCCGCAATTTTCATAATTAATACTCGCAACCTTAATCCGAATTTTTCAGGATGTCGAAATCGGATTTTCGACTTCGACATCCCCGCACTTGATTTGACCTCTTTCGAGTGGACCTACGTGCTTCCGTATGCACGAATCAACTTCCCTTTTATCCTGCCCTCCATTTGTCTTAAAGATATGGGCAAAACAAAGTTGATTCGTGAGGCCACTTGTGAAGGTCATATCTCGTGTTGCTTGCGAGGAATTACGATAGGGAAACGTGGGATGTATTCACAATACTCCCGACGTAATTTAGGAAGCATTATACGCCTTGCGTTTCCACACGTGCGCGCTAGTGTAATGGATCATGGTCAATTGGGTAGAGTTTGCGTTATAACTCTTTGGCCATGATATTGCGTGCGTTAAGATAACTTTCGAGTGTAGCGCGCAAGTGTTGGTGTTGCATAGGAACTCTCCTTGAGTTCCTATGAGCGATTGACACAAAGTTATGCCCTTGGAGGGGCATGACATATCGTGGTGGGAGCTGCCTTTTTGGGCAATATTTGGTATGTGCCATGTGTGGTGTTGCGTGCCCATTTGGCGGGCCCATTGCTCCAAGACAAGCCCGCCAATGGACCTCATATTGTGCAAGCCCCTTCTCCATACTCCCTACGGTCAATTGCAAGCCTAACCTTCGTGAAGGGAAGCTTGTGTGGTGATTCCGAAGCGATGCGTTGGGAGCAAGGTGTGTGTTTTACAATTTTCCATATTTTCATGTGCCCACTTGGGAAGTAGCGCTCGTAACCTTTCAAGGCGCCCCAAGTGGAGCACATATGTGGGATCGAAGGTCAATGGTGTCAAGTCATTGTGTTTAGAAGGATTAAGTGATTGCACGATCCAAGCCGGAGATATTATAATATAATTGTAGACCTTTCAAGGCACTTTTGTGTGTCATTGTGCCAATTTTGCCATTTTTGGCTCGTCATGATGTCAAGTGGCGACCGTGTATCTCAACGTTGCGCTCAATTGACATCATGACCCAAGTATGTTATGAGGGTACATACTTCGGTAGCCAACATATCTTGGACCCGGCGAATAACTCCTCTTAGGCTTGGCATACCGTGGCCGCCATGTTGGCGATTTGGGACCATCCCAAATCATGGGCGCACTTGGCGACCCTGCCATTCCCAATACCGGAGGAGTTGGGCGACGCCCCAAAGATATGTTGGACACATATGACTTGATATCAATCCTATGGCAGACTCCGGTCCAAGTCGGGCATGTGCCTCACTTGCCCCAACCATGAGTGTGCGCATTTTTGGCCATTTTGAGCAATTTTCCACTTTTGCTGCCCGCCGTGCACTATGTTCTAACCCTCGTGCACGCCGGACGCATGGACCAATGGACCATATATGACATGGGTGTTATGGGTAATGGTCCCCATGGTCCACACACCACGTGGGCGAAGCGGAGTCACCTTCGTTAAGGCGCTAGCCCAAAGTGAGTGTGGGCAATTTTGCAATTTTGGCATTTGTGGACCCAATTGGGTTCGTCACCACGCCAAGTGGCATGGAGATCTTTGAGAGCCAAGGGCATGGGAGTCTCCGTTGGACTCCCGGTGGATCGCGTGTGGAATGGCGGATCCGATCTCCAAGCCGGCGTGGAGATATACTATTGGGAGCACACCGAATTTTGGCTCATTTCAAGCAGCCAAAATGACCCAATTTTGGGACCCCAATTTCCCCCTTCCGTGTGGTCAATTGGCGGCCCCATTTCTCTAAGCCCATAGGGAGCCCGGACCTAAATCCAAATTGTACACTCAGATATAAGTCCTAGGTCCGGCCTCCTGCCCTGTGAGCCAATGGCCTCACCTTGGCCGAGCGAGCCGCGCGTGGGAATGACGCCAATTTTGGTGATTTTGGCATCATGACCCCACTTGACTCATCCGTGTTGCCCTGATGCCGGGACCTCAAAGGGAACCAGGTTGGGTGAGGGCTCCAGGGGGTTCGTACTCGAAGGGCATAGGGTCAGTAGCCTCGTCCCTACCTCTGGCGGGTCCGGACGAGGGGTCAATTTTGGGGATTTTTGAGTTTATTTCAGTTTGGGCTGAAACAGCCCATTTTCAGCTACCAACTCCTGGGTGATAATGGCGGGGCCATATCTCTGGCTCAGAGTGGAGTTGGGACCTGCCATTAAGGGAGCATAGGGAGCCACTGTCGGTTGGCCTTGGAGCCCCTTGGTTCCCAGGAACTCGCCTGTGGCTGGGCGGGACACCCCCCCTATTGGCAGGGTTTCAGGGTCCGGACTGAGCAGGGCATGGGTTGTGTTTGAGCCCCCGCCCCCATCAGCCACTGAGAGGGTCGGACCTGGGATTGGGATATGAGTTGGGACTGAGTGTCTATAGTCCTGTGATGCCCTTACCCCAGTCCAGTCTTAACCCCATGTGTACATATCCTGATGTGTTGCTGTACATACTTTCGTTCCCTCTTTGCAGAGTGGCAAGGATTCTGAAACGCTTTGTCACATGACAACGCATTGATGCCCTTGTGAGCGTAGTGCTTTGCCTGCCTGCTCACTTGCGTGTGTCCACCGCAGCGTCCCGTGGCCGGCCCCCCATGGGAACGCGTCAGTAGGACTTGCTTCTCATCGCACCCTAGCACACGGCTCCGGATGTACACGGGAAGAGTGTTTTCCAAGCCTTGGGGCTTTGGTTGCATCAATTCTATTGCCTTCAGCAAGTCCACCTCGCAGAGAATCTACCCCAAGCAACATACACCCAAAATAGGGTAGAAGCTACATAAATACGGGCTAAAACATGCTTTACATATCTTGATTGGTAGTTTGAGGTGATCACAATGAGGTGATCACAATGTCAAAAAAAATGGGTTTTGGAAACTTCGACTTTTGAGCCGCTCAAGGTGAAAAGCTGCATAAGCAAGTTGTGTACCAATCCCTTGGGACCCCCACCCCCCCGCGCACCCGATACCCAAATAAGGTGAAAAATACGTAAATACGGCCTAAAACATGCTTTACATACCTTGGATGGCCGCTTTAGGCGATCATGGTATCAAAAAAATGAGTTTTGAAAACTTCGATTTTTGAGTTGTTCAAAGTAAAGAACTGCATAAACACGTTGTGTACCAATCCCTAAGGAGCCCCCCCCCCCCTGTTGCACCCAATACCCAAATATGGTGAAAAACACATAAATACTGCCTAAAACATGGTTTACATAGCTTGGATGGTCATTTTAGGCGATCACGGTATGACAAGAATAAGTTTCAAAAATTAAAATCTTATTGCCTTCGGCAAATCCACCTCGCACATAATCTACTTCAAGCAACGCACACACCAAATAGGGAAAAAACGACATAAATACGGCCTAAAACATGCTTTACGTAGCTTGGATGGTCATTTTAAGTGATCGGGGTATCAGAAAAATAAGTTTTGAAAACTTCGATTTTTGAGCTGCCCACGGTAAAAAAGCTGCAAAAGCAGGTTGTGTACCCATCCCTTGGGTGCCCCCCCCCCCCCCCGAGGTCATACCCAAATAGGGTGAAAAACATGTAAATATGACGTAAAACATGCTTCACATAGCTTGGATGGTCATTTTAGGTGGTCACAATATCAAAAAAACAAGTTTCGAACACTTCAATTTTTGAGCAGCCCAGGGTGAAAAGCTGCACTAGCAGGTTGTGTAATCCCTTCGAGCCCCCCCCCCCCCCCCGTGCGCCCAATGCCCAAATAGGGTCAAAAACACGTAGATACGGCCTACAACATGCTTTACATAGCTTGGATGGTCATTTTAGGTGATCATGGTATGAAAAAAATGAGTTTTGAAAGCTTCCATTTTTGAGCTGCCCAGGGTGAAAAGCTGCATAAGCAAGTTGTGTACCAATCCCTTGGGAGCCCCCCCCCCCCCCCCCTCCGTGGCTCTAATACCCAAATAGGGTGAAAAACATGTAAATACGGCCTAAAACATGCTTTACATACCTTGGATGGTCTTTTTAGGTGATCACAATATCATAAAAACAACTTTCAAAAACTTCGGGTTTTAAGCTGCCCAGGGTGAAAAGCTGCAGGTTGTGTACCGGCCCATTCACTAGGCCATTATTGGTGGAAACAGTCGTTTCGCGTCTTTGGCACACGTTGTGACCGGCTCTCAGCAAAGCTAGAGACCGCAAAAATGTCCTTCCGTCTCCTAGTAGGCATATACCGTCACAACATCCCCACTCACACCCCTCACAGTGGGTACCACGGGGTCACCGAGGTCGCCAAAACCACCAACAAACCAAAAATGGCTGAAAAGTGCAGAAACTGCATAAGCGCTCGTCCCACTCCGCCCCATACAAACCCCATGGAGTCGGGACCCGGAAACACTTTTTCGGCTCAAAATCGAAAAAAACCAAAAGATTCATGATTTTCGACCCAAAAAAAGGGGGGGTCATTTTTTGACCCCCCCCCCCCCCTCCCTCAAAACCTCAAAAAAGTGGGTTTCAAGTGGGGGGGCCTGAGGGGGTCCGGACCAAAAACTCATCGGGGGATGCGTCTATTGGACAAAATAATGATTTTACAAAAGGTTAAACTAACAATTCAACACCTTGGGGTAGGGTACGCGAATAGGCCCAAACAGGCCCAAAATGGGGGGCTATGTGGCGTAATCCCCTATATACGCCTGCCTGGCTTTGATCTAACAACCTCTGCGAGGTGATTTTTGAGCTGTACATGGTGAAAAACTGCATCAGCAGGTTGTGTACTGGCCCATTCACTCATGTGAGCCATTATTCGTGGAAACAGTCATTTCGCATTTTTGGAACGGGTTGTGACCAGCCCTAGGCAAGGCTAAGGACTGCAAAAAACGCCCTTTCGTATCCTAGTAGGCATATACCGTCACAACATCCCCACTCACACCCCTCACAGTGGGTACCACGGGGTCACCGAGGTCGCCAAAACCACCAACAAACCAAAAATGGCTGAAAAGTGCAGAAACTGCATTAGCGCTCGTCCCACTCCGCCCCATACAAACCCCATGGAGTCGGGACCCGCAAACACTTTTTCGGCTCAAAATCGAAAAAAACCAAAAGATTCATGATTTTTTTTTCGACCCAAAAAAGGGGGGGTCATTTTTTGACCCCCCCTCACCCCTCCCTCAGAAGCTCAAAAAAGTGGATTTCAAGTGGGGGGGGGGGGTTCTGGGGGGTTCCGGACCAAAAACTCATTGGGGGATGCACTTATTGGACAAAATAATGATTTTACAAAGGGTTAAACTAACAATTCAACACCTTGGGGTGGGGTACGCGAATACGCCCAAAAAGGCCCAAAATGGGGGGCTATGTGGCGTTTTCCCCTACATACGCCTGCCTGGCTTTGATCTAACAACCTCTGCGAGGTGATTTTGATGCTTTTTTTGATTGAACTAGCATTAATCACGATCCGAGTAGGGCGCTGGGACTGGGTGCTGTCTTCGGGCTACAGTGCCTGGTGCGTCTCTTTTACTTTGAGCTGTGTCTCTTGACGCAATTGCTGGGGATGGTCTGAGCGTGGTGTCGAAGTACTGATGCTGTGCTGTGTGCCCTGTGAATCATGGTGGGTTATGACATCGGTCTGCCAGACGTCACAACAAGTACAACGTCCATGGCGCTCCTGAGCCTGTACCCACTTCTCCTCAAGAAAACAACAATCCATCATCACTCTACAAGCCGCAGAAAATTGTTCAGTGCCATTTCCATTTCTGGCACTTGATGGCCTTGGTCAAAATCCCACTCAAACATTCAAAGCTGGACCTGCGTCTTCACAGTACCCTTGAATAGCCCTCACCAGCCTGTTCTTGGGTGGCCAAAAGCTGCAACACTGTCAACTCGCTGCTGTGGTGACCACAGCTTTTTTACACTCTACTTGTTCACCAAATCCGCAAATCCTCTTCGTTGCAATGACCGCAGAGCTTCGGGGGACTTGCAAAGCACCTCAGTGTGTCAAACATCATTGCCCTGCGACACTTCCCCTGCGACAATTCCGAGGCTCAAAGCCCCAACACCAACAATTCAGAGCCCCAACAGCATCAGCTCGCTGCTGTGGCTGCTAATCCCTCACTTGATGTGCATGGTGCAGGCGGTGTTGCCTCTTTTTGATAGCTGTCTGCAAAATCGTCAGCAGTGACCCACTCGACACCCATAAATCGCGATTTTTTTTTGCATGGAACACATGCCAAATAGATGCCCTGGGGTTGCACCATCTGTTCCCAGAAACAAGGAAAGGGGGTGGGACTGCAAAGCAGCCGAGACACAAAGAGCAGAGGCAGCAACTGCCTGGACCAGCTTTGCGAGGAACCAGACAGGCACAGAACACGGCGCTCCTTCGGCCAGCCACCCCCTCGCCTGTTCCATCGGGATGCAGGTGTACTGCCGGTGCAGTTGAAAGCTCCCCCGCCCACACTTTATATTGCCTGCAGTTTTGATGTAAACCAGTGGTGCCCTTCGCACACCGTTCGGAGGCGTGGTCACAGTGAGAGACGAGTGGACGAGGGCTCCGCAGTCTGAAAGCAGGGAAGGCGCAGGGGTGGATATGAGGGGGGGGGGGTCCCCTTCTCCATCCCCCCCCACCCCTATTGTGACGAAGCGCCACGATATCCATTACAAAAAACCCGCAGAAGGAAGGAAATCATATTAAGGAGCAATAGTCCATGGGGCTTCTACCCATTCCAGCCCCCAAACTCACCCAAGGGGCAAGTCGCGCGGGTTTCTGGAGAGCTGCCGCCCTGTATGCACAAAAAACCCGCAGAGCCTTTTGGGCGTCACGATATTTTCGGAACTTTGGATTTCGCACTATGGCCCTTTGTAGATATCATGACATGTCACGATTCACTACCCCCCCCCCCCCCCGCCCCTCCGGACCCCCACCCCCCGAGTGGCGCGAAAATTCTGCCCATCCATCGGAATGCGCAGAGGCGTTGGTGAGCAGGAGGCGGCAGTGACAGAGCCGCGGCATTTGGGAAGATAGAGTTGGAGGGTAACTGACAGTGACCGTTGTGGAGGGACCATCACCCCTTCAAGCGCAGGCCCCGGGGGGGGGGGGGGGGGGGTGGCATCAGGGCCAAAAAACGGGGGTCGGTGCTCCCCGCGCAACGCGTTTTTATTGGAGTGTTGCGGAGAAACTCGGCACTGTGGACGGCCGGTCTTCAGAAACAGCGCAAGTCCTTTGGGTGCAGATTCTTTGCGATGGCTCTTCGGCTGACATGACTTGTGGGCGGACATGCTGCTGTTGTGCCTCGTGTCAGGGCGTTGGTGCGGAGTCGCCCGAGGAGGGCCTGTGGGTTCGGCATGGGAGCGTGCCACTCCCGCCGCGTGGCACGGGCCTCGGATTCTTTGGTGGGACTTCTGCGGGCCCACAGGTCGGCGCGGCGCACGCGGCATAACCCCTGGCCCACAATGATCAGGTTGTCCATACTCGACCATTCGCTGCTTTTTTCGAAATGTGTGCGGGAATTCGCAGACATCCTTGTCTATTTGAGGGGGGCAGGAGGCTGAAGGGGGGTTTCAAAAGCGGTTGCCAAAGCGGTTACAGGTGCTTGGGAAGGCGACTGGAAAACGCCGTCTGGCGGTTACAGAGGGCAGACAGAAGCGGTCGTGGCGGAACGGTCAGCGCCCCCCCCCCCCCCCCCGACCCCCCTTCAGTGCACGGCTGCAGTTTCATCGGCATGAACAACGGCAGACGTGTATCGTGCTCCTGACCAGCCCCCTCCGCCGTGCGAGAGCAGAACTTAGGCTAGTGCGTATCCGCGCAACGTGAAATACGTGAAAAATTTTTGGGACACACAATCAGTACACAAAATTTGTGAGGGGATACACATGGCACACACACAACAAAAGAAGAATGTATCTCGGTCATTTCCTTACAGGCCAATACTATACAGAGTATGGACCTGCCCCCAATGACCTTGTAACACCCCTCAGTGACCTCTAAGAAGAGTTCTTCTTGCTCTCCACCGGCTTGTTGACCATCTGCTTCACTAGGTCCACCAGAAGGCGTCGATGTCCAACCAACATATTCATGGCAGCCATGTCCTCCGGTGCTATAAACTGCAGTGTCTCAAGACGATAGGATTTGATACTTTTCCATCAGGGCTGCAACATGTGGACCACTTGCAGCCACTTCCTCCACGACCTCAGCCCCTGAGTAGACATCTGTGTTATAGCCTACACATGGTTATGTGTTGCTTATTTAGGCTGGAACAACTTTTGAGATACACACCAGGTACACAAAAAAAAGGTTTGCGATACGCTGGATGCAGAAAATTTGTGTGGGGACACACACTAGCCACAAGAGATGGTCACGAGACCACGGCCCCACTAGTGCCTGGCCGCCCCAAGGGATTGGAGATCGGAAAGAGATCGGAAACCAGGCACGGCTACGGGGTCAGGTGGCCATCTCTTACACAATGGGTGGTGATCATACCATTGATAATCATCGTTGCTGGACCGCCAAACTGCCACCCGATGGTCAGAGATGTGCAATTAATTGCACAGGGGCCTGCCCCTCTGGACTGTGGCAAGGCGGCGGTTTGCAAATGCGGGGCCACGAACCCCCACGAGACCGAGGCGGCGTCGGGCTCCACGTCATCAACGGTCACTGGTCCCCCGCACATTGACGACAGCCGGCCCACAGCCGCCTTCGGCTGACCGCCGACCGCCGTCGGCCCGGCGCGATAAATCGGACATGGGGTGGGGGGGTGGGGGTGAGGGGTCGGGGTACGTATCGGCTCGGCGAATACATTGGCCGACCGAAGAAACGGCTGTGCATTTCCACGTCTCATGTTGTGGGGCCATCGGACTAGACAGAGGCTGCACGGGGAAGTGGTGAGGGGGATGGTGGCATGCGAAAGTCGTTAACGTAGGAACGGGAAGGGGAAGGGGAGGGGGAGGGGAAGGGGAAGGGGAAGGGGAAGGGGAAGGGGAAGGGGAAGGGGAAGGGGAAGGGGAAGGGGAAGGGGAAGGGGAAGGGGAAGGGGAAGGGGAAGGGGGAGGGGAAGGGGAAGGGGGAGGGGGAGGGGGAAGGGGAAGGGGAAGGGGAAGGGGAAGGGGAAGGGGAAGGGGAAGGGGAAGGGGAAGGGGAAGGGGAAGGGGAAGGGGGAGGGGAAGGGGAAGGGGGAGGGGGGGTTGGAGCGGAAAAGGAGGGTGATAGAGTAAACCGCTCATTCCGCCGGTTGGCCAGCCAAAAATGCACGGCCGCATACTTCGACCAGCGGACCCAACCGGCCGAACGTACGTCGACCCGACATGTACGCCAACCCTACGTGCGGTGTATTCTTGCAGGCCATCGCCGTCGATTGACCGCCGACCGCCGTTGAAAAACTGCCAACCGCCCGTTGAATAAGTGCAAATCGGCGTCAATGGCCTGCCAACCGCCAAAAAGCCACACTGCAATGCCGGCAGCATCGGCGCGATGTAGAACCTCCAGCCAGCGGATGTGGCGTGGCCTTCAGGGGGCCTACTTCCACGATCCTGCGGTGGCCCTTGCCCGAGCATCCGGTGCTGCACAGTCCGCACTCCGCAACACTTGCTCTTCCGCACCGGCTACTCGCCAACCGGGCAATCCTCAAAATCCGTAGAACGAAAAAGAAAAGCAAAAGGTCATCTGAATCCGCAGAGGACGCCTGACGGGCGACAGGACCGAGGCAACGTAGCGATCCGCCTCGCCATCAGTTGTGCCTCGTGTCAGGGCGTTGGTGCGGAGTCGCCCGAGGAGGGCCTGTGGGTACGGCATGGGAGCGTGCCACTCCCGCCGCGTGGCACGTGGCCTCGGATTCTTTGGTGGGACTTCTGCGGGCCCACGGGTCGGCGCGGCGCACGCGGCACGACCCCTGGCCCACAGTGATCAGCCACTGTACGACGCGTAGACCTTCGAGGCGTTCTTCTCCTGCGCGTCCTCCGCGTGCTCGCTCACGTACACGTCCCCGTTCTCGTCCTTGTGCGTGGCGCTGAGGCTGACGAGGTACGCCTGCGCCGGCGGCGGGCGGATCGTGGCCGCGGTCGCGCCCACCGCAAGGCTCGTGCTGATCCACCGCCGCTCCGTGAGGCTGCACACGTTCTTGATATTGCGGCCCGAGAGCCCGTCGCTCTTCCGCGCCAGCGCGTCGAGATCGGCGGGGGTCAGGTGGCGAGCGTAGTGCCCGAAGATCTGCCGCCGGTCCCCCACTTGCGGCAGCGGGAACGTGATGACGTTCTCGAAGCGGCTGAGGAGCGCGGGGTCGCAGTGCTCGCGGCGGTTCGTGGCGCCGATGAGCATCAGATTGGAGCCCACGAACCTGCGGTGGGCGCGGGTGGCGTTGGGGGTCCACGTGCAGGGCCGACAGATGCGACCAGGCGGCCGTGCTCGCACCACTTGCACCCCCTGTGTGACATTCCGTCGGGTTGTTGTTCCTTTACGGGGCCCTGGACAGTCACCCGTTCTTCCCTTCGCATGTTGCGGCGGGTTGCCGCTTTCTGTCGGCCACTGCGGCCGGTGCTCTTGCTGGTGTCGTTTCCGCGTTCGCGGAGCCCAGTATTTGGTGTGTTGGGGCTGTGCTGGATGTGGCATGCCCCCCCCCCCCCAACCCGAGAAATATTAGAAGTGGGGGAGGCGGGGGAAGGGGGGGGAAGGGGGGGGGAGGGGACCCAAAACTTTGTGTACCAAAAAGGGTCCGACCAGATTTTCCCTCACGTAAATTTCGTTCTCCTACGATGGTCACTTTGGTCTGGAGGGGGGGGGTTAGCCCCTTCCTGCTGTGGTGTACGGCCATTCTAATACTTCCCTGCCCCCTGCCCCCCCCCCCCCCCGGTGTGTCCGACGGTCACTTGGTGATCGAGCTGGTTCAACGTGCTTGCACTTCTCTGTTCGCCAGGCATGGGGGTAGCGGTGTGAGTAAACCCCCCCCCCCCCCAAATACTGTACCCCGGGGTACGTTATTTGCCTGACGCTCAATAGGGCCAGGGGGGTATACTATTTGGGGGGTATACTAATTGGGGGGTATGGTATTTCAGCCCTTTCGCTGTCACCCTCACCCTGATCCTGATGAGGCTTTTGCGGATGTGTGTGTCACAGGTGCTGATGGAGCTGGAGCAGCACCTTCAGCTGCTGTGGCCCACGCCTCTAGCAGTGTTTCAAATGTAAAGAGGCAAACCACAATCACCGCTTTCTTCAAGTGAGCTACTGTGTAGTGGTGTTGAGACCGTGTCCCGAATCTGTTCGTGTTTCGTTTGCTTGTATGTGATGAAAAGGGGGTATAGTATTTGGCAAAACGCTTATTAAGCCAAGGGGGGTATAGTATTTGGGGGGGTATAGTATTTGGGGGGGGTACACTATTGGGGGGGGGGGGGTTTATGTGGCCAACATCGCCCCGTCACCGTCGTGTTGTGGATCTCGTGCTTCAAAGGAGGGTAGGCCACACGGAACCTGATCCAACGGACGGATGGCTGCCGCTGAGGGGCAGCTTGCCCGCCAAAGTGGCACTCGGTTCCTACGCGGCCCGAACTCCCACATATCAGGAGCCCACACCAAGAGTGTGTGGCAGGGCTGTCCTTCAGGGGGGGGGGGGGGGTTCGTAACGCCAACAGAAACGAACCTTCACGGGGACGCTCTCTGCTTCATGGTCAAGACATGGGCAAGACACAGGACCACAGAAGTATTATTGAACAATGGTTGGCGGTTGGCGGCGGTTGGCGGTTGGCGGTTGGTGGCGGTTGGCGGTTGGCGGCGGTTGGCGGTTGGCGGTTGGTGGCGGTTGGCGGTTGGTGGCGGTTGGTGGCCATTGGCGGTTGGCGGTTGGCGGTTGGCGGCGGTTGGCAGTGGGCGGTAGGCGGCGGTTGGCGATTGGCGGTCGGTGGTCCCTGGGGGCTGGCCTTAACAAAAAAAAAGAGTGCTTAAGGACAGCCCTGGTGTGTACAACGGGGCATGGGAATGGGGTTGGCGAAGGAGGGAGGGTGGCTGCTGCCCGTCAGAGCCATGTGCAGCCTGCAGGCCAAGCACGGGCAATGTCGCCGGGACAAGCGCCGCGATTTAGACGTCCAAATGCTCGCACGGCTCGCAGACACCCGTTTGGCACAGATGGGGACGCAAGTGCGGAAGAGAGACACAGACCCGTCGATGTACGTCAGCAGCACCGACAGCACCTTCCGCGTCTCCTCGTGCATTTGGTTGTGCCGCGCCGGGGCCATTGAGTCGATCTCATCCATGAAGACCACCACCGGCTGACTCAGAATCTTGGAGAGATCCTGCAGCGAAGGACGGGCACTCCGAGGGCAAGACCGGGGGAAGGGGGCGGGGCCACGCACGCACCTGCGTGGTCGGGCATGCACCCCTTCTCCCCCTTGGGAACGCACGGCTGAAATCAGGGGGTAAAACGGTCAGACAGGCACACCTGGCGGGATATGGGCTGATGCGCAAACGGCGAAGACCCTAAAAGTTGCGGAAACAACGTCTCGTGTGAGTTCGGCAAAGCCGTGGGGTATGGGCGTCGTCTCCGACCTCGGGCGAATCATGCGGTCAAAAGTTAGGAAGAAGTGGCCAGAAACCGACCGAGTACCTTTCCGGGAGGGCCAGGGATGTATCAGAAGAGAGGAGGCATTCGCCTTTTCAAGTCCTGGACGCTAGTGCGATTGAGGGGATCAGGGGGTTAGCGGGTGAGAGCTCATCTATATACAGCTGTATACAGATATATAAGGCCCTTACCCCCCCCGCCCCCCCCTGCGTATCGCGGCGCGACGGAAGGACCTGGGCCTCCGTCCTATGTGGGATCCTCCGAGGAGCGACCCTGCCCAGATCTCAGGCTATGCGCTCCCCCATCCGCGGCCGCAGGTGCAGGTGCGGCTGTGGGGGGTTGAGCGCCCCCCCCTCCCGATGACTGCACTTGCCGAGTGAAGCGCAGGCTCAAGAGCCCCCCCCCCCCCCCGCGGGCCGGCAGACGGGCTGCCGCGCCCCTGTGCTGCGAGGGGCGCCGCTGACGGTCTGCCCTGCCCCCCCGTATCGCATTGCCGCGCTCCTGTGCCTGTCCTTGCCCGCCCACAGAGGGAGGGGGGGGGGGCTGTGCCGCGCCGGGGGGAGAGGGGGACCACCCTGTCCCTGACCCTTGACCTGTCCCTGACACCCCTGACCCAGAGCAGCAGCCTCAAGCTGCCCCTGTGCTTGCAACACAGCACGCCCTGCAGCTCTGCTGCCCCAGATCCTGCCCTGCAGCACCCTGCTGCCCTTGCTCGCTGAGGGGTGGGGAGGCACTTGGACCCTGCCTAGCTCGAAGCCGCCGTGCAGCCCCCTGCTGCTCGCGATCCCGGGAAGGAGGTAGGTCACCCTGCGTCCCATCCGCCCGCGCCGCTGCAGTGAGCGCGGCCGAGATGGAGCCAAAAACGTCCACCAGGCTCGCATGCCCCCATCCTTGCCCCCTGCCCCCGCCGCGGGACGTGCCCATGGGAGGAGGGGGGGTTGGTGACGTCGTGGGTGGCCGTGCAGCCAGCGGGGGTGCCCGCAGCCACTGCCCCCCAGGAGACATGAGGCTAGAGCCGGTGAGGCTGTTCGCCCCTGGCTGGGACTGTGACTACCCCCCTGCCGCCCTCCCCTCCCCCCCCCATATCCCCGTGGGTGGTGGGGGCTGGAGTCCCGGGAAGAGTCACATGGCGCTGGAATGCACAGCATAGAAGGTAAAAAAATGGCAGGAAAAAGCAGGGCATTTTGCAGGGGATTTTTGGAAACGCTTAGCACTTATGGTCACCAAATGGGACTCGTATCGCACGGTACATTTCAGAAATCGGCACCAAAATTTCTTCCGAGCTACCCGGGGGACGGTTGGCTGGAAGGTCCATAGAATATTCCAAGCGATATTGGTCGCGTTTTGGGTCCCAAGATGGCCGCCAAAACTTCCGAGCATTTTTACGGGCAACTTTGAAAACTTCCAGGCGATTTTCCATTGAAATTTGCTGCATTGAGAGAGGGCAATGTTGTCCACAAATATACTTGACCTTAGCAAAACAACATGCAAAAAAGAAAAGAATGCTTGTCCTGCATTCAGGGGGGGGGGGGGGGAAGCGGTGAAACGGAAAATGAAAAAATGCGGAAAAGTGCGGAAAAAATCGGGAAAATGCGGAAAAATGCGGCGAAAAAAAGCGATGACCCGAACAGAACTACCTATTGCATTGCATGTGGTTTTTCAGCAACACAGCTTCCCAGTGACAAGTCCAAGCGCTCCTCAAAAGGTTCATCTGGAAACTGCGCCATGCGTGCCGCCACAGACATGGTGCAATACTTTGCAGCAGCACCACCCTTGCCCAAACCACGCTTCCGCTTCTTTTCAGGACCAGGGGAATTGGTGCCAGAGCCATCAGATTCAAATTCAGTATTAGCAATCATGGTGTCTAAGAGGAGAGGGAATTGCAACTCATACACAGGGAAAATCAATACTACCAGTCAGAGAGTGGATGGAACCAGTAAACAAGCACAAACGTACAATGCATCTCCTCTTTGGTAAGCAAAGACCTGGCAGGGGAGAAAATGCGGGAAAAAATGCGGAAAAATGCGGAAAAATGCGGATCGCTTTTATTTCCCCCCCCCTGCTGCATTAGAAACAGTGACTCCATATCCAAAGATGCATTGTTGGCAATGCTCATGCTGAAAAAATTTGAAATACCGGTGTTAACCACTACGGAAGCACGAAACAAGTTATGGTGTGCAAGTCTATACTTTCAGCCAATTATTCGCGAGCTGAAATGGACGCAGAGTGATGTGCAATCCTGGTTTAAAGATGCCAAGGTAAAAAAACTTGTCCTTACTTGTCCTTAATTGGGACTGTGAATGCTGTACTCCCCTTCACTGAGCATATGCACAGGACAACCATCACTTGACATGGCGTCCACATCCAACACCCGATTGGGTTGCGGTTGAGGTTCAAGGCTGTCATGAGATGATGATGAAGAATGTGACCCTACGGCACTTATTGTAGAGCCGCTAGACATGTACACATCATCATCCTCAGAATCATCATTCTCAGGAGAGCTACTACTCCCACCGTCACTGCTGCTGCTGCTGCTACTATTGCTGCTGCTGCTGCTGCTGCTGCTACTATTGCTGCTGCTGCTGCTGTCGCCACTGCTGCCGCTGATGCTGCTACTATTGCCTTTGGGAAACACAAGGTGCTGCTGCATGTCGCTATCAACAATGGGGATGCGCAACAACTTTGCCTGCCTCATTGGTTGTTGTACGCGCTGGTGGTCGCTGACATCACTCGGACCTTGAAATGAGGCAGCACTGTCCTCTGCCTCCAAAGCAGGAACCACAAGAACGGAACCTTGGTTAGAATCCACGGGTCTGTGGATGGGCCCCACATCAGATTTCCCCTCACCCTTTCCCTTGCCCTTGAGATCTTTACACAGGATTTGAATTTGGACCGGCTCTTCAAACCCATTGTAGGCCAACTGTGGACAGCTTCCACTTCAAGTGGGACCCATTGGCGTATACCACGCTTTGAGCCACAAGTCGCACACACACAAACCACATCACTTTCGGGTTCTGCACTTGGAAAAGTGCATTTACCCGAATTGGTTGCTAGGTGCATATATAACCTGCAGCCGCCTGCTTCTTGACAAGTTATCAAGTGCCGTAACACGCGCCGGAAGACTGTCTGCCACATTGCATTGGCAGCAACCATGCAAGCCTCCAAAACAAGGTTGCAATGGATAGGGGCCCAAAATTTTGGTAGTGGGGATCTTCTTTTTCTTACGCAAAAACTTTTCATACAGCTCATGCTTCAAACTTTCACTGATACTAGCATCTTGCCTAGTACTAGTCCCGGGGGCATATCTTTTGGCCACCCAGAGATCCCGTTCCCCTGCCTCATCAGAATATAGCATGGGGGCCCGCGGGTTAAACCAAGTGTGGGACCACCCATGCATATATAGGGTTGCAGTGCAACCTTCTTCCGCAAATTCCGGAATGATGTGCACAATATATGTGTACACCAAACCCATAGCTTGCCATGCTGCGGTTGCCAATGTAGTGCAACCGTAGCACAAGTGTACTATGTGGCAGAAGGCCAGACTCAGAGAATGGAAGGGCAATGGGAGGACCATGCCCCCCGCCAGTCTGCCCATCACAGTGCGGGCCTCTCGGCCAGTTAAGCTGATGCCTGCTTGGAACCTTCCGTGCACAAGGCGCAGGTGCTCCCTGCTATCAGGAGGCAAATATCCAGGATGGTATCTCCTAGCTACTTGAGCTATAACCTTCAACACCTCATGCTTGTATGGCCCAGGTGCGGTCCGCCCAATAACACCAAGGAATCTGGAGGCTCCTCCTTTGGTGTTGTGTAATACTGGTTGTATAATATAAATCTGTGCCAGGTTAGATACACCCTGGAACTTGTGGGAACCCCGCACCTCATTTAGACGCCCCCCCTTGTGCAAAAACAGTGTGGCAACCCCATGCTTATTGACCGAGGGACATGCCACGCACCCCTTTTGCCGACCCTCTGACCACAGATGGTGGTGTTCTGCATTCAGGCAACCAAACTGTAGGTGCTGTGCCGTAGTGTACTCTGCACCACCACACTTCATACGTTGCTTGAATTTACACAAAGGCAGGGCTTGTAGGGCCTCTGCCCATTTGGGTACCCACTCCCCATCAACAACTTTGGGAAGTTCCATCCAGGTTATCATGTCTGTGCACCTGGGCACATGGCCAAACCTTGGGAACCAGTCTCCCGCAAAATCAATTATACAAATCTTATTGTTAACATTGGGACACCCCCTGGGCTGGTATCCATCTGCATATAGGCCCAAGGTTAGGGTGGCTTGTTGGGGTGGAGGGTCCCTCCGCCCTTGTACTGCTAGGGTGCCGGACTTCTGCAGAAGTAGATGGCACAGTTGTGGCAACAATGTGCTGTTGCTCAGGGAGTAGTCCACTGCCGGAAGATGTAGGAGCCCCTGCTGCCGCAGTGCAACCATAGACCACCCCGCACCTAGTTGGAGGCGATCAAGGGTTTGCAGCACTGCTGCTGGCACAACATGCTCATGCCGCAGAAGCATGGCAGCTGGTGCCTGCGTACACTGGGGAATTGGGCTGGCGGGGTTGGGTGGCAAAGGGCACAACCCGGACTGTGCCAGAGGGGGGCCGTGGCAGGTTGTCTAGCTCCTTGCAGTCCAAAGGGGTGGCCCCAGGGAAGTTCAAGATGAAAGCCGAGACCATGAAATGGTTGGCAGGGACAGGGCAGATGCTGGCAAACTCCTCCAATTTGGAAACGTCCCCATTGACCCATACAGCAAAATTGTCCACGATGAACTCATGGTGGAAGGCCCGTCAATGCCTGGCTCCATGCCGAGCTCCTGCCCTACCCTCAGGACGACAGCCCAAGGGATCAAGTGGAAACACTTGACATAGTCAAGGTTGACCCCAAATAGGGTCCATCCCTTGAGGCGGGACAGCCCAAGAAGCACTTGAGTGACTGCTGCGGCGTCCAGCGCCCCGCGGGCCGGCCGGAAGCCATAGGCCTCCGGGTGGGCCCAGGTCTCCTGCCAGCGCAGGACGTCCCACAAGCGGGTGCCCGCCCACAGTCGGTACACAACCGACAACATGGTCAACAGCCTAGTCCCAAGTGGGCCCTCCTCCCCTGGCTTGGGGATCAAGGCGGTGTACCCATGGGCAAGCGCCTCCGGCCTGCGGCCTGTGATCTCAACGAGAGTAAGCAACTCGGCCAGCCAATCCAGCAGACGGAGCGGAAGGGACCTCAAGTCCTTGAGGGACCAGCCGTCGAGACCTGGTGCCGTGGGGTGCATGAACCGCAGTCGCTTGCGCAGGTACTCACCAGTCAGCGGCTTGTGCACCATGGGGACCCGCCGTAAATGGTGGCCGTACCGCGCAAGGAAGGCCGCCGGATCGGGCTCGAGCCCCGCAACATACTTGCGGTTGATCGGGCCCCACGCTGCCCGCAGTAGCTCGTCCATTTCCTTGACGTTGCCCGTTGGCGTGCCATCTGGTCGAGCCAGGAACACCACCGGCGGGGAGAACTTCTCCTCCCGCAGCCAGCGGTACACGGCCCCCGGACGCACGCTTATCTCCTCGACGAGTCACACCTTCTACGCACAAATGCGCTCTGCGTCCTCTCGGCGCGCCTGTTCCCGGACCAGGCGCTGCAGGTCGCGAATGGTCGCCTCCAGGCGCTCTGCTGCCGGGATCGGCACCTCCCCTTGCCGTGGTAGGTCTGAGAGCGTATCGGACCGCGGCAGGCGCAGTGCCCGTACCGCTTGCATGCGGCGCCGGGCCCCCTGCCAAGCTTGTTCTACCGCCCTGGCGGCACGTGGGGACGTGCCGGGCCCGTGCGCTGCCAGTTGAGCACGGGGTGTAGCGCTCCAACGGCCGCGTGCAAGCGCGCCAGCGGCGCAGTCTCCGGCAGGCCCATGACTGGCTGCTGCCTGGGGCACATCCGCACCTGACGCACTAGCGCGTGTGTGCCCCGGCCGCGTTGCGTAGTGCTCGGCGCAACCCTCGGCGCAACAGGCAGAGGGCAAGCAGGATCCACCTACTGCGGTTGGAGCCGCGGGTCCGACAAAGCAAGCAATGCCTCTTCGGCGGCCCACGTCTAGTAGGCCCACGCTGTGTCCACATCCGCGGACTCTAGCACTGCCTCCCAGTCAGCAACGAGGGGCGAGAGGAGGCAGTCCTCCGGATTCCTCCGCTGCTCCTCTAGCCTCTCCGGTATCGTCACCATGGGGGGCCCAACTGCCTGCCACACGCACTGTGCGGCGCGCGATAGGCGCCAGGAGAACACCACCGGTCGGTGCCCTGGAATGCCTGAGCCACGCACTGGCGGGACGTCCTCCAGCACGGTGGCGACGCGCGGGTCAGCGAGCATCCCATCAATGCGAGTGCCTTCATTCGCCCCCGACGGGGAATACCGGCACACACAGGCCTCCTGGGACTTGTTGAACTCCAAGTCTAAGTCCATGAGGCGGCGTGTCACTAGTGCCGCCAGCAGAGGCTCCGGCGCCGCCCCCAGGTCACCGAGCGGAAAATTAAAGTCCGCCCCAACGACCAAGGGGGCATTTCCCACGCGCCAAGTGGGCAGCCACAGAGGTCCACACCTCCCTATTGAGCGCGTCATCTCCATATACCCCGTACACGCAGACGCGGTGCAGCGCCGAGGAGCCGTCGCCCACAGCCAACCACACGTGCACCCAGCGTGCAGAATTCCACAGGTCCCACACAAGCGGGTCGCGTTCCCATTGCATGGGGAGCGGCAGGGCCTCCGCCGTGAGCGCTGCGCGAACGAGGATCGCCAGCCCCCGGCGAAGCATCCCACATCCCCCCCCCCCCCCCGGGACTCCAAGGGGGCGTCCCAGAAAACTTTCCACCCTCGCTCCCGGAGCAGCGACCGCAGAGCTCGTTGTCCCACCTCAGTGAGTCTGGTCGCCTACACCAGTACCACGGTAGGGTCCCACCCCGCCACCTCCTCCACGTGATGATGCAGGGAGGTGACGTTCACCAGCCCCACCCGCAACAACGCCGGCCCAGGGTGGGTATCAGAAGAGAGGAGGGGGTGGGGAGGGGGTCTGGGACCCAAAAGTGTGTGTACCAACAATGGCCCGGCCAGAGTTTCCCAACGGTTTCGTTTTTTCCCACGATGGTCACTTTGGTCTGGAGGGGGGGGGGGTCAAGAGGGAGGGGGGGTCCCCTCCTCCTACGGTCCACTCTAACACTTCCCTGGAGAGGGCATACACCTGCAGTGAGACTCCGATGCATATTGAGGACTCACCGAGGCCAGGCCATTGCTTTTGGACCCCGGGGAAAAAGAGGGAGGGGGGGGGTCATTTGGGGCCCTGGCCACCGGCGGCTGACCCAGCCACATCAGAAAAGTGTTTCTCAGAAAAAATGAAATTTACCACAGAAGCCCGAAGTTGGAGGCCGATTTAGGGACACAAACTGTTTTTGGTGTCTGAACCCCCTGCCTGGGGGCGAGCCCTGTTGACCGACCACTCATTTTTTCCCAGCACACCTCATGAGCCCACTTGGGCCGGGGCCGGGGCTGGGGCTGGGGGTCAGGGTTGGGGTGGGGCAGGGATGTATGTACCAGAAGAGAGGAGGAAAGGGGGGTGGTCTGGGACCCAAAAATATGTGTACCAAACACAGCCCAAATCAATACATCATTTTGCAAATTTCATTTCCCCCCCATGAAATCTGGGCCTGGGGAGGTTTACCCCCCCTTCTCCTACGGTTGTCTGCCCTCGTCATACATCCCTGAGGCCGGGGTGGTGCCATGGACCACCTGACATGCATCCAGGATATCCGCCAGGTTCCTCTCGCTCTGGCCAAACCACTTGCTGAAGATCTTCGTCGTGGGGATGTGCACCATTGGCACCCCCATCCCCTGGGCCATGAGCCGCACGACGGTGGTCTTCCCGGTGCCCGGGGGGCCCTGCAGCAGCAGCGCCTTGGGCACATGCGCGTTCTGCACGGCCGCCCGCCGGGTCTTCGTCAGCAGGGCGTCGAACAGGTCCCCGTGCTTCAGTGCCATGAGCATGGACTCGTTGACCTGCTGCTTCTGCTGCACGTACCCTGCAATGCTCTCCCACGGGTCGTTCACTGCTCCATCTTCAGCTCCCCAGTACACCTTTGGAGGAACGGAGGGGGGGGGGAGAGGGATTGGCAAGCATGCATTCGAAGAGAGGAGGGGGGTGTCCGGAACCCAAAAGCTTGAGTACCAAAAATGGCCCAAAGGAATTTTGACTTTTGCAGATTCCATTTTACCCAACTGCAAAATCTGCGTCCAGGGGGGGGGGGGGGGGTTGGCACGAGGCCTTGGTGGTTGGCTCTGTGAGCCTGTGGCGGCGCCTA
This sequence comes from Eutreptiella sp. 'Long Island Sound 2002', assembly GCA_964036045.1. Classification (NCBI taxonomy): domain Eukaryota; phylum Euglenozoa; class Euglenophyceae; order Eutreptiales; family Eutreptiaceae; genus Eutreptiella; species Eutreptiella sp. 'Long Island Sound 2002'. The sequence goes on along the minus strand of OZ038398.1, from coordinate 25,124,626 downwards.
TTGGCTTCTCGGCCTTGAACCTTCTGCTTCCAGGGGGGGAGGGGGTACTCCCCCTCCTAAGGTTGTCAGCCGTTCTAATACATCTGTGGGGATTGGAGTTGACTAGGGCCGTAAATACCGGCTCACCTTGCAGCGGGCCCACGCCTAACCGGTTAAGAGTGGCCGACGACGGTGATTATTCGAGGGGCCATGCACCCCTGGGCCCCTCATCACGCGGTGCGTTGTTGGCAGCCTGACGTGTGCACCCGTCCTAAACGTGCTCTGTAGTGCGCAGCCCAGCAATGGCGTTGCTCTGCGCCGGCTCCTCTGTGCTCCCGTGCGGGGCACTCAGGGCCCATGCTGGGTTTTGAGGTACGCGAGGTGCAGAGGCCTGTCCCTGGGTCAGCACCTCGGTGTGCCGTGGCTGCTGGGCCCACGCCTGCAGGTACACCCCAGCCCCCCTTCCAAAAAAATGACCATTGGGGCCCGGGCCATGTTACCAATCGAGCGGCCATCGGGCATGATCGCCCTCCGCGCAGAGGTCTTGGCGCCTCCTCGCAGAGGCCTGTATGCCCCTTTGCGGAGGCCATGGCGCTGCAATCTGGAGGCTGCCATTTGGGGGGACACGTGGCCGCCCGTTGGGGCCTATTGCTGTTTGTGTCAACATGCGTGTCTTCCATGAGGCCAGGCCTGCCTGTGGGAAATAGTGCCTTAGGGTCGTCGCGAATGCCGCTCCGAATGGTGGGTGGTACTGGGGCAGGGGGGGGGGCTGGAGTTGGACTTGGGGCAATGCTATAAAGGGCACAAACCTCCTGCCCAGGGACCGTGCATGTGTCTTCTGGTTGGACTTTGCACCCCATACACTACCGGTTGCCTGGCTCATGTCTGCCACTGTCCTTGGAGGGAGGAAAAGATGGAGGGAGGGGTTTGGGGTTTGGGTTTTGATTGGCTGTACGCCAATTGGCTTGTTGTTTACTTGTTGGCTTGCCGCACATCTTGACGGAAGTACATTTTGAATTTAGCGCGAGCCACACCACTCACCCTTTGGCCCTGGGCTACTCACATCGTGGGTGTTGGTGGCTTCGCGGTCGCCTTTGCTGCCTCGGTGGGGAGGGCGGAGTTGGAGTTGGAGTTGGAGCTCGAGTCTGTACAGTTTGCACGCCTTCTCAAGGACAGTTTGCACGGATGTCATTTGGACTTTGGACCATCAACTCGGTGTGCTGGACACCTTGGGAGCCTTGACTTAGCCTGGTTCTGTGACTGTGGGCAGTATGCAGGTGTAGCTGGCCATACTGTGGTCCCTGCGCTGTCCTGAATCGCAGCGTTTGCCGCTCCCTAATCACTAACCCACGAAGGAGGGGCATTAGTGGTGCATGCCAATCTGGCCCCAAGGGTCATCAGCCGCACATCTGACACATTGCGTTGCAGCCCAGGAAAACCTGCGGCTTGTACCCAAAGGTGTTGCCATCTTTGGAGTGGTCGCCTCGGCCCCAAAGGCATCCGTGCTACCACTCATAGCGCTTCGAGTTGCAGCCGGGAGTGCCCGCTGCTGGCTTGCACCTGTACACTCTCTTGTGGCACTGGGGGCCTTGGGTCCCCTCCCGTCTTGCAGGTTGCACAAGAAAGACAAGGGAATACTTGGGTCCCCTCCGAGGGACCCTGGGCCCGTCCCACAGATTGGGACCCTTCAGACCCCTCCCATATCACATCTTGCGCGCCCTCCCTGGGGCTCCTTTTACGGGAGGGTGGGGTGTGGGGTGGGGGGGGTCCAGCCCCCCCCCATCCCCACCAGTTGTTAAAAAGGGCCCTGCCCCTCCCATGCTGCAGAGGGCGAAAATTGATAGAAATGAGGTGAACCTAAGGTTTACCACGCCCCCCATTCTTTTTACTCAATAACTTCGCACTTCGCTGGGAGGCGGTACTTTTGTTTTCGGGCATAAAGCCCCCGGATCGATTCCCGCTCATGTGAGTGGCGCCCCCACACAGGCCAAACCATCCTGCACATGTGTCATATCATATATGTAGAGGGCACACGTCTTCAAGGGAGCATGACCCGGGAGGGCCAGGGGATGGGAAGGGGGGATAAAAGGAGGGAGGGGGAGTGACTGACGGAGGAAAGGAGGCAGGGAGAAAGAGGGGGAACAGGGGGACGGAGTGGCGGAGGGAGCCGGCGTTGGGAGGATTGGGTGGACAGAGGGATGGAGGGGGTGCACCTTCACCCCAAGCCCCTCCAATTTGTGCACGGCCTCGGTACCCTGGCGGCCATCCTTCAACGTCTTGACGTAGTCTGCAATGCCCGGCAACGGCATGTCTTCGGGCAGGTCCAGATCGGCCTGCGACAATACCATCCGCTGCACCCAATTGCGTTCGGTTTGTTGGCAGATGGCCTTGATATCCCTCCCGGACATCCCCGCGGTCCTCCGCGCGAAGTCCGTCAACGCGTTGTCGGGCAGGTGCCGGGCGTAGTGCTGCACAATCTGCCTCCGGTCCTCTTGGGCCGGCAGTGGGAACTTGATCATGACGTCGAAGCGGCTCAGCAGCGCCTGTGGACGAGGTGGGGCACAAAGCGCTGGGTGCTCTGTGAAGCCAAGACAATGCCTTTGCTTAGCGGCTGGTGGATACTGTACCAAGGGCCTCAAAAGGTCAGGTGTGGACCCGCCACTTTAGCTCCAGCCGCGCCTGCCTCACGACCTTCATTGCCATCTCAGTTCCATTGATTGTGCGTGTCACGCGGACAGTGCATTGCAGTTCTTGTCCCTTCCCTCCGCCCTGAATGGGGGGGGGGGCAAGGGGGGGGGGGAGGGGGTCAGAGACAAAGAAAAATTTTGTGTACCAAAAACCGACCTCCAATTTCGGGCCCCTTTGATAAAATTTCATTTTTTTCCTGAGTTTTCTGATGTGCGTGAGTGGGTGGGTGGGTGGGTGGGTCAGTCAAAATCTCGGGGGGGGGGGGTTCACCCGCCATTTTGATTGCTTTTGATGTTCAAATGCAAAAACCTTCCCCTTGGACACCATCGCCTTCGCCTTCAGCAAGTGAAGTCCACGCAGGTTGTTTCAAAACCCCCATTGACAGTGCAACAGCAAGCAACGAACGCCCAACACGTCCAAAGCGCCCAAAGTGCATGCATCGCAGGCCCACACCCCCCACACCCTGAACCAAGACCACGGATACCAAGAATCCAAGGGAAGAAGTCCCGCAGTGTGTTCGTATCAGCGCATGCCATCAGTCTGCCTGCGCCTTCGGGGCTGAAGGGGGCTGTGGGTGTGGGTTGGGCAAGGGGTATGAACGGGGGCGGGGGTCAGTGTGGGTAGTGCAGGGAGGAAGGGGGCATGGGTGTTGGTGTGGGGCGTTTTGCTTAGTGATACTGGGGGGGTCTAGCCAGGGGGCTCTATTGAGCCCCCCCCCCCCCCCCAGAGTTGAAAGCCTGGTTACCCCAACGGCTACTACATGCAGCGCTGTGTTACAGACCATTTAATGGAGGAAGCCTTGATCCTTCATTTCACTCGTACTTTGTACTTTCTACTCTCAACCTCTGTGCCCGGCACTCCTACCTGCACGTTTCACCCTATCTTTCCACGCAGACCGCAAAACTGGTAGCCCCCAAAATGGCGGCAACACAGGGTAGCGCATAGACAGTGCAGTACTTCCGCACAGGGGGTTAGGGTCACACGGTCATCGACAGCCTTCATGAAACCCCACACATCCCCGTGCAGTTCTGCTCCCACCGCGTCCTTCGCACTGCAACCGCGGCTCCAACGGTTTGTCCGCTGGCATCTGCTCCCCAACCGCTTTCCCAGCCACGGTCAACCGGTTTTTAAAAGCGGTCGCTGCACTACCTCGTGACGTTCCATGTGTTGTGCGCTGATGTGGCGGGAAAGGGGATGCCATGGTAGGAATGGGGGACTTTGGTAGGAAAGAGCGTAACGCACTGAAACCGGGAGGGACGGCAGGAAACGGTGGAGAGAAGGGGGCGGACAAATGTTGGGAAACGCAGGATTGCGTTGGGTGGATGAGGCCAGAGGCAGGACAATGAAGTTTGTGTTGTGTGCTGTGTGTTGTGTGTTGTGTGTTGTGTGTTGTGTGTTGTGTGTTGTGTGTTGTGTGTTGTGTGTTGTGTGTTGTGTGTTGTGTGTTGTGTTGTGTTGTGTGTTGTGTTCTGTGTTGTGTGTTGTGTGGTATGTTGTGTGGTATGTTGCGTTATATGTCACGTGTGATGTGTCACGTGTTGTGTGCAGGTGCAGTGTGTTGTACGCCAGCGGCACGCACCACCACGCAGCGCGCAGCACACATGCCATAACGTGGAATACTACATAGCACATCGCACACAATACACAGGACACAGAACACACACCACGCGACAACGACCTGGTTGATGCCCTTGAGCTTGTTGGTCGCCGCAATGACGATCACGTCGTTCCCGTTCTCGAACCCGTCGATGTGGGTGAGCAGCGTGGAGAGCACGCGCTGCGTGATCGCGGGCGTCTCGCCCCCGTCCGCCGGGGCTATCGTGTCGACCTCGTCCATGAAGAGGAGCACGGTCTTTTGCGATGCGAGCGCCAGGTCCCTGGCCCCCTTGAAAATCGTGGCCAAGAGGCGCTCCGACTCGCCATACGCACTGGAGAGGATCTTGTGCCCCTGAGGGAGCATGACAGAATGGCCAGCCTTGCCTATAATCCCGGCAGCCATACCCGGCCCGCCACTCAACTTCCCCTCCTCCATTGAGCACGGCCAGCACATCTGAAGCATCTAGTTCCACCACGAATGACCCTTCGACGTCAGCCCCGCCCGTGTACTCAAGCAGCGGAGGCGTTGCCAGGGCTTTTTTTTTTTAGGGCGGGGGGGGTCTAGGGGAGGTGGGTGGGCGGGTCCAGCCCCCCCCCCCCCCCGACTGGTACTGAGTTTTTAGAGGCGCTGAAGAAAGTTTTTGGTTGCAACTGATTGGCGCCGAAGGCGCCAGAGACAATTTTTGATCGGCCGGAGGCCCGGAGGAAAATTTGGCCCAATGTTTTGAAGGGGGGCTCCCAGGGGGGGTGGGTGGGTGGGTGGTGTGGGACCCCCCCCCCCCCCCCCGCCAGTGGTGCTGAGTTGTTCAAAGCCCTGGCTGTTGGACGGATGGCTGCAGACAGGTAGGCCAATGACGCCGGCTACGGGTACCCCCGGAAGCGCACCCCACTTGGGGTTGAGGAGGTTCCTGTGGAGCTGACACAGTGGAAGCCACGGAATCCCGGGCACACCGGTAGCGACAGGTAGTGACCGGTGCAGAGACAGGTCAAGGCGACCCGAGGTGCTCGCTCACGGGGGAGTGGGTGCTGGACCAAGGGGACCCTCAGCACCACTGTGCTACCCCTCAGCACCACTGTGCTACCCCTCAGCACCACTGTGCTACCCCTCAGCACCACTGTGCTACCCCTCAGCACCACTGTGCTACCCCTCAGCACCACTGTGCTACCCCTCAGCACCACTGTGCTACCCCTCAGCACCACTGTGCTACCCCTCAGCACCACTGTGCTACCCCTCAGCACCACTGTGCTACCCCTCAGCACCACTGTGCTACCCCTCAGCACCACTGTGCTACCCCTCAGCACCACTGTGCTACCCCTCAGCACCACTGTGCTACCCCTCAGCACCACTGTGCTACCCCTCAGCACCACTGTGCTACCCCTCAGCACCACTGTGCTACCCCTCAGCAGCGTGCTGCTCCCAAGCAAAGCGGTGCCTGTCCTCCAACATGTGTACCCTCCGCATTCGCAGGGGTGATGATGGAGAACGGCACCAACTTCACGTGCCGACACCCAAATACCGCCCCGTCGTTCAGTTCGGGGGGGCAGGGGGAACCGCTGATTCGGGGACGGACAGGCCCCTGCTTCTGACAGTACAGACATGTACCCGAGACCAACGGCCAGACGACCCTGGTCCTGTGTGGTCCCCTTTGGCTGGTATTGCAGTAGTCTACAGCCTCGATGTGAGCCGTGCGGATCTACCGTAAAGCACCGCAGGTGAGGCCGGATTCAGGACAGACCTGTGTGGCGGGGCGGCGTTGGGGGGGTAACCGACAGTAAATGGAGGGCAACTGACGGCCACAGGGTAGGGGGGGGGGGGCATATAAAGGCGGGGCCTGCCATTATTCGAGTGCACCAAAAAACTTCCAAACCCCCTCCCCAGGGATGCATTGGAAGGGGGGACCCCCCCCTCCCTTCAGGGCGCCCAGCCTAAGCACGGCCACTGTCTCCCTGACGCCAAGTGCCAGCTTCAATGGCATTTGTAACCTCCAGTAACCGGCCCCAACCGCTTTGGCAGCCACCTCCAACCGCCTGTCTACCCGCCTCTGGGGCCGTCTCTGAGGTCCCTCTTCCCTTCCAATGCATCCCTGCCCCCACTGTTTCCTGCAGCCTTCAAATGTCTGACAGTGATGCCTCCTCTGTTGGTTCAAGCTCTGACTCAGAACCAGATTAGGATTGCAATTCTGTGGATGCTCCATTCTGCGGCCCAATGCCTGTGCCCTGGTCCAATTGCCCTGCCACTATTTGAGTGCACAACTCAGTTTCCGGAACCCCTGCTATTACATGCCCCTGCCACTAAATCCCGCCCGCTTTGGTACGCCCCCCCCCCCCCCCTTAATCGAGGTAACCGATGGCGGTTGGGCAAAGGGTGTGGGGTCGGGGCGGTTGGAGGGTAACCGAGCTTCCCAACGCCTTTTCACAAACAGCCTCGCACCCCCAAAGACCGCCCGCAGAACAGGCCGATGAGTCTGCCAATCGCTTCGCATGTCATATCGCATACCGCAAGGTACAGCAGGTGCGAGTCCCCATTCTGGGCCAGCGCCTTGACGATGGTGGTCTTGCCCGTGCCCGCAGGGCCGTGCAGCAGCAGGGCCTTCGGGGTCGGGGGCCGGGACCTGAGCCTCTTCCGGGTCTGGGACAAGAGGTTGTGGAAGAGCTTCGGGGCGCGGCGCATCATCAACAGCGTCTCGTTGATCTGCTGCTTCTCCTTCTTGTACCCGGCGATGCTGTCCCACTCCACCTCCTCCTCATCCGGTGACGACGAGTTGTCGGGAAACACCTGCGCGCACCCGCGACCCTGTGCCCTGCCCTCAGGGATGCATTGGGGGGGGGGGTACCCCCCTGTGGACATTCCGTCGGGTTGCGGTTTCTTTACGGGGCTCTGGACAGTCACCCGTCCCTCCCTTGGCGTGCTGCGTCGGGTCACTGCGTTCTGACCGCCGCGGCCGGTGTTCCTGATGTCCTCGCTTTTGCGGAGCCCAGTAGTTGGCACTGGGGGTGTGCTGGTTGTTGTGGGGGTCGTTTTACGGTTTTTGCTCCCCACTCCCCTCCGCATCCAGGTAGTCCACCATGTGCCTCGCCGGTACCCCCCCCCCCCTCCAGGGCAACGGAGCGGTCACTCGGGTGGTGTGCCCTCTGGCCCCCCCCGCTTACCCGGACAGTAGCACCGCCACCCAGGCTGATGCCCTGGGCAGGCTTCAGGGCAGGGCACCGCTCTTCGCGCCCTGGAGCCCCTTGAATTCCCAATGCCTGCCACCGTGGGCGGACGGTCCAGCCTCTGTGCCTCGTGCAGTCAAGGAGTGCAGACCACCCCCAGTCATGTAGCGGGCAAGGCTGCCTCCGTGCCTGTAGCAGTCGGGGCGGCCGGCAGCATGTCAATCGACCTGGAGGCGGCGTGTCCAGGCCGTTGACTCCCCCGGTGGGCTCAGAGTCAGGCTCCCCCAGCCGCCGGGGCCTGGAGCACCAGGCAACACACTTGCGTGCGCACACGTCCCCACACGCCCCCCTCCCCCACACGCTGGATAGACCCTAGGCCAAGGCTCGGTGGTGGCGAGCCCTGGCCTTCCTTAGTGATACCGTGGCGGCGGCGAACACCTTACCGCAGCAGCAACCCGCCACAGCCGCCGCCACAGACCAGGCCTCCACCCACAGCGGCCGCTGTAGTAGACCGCCGCCAACGCCGCCGTCGTCCTCGGGGCAGCGACCATCGACAGCCGCACTTCAACTGGGCCCGGGGCCTCTGCGACGCCATATGCCTCCTCCCCCCCTGCCTGTGCTGAGCCTTGCCTTCGTCCCTTACCCTCAGCCTGTGCCCTGACACTCGTGGCTCTTGCCCCATCCAGCCCTCGTCATCTGACCCTCCACACGCACCCGCGACAGTGACCGCAGTGACTAGGCGTCCAGCCCCTAAGGCTTGCACCCACTTAAAACGACGCCATGCACCTCCCGCCCCTTGTTACGCCCTGCCATCTTCACCTTGAACCAGCCCGAACCTCTACCCAGTCACTCAGGTTCTGTTCGCACACCCTACCCCATGCCCCCTTCCCCACCGCATCCTTCTGTCTCACTCTTCCAGGCACCCACTCCATGGCTTGCGCCGCCAAGTCTCCCGCCTAGCGGGCGGCCAACATCCGCCTAGCAGAAGTGTGGCCCGCCACTGCAGTCGGCTAGAGCGACACCGTCCACAGGCTGCAGCTCACGGTGACTCATATTCAGTCGAGTACGCCCGTCGAGGCCCTTCACCCCAACGATCTCATGCTCGGGGCCCTTAGTCTCTTCTGGGTAGTTGCGGTGGAGGCCCTCCCACCGCTCGACGTGGCCACCCTGCAGCAACGGGGCGTCGACTTCCACTAGGGCACCTACCAAGCACCAATGCGGGACCCGGTGTCCTACCTGGCAGCGGCCCCACCTGATGCAGTGCAGCAACTTAAGCAGGCCGCCGCTTCCCATGTGGCCCTCTTCGGGGACACGCTCCGCTCAGCCACCCCCGACCAGTTTCTCATGCTCCTCGCCGCCGACGAGTCGCCCAAGCGCCCCGTTGATAGAGTGCTGCTTGTGCACTGGGTGATCACGTGGCATGCAGCCCACCTCCAGAAGTCCAGCTGCCAGATCGTCCACCGAGATCGAGAGACTCGCGAACACTCCCGACAACCAGGCTAAGCACATAGCGCAATCCATCAGGGTGATTTGCACGGATATGGCTGTCCTTGAGAGCGCCATGACCACACTGCGGGCTGTGAAGAACGCCCGGTCTCTGGCGTCGGCGGTTAAAACAGTGTGGTACGCCTCCCCGACCAGTCTCCGCCCCTCCCTCCAAGCCAACCTTCTGGACTTGATTGCCACAGTGGAGGACCTGCATGGCTCCTCCGCCATCGAGTCCCTCAAGCTCGCGGCCCTGCAGACCCTCGACCCCCTCATCAAAGCGGCCGCCCCGTCTAGACCTCACCTGGTCCTCCGCGGCAGCCGCCTTACTTGACGCCCGACCCCCGGTGGTGCCCCCCCAAGCCACAGACCACTTGCTGGTTGGCCGCGACCCCGTCTCCTTCCGCATAGCCATCTCAGTGGTGGTGCAGAATGCTACCCGCCCGCCGATCCTCCACCAGCTCATCTCGGAGATCCGTACCACCCTTCAGCCCGCCGCCGGCCCCGCTGTAGCGTGTGCGTGGTTCGAACGGAGAACCTCCTATCCCCCCCCCCCCGCTGCAATCCCCCCTGGCCCCGCACCAGCCCCCCCACACCAGCCCAACCTCCCCCCCCCCCCGCCTCGGGGCCCCTCCCGTACCCGCCGCCCCCCCTCCCTCCGGGTCCTCTAGCCACGGGCCTCCTACCCCCCTCTTTTGTCGACGCCCCCCAAGTGATACGCCTCTGCGGCCTACGCCACATCCCCGACGCCACTCAGGCCTCATCCGCGCTCACCCACCACGTCAGCGCCCCCGTTACCATTCCCGCCGCCGCCCTCCGAGACGGCTCCCATTTCGTGTCCGTACCCGCCGACCAATTCAGGGCCCTTTTCGCCAGTGCCCCCACTCGCACTTACGTGGACCACTACACCATCACCTTGGACTCCCGCACCGCCAGCGGTGAGCCCTTCTACCTCCCGGACAGCCCCGTCAAACCCCCGCCCAAGAAGAAGATCAAAGGCTTGAAAACATGACGTGCCGGCCGCTAGCTCGATGCGATGCCTCCCCCTGACCATCCCCCACCAGGCTTCCACGCCACCACTAGCGCCACCACAGCCCCCTCAGCCTCCACCCAAGCCCCCCACGCATACGGCATCCTCCCCAACACCCGGGACGCCCCCCACACTTCCCAGCGTGTCACCCCCTACCGGTATTCCCGTGTCAATTGACTGTCCCTGCCCCTGCCTTCCGCCGGGCGCCCTACTGTCCACCCCGCTCACCCAGTTGGCTCTGGACTGTGCTGTGGCCTAACCCCGTGTCCGAGACCTCTGCAAGCTGACTGCGCAGGCCAGCGCCCTCCTTGCCCACCTGCCTGCCAACCTCAGCCGCCTCTTAGCCGCGGACGAACAGCCTCCTAGCCCATGCCTCGCCGTGTGCTGGCAATGCGGCACGATATCCCTAGGTTCCCCCGCCACGTGGGCCTGCCCACTATGCGGCGGCAGGGACTACGTCCGACTGCCCCAATCCCCTGACACACCGCTCAACCCCCCTAAGCCTCTTTCATCACCGACTTCTCCCCCCCCCCCCAAGGGCCCCCTCACAGCTGCCCCGGCTCCCCCCCCAGCTCCACTTCCGCGTCCTCCAAGACTTCCCCCTCTGGCTCATGCACGCCATGCACCAGCTCCAACGTGATGACGCCAACCCGGTCATCAGCATCCCCTTTGTCCTCAACGGGTATGTGGTTTGGTTCTACGACGACTCACCGTCCCATCTCACCCCCTGGCCCCACCCCTGGGCCCACTACAACACCTCCCTGCATGGCATCCCGGGCCATCGCCTGTGGCTCACCCCCGACCGCCCTCTTCCAATGATCATAGCGCCTGCAACTGCCCCTCCTACGGCTGCCCTCAGCTTCCGTTAGCCTCCATCCTCCACCACACCCCTGCCCTCTAGCTCCCAAATGCCGTGTGCTTGCACCCCTGCCCGGGCCGCACCCACCTCACGTTGGACGTTGCTCGGCGCTCCTTTGTCTGCCCCCTAGGCCTCCCCTCAGGGCGCCCTGCGGCCCCCATCCGCCCAGGCGCCACCTGCTTCCGACCAGACCACTCCTCCTCCTCCCGTACACCCCCTGGGCCAGCCGCCTCCAATTCCTTACCTTCTCACCCCTCAACCTACGCCGCCATGCAGGTCCAGTCTTCCTTTCTTGGAGCATTGGCGGCGTCATCGCCCATGTCGGCCTGGTGGTGCACGTCCTGCTTGCCCTAGAAGTCGACCGCCCTCCAGGAGCTTTGGTCATTGGCCCCCGTCTTGCAGGCCGTGCCCACGTTGTATGCCGTCTTGCAGGCCGTGCCCACGTTGTATGCCTTCCACACCAGCACAGCCGAGGGCTATGGTACAGGCTTTATGATCGGTGAGCGCCGCGCGCTCTAGCTCAAGGCGACATATATCGACCACATGTTCGTCAAAGGCGCATGCTCAGTCCCAGATGCGGACGTCCTCCCCTCCCCAACTCCCCACAAGTCCCTCTTGGCCACCATCGAACCCATGGAAGGTCTGGCTGACATCCGGCACTGGCGCATGATACGTTGGCGCCACTCCCCTGCAGGTGCCCTCCCTCGCCTCGTAGCCCTGCTCAACCTCACGTGGGGCTGGCTGGCCTCGTACCCCGTGGGCCCCAACGGCTTCTTGCAGCCCCTGTGGGCTGCAGCCTGACACCTCATCCCCCACCCTCGGCCCCTAGACCGGGTGCTGCGGGACCTTCGCCTCCGTGATTCCCCTCGTACCGAGTCCGACTTGGCTGACCTCTGCGATTACTTGGCCGACACGACAGCGCGCCATGGAGTAGAGCGCCCTGACGAGGTCCTCCGTGCCACCTCCATCACGTCCGCAACCAAGGGAGCCCTCTGCCGCCCCTCCAAGCCCTTGCGCCCCTACGGTGGGATCCTGCCGGACCAGGGCGTTGAGCTCCCCACAGCAGCGGCTAGACTTCAGGAGGTTCACGACCAAGCAGCAGCCACCACTGCCCACCGTGGCCACACCTTGGACCTAGACTTCCTCATAGCTGCCTTCGACCCAGCCAAGTGGGACCCCTACTTCGACCTCCCTAGTGCACTTGCCCGTCTCGCTCCTGGGCAACCTACTTCATGCAGGTATCCACCTGGCAGATCGTCGCCGCCGCGGCCTCTACAACGTGGCTGTAGCCGAGGGGCCCGTGCTCCGCGACGACCGCATTTGGACCTCTGGACTGCGGCCGGGTCACTGTTCGCTTGATTGGACCAGTTCCCCCAGGCGGGTGTGCAGGGCGTCCAGCGTCACCTCCAGCTGGTGGACTTGCTGTCCCTGGACTCCGTCATGATGGGCATCGACAAGTCCAAACCGTTCCCCCACCTCTTCAAAGCGCACCGCCCGGTCACCCTCACGTCCCCCCTCACCCGCACGGAGTCACGTGCCGCTCGGGCGATGCTGGTGCCGTCCCTGGAGCTCTCCGGGACCCTCACCCCGGAGACCTTCGCCCACCGCGCCGACATCCGGCCCGCTTCTGGCCCTTGCCTTCCGTGCACTGGTCTTCGCGTGTCTGGAGTCCCACGGTACGGCCGCCGTCACCCACTGGGATTCTGCTAATGCGTTCCTCCGCCGGTAGTGGGAGGACTGCACCCCCCTGCACGGCGTTTTGCAGCTGCCCTGGAATTTCGGCCCTTGGGCCCTTGATGGCAGATGGTTTCGCCCCGCCGTACGTCACGGAGGAAGGGTGGAACCAGGGCGACAACCCATCCGGCGACACATACCAGGTTGGCGAGCTGGTGGTCAGCGACAGCTTGCCCCATCTGGAAGACGTCCGCGTACCCCCTGCGCCCGGCAGTGTCCCCGTCAACAACCTCTCCTACTCCGACGACCGCCGTCTCGCGAGGCCCACGCTCACCTCCTTGGTCGACGTGGTTGGCATCCCGCTCTCCCACGCCCTGCACCCCTCGGGCGTGTATGCCGACCTGGCCAAACAGATCGCCCGCATGTGCCGCCGGCGTGCCGTCTGCTCCTCACCTACACGTAGGCCTCCTGCTCCCGCAACCTCTGGGCTCAGCGCTCCGCCCAGTACCTCTCTCAAGCCATCCTTGCAGCTGTACGTACAGGTCGCCCTCTTGCCAGACACCACGACGACCGCCATGCCCGTGCATTGCGACACTGACCCCGCCGTCCTCTAGCAGTACCACAGCCTTATACTGTCCACCGACGTGGCCCTCCGTCAGTGTGATGGGGTTGGAGGCCTTGTCTTTTACGCCTCTAGCGTGGGCACCGTCTTGCGCGTCTGGTACGGCATCCGCTTATGGGCCTCCCCCACGGGTGTGGAGTGGTCGGTCCGCCTCGTCGCCCTACACCTCCTATAGGGGTGGCACGGATGCCTGGTGTCATCCGCGGACTGCTCCTCGGCCCTTCTCCATGGCTACACCCGATCCCCGGCCAAACTTACCGTCCTTGACCCTCCTGTGCCTTCGCCAGCACTGGGAGCTTTGGGTCCAGGCCCAGCATGACACCCTAGCCCAGCACTTGCTGGCCCTCCTCAACACGGCCTCGCTGCCCATAAGACCTCCTCACCCACCCCGTGGGCCGTACCTCTTCCGCATCTCCTCCAAGGGGCCCTACCTGGGGGCCCTACTACTGGAACCCCAACTGGGCCTGGACCACGCGTACGAAGATGCCACCGCCGCGACCTACTACGCCGGCCGCCGGTCCCACCTCTGGCGCCATGACGGCGCCATCTTCTGCGACCTCCTGGCGACGGACGCGTTGTCCACGTGTGCCATCAAGCGCGCGTTCGCCTACCGCACGCTCGAGTGGTAGCCCCCCCCGCCCCCAAGACCCAGGCATCCCCATGGAATGCCACGTCTGTGGCGTCAGCTGCTGTCCAGCCGCTTACGTCCACCTGCTCCAAGCACGAGCTCTCCTCCTCGGCAATGCGTCCCTGGCCCCACAGGCCACACTCACCGTCGACGGCGTCCTGCAGGATGACCACCGCCGGCCGCAGCTTCAGTGCACATGGGACGCCCACTTCACAGATGACGCCATCACCTGTGACACACTCACCCTCTCCAACTCTGGTACATGAAGTCCGGCGCGGGCCGGGCCAGCTTGACACCTGCAGCACGGCGCTACGCCACAGAGGCAGTCGCAAGCACCCTAGCCCTACCTGCCCTGTCCTTTGCTGAAGTGTATGCCCTGTGGGCAACACTGCCATTCCCACACAGCCCTCCAGAGCAGTCTCCTCCGCAACCCCCAGCGGTCGCCGTGCGGGACACCCAGTTATATGTACCATGGTCCTACACCCTGGCGGCATCGTATTTGGTGCAGGCTCTCGCAGCCTGGCAAGTGTGCAGGGCTTGGTCCCAACATATTTCACTCCTAGTGAGCCCAGCTGGCACCCTGGAGCTCCTACTGCTCATTATATGTCCGCCTACGGCCGTGTGTTGGGCGCTTGCCCTACTCGCGGAGGCACAAGCGTGTCCCTCGTGGGCTGGCGTGGCCTTGTGTACGGCTGTGCCTCCGGGTGACAGCGCCCTGCCCCTGCCTGCACCTATGACGCCCTATGCCTGCGGGCGATTGTGGCTTTACACCACAGCTAGTGTGGCCCAACGGTGGGCCCTCGCGCCAGGAGCCGCTCCCACGCACTGACTGTGAAGGAGTCCGAGAAGCAATGGCCTAGGCTTGTCCGCCTGCCCCAAGCCTTTGCTTAACAACAAGGGGGGGGGGGTCAAATGAGAAGGGCACCCACCCACTTTTTGGATAGAGGCACAACTCTTGGCCTACCCCTTTGAGGGGGGGGGGGGGGGCAACCTAAGGAGGCACCCACCCACAACCGGTTTCCGCACCAGCAAGCACGCCAACTTTGATCCCTGTGCCGCATTCGCCAGACGATCTCTGTGTGCATGGGACTTCAAGTGTTCACACATGGCATTGTCGTGGTCCGAAACCACCATGCCACATCTGCATGTTACTTTCTTGGTGAGCTGGCACAGGTCATAGCACAGCAGGCACAGGTCATAGCACAGCACAAGCAACACCCCCATAGTTCAAGGCCCAGCGGCTGACATTCCTCAAAGCGGACAAAAAAAAGGACCCACTGGTGACCTACTCCTACCCTAGGGGGGGGGTCCCGGCTGAAGGAGGCACCCAACTTTTTCAAAAAAGGGACCCCCCCCCCCCTCATAGGGTAGGCAAGGCACTAAGCAAAGGCCTGGCCTGCCCCCACCCCCCGGCGTTGGCGACAGCACCGGGGCCATGCAGAACCGCGCGAAGGAGAAGGACACACAGCCTACGAAAAGCAAGCACCACTGCCCCCGCCCCACCCCCGGGGCCCACCACCAGACCATGACGGGGCCAGGCACGGCCCAGCCGTGTGACCCGACGTGCCTCGCTGCCCTGCGCCGTGCGTGCACCACACACACTAACACGCGCCCCCCCCCCCACACACACACAGGCACGGTGGCATCTCCCTCCCGCGTGTGCCTCCGCAGGGTACGGGGGCCGTCAGCAGTCCGGTAGGCCTTGTGACCGGGAGTCGTCCAGCCCAATCACGCGGCACACGGAAGGGGGCGCGCGGTGGGTCTTGCCGTCCGGGGGAGGCCTTCACCCAACCCAACCCAACCCCCCCTCCAGGGCGCCCAGCCTATGCCCGGCCACTGTCTCCCTGACGCCAAGTGCCGGCTTCAGTGGCATTTGCAACCGACAGTGACCGCCCCCAACCGCTTTGGCAACCTCCTCCAACCGCCTGTCAAACCGCTTCTGGGGCCGCCTCTGAGGTGCCTTCCAATGCATCCCTGCCTGCCCGGCCAGTGCGCCCGCCAACAACAAGAGTTCGGGGATGCGGCTGACGGGGTACCCATGGCAGCAGTTGGTAAACGCACGCGATTGGGGGTTCGGCGATGGCAGTTGGTGGGGGCAACAGATGGTGGATGGAGGGCACACGGGCATGAGAGAGGGCATGTGGGGCATGGGAATGGGGGGCGCGGATGTGAGTTGCAGGCGCCGCAAGAGAAGGCGGCACGGGCCCTCCCCACCCGTGGGCCCGAAGAGCGCCGGACGGGGAGGGGCGTGAGGGGGTGCAGTGCGGTGCGGGCCACAGAAGCTGAGATGGTGAGGCAGGACTGTGACGTAGCCCCAAGGCCCACTGCGGACCCACTGTGTCGTGGACCAGGTATTTGGGACTGTGCGTTGAGCCATGAAAGCCAAAAAAAAACAACAACGCCCGGATGGCAAAGCGAAGGGAGCTACGCAACAATTGTCCATTGGGCTCGCCAACCTGCCAACCGACCATGTCCTCGTTGGGGAAGGATGTGTCTTTGCTGTCGTACGATTTGATTTCCCCCTCAAGAACTCTCCGTTGGGCCGGGGGGAAAGGATTGCCATCAGGGCTCAGGAAGCGTGCTGGTGGGTACTTCCGAATTTACGCACTGGTTTGGGTTTTTCGGAAGTTGTCTACGTTGCTTGTCCACCGGCACCGGCGGGTGGGAAACGTACTTTTTGGTGGGCGAGAGTGGGGCAGTGGTCCTTGTGCTCACGAATGCTGCTGCTGCCCCTTGGCGTCCCTCCGACGCCGGTGCCGGCGCCGGCGATGCTCCACATTCAGTCCTTTGCATGAGAGTGAACTTCCGAGGGTGCTCACCACCGCCGCAACACAGGGCCTGGGGGGCTTCTCCTTGTTGTTGTCGTTGTTCTTTCTAAGGCATCACTGCGCCCGGGTACATGTCAGTACGCTGCACTCGGCACGTCCCCGCCCCCGGTGTGACATTCCGTCGGGTTGCGGTTTCTTCACGGGGCCCTGGACAGTCAGTCATCCGTTCCTCCCTTCGCGTGCTGCGTCGGGTCAATGCTGTCTGCCCCCCCCCCCCCCCCCACCCTCCCCTGCCAATACCGCTACTGGCACTTCCCGTTTCCCAATCGAAGCAGCTCCCTCCCGCGCACCTGCACGCCTTTGGCCCTCAGCTCCTTCTTGATGCGGTCCACCGGAGACGCCGCGCGCGCCCCAGCAGCGCCGGCGCCGCCGGCGGCCGCCTGGTTGACCGTGCCCTGCAAGAAGTCCTGGAACTGCTTGAGCCCCTCCGCCGTGTTCAACTGAAACGTATGCACCGTCGGTTGGCCTGCGACCTTCGGCACGTCCCCGGCGTCGGCCCCCTCCGCCTCAGTCTCCTCCTCCGCCTCCTCCTCCGCCTCCGCCTCCGCCTCGGCCAACGCGTCCTCGTCTTCTTCGGCGCCGTCGTCCAGGAGCTCCAGGTCGGAGTCCGGGTCGCTGCCCCCATCACCCTCCGCCCCTGCAGGCCCTGCCGGCGCCTGCGCGGGTCCCGTCGCCGCGCCCCCCGCGGCCAGCCCCTGCAGATGCTGCTGTAGCGCCTCCCAGTCCCCCTCAAACACCTGCATCTCCATCTCCATCTCCGCCGCGCCATCCCCCGCGTCCTCGTCGGGACGTTTGGGTGGTTGCTGCGGCCCCGGGCCCACGGGCGGTGGCGGGGCTCGGGAGGTAGGCGGCGGACCACCTGCCGGATCACCTGCCGGACCACCGCGTTGCATGGCCCCCGGGCGGTCCGGGGCAGGCGGGTTGCGTGCGGTTGGATGGCCTTTCTGGGAGAGGGGCTGCCCTGCAGCGGCCTCTGCGGGTTGTGCGCCTGGGGCCTCTGCAACCGAGGGCGGGTGCCCCGCTTCGCGTTGTGCGGAGGCACCCCCGAAGACGGTGCGGGAGGTTTGGGGGGTGGATGTCGCATCGGGCGCCTCCGGAGTGTCGGGGGGGGCGGTGCCGGGGCGATGGGGGGCGTTGGTGGGCTCTTGGAGGTGCGGTGCGTGTCCGATGCCCTCGACCTCAGGGTCGGCGAGGGCGGGGTCGTGAGGGCGCAGCGACGGCGTCTGGGGCGACGGCAGCCCCGTTTTGTGGGTCCGGTACGCGCGTTTCACGTGCATCCGCAGGTAGACCCTACTGACCAGGTCCACTTCCGTGGGCTGCCTCCACATCTCTACAAATAGGGGGCACTGATGCAGAGCACGTGTCCACAGGGGATGCGGAGGAACCCAGGCTGAAGGGAGTGCGGAAAATGCAACACAGAACAACACAACAAAATGCAATACAGCGCCGCAGAGCACAGCGCAACATGAGACGAGAAGAGATGACACCACCCCAACCGCCCACCCCACCGCACACCACACTGCCCAGCCCCGGCATAAATTAGTGAGGTGCGCCACTATGACGGTACGTTTGCCCGGCGCACCCAGCATCCAAATGAATGTTCCGGCCATCTATCACAATGCTTTACCCCCAAACATCACCCCTTCCTCTAGCCCAGGAACCCTAAGCACAAGCACATTGTATAACTGTTGGCAATCAAATAACTTCCCATTTTTTCGCCCAACAAATGGGACAATCACATGCACCCTGCCCTTGTAGGCCCCATCATAGCCATCCACCTCAAAATCAAAGATTCCCCCTCTTGTGCGTGACGGACCACTCAAGTGGCCACACCGAAGAGTGGGAGTCCTTTTCCCCAACTTGAGGGGCCACACCAAAGCGTGGGAAAACTTTGCCCGGCGCGCCCGGCGCGTGCCCGGCGCGCTAACGTACTATCTATGCAACGTGGCTCGGCCGCCCCTCCCTCATGACCTTCAGTGCTGGTTGTGCAACTGTGGATGAAGTGCTTGATTGTGTGCTCTGAGAGGGGCAGTGAGACACACCCGGGTGGGGCATCGCTTTGGAGGGCGGCCTGTGTGCTGTCACAGAGGGCAGGCCAGTCCTACGGTCGTTCTACCGCGCCCCTGGCCATTAGGGGCGCCCAGGTGCAGCCCCAGACAGTGACACCCCCTCAACATTTTGGCCCCCTGAAAGGGGGGGGTGTCAAGAGCTGCAGCTGGGCGCCCCCCATGCCCCTGGCAGGGAGGATGGGGATGACTTGGCTCTTGTGTGTGCCAGAGTCTCGCTGATGCCAAGAACCCTTTGAAAATGGGCCCGCGGTGTCTGCCACACAGTGACTGTGCAGCCGTCCAGGCAACCACGGTGGTCAATGCCCGGACATTGTGTGAAAACAACCCCGACCCCCCACCGCTGTCTCAACCACTAGTAACCGCTTTGGCAACCGTTTTTTGCAGCCCCTTTCTGCCGTACAGGGGGAGGGGGGGGGGGATCGGCGGGGAAAATTTCGTGCGGGGAAAATTTCGTCGCACCTCCAAATTTGGTGCAGGATAATGAGACACGGGAAATTTCGTCACACCCAACCTTTGGTTCCTTGTGGACAACCGGTTGTGTGAAATTTTGGCAGGCCTCCTCAGAGATTAAAACAAGACACATTTGCAAAAAAGATGGACTTCCTCATGGTACTCCTGGTGTGGCAGTTGCCTACAATGTGTCCAGTGGGTCTGATAAGGATGAGCTAATGAAAGTTAAATTAAAGTTGTCGCAACCACATCCGTCAAAGAGCCCTGATGGGGGGTAGCAAAGAGTGCATCCCCCCCCCCCCCCCATCAACATCATGTCTCATCTATAAGGGAAGCATGGAAGGGAAGCAAGAGGTCTGACAAGGCACAAAGAGCAGAAAATTCCCCAAATTGCGCAAAAAAAATTCCGCGGGGAAAATTTCGCACCAAATTGAAATACGAAATTTTCCCCATGAAATTGTCTCCACACGAAACCCCAAAGGAACTCTGGGCTATGTCACGTGTGCACTGGCGGCAAACAGCACAAAGCGCAGAAAGAAAATGGGCTCGTCAGTGGCCTATAAGACCATAGGTACCTTTCTGTCGCAGAACAAGAGACACGAAGATGCCTGTGGGTAGGCCACAGAGATGCAAAGCAGTGGGTTTGCAGCAGTACGCCAGTGGCCGACGCTAAGCTTTACCCACTGGACCTGTAAATTCGACGAACCCCCCCCCCCCTGTACGCTTCCAGACATGGGTTAGCGACACACACACCGGGGATGTGCATCTGCTTCGTGAAGTGCACCAGCTCGTCGTTCAGGCTCACAGTCAGGTGCATGTGCGTGACCTCGAACGCCAAGTAGTCGGCCATATTTGCCGTTCGGATGCAGTCCGGCGTCTGTTTACAGAGGCCCCCCAAGGCCTGCAGTGCATGAATCAGGTCCCGCCCCGCCAAGTCGCTGCACTTGTACCCAAAGGCCACGATGTTGTCGGTCAAGTACAAGTCCTTCAAACGGTTCTCGTCCAGAAACTGGACGTACAGGTCGTGCCACACTTTCACGTAGAAATCGTATGACGACAGCCAGGCCTCTGTGGGGCTGTCGGCGGCGGCAGCGTCGCTGTCCGTGCCCGTGAGGTCCAATCCACCAAGGTCCATGCCGTGTGGCGGCAGACGGGCCAACTGCAATCCAATGTCCACGACCACTGACAGATCTTGATCGCTCCACCGATCAGGACTCGGATGCGACGAGTCCTTGGTGATAGTCAGCTTTGGCCCCACTTTGAGGTCCAAGGAATCCGACCTCAAGTTGATGCGAGAGCAGGGAGGGAGAGAGACAGATGAGAGAGCAGAGAGGGGGGGAGGGGGGAAGAGAGGGAGGGAGGATGGGGGTGTTGAAGTTGGAGGTGGAGCAGAGCACGTCATAGGGGACGTTTCTGCACAGCGTGCGCACAGTAGCAATGTGGCAGTTTCAGTGTGAAACATAGTTTAATGTAACTCATCATTACTATTTTTTGGTCCAGACCAAGATGAGCTGGCGTACCCTGCTCATCATATAGTACTTGAGAGCACTTCTTGGAATCAAGGTTCAGAGCTGTCCAGTGCTCTGTCCAGTACGATGATCACGTTTCAACTCATTATCTCAGTTTTTGGACTGAGTAAGACCTTGGCCATCGGGGAAAACGGGTCCAAAATAGCCCACTTTTTGCACAGCGGGCGCACAGCGCACGGTGCGCCCCCATACATGCACAAACTGCTTGCCCAAGGACCGTCTGTGCAACTGCTGCTTGGAGTTGATACCATACAGTCCTACCACCATGGCTTCTGTGACATGTTGTGGATCAATTTGCGCTCTCTGGTCTTAACTCCTGCACCCCCCCCCCCCTTTTCAGCATGCCCTCCATCCCTGTGGCTGGTCCCCTTGTTCAATGCCAATGCCAATGCCAATGCCAATGCCATAGGCATCTCATCTGTGAGGGTCAGCGTGCCCCGAGGCTGGGCCCCTCCATTCGCCCATGGACACCCAAATTGGAGGGGTGACTCCAATATGGGCAGCAGAAGACCAGGGGTTGCCGTAAGAGAAAAAAAAAACTCAAAGTGTCCAATACGCCCTACCTCACCAAAGGCCCTGCACTAAGAGACACGCACAACACAGTGTGGGCGCCGCGCCGGCTCCTTAAACATCCACATCCGTTGTTCAAGGGTACAATTGCGAGAAGTGTGCGGTCACACGGGCCAGCAATGCAGGCTTGGTACCGCGCACTGAGAGACTATGGAGTCTGCAAATGGACTTCAATTCAACCACTGTCCACTCAATCATTGTCCCTTGCTTCATGGCTTTGCACACCTCTCTGTCCACATCATATTGAAACTGCACTCTGGCACTGCCATCACTGGTACAGGGTGTACATCTTGCTGCACTATCGGTTCCAAGGCAGGGGAGGGGGCATCTACATCTTGATCAACATCACTAGCGTCACCCCAATGACGCCATATGTCTCCCAAATTTCATCGCAATTGGGGCTGGAGTCATTGCTCTGTGAGACAATCCACAGAGCACGCATTTCATCCGTCACCTCAGGGGTGGGGCTGTCAACTGGGACTGCAACATCCTTGAACGCCTCAAAATGAAGGAGTGGGCAGTCATCCAACCCTGGTTTTTCCTCTCCGTCTACTTTGCGCTTTCTGGGTCGAAATGGAACGTCCCGCAATGCGTTAAACACGGCTGCGGGACACCAGTCCTCTGGAGCCTCACCGTTACACCGAACAAGCAAATTATCACTCATGAAGTGTGTGGGTTGGCCCGCATCTGCTTGAGTCATGTAACTAAACACACGCTCACATGAACAGGAGCTAGCCTCTGCAAAATCTGGCAGGCTGTCAGGGTTCACCCAATTGCCCTCAGCGAACCGCGATTGCAGATCAGAAATGAGGGCGTTGAGAAAGCATGCCCGGCTACCACAAACAGGGCTGATCGCTGGGTCAACACACAGTCGGCTCTCCCACCCGTCCTCCAAAACATGTGTGCGCAGATGTGCAAGTTGGCCGCACATCACATGCACCAGACCACGCACGGCATCGATGGTTACACCCCGGTTAGCTTGCACAAGTTTGCTGCCTGCACACACGATGGTGAAAACATCTGCAAAGAAAGCCGCTGACACCCGGAAAAGATTGTTCGATAGGGCTGCCAGAAGCTCAGCGGCCTTCGCCTTCCGTTGTGCGTCTCCTTCAGCAGAAATGTATTCGGGTAGGTGTTTGAGGGCTGCATCCAAATTTTGTAAAACAATTGTTAGCTCCCTGCCCATTGCTTCTACCCATCGCAATCCCGTGCGTCGCTGGAAGCAATGCTTGCCCCCATGCCGGCCTAGGCCACACATTCGTTTCGAAGAGGTGCGGTAAAAAATGCACATCAGGGAGACTGCCAAATCAAGTGCCTTGTACCACGTTCTCACTGCGGCCTTCCCATGGGCAACACTACGCATCAGCCCATGCGCAGCATCTCGGATCCAAACAATGGGGTCAGCATTGGAGGGACGCGCGGCATTCAACCTTGCCACATAGGAGCCCATGACAGTTGCTCCATCAGACACAACACCCACCAACCTGTCCAAAATCCACTGCCAGGACGGCGGAAAATTCTATTGCCTTCGGCAGTGCACCTCGAAGAGAGGTTGACAGTCAGCCAATCAGTCCCTGAGCCAGCAAGCAGGCAGTCAGACAGATACACACAATTTGGGTTTTTTGTCAGTGGCAGATGCGGCCCCAAGCAGCAGCGAGGCCATACGCCACATTCCAAGTAGTGGCCGAGTGGTAACGCAGCCGACCGGCATCCGTGTGGTCGTCGGTTCGAATCCCAGTCTGCCCACTTTGGCGCCGCCGCTGGCGGCGGCGCTAAAAGTCAGCAGATCAGGATTCGAACCGACGCCTGCACATTTGGTATCGGCTGCGCTACCATTGGACCGCTGGCCCTGTTACCAGCACCGTGCGTCCCCACTGCTTGTAGCCTATTAAGCAAAAACTTTTGACCCCCCCCACCCCCCACCCACCCCCCCCCACCCCCCCTCAAAAAAGTGATATCCAGTTTTAGGGGGTAGAGGCCTCAAAATCAAAAAATCCATTGGGGGATGCTCTTATTGGGCAAAATAATGATTTTACAAGGGGTTGGACATCCAATATCATGCCTTGGGGTATGCTACGCGAATGACCCCAAAAAAGGGGGGTATATGACGCCCGCGCCTGCGCTTGATCTAACAACCTCTCTTCGAGGTGATTTTCTGCACGGCAACATCATATGCAGCAGCATTTGCTGCATCACGATCGCAATCCTGCACATCATCGTTAGGCACCATGTCCTCCAAACCAACAAAAATCTCCCCTCCATTGTCCCGCTGGACAAAAACGGAAATTGGCTCTGACTTGGCAGCGCGCCGTGTTCCGGCATCCAACAGAATTACCAACTTGTTCAACTGCGGTGTCAGCAGCTTGGTGCGCTTCCTAGCACCCTCTACTATCATGTTGCGAATGCGTTGGTAACTGGAGTGCCCACAGTATGAACGACGGGTGCGGTCCCTACCCTTAATATGGTCCAAAGAACAGATAGACTTGTAAAAACTGTACCCTTTCCCTGAGTGAAGACCCCCATAACAATTTATCACTGCCCTCTGGACTGGCACAGGGACGCGGCGAGGGGGCTCCGGTTGGGGCGCCGGTTGGGGCGGGGGGATGGGCTTACAAAGCGGTGCCTTTGGCAGCAATGCGCAGTGCTGCGCGCTGCGACCATGGGCGTCAATGTCATGCCGCGCCGTGGAAGCTGTCCCCTGTCGCCATTCATTATCTTCTGCAATAGGTCAAGCTGCACAGACGGTACACATTGCCCCATTCTGTGTGACGCGCAGCCATGGGTGGAGCTCAGCAATGGGCAGCAAATGGCGGACAGTGTCGTTTGTCCGTGCAGCCAATGCTGCCGCTTGATGCTTTGTGCTGCTTTTACAATGTTGTTCAGCCTGGCCTTTCACGCGCCGCGGGTTTGCTGTGCCTGCTGTCCACATTGATGGGCCCCCGGAAGCAGCAACGCACAACAAACACATCATGCCAGTTGCCGTGCCCACGATCCATGGCATGTCTGGCCAGGGGGCACGTTGGGGTTCCTTGAAGGTGGAGGCGTTAAACGGTGACTTCGGAGCACTGGCCGCAAAAGGGGACGGGCCTGCATGCAAGTTATTCAACAGGTCCTCTTCCTGATCGTCGGAGGGAGGCGGCAAGGTCTGGCCTTCGCTGATCGAAATGTGGACGTCCGCTCCTCTGCGATCGGCTGCCTTTTGCGCAGCCTGCAGACGTCGTTCACTCGCTTGTATGGCAGCGACCTCGCGCGCGACCTCCTTAATGAATTTCAGCTTGCTTTGTTTGCCCTTTTTCCCTTTTGCTGGCATTTTATGATGACTATGAAAAAAAGGGAAAGAGACACCAGAACTGCCAAATAGTCACGCTCTGCCTCAAATGCCATCTAGGCCAGGTCGGGGCAACTACACTGCATGCGTCCACACAACCGGCATCTTGTGGTTACCCTACGCAGCCATTGCACATGTTCAAACGCCCGCACACGCCGCAAAAAATGTTCCGCCAAGGGCTGCGGCCTAGCACTAATGATTGCCTCCTCCTCATTGTTCAAGTTTTCTTCGAATTCTTCGCAATCGAAGGGGCAACGCACAATCACAGGGTTCCACGGGAGCCCGACGGACCGCCGAGCATCCCCAAAATCGTAAATTTGCCGCATCATTGTGCGGCTGAATGTCGACTCATAGCGCACAAACGTCCGCAGCCAAATCTCATGCGCCTCCACATGCCGTGCAAAGGTGAAGGCCATGTTGCATGCACGCTGCACAGCGGACTCGAGTGGCACATCCCCTATTCTTGGAATCAAAGCGTCCAACGTCATCGTGGACACTTGACTAACGCGACCACTCAAGAGGGGTCCGGCATCGGCGGCCTCCGGGCAGAGCGGGGGGATAAAATCAGAAGTGGCCCACAAGTGGGCGAATTGGCTACCTCACCCCTGCCGTATCGGGGATCCCCACCGCTTCAGAGCGGGGAGATAAAATCAGAAGTGGCCCACAAGTGGGCGAATTGGCTACCTCACCCCTGCCGTATCGGGGATCCCCACCGCTTCAGAGCGGGGGGATAAAATCAGAAGTGGCCCACAAGTGGGCGAATTGGCTACCTCACCCCTGCCGTATCGGGGATCCCCACCGCTGCAGAGCGGGGGGATAAAATCAGAAGTGGCCCACAAGTGGGCAAAGTGGCTACCTCACCCCTGCCGTATCGGGGATCCCCACCGCTGCAGAGCGGGGGGATAAAATCAGAAGTGGCCCACAAGTGGGCAAAGTGGCTACCTCACCCCTGCCGTATCGGGGATCCCCACCGCTGCAGAGCGGGGGGATAAAATCAGAAGTGGCCCACAAGTGGGCAAAGTGGCTACCTCACCCCTGCCGTATCGGGGATCCCCACCGCTTCAGAGCGGGGGGCAAACATGAAGACACAAAAAACACCAAAAAAGCGAAGGCAAAAATATTGCAAGCAACTGGGTTTGAACCCAGGTCCTCTGAAATCAGCGCCTAGTGCTACTACCGACTATGCTATGCCAGGCCTGACACATCAGAGAGTGGTTGCCTTAGTAAAAAAAAAAAAAACTCTGAGCGTACTAATGGCAACCCCTGCAGAAGACAATCCCGGGATGTCTGCCTCCAAATGCGCCACATCACAACATCACACAAGCGGATGGGGTGTGGTACAGCATCATCAAATGTGCTGAAACTCTGCCTTAGCTCTGCCTCTTTTGACCCCTCAGAATGTTTTAGGCGACTTTGGTGTCAAGTTGTAGAGAGTAATTTTGATGGTCCAGGCCCTGAAATCCCTTCTGAAAACCTGCGCTTCCACAGACACATACCCGCACATTCTGCCACACAAAGCATCGCACTCTACAGACACCGTCACACTCTACGCACGCCTGCACACTCTACTACACATGCCAACGCACTCGACAAGAAAGGAAATCATTTTAAAGAGCAGTAGTCCATGGGTTAGATGCCAGCAATTACCACGCCCTTCACAGATGAAAGAGCCTTAGAGGGAAAAAAGCATCTGTCCTGTATGACAAGAGGCTCCCTCATCAACAACGGTTACGTTTACGGGACGCTTGCCCATGCCCCTCAAAGGCACCCGATGATCGGGGCGCCATCTGAACCTGCCAACGCACTCGACAACACACAAACTGTCACGCCCTACTACACAAAGAGCATAGTGTGCAAAATTCATACTCCAGGGATTCATGGCTCCTCAGCAGGAGAAGGGGGGGGGGGGGGCTAGAGGTATGGACATCTGTAGCAGAACGTGTGGGGCCAGCACGGGCTGCTATGCATTGGTCGTGCAAACCTCAAATGCAAAATGAATCCGTTGATATTGACGACAATGACCTTGTTTCCCGCGAACGACTGCATGATGCGGCGGAGCACATCCGCACCGAACACCTTCAAATCCACGTGGAATGCGATGCCATTCGCCAGTCTCTCATACTGCTGCATGGAACATCGCTGGGCGAACGCTTCGTGCATTTCTGCCGGGGAGTAAAATGCATTGTGGCCCTGGGCTTCGTGTGGCACCCGCAGCAGCATCAGAAGTAGCACCAGCAGCCCCAATTTCATGATGTTCCCCATTTCAGCCACCAGATGGCCAGCCTCTCACACAAGAGGACGATCGAAAGACATGAAAAAAGTGCCAATGGGCAAAGAAGGATCTGCTGCACAGTGCAGAGGCCAGAGAAGTAAAACTGTGCTGCTGAAATCACAAATTGCGAAATCCCATGTATCGATATTTAAATGCAAATGGGGAACGCTGGGAGTGGGGCCGGTGGTTGTAGTACCGTTCTCGACGTCTATTGGTCTGTTAGGCAGGAGAGTGTCCGCACTGCGCGCGCACCATGTCCGCACCGACTAATACCAAGGCCAATGGTCTCCCCTGAGAATGGTGTCCCCTGGAGGTCTCTGGAGTACGCTGAAATTATGCCAGGTGGTTTTGAGTGAGTGTAGGGGGTTGAGAGGGTTGCGGTTCACTCTTGGATGCTTGCTGTCAATTCTAGGTGGCTTGCTGTTAAGTCTTGGAGGCTTGCAATTAATTCTTAGGGGCTTGCTGGTAACTCCTGAACAGTTGCTGGTAATGCATGGACGGTTGCTGTTGATTCTTGGAGGCTTGCTGTCAATTTCTGGAAAGTTGGAATTAATTCCCGGAGGATTGCTGTTCATTCTTGGAGGGTTATTGTTAATTCCTGGAGGGATGTTGTTAATTCCCCGAATGGCCACTTAAACTCTTTCCGCTGTGTTTGTGTTGGGAGCAAGGAAAAAGGATTTAACAGCAGCAGTCCAAGAATCAGGAGCAAGCCTGCAAGGAATCAACAAAAAACCTCCAGGTCTGAACAGCAGAATTATTAGCAGCCTCCTAGGAATTAACAGCAAGCATACTAGAACTAACAGCAAGCCTCCAGAAATTAACAGCAAGCCTGCAGAAATTAACAGTAAGCCTGCAAGGAATAAATAGCGACCGTCTAGAGGGGACACTCAAGCCCCTGGGCATCCATGCCATTGACATTGCTATAAATGGTGTTACTGTATGAAATGCAAAAGGGAAAGTGGCAATCAAACGTGGGTGGCAACCAAATGTGTGGACTGCTGGGTGAGGTACAATTGATACAACAGGCAAATTGGGGACCACAAAGTTTCAAATACCACGTGTGCAATGCCTTTTGGAGAGTAAAACACGTGGTTCACTCAGAAAATGCACCATAACAATCTATGCAACAGCACAATACATCGGACCCAATACTGGATGTTGGCATACACCAGCATGCATTGGGGGTATTCTAAGGTCATTATGGGGCCAATTATGACCAATCATGGGGTGCAAATGGGGCCAGCAGCTAGATGATTGCCAGATGATACATGGATGATGGATTCAAAATTGTTTTGCTGATAGTATGGCTTACATTGGCCGGAATGAGGCCAAGACAGATCGTTTGTTTGCAATTACTCTCCAAGGAGGGGATGCCTGGGGTGAATGAGGCTTCAACACTCAACTCCCATCTCCCACCGGCCACTGACCCCTGTGGCTAGGCACCAACAGTCCCCCAGAAAAATTTGCTGTGCTGCGGCATGCTTCAAGCCGTTGGTGGGGGTAACCTAATTTTCCAAAAAGCTTCAAAGGTGGCAATACGCTACATCAAACACAAACCCTGGGTGTCTGTACAACATATGTACAACATAGGTACTGCCCAATGCCTTCTCCAATTGCCCACTGCAAACGGTACTCCTGGTTGTCTCCTTGTTCCTCTTGGGTTGTGTTGTCCCCTCGGCAGTGGGTTCAACAGTAGACATCAGAAGACAAAGTGAAGATAACAAGGGCCTGTCAAAGCACAACACCACACGAAAGAAAAAACAGGGGGGGGCAATAGGTCAGCCTGGACCTTTGCTGTCTCTGCCTGTAAGACATCGTGTTGACAGCTCTGGAAATTGAATCAGGGACCTGTATACCACAGCCACTGCATCTATCCACTAGAGTACCATCATTCTCTACTGCACAGGTGCTTAAAGATGGTATCAATATTTTGGTCTGAGCCGTGTGCTGCGGCATGCTGCGGCATGCTTCAAAACCCCCACCAACAGGCCCCGAGCTTAGGTGCTGCGGCATTCTGCGGCATGCTGCGGCATGCTTCAACCGTTGGTGCCTGCCTGTGGCTTCTCCAAGCCCCCTCAAGTGGTCGTGCAATGGTTGTGCACCCCCCTTCTCACTGGAATCTACGCTCCAAGGCCTCCGTTCATATCTGGCTGCGTACCAAGCTACGCCAAAGTCCCAAATTAATACGGTCCCTACGACTACTGTAGCTTGGACACAGGCGTAGCTTGCGCGCGACACATGCAACTACCGACACACACGTAAGTGGGCGCATAGTATGCGTGCACCTCAACCTCCACCCATGTTCCCAAAGGCATGCAAACACAAGAAAGTGTTTGAAACATGGAAATTCAGGTTCCCACCCATGTTCTCACAAGCAATGAAGCATGAGAAGCCTGAAAATGTTTGGCTTGGAAACCCTTCTTGCAATCATACACCATGCGGAACAACCGCACATGCTTACCACTTGAAGATGCCTTTGAAGATGCCTTTGCCTGAGGTTTAGGGGCTGGATTGGGCTGAGGCAACTTCAAGTTCTTGGGAATGAAATTGCCTTGCATGTGGTCTCTTGTAAAATACAACTTCCCATCAAAGACATGGGCCATTCCCCACACACCTCGGGAAGCCTTAACCCAAACAATTCAGTGGGAGCATCATCAAAGTCACTAGAATCATCACTTGAAGAAGAGGACTCAGAAATGGGGTGGGTTCAAGTGGGCAAACACTCACAACAAATGTGTCCATGACTCTATTTGACTGGCAAATTTGTGAAACCCATGTCTTATGTGGCTGCACTATGTTTGGTACCGAATTAAAATTAGGCACCAAATTAATACGGTCCCTATGCCTACTGTAGCTTGGACAAGGGCGTAGCTTACACAAAGGGGGGGGGGGGTAGCAGAAAACAACACAGGGGGAATGTTTGCCCGGCGCGCGCCCGGCGCATGCCCGGCGCGCTACCTTTGTATTAAGTATCTTATCTCTAGCCCCAACTTTATCCTCACCTTGGGAAGTCCCCCAAGTAGACTGCACTAAACCGCAAACCTTCTGTGCAAGGCACCTTGTACAAGCCGAAATATGAGAATTCAACAACACAAAATGTCACTCCCACCATTTCCAACCACCACCCTTGTCATCGTTCTTAGACACGGCGAGAAAGTACTCCAAATTGTTTGGTGAGGTGGGGGCAAAAACAGGCAGGAGTGGGGAATGGTCAAAAAAAGATGCCCGGCGTGTGCTCCCCCATAACAGAGCATAAGAAATGGTGGTATGCAGAAATTGTCACGGTCAAAACACAATGACAAACAAAAGCAAGCATGCCAACATATGAAAATCATGCATGCGTTCAAAGGGCTGCCGATGTAATGAAACTTACTCCTTGAGTGGCTCGGTATAAAATCCATTTAACCTTGAAATCATGAATATAGTCACCACTTTCCACACGAATGCTTTGGCCACCGTCAAAGCAGCGAGCCTTGCATTCCATAGCTTGGTCCTGCTCATCACCATTCAACGGCTGACAAGGGAAGGACACAGTGGGTTGGGGGGGAGGATGAGGGTACACCAAGGACCCAAATAAAATGCAGCACAAATGGTGCAACTCTGTCTCTGCATTGTTTTGCCTTTCTAAACCGCAACACAAACCAGACCAGTGCTGAATGTTGCCTTGAGTTCACCACATGAGGTGGCTATCGAATGTTTCCTAGGCAATCTGGGTCAGACTCTTGCTTGGGGGGGGGAAGGGGGCAGTTGGCAGCTTCTTGGGGCTAAAAGGAGCACGCAAGGATTCCCCCTTGGTGCACCTCCCACTATGGGGGGCAAAATAGCCACGAGACTAGGCCACAGATATTTTCTTTGACAAAGTCATAATACCGACACAAACCTATTGAAAGATGAGGGTGTAATGCACGAAAAGGCACTTATGGTGGCCTATGCTTGTGTCACTTTGCATGTGCTCCTCCTAATAGGGGGTCAAAAATAGCTAGTTTTGCATGGCGCAAGTGGCACACTGTGGGCCACCCATGGCTCATGCCTTGAGTAGTGGGCAAAGTGGCTACATAGGGGGAATGTTTGCCCGGCGCGCTACCTTTCTATTAGCTATCCCGACTTCAGCCCGAGATTTACCCTCTCATGGAGAAGGCCCCCCAAATAGACCATGATGGACTGCGCACCTTCCCTGCAAAGCATGTTGCATAATAAAGCAATATCTGTGAATTCAACAACTCCAACTGTCATCTGTATTGTACTTAACAAACAACATTGGTCCCACAAGTGTGGGTGTCAATACATTCAGTACAATAGTGCTCCTTACACTCATCGCAAACTACGACGGTGGAGCGCTTCCGGCAACACAACACACACACTTCTGCCTCATCCTCTGCCTCATCTTGCGTGCCACAACCGAGCAAATAGCTGCCCCCAACTTCGAAATCAAAGAAATCACCTCGGGTACGAGAAGGTCCATACCCATCCCAAATCAAAACATCTGCTGATGTCCCGGGGGCCAAGGGGCAAATCCATATAATGTTGCCCAACAGTTCAACGGCAAGAGTCCACCGGTGGGGCACGGGTCACAAAAGATGCCCGGCACGCGCCCGGCGCACTAACGTTCCCCCATGTATGTGGGGAGGAAACAATGTTTTTTTTTATTTCTGTAACGTAAATAAAGAACTTTTTACTAAACTTCAAAACTTAGTGGTGAAAAATTTTTCCTCGGTTTTTTACTTGGTAAATTTTTTTCTACTAAGAGTTTCACTTGGTAAAAAAAGGTTTTTTCCATTAAGGTTTTTCCACTAACTTTGAAAATTAATTAAAAAAACCCCACCTGCAGAGGTAAAACTTAGTAGCACATTTTTTGGTTATTCAGTTTCGGAACTCAATAGACTTTAAAAAACTTTCTTCAATTTTTTTTGGCTAAGTTTTACGGCAGACCCCACCTTCTATCTCCTCCCATTGGGATGAGCCAGTAGCATGCATGTCTCAAGGTCCAAAGTGGCAGCATCTCGCCACATACATGGGCACAGCCCACTACTCGTCTTGGTTCCTTTGGCAGAGGCACCTACCTTCACCAAGCCTCCATGTCACCCCCCTTCCGGTCAGCAGTTGCCTTGTCACCATGGAATATGGATACCAGTGGTCACAGCGGCAACATCACACCCCCTAGGGGCGTGTCGGCACATCGCGCACACGGCACACACATGACAAGGAGAAATCGGGGGTTTTTGCTACAATTGGCAATATTCTTGCCCACACAGGCCATTCTGCATCCCCACAATGTTGGACAGTCTCATGTTTCACCCCACCCCACCCACCAAGCCACCGAGGGCCCCGAATTGTAACATCGACACCCTCTGCGGTCAGCCCTTTCCGCCCCTTTCCAGTTGGGGATATGGACCGGCCCCTTTCCAATTGGGGATATGGATTGGCCCCTTTTGGGTTGGAGATCTGGACCGGCCCCTTTCTAGTTGGGGATGTCCCAATATGGTGGTGGACGCGGTTTGATGGTCTCACTTCTTCAAGTTGCGGCGACGAGGAAGCACCTCCTTTGGAGCCCAACTCGGATGATAACCAATTGTGTGCACACAAGGAGACATCAGAGTGCTCCTAGTGCCATCTGTTTTTGTGCAATAAATGCATGGCCGATCACTTGTGTGACTTGCCAGATGATCCACCATAATTGTATTATATTGTTGTTATGTTCAAGCATTGGGAAAAACTGTGTGTTTCAAATGAATTTGCTCGTGATGTGTTCATTGTGCATGTGCTTTCCACTATGTTGTGAGGTCGGTCAGTCCATATCCCCAACCGGAAAGGGGCCCGCCCATATCCCCAACCGGAAAGGGGGCCAATCCAAATCCAAATTCTTGATAGATACCACGAACCCATAGGAAAAGATGCAAAACAACATACAATATGTATATGCACAATACACTAGAAATGAGGGCAAAGCATGCAAGCAACTCATACAGATGCATAGTAGGCACTCTTATGCAGCTTGGGTACGGTCTTGTACAAACTTTGTGCACAGTGCGCGCGCATGCAGCACGCAGTACGCCCCTCGTGCGCCCACTCCCCTTGCGGGCCTGCACCATCTCATCATTTCAGACCAGTATGGATGGCTCGCACTGTTTATTGCCACTAAATGTGGAACAAACATGGTTATGCATGCAGAGATAAGGCAGAAAAAGAATTCTGGCAAACATGCCTGCTCAAGTACCCACCACTGCATGGAGTGGCTTCGGGATGGAGTTGCAATCAGCAAGATATCAGATCCTCAGACCCCCAGATAATCTGCACAACAAATCAACACCAATCAACTAAAACTTTACATTCACTTATCCACTTTATCAGGTTAGAAAGAAACAGAAGTACAAACAATCTGTTGCACTGGCTGGGTAGCATGGCATCGACCAATGCACCCCTCTGACTTAGACGGCTGAACCCCTACCTAGATGCAATGGACTTCTCCGGCCTGGAAACCTCTGCCGGAGAATGAATTGAAATGGGGTTTTGCACACGGTGTGCGGGGGAAAAAAAGATAGAGCGTATATACCAATGCAGGCAATAAAAATTGCAGAGTTACATGATAAAAGCAATATTAAAATTTTATGCCAAGAATGGGTAAAATGCAGAGCAAATGCAAAAAAGATGGAAACACGTTTGTTTTCTTCGAACACGGTTTTATCTGAAAAGGGAAGCAAAAATACTACATGTGCTACTGGTTGCAGACGGAGCTGAAGAAGTACGTTTGCTGGATTAAGGTGTGCCTAACACTTTAGAACGAAGTTGCCTTCCGAAATTTCGGAAGGCGAAGGTGTCTTCCGAAATTTCGGAAGGGTTAGGGTTAGGAACACCTTCGCCTTCCGAAATTTCGGAAGGCAACTTCCTTCGCCTTCCGAAATTTCGGAAGGCAACTTCGTTCTAAAGTGTTAGGCACACCTTAGTCCAGCACACGTACTTCTTCAGCTCAGTCTGCAACCAGTGGCACATGTAGTATTTTTGCTTCCCTTTTCAGATAAAACCGTGTTCGAAGAAAACAAACGTGTTTCCATCTTTTTTGCATTTGCTCTGCATTTTACCCATTCTTGGCATAAAATTTTAATATTGCTTTTATCATGTAACTCTGCAATTTTTATTGCCTGCATTGGTATATACGCTCTATCTTTTTTTCCCCCGCACACCGTGGGCAAAACCTCATGTCAATTCATTCTCCGGCAGAGGTTTCCAGGCCGGAGAAGTCCATTGTATCTGCGTGGGGGTTCAGCCGTCTAAGTAGAACGCTGTCTTACAGATTCCCTATGTGTATACTACTTCATTCCACTGCTTTACACTCGATATGGCTTTGCACTCTCTTCGATGCTATTTGTGCGTAGCACCCTCAGGGTCTTGTACGATAGTTCCGATATGCTCCCGCACCTAGCATTGGCAATTGTAACATTGTTCTCTTTTGTAAATGTGCCATTACCCATTTTCACACCAATTTCCGAAATTTCGGTTTTAACGTTTTTGGGGTTGTATTTTAGGGTGGGGTTGGGCCGTCTAAGTCTGAAACGGTGAGTATCCCTTCTTTTCAGCATCGTCAGCATCGTGCGGTGTGTCCAGTATAAAAAACAGGTTTATGTGTAGCATTGTTTCACGTCAGTCCTCTGCGTGTGTGCGCTTTTTCATTCTGCTGCTGGGCGCGATTAGGGTTCAGAGTACAAGCGTGGGCAAGGGAGGGACTGTGTTTTGTGTTGGATGGGCTGTGCCCTACCACCCAAACCAGCATGTGAGTACTGCAGCAGTGTATTCATTTACCACTTTTGTTTTGTGCCCCTGGAGCACCTGTGTCAAGGTGGAGACGCTTGCGCTGCCCCCCCCCCCCCCCTGCACACACACCTTTTTGAGGCAATGATCCTTGGGAGGGCCGCCCCACAACAAAACACACTTCGCACTGCGCTCTTTTCGCTGGGTTGCCCCCTGTTGCCCTGATAGTTGTGCTGTGCGCGCGCCGCAACAAATTATTCCCCGTGTGCTCTGAGACGCATTGGGGATTGCATGTCTTATTTCAGGGTTGTGGAGGGTCACGGTGTGCACTGACCCCATGAGGGGATGAGCCGCTGAGACGGCGGGGCATCCACCTGGCATAACAATGTTTTGGCTTTGAGGGGGGTTGGGGGCCACGCCATGGGGCTAGGGGCTGTGCGCAAATGTTGAGAGAGAGACACAGCACATATTGTGCTCTGGAGAGGACCTTGGCACTGTATATCAAGGGTTGAGGCCCATGGGTCCAGTCGCATGCCGCGTGCGAGTCCACTGCCGCTGCATATTTCGTCCACATTCACGAGGCTGGGATTTGTTTGCTAGAGCTAAGCTGTGCATGAAGGCAGAGTACTACTGACAGCGTGTTTGGCAAAACAGATGCAGGAAACAATTCTACTTTTTCTTTTGTTCTGACACTGGTACAGTACAGGCTTGCTCGTGTAAATCGGCACATGAGCCTTGGAGGTGGTGCATCCCCCTGCGTGACATGAAACGATGCATACAAACCAGGAAAAACGGCTGCATGTCCAGATGCATAAGTATCGGAGAATGCTGACTGCAGGGATCCAAGGTGGCGGCCTCCCGCAAGCAGTTGGTTGCAACGAAGAGAGAGGGGGGCGGGGAGAGAGAGAGAGGGAGAGGGAGAGAGAGAGAGAGAGAGAGAGAGAGAGAGAGAGAGAGAGAGAGAGAGAGAGATAGAGTTCAAACAAACAGGTTATGCGTTTTTGGGGGACCTGATGCTCTGCCATCGTTCCAGAAAGTTATTTAGATTGAACTTTTTTTTGTACGTACATCCACCAGTCCTGAAAGTGGCAGCTAGTGGGGAGCGGAATCATGGTGATTCCACGGTCCGTAATGGTCTGACTTGCTGGTCTGTCTCAAGGTGTCCTCGAATTTCAAACAGTCCTCGAATTTCCAGTCGAGGAATAAACAACCATCAGGGTATGCCTTGCGGCCACGCGTATGCTGAGACAGGTATCTGCCTTGCGGTTCAGTCATAAATAATCGATTCAAATCAGCTCCATCCAAAAACTTTCCCCAAAAATTAATTAGGTTGGAACTGCAGATTTCTGAGTCTTTTTTTTCGCGCTGATACCGGTACAGCGCAGGCTGACCGGCCTGCAGGTGTACGCCGGCACATGAGTCTTGGAAGTGGTGTACAGCATCCTCTTGCATGGTGATCTTTTTGGGGGGCGGGGGGATCCGGCCCCAGGTAAGCCGGCGAAGCTCTCGGAATCAAGGATCAGAGCTGTGCAGCTCCATGATTGTCTCAGGGAACACCGTGGCAGCTGGCATACCACAGGGGTGTGGATAAGCTGAATCTGATCCTGGGAAATGCAGTGTGAAACTGCCAGCCGATAGGGTTCCCTGCAACGAAAAGTCCCCACACTTTGAGGTGGGCGGTGGCTTTAACAATGGCCCATCAAACGGCTTGCGAGCCTCGTGCAAGTTGCCGGAAAAAGCTGAGGAACCTAACCTGCTGAGGAATAGACTTCACACGGGAAGGGGGGTATCAGGGATGCCATGGAGGTTGTTGTGGAGATGGGCTATGGCATGGCACAGAACCGGCAACAAGGGGCCGCGCAGTACCCCCCCCCCCCCCCTGTGTGACATTCCGTCTGGTTGTTGTTCCTTTACGGGGCCCGCGGAGCAAAGGGTGGGCGCGAGTGCAAAGCGGCACCGGGATCCCTGCTATCCCAGCCATGGCCGTGTCAGCTCAAGGCTGATGAAGACAGCGGTGCGCAAAGTTCAAAAGAACAGAAAAGGGGAAACACACGACAGTAATGGATAGGCTCAACTGCATGAAAGGCCACTGACTGCTAGTGACGTCAGACTTCGGACCATAAAGCAACGGGTACAGAGCGCGCATGTAGCCCCGTGTCACAGGCATATGGTCATCGCCACAACTTTCTCTGTGCATTATTTTGCCTTGCTGCACCGCAGCGCAAACCAGACCAGTGCTGAATGTTGCCTTGAGTTCACCACAGGAGGTGGCTATTGAATGTTTCCTGGGCTGTCTGGGTCAGCTCTCCCCCACCCATTGGCGCCGCACGGGGGGGCCGTCCCCTCGCTTTTAGACGCGACTCCCCCCCCAGTAGAAGTGGGCCGAAGGCCCCTAGGGGGGGGGGGGGGGGCTTTTTGGGGGGCCCTATCCGGCGCTGGTCCCTGGTTAGGGGTCCAGGTGCCCCGTGTGGGTTTGCTGAAATGGATTGAGTCAAGAAGCGTCGGAGTCCTACCTCAACCCTACATTCCCGGGGGTCCCCAGCAAAGGGGACAAAATTTTCGGGCGCCTTCGGCGCCACCCTATGTATGGCTAGTAGCCGACCCTTGGTAACTAAGTGGGCCCGGAGGGCCCGGAGGGGGGGGGGGGGGGGGGAGTCGCGTACCTGGACCGAGGAGACGGCCCACCCGTGTGGCGCCGGTTAGTCATGAACCATGCACACTGGGGCTTGTCTCTACGCTTCCCCACTCTCTGTGGCTCGCCGGCCCTTTCCTTACCATGTCCCGCGGCTCTGACAACAGCAACGCATAAGAAATAGACTTCGGGGGGGGGGGGGGTCATAGCATCCTCCTGGATGGCCTCAAACTGCATGCATGCACAGGGTGTCCCTCAACAAGTGAGGGATGCTCGTGGGTCACCGAGACAATGGATCACTGCACCACCGAAGCAAGCCAAATCGTGGGGTTTGCAATGCGTGCAAGGCACCCACGCGCTCTTTCGCTGCCTTCCGAACCACTTGGTGACGTGCACATCCAGTGCCACCAGAAGTGGAGGGTATGTGCTGAGGTGCCCTCTTCGCAGCAAACGACACGTAACAAAACGCATGGAGGAGGCAAATGGGGGAAACGGCGGTCGGAGGGACCAGTAGCGCCCGCCATTGGTCGTGGTCAGGACATGCAACAGAACGCAGCGAGGCCACACCCACATCCCCCGGCACTGACACTGGGACGCCCTCCCTCAAACCCCAGCTCGAGCCCCAAAGGGACGCCCCTCGCAGCTCCACGTGACGCATCCCCAGCACGTGTTGTTTGGGCAGGGCTCTACTTACCACAAAAAAAAAAAGAGCTCGTTGATGTACGCTTTGACCCAACAAACACGCACACCAGGCACTACAGATGGCAACCAGGCACTACACGCAGCAAAAATTGATCCCGGAACACATCCCTCTGAAGTTTGTCACTGATAAAGAGAGGACAGATGGGCATTCACCCGCAGTCGCAGTCGGTATGGAGTGGACAAAATTGTGGCTGTCAACGGCCAGCGGTTGGCAGTTGGCGGCTGGCCCCAAAGGCTGCCCTCCGTGCAAACACGAGAAAAAATTTCGTTGCAAAGTATGCAGCCGCACTGGAATGGCCCCATGGAAGCCCCCCCCCCCCCCTTCGGGGGATCGCCTCTGCAGGGCACTGCAGGGACAGGGTCAGCGTGGCTTTTGGTGAAGGGGGAGGCAGCACCGCAACAGCACTGCACCGCACACCGCCCCAATCCCCAATCCCCCGGGGGAAGGGGAGGGGGGCACGGGCACGTGGGTTTCGGTCTGCCCCGGGGCCAATGCTGAGGAGACCCTGAGCCCCCACCACGGCAACGAGGCCGCCTCGGTCACGCACGCACAGGCCCTCGGTTGGAGATGGAGGTGACCCCTGACGGCAGCTGCACACGCTCGAGCGTGTGCCCGTGTGTCCGGTCGGCGCAGAGACACACTGAGACCCAATGGGC
Organism: Eutreptiella sp. 'Long Island Sound 2002'; assembly: GCA_964036045.1. NCBI lineage: Eukaryota > Euglenozoa > Euglenophyceae > Eutreptiales > Eutreptiaceae > Eutreptiella > Eutreptiella sp. 'Long Island Sound 2002'. Next base: position 25,086,132 of record OZ038398.1, on the reverse strand, counting down.
GGTGGGCGGCGGAAAACACTGCCCCATCTCTGCACCGGGATTCCCCCGGGAGTCTCAGGGGCCACCCCCCAGACGAACTTCCACACTTATTGTGGGCGCAATCCGAGGGGCATGTGCTGCGGTGCCAGTTCCCTCCCCCTCAGTCAAACCTGTGTAGAGCCCTTTCCGCACCCCAGGGGCCTGCCTCCACAAAAACACACCCAACCAGCAAACCTCCTCCACCTTTGATATTTTCAGCCCCCCATTGCGCCTGAGTTATTGGCGCTGCACCAGGGGCCACTCAGTCATACATGCATACCGCACACAGGAAGCGCAATCCATGTGGAGCACCCGGAAATCACTGGAAGGAAGGAATGCATTGTGCATTGTAAGGAGCACAGCCCTTGGGCTGTTGGGTGTTGCAACACCCCCCCCGCCCCCCCCACCCGAGCTGTCCTTAGCCGGATAGCGTGACGAGACGCTCTCCTCACCAACAGCCCACCGGCCCTGGTGGTCGCCTGCAATTTGGTCGAGAAGCCTTCGGTGCTCAGCAAAATCCAGTGCATTTGGAATCCCCACCGCCACAACCTGGTTATTTGTGTTTCCTGGGTCTAGCATGTGCTGCAGGACCTCAGGGGTGTAACTGAGCTGTACTGCCATGAAAGCAAACCGCGCCACACCGCGCCGCAGTGCCGGCAGTACCCCCCCCCCCCCTGCACAGCCTCAGATAGCTCCCTGGATGCCCGGCCATGGCCGCCTGCAATGGCTTCCTCACCTCTCGGCAAGCACATGCTGTCCACGGAACTCACTGAGAGCCACTGGCTTTTGGGGCCACTGGAGTTTCGTGCGTGACTCTGCATGGCCCAGCGCTCCCCAATCACATCGGCAGGTGGCGGACGCTGTTGGCACGTCTCAGAAGGGACATCGCAGGAAGCGGGAGGCGGTATGTACAGCAACGGGGGCTGTGCGATGCCGTTTTGTACTCCATCCTGCCGAAAAGCTACACAGGCAGGGCCACGAGAAGGAGGTCATCGTCTGGCCATCGGCGGACGTGGGCCTTCCCTCCGGTCCCCCATACACCTCGGGCTACTTCGGTGGTGTGATAGGACTGGCATCAGCACTGCACGCACTCTGGGGTGCGAGCAACACGTTCCGTGGAGGCAAAGCCACAGCGGCACTTGGTTCAGACATTCCTCCAAGCCTTATTGGCGTCAAGGCATGGGTGTGATCATTGTAGAACTCAGAGCCATGCATAAGGCAAACAGGTGGGGAATATTACAAATCATGCAGATCAACAACATTAGGGGCCAGTGGGCTTGATGTGTGGGGGGGGGGACGGGGGCATACACTGTAGACACTCAGGGGTAATGTTCCGGTGCATGCCCGGCGCGCTACCTTTGTATGAAGTATCTTATCTCTAGCCCCAATTTTATCCTCACCTTGGGAAGTCCCCAAGTAGACCGCACTAGACCGCAAACCTTCTGTGCAAGGCACCTTGTACAAGCCGAAATATGAGAATTCAACAACACGAAATGTCACTCCCACCATTTCCAACCACCACCCTTGTCATCGTCATAAACTGGGTGCAAAAGATGGGCCATATTCTTAGACACGGCGAGAAGGTACTCCAAATTGTTTAGTGAGGTGAGGGCAAAGACAAGCACGAGTGGGGAATGGCAAAAAAAAGATGCCCGGCGCGCGCCCAGCGCGCTAATGCTCCCCCTCAGAAAGACCTGGGTCATGGATCCCTCAATTTGTCCAACACGAAAATGTCGTTTGCGAAAAAATGTTGCCAGTGCAGACTTTCTGGTGTGTCCTGTTTCAACTTTTGGGGGGGGGGCGTTAGACACCCGGGACGCAAAAAATTGTTCTGGAATACACACGGATGCACACCCGATGCACAGGGAGGATGAAGGGTTGGATAATAATTTCCATCGTGTCTGCTTCATGATGCCTAAGGACAAGTGGGCAGGCGTTGGCATAGGCATGTAAATATACACACAGATACGCACCTGGTACACACAAAAAATTTTGGGGGTACAGACCTGGTGCTCAGAAATAAAATTGGGACACACACCAAACACAACAAGATGTGTTTGGGATACACAGTGGAAGAAAATCTGCCAACTACAGAACCTCGAAAAAGAAATGCAGAAGCAGAGGTCATGTGCAACCAGACGACACACTGCTGCGCATGTTCATACCGGTGGCAGTCAGCAAATCTGATATGTACATCAGAGCACAGGGTCATCGGCACGTACACATTTCGACCTGCAGTGTTGGCACTCTGCATCCAAGAAAAAGGATGAACTAGATTACGGCCCGTGAGAAGGAGAGTTACAGTAGTTGCTTCAGGGTAGCATGGGGTGTACAACCCTTTCGACAACAACACGGACAAGTCCCATTGCAAACACTCCATGGCGTCCTCATCCTGGTGTGCAGCAGCGCTACGCCGTCTCCATTTGCTGTGCCACACGTAGGGGGGACATGGAGTGATGCACGTTCAATGTCCCAGCTCACGGGCCGGGGGATCCTGCCCCATCTCTGTCTATCCCTATCTCTACGCATCTGCGTGAACCATTTGTACATTTTAGCACCAACACAAGTAAAGCAGAAAACGTGGGTGGCACTTTGGGCATCTTTCTGTTTTGCACCATATTCACTACCTGCGTCTTTGTACATTTAGGCCGACGACGATGCCCAGAAAAAGCGAAACACGGGACCCGAAGGCCTCCCTAATCGCAGGTTCGATTTGTTTGTCTGCTCTATCGCTCAATTGAAGTTTAGGGCGAATAACACCGCCCCGTTGGGGTTAGTTTTAGGTTCAGTGGTTCTGGCTCTTCTGGTTCTGTGGCCATGCCCGTCCCGCGGCCCTACAAAGGTATGGCTGCGGCCTGACATGTGCATGCTGTGCACCAGGGCGCTCCAGGCCCGGCCTGGTTCCGACTCTGGTGCAGGACTCACACTCTCCCCCCGGTCAGCGATCCAAATGCTGCTTCTTCTTTTGTTGGTTGTGCACGCGTTTCGCAGCCGGCGAAGCGTGTGATAAAGTGCCTTGGCATCAACTGCTTCAACAACTGCTTCAAGAGCAAAATGCAAGGGGAAGCGCTCTTCTTCTCCTCACACCAATGGACAAACACAGACAGAGCGGTAAGGAGAGAGTCTGCGCAGATCAAACGGGAAGGGGGGGCATGCCCCCATTCAATTGATGCGGAGGGCCTGTGAGACCTGTTGACAGGCCCCACTCGCCAGACTGCATGAACTGCAAGTGAATGAGGCCCCGACTTCACCAGCAGAGCAAAAGGCTCTGAGCAGTGAGTGAAGACCACTTGGGAGCAGGGATGGCGTTGAGTGACCTCGGGAGCCGCTAAGCCCGACCCCTGCCTCCCTCGCTCCAGGCAATGGCTTGGGAAAGAGGTTTCGAGGGAGCCGTGGACGGGCAGCCGGGTCAGAGTGGCGATGGGAGGCGGCGTTGCCGATTTCAAAAGCGGTTGGCGGAGGTTGCAGTTGTCGACGACTGCCGGTTTGCTTGTCGCGGGTGGTTGCAACGGGAGGCGGAGGCGCATACCCCGCCCCCCCTCTATGCCTCCTTCCCCTTTCTTTTTTTGGGGTGGGAGAGCTGGCGGACCTTGTGTCCATTGGAGGCTCTCGGGGGGGCCCGGGTCACGTGTCAGTGTAGACGGGATGGGAAGTCAGCCTATGTCCCTCCACCTACAACAACATCCGACCGCTGCACCTGCACCCTGACGACAAGCCATCGCACAAGCGGGGGTTGCCCGCCGCGTTGTGTGGCCAAAGCAACAGACAACCTCGTCAACCGAAAGACCAGGTCGTCTGCAAAATGAAGGTGCTTGCGAACAATTTGGATGCCGCAGCGCAGAATACCCACCACCCGACGGGGTACGCCTCCACCCGAATACCAGTGTTAAAGTTATTAGGCAGGCACACAAACGACACACTCCAACAGAATTGCAAGAGAAGGAACGGGAAGGGCACTCGCTGTTTCTTTCCGCCCCCAACGCCCTGACCTCCAGCGACCAACGCCACACCGAACACCCCTCACCCAACCATCCATCGCCGTCTTCGGAGTGCGACCCTGTGGGACACCGGCACCAACGAACGGAACGGGGGCCGGAGCCCATGCCCAAGACCGCCATCTCGAATGGGACCCCAATGCACTGGCACTCCGGGTCACGAAGCCCCCCTCGATACCCGACGAGCAGCTCCTGCCTGCGATGTCACATGGTTGAGGGTACCACTCAAGACCATCCAGCCTGTGGCCTCCGCAGCCTGAGGCGGTGGAGGGACTGGGAGGACGACAGGCTTCCGGGGGCGCGCCCAAGTCGCGTCTCGTTCTGCCCGGAATTGGATCGAACCGGACGCCCCTACCCATACCGACGGTCGATTCCCGCGTCGACCGCGGCCGCCCTCAGTGAAACCCGAACCCCTTGATGAACCCCCTCAGCCCCTCACGAAGGATTGGTTGGCTTCAATTGCCAGTTTTGCGATGCGGAGCCGTGATCCGATCGGGGGTCCGCATCGCAACCCGACTGGGGGTTTCCGATGGTTTGCGGATGGAGGCCCACGGGTTTCTGAGACCGTCCGCAGCCTCTCCGTCCTCGGTCGCAGGGCGCCCTCCGTTTGCGATTGTGGGCACGTGGATCGTCGCCCATCGTCGTGCACACCGACCGCCGCCTTGACCTCTGCCAAGATGCGAAGCGGGAGCCCCCCGCGCGCTCCTCTGCCCACCCCTTCTCCCGCTCTCCCCCCCTCCCCTCCCTCAGCACAGGATGCCCACCACCGCAGCAGGAGAGAGAGAGGGGGGGGGGGATTTCCGGACATACACAAAGGTCTGTGGGCCGCATGCTCGCGCAAAAGTGGGGGTCAGGGCCGTCACAGAACAGACACGGGGCCACAATGAGGTCAGGTGGCAATGCCCCCAGCAGCGCCGCTGGAGCCTCATGCGGACAGGCACAGGGGGAGTAGTCCTTGCAGGCTCCACAGCCCCGAGGGCCGAGGCCAGTGTGACAGACGTGATGAATGAAGATGCCATACAATGGGGGGGGGGGGGGCTGTAGTGGGAGTTCGACCCCCCCGCAATGGAGCTTGGCTGAGCCCAGGAGCCCGTGCGACCACCGGCATCAGCCGCCGGAGGAGGTGGGTCCGGCAAAGCCCTGGGGTGTGCATCGCCTGGTCCCTGCCTGCGATGTCACATGGTCGAGGGTACCCCTCAAGACCATTCCAGCCCGTGGCCTCCGCAGCCTGAGGCGGTGGATGGACCGGGAGGACGGGGGCTTCCGGGGGCGAGCCCGAGTCGCGTCTCGTTCTGCCCGGAACTGGAGAGGAGCGGACGCCCCTACCCATACCGACGGTCGATTCCCACATCGACCCTGGCGTGACGGGCTGACGCCGATGCGTGAGGGGTGTGTCTGGGGCCGAGGGTGGGAGGCGTTTGCAGTCCAAACGCGGGGCTGCGGGTCGGACCCTCCGGGAGGGGGAGGGGGCTGGATCCGACGCGGGCACATTGGGAATCACTGCACAGCGCGACTATTCGGAGCGACCACACGGAGCGAGCGACACCGGCGCGCGGCCGGTCCCTGTGGCGACTGCCTGTGGCAGGAGGCCTCGCTTTGGGGGTGGGGGTGGGCACTTCACGGGCCGGGAGACCGGGAGCGCCGGCCTCCGCTGTGCCTCCCCTGCTTCGTGATGGGCTCTGGACATCCATCACCGGCGGCCAGGCCCCGTCCCGCATGACCGCTCAGGCGGGTTGCATGGCGCACGCCGACGACCTCTTTGACGCTGGAGGCGCAATGAGGGGCCCGTCCTGGGGCTCAGGTGCACCGCTCGGCCCTCAGATCAGACACTGGTCTAGCTCTGCATCGAGGGACTTTCGCTGAGGGCTTCCGACTGCAGCCGATCGACTTGGTCCGGTCCGGGGGCAGGGAAGGCCGACCTGAGGGCGAGGGCAACGGGGATGTGACAACAGCGGCAGTGGGCAGTGGGTCTCCTTCAGTGCATCGCCACACCGCTGAGGAGCGCACTGGGGCCTCTTTCAAGTCATGGCTCCTGTGCAGGGCTGCACTGGGGGCCCTTTGTGCTTATGGCCCCTGTGCGGGAGCGCAGTGGGACCACTTTGAAGTCATGGCCCCTGTGCAGGATCACACTGGGGCTTCGTTGAAGTCATGGCCCCGGTGTCTGGGTGCACTGGAGCCTCACTGAAATCCTGGCCCCCGTGCGAGAGCGTAGTAGGGCCTCCTTGTACTTATGGCCCCTGTGCGGGACCGCACTGGGGCCTCATTGAAATCCTGGCCCCCGTGCGAGAGCGTAGTAGGGCCTCCTTGTACTTATGGCCCCTGTGCGGGAGCGCACTGGAGCCTCTGTGAAGCCATGGCTCCTGTGCAGGACCGCATTGGGGGCCCTTTGTACGTATGGCCCCTTTGCGGGATCGCACCGGGACCTCTTTGAAGTCATGGCCCCTGTGCGTGAGCGCACTGGGGCCTCGTTGAAGATATGGCCCCTGTGCGGGATCGCACTGGTGCCTCTATGAAGTAATGGCCCGGGTGCGGGATCGCACTGGGACCTCTTTGAAATCCTGGCCCTCGTGTGTGAGCGCACTTGGGCCTCATTGAAATCCTGGCCCTCGTGTGTGAGCGCACTTGGGCCTCATTGAAATGTTGCGGGCTCACAGGCTGGGGGGACGGGGAGTTTAGCCCAGCTGGTGGTCGCAGGTCACGGTGCGCTTGTGGGGGATGGCATCCCTGATGGCAGAGGATCACAGGCCGGGGGGAAGGGGACTCCAGCCCAGCCGGTGGTTGCAGCTCCCGGTGTGCCTGAGGGGGATGGCAGCCCCCAATGGCGCGCACTCACAGGCTGGTTGGACGGGGCGTCCAGCCCAGCTGGTGGTTGCAGCTCACGGTGCGCCTATGGGGGATGGCAGCCCCCATTGGTGCAAGCTCACAGGTTGGGAGTACGGGGAGTCCAGCCCAGCTAGTGGTTGCAGCTCGCCATGCGCCCGTGGGGGATGGCAGCCCCCAATGGTGCATGCTCATAGGGTGGGGGGACGGGGAGACCAGCCCAGCAGGTGGCTGCAGCTCTCGGTGCACCTTTGGGGGATGGCAGCCCCCAATGGTGCAGGCCCACAGGCTGGGGGGGACGGGTAGTCCAGCCCAGCCGGTGGTCGCAGCTCATGGTGCGCCTAGAGGGGATGGCAGCGGCTGATGGCGCGGGCACACAGGCTGGGAGGACGGGGAGTCCAGCCCAGCTGGTGGTCGCAGCTCTCGGTGCGCGCAGAGGGGATGGCAGCGCCTGATGGCGCGGGCACACAGGCCGGGGTGACGGGCAGTCCAGCCCAACCGGTGGTCGCAGCTCTCAGTGCGCCTGTGGGGGATGGCTGTCCCCAATGGTGCAGGCTCACAGGCTGGGGGGATAGGGAGTCTAGCCCAGCCGGTGGTCGCAGCTCCCGGTGCACCTGCGGGGGATGGCAGCCCCCAATGGTGCAGGCTCACAGGCTGGAGGGACAGGGAGTCTAGCCCAGCTGGTGGTCGCAGCTCGCGGTGCGCTTGTGGGGGATGGCGGCCCCCAATGGCGCGGGCTCACAAGCTGGGGGGACGGGGGGTCCAGCCCAGCCGGTGGTCGCAGCTCATGGTGCGCGTGAGGGGCATGGCAGCAGCTGATGGTGCGGGCCCACAGACTTCGGGGACGGGGAGTCCAGCCCAGCCGGTGCACCACGGCAACCAGGTCCAATGGCTCCTCCTGGTCGCTGTACCAGCGCACACGACAGCCCCTGCCTTGGACTCCAAGCATCGTTGAGAACTCGCCCGCTGGGGCGGATGCAGCGGACAAACGATAAGTCCGCCCTCTCCAGCCCCTGTCCACCCAGTCCGCCCTTGGTAGTGCCGCACCCGACTGCTATCTAGTCGGGTGCAAGCAGCGGGGATTCCTCTGTGACTATGTATGTTGTGTTGTGTTGTGTTGTGTTGTGTTGTGTCATGTCGCGTCGTGTCGCATCGTATCGTGTTGTGTTGTGTTGTGTTGTGTCGTGTCGTGTCGTGTCGTGCCATGCCATGGCGTGTCGTGTCATGTTGTATTTTGTTGTGTTGTGTTGTGTTGTGTTGTGTTGTGTTGTGTTGTGTTGTGTTGTGTTGTGTTGTGTTGTGTTGTGTTGTGTTGTGTTGTGTTGTGTTGTGTTGTGTTGTGTTGTGCCGTGACGTCATTTTTCCCCCTCTGGCATTGGTCCAGAATGGTTTCCGTTTTGGAACAACCGCGTGGTGAACCAGATGTGCCTAAAAGATGGGTATAATCACGTGCAACTTGCATGATTCGCAACCACAAATAGGGGGTGAGCAGACGAGAACAGCAGTAGATGTGACAGTAGGAATGGGAGTCCAGCGCCCTGGTCTTCCGATTTGCCCACAGCGACTGTGCCCCCCGCACACACGCGCGCATGACAGGGCCTGTGTGCCAGAAATCCCACTGCCCACTGCTTCCCAGCAGGGGCCATGAGTACAATGAGGCCCCAATGCGCTCCCGCACGGTGGCCAACAACTCAATGAGGCCCAATGAGTCGCACGGCCCACTGCGCAGTGTGGCAGTGATTGGAAGGATCTCGGCTGCCCGAGTGCCGGCCTTGTCACAGCCCAACCAGGGCCTGGAGGCACCAAGGCCTGGGCCTAGCGAGACCTTCAGAAGCACCGAGCGGTGGGGTGTCCCCAGGGCAGCCCAGCGCAACAGCTGCCCGGTGTCCAGGAGAGGGACGGCCCTCGGCCACAGGTGCGCAACAGCTGGGGCGGGTGCACATGCCCACACCAAAGTGCGTGCCACGCTGCTGAAGGCCCGACGGGGCCCGCAAAGCACCATGGCGCGGGCGTTGGAGGACCTGCGCCTGCACCAACGGGCACAGCGGGAGGGGGTCCCTCGGGAGCTACTGGGCTGACCACGACAGCCTGATTAGAAGCCTCCAGGTCCCCGCACCCCGCACCCGCGCCCCAGCCATGTCAACACACTCGCACACAGCGCACGCGCAACACACACAGCCCTCCCGTTTACCTGTACCCGTGGGTAGACATCCCGGCCATTGCCTTCTGGTAACAGCGCCTTCGGCACAACACAACACGACGCAGCACAACATACATAGTCACAGAGGGATCCCCGCTGCTCGCGCCCGACCAGACAGCAGTCGGGTGCGGCGCTACGAAGGGCGGACTGGGTGGACAGGGGCTGGAGAGGGCGGACTTATCGTTTGTCCGCGGCATTCGCCCCAGCGGCGAGTTCCCAACGATGCTTGGAGGCAGGGGCTGTCGCGTGCGCTGGTACAGCGACCGGGAGGAGCCACTGGACCCGGTCGCCGTGGTGCACGCGGACTGGCACGTGTCCGGCCGCGTGTCCAGATGCGGCGGCATTTCCGGCGGTACGTGGTCGTCGACGCACGCAAAGGCCTGCGCACTGCTGCTGCTGGAGGGCGTGTCGAGGGGCGTGGCGTCGCTCCGGCTCACTGGGACCGGGACCGGCACAGGGTCACCAATGGACGGGGACGGCGTGATGAAGGCCACGTCAGGGGTGTGCAGGGGGGACGGCGCGGCGCCGTCGGGGCTCTGGGGGGCCGTCGGGGGGGAATGGGACGGATCTAGCGGCGGTTGTGGCAGGTCTGTGGATGGGACCGGGACGACGCCGAACAGTGATGGAGCCAGACCTCCGCCCGCCCTTTGCCCAGGGGTCCGCCAGTGGTGTTTAGTATTTAGAGGCGCCAAAGGCGCCGAAGAAAATCATTGGTCTCAACTAATTGGCGCCGAAGGTGCCAGAGAAACTTTTTCATCGGCAAAAAGCCCGGAAGAAAACTTGGGCCAATCTTTTCGGGGGATGGGGGGATGGGTCCGGGAGGGGGGGGGGGGGGGGGCAGTGGTGCTGAGTTGTTAAAAGGAGCCCTGCCTTTGTCCGCCGCTTTCCTGCTCAGCAGTAACCTATTTTGTGACCGCCCCCGCACAGCCCCTTCAGGACCCCTTCCCTTCAGGCGATTGCCTGCCCATCGCCCCCGAGCGGCATCTGGAGCCGCACGCGAGCGTCCCACGAGCTGACCTCCGCAGCCATGCCCGAGGCCACTGCGGTCTTCGACATCGTCACGCGTCCTCTGGCCATACGCGTGATCACATATCACGCAACGCCTGTTGGGGAGCTGGGCCTTCGGGCGCAAGCGTGCGGATGTGGGGCAGCGGGCGGCAAAATGGTCGACGTTGCTGACTTCGTTGGAGACGCGTGCAGTGCCATGGCGTCCCGAATTCGTGGTGCTGTGGCTGGGGAACCGTTCGACACGTTCCACAGGAACTCCTCGGCCATCATTCAAGCAGCCGTGTTCGGGGTGAACAAGGAGACAGGCAAACCCCGGGACAAGCTGGAGTTCAAAAACAATCTGCTTGTGGTGACCAGTGTGGATATTCAGTCTGTGGAGCCGGTGGACAGCAAAACCCGTGAAGCCAGCGTCTGTAGTGTGTGGGGCGGAGGGAGGATTCAAAACTGGGTACATCAGCCAAGGCTAACATTGGAAGAGAGGGAGGGGGGGGGGGTCTGGGTCCCAAAAGTTTGTGTACCAAAAATGGCCCGATCAGATTTTCCCAATGGTAAACTTCGTTCTTTTCCCGCTGTGGTCACTTCGGTCAGGGGGGGGGGGGGTTGTCCTCCGATGGTTGTGGGCCGTTCTAATGTTGACTGCATCACCCCTGCCGTATTGGAGTACCCCGAGCAAGATACAGCACACAAAATGTCGCAACTCCACGAAGGGGCAACTCCACTCGCAAACCCTCGGCGGCTAGTCAGGGGGCCGGCACCAGTCCTCCCGCCAGAAGAAGAGGAAGAAGGGGGGCCGCAAACGCCACCACCGCGCCCGCCGCGCCGCAACCGCAGCTCCAGCTACGGGTCATGCCCCTGGGGTGGCGGTGGTCAGGGGCGTTTGCCCTGAAGCGATGTCGCCCCTTTTCCAAACCGCAGTTCCCCTTTGGCGCAATTGAGGGGGAGGGGGTTAGGGGGGGTTAGGGATGTATTAGAGGAGAGGAGGCATTCGCCTTTTCAAGTCCTGGACGCTAGTGCGATTGAGGGGATCAGGGGGTTAGCGGGTGAGAGCTCATCTATATACAGCTGTATACAGATATATAAGGCCCTTACCCCCCCCGCCCCCCCAGCGTATCGCGGCGCGACGGAAGGACCCGGGCCTCCGTCCTATGTGGGATCCTCTGAGGAGCGACCCTGCCCAGACCTCGGGCTGTGCGCTCCCCCATCCGCGCCCGCAGGTGCAGGTGCGGCTGTGGGGGGTTGGGCGCCCCCCCCTCCCGATGACTGCACTTGCCGAGTGAAGCCAAGGCTCAAGAGCCCACCCCCGTGGGGCGGCAAACGGGCTGCCGCACCCCTGCGCTGCGAGGGGCGCCCCTGACGGTCTGCCCCACGCGCTTATTAGAGGAGAGGAGGGAGGGGGGGTCTGGGGCCCAAAAGTTTGTGTGCCAAAAATGGCCTTCGTTTTTTTTCCCATGGTCACTTTGGTCGGGGGAGGGGGGGGGCGTCCAGGTGCTGAAGAAAAACACAGCCACAATTCACAAGGATTCCCTTGAGGGAACGGGATCCCGGAGGCGACGACTCGCCCACCACCAAACAGGCCCTGGGGGAGGCTTCGGGGGCACGGCAAACGGGAAATCCTCCGGGGCGCAGGGCTGGGGGGGCGGGAGGTACCTGCCGGGGATGCATTGGAAGAGGGGGGGGGGGGTACCCCCTCCCCCCCCTCCAGGGCGCCAGTCTATGCCCAGCCACTGTCTCCCTGACGGCATGTGCCAGCTTCAATGGCATTTGCAACCGACAGTAACCGGCCCCAACCGCTTTGGCAACCTCCTCTAACCGCCTGTCTAACCGCCTCTGGGGCCGCCTCTGAGGCACCTTCCCTTCTAAGGCATCCTTCGTACCTGGGGTGTCCGCGATGGCCGCCGGTGTCGCGCTGGGGGGCGTGGCGGGGAGGCTCGGCTCCACCGGCGGCACCTGCTGCTGCAGCGCGGCGGGCGCCTGCACGTGCGCGGGGTTGATCAGCGGCAGCCACTGCGCGCTGCGCTTGGGGGCCGGGCTGCCGCCGCCCCCACCGCCCGCCTCGACCCCCGGAAGGGGGGGCGGCCCCGCGGCGGTGGGGCTGCGGAGGCCGAGGGGCGTCTGGGGGGAGCGCGGGGCCAGGCCCTTGGGGGTGGAGGCCCGCATGAACTCCATCAGCTGCGCCGTGGTGGGGGTCGTGGGGCTCCCCAGGGGGCTGCCTGTGGGCGCTGGGGGGGGCGGGGTCTGGTGGGGCAGGGGCGTGCCCTCGGCGGACGGGGGGGCCTGCAGGGCCTTCTGCTGGTCCTGCAGGATCAGGTCCTCGACGGTAACGGAGCACAGGGACAGAGGGCTCGTGGTGTGAGGCGACAACAGGCCATTGGCAGACCTGTGGAACAGCGGCATTCGCGGCGTGGCAATGAACGGGAGGGGGGGGTTTTGGCAAGAAGCCATGGTCTTGTGTTCTCGTCTGCAGCTGGCGGCGCCCACTGGCAGATCGCCATTCGCTGCCCTTCCCTTCCCTTTCCTTCAGTGAAGGTCCACCAAGCCGCTGTTTTGGTCCGCCGTTTCTGTTTCTCCATGGTGGCGGGTTGCGTCGACCAAAACATTAAGGATCCATACGGCAATACCCTTCACCTCCACGAGGTCACGTTCATGCTCATGGCGGAGTGCTTCCATCGCGTGTGTGGGTGAGCTGCGTAAACTCAGCACGACTGTCACCACTTCCCCCCATGTGTCACACGTTCACGGCTCAACAGGAGCGCCAACGGTGGTGCCCGGTCCAAACTGCGCGACCATCCTCAACACCATCGGCACATGCTCAACTGTTCACCGCATGCCATACCCCCGGCGATGCAGTGCTACGGAGTCGTGGCGGGTACTCGCACTCTCGCTGTACCAGATCTTCTTCACTGGGAGCTCCACGTGAGTCGCGGTGTCGTTAGCATGCTCTCGGCACGCTCGGCGCGTTCCACGCCCCAACAGCCCCCGTGGGGGGGCGATCCACGTCATGCGTGGTATGAGGGGGTTTTGGCAAGAAGCCATGGTCTTGTGTTCTCGTCTGCAGCTGGCGGCGCCCACTGGCAGATCGCCATTCGCTGCCCTTCCCTTCCCTTTCCTTCAGTGAAGGTCCACCAAGCCGCTGTTTTGGTCCGCCGTTTCTGTTCTGGGGGGGGTCTGGGACCCAAAAGTTTGTACACCAAAAACGGCCCCACAGATTTTTCCAACGGTAAATTTCGTTTTTTCCCACGGTGGTCACTTTGGTCTGGAAAGGGGGGGGGGGTCCAGGGGGGGTGGTGTACGGCCATTCCAATACTGCCCTGAAAAGGGGGGGGGGGGTGGCCATCAAGGCTCAGTGAGTGTGCCGGTTGGTACTGCCGGGTGTACATAACTGTATGTTCGCCTTTTTGAGGAGGGAGTCCTCTGTGTAGCTCACCCCAACGGCCGGGGGAAATCACTTCTTCGAGGTGAGAGTGGGACAGTGGTCCCTGTGCCCACAAGTGCGGCTTCTACCCCTTGGCGTCCCTCCCACGCCGGCCCCGGCGATGCTCCACAAAAGGGGGAGGCGGGGGCTGTGCGTGCCGATTGCCTCCGTGAAACAGCACAACCCCGTGCCTTTGCCCCTTCCCGCCCCTTGTCCCTCTCCCCCTGCCTGCCCCCCCGCCTTCGTGTGCATTGTGGGCAGCCTTCGTTGTGTTGGCCCCCAGCGCCTCATGGCCGTGAGGGGGAAGGTCTTCGGGTGGACGGAAATCCCAGTCTTGAATGCGTCTGTGGGATCCCGGTCATCCTTTTGTTGAGGCGGGAGGTGGCGGTAAAGGAGGTGGGGTGGGCCTTCGCTGTCCGTGTCTGTGTGTCTGTGTGTCCATGTCTGATGGCTGGTAACGCACCCCAGACCACACCACAATACACAATTTGGGCCCGGGTTGGAGGCGTGCAGGATGCTGCATAAAGAAAGGCGGGTTTCTCAGCCCAGTCTCCGGGATAAGAGGGATCCAAAAGGATTGGGACATATCGTTCTTTTTGGGGGGATACATTGTAGATGCATTTGGGAGACACTGTGTTGCATTTGTGGTGTGGCGCGGTGGTTTGACACAAGTGAACAAAGTAAACAAACACTTGGTCGGCACAATGGCCAGAGACCTTTGGTCCATGCTGTGACGCAAAGCAATGCAAAGCATTGTGATGTAAAGTGTAATCAATCAGTGAGCAATGTAATTGCAATCCACAGGGTACATTGTGGATACATTGTTCATGTTTTTGGGATACATTGGTGAGACATTGAAAAAAAATTGGTGACGGCGGATACCACCAAGCAAAAAATTGGGATACATCTTATCCGGGAAACTTTCCCAGCCCTTCACCTGCAGACAACAAAGAAAAACAGAGACAGAGCTCCTGAACGCCCTTCCTCCTGCAGCGCACTGCCCGTCACGGTCTACTACCGTGCGGTACAGCCATTGACCCTCGGATCCGGGGCCTTGCCTGCACACCAGATCAGAGAGACACACCTGAGCACTGCGGGCAGGGGCGCGGGCAACGGCCTGCCTTTGAGTTGCTTCCACTGGTCTTGGGCACCTGCCAGCCTGATACAGACCAAGAATAAGAGCAGGGGCCCACGGGGGGGAGGGGGGGGGGCGATGAAAGGAGGGAGATGTGCTGAGATGTGGGCTGGTTTGGCCGGCGACTGCTGCCTTCGCTTTCGGCACCTCCGTGCGCGATGTACTCCATGGCCCTCTGCAGCAAACCGAATCAAAAAGCCAAACACCAGAAGATGCTACTGCACGTCGGTAGGGGGGGGGGGGGTCCCGCACGGTGTAGGAGATGTCCCGCACGATGGTTTCACTGGTCGTGGGGGGCTCACGATTCTCACTGTGCTCTGCTCTTCGTACTCCTGCCGGGGCAAATCACAACCTTGAACAGTTCAGAGGAGGGGGCCTCCCTCCTTTAATACATTGACCTCCTTTGATACATTGCCTCAATCTGTTGTGACAGAGGTCCCAGGCGATCTCCCGGCAACTCCAGGAAACTCCACCGAGGACGCCCTCCCGTCGCTCAGCGTTTATGTATGCCCCGTCTGAGATTCGAACTCGGCACGTCCGGCGTCGTGGGCTATGACGGCAATGAGATGTAACAGCTGAGCCACGTCCCTCCCCTGTCCTGTTGTCTCACGACGCAACACACACCCTCAACTACATGTGCAGCGCCGCCACACACTGGCGTACCGCGGGGCACATACTTGTCCACATCACTTTCTTCGTCACTTTCGTAGTGGTTGCTGAGGGCTCTTTTCAGGATGGCATCCACAGATACTTTGGGGCTCACGTGCTGGTTCCCATACCGAGGCTGTGCCTGCAGCGGGTGTCCACAGGGGATGTGTGGAGGGAGGGCCCCTGCGCTTGAAGGGGAGGAGGTACCCTGCGTTCCAACCGCAACTATCAATCACGCTCCAACCGCATCTTTCCAACTCCAACTGCGACAATGGTCTTGTAACCGCCTCCTGCTGCTCCCCAACCGCTTTCCCAACCGTTGACCACCCTGTGGCTCCGTGTAGGCCTGGGGGCTCAAAAATCGATGGCATCGAGGGAAGCAACCGAAAGGTACTCGTCAATCATCCGGAACCGATGCCGCAGCCCTTGTGGGTGTGGGGGGTGATTGCTCAGCCCAAAGAGTCGGATGCGTTCCGCACACACTTCCGAGTCTGTGTGCCCTCTCTGTCTACCGCTCAGTCCGGTCTGCACCACATGCACCGCAATCCATTATGCCCCCTGTGTGTCATTCTGTTGGGTTGCTTTATGGGGCCCTGGACAGTCACCCGTTCTTCCCTTCGCATGCTGCGTCACGTCAATGCATTTTGTTGGCCGCTGCGGCCTGTGCTCCTGCTGGTGTCGTTTCCGCGTTCGCGGAGCCCAGTCGTTGGTGTACCAGGGCTGTGCTGGTTGCGGCGGGTGCCGTGTGTGGGGGTAGCGGTGCCCAGTAGTTGGCGTACCGAGGTTGTGCTGTGTGTTGCGGGGGTCGTTTGACGGTTTTCGCCGCCCACGCACCTCCGCCCTCTGGTCGTCCACCACCTGCCTCGCCGTGTTTCCGTGTGCTGGGGGCCCAGGTGCCCCACTCCTCCGCCCGTTGTACCGGCCGTCCACCCCCTGCGCTCCACCACTCAGTGGGTCGCGCGTGCGCATGGCGTGCTCCTTGATGGTCGCGGGTGGCGTGCGCTCCGTTATGGTTGACGCGGGTGGCGTGTGCGCCTGCATGTGTCACGGGTGATTTACACTGCACGGTGGCCGCGCTGTTGTCCTTGGTTCTGCCCACCCTGGTTTTGTCGGAGGTTCCTTCCCTTTCCTGGCCCACCATTCCTTTCCACAGGGCGCCTCAGGAGCCCCAGTGGTGGCCCACTGGGTGCTGGATCCCCTGGGCGCAGGCGAACAATGATGTTGCGCTGCAGGGGCCCCAGGGTTGGCCCTCTGGGTGCCCGATCCCCTGCGCGCACTGACAGTTCCACAGGACGCCTCAGGGGCCCCAGTGGTGGCCCACTGGGTGCCGGATCCCCTGGGCGTTGGCGACCCCCTTTGGGGTCACTCAGTCTCGTTGAGGTCGTAACCCCCCCCTTCTTGGTCGTGATCTTGGGAAAGACTTCATAGAACCTGCGTCTTGTTAGGATTCCGTGAGGCCGTGTCCCACTCGGTAATGCCCGCCCCCCCTCACGCAGAACCGGTCAGTACATAACTGAGTAGGACCCGGCACCACATGCTCATGCTTGAGGCGCTGGACGCAAGTGGCAGGTCGGGGGGGGGGGGGGGAGGACTTTTTGTCGTTGACGATTGCGCAGCCGCAATCACAAAGGGGCCGTTGCGATCCCTCCCGGGGGGCGGTGCCTCACGTGCCCCAACACAGCCCCTCCTGAGGCCCCAAGGGCTGCCTGCATCCGCAGATCTATTTCCGAGACTGCCTGGGGGGCCTCAGAGTGCGCACGGATGACAAGGCTCGAGGGCACGTTTCGAGGCCGGCTCGCAGGGACTTTCCGGCCGTTTGCCATGCCTCCCCCCCCCCATTGCACGTTGCGTGTACCGCCACCCCGGGAATCGAACCGGGGGTTCCTGCCAAACCAGGGCACATGGCAGCCCCCCCCCTCCCGTGTGACATATAGCCCATCTGTGGTTTCTTTACAGGGTCCTGGGCAGTCACCCGTTTATTCTTCACCGCACGATGCAGTGTTGATCTTCTCCTGAAGGTCCGCCAAGCCGCTGTCTTGACCCCACCATTTCTGTTTCTCCATCGGCGGCGGGTTGTGGTGGTCAAGACATGAAGGATCCATACGGCAGTAAACTTCGCTCAGCCCCCCGACCGTGGTGTGGCACCCGTGCTGCAGGCCCCCCAGTGGCGGTCGTGGCGATCACCCCTGCCGGTTCCTCAAGCGAAGTCTGGCACTCACCACCAGGGTCTGCTAAGCCCTATCAGGAGGACCCTTGGAGGTCAACTCAACTGATCACAGCGGTGCCTGGCTCCCGGCCACGGGCGGGAACCGTCCCCAACACTGCTGTGGGCTGTTGCGCAAGTGCCTGTGCTCGACCAGGCCTGGCAGTGGAGCACCGAGACCAGAGCGGAGCCAACACGGAGGGGGCCAGGCCCGGGAGCTCTTTCCCACTGATCGTACTGGGGGTGCATAGTACCGCACCGTCCTCCATAGCCCTGGCACCACGCCCAGCGCCGCGGCCATGTCTAGTCCCGCTGCTACCTTGGCGGTAGTTCATCGGCTGCTATTGATACAGCAGCACTTTTTGTCCGCCCCCCCACCCCCGCTGGACCACCCAGATCCACGCATCAGTTGGAGACAAAGGGAGATGCACACGGCAGGGGGCCATGGGGAAAGGACATGGCAGTGGCATGCAGAATGCTGCAGCTCAGGCGTGTACGCCCTCTCAGCCCACACAGTCCGCGAAGCGCGCTTCGCCCCTTTCAGGCACACAACACAGCACAGACGCAGGGCCATACCTCCGCCACGACCGATCCTTTGACAACCGGCATCAAATCTGAAGGCGAGAGGGCGCGGATGTCAGGAGTCGCATGCCGAACCCTCCTGCGTACCACGGCCCCACCGCCTCCCCTGCGACCCGTCCGTTCAGCCATTGTCCCCAATTACCACTGGGGTCTGGGGAGGGGGAATTCATTTGCGGGGGAAGGGGGGGGGGTTTTGGCACAAGGCCTTGGTGGTTGGTGGTGGGAGAGGGGTGAGGGAGTTGGCACGAGGCCTGGGTATCAGTTTGCTTGCCTTTGGCGGCGCCTACCGCGCAAACTTTTGAATTTCGCGGAACCCTAATTTTTGCGCAGGCCGATTTGAATTTTTTTATGCAAAAATTTTGCGCATACAGCCAGAATTCAGAAAACTTAATTTATTTTTACGATATTTTTTTTTTGCAAATTTCAATTTTTGCGCAGCTGTTTGACCCAAAGATTACTTCTTTTTTTGTGTTTTTTTTTTGCGCATCTTGCGCAACCAAATTCTTTCGTACAAATGATTATGCTCTTCGTGAATGGATGCTTTTGAAGGCGCTCTGGTATGATGATGCTGCTTGTCCCTGGTCCCAGGGTCCCAATTTCTGCACCTACCAGCCCCTGCCGCCATGCCGGGAATTTCTAAATTTGGTCTGATGCTTGTCACCGGTTTCAAGGTCCCAATATCTACACCGCAACATGGAAAACACATGCACAAAATCCAACCTTCCGGGACACAGAAACTGGGACTCACATGCACTGTTGGTTTTCCCCATATGTGACCATCAATATAACGAGACACTAAATAAATGCCAGCCTGTCACGGGGGACGGAAAGCCAGACCACGGATTGGCCTTCCTCCGTTTGGTACTGGACATCATACCGACCATTGCCGTGCGTCTTCATCACTTTTGCACGCACAGCATCCCCATGGGACCGCTTGTACATGACAGACCTGCCAACAAAAAAGCCAGCCTGAGGTGAAGCCTTCGAGGATGGTGCTGGGGCAGGGCCCCGGGCACCCGGGGCACCTGGGCGACCAGGTGTCCGGGCGGGTGACCTGGAATTTCCTGCAGCTTCCACTCTTGGTTGCTTTGCTGCCCTGTCAGGCACCTCAGGTTTACGGGCTTGTTGCAAGAGATAACCTGCATGACCCGGAAGGAGCCCAATTTTTTTGAGGTCGCTTTTGGAACTTGCAAGCAATTCACCCATGCTTGTGATTCCAGCGCGACACAGCACCTGGGTGTACTGTTCATAATCTAGCTCTTCCAGCAGAGCTTTCAATTCAGGTTTACATTTGATGTCAGCAACATGGGATGCAGGACGAACAGCAATCACACGGGCGTTAGCTTCAGGCTGTTCTGCCTCAGGTTGTATGACCGCATCGTCATCCTCCGATCCCACAACCAACGGTTCAGGGTCGGGGTCTGCCTCAGAGGAAACCTCAAACAAATCAAGGTTGCCCCGTTTGACCATTTCAGGAGCCTCATGCTGAAACTCAGGCTGCCAACAAGCGAGGTAGCCTCCCGGGCCCAACCAACTGACACATTGGTCGGACCCTTTTTCCTCAGCGATGTCAAGCGCCATTTTTTGGTGCTCCAGTTCCCATTTTTTGTATTGTTTCTTCAGTTTGGGTGGTGCGACTGCCTGCGCCAGGACCTTCTCCACCAACTGGGTCACAATTGTCCGAGCAAACAGGGCGACATCAAAATTGCCGCGGGGTCGGCCAACAGGCCGACGCGGGGCAGGTACGGCAGGGACCTCAACTGTTTGCACCATACCCAGAACAATCCCACGACAAAAATCAGAGATTTCTGCCCTGTGGCCTTCAGCTTTAAAGCGGGCCACAGCAGTTTCATGGGGGATAACTTGAAAAAATGATTGCAAACTGAGCATTGTGTCTGCAAAAGAAGAGGAATACAGGGACATCCGCACATACACAGAACTAATTAACTTTTGCGCACTTTTGTGCACCCTTTCACCTTTTCCAACGCCTGACCCTAAAAAATTAATTCATTTTTTGAATTCGGTTTTTTTGCGTATAAACACACGTTGCCGACAGAATTAAATATTTCCGCAAATCTTTAAAGTTTGGATGGTATTGGCCTCTCGCCACTGCACATTCCGACCCTCTGTGGGTCCAAACGTGTTTCGGTTGTGTCAACGAAGCCCTGGATGACTTGTCCTGTTTGACTACTCCGGGGTCGGTTGTCCCGGAGATGGGCCACACCCGTGCCGTTGACCAGGTGCATCCAGATGAACACTCCGAGTCCATGCTGGGTTTGCCGACTCCAGCACTGACTTGTGCGCGCTGGTGTGTGCATCTGCAGGATCATTTTCCTGACAGGGGCTTCTAACAACCACAATGATTCTTTCCCTTTTGTCCTTTCCTTCTCCTCCTTCCGCACTCTGCACCGTTTTTGGCGAGCGCGCGGGGGGGGGGGGGGGGCGGACTGGACAAACATGCCCTCTTGCCCTTTGTGTACCCCGGCGAGCACGCAGGCGCCCAGGGCTCGTCAGCCAAATGGAGGGTTGAGATGGACAGGAGGTGAGATTGGAGATGGCACTGGAAGTGGCCCGGGGAGGGCACGGGAGGTTGACTGGAGATGGACGGGGGATGGCACTGGAGGCAGAATTGACGACGAGCGTCATGCACGTGGAAAGTTCAGAGGCAATGACCATGGCGAGACGATGAGGACACACCAGCACAATGCCACTTGCAAGTGAACACTGTGGGGGGTGTTGCACGACGAGACCCGGCCCGCAAGGAGGCACGGGGCTGGGGGGGGGGGGGGGGCAGCGTGCTCATGGGGTGGGGTGGGCAAAAAGTCTCGGAGGCTTGGACCATTCATCTGCGGGAGGAGGTGGGGGTTTCGTTCAAGGACCCGCCCCAGGGGGGGGCGTCCTCAGGGCTTGTGGTAGCTTGAAAACGGACCGCAAAGCGCAACGCAGCCCTGAGGAAGTCTTTTCTCTGCAAACAGTTCTCCCTGATGACACATGCCTCCACATGACCAGTGCGTCATGGGGACCAATTTGACGCGCATCCGTTGGGGTGCCCCCCGGGCCCTCACCGCACACCGCACACCGCGCACCGCGCACCGCACATGTCCAAGGACCCCCATGCAGCACTTTTCATGCAGAAACGAAACATGAATGTATGCACTTGCGCAAAAGCCCAGGAAAACTCATGTCTCGGGGCCCTGCCGTGCAGCGTGAGCAGGTCCAAGCACCAACACTTTTCGTACCAGCGCTCTTCGGTACAACGGTGCCCATGGCCAGTACGGGGTATGGGTCTTCGCCGGCGAACCCATCTTTCTCAAACTCACGGCTCTTTACCGGCTCGGCAGTGGTATCGCTGGTGGTGTGTTTTTGACGGCCAGCACCCCCTGTGAAGGACAAGTGAAGGAAACACTAGAAATAAAACAAAAAAAGCTGCCTCCAATTTCGATGTTCTCTACAGTGGCTGTCAATCGAGGTAACCGACGGTGGTAAGCGGAGCATCCCACGGTGCACAGTGTGTGTGTGTTGGGGGGGGGGGGGGGGGCGGGATGGGTATGCACCGGGGGTGGGGGGGTCACAGTTCTTGAACAGAAAAAAAATCGCCCAGGCATGCAATAAGCAGGTGGGGGGAGGAGGGAGGTGCCAAGAGAAGGAGACGGAGGCTGGAGTACACAGACCATAGGAGGGTCTGGGTCATCGTGGGTGCTGCAACGTCATCATTTATTCATTCATTCATTCTGTGGTGGCTTAGGCCCCCTGCTTGGACAAAGCCTGCAAATAGTTCAGAAAAATGATGGAATTCAATAGTCATAATGAGCGTGGGCGGGGACCTGATGTGCAAGGTTCGGTCCAGGCAGGTGCTGAGCCTGTGGGGGGCTGAATCCCACCGAGCCTCTGTGAAGCTGGATTGTACTCAGCCTGTGTAGGGTGGATCTTACTGAGCCTCAGTGGGGCGGAATCCTACTGAGCCTCTGTGTTATTGAGCCGGTGTGGGGTTAGGTCCCACCGAGCCTCTGTGGGGCTGGGTCTCACTGAGCCTCTGTGGAAACGGATCTTACTGGGCCTGTGTGGGGCTAGGTCCTACTGAGCTTGTGTGAGGCTGGGTCCAGTCATCGTTTGTAAGAAGGGTGGTGGGGTCAGGGAGGGAGTTTGAGGCACCCAGATCAACGGCACCCCAGCCCCACCTCCCCCTGAGCTGATGCTACCATGTCTGCCAAAGCGCGTCGTGCTGCCTTTTTTTGGAGGGTTTTGTACCTCTCTGATTTTTCTGCTGGGTTTTGTGCTTTTTCTGCTTTGTTGTTGGAGTGTTTTATGGCTCATGCTTATGCTGCTGGGGTTGCTACGCTGGGTGCTCCCTGCACTTGGGCTTTGGGGAACGCAGGGCCCAGGGTGATGCGGAGATGTAGCTGGGGGTCGTTGGTCTCTGAACATTTGCTGCATAATGGTGCACTGTGGGCTGCTGTTGCTGCTTATGTTGCTATTGCTGTCGCCACTGCTTGGACTGCGGCTTCTGCTACGCTTATGCGTATGGCTGTGTCTGGCTTGCTTCTTGCTTCTTGTGTGGCTTGCCTTTGTCAGATTGTCCTTTTCTCTTCTCTGTTGTTGAAGCCGGGGATGGGATCTGGGGTGCAGGTTGTCCTGCCAGTTGTCCAGGGGCAGACTGTGTTGATGGTGCACTATTGGTGGTGGAGGGGCTGCTGCTGCTGCTGCTGCTGCTGCCGCCGCCGCCGCCGCCGCCAGGGATCTCTGTGCTTCGCATATTGTGTTTTAGGCACTGTTGCAGTGCTCACGTTCAGCCTTGCCCACATCTGCAATGAGTGTTCCACACCACAGTGGTGCTCCCAGGTCGCATAGCAAAACAAACCCAAGGAATGAGTGGTTGCTGAGTGTATGGTCCTCCAATTTCCTTTTTTTGTCTGTGTGCCCTGATGCTCACTCGGACCCCACATTGGCAAGGATGCAGAAGCGCGCGGCAGGACCCACACACATGAATCAGAACACAGGCGCACTCGGCACGACCCCATCCAGTGACCAGCATGCGGTCGCTATCGTTCGGCCATCAAAATGGGGCAGTAACCGACGGGAGTTGAGCGGTTGTTGTGGCGCTCCCTCAGGGCACCCCCGCGCTAAAAAAAAAAAGATGGGGGGAGAAAGGAGCGCCCTGATAATTTTTTTTTGCCCAGACTCACGTGTGCCTCGTAAGTGCTCGGTCAGGTCCGAATCATGCTGACAGCCTAAGTACAACATATGCGTCCCGTGTGAAAAAAGTTCACATGCCGCTTGCAGCGGTGGGACGTACATTTGGACTCTGGATTCCTGTCACCTGAGCATGCAGCTGTACGTTGCCGCCACGCCCTGGGGGCTTACGTGAAAGTCAAAAATTCCAACAAACATCACCCTATAGTGTCCTGTCTGTTCTAATCTGTGATTATGGTGTGGGTTCTCTGGTGGGTATCTTCATAGATAAAGGAGCGCCCTGATAAGCTCAATCCACCAGCACACCTAACTGCGCTTTGGCACGCGTGTACAGCTGGGAGAGCCCCTGCTTAAACAACGAGCGATTCTGCCTCCCGGGATCAAGCTCCACAGGGCTCTTGAATGGCGGGTGCCGGAGCACATTCGACGGGCTTGCGGGCTCCAACTGAATGCTCGGACCAAAGCCCGATGTCGTTAGAAAGCCGATGCCACCGGCTTTGGTCGGCGATAAATGGAAGCTCACTGACCTCTTCGTCTCATCGTCCGAGAAGATGTCCGCGTTGCCGTCGTCAAAGGCGATGGTCCTGCGCCGCGGCGTGGCCAGGGGGTCGTCGATCTCCGCACTCTGCGATGGCGAAGCCATGCCCGAGAGGAGGCCAGCGGCAACGGCAAGACGGCAGACAAGCGAAAGGGGGAACCCTCTGCGGCCCAAGCAGGCCACCAGGCGATGGCTCAGGGGCCCTGGGGCCGACCCACCCACTAAAAAGGGTGACTTCTTGCAGCAATCCCAAGCGGGAGGCCAAATTTCAGTAACCCCCCCCCCCCTCGAGAACAACAGCAAAGTCCCAAAGCTTGACGGAAACAACACCCGGTGTTGTCCCGACAAGGGGGGAATATTTATCAGGGGTAAGTAGGACATGGTTCCAAACAATGCGGAAACGACACCGACTGTTGTTCTGACAAGGCTGTTGTTCTCGCAAACAGAGGGCTGGCATGTGGCACAAACTTTTTTTGCCCTCTGCCCCCCCCGCCCCGGCAAGGGGGGTTCATGGTTGACGGTCCCAGAAGTCCAGAAGTGCACAAGCGGCCGCTTGTCCACGGGGTGTGCACTCCTGGGGTGGGTGTGGGATGGTCGTCAACACTGGTCTACCCCCAGTGCAGCCTCTACCACAACAGTCCCCGGCAAAAAACCCATCTCTGAGGCGGAGACTATGGGTAATGGCCTGGGGATCTGCGGGCGGAGCAGCTGCCCTGGCCTAGTACCCAAGGATCGCAGCCCCTTGGGGGAAGGGTCTGCCACGAAGCACGGGCCTGGGCCAAAAGGCGGTGCTTGGTACTTGAGGGGGGGGAGGGGGGCAGAGGCTTGGGACATGGGAGACGGCCAACGTCATGATCAACAAGATCCCCTGCAGCTCAGAGCAGACATGGAAGTGCAGCGTGTGAACAATATGGACAAACGGCCCATGTACAACCACAACACTATTTGTTTGAGAGGGGAGGCATGAAGGCTGAGTAAGTGTGCCGGCTGGTATTTCTGAGTGCACGCGCTGGTTTGGATTTTCAGGAAGAAATTGTTTACATTGCTTGTCCCAAGCCGCTGGGGAAAAACAATTTTGGTAGAGCAGAGTGGGACAGCTGTTCCTATGCTCACAATTGCTGCTTCTGCCCATTGGCGTCCCTCCCACACTGGCACCAGCAATGCTTCACATTCCGTCATGTCATTCTCATGGCAGTGGAATTGGGAGGGTAGTCTCCACTACCACCAATGTGGCAAATGTAACACAGCGCCAGGGGGTTCCGGATCAGCAAGAAGTACCCATCAGTGGTGCATAGCATGCCCAGGCATGTTGCAATGGTTTTTTCCCCCTTTTTTGGAGGAAGAGGTGTGGGTGTGTTGGGGGGGGGGGTCCCCACCAAAAATAATGCAAGAAAGTTGCCCGACCACAGGCAGAAATAGCGTTCTTGGCGAGCTGACGTTCACCGAAGGACAGCTGCAGGTATTTACAAGCCGAAGCAGGGCGTGAAACACTGCACAAAGGGTTTGAATCAGGCCGTGGAAAAGGCCTGTGCCTGGAGAATTGAGGCATTTGCCTGCGAAGGGAAAAAAGCGGGTGAAATCGGCCGAAAAGATCAGAACACAGCCAAACAGGGCCAGACCAATAGCAGTGCGGCCGAATGGGAACGTCCATAACACATGTAACCAACCAAGGTGGACCTCAGTGCACACAGTCAGAGGCAACCCCATGCAAGCAGAGCCCCACCAGAAGACGGAGCATTCAAGATCTGCGAGGCGGCAACAGAGCACGATACTATCACTGTCTAACGGCTGAAATGGAGGCATGGGAGGAGGCATAGACATAGGCATAAACATTGGCAGAGGCACAAGCATAAGCTTACACATAGACACACACACAGGCACAGACAAAGGAGTCGGCACAGGCAAAGACACAAACACACAAAGAACAAACACAGGCATAGGCCAAAGCAGGCATGGGCAAAACGCACTGGCACACACACAGGCATAGGCACAGAGGCATGGTTTGTGGTATATCTCCCAGCCTCGTTCAGAATGTGCTAATCTGAATCATCGTTGTCATCTGTGTTGCCTTTTGCAGGCAGGGCTGGGACCCCTTTGGGACAAACATCGCCCTGTTTGTGGACAGGGACATATTTCTCAATTTTCCCCAATCTTGCAGCCTGTGTTCCTTTACTGGCACCCACCCTGTGTTAAGAGGCATAGCCCACAGGCCGTTAGTTGTGAGGTCCACGTTTCATTGTTTGGTCAACCGGTCCTTGCCCCATGGACCCTCAACTCACCTGCACCCACTCAGCACCCCCAGAGCGAGCTCTTTTGCGCACCAAAGGCTTTTGTGGTGCATTGGGGGAAGCAACAGCACGGGGCATGAATTTGTATGAAGACATCACAGGGGGGGGGGGGGGTGACTCCTCGGTTCTGGACGCCAACTACCCCCCCCCCCCCCACTAACTGTTGGCTGAAGCCCCCGAGGGGGGCTTGGAGGAGGTTCTGGGTGGGGTGATGGGCGGTGTGTCTGGATGGGGCTTTGGGGGGGATGGGAGTTCCGGGATGGTCGGTTGGGGGGGGGGGGGTCCGGGTGGGGCGATTTGGGGGGGGGGATGCCCCCAAGGCCAAGCGTTGGTCAATCACAGGCTCCCCTTGCCTCCACTTGCCCTTCCTCCAACCATACCATCACCCTAAACCTAACCCTGACCTTTGCAGTGAGTTGGTTCGGCCGTGCCAGCCATGTTGATTAGGCTGAACAATATCCCCCAAATTTTGTTCATGGCTGCTTTTGCCACATCATTGCTCTCCATTTTGGACCCCAACACGTACTGTGACCCTAGCCTAGGGTTAGAGCTAGGGCTAGGGTTAGGGCTAGGGGTAGGTGTAGAGTTAGGACTAGGCTGAGGGTTGGGGTGGGCGTTAGGGTTCGGGTTGGGTTTAAGGATAGTGTTTGGGGGGCAAAGTGGACAAAATTTTCGGTCGGGTGCCTTTGGTGCCCATAGAGCGTCGGACACCTTCAGCGCCCATGGACTCTTGAGCAGGCTATTGCTTAGTGAGCCCGGGGGGGGGGGGGGGGTTAAAATGGGCCTCGGCCAGGGGTCAGCCACCCACACACCCACCCATCCACCCAACCCTCCCCTGTGGGTGGAGGGTCTATGGTGGTGGTACCTGTGGGTGGAGGGTCCATGCCCTCCACCCACAGTCACATACAAGCAGAGCAGAACTGACCAGCAAAAGTTTGCCAGCAGCAGGGATGGAACCTGAGACCTTCTAAAATGGGGTCAAGCACCACAACCAACTGAACTACCATCCAGTTCTCACACTGCTGCGCAACAAAGGGTTAAGAGGCTTGATATGTTATGAAAAAAAAGTGGAAAAATCAGGCTGATCTCATAGCCTTGCACAAACCCAAAACTCCCAAAAAGCGCCCCCCCCCCCCGGGGGGGGGGGGGTGCCTGGTGGCCCAAAATGTTGAAATTGAGGGCCCACCCACGCCCCCATCCCCCACCCGGGGGGGGGCTATTTTGCCCACTCAGCAATAGCCTGCTCCTGAGGGCAGCACCTGTGGCAACTAGCTGTTGGCCGGAGGCCCCCTCGGGGGGGGGGGGGGGTAGTTGGCGTCCTAGGACCCGCGGAGCCCCCCCCCCCCCTTGGAAGACATGGTAGCTGCATGTTGGCAAAACGAGGCAGCAAGCAACACAGGCACCGTCCAAAACGGACGAAAATCTGAAACATCCGTAAGTACAGCATGCAAACCTGGCCGAATCACCCTTTTCAAGGGCTTTCCGAATATACCCCACATACCCCTACCAACAAGGGCTGCGACCCCCTAAAACACACGAAATTGGCACAACCAGCAATGATGGAGATATTGTATCTGGAAAACACTGTGGGCACTTCCATACTGGTCCCTTCGAAACTACCCTACTTCTTGTTGGTGTGTTCCCCGTCTACCGCCGTGCACTGGCGAAAGAAGACACAACAATCAGCCTTTTTGCCAGTGAGCACGTGCTGCCATTTGCAGCGGCTGCTTCGATGCGGGAGTTTTCCACAACCTCAAAAACCCGGCTTGTAGTGGGAGGTCACCACCGCCTGTGTCCGTGACAGACGGAGTGATGTCTGTGCCACCACAAACATCGATGTCGCAACCTGACCGGGCCACTGGAAGCCTTGCACAATGCAGCCAGCAGAGCGCCTGCGCTTGTCTACCAAGCAGTTGCAATCATTGCTGACCACACAACACGTGCGGATGTCCTGTTGGGCCCCTATTCGCCAGAGACGCATGGGCAGTGGTGCACAGTCTGAGACATGATGCACGAGGTCGGGGCTGGGCAAGCAGACCACAGGACCACACGGTGCTGATCTGCAATGTGGCGGTCGAGACTGGGGAGGCTTGCTCGAGAACAACCCACTTCCTGCAGCTCCGAGTGAGAAGGAGGAAGGCCGCTGGCCCAGCATAGACTATCTACCCGACTGAACATGGATCACGCACCGCTTGCCCAGCTGGACCTCTGTGCTCCGCCTCGCACATACGACTGAGGAATGTCGCAGGATGTACCTGGGAGACTGAGTTTGAGACTGGGGGGGGGGGGGTTGCTGGAGGACCCCGCAGCTCCCAGCGAGGACTGGGGGGGGGGGGCTTGGCGAGGGCCCTGCTGCCTGTAGTCGATTCTCGACCACTGAACACACCCTTCTCAGCATTCTGAACTTGCCCATGCTCATGAGCGAGTACAGCCGCCGCACCGCCACTTCCTTGCGCTCGGCGCTGATGATCCCTCGGTTCTTGTCTTCGCGGCGCTTCTTAATGAACGCTAGGAGCACCACGCGCGCGTTGCGCAGGACCACCGCAACATACGTCACAACGAACGTCCCATGGATGATCAGGCAGATGATTTGCAACGTCATAACATACGGGTACGGGACCTGCGCGAGGCGATGCAGAAATGGTTTCCATGTACACACTTGCGCACTACTTGCACACCAATGACTGCTTGCACACCGATTGAACACGAATTGTGACCACTTGCCCACAACTTACACGGCGTTAATGACTTCATCATTTATGACCACGCGCGCACCACTTGCGTACCGCACAGTCTGAATGCGTTGCAGGGGCAGAAAGGCACCGACCCCCGCAGGCTGCAACGGGATCCCCCGCAGGCTGCAACGGGACAGGTGTGGGCCGCCACTTTGCTCCAGCCGCGCCTGCCTCACGGCCTTCGTCGCACTTCAGTTCAAAGTCGGTCCATTTGCGCATTGTCCTGCTGCATTGAGTCCCCGTCAAGCCCCCTGCCCCCTTCCTTGAGTGCGGTCCTGACAAGGTAGTACCTCTGATGGCGAGAACCACAGCAGACACATGTGCAGCGTGATGAGGATCGTGGTGAGAGCCCCGGTCTCCAGGTGGTTGGCGATGCCATGGGCGTAGGGCTTGAGGGACTGGTGCGCCACCAGGAACACCGTGATGGACCACATGGCGCAGTACACTTTGAGCAGCGGGTCGTCCACGAACGTGACAATGACGATGAGCATCAGCTTCCGGATCATGTTCACCGTCTCCCAATAGCGCGTCTTCTTAGTGTAGCCCAGCACCAGGAAGGCCAGCGTGGAGTATTCCAGCTTCTGCCCCCCGATCTTGCGGAGGAACATGCCCAGAGCGATCAGGAGCGTCGGGATGCCGGCCCCATAAATGAAGATGAACATGGTGGCGACGTTGGAGGCCTGTGGCATGCGGATTTGGAGGGCGGTGGCTGAGAGGGGGGGGGGGGGGGGGTTGGGTTGGGTTGGGCTGGCGGCCTCATGCAGGAGCAGGCCCTCGGGTGTGGGCTTCCTTCCCTGCCCCACCACGAGGCTGAACAACCTGACTGTCCGGTTCCAAGGCCGAGCGGACTATCGACAGCCACCAGACCCCACCGAAGCGCAGGTGGGCGGAAGATACCGTCGTCCTGTGTGTAGGCGCGCGCGCGGGCAGGGGTGTGGGGAGGGGCTGGGCCTTGCGTGTGGGGGGCAAGTGTGGCCTGGTGCTCCAGGCCCGGTGGGGCAGGCCATGGGAGCCTGACGCTGAGCCCACCGGGGAGTAGTGGGCCAGGGCATCGCATCCTCCTGGTCACAGAGACACGCTGCCCGCCCGTCCCACGACTGCGTACGCACGGGGACGGGTGTGCGCCGGGCACGACTGGGGGGGACCCGCGCTCCTTGACTGCCTGTTGGCACAGGTGGCGCTGCTGTACTAGCTGGGTCCCGCACTCCCACGGCCTGGGGCGCTGGTGGCAGGTGGAGGGGTCCCAGGGCGCGCTGAGCGCTTCCCTGCCGTGGGACTTGCCCGGGAAGGTTCCCGGGTGCGGCGCTGCTGCCCCGTTAGTCCTAGGGGCCCGTAGGGCACACCACCGGACTGGCCCCTCCAAGGGAAGGGGGGGGTGGGGGGCAGGGGTCGGCAGGTGGCTGTCTGGCCTCCAGGGGTCGCCCACAACTGCACTGCAGTGCACGGGGCTGTGCTGGCCTAGGCGTCTGTGATGAGGTTGGAGGGGCGCGTGCACACCTGGAGGTTCCCTGGGCAGGCCGCCCTAGGGATGCCCACAGCGGTCAAGCTGTGAGCCCTTCACAGCCTCCACTTTTCAGGCCCTGAGGGCGCCGACTCTGTGCACCCCTCCCGTCGGGGGCGTAGGCTGGGGGGGTTGAGTGGTGGATGGGTCTACCTCTCCGTTCATTGGCCCATGGTGTTCACTTGTTTGGGAGAGGAGGACCACCTGCTGGGTTACCATGCGGATCCCAGATCCCGACATACTCGTCATTCAGCGTCCGCTCCTTTTCCGCGAGGGGAGGGACCTCGTTCACCATGGGCCTGCAGTGAGGGTGCGAGGGCATGCTGGGGGGGGGGGTCTGCTTTTGGTCCCGCCCCATTTCTGTGGGGGGGGGGGGGGGTAGGGGTAGCAAAAAGTCTGCTCCCCAGTTTCCTGGTCCCCAAGGGGAACCAGCCCACGGCCTGCACCCTCGCTTTGTGGTGGCTGAAATTTGGGCCGACAGAGGGGGGGGGGGGGGCAAGGGGACCTCTCTGCCCTGCTGGAGACCGCCGGGTGTGAGGGCCACGCGGTGCTGGAGACCGCCGGGTGTGAGGGCCACGCGGTGCTGGAGACCGCCGGGTGTGAGGGCCACGCGGTGCTGGAGACCGCCGGGTGTGAGGGCCACGCGGTGCTGGAGGCCGCCGGGTGTGAGGGCCACGCGGTGCTGGAGACCGCCGGGTGTGAGGGCCACGCGGTGCTGGAGGCCGCCGGGTGTGAGGGCCACGCGGTGCTGGAGGCCGCCGGGTGTGAGGGCCACGCGGTGCTGGAGGCCGCCGGGTGTGAGGGCCACGCGGTGCCAGAGGCCATCAAGTGTGAGGGCTACGCGGTGCTGGAGGCCGCCGGGTGTAAGGGCCACGCGGTGCCAGAGGCCATCAAGTGTGAGGGCTACGCGGTGCCGGAGGCCGTCAAGTGCGAGGGCCACGCAGTGCCAGAGGCCGCCGGGTGTAAGGGCCGCGCGGTGCCAGAGGCTGCCAGGCCAGGCTGTCCTCCAGCAACAAAAACAAAATCTCATCGATGTACCCCTGGCCTAACAAATGCGCATTCCGGAACGGGGAAAACCACCGGGCACTACACACAGCACTCTGTAACACATCCCTTTGAAATTTGCCACCGGTGAAGAGAGTACATATGGAGCTTCGCCCGCAGTCCGCTTGATGAACAGAATTTTGGCCATTGAGCGCCGGCTGTTGGCGGTTGGCTGTTGGCGGCTGGCGCTGATGGCGGTTCACCACCGGCCCAGAGGGCTGTCCTTAAGGGTTTGTCCTTCGGGAAGAAACAATTGATTAAAGACAGTCCTGCCGCTCAGGAAGACCCAACCCTTGTCTGGGCGGTGTTGTCCTCTCTAACCCAATTCATGGCCGTGCCCATCTCTCGGGGTCTGGGGTTCAATTGTGTTCAGCGGATGTGATTTAGCGAGGCGGATTGCCGTCGCATACCTCAGGGGCGGACTGGCAGGCAGTGGAAACAGGCCTGACCTGGTTCACACCCACACCCACACACACCTGCATGTATCGATCAGAGCTGCAGCTGACGCTGATATCCAATTTGAGCAGTTTGCGCGGGGGCTGACCGTCCCCGAAATCGTATTCCGCACAATTGGACATAGTCGCGATCTGTGATATCAGCACCGGATACAAAAAGTACAGCGCAACCGTCAACGACACCACCACAATCTGCGAAAATGTGCGGCCCTTCGTGAATGACAGCTCTCGACGGCGCTGCTTTTGTTGCTGCAAAACGACGACGAAGTGTTGTCTGAAGGTGCAATTAGGACTTGAAGTGTGTGTGTGCGCACCGAAGGGGGGATGGGCAGTACAATAAACTGCTGCACTAAATTGGGCACTGGGCAGTGGGTGGCCTGCAGTACACAACCACACCGCAGGGGGCAGTGGGCACTGTAGATCCTTCAGGACACGGCCTCACTGCAGCGTGCAGTGGCCTGTGCGGATCCATTTGTACAGTGCTGCACTGCACTGGGCAGTGGGCAGTGTAAATCCTGCCACACAATGCCTCACCGCAGTGGGCAGTGGGCAGTGCAAATCTGTTGGTACACCACCACACTGCATTGCACAGTGGACGGTGTAAATCCTTCAGTGCTGAGGCTGGTCAGGTATTGCTGTCCATTGTCAGCCAACTGGCATAAATTGGTCATCAACTGCGCCCGTTCACCGCCAACCGCCGTTGCTGCACCACAATCAAGTAATGCAAAACCTCAGGCTGCCCCTTAGTGGAAAAAAACCAAACGAAAGCCCTTGCTCAAGGACAGCCCATAACGGCAGCCATTTCGGGTTGGTGAAACGCAAAGACCTGGCAGTGTGACAGAGGGGGTAAGCCTGTGGTTGCATTTCAGGCTGTGGCTGTGGGTGCAGGGGTATGAGGGTGTGGGCGCAGGGGTGTGTGGGTGTGGGTGCAGTGGGCGTGTGGCTGAGGCATTGCACCTCTGTGAGCTCCATGCCAGGGCCGCAGAAGCCCAGGCGGCGGTTGTACTCCCCCAGTATCATGGCGCTGAGGACGCCCAGAATAGGGAGGCCCATGTACGCATAGAAGATCACAAAGCTGCTCAGCCACGGTGCCGCACACGCGACAATGGACGTAGGCAGCGAGAAGGTGCTGACGGTTTTGCCGGTCGCGAAGACGGTGGTGAGGGCCTGCGGGAGGGACTCACCGATGTCCGCGAGGAGGGCGGCGGTTTGGAGGTAGTTCGTGAGGATCTTGAAGACGATGCTGAACATGTCTTTGGTCGACGCATGGGCCCCGTCCTTCTTCAGCGCCGTGGCGGTCGTAATGACGATCTGTGCGGCAACGGGCGAGTCCGTGGCCTTCAGGCATGACGTGGGGAGGGGAGTTGTGGGCGAACCGACGGCGGTTGTGTGCCAACCGACTGCGGTTGGTGGGCAACCAACAAATTTGGTCCTGTAACTATGGACCATTTGCAGCAGCTGTTGTTATTAATGTCGTTGGTGGTGGTGGTGGTGATGGTGGTGATGGTGGTGGTGGTGGTGATGGTGGTGATGGTGGTGATGGTGGTGATGGTGGTGGTGGTGGTGATGGTGGTGATGGTGGTGATGGTGGTGATGGTGGTGATGGTGGTGATGGTGGTGATGGTGGTGATGGTGGTGATGGTGGTGATGGTGGTGATGGTGGTGATGGTGGTGATGGTGGTGATGGTGGTGATGGTGGTGTCGGGGGTGGTCGTTGTTGTTGTTGTTGTCATTGTTATCCACAATGTTGTTGATGTTTTTGGTGTTGCTGTTGTTCACTATGCACACACTACGGGATGACTGCTGGCGTTTGCTGGCTAATGGCCGACATTGCTGAAGAATCGTCCTTCGTCAAAAACTTAAAAAGCTGGGTCCGGACAGCCCTGCCTGACGAGTGTAGCAAATCCATGTCGGCATTCTTTGCCACGCACTTGTGATGCCGACGGCTCCTCAACCGTTACGTTGCGTCTCTGAAACGATGCGTGAAAACAGGTTTGCAGTGGCACGCACGTCGTTTGAGTCCCTTTTCCAGCCTCTAAGGCCCTTTAACACACAGACATCCGTGTTGCTAAACGGGCTAGGAGGGGTTCGGCTTTGGGGTCAGGGTCGAGGTCGGGAGACCCATCATCTCTACACCAGACTGAGACCCACGACCCCTCCGACCTCCTACACACCACAAGCATGTATCCGCCGAACATAGCGGTGATCACCAGCCAGGACAGGAATCCGCTGTTGCACGGCTCACAGAAATCCCCAGTGAAAGACTCTTCGCATCCGGAGCACATAAACCCCTCGTGGTGCCCCTTGCAGGTCCCGGTGGACGTGTTGCCCAAGCAGGGCTCCCCCACGGGGCTGCAGGGCAGGAACGTCAAGGTATCGTTGTTGATGCGCCAGTAGTTGTTCTTCGTGAAGATCTCCCAGTCCCCCTAAAATGACATGGCAATGACATGGCAATGCACAGACATGTACCCGTTGCCTCACTTGTTCCAGACGACGCTTGGGTCCCGGATTGCGTACCGAACACCTGCTGTACCTTGGACAAGGGCGCCTCCTGCGCGTAGGGAAGGGGGGGGGGTATAGCAACACAGAGCCGAACAGAGGTACAGAAAAGAACCAGCCTCTTGGGCTTGGGTGCAGGTGCCGGTTTACGGACAGGCTGCCACCAGCTCAAACGAGATCACCAAGAGCCGCCTACTGAGCAATACTGTGGGTGCAGCTGTATCTTACTGAGTTAGTGGGCTGACAGAAGCGGGTATTACGGAGTGGCAGATGGGTCAGGGCGGTTGCTGAACGAAACTCAGTGTCGCCGCCAGAGACTAGTGGCAGGTCTGTTGACAGAAATCTCTGTCTGGTGCAAGCACCGTGGCTTTGGTTTCGTCTGTTGCTGTTGGACCTGGCCAACCTCACAGAAAAACAGTTCTGTGTGAAAACCGAGGTCATACTTCATCCCTTTAAGGTTCCAAGGTGGAACATACCCCAGAGACGTGTCCCCGAACTCTGGCGCCACAGGCATGCCCGTCTTCTGTCTGACATTTGGTCGCATGCAAATAGTCTTTGCTTTCTTCGTCTTTTTGGCCTCATATGCCTTCAGGTGCATGTCCTGCAGCCTGCGGCCTCCCTGCTCCATGCTCTGGCAGGTGACTCTGGCATAGGTTTTGCATCCAATCTCTTGCTAATTACCATTCATCTTCAAAGACAAATGTCATACCCCAAACCCCTTGTGCTGCCTTATCGCACAGAGATTTTCAATGTCTTGGTACCAAATCGAAATCAGCTGCCAAACGAACAGCCCTTCTTGCCCAGGAGACCCCCAGGTGCCGACTAGTATGTTCTCCTCCACCTACCGTGCCTTGGACAGTGCATGGAGGGCGGGGGTGATAACATAGAGCGGGACGCGGGCAAGGCAACCCCCCCCCCACCCCGTGGGCTTGGGTGCAGGTGAGCGTTTGGGCAATCTGAAGTTCTTGGGAATCATTTGTCCTTTGCATCAATCTTTGCTCTTGTGTGGTATCATTGTCTCCCACGAGGTGCGTCATACCCCATCCCCTCAGGGGGGGGGGTATGTGCATACTGCAGGCAACGAAGGGTCCAACCTCGTGCTTAACCTCCCGCGCAGGGAGGGTGGGGGGGGCTGGCAAACCCCAGCCGACTTTTCCACCCACCCACACAAAACTTATTCCAGAGGCCGGAATTGGGAGGCCGATTTTAGGTGCAGAGACTTGTTTTTGGCCTCAGACACCCGTCCCTCCCTCCTCCCCCTGGGGGTAGGATGTCGACCATACTACGCATAAGCCTGTGGCCAACATATGCTCCGTGAGATGGGACCTGCGATCAATGCATCCTTCGCACTTCAAGCACAAATGCCAAAACACATGCTGACACTGACGGAAACAACAGCCACGAAATGTGAATGACAGGGTGAGGGGAGGGCATCGAGGAACCATGTGCACCGTCCCTTGCCGTAGGCTGTTGCCGGTACAACCAGAAGCACCATTCTCAACTCATCTCCGACACGTGGGGCTGCAGACAGACTGGGCGGACGGAACCTCCGGAACACGCAATCCACATGGCCAAGCTGGGGAAGTCGGTGTACAATCACAGATTCAACTCCGGGTGGACAGAGGGGTAGGGGGTTAAGCCTGCGGGCAGGGACCCAGCAGACTTTGTACCTGCACCTTTGTACCCTGACCGGGTTTCAAGGGTGGTTTGGAAAGCGTTAACCGGCCATTGGAAAAGGGGGGGGGAACCGATTGGAGGGCCGTTGGGAGGAGCCCAAAGTGGTGGGCAGTCATCCACAAGCCTCCCCCCGCCGTCAAGCACAAGCTTGTACAAAAGATCACCAAATTTGTCAGTGAACTGAAAATGCACTTGAATCCGAAAGCAAAACTGAAACTGAAAGAGCAACCGAGCCAAATATCGAAAATGAAATGAGCCCGAAACCAAAGCCCAAACTGAACAGAAACGAAATCCGAAACTGAACCGATGCTGAAATTACAACTGAAATTGAACGCAGGACTGAAACTGGACTGAAATGGAGACCCCAAAATGGTCTATGCCCCTGTGCATGTTTCTCATGACGTGAGCACTGCTTATGATCAGAGCCCTCAGAACTCCAAACAGTCAGCAGATGACGTCCCTCAAAGCATGTGCAATGGCCGGGCGCTCGGTGAGACGTCAGAATGAGTCGATAGCTCGTCCAGGACTCCTCTGGGCTTTCCATTAAAAAAAAAAAAACCACAGCCGTGCTTGGGATTGACGTGTGCTGTCCCCCACTGAGGGTGTACCCATCTGAAGGTGCCCCCAAGAGGCAGACAAACATGCTTCATGTCCCAAGAGGGTCTGAAACTGCATCTGACTGGCAGGCCCATGCAGCATTCATTCCGAAGCACAGAATGAGGGGTCAATGAGTCCACTGTCTGCAAGGGACTCATCGTTGGCGCCAAACACGCCGGAAGGAATCTTTTGTCCACGTGGCCAACCACCCGTAGCCATGATGCATCATGGCATGGCCATCGCATGTTCCTGGGAAGAGTATGCACGAAACCCCCCCTCCCATCTTCCCCCTCAAGCCGCCCCCCCTCCCCTGGGGAAAAGTTCATTTGCAATGGGGCAGGGGCTTCAAGCCACTTTCCAACCCCCCGCCCCCCTCCTCCCATGACCAAGGTCATTCCCCGCACTCCCCAAGCCAAAAAAAAAAAAAGAACACCGGCGCGCCGCCGCACCCTCAGCCCTTTGCATGACCTCAGCCCCCCAAAAAGTGAGGAAGTGTGACCAATGGCGCCCCCCCCCCCTCTCCAACGTGTGCGTGTGCGGGGCGCCGGAAAGATAGCATACGCCAAGGGCCATGCCGGCCGAGCATTCCTCCCCATTTTGGCGACCACTGTTGAAGGCTCGCGCCGGGGATCCGCACCCCCACCCCCTCCCCCGCAGACCTTGCACATGGCCCCGGCGGGGCACTCGCGGCACGTGGTCTCGTTGAAGATGTAGAACTCCGTCTGGCCGCACGGGCGGGCGATGATGGGGCTGGACAGCGCGTCCGCCACCTGCCGCATGCCCCCGGAGGCGTCGCTGACCGAGAAGCGCAGCCGGTACGTCACGCCGTAGGCGGCCACGAGCTGCAGCCCCTCGAAGTGGAAGCCCCCCGTCACGAACGGCGTGGCCTCCATCACCGCGGCGACCGGGCGGGGCTCGACCGTGGCCGCGAGGAGGAGGGAGCTGGACTTCACGTACCCGATGGTGTTCTGCGCGACGTCCTGTAGGCCCACGATGGGCTGCACCTTCAGGCGCGGCGCGGCGTTGTCCGTGATCTCGGAGGGCTGCGTCGTGATCGCCAGCCGCGCGGGCGCGCCCTCCGTGACCCACACCTGCGGACAGGAATGGGGGAGGGCTTTGCGGGTCTTTTCTTTCGGGTGTGCAAGTCACCTCCACAAGGGCAGGACTCTCCTCAATGCCTTAACACAAAATTGCCGGCTTCCGGTACCCTTGGACCTCCGCAGAGCGCCTGCCGTAGAGTGACTGCTGTCAGCCATCAGCCAACTGACGTCGGTTAACCGCCAACCGCCGTCGGTTGAGTGTCAACCGCCATCGATTCAGCGAATCCTGCGAGTGATAGCCCCAGGCCGTCCTGAATAGGGGAACAATAAAAGGAACATCTCATTCCTAAAGGACAGCCCTGCACAACGGTGACCTCTTTGCTGTGCATCTCAAGTTCGCTTCGACACGTGCGGCCGGCAGACAGACAGGCGGACGGAACCTCCGGGACACGGATCTGGGCCCCGGGCGAGACCATAAGGCCGAGCTGGGGAGGCCGGTCTGTCCCCGCACAACTACAACCTCAAGACCGGGGGGGTTACGCTTGCGGGAAGGGCCGGAGCAGACTCTCTACCGCCAATGAAACTGAAAGTGCACTCGTGGTACAACCCAACGGGGGATGTTCGCCTTCGTTTGTGGTCGACTGGCCTATATCTGACTCCAGGAGAGCCCGAGCCCCCGGTCTCCACTGGGTCGCCGAACGAGGGTACAGGCATTCTTTGAGGAGGAGCGATTCCAATGCCAACCAGTGGCCAACGAGGCAGAGCATTAGAGGCAGACAAGTAACACAGCCCTGCCACCTCTTGGACTGGCCAGGCGGGCACACAATACTTTGCGACAGAGGCGGCCGGGCTCCGACTGCACCTTGTGGCTCCGTCACGCTTGATCTGGGCAAAATCGCCCACGTGCCCCCCTCCCCCCTTTGCCCCCCGAAACTGCCCCAGACATGGCACCGGCGTCCAACATGGAACCCGCGTCTTGTTAGGATTCCGTGAGGGGCCGTGTCCCACTTGGTAATGCCCGCCCCCCCTCACGCAGAACCGGTCAGTACATGACTCAGTAGGACCCGGCACCGCGTGCTCACGCTGGAGGCGGACGATTCGGGAGAGAAATGCACGTTGTAGCCCCACATTGCCCAACACCGTGGTTTCGGTGAACGCTGTCGTTGCGTGCCGACCGACGCGTGCTCCAGAACAAAGTTGGTTTGTGAGGGAGCCAGAGCAGGAGGGGGGGCCTGGACCTGGACCCACAGCGACCCCAGTCCCGGCGATACAAAAGACAAATTGTACGATCCGGTCTTCGGGAGGGCGATGGACAGCTCCGCAAACACCGCCGAGCCCTCGCTCATGTCCTCTGCACCGCCGCTGAAAGCGATGTCGGTGCCGGTGGCGCCCGTGAGTCGGATGTCCGCGGCCAAGGGGCGGGTCGCGTCGTCGAAGGCGCCCACGGCGTGGAGGCTGGTGTCCAGAGTGTAGATGGTGATGGGCTGCAGGACCGCCTGCGGGGCCGCGGAGACCGTGACGGTGGTGGGCTTGGCGGCCAGTCGGTCCGCCGGGCCAATGATGTCGTAAATGATGAGCGTACTCGAGAAGATCTGCAAAACGCGGACCAGAGTGAGTGCGACCTGCTGACGCCGCGCAAGGGGCACCTGCCAGGCCTTTGCTTGCCGACACCCGGGGGGAGGGGGGGGGGTCATTTGGGGCCCCGGCCACCCGCGGCCGACCCACCCGCCCACACCACATCACTAAAGTGTTTCTCAGGAAAAATGAAATTTACCACAGAGGCCGGAAATTGGAAACCGCTTTCAGGTACACAAACTTGTTTTTGGCGTCTGACCCCCCCCATTTGCCACTGGGAATGCTTCCTGCGCGCCTCAGGGTCAGGGTAATTAGCTGTGGAGTAATCAGCACCACATTAATTTTCCTCAATTTTGGGTGAAAGAAGTAGGTCAAACGGGCACAAGGGCGGGGCACAACACTCAAAACGGACAACAATGTTGCGACAACCACCCCCCATTCAAAAAGACGGTTCACAAAAGGTACAATTTACCTTGTTCCATGACAATTACCCAAATCGCACGCCGCGGGGCGCGCCGCAGGATTGGCGTTCCCACCAAGCAATGGCCTGGTACCTGCCGTGGGCGCAGGCAACAGGCATCGTCATAGCACGTGAAAAGCGCCGGGCCCGTGACCCCCAAGAGCGCATTTGTTGCTCAAATTCGCGAATCTGAGGACAACGCATCGCACGCCAATCGCGAAGCCGAACGGAGGAGGGACACCGTTGTGTCGGTCTGTGAGAAAAAGAGGGACAATCCCGTCAGCGTCTGCGGCAACAATACAAAACGTCTGTCGTTGCAGAGGGGGCTTCCCCTCCCCCTCCCCTTCAAACCCCCAGCGGCAGCTTAGCGCCAGAGGCCGCCGGATGCGGTTGTTGTTCCCACGGCGTCACTCCACAGCTAATCTAAGCAGTATGAGGCTTAGATCGCCCCTCTCACAGCCCCACGCTTATGTTCGTCGGATGCAGTCAAAATTGTTGCTGGAGGCAACGCTCACATCTACTCATGACCCGCGCCGCTCCGGCTCAGGCCCTGGGCGGCTCGGACCTGTCCATCCATCGACACTTCCAGATAACTTGGGGTCGGGAATGGTTCGGTGTGCGTCGGCTGCAGGCACGCGATCTCCGTCGCGCTGATGAAGGACACCTCCGGCCCCCGGGCGTACAACGTGATGGCGGGGCTGATGAAGGCACACGCCAAGTACTCCGAGTACGTAAACCCGTAGCCGTGCACGTACACCCACTGCGGGAGGGTCATGTACCCCTGCGTCGGCTGAACCTCCATCACTGCCGGCGTGGGGACGCGGCGGAGCGCCACCTGCAGCAGCGTAGATGGCATCGTTCCGCACTACGTGCAGGAGCAGTGTGCAGACTTTGAGGAATCGTGCACAAGCGTGCGACGTCTCAGGTATGATCATCGCCCTGGTGGGCCGGCATTCAACTCCGGGGGAGGGGGGGGTTGGCACGAGGCCGTGGTGTTGGTTTGTTTGCCTTTGGCGGCGCCTATTGGCCTCTCGCCACTGTACATTCTGACCCTCTGTGGATCCGAACGTATTTCGGTTGTGTCAACGGAGCCCCTGGATGACTTGTCCTGTTTGACTACTCCGGGGGTCGGTTGTTGTCCCAGAGCTGTTGCCCGTGCCGTTGACCAGGTGCATCCAGATGCACACTCCGAGTCCATGCTGGGTTTGCCGACTCCAGCACTGACTTGCGCTGGTGTGTGCATCTGCAGGATCATTTGCCTGACAGGGGCTTCCAACAGCCCCCTGGCTACATACATTCGGTACAGCCCTCTGGCTAGACCCCCCTGTGTGACATTCCGTCTTGTTGTTGCTCCTTTACGGGGCCCTGGACGGTCACCCGTTCTTCCCTTCGCATGTTGCGTCGGGTCGCTACTTTCTGTCGGCCGCTGCGGCCGGTGCTCTTGCTGGTGTCGTTTCCGCGTTCGCGGACCCCCCCCAAAAAGCTCAATTGGCCGGCCTCCCAAAATCCTCATTGCGCCGTCAGTTTGCGGCTCTCCTTGTGGTGTGGACAGTGAGCGCGCCGCACCGGCAGTGGGGAAAGAGCCGTGATGTCTGAGTGGCGATTCCGTTTCGCTAATGTCCCATGTGCACAGCGTAGCAAAGGAATAGACTCAACATGAATACAAGGGGACGGCGACAACAGGGCGTATCTTCCTGGAGTGAGGAATGGCAGAGCATAGGCCAATGGAACGGTTTTGGAGGTCGGGAAAAGACCCGCATCGAAGCAGCCAGCGCAAATGGCAGCACCTGCTCACGGGCAAAACGGCCAAGTGGCGGTCTGTTGTGTTCTTTGGCCGGTGCACGGCAGCAGACGGGGAAATCACCAACAAGAA
The DNA here is from genome assembly GCA_964036045.1 of Eutreptiella sp. 'Long Island Sound 2002'. Lineage (NCBI taxonomy): Eukaryota > Euglenozoa > Euglenophyceae > Eutreptiales > Eutreptiaceae > Eutreptiella > Eutreptiella sp. 'Long Island Sound 2002'. Next base: position 25,044,639 of record OZ038398.1, on the reverse strand, counting down.
GTAGTGTAGTTTCGAAGAGGGGACCACTATGAACCAGCCCAAAATCTGTCAGGAGCAAAATATCACAAAACGTGCCTCTGTGTGTGTGCGTGTGCCTGTGCCTGTGCCTGTGCCGGTGCGTGTGCCTGTGCCTGTGCGTGTGCGTGTGCCTGTGCGTGTGCCTGTGCCTGTGTCGGTGTCTATGCCTGTGCCTGTGCCTGTGCCTGTGCGCGTGCCTGTGCCCCTATGCCGGTGTCTATGCCTGTGCCTGTGCCTGTGCCTGTGCGCGTGCCTGTGCCTGTGCCTGTGCCGGTGTCTATGCCTGTGTCTATGTATGTGCTTCGGCCTATGCGTGCGTTTCTGTGTCCATGCCTGCGCTCAGTGCCTGAGCCTATGCCGATGCCTATGCATGTGTACCTGGCTCTCGGTGACAGCGCTTGACACGCCCACCTCCAGCAGCTCCCCCGTGCAGCTGCCGGCGGAGCCGTTCACTGCAGGGGTCCTGCAGGACAAGAGTTGGGGCGACAGCCACACGGCGGGCATGGCCACAGCCCCGAAGATGCAACGCAGGTTGGGGCCTTGGGGGAATCCTTCGCCACAGACGTGGACCTGCGTGTCACCCGTGGTGTCTGCCAAAGGGGGCCTGACCTCGATGATCGCGTAGAGTAGAAGTGTAATGACCTGGTGACACGCAGGAGTGCAGGATGAGGCATGGAGGAGGCACAGGCACTGGCACAGGCATAAGCAGAGACATGGAAAATGGCACAGGCACAGGCACGGGCGCAGATACAACATAGGCTTTGGCTTTGGCTTTGGCTTTGGCTTTGGGTCTCCGCTTCACGGCATGGGCGTCCGCCCCCCCACCCCAGCCAAACATGGCATCTGCTACGTCACCCTTACTACAACTAGGACCGAGCTGGGTCCTAATCTCGCTCACTGCATGGGAATCGCTGTGGAAGAAGGACGGCCCTCATTGGAGGCGCCTGCTTGACACACTGGTAAGAGCCCTAAATGTTCACGACGATCGTCCTGACAAAATATTGAAAAACGGCCCACTTTCACCCCAAAATGGACCACCGCATGGTACCACGGCATGAGAGACACCTCATTTAACACCCATTTGCAATCATTCGATTGCCCAAAACACTATGGAAGAAGAACGGCCCTTATTGGAGACACCTACCAGACGCAATCAATCATCCTGAACTTTCAGGATGATCGACCTGAAAACAAGCTGAAAACAGTCATTTTTCTGGACACTGAATCCGCCATAAAATGGGCTAGACGGCTGGAAAGCACACGAACTTCTTTCAGGTGATGTGCATTGGCTCTGCGGTCATTTTGAGCTACTTGGATGCCAGTTTGGAGCCACGGTCTTCCGCAAAAGACTTTTGTTGCGTTTGTTGCTGCTTGCTGCTACTGCTTGCTGCTTCCTGCTTGCTGCTAAAATGCGTTGCTCAACGTGGACCCTAAGAAGGGTTGTAAAACCTCCACTAGAAACCCAGCTCAGGAACCATCTTTCGTTCAACCTCTCTCCTATGTGACCTTCTCGTTCCTGACCCAACCAAACCAAACCAAAGCCTCATTGGCTCATCGAACTGCTTCTCTCATGGCACCTCAGAGGGACTGTGCACCGCGCCTGAGGGGGACTCGCAACTACCCGCACCTTTCCGTGAGAGGGGCACTGGGCCTCCTTGTCAAAACTGCTCCTCTCACCCGCACCTCAGCGGGACCAAGCACCGCGCCTCAGGGGGAGCCGCCTCGTGCAGGCAGCCAGTTGTAGCTAGACGGGCAGCTTACCCAATACCTGCTACTCGGTTGACGTAGTTACTTGGGCAGTCTGCTAGAATGAGGGAAACTGGCACAGGCGCAGACACAGGCACAGGCACAGGCACAGGCACTGCCGCCGACCACCTTCGGTTGGCGGTCACCCAACTGTCATGCATACCAGTGGGCGTGCATCCACTTCGGTCAGCACGTACAATTTGCGGGTTTCCAGGGCGACGTCAAGGCACAGCGCAAGCTCCGGGGCGCCCCCCCTCACAAGCAGCTTGACCACTCCGTACGAAACCAGAGACGTGTAGTTGACCTTGTACACGAAACTGGGCTGGCTGGGCGAATTCAGGGCCACGTAGAGGGCGGGCACGGCAGTGTCTATGGCCATGGCAGTCAGTGTCGGGTCAACACCCGCGTGCTCCACCTGCAGCAAAATGGGACACGCTGGCACCTACGCCTCAGATACTGCCGTCAGTTACGGGGCGGCAGGTGTAGCAGGTGTAACAGGGAGGCGATTCACTGGGTTCCCCAAACGGTGTGGAGCGGTCCTGTCCGTTGCTGAATGCTGTTAGGGGGTTGGGGGGGGGGGGGGACAGTGGCTGTGCCACAAAGCCGGCCCTCAGAAAGGGGGGGTATTCAATAAAGGCTGGTTGGGTGTTGTGTAGTACAACCCACAGTGGGCGGTTCACTTCAAATCCGGGTCCCAAATGAGCAGAGTCTGGGTGGGGGGAGGGGGGGGCATTTTTGGATTCCTCGTTTCAGTCTGAGCATTTTGAATGGACATATGTCGGGTAAAATCCGTCCACCATTGACCAAGAGTAAAAATGCAACTGGGCATTCCAGCATACACAACATTAAACCAGCAAAGGCACCCGCAGATGGCGTTCCAGCGTTTGTAGGCTACAGTTCAGGGCAGAATGCAGTGTCGTACTTCAACCATCATGTAGAGCAACAATAGCCCCGTACAGCAAAGGGTGCAAGCATCCTTGGCCAACGCAATCCCTTGCCATCGGGGTCCCCATGTTGGGGAGGACTCAAAGTGGCTACGTAACCCCAACCATTTCAGGCCCCATCGAGTACATTAAAGCGGCGACGGTACTGCTGCTGTATCGGGTACCCAAAGCAGGAAAACGTCAGAAGGTAGCATTGGCTGGGGGCGTTTGGCCTAAAAAGATACCCGGCATGCTCCACCCCCTTGGCAAAGCTGCTGTTCCCCTTTGGTGTAGGTTGGGTGTCTGTCTAAAGAGGGGGGGGGGGTGGGCGGCGACCCAGAACCCCCCTGATGTCTTGTGTATGTCCTGCATTGTTGGATGAGGTCATTTCTGGGGGCAGTTGCCTATTGGGGAGGAGGGATGAGGGGGGAATGAAATGTCCGTGCCATTGCTCACAGTCACACTATCACTGTGCCCGTGGGATCCACTCCCCTGCCAGTGCTGATAGAGGCTTTGCATGGAGTCATTCCCATGACTGTAACCTTCAGAGGGTGCCCACCACTACATCTGATGTGGGAAGTGTGATGCAGGGCCGGGGTTCCAGATCACCGAGTGGTACGCAGTTCCTGGCATTTTTCCCTCCGGTGTTGCTGGTAGAGTGTGCTCCCTGTGCCGTAGGCCGTCGGAAAAGATGGGGAGGGGGTGGGGGGTTCCCTATCACAGACTGTTGGACTCTAACGAACTGCGCAGTACTGTAACGGAATGCATGGGTCTGTAACAGCACTGCAGCGGACTGTAATCAACTGAATGGACGCCGACGCTCTGTACTGGGGGCCTGGCGGAGTGCGTCGGGACTGCAACAGACTGCAAAGGGACGAAAGGACTGTACCACGCCTTTGGACAGACCTGTGCCGCCAACTCGACCACTGGTGCGTCCAGAGTCCCGTTGGCGAAGCGGATCCGCGCCATCGCGACCCCCGCGCTCTGCTCTAGGCCCAGGATCAGCGTCCCATCCACGATGATCATGGCTGCGACGCTGTGGCACGGGTCTGCGGCACACGGGTCCACCCGCCCAAGGAGCGGTCCAGCGAGGGTCACTGCGGTGCCGTTGAGGGCGGTGCTGCCGGCTACGCAGGGGAGCGCGGTGACCTGCCAGTGGCCGTTGTGCACGCCACCGAATACGAGATAGCTGAGGCCAGGGGCAGCCGCGGCCCACACCTGAGGTAAGGGGGCATGTGTCAGCGGTTATGCAGCAAGGTTTCTGATCGGTGGTCCCCAGCTCGATACCCAGGTGAGGCATGAAGCGGCGGGCTAATCCAGGCGTTGGAGTGTCCAGGGTAGGCGCGAAGTAATGGTACACTTCAGCGAAGGTTGTCCAGACATCATAAGCCTACCTCTACCAGGCCATTGCTACCAGTGATACTGGGGGGGAGGGGGGGGTCAAGGCCCTCCCAGGATTTTGGCTGACCCACCCACCCACCCACCCACCCACACCCAAACCCATCCACCCACCTGCCGGATACCCTGAGGAGGGGGCGGGCGTCACAAAGCTTGATCTACCGACAACGTTGCCCATAGACATAATGCCACCTGCAAAGAATGGATGCCCTTGAGCTGTAGTCCGGAGGAGGGGTACCACGCCACTCGGGACAAGTAGCTGTCCCCTATATTCCAAGTTGATCAAGGTGAGTACATGCACTGATACCACAGCTTACGCATCATCCACTTCCGGGCACTCGGACAAAGATGAGCTTGATGATGAGTCCCTTTCTCCTTCATCAACGCCTCAGCCCATGAACAACGTTGGCGATATACCAAGCTCAGCAACCCACCCACCCACCCACCCACCCACCCACCCAGCCCAAAGAGCTGACACCCCCCCCCTTGGGGGGTACCTGCACTTTTCCCAAAACCAGACAAACCCCCCACCCACCCTCAGACCCCCCCCCCCAGTATAGTATCAACCAGCTACTAAGCAATGGCCTGACCACTACCCAGACACACACACAGACATAACGAGGCATGCGCTGAGGGTCGGGGTCGGGGCTTCAAAATCCAAGAACTCGTATTGCACCACATTTTGACGCCCACCAGCAGTTCATGTGATATGCCTTGGTTGTGGGCAGATGGTGTCTCCTGACGTGAGCAGGTCCATGCAGGGCCACCATGGGCTGGGGAGGGGGCCGGCGCGACCTCTCACACCTCGAAGGACCACCACTTCGCGCTGCTCACTTTGAGGTATGATAGCCATGCTGTAATGGTGAGCAGTGGGACAGGCATGCCACTCTGACCCACAATGCTGCACTTGTTCTGCGTCATCCCCGATGGATACAGACAACCTTAACAATCCGTCTACATCGGGGCGTGAAATGCAAAAGGGGACGCGTTTCCCAGGCGGGTAAAACTGGCTGGATTTCTGAATTCTTGGCATTCATTTGGCATAAATTTGATTTTTCACAAAAAAAAATTGTTATGTGAAGTGAAATCCAAAAATGTCGTTGAATAACCCACAAATAATCGCACCTTCGCACTGGCCCTAAGGCGCCTTGAAAGACCATAATTTGGCACACTTTGCACTTGTTTCTCGTCGACGTCGGCAACATCGGCAACATACCGAACTAATGCACCGACAAACTCGCGTCCATTGCGCAGGGACCACTGGGGCGGTTCCCAAGACAGAATGCAGTCTCCATCGACAACGAAAAACACATGGCACTGGACACCGGTTGTACTACACGGCAGCCCCCCCCCCCCCCCCGATGTGTAAGCCAGATCCCCCGTTGGCAAATCACCCCACCAGCCAATTTGCTGTTCCAAAGGCGCTTCAAAAGTGAAGCACCCCTTCGCTCTCAGAATTAGAACGCCTGCAGAACACCAAACTGGAAGTAGCCACGCAGCACCGGAGATCATCCGTTTCTCCCACCAATTTGTGCCAAACATTTTTTGGCCTTGCCTGCCTGTGCCCTTTGGCAAGGCGCTTTGGACAGTTGGAGTCATTTCGATGCCATTTCCGGTGGCTGCCTTTGGGCTGGTCTCACGAAGCAATGGCCGGCCGACGCCCCCAGACCTGGTAGCTGCGGACGGCGTCGAGCCCCAGGGACTGCAGCGGCAGCACGTGCTGCGCCAACCCCTGGAACGTCTTGGAGTACGCCCGCACCGTCATCGCCGCGCCCCGGACCGTCACCGCCCACCACGTGTCGTGGAGGCTCAGCATCCCGGTGAACCCCGGCCCCGACGCGGCCTGGGGCTGCATCCGCCGCACGAGGGGGACGGGCACGGCGCTGAGGAAGTTGCTGGGGTTTGTGGCGAAGTGGACGCGGGTGATGGGCTCGCCGCGCTCCAGCCAGACCTCCCCCACTTCGGTGGTGCCGTAGTTCTGAGGGGAATGGCGCGGGGGGTGCGGTAACAGAGCGCAGAAGGGGTCGGCGGTGTGGCGTTTGGGCGGGGGACTGCACCTCGTTCAAGGGGGCAGTCCCGAGGAGGAATGCCGCCCGGGCCCGCCATTGGTGCCACCCCCGACACGCTTTGGAGCGGGGGGAGAGGGAGGGGGTGGGTGGGTCCGAGACCCAAGGGCTTGCGTACCAAAATTAGCCCAAAAATGTTTTGCGATGCGAAAAAAAATTCCCCGGACGTTTTTCCTTCTGGACCCCCCCCCGGGCCCAGGGGGAGGGGGGCTGGTCCCCCAGGGGGTGGGGGGTGGGGGGGGGTGGCCCCGGGGGTTCCCCCTCAAATCCTTTCATTGCAAAGCATCACTCCACCAATTCCAGTCGGCCCCGGGTGGACGACTCTATTGAACAGGGTAACCCGGCCAGGGGCTCCACGGTGCCCTTCTGCCTGCGCTGATGCAGTGTGCCCTGACCTGAGGACTGCATTTGTACTCGCGCTGTGGGCGCATGAACTGGATCTCTTTTCTGCCCGTGCCCCCGCACAAACAATACGCGCCAGAGTACGTCGGAGCCTCAGCAGTACACTGACCGGTCAGGAAGTGCTGTGGCTTGCTGGACATATCGTCCGCGGTGACAACAACAAAAGCTGGGTCTCTACGGATGGCCCTGGGCCTCTGGCGCAAGGCCGTGCTAAAAGGGGGGGGGGGGGTCTGGGACCCAAAGTTAATGTACCAAAAATGGCCCGACCAGATTTTCCCTATTGCAAAGTCCGTCTTTCCCACTCTGGTCACTTTGGTCTTGAGGGAGGGGGGGGGCATCCTTGCCAAAAAAAAAATAAGCACAGGCCTGGCCTGGCGTCTGGGCTTTGACCACTAAACTCCAGGGTGCGCATTCGGAGGTCCAAGGGGAGGTATGGGCGGCGGTTCGAATACGACCCATTTTAGGACCTCCTCTTCGTGTTGTCCAGTAGGAATCGATCCGAATCCAAGACACCCGCCAGCAGCACCCCTCGTGGGATTGCAGTGCACCGACGGCAACCGGTGGTCACCCCACACCGTGTCCTCGGTTGCCGGTCGGCTGCCGGCAGGAAGCCGCAACCGCCGTCGTTCACTGGCCAGAATCCGCCCCTTCCGAACGCCGGGTTGTGAGGAATGACGTGGAGCAGGTGCAGCACGGGACTGTGCGCCGTGATGCGGAGGTGGCCGGAGGAAACAGCCACGATGGGGCCGCTCCCCGGCCCGGGTCTCACGTACCTGCACAGTGAACGCGATGAATCTGCCCAAAATCAGTGCGGACAGCGGCTTGCCTCCAATGTCCACAACGCCCACCGGCGACCCATCCAGTCGCATCACGAGCAGCGGGTGACTGCCCATGTACTGCAGCCCCTTGGGCGCATCGGTGATGAGGACAGTCCCAGCGGCATCCAGGAGACCGTCTGAGAAGCCCGGGTACTCAGCGCCCCGGGACACCCGAACGTTGATGGCACGGCACGCGGGAGCGAGGTACCCATCAGCACAATCGCTGCAGTCTGTGCCCTGCAAAGAGGATTCGTATCGTGACCTTTTGGAAACGTGCGCAGGGGCGTGTTCACAGACGAAACGACACACAACACAGCCCACTGCATCATCAGCATCAACACCGGCAGTATGCAACACCACACCACACCAGCACCAACACTAACACCAACACCAGCACCAGCACCAGCACCAGCACCAGCACCAACATTAACACTAACACCAACACCAGCACCAACACTAACACCAACACCAGCACCAGCACCAGCACCAGCACCAGCACCAACATTAACACTAACACCAACACCAGCACCAACACCAACACTAACACCAACACCAACACCAGCACCAGCACCAACACCAGCACCAGCACCAGCACCATGCCAGCCACCACACCGGCCACAATGCAACTATCCCACAGTAACCCCACCCCGCAACACACCACAACACCCCACACCACCCCACCCCACCCCACCCCACCCAACACCACACCACACCCACTCCAAGCTCGCAACCTCATCAAGGCCCGTTTGGGGCCCGGGGGCACAATGGCATAGGCGTTGCGGGAACTTCAACTACACCAGTAAGCGGAACGGCAGAGCATCCCCACGGCGGCCCTGAACTAAGTCCACAATACGTGGGGACAACCGCCCCCAGCGCCGCAGGTGCACAACGCACTACAGACAGCGCGCGTTTAGAGACACAGCCCCCCTGGCCACACCACACCACACCACACCACACCACACCACACCACACCACACTACACCACACTACACCACACCACACCACACCACACCACACCACACCACACCACACCACACCACACCACACCACACCACACCACACCACACCACACCACACCACACCACACCACACCACTCCAAGAGCATACTACGCCACGCCACGCCAGACCACACCCACGACCCAGCCGGCGCCGAGGGGCGGGCCCTTCCCATCTGGGGACGTCCCAAAAGTGCAATGTTGGGGGCAAATCAACCTCCGCCCATGAGGAAGTGGGCGTGACATGCCGGTGGAACAGACTGCACCCCCCACACACCCACCCACCCACCCACCCACCCACCCCCGCCCACACACACACACACCTGCCAATGGCCATTCACGCCATCTTGAAAACATTCACAAGTCCCGTCCAGCCACCCGCAGGACCCGTGACCTGAGCAAGGGCACGTGCGGTCACAGTTCAGCCCCCAAAAGCCCACCTCGCAGTAGTTGCAGAAGGGCCCGGCCCAGCGGCCCTGGGCGGTGCTCTGGCACTCGCACTCGCCTTGAGGAGAGCATTGCGCCCGCGGCGCCGGGTTGTACACGCCGACAGGGAAGCAATCGTTGGCATCGCAGGCCTTGGAGCAGTCGGACCGGTACCAGCCCGAATCGCATACGCACTCCCCTGCGATGGAGAGAGGCATGAGGCGTGAGCACCGTGCGCTGGTTTGGGGGGGGGGCGGGGGGTCATTGAAGGTCCATGACACTGTGCTACGCCTGCGCTCCGTTGCATCGCTCTTGACGTCTTCAGGGCACTCCCTAAACCCTCCGACCCAAAAAATGTGAGTGACCACACCCTCTGTGGCTGTGGCCTCACTCACGAGGCAGGGATCAGACGGTGGGGGGGGGGGGGGCGTTTCTGGTGATTGGTTTTGCAGCTGTTCTCGTGTGTTTGGTGCCCACTCTCATGCGCGAAGGTTTGTGTTGGATGTGCGCAGGATTTGGTGTGCATTGATGATATTTCGGGAATCCAGTTTTGGCAAGGCCCGCCTCTGCAGAGTTGGGTGTGGTATCAGTGTGCGCCAGTGTGTCAGTGTGTCGCTGCATCGGTGCCAAGGGCCCTATTTGAGGAAGATTTAAGTTTATTTGTCACAAAGCCCTCCTGCGTGCGTGCAGGAAGGGCGCGCCGGCGACGTAGTAGGTGCACACAGGGGTTGCGCAGCGGGCATGCAGGCACTCCAGACACGCAGGCGCGCTGGGCACTCATTGGCGGGGCGCCCACTGAAGGCACCTCCTTATGACATCACCAACAGCAATCTATGACCCCTAAGTGCGCCCCCCAGAGCCGGACTCAACCGGCCGCGTTCGCGTTGAGGGGAACCCAGTTGTCTGGGTATGACAGGCCAGACGCAAGTGCTGGCAGTCACGCCTTTTCGCATCCCTGCGGGCGTAAACTGCCCAAAGGGGCTCTAAGGTCCGTACTGTTCGGAAGTTAAGCCCCAGTGGAACTTAGGGTTTTGGTTCTTCTCTTTCTCATATGAACACTCCCGAGCACTCCCACACCCCATCTCCCCTTGGACACCATCACCGGGAGGGCATCCGGTTCGTCCAGCGATGTGTGTGTGTGTGTCTGGCCCACTTTCTGTGACACCCGATTTCGTGGCCCTCTCCTGTTTTTCAGCGTTTGCTGGGAGCCAAACTGGAGGCACACATGCAATTGCTGCGCATACGCACCCGCCTGTACATGCGCATGCGCACAGGCACGTGCGCTGCATGCGCACGTGCATTGAGTGAAACAATGTTCCTCTTCACACAAGCCACCCCTGCCCTGGCGAGCCCACATGGTGGTGCGCTGCCAGCCGCAACACTTGTTGCGTCTCCGGCGTGTCGCATCCGCTTTTTACCCCAAGCCATTGATTGATAAGGTCTCTGTGGTCCCATGAAGAAACACAAACGCATCTGCACGCCCATGTCCGCGTGCGCATTTTGGGGGCGATTGATACGTACGTCTGCACATGCATCGATGGGCATCCGGGCAACAATACAACAAACACACCTGACCCAGTGTTGCCATCCAGACACTGGCCGTGACCGGTGCATGCGAAGCCCATGGGTCCCGGGCACTGGATCGTGCAGGAGGGGCCGGCAAAGCCCTCATGGCAAAGGCATTCGGTGCCGGACGTGACCCCAAATTGACACGTGGTGTTGCAGAAGGGACCCGCATAGCCCGAGCTGCAGTTGCTGCAGTCCACCCCTGTCCAGAAGCCCTCGATGGCGTCCTGCGCGCACACGCAGACCGGGGCATGGGCTTGGCAGGCGCCGTGGCCCGTGCAGCTGCGGCTGCCGGGGTCCGCGGGGTCGAAGCCGGGGCACGTGGCCGCACAAGCGGGGCCGGTGTACCCGGCGCTGCAGACGCAGGTCCCATCCCCCGAGGCCGAATCCTGAGAAGCGGGAGCGCGGGTCAGCGATGAGAGCGAGGCTGTGTTTGCTGTGGCACTCCGCCTGGGGAAGCGGGGGGGGGGGGGAGTATTAGATGGGGGGGGGGGGGGGAAGGGGAGGGTCTGGGACCCACAACTTTGTGCACCAAAAAAGGCCCGACAAGACTTTCCCTGTTGCAAAATTTCGTTTTTTCCCACGACGGTCACTTTGGTCTGCAAGGAGGGGGGGGGGGGCCCTCCTCCTCTGGTTTACGGCCATTCTAATACTTCCCCGGGGACGGGGCGGGGGCGGGGGGGGGGGGTAAATCCTACTTACGGTGAGCTAAGCGCAGGTGCTCGTGGGCCATTGGGCAGACTACCCTTGTGTAACACAGCCAACAACCAAGAGCCACTGCATTGCAACCACTCAAAGGCACATGACTTCAAAAAAGAGTGGGAAGGAGACACGATGCAAATTGCTGTGTGAAATACGCACCGGCGAAACGCACTGGGGGGTGGGGGGGTGGGGGGTGGGCTGCATAGCACATCAACGGCACACGACCTCGCCATCGCAGGGGGACGGAGGGGCACTGTACGACGGCATACCTATTGTCCTTGAACACAACAACCCGCTGGCCCTGTCCTCCTTCTCCCTCCCCTTTGTGACAGCCTCTGTGGCATGATGGTGTTGCACATGTCCCTCTGACTAGGGCAACAGCACAGCGACCGTGGTGCCAGAGCCCACATGCTGAATCTGGGAGGACGGCATGATAAGAGCCATAGCGGCCCCTAACCACGTCGTGCTGCTGTAACGGTTGGGGTACCCCGACCGAGCAGAGCCCAGCCGCATCCACCCCTTAGCGGCCTGACTGCCCCCTTCAAAAACCAACACGGCACCGCAGTGCAATGGTAGGCCAAAGGGTTCAAGTGCGAGGGCACAACGGTGAAGTGTTACCCTGAAGTCGCCAGTCACCTTTGCCTGAAGGGGACCGCTCCACGTGGGCGTCGCCTCCAATGGCTGGGCCCCAGCGCCATGGGTGGCTGGGCTGCAGCAAAGCGGAGCTGTCATGCCGTGCGGGTGCAGTTTGTGCCGCAGACCACTGGAGCACCCCCCTCCCCCCCCCTCCGTGTCTGTTCATGCTTCATTACCGCTCATTTCTACGTCTTCGCTGCTTCACCTCGTCGCACCCTCCATCCTCCTGCCCGAGAAACTTGCTGGGGCTGGTGCCATGCTGCACCGTCACGTGCGCATCTCTTCTGCGCGACTCCAACACCCTGCCGTCCTGCCTCCCCCCTTCCCCCCTTCCCAACCAGCCTTGCTGCTACCATGCAGCCGGGGCGGTTGCTGCCACATCCTTGTGCCAAAGTAGCGTGCTGTGCGATGCCGTGTCATGTCATATCGTGTCATGCCGTGGTGCACTGTGCTGCGTTGTGTTGTGCTGGCTTGTCGTATCCGGTGCTGGGCAGTCCGCCGTTCACCTGATGATATCCCTTTGCGCCAGCATGGCGATCCCGTCTTACAGGTCAGGGAGGTTTTTGATGCCACAAAGAAAAAACAAGCAAATGCCGCCTGGGCCCGCCTGGGCCCGAGCAGCACGATGGCGTGGGTGTTGCAGGAGCTGCGCCTGCACCAGCGGGCGGAGAGAGAGGGAGTACAGCGGGAATCTTCTGGAATGACAGTAGTCGCCTGGAGCGTGACATCCAGGTTTCCCCGCCGCCCCTCTTTCCGCCGTTAATCACACACTTACACACGGCGCGCGCGCTAGACACACAGCCCTCCCGTTTACTTGTACCCGTGGGTAGACATCCCGGCCATTGCCTTCTGGTAACAGCGCCTTCGGCACAACACAACACAACGCAACGCAACGCAACACAACACAACACAACACAACACAACACAACACAACACAACACAACACAACACAACACAACACAACGCAACGCAACGCAACGCAACGCAACGCAACACAACACAACACAACACAACGCAACACAACACAACACAACACAACACAACACAACACAACACAACACAACACAACACAACACAACACAACACAACACAACAGGACACAACACAACACAACACAACACAGCACAACACAACACAACACAACACAACACAACGCAACGCAACGCAACACAACGCAACGCAACACAACACAACACAACACAACACAACACAAGGTATGGCTGAGGCAAGGAACTCGCAGGACAGGCAACGCATACCTGACACGCTCCGTGGCCATAGCAGGCAGACACCCCCATCCCCAGCCCTGGGCATCGCACGGAGCAGTTCTGTGTGGCGTAGCCCTCGTCACAGGCACACATCCCGGAGACTGCAGAGCACTGCCCATGCCCCCCACATGGATTGGCCGCGCCCCCAGGGCACTCCTCTGTGCACTCTTGGCCGGCGTACCCCGTGTGGCAGACGCACTGCCCGTCGCTGTAGATCTTGTTGTCACACGTGCCGTGCCCCGCACAGATCGCCCCCTGGACCGTGGGGCACAGGAACGCGCAGTTCTGGCCATAGCGCCCGTCCGGGCACAGCAGGTCGCTGCACATGAAGCCGGTCATGTTGCAGCTCTCCCCGCAGCTCCCCTGCAAAAGCGTGCGCAGACGTGCATGCGGATGTGGTGGCGTGTGTGCGGGCCAGACGGGTCGGACTGGACCGGGTCTGTGTCGGCTTCTGCAGGTTTGAAAGTATGGGTCAGGCTGGGGTGCTCCCCGCGAGAGACCCAAATGGTGTCAAAAATGGCCTTTGGCTGGCCAACTGGCCTGCACTGATTTTGGCAACACGCAGGCGCGGCGCTACGCACAAAAATGCTTCCGTTTTCGCCGGCAGCGACTTTTGGGGGATTTTGCTTGCTTCAGAATGGGGGGGGGAAGTAGGTTTGAAATTGTGGGTCATGCTAGAGTGTTCCCCACGATGAACCCAAATGGTGCCAAAATGTGTCGGTGGCGAGGTCGTCTGTGTGGCTGTGTCCCTGTTAGTGTGTGGGCCTGGGTCTGGGTCTGGGTCTGGGTCTGGGCAGGGTGGTGCCTAGCAAAAAGTAAAAACAAAAACTGCTGGTGTCCGTCAATGCCAGCGCGGTTGGGGCAACCGATGGCGGGTGGAGGGTAACCAATGGCTGCGAGAGGGCGATTCGGGCGGTCCCAAGGGGCAGGCCTTGCTGCAAAAGGGAAAAAGAAATTGCGAGCGTCCTCAGGGACCGCCCTGGCTCTGGCTCGGCATCTGTGGAAACATCCTGCGGGCGTCCGGCGTACATGCCACAGGCGTCCAGGACGTTGCCTTCATCACGCCGTCCCCGGCCGTCGGTGACCATGAGCTCGTCCCAGTCCCGCGAGCGACGCAACGCCCTTCGGCGCGCCCTCCGGAAGCAGCAGCGCGTAGGCCTTCGCGTGCGCCGACGACTACGTGCGTGCGTCGAGGTGCCAGCGCGGCGTCCCACCGCGACCCTGCGCTGTACCGTGGGCCATGCCCCCCCAACGCACCATACCATACCGCGGCCCATACCCTACGCCCAGGGCGCTGCGCAAACGCACGCCACTCGACGCGCGCATCAGAGGGATGTGCTTATCCACCGGAGGGCGGATTGATCTGGCGGACCAGACCCCCCAGGCCAAACCACTGACCCACCAAAAACAAAAACATTTTCCTCTGGGGAAAAATGAAATTCTGGACAGAGAGCCAACAGTGAGAGGCCCATTTTAGGTACATAAATTTTTTTTGCCCTCATACCCACCCACCCATCCGCCTTGTGTGACATTCCGTCTGGTTGTTGTTCCTTTACGGGGCCCTGGACAGTCACCCGTTCTTCCCTTCGCATGTTGCGGCGGGTTGCTGCTTTCTGTCGGCCGCTGCGGCCGGTGCTCTTGCTGGTGTCGTTTCCGCGTTCGCGGAGCCCAGTGGTTGGTGTGTTGGGGCTGTGCTGAATGCGGCATGGTGTGCCGTTTGCGCGTCAGCGGCGCCCAATAGTTGGCGTATTGAGGATGGCTGGTTGTTGCCGAGATCGTTTGACTGTTTTTGCTGTCCACGCGCCTCTGTCCACAGGCCGTCCATAGCCTGCCTCGCTGTGTTTCTGTGTGCGTGAGGCCCAGGTGCCCTGTTCCTCCACGCGCTGTCCCGGCCATCCACCATATGTCCCTTTCCCCCTCAAGGCTGGTCTGCCCCTGATGGGCTCCCGCTCCTGTTGCGCAAACAGCCCATCTGGGCTGCAGGAGACACCCCCCACCTGATGCCGGTTGAGCAGGGGTTGCCCTGGCACCCGGTAGCGACGGGGCTGGCTGGCCAGGCCATCCCCTTTGTTGTCGCTGCCTCCCATGCGCACGCTCTCCCATCCCCTCCATTCTGATTCCCTGTTCCCGCTGTTCTGGTTGCCTCTCCTGCCTCGCTGTGCCCCTCCTCCTTGTCTGCTGTGCTCGCCCTTGTCCCTCCTGGTGTGGCTCCAGCGTTCTGTGTGTCTGTGTTGCCCCCCCCCCTGTCTGTTGGCGCTCCTGGGTGCCCCTGTCGCGCACCCCCTCCTGTCCCACCCGCCTGCCACCCTGTACGAGGGTTTCACATCTCCGTACAACGTGGACTGTCCCGTGCGCGGTTGGCTGGTCACGGCCCTGTTGCCACCCCCGTGGCGGGCACCTCCCCCCCCCCTCCGGTAGGCCGAACCCTCGTCGCATACCCTACGCCCGGGTCGCTGCGCAGACACACGCCCCTCGACGCGCGCCTCCCGCATACCTCCGCACACAGGCACACGCCGTCCACGCACCGCGACCCCGAGCACCCCAGCCCGGACAGCCCGATGGGGCACGGCTGGAGGCACAGCCCCCCGGACCAGCCGTCGGCACACGTGTTGCAGTCCTCCGTCCAGAAGCCCCGCTCCGCGTCGCTGTAGCACTCACAGAAGCCGTTGGCCGGGTTGCAGTACCCGTGGCCGTAGCACGGGAGCGCGGGGGTCCCGGCGCATGAGACGTTGCAGAGGGCGCCGCCGTAGCCGGGCCCGCAGTCGCAGACGCCCTGCGCTTTGCTGGTGCCGGGGTGGTACGCGCACGTCCCATGGCCGCCGCAGACGAGGTCAAGGGCGTCTCTGGGGCACGGCCGAGTGCACTGGGGGCCCACGTAACCGTGCGCACATGTGTCGCAGGCCGCGCCAGTCCAGAAACCTGGAGAGGGACATGTGCGTGGGCTGTACCGTACAAATCCTCACGTTTTGCGGAATCCTAATTTTTGTGTAGGGAAAATTTATTTTATTTTTGCGAGTTTTTTTTGCGGATGTCATTTTTTGCGAAGGGCATGCAGCTGAAAATTAATGCTGTTTTGCCGTTTTTTTTCTTTACGGTAAAACAACACCTTGTGCCCGGATTTAAGTATTTTCGCAAATAATTAATATTTGTACGGTATGAAGAGGGCGGTGAGGCTGACGGGATGCGGGGACTGGGGAGGGGGTGAGGGCAGGCATGTGACAGTGCGCTTGGGATGGGGATCGCTGTAGGTCGCAAACCTGGGCAGCCAAGTCGGGAGGGCCTGTCAGCGCCGCTTCCACTCGGCTCACCCACTAAACCAGCCGTCGAAAAGGAGCGAGTGGCGGCGGGGCGGCGGCGGGGGGGGGGGGGGGGGGGGGGCGTCACAACATGTGCACCTCAGAGGAGTGTCACATCACCCTGATCGATCGTCGCGCTGATGGGGAGGGGGGGGACAGGCGGTCGGGTGGAGGGGGGCTGCCTTCAAGGCTGAGTGAGTATGCCGGTTGGTACTTCTGGGTGTATGTACTTGTTCACCGTTTGAGGAGGGAATCCTCCACTCGCGGGTGGCTGTGGGTTGGCTGCCCATCCATCGGGTTGGGGGTGAAGGGGGCAGGTTCAAAAAAATGATCATCCAAGCTTTTTGTGGGGCTGGCCCTGATACGGCAGGGGGTATGTTGCCACCAATCAACTCCACGAAGATGGGGCACTGTGACCCCTGCCTCCCCCCCAAAAAAATGCAGTTCCAAAATCGGGACATCGTCACAGTGGCATCATGAGTGGGCTCCTTTTCTCTCGGGCTGAATGCACCCCTTCAATGAAAGATTACAGAAATTTCTCTAGGGCCCTCAGCGTCCTCTGCCTGTGGGCGTTCCCGGTCGCCAGTGCGAAACCCACTTGCCAAACAGAGAGGGGAGGGGGCGGGGGGAGGAGGGGGAGGGACCAGCGTACGCTGTTACCCCACCGTGGCCACCGGGAAGCCGGGACGAACATGGGAGATCCTCTGTGACTCCTCATCGTCACAGTATTCAACAACCCCCCCGAATCGGGGAAAGTTGTCACTGAGTCGGGCCAATGAATCGGGGGGCATGATTTGAGGAAAATGCACTCAATTCAGGGGGCTGGAGGTGGAGCATTAGGTCTTGGGACACTGTGAGGGCCCCCTTGGGCCAGCTCACATGCGAAAAGTGGAACACAATTGCAAAAGCTGCCAAGTGATTTCCAGAAATATTGTTGTGGCTACAATGCCCAAGAGAGAACATGCTTGTTCACATCACCATTGATCATTGTAAGCATTGGCAGGAGTAACAGCAGTGGTTGATTGGGATGCTGGTGTTGCCAGCAATGTTGTTCTTGGTGGTGGAAAGGGGACGGGTCAAAGTAATGCACACACAGTGTACACAATTTGTCGTCTGTCGAAAGGTGAGGGGGTCGTTCTGCAAATAGCGCTTGCTGAGATCCACCCACTGAATCGGGCTAACAAATCGGGGTGAATCGGGGAAATCAGGCCCGATTTGGGGGGGGGGGGGGTATTGTCATGATATCGCTATACGAGAGTATCCTCCCAGGCCGGGGAGGATACCCCACGTCAGGGTGTAAGAATCCAGACACAGGCGGGAGGCAGGCATCCATGGATAAAACGTGGGACTCCTGGCCCACGTCTCTGGGCTCTGGGCTGCCGAGTTCCACTTTAACGGCGTTATGAAGCGATCCTTTGGGGGAGGCCCGCATCCACAGCCCCCCTGTGTGACATTCCGTCTGGTTGTTGTTCCTTTATGGGGCCCTGGACAGTCACCCGTTCTTCCCTCCGCATGTTGCGGCGGGTTGCTGCTTTCTGTCGGCCGCTGCGGCCGGTGCTCTTGCTGGTGTCGTTTCCGCGTTCGCGGAGCCCAGTGGTTGGTGTGTTGGGGCTGTGCTGAATGCGGCATGGTGTGCCGTTTGCGCGTCAGCGGCGCCCAATAGTTGGCGTATTGAGGATGTGCTGGTTGTTGCCGGGGTCGTTTGACTGTTTTTTCTGTCCACGCGCCTCTGTCCACAGGCCGTCCGTAGCCTGCCTCGCTGTGTTTCTGTGTGCGTGAGGCCCAGGTGCCCTGTTCCTCCACGCGCTGTCCCGGCCATCCACCATATGTCCCTTTCCCCCTCACGGCTGGTCTGCCCCTGATGGGCTCCCGCTCCTGTTGCGCAAACAGCCCATCTGGGCTGCAGGAGACACCCCCCACCTGATGCCGGTTGAGCAGGGGTTGCCCTGGCACCCGGTAGCGACGGGGCTGGCTGGCCAGGCCATCCCCTTTGTTGTCGCTGCCTCCCATGCGCACGCTCTCCCATCCCCTCCATTCTGATTCCCTGTTCCCGCTGTTCTGGTTGCCTCTCCTGCCTCGCTGTGCCCCTCCTCCTTGTCTGCTGTGCTCGCCCTTGTCCCTCCTGGTGTGGCTCCCGCATCCCGTGTGTCTGTGTTGCTCCTCCCCCTGTCTGTTGGCGCTCCTGGGTGCCCCTGTCGCGCACCCCCTCCTGTCCCACCCGCCTGCCGCCCCGTACAAGGGTTTCACATCTCCGCACGACGTGGACTGTCCCGTGCGCGGTTGGCTGGTCACGGCCCTGTTGCCACCCCCGTGGCGGGCACCTCCCGGCGCACGGGGTGCAGCCCCCGCCCTTGTGGAGTACGTGGGCACCTTGTAGAGGGAGGGGGTCCATCACATCCACCCCCCCGCTCCTTGTTTCCTCCGGGGCTGACCAGCTCGACCCCCGGGAGGCCCTGGCAGTACCAACACCCACTTCCTCATCCTTTTTGGCGCATACGGTGCCCCGGGGCCCCAGTTGTGACGGGGGAATGCCCACAAGGTCCCTCAGGCATTTACCCTCAACCTCCACTCCACACGCCAGTGTCGGGTTGGCCCGTTCAGACGCCAAGGACACCCACAGGCCCCACCAGCGGAGGATGCCACGGCTGCACGTCGACCCCCCGGGGGCACGGCCCGTCGGCCCTGGGGCTGGCCGTACCCCTATCCCTTGCCGTGGCGGCAGGCCAACATTAGAAGAGAGGAGGGGGGGGGGGGGTCTGGGACCCAAAACTCTGTGTACCAAAAATGGCCCGATCGGATTTTCCCGATTGTAAAATTCGTTTTTTCCCACGGTGGTCACTTTGGGCTGCAGGGGGGGGGGGGGATCCTCCGATGGTTGTCAGCCGTTGTAATGTAACGCTGCGTGGTGCCACATGGCCGGTGCAGAAGGCGGCACTGAGCACGAGCAGTGGGCGGGAGATTCCCGGTGGCGTCATGACTGTGACCCTCTCCCCCCACCCACCCACCCTCACCCCTGGGGGTGCGTTTGTTGCACTTCTGCAGAATTGCAACACGCAAGAGCCTACCTTTTGGGCTGGTGCTGCAGTCACACGTCAGGGTCCCCAAAGCGCCATCATCGCAGTACCCCACTCCGTTGCAGGGGATCCCGTTCGCGAAGGGACACGACCGCTCGCAGCCCAAGCCGCCGTAGGCCGTGTCGCACACGCATGTGCCGTTGCCGGCCAAGCCGTCCAGACAATACCCATGGCCCGCGCAGGAGTGGCCGTCGGTGGTGGGACACTGATCCCGGCACTGCCCGCCATAATAGCCGGCGGCGCAGTCGTGGCAGTCTGCGGTGCCCCACATGCCCAGTGTCGGGGACTGCAGGCACTCGCACTCCCCCGTGCCTGCGGTGTATCAACGCGCGGTCGATTGGGGCGTGCAACACATGGAGCCCCACACAGACATCCGAAAACACTCGACACCAGCCGCACGCCAACTCCCGTCCTTGTGCCGGCAACCATCAATACAACACAACACAACACAACACAACACAACACAACACAACACAACACAACACAACACAACACAACACAACACAACACAACACAACACAACACAACACAACACAACACAACACAACACAACA
Organism: Eutreptiella sp. 'Long Island Sound 2002'; assembly: GCA_964036045.1. Classification (NCBI taxonomy): domain Eukaryota; phylum Euglenozoa; class Euglenophyceae; order Eutreptiales; family Eutreptiaceae; genus Eutreptiella; species Eutreptiella sp. 'Long Island Sound 2002'. Next base: position 25,024,753 of record OZ038398.1, on the reverse strand, counting down.
CAACACAACACGACACGACACAACACGACACGACACGACACGACACGAAACGACACGACACAACACAACACAACACACAACACACAACACACAACACACAACACACCACAAAACAACACAGAACAACGTTGAGGATGTATTGGCTCTTTTCTAGAAAGGCGTTTTTCAATTGTGACATTCCACGGGACCTGTGTTGGGGAAGGCCAAAGGACACGGCCAGACCTTAGCTTGACGTTGGGGGGAGGGGGGTTTGGCATGACGCCTGAGGGTATGGCTGTCTAAACCTGGTGGCGCCCATGGGCCTCTCGCCACTTACTTGGGGGGGATGGAACCCCAACAGGGTGGGGGGAGGGCTTGGCCACGCAGTGAAGTTTCATGCCGTTTGGGACCTGAATGTTTTGCCCGACACGACCCACCGTATTGAGACACTGTGGGTCAAAATAGCGGCTTGCGGAGCTGCACGATGAAACATCTACGCACGACAATGAGCGATACCCATCCACGGGGGCATGGATGGGTGGGTGCGGGGCCTATGGGTCAGACAGGGGGTCAGAGAGCCGACCCCTAATGAGGAGTGAACTTGTGGCCTGCTGAAAAGCTTTCCGATGTGGGTCGGTAAGTCGGCCAGACCCAGGTTGGCCCGACGCCATCCCCCCCCCCCCCCCTGCCATGCGTGCCCACAGGCATTCGTCCGGAGATGCGAGCTGCCATAGTATACCAGCTACCTTGACGCCGAGTGGGGATCGATCGTCCCCCTTTCCAGGAGAATCTAGCAAGCAACAATCTACCCCCAGCCCGTGTCCAGCGAACAATAGAGCCCTCCAAAAATACCGAACGTGACACGTTGGACACGCCGTTCGGTACCTCATTAAATCGGTACCTAAACCCGGTACCTAATTAATTGGGTCCCAAAAAATTACGGTCTGAACGGAAGTGTTCGTTGGTCAAGGCATTCGTTGGACACGGGGCCGGGGGGGGGGGGGGGCAAGCTGCAAGCAACCAGGTGCGAGCAACGACCAGCCCGCCATAAATGATAAGCAGTAGGCAAGCCGCGTCAACAGACCGGGGTTTTGGGGATTTGCGTCCAGAAGCCTCATAAGAGGTACAACTACACCCCCTTACATCGCACGGCATACAACGCTGACATTCCCAGTGCAATTTCCCTGCGATGGTGCCAAGATGTTGGTGCTTTCATGGTCAAAAACACACCACACTGTCTATTGGCACACGCCCCAATTTTGGGAAAAGGGGGTGTTCTAAGAACCTCCGGTGCCACTCTGGCAAGGCATCGCAAGACGGGGACCACAAAACGGACCACCCCTTCAACATCCGCCCCACAAAACCCTCGGATGCGGCAGGCAGCAGGGTACGGAATGGACCGTATTGAGACACTGTGGGTCAAAACAGCGGCTCGCAGGGCTGCACGATGAAACGTCTACACACAACAATGAGCGATACTCATTCACGGGGGCATGGGTGGGTGGGTGGGTGGGTCAGACAGAGGTCAGAGAGCCGACCGCAGTGTGGGGGGGTAGGACGGCATACCAAACAGGCCATCAAGGCACGTGCCATGACCCGAGCAAATCCCCTGCAGCGTAGTGTTATCGATGATTGCCAGAGCGGGACAGGCCTGGCAGAGAGGGGCATGACCCAGTGGTGAGCCCTACTGCACGGCACACCCACAGCGCACATGCCTCACCACCGCAACGGGGGGCACGGACCCAATGGACCAAAGGTGGTTGGCTTGGGCGGTTGGCAACGAGCACAGATTGATGGAGGACTGGCGTGGGCTGGGGTTTAGTTGCAAAAAATTCCAACCGTCGTCGCACGCTCATTTCCTCTTCTCCATGCGATGACGAATGGCCCTCACCCATATTTTAGGCATGGCGTGAGGGGGTTGTGCTATTGATTAGAGCCACACACACGTTCACGCTCACTCGCATGTCGTGCCCTGGAGTTGCCTTCGGTGTGTTTTGGAAAGATGTGTGTCATTCTTTTTCGTTGCAAAGTGCCCTTATGCGACTTGTTTATTCACTCACAGCAAAATGCGGTGGACTGGAGGCGGAGTGCCGGTGAGATTGGACGTGGACAGGCCCCGCAACCACGGGTCACAATGTCGGCGGGGCGGGCTGGGCGTAATAAGAGCTGAGAGCTGCGGAGGGCTGAGGAATTAGAGATCGGGGGTGAGGGATGAGGTATGGAACACAGGACACACGCACACACGCACGCACGCACGCACGCACGCACGCACGACGCCACAGGCAAGGCACCCGCAAACCACCTCACGCCACACCTGATCGCAGATGGTGCCGTACCAGCCGGCGTCGCACTGATCGCAGCTCGGCCCCTGCCAGCCCGCATCGCAACGGCACGTGCCGGTGCCATTCCGACCCTCGTCGCAGAGCCCGTGGCCGGAACAGGGGTCGCACGTGCCCCCAGGGCACTCGGCCTGGCACGTCGGGCCGAAGTAGCCCGGGGTACAGTCGCTGCAGTTGGACCCCTGGCTCCAGAAGCCCTTGGTCTGGGTGCGGTAGCACTGGCAGGTCTCCGTTGCGGGCTGGCACACGCCGTGCCCGCCGCAGAGCGCCCCGTCCGGCATGGGGCAGGTCTTGTCGCAGTTGGGGCCCACCCACCCGGCGGCGCAGCGCCCGCAGTCCGCCCCGGCCCAGTAGCCCCCCACGGGGCTCGAGTCGCACGCGCACGCGGTGCTGGAGAGGCAGGTGCCGTGCCCCATACAGGACAGGCCAGCGGTCAGGATCCCGGGGCAGGGGGCCCCGCACACGCTGCCCAACCAGCCCTCGGCGCAGTGGCACTGACCATCGCCGAGGCGAGTGTCGTTGCAGGTGCCGTGCCCTGAGAAGAGGCCGGTGTGATGATGGGTGTGTGGGGGGGGGGGGGGGGCACTCGCCGAACGCGAATGCGGCAGTGGGGCAGTGTGGCAGTGGAACTCCTGCAATGCACTGCCACACTGCCCTGGGGGCAGTGGGCAGTGCAACTCCTGCAATGCACTGCCACACTGCCTGGGGGCAGTGTGGCAGTGCAACTCCTGCGTTGTGTTGAGTTGTGTTGCGTTGTGTTGAGTTGTGTTGTGGTGTCCTGTGGTCTGTTGTGTTGTGTTGTGTTGTGTTGTGTTGAGTTGTGTTGAGTTGTGTTGAGTTGTGTTGAGTTGTGTTGAGTTGTGTTGTGGTGTGTTGTGATATGTTGTGGTGTCCTGTGGTCTGTTGTGTTGTGTTGTGTTGTGTTGTGTTGAGTTGTGTTGAGTTGTGTTGCGTTGTGTTGAGTTGTGTTGAGTTGTGTTGTGGTGTGTTGTGATATGTTGTGGTGTCCTGTGGTCTGTTGTATTGTGTTGTGTTGTGTTGTGTTGTGTTGAGTTGTGTTGAGTTGTGTTGAGTTGTGTTGCGTTGCATTGTGGTGTGTTGTGATATGTTGTGATATGTTGTGGTCTGTTGTGTTGCGTTGTGTTGCGTTGTGTTGCGTTGCATTGTGGTGTGTTGTGATATGTTGTGGTGTCCTGTGGTCTGTTGTGTTGTGTTGTGTTGTGTTGCGTTTCATTGCGTTGTGTTGCCCTGCAGATACACCGTTGCCCGGTGACCCCGGTCCAATCTCCGCCCTGGCCCACCCGTTGTGATATTTGACTTGAGTGCTGGCAAAACGCAGACCCAACACCAAGAGCCTCCCCCCGAGAGGACAGAGGCGCAGGACAGGCCCATACCAGAGCACGGTTGTCTCCAGCCACCGGCACATTCCTGGTCACAGTCCGTGGAGAAGAAGCCCGGGGCACAGATGCACAGCTTGTCAAGAGACTCCCCATTGACGCACGTCTGGTCACAGAGCTCGCCGTGCCAGCCACTGCTGCAGTTCGCACAACTCGCCTGAGCAGGAGAGGCAGAGGAGGTTCTCGGTCGGGTGGGGCGCAGGTTAGTGTAGAAGGCTGCTTCCCGTCTGCCCTCGCCCGTGATCAAAACCCACACCGCCGTCTGGCCAGCAGCACCGCCCGCAACGTGAAGGAAAAAAACTGTCCCCTGTTCCAACACACCGCACCCGTGCCGCACAGCACGAACAGCGCAACAGACGCCCAACAGCGCTGGGCGAGTCAGCGACGGTTGACCAACAGCTGTTGCAACAGCTCTTGGCAATAACTGACAACCGTTGGTACGAGACGGCGGTTGATGGGTAGCCGACAATGTATGGCCAGTGACCTCAGGCAGTTGGCGGCTGACCGGCAGCCGCCGGCTCAGAGCACCGCCCGATAGAAAACTAAAAAGGGTGACCCCTTAGCCTTGGGTCACTGCAAAGCGCGGCGTTGAGTCTTCATGTCATCTCGCGGCATTTGTGTGAGTCCGGATGAAAAACACTGTTCCGCGTGGTTGAAAACGACCCACGTCCACACGGCATGTCGTGCGCGGGAGCAAGGGGGTTATTGTGCGTGCGGTGGGTAGACTGTGTTATCGAGGCACTTGGACGCAACCAAGCCCTGATGCCAATTGTGTTTGATCGCCAGCCACCCAACAAAAATTGAATGGTCGCAGAATGGGCAGAGGAAGGTCAGCCAAATCACAATAGAACCCGCGTGACTCAGCGAACAACCGGAAATGCCCAGAAGCCGAGCATCTTGGCCCACATCTACTCGAACCAAATGAGGTCCCAAAGTAGTAATACGGCGCGTGCGCCCTCCGTATCTTGGACAAGCCATACATCTCAGGCAGCAGGGCAGTCCCTTGGATGGTGACATGGCCCGGTATGGGCCTGAGTCCGCCCTGCCCCATCCCTATCCCACCAGAAACCGCAGAACACACCCCAGCCCAGCGGGTGTCGCAGGCACAGGCTCCATCGGCACTTGAACACGCCCCATGGCCACTGCAGGGGCTCAAGGCTCCCCCGGGACACTCCAGGTCGCACATGTAGCCCCAGTAGCCCTGCGTGCACGCGCAGGTCCCATCCCCTTGTGCGCCGTCGCGGCACACGCCGTGCCCCGAGCAGGGGCTCTCCACGCCCCCCGGGCACTCCAGGGCGCAATCGGCACCGGCGAAGCGCGGCGCGCAGCGGCACCCCGGGACGGTGGCGTTGCAGGTGCCGCGGAGGCTGCAGGGCGGGTCGCCCGCGCACTGCGTCGCGCAGTCCAGCCCGGACCAGCCCACGTCGCATGTGCAGAGGCCGGTGCCGGTCGTGCGGCTCAGGCACGTCCCGTGGCCGGCGCAGACGCTGGTTGGAGTGCGGGCGGGGCACTCCCTGAGGCATCCGGGCCCCCAGAACCCCAGCGGGCACATCTCCTTGTCGCATACCGCCCCCGTGGCGTTGCACGCGGCGCCGCAGTACGCCGCGGTGCACTCGCACAGGCCCGCAACGCATGTGCCGGCGCCAGAGCACACGACCCCGGCCGCGTCACGGGGGCATGGCACGTTGCAGCCGCCGCCGGACCAACCCTCCACACAGCTCTCGCAGGTCAGGCCGGCCCAGTACCCACGGGCCGGGTCCGCGTCGCACGCGCACGTGGCGGTCGCAGGGTCGCATTGCCCGTGCCCGGCGCAGACGTCCCCAGTGCTGGTGCGCGGGCATTCGACGTCGCATGCCCCCGCGGCCCACCCGAATGTGCACGCGCATGTTCCGTTGCCGGCCCAGCCGTCGTCGCAGGTGCCGTGGCCAGTGCAAGGGATGCTGCTTCCTCCTGGGCACTCGCCCACGCACCCCGTGCCCCAGTAGCCCGCGGCGCAGCGCCCGCACAGCGCCCCGGCCCAGAAGCCGCGCGCGGCGTCGGTGTGGCACACGCACAACGCCACACTGGCCGCCGCCACGCACTCCCCGTGACCGCCGCACACGCTCACGCCCCCGGCAGAGGGCGCGGTGGGGCACAGGAACTCGCAGGCATCCCCGACGAACCCCACGTAACACGCGCAGCGCCCCGACCCCGCGACCCCGTCCGCGCACTGCCCGTGCCCGGCGCACACCGCCCCGGCGGCGCCGGGGCACACGGCCGCGCAGCCGGGGCCGTAGTACCCGGCACGGCACACGGCGCAGGCCGGGCCGTCCCAGTAGCCGAGGGCCGGCGTCGCGACGCACGCGCACTGCCCCGACCCACTCGTCCCGTCCGAGCACCGCCCATGGCCGCTGCACGGGCTCTGCGCACCGCCGGGGCACTGCGCCGTGCACGACGTGCCCCAGTACCCGGCCACGCAGCTGCTGCAGCTCAGCCCAGTGAAGAACCCGGACGCGTTGGTGGCCTGGCACGCGCACGTCCCGGCCCCGTGGATACCATCGCTGCAGGTGCCGTGCCCGGCGCAGGGGTTGCACGCGCCCCCGGGGCACTCCAAGCGGCAGTCCGCGCCCCAGTAGCCCGGCTGGCAGGCGTCGCACGCCTGCCCCTGCCAGAACCCCTTCGCCGCGTCGGCACCGCAGGAGCACGTGCCGGCGGCGGTGCAGACCCCGTGCCCCCCGCACACCTCCCCCGTGCCGCCCTCCGGGCACCGCAGGTCGCACTGTGGCCCCAAGTAGCGGGCCTTGCACCGCTCGCACGCGGCGCCCCCGTAGTGCCCGGCCACGTTGTCCTGGCACACGCACGTGCCATCCGCCATGGCGCACACCCCGTGGCCGGAGCACGGGTTCGCGGCGCCGCCCGCGCACTCGAGGCGGCAGTCCGCCCCGGCGTAGCCCGGGTTGCACCGGCAGGTCCCGGCGCCGGTGCCGCCATCGTCGCACGTGCCGTGGCCGTTGCAGGGCGAGGAGGCGCCGCCGGGGCAGGCCTGCGCGCAGTCCACGCCGTACCAGCCCAGCCCGGCACAGAGGCACTGGCCCTGCAGCGTCACCCCGTGCACGCACACCCGGTCGCACTGGGCGCCGAAGTAGCCTGCAGCGCAGGCGGTGCACGCGGACCCACCCCAGAACCCGCGCACGGGGTCTGCATGGCATGCGCACGCGCCGGTCCCGGCGCCGCAGCCCCCGTGCCCCCCGCACACCAGCCCCGCGTCGTCGTGCGGGCAGAGAACACTGCAGGCGGGGCCCCCGTAGCGGGGGTCGCATGTGCAGGTCGCGTTGTCGTGACAGAGCCCGTGGCCCGAGCAGGGGTCGGCGGCCCCGCCGGGGCACTCCGTGCTGCACACCGCGGCACCGGGCGTCGTGTGCCAGCCCGGCGTGCACTCGCAAACGCCGTCGGCCGGCCGGCACACGCCGTGGCCACCACATGGGGACTCCGGTCCGCCTTCGCACGGGATGTCGCATGCAGCGCCAGCCCAGCCGGCGTCGCACGCGCACAGCCCTGAGCCATCCCGGCCACCGAGGCAGGTCCCAGTTGGGGCGCACGCGCACACCTGCGCACAGTCGGGCCCGTACCGGCCCGCGGGACACGTGCGGTCCTGGCAGACAGCCCCGACGCCTTCACATGCGGCACCGCAGAACATCCCCAGGGGGCCATCGCAGAGGCACTCGCCCCAGGGCAGGCACACGCCGCTCGCGCTGCATACCGCGCCGTCCGTGCCGTTGCGGGGGCACGGCGCCTTGCAGTCGGCACCAAACCATCCGGGGGCGCACGCGGCACACGCCTCCCCGGCCCAATACCCCGACGCCGGCCCCGCGTCGCACGCGCACTCCGCCCGCGCCGGGCCAGCGGCGCACGTGCCGTGGCCGTTGCAGATTCCGGTCGGGCGCCACGGGCACCGGAGGTGGCACGCGGACCCAACATAGCCCGCGTCGCACACGCATTCCGCCGCGTGGCCCACTGCGGTGCACACGCCGTGACCCGTACACGGCGCCCCGTGCGCCCCGGCGCTGGGGCAGGGCGCACGGCACTCCGGGCCGACCCAGCCATCGCGGCACTCCACACAGGCGACCCCATCCCAGTACCCGGCAGCGGTGCTGTTGACGCACTGGCACAGCCCCAGGCCTGGGAACGCACCCTCCACGCACTCGCCGTGCCCCCCGCACAGCAGCCCGTCACGGATCTCGCAGCTGAGGTCGCACGCGCCCCCTCCATAGCCCAGGGTGCACAGGCACAGGCCGGTGCCATTGCGGCCGCTGTCACAGACCCCATGTGCCGAGCAAGGCTGCACTACCCCAGCAACACTGCCGACAGGGCAGGCCTGCGCGCAATCGGTGCCGAAATGCGTGGCCTGGCAGTCCGTGCAGGCGGCGCCCTCCCAATACCCGGCGCTGGCCGAGGCATAGCACAGGCAGTCGCCCAGCCCGAAGCGGCCGCTGTCGCACAGGCCGTGGCCGCTGCAGACGGTCACGATACCATTCGACACTGCACGGCCCGGGCACGACCCCGCGCACTCCGGGCCGTAGTGGCCCGGGGCGCACGCGTCGCAGCCGGCGCCGGTCCAGAAGCCGGGCTTGCCGAGGCACGGGTTGTAGAAGGACACGTGCAGGGGCTGCACTGCCACAGCAGGGACCCCGGCGACAGTGACGGCCACGTCGTAGCCGGAGCCCTCGCCCGCGAGCCCGCGGCACCGCACGTGCGTGTGATTGAGGACCACGACCTCCGGACACTGGTACGGGCCGACGGCGACCTGCGTCTCCCCGTAGCCCTTCAGGTGGGCGCCCACCAGTACAAAGCCCGCGCCCGTCTGCGCGCAGTCCCCCAGCGTGTGCGGGTCCGTCAGCGCGCAGGCCTCAGCGCTGGCGAAGCGCGTCACGCGCGGCTCAGCGTCGAACAGCACCGTGCGCTCCAGCGTGGCCTGCTCGCCGTACTGCGTGGTCACCGTCAGATTACCCCACGCGGGCGCGGCCAAGGGCAGGCCGGGCCCGGCGAGGCCGGCGCAGCGCAGCACGTCCAGCTCCGCGCCGGGGACGTGCTCAACCGTCGCGCACGTCAGCGGTCCGGCGCCGGGGACGGTGAGGGTGACGCGCGCGCCGGAGAACCCAAAGTTGCGGCCGCGGATGGTCAGCGCGGTGGCGGGCGAGGGCGTGGGGCAGTGCAGCGTCGCGGGGCTGACGTCGAGGGGGCACCCCTGCGTCTCGAGGGGCTGGGCCAGCGCCAGCACTGAAAAGGTCGAGAAGTGCGTGGTGTGGCAGACGACGTGGGTCGCGGCGACCGCCCCGAGCCACACACCCGCGTCGCTCCAGCCCAGGGCAGTGCCGGGCCACGCCGCGGCGCGCGGCGCGGCGTCACCGGGCACCTCTGCGACGCACCTATACGGCCGGGGGTCGGGGGCGTGGCGCAGCGCGCCGGGCGCGCGCGCCGGCAGCGACAGCGCGGCGGGCTCCGCCAGGTCGTCGACCGGGATCGCAGCGCCGGAGCGCGCGTCGTACACGTCGAGGCTCAGGACGTCGGTGGCGAGTGGGGCGCTGCCGGCGACCCACTGCAGCGCGACCTCCGCCAGCCCCCCCCCGCCGCCCGTGGCGTTTGCGACACGCGCGCGGAACGCGTCGGGGAGCCACACGCTGGCGTTGCCGGCCCGCAGGACCGGGGGGAGCGCGTGGGGCAGGGCCCGGAAGATGTGCAGCCGCACGTTCTGGGACTCGAACCGCTGCGCCACGAAGTCGCAGGAGAGGCGCCGCTGCTCGCGCACGTGGGCCCTCACGGTCTCGAGGAGGTGCATGACGTCGTGGAGGGGGACGGGGGGCGCGTTGTCCGCGGTGCCGTCGGCGTACAGGACGCAGTCCAGGGTCTGGACCAGGGCCTCCGTCGAGGCGTCACTGAGGGGGCTCCTGAACAGAGCGAGGGCGGATGCGGGCTCATCTGCCCCAAGGCCCCTGGGGCCAGGGCTGCAGGACACATCGACCAAAGTCTCGCTCACGGCTATCAGATATGTATGAATGTCGTCAGCACACGCCTCCTTGGACAGAGCCACATACACTTCCACATCAGGATAGCTAAGATAGCTGGCTTTGATCCGAGGAAAATGTCTCTTCAATCGTCAGATATATGCTTCTCAATGTGAGCATCACGACACTGCTATCAGCAGTCAGCAGCAATCACACCGTGTTGAGCGAGTGTTGAGCGCTTGTATTGTTGGTATCAAACATGTTTCAAACTTTTCCACAGGGCAGTCCTTAATGCCTCCGGTGCGCTCGGGCCTTCGCAGAGCGCCAGCCGGAGAGTAACTGCTGTCGGCCATCAGCCAACCGACGTCGGTTGACCATAAACTGCCGTCTGTTGAGCGCCAACTGCCGTCGGTTGAGTGTCAACCGCCTTCGATTCACTGAATCCTGCCACCGATAATCTTACGCTCAGTGAAGGAAAAAAAAAAAGGAAATATCTCATTCCTACAGGACAGCCCTACTTTTCCAACAAAAAGTGCTTCATCCCACGGCAAAGGGGGCATTTCCGCGGGGTTCTGGAGCCCAACACCCACAGCGTGAGGGGGTGGAGGATCGGTCGGGGACGGGGGGGGGGGGGGCGATGGGTGCAAATGTGGCTGCGATGTGTGTGAGTGACCCCCTGCAGATCATTCTGCGCGTGGTAGGACCGCAAGGTGCGTGGTGCTGGAGTTACCAGGGGCGGTGGTAGGGACAGGCACAGCCACGAAGGATGACGAACTTCACTGCACAAACATGGCCCCACGGGGGGCTGGGGGGTGACTCGAACTAAAAGACTATAGGTACCTTTCTGTTGCAAAGAGTGCAACGCGAAGACAACCTGTGGGAAGGACACCAACAAGTAAGCAGCAGCCCTGGAGCAGTACGCAACCTGCAGCCAAGCAGGGACTCCTGGATCTGCTATACAATGCCATAGAGTTCACACATGTAGAGATATTAATGGAAATGCTGAGAGCCCCACCCCCCGTGCCAGAGGCCCCACGTGGACGGGTTGTGATGGGTCTCTGCTGGGCGAGTGCGCCAGTAATATAGGAAAATCGTAGCACCAGTTGGCACACTTCTGTGTGCAGGGTCCTGGATGCGGCATATGCCACAGCATATGCCACGACGCGTACGCCGACCGGGATCAAACCGCATGCACCTGCAGCCATCGACGCAAGCGGTAAAAACCGGTACCGCGTGTAGCGGGCAGCGAAAATAATATGTGTGTGGCCCAGGCCATCGTCGCATCAACGTCCCAGACGGTATGGCTAACAATGTGGGGCACGGCGGAGTGCAGCGCGCGCAATACTGCTGACCGCTGGTACCCTGAGAGTAATGAGATCTGACATTGGGCAGCAATGCGAAAAAGAATGCCTGACCAAGACTGAAGGAATTGCTGTACATTGAAGACGGCGCTGACCATGATGCTGGAAATATGTTTGTGGTTATTGGCCCAGGGGCTTTGCAGCGCGACTGAATACTTTAAACACCAGTCTGCTGTTAAGCCTGAGGGTTGTGTATACAGCTCATCCCCCCCTCCGCCGCATATGCATGCTACACCCCCCGGGCATGGCAGCAGCTGAGACGCTCAAAGCACACCTGAAAGCGTTGGTTATGAGGCTCTGCAGCGCATCAGTGCGTGACGCCCTGTGGGACGCCGTTGCATGGGGGCCCGGGAGGTCTGCCAAGACGCCGCAGATGTTGGGCAATGTCCGGAGAATCCCATCCACCTGCAGGGCAACGGGAAGTGTGCCCAGTGCCGTGCACATGTGCGTGCGGTGGCGCGGCAGCTCTGTGGCTCTGACCTGTGGCCGTGAAATTCTGGGCCCCAGTGGTATGAGATGGGGCTGGAGATGGGGCGGCCCGCTGGGTGTGAGAGGGTGAAACCTTAAAGTGAGCTAAGCGAAGGCGTAGGTGGAACCTTTGGTAGACTTACCCTCGTTAACACGGCCACCCACCAAGAGCGAATGGATTGCATCCAGTCAAAGGAACAAAGCTTCAAGGAGGTGTGGGCAGGAACGATGATGCAAATCGGTGTGTGGGATACTGTGAAATACGGACTGCAACAACGCACTGTCAGAGCAAGAACTTACTGCATATCAGCGGGTGGGTGGTGGGGGGGGTTGGCACAAGGCCTCGGTATCTGATTGTTTGCCTTTGGCGGCTTTGCCTTTTTGGGGGCGGGGGGGCAAGGCAGGCGTCGGATATGTGATATGCCCTGATGCTGGCTGCTGTTGCTGCTGAGTGTCAGCGGCGCACCGTCAGGCGCCTTCACCGATTACGCCAGGCGTCTTGCGTAACCTCCTGCACTTTTGGTTCCTCGGCCGACTCCCCTTTGTGATACCGTCCGACGCACACGGTACTACGCGTTTCACACAGGCGTCTCTCGGCCATCGCTCTCGACGGGGGTCGTCACCCTCCAAATCCCTCTGGCTGTGTTGTCTTGGACGAGAGGGGGATGGGGGATGACACATGTCATCAGTTGTTGGTTTGGGCGCCGCGTTGATCGCGCGGAGGCGCGTGCGCTGTCTCTCTCTGGCCGCAAAGGCCCCAACGTTTGTGACCCCCTGTCCGCAGTTCCCCGTTCACTCGGGCTGGGGGGGCGGGGGGGATGGCCCGTTGTCCAACGCCTCCGCAGGAGACGTCCTGTTGGCTTGCACACACCGCCTCAGCCGTGCCCATCCCATGTACCGGGGCACCCCCCGAGAACGCGGTCGCGACCGCGCAACCGACGGCCGTCGGCACTGGACCGACGACGCACGGCACGCGCAGCAATCCCTCGTACTGCGAGGGCCTTGGTAGGGCGTCTCCGAGAGCCCATGCCGTGACGAGTGCAGCCAAAGGCCAGAGCTCCGACCGATGTGAGACCTCGGGTCCGAACCCCCCGATCAGCGGGACCGAATTGCAGATGTGACAGGGGAGGGTAATACGGGGGCTGCTTCCTACCAAGACCCCCGTTCCCCTGCCGGACGCCAATGGCATGTCTGCCTACTATGAATCCGTTGCCAGAAGTCGGGGGCTACGGATTTGCAAAACCCATTGTGGGCTGACCCCTACAAATCATAGCCGCCCCCTACTCAACTCGCAAATCCCTGTTTCGGATGATCCTGGCAATAGAAATCTCAGGTCCGATGTGGGGCGGCGCGGCCGCTGTGGTGCCCCCTACGGAACTGCGCCGCCCCCTACTGCACACGTGAAACCCGAAAACCCCCTCCAAATCCTGCCCCCTGCTGGGCTGTGGTCCCCACTTAAGGCAACGAATTTACAGTGCCTACCTCCCTCGCACTCTGGGTCTAGTAACAGCCCAGAGACATGCGTCTGCTCTCCATTCTCTGCCCCTCACCATCTCGGCCCCTGCCGGACAAATTGCCGGACCAAGTGCCGGATGACGTGCCGGACCACCCGCAGGGGTGGGCGGGCTTTCAATGGGGGGGGGGGGTCGATACAGCCCTCTGGCTAGCCCCCCCTGTGTGACATTCCGTCTGGTTGTTGTTCCTTTACGGGGCCCTGGACAGTCACCCGTTCTTCCCTTCGCATGTTGCGTCGGGTTGCTGCTTTCTGTCGGCCGCTGCGGCCGGTGCTCTTGCTGGTGTCGTTTCCGCGTTCGCGGAGCCCAGTAGTTGGTGTGTTGGGGCTGTGCTGAATGTGGCATGGTGTGCCGTTTGCGCGTCAGCGGCGCCCAATAGTTGGCGTATTGAGGATGTGCTGGTTGTTGCCGAGATCGTTTGACTGTTTTTGCTGTCCATGCGCCTCTGTCCACAGGCCATCCATAGCCTGCCTCGCTGTGTTTCTGTGTGCGTGAGGCCCAGGTGCCCTGTTCCTCCACACGCTGTCCTGGCCGTCCACCATGTGCCCCCCCCCCAAAAGGCTCAATTGAAGGGCCCCCCAAAATCCTACCGAGGCTGATCCCCAGGCACCGGAGGCGACCCGGACCCCAAGTTCGGCAAAAAAATGAAAATGGCATTGTTGGAATCAGCGCGTCGAGGGGGTTCAGAAAAAGAATCATTTGCCATGTATTTGGTGAAAAAATTTTGACCATTTTCAACGGTCCAAAAAATTTTTCGGCGCCTTTGGCACTAGAGTTGATAATCACTGATTGATGGCCCTGTCAATTGAGCCCTTTTCCCGAGCCCCCCCCCCCCAGTTTTGGGGGGCGCTATTGACCCCCTGTGTGACATTCCGTCTGGTTGTTGTTTCTTTACGGGGCCCTGGACAGTCACCCGTTTTTGGCTCCGCATGTTGCGTCGGGTCGCTGCGTTCTGTCGGCCGCTGCGGCGGGTGCTCCTGCTGGTGTTGCTTCCACGTTCGCGGAGCCCAGTGGTTGGTGTGCTGGGGCTGCGTTGGATGTGGCATGGCGTGCCGTTTGCGCGTCAGCGGCGCCCAGTAGTTGGCATATTGAGGCTGTGCTGGTTGTTGTGGGGGTCGTTTGACTGTTCTTGCTGTCCACCCCGTGCAGCTGCCAGTGCGCGCAGGGGATCAGGCACCCAGGGAACCAACCCTGGGGCCCCTGCGGCACAGCGGCGATGTTCGTCTGCGCCCACGGGATCCCACGCCCAGTGGGTCACTGCTGGGGCCCGTGCGGAGCAGGTTCCCCTGAGCGTGGACGGACAAAAACGTTGCGCTGCAGGGCCCCCGGGGTTGGCGCTATTAACCCCCTGTGTGACATTCCGTCGGGTTGGTGCCCCTTTACGGGGCCCTGGACGTTCACCCGTTCTTCCCTTCGCATGTTGCGCCGGGTTGCCGCTTTCTGTCGGCCGCTGCGGCCGGTGCTCTTGCTGGTGTCGTTTCCGCGTTCGCGGAGCCCAGTAGTTGGTGTGCCGGGGCTGTGCTGGATGTGGCATGGTGTGCCGTTTGCGTGTCAGCAGCGCCCAATAGTTGGCGTATTGAGGATGTTCTGGTTGTTGCCGGGGTCGTTTGACTGTTTTTGCAGTCCACACGCCTCTGTCCACAGGCCGTCCATAGCCTGCCTCGCTGTGTTTCTGTGCGGCCCAGGTGCCCTGTTCCTCCACGCACTGCCCCCCCCCCCGCCCCTTTGAAAACCGAACTTCCCTCGCTTCACACGTCCCACACCTGCTCCAAAGACGCGGCGGATCGGAGACTGTCCGCCGCCGCGTGAATCACCGCCGCGAACACATCGCCCTGCAGCACCGCGCGCTGCTGCACGACGCAGGCCGCGTACCACGCCACGTGCCCCGCCGCCGGCCCGCACAGTTCCGAGGCGGTCCCCGGCGCCGGCGCGGCCGGGGCCGCGGGCGCCGCGTACGCCAGCGGCGCGGACCAGACCGGCCCGGCCTCCGCGCCGTAGTAGTCGCGCGCGTACACACCGAAGCGCACCGTCGCACCGGCGGTGAGGGCGTGGGGCACGGGGACCGTGACGGAGGCGTGGGGCTGCAGGTACAGGGCGCCCGGGAGCGGCAGCTCCGTCGGGCCGACGGCGAAGACGAAGCGGAAGCCGAGGGGGTGTGCCGCGGCGTCCGACGGCGTCCAGGCCGCGGTGGTCAAGGTAATGTTGTCCCCGGGGGTGATGGTACTGCCAGGGCCTGTGAGTGTGAGATCGCTCTTGGGGGGGGGGGGGGGGCTGGCTGGCGACAGTAGACGGAAGGTCAACACGGGGGCAACGACCGCCGGACTTCAGTTACCCGTTCCGCCCATCACACACACACACACACACACACACACAGACTTGCAGAAGCACGGCCAAGATCATGGAACAACGGCAACACGGGGTGGGGGGGGGGTCCAACAAAGCGGCCCTCACCGCCGCCCTCACCAGTTCCAAATATGTTCCGCAAGGCGGCGCAGCAGCTTAGACGCATGGGAGGGAGGCTGAAGGAGGATCGCAGGGCATGACAACAGAGACTGGCGGTTGGAAAGCGGTTGGTGGGCGTCTGAGTCAGGTCGCTCTCGCATCACCCCCTCAGGTTTGACACGACTCCAAACAGCGGCGCGCCGTAAAATGCACAGGTTCGCAGGCACCACGGCCGTTTGACGGTGGGACACCCTTTCGGGGCAGATCGTAAGAAAATTGCGCGAAACAATGAAAGAAGGTGAAGAGCTACCATCATCTACTCAAATTTTAGACAGAAAAGGGCTGTTTGAGGCACGAAAACCCTGCTTCAGGCCTTTTCCCCTCCACTACCACAGATTTATAGCCTGTTTATAAGGCTTATGGACATTTGTAAATGTCCATAATGTCCATTCAGTGGACCTACCACACATGTATTTTAGATCAAACATAAGAAAACTCCAAAAAGGGAAATACCAAAAGGGGGCACGTTTCACAGCAACTGTTGCAGCCAAACACGCTCTCCGCTTGCAAAAACAAAAATAGAGGAAGCTTTGCCTAAATTGTCAAATCCACTCCCAAAAAATTGTACAAAACAGCAGACCAGCTTTTTTAACTTCACTGGGGCCGTAAAATTTTACGGTGCTTGAGCCATGAAAATGACACTGGACTTGAACAGCAAAACAAGGTAGGCACAGTAAACAGATTACAAAAAATGGTGGTGTGAATGTGTTGCAGAATACTTCCCAATATTTTTCAAAATTTTAAGGACGCAGGAGAACCAACAGAACAGCACTAGAAGCCATCAGGAGTCGTGAACTGTACAATAGCATGGCTGTGTACACTGCGGCAGAACAGCACCACTAAACAGCTGGAAATTAGTTGCCCCAGTAACTGACAGAAGCAGCTATTCAACGCCTTTGGTGCCACGATGCCCTAGTGTTACACTGCTGGTAATAGAACCAAGTGTTGGTCTACTAGTACGCTTGCTTCCACATTTGTGAGTGACCCCCTGCAGATCATTCTGCGCGTGGTAGGACCACAAGGTGCGTGGTGCTGGAGTTACCAGGGGCGGTGGTAGGGACAGGCACAGCCACGAAGGATGACGAACTTCACTGCACAAACATGGCCCGCACCCCACGGGGGGCTGGGGGGTGACTCGAACTAAAAGACCATAGGTACCTTTCTGTTGCAAAGAGTGCAACGCGAAGACACTTATTGGGAACGCTTCTGCAATATCTCGTGCTATTGTATTTGCCACTCTGCACATTCAGGCGCCGTGCTTTGCCTTCATAGGCTATGTGTATTTTACGGCGCGAGTGCCGTAAAGACCTACGGCGCAAGCACCGTACAACATAGCAACCGGGCGTTTCAAAACAACGTCAACCGGCGGCCCATGTACAACTCATACAGAAGCGGCACACACCGTGTGTAGTGACAGACAGCGCCGGCTGCCCCAGGCTCTGCAACAGCCCCTGATCAACTGCCGGGGGGTAGTTCACGCGGACGCGCACTGAGGCCTGGCGCTCCAGCGACGCATTGCCGGACCGCACGAATGCGTGGCGGGCGGTGAGGGTGAACAGGTACTCCGGGGCTTCGAACACGGAGGCGGGGACGAGCGCCAGCAGCGTGGCCGTGCCGGGGCCATGTGGGGGCGATGCAAACGCCGCGGCGGGGGCCAAGGGGACGGCCGACCCGGTGCCGTGGGGAAGGGCTGCGGCCTCCCAGATTAAGTGCCAGTCCGGGTGCGTGATGCCGGAGGTACTGCAGCCTGTGGCAGAGGAGCGGGGCATTATGGGCCAACTCGCCCTCCCTGATGGCCCCTGCAATGCAAAGCTGTCGACTAAGGACCCGCACTGGACAACACTGCCTCACTGTAGCTGCAGGCCGCCACGGCTGCGACTACAGACAGCCGCAGCCGCAGCTACACCCACCACATCTGAAAGTGCAGTGCACCTGCGCCTATAGACAGCTACAGCTACGTCTGCAGCTGCAGCTACAGACAGCCACAAATGCAGGTACACCTACAGCTGCAGCTACAGCTACGGCTGCGGCGGCGGCTACACCTGCGACTACAGACAGATGCAGCTCTTTCAGATGCGACTACAGACAGGTACAGCTGCGGGTCTATCGACAACTGAGCTGCAGCTACACCTGCGACTACAGACACCTACAACTACAGACGGCTGCAGTACAGTCACAGATACATCGCACATCCCCCGCATCAGCCACAGTCCTAGCTTCATCCTCAGCCCACGTCCAAGCAGCAGTCCAGGCCACGTCGTCTCCCCGTACACAGCACGTGGGGGACCCTGGCCCTCAACCGGAACCTACAGACGCCGGGCATTCAGAGGAATGGGCGGCACACCTTCATAGACGGCGTCCAGTCCACCGAAAAACGCGGCACGCAGCACCAACGGCTCCTGTGCGTTGTGGAGGCCGACGGGATGGATGGCAACTCTCTGCACAGACTCTAGAGTGCCAGTGGGAGTGTCCGTGGGGGTCACAGTGGCGGTGTGGCTGGGGCTGAAAGTGGGGGTGGCGGTGGGAGTGAACGTCACAGTGGCGCTGGGGCTGCCGGTGACGGTCAGCGTCTGCGTCAACGTCCGGGACTCCGTGGGCGTCAGGGTCACTGTGGCGCTGTCGGTGAGACTGGCGCTCCGCGTCACCGACGCCGTTACACTGCCACTGGCTGTTGCAGTGGCCGACTGCGAGACGGTGGGCGTGACGGACCCGGAGGGGCTACCGGTGAGGGTGTGCGCTGGGGAGGCGGTGGCGGAAGGTGAGGGCGTCGCGGTGGGAGAGGACGACGGCGATGCCGTCCTCGAGCTGGTTGCAGAGCGGGTGCCGGTCGGCGTCGGAGTTGGGGTCGCACTCGCTGTTGCGGTGCCGGTGTCGGTGGATGTGTGGGTCACGGATGGGGTTTGGGTGGAGGACGCGGTGGGGGACAGTGTCGGGGTTGCGGTCCCGGTGCCGGTGCCGGTGCCGGTGCCGGTGTGCGTGGGGTTGCCAGTGAACGTCACGGTCGCAGAGGAGCTGGGCGTCAGGGTCGTGGAGGCGGTGGCGGAGTGCGTGCCGGAGGCGGTGAAGGTCGGCGAGGTCGACGCCATGCCGGTGCAGGTGTGCGAGGGGGACGGGGTGGGGGTGGCAGTCTGAGACCGGGACGGGGTTGCAGAGGTGGTGGGGGTGGCAGTATGGGTCGGGGTGGGGGTGCGGGACGGGGTCGGGGTCAGACTGGGGGTGGCAGAGGCGGTGGAAGCTGCCGTGGTGGTCAGCGACAGGGTGTCTGTCAGAGAGAATGTGTACGTCCCAGAGGGGGTGCCGGTGTTGGAGACGGACAGTGTTTGGGTGCCGGAGGTCGTGGCGGACGGGGTCGGGGAGGCTGAGGGGGTAGCCGTGGGGGTGGACGTGAAAGTGGAGGTGGAGGTGCAGCTGCAGGAGACTGTGGGTGACGCTGTGGCGCTGGGGGTACTGGACGGGCTCAGCGTCGGGGTCACGGAGTGTGTGGCACTGGGGGTCGGGGTAGAAGTGGAAGATGCCGTGGGGCTGGGGGTCAAAGAGGGCGTGAGCGTTCGAGTTGCGGTAGCTGTGGGACTGGGGGTATGGGTTGTTGAAAGCGTTGGGGTGTCACTGAGAGAAGATCACGAAAAGATTCAGTGGAAAAGATATCCATGTGAAGTGTTCACAGTGGGTTGAGGGGGGGTGGGGGTCAGTAATGGGGTGGCTTAAGCCTGGGGAGAGCAGGGGGAAGGGCAGGGAAGCCGGCATATACACCCGGTGCAACTACAAGCACTAGTTTCAAATCAGGTCAGACATGTCTGAAGTCTGAAGGGCAAACAAACAGTTGTGGACGGACCCTCCGCAAAACTGACCCTTGTTGAACAAGGTGGAACCCTTGCACTGTGTGTGTACACGCTACTTTTAAGACATACTGTCCAGGAAAACCTCCCAATTGATCCACTTCCAAACCACCCCACCAAATAAGCCTCTGAGGGACCAATTTGTGTCTTGTTGTTCCCTACCATTTCTGAAGCTAAAAGAACATGCAACATGGACAATATAAGAAGCATTTTGTGGTTCATAGCTTCTTTGGTCAACCATATGTATCCCTACAATTGATGCCATTGGTGGACAAGATGCTTTGTTCGGTGTGCCAATGTGCCATATTCTAATACGGTGAAGGCACATAAACGTACCCCAACCACACAAGAGGCACACACCTCTCTGATCCTTTGGAGGTGTGTGCAATGTATGGTTGGCCACAGAACCATTGTGGGCAACCCCATTCCTACTTTGTCCTACGAGTGGTAAAGACTAGAAATCCTTGGTTTACCCAGACAGCCAAATAGTTGCACGATGAGAGCATTGCGCTTAAGGCACCCCCAAATCTGCCCCCCAAGGGCTTCAGGAACCAGTTCACTTGAAGGCATACAACTGTGGCGCGACAGCGGACAACAGCCGATGTGCAATAAAGAAAATAAATCTGAAATGTGTGAGTGAGGTGGGGGTAGTTTTGGGTGAGCGGAATGGCTATTCCACTACTCACTGATTTTGCCCTCGTAGTGTCTGGCAGGGCATACGTTCGGAGGGAGGGAGGGGCGTGGGCCACCCCCAAGTACCCACAGGGAGATAACTATGCCAGCTGAACTTTATATTTCCACCAAATTGTGTCGCTTTAATTCCGTTCCAAACCTTAAAACTGATTAGTTAATAACGTGCAATTCTTGAAAAGTCTGTCGATTGAAAAAACATCAGTGGGCCCGGGTGCCTCCTCTGTCCTCCTCCAAAATGCTGGTGGGAATGCACACTTTTCTGCCGGCATGAATTTTGTGGTACATTTGGTTGCAGTGGTGTTGCTGGACCTGAGAATGGTGCTGCGGAGGCATTTGCCAGTTGGGGCTGCAGCTTTCATCCAACCTCCCCCCCCCCCGTTTGGGGTGGGGGGATCCACTGATTTAGGCTCGATGATTCCGGCTCCAATTAAGGGGCATGCTGCCAGTCACAGGCCGGACAAATATGTTTGGTCTGAGTGTTGCGCAGTAAAGGCCATTTGCCATTTGCATAATTTGTGATATTTTCAAGGGAAAAAATTGGCATCTATTTTGCAACTCAGCAATATCTGTCAACCTTGAGTGGTGGCTGAATTGTATTTTCCTAGCATCCAGGACCCTTGAGAATTGGTTGGCCCAATGTACGTTTCTGGTTGACTTGTTCCACAAACATGACCACCCACACTACCACATGTGCGCCACAATTGTTGTGTTTTGTTCATCAGCGCCAAAAGCCGTCCGTACACCTATCATCACTGTTGGCTGGATGGACGCAAAACACCAAAATGCCAGGGGGTCCGGGTCAAAAAATTTTCCTGGGTCTGGGAGTATTTTTGAGTTCTCATTTTCATTTCATTTGGAGCATCTTGAATGTAGACAGATCAGGTGGTAGCGCCCGCCCCCCCGAAGCCCGTTCCCTAAATCAGAGCCACGCCAAGACCGGTGTGGACTGGGGCTACACAACCCCAATGGTCTCAGGGCTATGTCCAGAGAACATCCCGTTGAAAAGGTGCTCAATGGCGGAGGTTGGGGGGTCCGGAGGCGCGGGGGGGGATTGTTGGGGTCCGGCTCTACGGCCCTCTGGCACGTAATCCCGCCCCACCCCCCGGCTGTGACAACACCGCTGTGTGTCACAGCTGGCAGTGACCTCGCCGGGCGGGGGGGGGGGGGGGTTGGCACGAGGCCGTGGTGTTGTTTTGCTTGCCTTTGGCGGCGCCTATTGGCCTCTCGCCATTGTACATTCCGACCCTCTGTGAGTCCGAACGTGTTTCGGTTGTGTCAACGGAGCCCCTGGATGACTTGTCCTGTTTGACTACTCCGGGGTCGGCCGTCCCAGAGACGGGCTGTTGCCCGTGCCGTTGACCAGGTGCATCCAGATGCACACTCCGAGTCCATGCGGGGGTTTGCCGACTCCAGCACTGACTTGCGCTGTTGTGTGCATCTGCAGGATCATTTGCCTGACAGGGGCTTCTGACAACCACAATGATTCGTTCCCTTTTGTCCTTTCCTTTGCCTCCCTCTGCGCTCTGCACCATTTTCGGCGAACGTGGTCTGCCGGGGGGTGGGGGGGGCTATATGGGGGGTCAGAGTTTGGCCGGGCGTTGGGCAGCGGTTTAGGTCCCTGACGCTACCTCGTCCACACGGGCATACCCAACGAGGAGGAGGGGCGCCTGCTCGAGCGGTACAGGGGGGGGGGGGTTCAGTCGCCCAAAACATTTCGGGGGGTGATTTCGCCACCCTTCGGAATGCCGAAGCTCCAAAACCTGCACTACACGGCCGACACCCCTAAATTTCGCCGGGGAAAATTTCGCCACCTTCCTTAAAGACGGAAAGTGCCCACGACATTATCCCCCCACGAAGTTTCCCCCTGTGTGACATTCCGTCGGGTTGCGGTTTCTTGACGGGGCCCTGGACAGTCACCCGTTCTTCCCTTCGCATGTTGCGTCGGGTCAATGCGTTCTGACGGCCGCTGCGGCCGGTGTTCCTGCCGGTGTCGTTTCCGCGGCAGCGGGGCCCAGTAGTTGGCGCACTGGGGGTGTGCTGGTTGTTGCGGGGGTCGTTTTACGCCTCCCCCCCTGTACTCCTGTTTCCCTTCTCCCTGCACCCAGACATACCTCACGGTACATGACCGAGTGGGACTGCGGCTCTGGGTGCCCGTCGCGGTGCCCGACGGGCTGGGGCTGGGGGTCGCGGTCGCCGTCACGGAGTCCGTCAGTGTCGGGGTGGCCGTGCCCGAGACCGTGCCCGACGGCGTCCCCGTCACGCTGACGGTGGGCGACGCAGTGGGCGTCCGGGTGGCGCTCGCGGACCCGGACCCGGTCGGGGTCGCGGACTGCGAGGGCGTGAGCGTCGGCGTCGAGGTCTGGGACGACGTCGGCGATGTCGAGGCGGTTGGGGACGGGGTCGCGGTGCCGGTCGCGGTGGCCGTGCGGGTGAAGGACAGGGTCAACGTGAGAGTGGGGGTCGTGGTCGGCGTGGGAGTGGGGGACGCGGTGGGCGTCCGGGTGCCGGAGCCGGAGGGCGTGGGCGTGGGCGTGGCGGTCGGCGACTGCGTTCCGGTCGCGGAGGGGCTCGGGCTCGGGGTCGGGCCGGGAGTGCCGGTGCCGGTGCCGGTGCCGGTGCCGGTGCCGCTCGCGGTAGCGGAGGGGGAGGGGGTGCCGGTGGCACTCGGCGTGGGTGAGAGCGACGGCGTGGCGGACGCGCTGCTGCTGGGGGTCCCGGTCGGGGTGCCGGTCCCGGTGCCGGACGCGGTCGGGGAGGCGGTGGTGGTGCCGGAGGCGGTGGGCGTGGCTGTTAGGGTGCCGGTGCCGGTGAGTGTTGCCGTCGGCGTCGCCGTCGGAGTGTGCGTGGGGCTCGCGGACGGCGTGCCCGTGGGTGAGGCACTGAGGGTGTGGGTGCCGGTCGGGGTCGCGGAGACCGCCGCGGTGCCGCTCGGCGTCGGGGTCGCGGTGGGCGACCCCGTGGGCGACGCGGTGGCTGACCCCGTGCAGGTGCCGGAGGGGCTGGCGGCGGCGGTCGCGGACCCGGAGGGCGTGCCGGAGGGCGTGCCGCTCTGCGTGGCCGTCGCGGTGCCGGAGGGGCTGGCGGTGCCGGTGCCGATGCCGGACGCCGTGACCGTGGCCGTGGGAGTCAGCGTCGGGGTCGGGGTGAGGGTGTGAGTGACGGACTGGGTGTGGCTGAGGGTGAGCGAAGCGGTGCCGGTGGACGTGGTGGTGTGGGTCCCGGAGGGCGTGCAGCTGCCGGACGGGGTGCGTGTACCTGCCAGAGGAGGGGGTGAGAGAGGAACGTTCGAGGACCAGCAACAGAAAAAAAGCTCCGTGACAAATCGCGCACGCGATGGCAATCGACCCGCAACGCCGGGCGTGTAAGCGCATATGGCCGCCAGCCCTACGGTTGAAAGCCTGCACCAGGCCTGCTGCTGAGGGAGGCCACACGGCGGTTTGCCACGGTTGGAAACGCGGTTGGGGAGCAGGAGGTTACAAAACCGTTGCAGCCGCAGCTGGATCTGGAAGGATATGGTTGGGGCGTAACCGACCGTTACTGTTGGGTGTGGGTGTGGGGATACCTTACCGTTACCGGAGGGAGGGGTGTGTGGAATGGACGCCTGGGCTCCTCCGCCTGACCCACCCACCCACCCACCCACATCAGAAAAATTTTACCTCAGGAAAAAAATGAAACTTATCAAAGGGGCCCGAAATTGGAGGTCGATTTTAGGTACACAAACTTTTTCTTTGGCCTCTGACCCCGGCCCCATGCGCTGTGCCCCATGCCTCTCCGTGCGCGGTAAAACGAGGTCGGCTCAGCTGTCATAGCACATGACGCCTGAACCAGCCGTCGCTGGTTCGAGCTTCCGCAGGAAGGCACGGTCCATAAGGCACGGGCATAGCGCATGGGGCTTGGCACATGGCGCATGCGCTATGTGCCCAGGGCACAAAAAAGATGACTGGCGGTTGGACCAGCAGTTCGGGGACAAGATTTAGAAGTTACAGATCGGTTGGACCAAAGACGTGGGACGAAACGAAGTGTCACTTCAAATGCAGGGGTGGGGTGTTACGCGCTCCTTCAAGCGCATGCCTGCCCAGCAGCGGCGCGTGCTTACACTGATAGAAACGGTCCATTCAAATACAAAGGCATGAAACGCCCAATTGGGCAGAGCATGAAATGAAAATGAATGGATGTTCTGCTCATCCTCAGTACCGGATGGCCGCGCCAAACATGCCTTAGAACGGAGGAAGTGGGGGGCGGGGGTTGGCCATAAAGGTTGAGTAAGTGTGCCGGTTGGTACTTCCGGCTGTACGCCTCGGTCCGAGGGGGGGGGGGGGGGGCACTCCTCGTGAGAACGGTACCGCCACAAGAGAAACATAGTCACACATATCTACTGCCATGTCACACAACACGCCATCAACTTTAATCAGAGCCTGAAGAGGAGCCTGGTAATGATGAGGATGAGGATGAGGATGAGGATGAGGATGAGGATGAGGATGAGGATAAAGGTGACCCTTGAGGACCCGACTGATGCATCTGCAAATGCAACACACTTAATGTCGTCTGGAATGCAGCGACAACCTACAGGGACCACACTACGTGCAACACAGGGACACCCACATCAGAAATTTCAAGGTACAATGCCCACTTTTGGCTGCTTTGGAAGAGGGAAGTAAACGTGCCGGTTGGTGCTTCCGGGTGTGTGCAATTGTTGCAATAGCACCCCCGGGCGCGCACAACTGCTCCAGCTTTCAGGAGGAAATTGTGTACGTTGTTTGTCGACAGAAAACGTATTTTGGTTGGCGAGAGCGGGACAGTTGTCTCTCTGCTCACAAGTGCTGCTTCTGCCCACGCGTCCACTCCACTGCCGCCGCTGGCAGCCTTCTCGGAAGACGGGCAGGGACAGGGGGTTGTGGACCCCCTTCCCCGGAGGGGGGGGGGGGAGGGGGGCTCACAAAATGTCTCTCTGTGTGACCCGCGCGTTCCAGCTTCACCGCTGCCCTGCCTTGCTCGCCACAGCAATGCCTCCGGGCACAAGCGCCTGGCGGTTCAACGACCTGTGGAACTGGCTGTGCACGTTGCCGTGTGCGTGGGCGTCCCGGTCCGCGAGGGCGTGGGCGTCAGGCTCTCCGTGGCCGTGTCGGTGCACCGCGGGGTCTTCGTGCCCGTCAGCGTGGGCGTGGCCGTCGACGTCGCCGTCGCGGTGGTCGTGCACACGGCCGTGGCCGATGCGGTGGGGGTGGCCGAGAGGGTGCGAGGCCCGGTCAGGGACGGCGTGGACGTCCAGGTCCCGGTGCAGGTGCCGGAGGGGGTGGCGGAGAACGTGGCCGTGGCGGAGACCGTCGTGGTGCCGGACCGGGTGCTGGTCCGCGACCGCGTGGGGGAGGGCGAGTAGGTGAACGTCGCGGTTCGCGACCCCGATTCGGTTCGGGTGTCGGTCGCGGAGGCGGAGGGGCTGGCGGTTGGGGTCGGCGTCAGCGTTGTGGACCGGGTCAGTGTGCACGTGAGGGTGGCGGAGGCGCTCTGCGTTGCGGTGGAGGTGGCGGTTGGCGAGGGTGTGGGGGTGTGGCTGGGCGTCGGAGTCGCGGACGGTGTCTGCGTTGCAGACGGCGTCGGGCTCGGGCTCGGGGACGGGCTCGTGGACGGCGTCGGGGTGGGAGTGGGGCTGCCGGTGGCTGTGGGGCTTGGGGTGCCCGTTGCAGTGCCGGTGGCCGTGGTCGTCCGCGTCGCGGTGGGCGTTGGGGTGAGAGTTGCGGTTGACGACGGCGTCACCGTCGGGGTGGGCGTATGGGAGGCAGTGGGCGATGGGCTTGCCGTTAGAGTAGGGGTCGCGGAGGCAGTCGGTGAGGGGGTGGAAGTTCCGGTGGGGGTGGAGCTTGGGGTCGGCGATGGGGATATTGTTGGTGTGGCTGTGGCACTAGGACTGGGAGATGGTGTGGGCGTGGGCGTAGCGGTCGGGCTTGGACTGGGGGTTGAGGAGGGCGTGGACGTAGTGGAAGGCGTCGGGGATGCTGTGGGTGAGGGGGTGGACGACGATGTGCCGGAGGGGGTGGGCGATGGCGTGCCCGTGGATGACAGGGTCGGCGTGGGCGATGGAGTCGGGGTGACGGTGGGGGACGGGGTCAGTGACGGTGTTTGAGACGGCGTGGGTGACGGCGTGGGGGAAAGCGTCGGTGTTCCGGTCGGTGTTGGTGTTGGCGTGGGGGTTTGGGTGGGCGTATCCGTAGTGGTTGGCGTTGGAGATAGGGTGGATGTCGGGGTAGAGGTGGGTGTGGGCGTTGTTGAACAGGACGGCGTGCTTGAAACCGTAGGCGAGGGCGTCGCGGATGGCGTAGGGGATGGTGTAGGAGATGGGGTAGGGGATGCACTTGGAGTTGGTGATGGTGTGGGCGTTGGCGTAACTGTCGGGGTTGGCGTTGGCGTTGGCGATGGTGTGGGTGTGATTGTTGGTGTGGGTGTTATGGTTGGCGTTGGTGTAATGGTGGGCGTTGGTGTGGGTGTGACGGTCGGGGTATTTGACGGACTGGGTGTCGGTGTCACGGACGGTGTTGGTGAAGGAGTCGGGGATGGGGTCAGGGAGGGAGTCGGTGTTGGCGACAACGATGGTGTTGGTGTTAGCGTTGGGGATGGGGTTGGTGTAGGTGTAGGTGTTTGCGTAGGTGTTGGTGAAAATGTTGGTGTACTTGTGGGCGACGTTGTTGGAGTTGGTGTAGGTGTGGAAGATGGCGTCTCTGTGGGTGTAGGTGAGGGAGATGAGGATGGCGTTGGGGATTGTGTTGGGGATGGCGTAGGAGATGCGGTTGGCGTCAGCGTCGGTGTCGATGATGGTGTTGATGTAGGGGTTGATGTTGGTGTCGGTGATGGTGTCGGAGAAAGTGTTGTTGAAGGCGTTGGTGTACTTGATGATGTGGGTGAGAGTGTATTGAAACGCGTGCATGTCAGTGTAGGTGAGTGGGTCGGTGTATGCGAGGGCGTTGGTGAAAGTGTTGGTGAGGGTGATAGGGAGGGTGTTGGAGAGGGTGTCGGGGAGGGGGTTGATGTTGCTGAAGGTGTCGGCGAGGAGGTAGGTGACAGTGTTAGGGAGGGCGTAAGCGAAGGTGTCCACGAGGGTGTGCATGACGGCGTGGGCGAGGGCGTGAGCGATGGTGTAAGCGATGGAGTTGGGGAAAGTGACAAAGACGGTGTCGGAGATGGCGTTGGTGAAGGCGTGGACGAGGGTGTGGGGGAACATGTAGCTGATGGCGTGGGTGAAAGCGTAGGTGAAAATGTTTGTGAGGGTGATGGTGACGGCGTCGATGATGGCGTCAACGATGGTGTTGCTGATGCCGTTGATGATGACGTGGGTGACGGCGTCGCTGAAGGCGTTGCCGAGGGTGTTGGCGTGGGCGAAAGCGAAGGCGTCAGCGACGGTGTCAGCGACGGTGTCGATGAGGGCGAGGGAGATGGTGTGTGTGAAGGTGTGCAGGATTGTGTAGGGGAGGCTGTGGTGGAGCATGTGGGTGAAGGTGTGCATGACAATGTGAGCGAGCTCGTCAAAGATGGGGTCAATGATGGGGTTGTTGACGGTGTTGTGGAGGGGGTCGCCGAACGTGTAGCTGAGGATGTCGGAGAGAGCGTGCACGAGAGGGTGGGTGAAGGTGTTGGCGAATTTGTCAGGGAGGGCGTCAATGAAGGTGTTGGTGAGGAAGTGAGTGTGGGTGAGGGTGATGATGTCAGTGAGGGTGTGGCAGAAGGTGTGGACGACAGCGTGGGGGTGGGGGTGGGCGACCCTGTGGGTGAAAGCGTAGTCGATGGTGTCGGTGACAATGTCGGTGAAGGTGTGGACAACGGTGTGGGCGAGGGGGTGCATGAAGGTGTTCCCGACAGCGTGATGGAGGGCGTCTGAGACCCTGTTGGTGAACTCGTGCTGGAGGGCGTTTGCGAGGACGTCGGCGTGCAAGTGTCTGTCGGCGTGTTGGTCGATGTGCATGTGCACGTCGGCGTGGGGAGTGGAGTTGCTGTTGGGGTCATGGAGGGAGTGCCAGTGGGTACGACGGTGGGTGTGGCCGACAGTGTACGTGTGGGCGTGTGCGACGGCGACACTGTGGTTGTTGACGTGGGAGTTGCCGTAAGCGTACCATCTGAGAGGAGCGCGCAGAGGACAGGAGGAATGGTTCTGCGTCTGAAGAGTGGGAACCGCCCTTTCGCCGTGTACCGTTGCATAACGGGGCGCAATTTTCAAGCTGGACCCTATGCACCAGGACTGCACTTGCAGGGGGGTACCCCCCCCAAACCACCTCCGTCCACCCTCCACGGCCCACCAACCGTTTCGAAACTGCCCTTCCTGCCATGCACAACAATGTAACAACGGAAGAGCTCCTCCCGTCTTCCCGGCTACTCCAGGCTCCTCCAGCTTCCTCCCGGCTCCTCGCGGGCGCCTCACAGGCTCCCCCACTCCCGGGATCCTGCATCGCTTTTTTGTGCATGCGCACAGTACCCCAATGGAGCCAGCGCAGGATGACCAAGTGATGGCGCAAGGGAAGGCCGAGAAATTGACGGCACTGCTGATCTGACCTGACTGCCTCCGAATCCAAAGATGGCCTCTTCATGCCCGTCACCCTTGGGCTACAGCGGACTGCAGTCCTGCCCTCCGAAGGAACGTCCCTTCGGGATCCGACGGGCGTCTTTTCGGCACCGAACAGAGGCTTAGGCGATGTTTGCTGTGATGCCAGGGGCGGTCACAAAAGTGGTCGCCACGGCGGTTACCGATGGTTGCAGAAGTGTTTGGGACGCAGGGTCTTGCGGATACACGGCTGTTGGTGGGGGCGGACGCAAGCGATTGGGGCAGAACGAAGTGGCACCCCGAAGCAAGGGGGGAACCTCTGCCCCACTTCACGCGCAGGCCGGGACTCAGGTTGCTCGTGACATCACAGCCCTCATAGCCTTCTGTCCACACGAGGAGCCAGGAGGCGGCTGGAGTAGACTGGGAGTAGCTGGAAGTTGCCTGGGAGGGGCCCGGAAGCAGCTAGGACGAGGCAGAGGAGCTTGGAATAGCTGGGAGTAGCCCAGAGGGGCTTGAGGGGCCCGGGAGGAGCCGGAACGAGACGAGAGGACCCACAGGAGGAACCACAGACCCTCCCTAACTATGCGGCCGTGCTTTGTGCCGGCAAAGTAGCAGTACATGGGGGCTAGATGGGCCCAAAGGTCAAGCGGAGAAAAAGGCACAAGGGCCACAAACACAAGCTGAACTGTGCCAAGGATCATTGGCACAACAGCATCCACATACAGAGCTTTGCACGCATTTTCTAGCACGAACATGTGTGCAGCTACACACAATCCGCAGCAGGTGTGTTGGGAAGTGTAGTGCCGATAAAACTGTGGATCATTCACTGATGAAGACATAAATCTGCACAAATGCAATCTGGTGTCTGCCATGCCTCGGTACTCTGTCCATGTCCCACAAGGCACCGCAATTGTGGCAAATGCAACAACGGAAGCAAATGCGACTGAGGGACGGCCTATTGCTATTGTTATTGTTATTGTGTTGCGGAGGTCATTGTTGCGGAGGTGCAGTGTTCTAAAGGCAATGTATTCCCAAGGGCAATATGTTCCCAGGGGCACTGTGTTCCGACAGAGGTCTGAAGAGTTTTTTTTCGGTTGTTGCATGACATAACATTTGCCACTTGTGGGCCTCAACGGGGTTGATGGAAGAGTTGTTGGTAGGGTTGTGGGTGGGCACATCTGGCATGTGGGGGGCAAAGGGGGGTTGAATGGTTGCAACTGGGATTCGAATGGGCGAAGGGCGTACTTGAGCTCAGCGGTAAAAACAAACAAAGAGCGACCAAGAACTTGTGCAACCGGCGGTTCATCAACAAAAGGAGCGGCGTCGTCGATGAATCATCCACACATCATCAACTAAAAGGTGGTCATAAATCAATAAATTACCTGCAAAGGTGGCAAGGCCTATGGCGCACCCAAAACAAAGGAACCCCGGCAAAGCTTTGTCACTCACGGAGTGTTGTCGGTTGACTGCTACCAACACACTTGACGCGAGCATCCAGCCCGAAAGCATGAACTGGGTCGTGTTCATGCGTGAGCCGAGCTAGAAAGAAATATCACGCACCCGCCGCATAATGAACTAAGCGGGCCCCGCCTCTCACGCTTGGCTCCGTAGGACATCCCACCCAAGGGCTTCCGGGTGCTCAAACATCATCGGCGTCAAAGCCAACGGCTCCCGATTGGGCGCCTAATGGTGCCTTCGACCGAAGGCACCTGGGCGCCATCCACCAAAAGTGCCAAGCTATGTTCATTGAGGGGGGCCTCTTTCCAAAAGCAAAGCGATGTTCCGAAAAGCAAGGAATCTCAATACCACCTTTCCGTTCTCAACCTCAAATTCGTCGCCATGCCACACGGCACGAACACCGGCAAATCCAAACCAATTTTGCACCAGGGTGGGGTGTTAGAACCAAGCCATGCAATTGTTGCTCTCGTGGCAATTGGCGGCGGCAATCGGCCTCGCCACTCACGAAGATCCCCCAAGCCGCTATGTACATTGGCTCAAAAAATAAAACATAACCTGAACAAGCGAGTCGCAAAGATCTCCTTGTGCTTTGTGGTTGTCAAAAGGCGAAGGCGGCATAGCTGATCACACGGCCATTAACTGAAAATAGTGGTTTCCCCAAACACCCTTAGTAAACACAACAGTGTATAACTTCCTTGCACGTCGACTGGTGCTTGGTTCCCGGGATTGTAGGACGAAGTTGGAGAGACACGCAAGATCCTCAGCCCAACACGACAACAAAACAGGGGACACAATGCCGTTGGCGTTTCTGTGCAAAGAAGGGTGCGAGTGTAGCAACAACAAGTTGGTACTGGGCAGCTCAGGGCCCCCCTGGGACCATGCAGTGTACGTTACACTCCCACTCACACTGGCTTTTGTTTGCGCCTGATTTTTGCCTACATTGTCGGACCTTCGTTTACTGCCGGCTGGGGTGAGGTCATCGCGAGCTTGATGCCCGCACGCGCAGGGCCCTGCAGATCAAGGGAAGAGGCCTTGCGTAGTAAACTGTGTTTCCACCAGTTTATTGGGTAGCCTTTAGCGAGGAAGGTACGTGCAATGGTGCTGATGTTATGTGCAAACTGAGTCCCTGTTGCAGGCAGGCGGTAATGGGCTGCCTTTTTTACCAAATTGGGGACCAGTGAGCGGAGCATGCGTGGTGTATTCGGGCTGAACACATCTAGTAATTTTGCTGGGGAAGTTGGGGAGGACATGCCTGCATACCCACTGAAAACTGGTTGCTTCAATGACACACCTGGGATTCCTTCACTGATGGAGAGTGTGCATTCCAGGAAGTCAAGTGACTGCCCTGCTCCCTCTACAGTTAGTTCCATACCAGAAATTTCAGACAGGACTTGCTGGACACGTTCTATATTATATCCTCTGACACTGTCCGGCGAATCAGGAATCACAAGAAAGTTATCCCGGTAGCGCAACACTGGCGGGAAGTCAGGGTGCAATGTACGGAGTTTAGTTTCCAATAGGAGCAGGGTGAGGCATGCCACTTGGGCCGAGCAGCTCCCGCCAATCGGTGTACCAGTCGTTTGGGCCAGCACAGAGGAAAAATGCGAGAAGCGGTCGTTGAAAGAGGTGTCCCAGGACAACAGGCACATGAGGTCATTATACGTCAGAAAATGGAAACTTGCATCCCCAGACTTACGTGCGAGCGCGTCCAGCTGTTTCACACCTGCTTTATGGATTTTAAAACCCAGGTCGTGGTGCGGTTTCGGTTTACCATCGCAAAACAGTTTCCAAAAAAATTCGACAGACTTCGGTATTTCATGGCGCGGTATATTGGGAAACATCTCAACCAGGTCCAGCTCGGTCCAGTTTTGCTGGGGTGTCACTGGTGGGTGTGATCTAACGAAGCTAAGCAGCTGGTCCATTGCAATGATTTCGATGGACGAGGGCTGTCGGGCAGCAAATTTCCACAGGAGCGTCAGGGCCCGTCCCAGGTGCCGCAAGGTTTGACGGAACGGGTGTGTGTGGTGTTGTATCACCTCCCGTAGTTTAATCTTTGCTGTTGTGTCATGATCCAGCCATTTGTGCTTGGGGAGTAGGCGTGTGGTTGGGGCACGGACCGAAAGTGGACGCGATTTGGGGTGCTTGAAAAAGGGCGCGGAGAACGGGACATCACTGGGTTGAACCCGGTCTGTGTGCGGTAGGGGCGGCCCAATGGCTGGCGTCTGTGTGCGTGCGCGTGAGCGTGCAGGTGGTCGGGCGCGGTTGCTGCGGGTAATCCGAGCGGTCCGTGTAACGCGTGTCGACGCTGCAGGGGGACGTGTTGAATGCCGCAGGTCACCCACGGACAGTGTGTGCGAAAACCCCAGAGAATGCACATCACTAGTTTCCATACGCTTACGGTATGACCCCACCTGCCTTGCCCAGGCATGACACACGATGGCGGCGAATGTGAACAACTAGGGAAGCTCGGACTCAACCCAACTCGAATGAGCGTGCGAGTGGGGGCGAAAACCGCCACCATCTTTGCACTTGCTTGACTCTCGCACCTCAACGTTGCGGTTGATAGGCATGGCCTTTGCCTTTACCGCTGTTGACCCGTGGCACATTGTATCTCAACCATATGTAAAATTGATTGCTTAAATGCTCAAACAAACTCACACTTTGACTGGTGGGGGCCCTCTTCCTCCGTGAACAAAGACGTCGGCAAAAGAAAGAAAGACCACAACAAACATTCTGTGTGAGAATGTGCAGGTTGGGCGTGTTGCTTCGCTTGGTTGTTTTGTGATTTGTCGGACAACCGTCCGGAGCTACGAGATGCACAAAGGCAATATGAATTTCGAATGCACATTGGCGGTCGGAGGTGACCCCGAGTGTCTTTTGTAGTTCACACAATGTTCAAGATCACATTGCAAAGTGTATTTTACATTGCAAACATCGCACTTTGCACTACAAAAATCACAGTTGGAGTTTGTTTGCTCTTTGTTGGCGACTTTTCACCGTGTGTGTTGCATGACACTCCGTGTGCTCGTGCCACTTTGTCGCCTTATCTTTATGCAAAACGCAATTTTGTGGTTTGGTATCTTGGGCCCGTCCTAGGGCCCGTTCTTTGCTATCATGTGACCTCTGCCCCGTACCGAAGGGCACTCTACCTTTAGGTTGTTTGGCTTTCGTTGGAGTGGCGGGATGGTTGGAAGACCTCGGGTTTTGATGATAAATTTGCAATGTTAGGTTAGGTTAAGGTCTCAACACTGAGCAAGCAACACATCTTAAACAGCATATTTGGTTTGGTTTGGAAGACCTTCGAGCCGCCGGTTGGAATCACATTGATGAAAGTGTGACTTCTTTGTCACCTTGCATCAACCTTCGATGCAATGGGAGTACCACCACACTATTGAGGATGAGCTTTCTGCATTGTTTCCCATTTGGTTGGCATACCTACACGGATTTCTAAAAATGGATGCCTAAGCAGTTCTTTTGCGTGTCTATGTCATTTGCGGTCGATAGACATCGTGGCTAACAAGCGCAACTCACGGCGATTCAAAAAGGCAATGCAAACAAAAAAAGATTCATATCATGTTGAACTCTAGGTGTTTGCAAAACGATTGAAGACGGAAGTATGGAACGTGTTGAAACAAATAAAAAAACTTTTGTCTTATTGACAACGGTTTCCCACGACACATGCGGGTGTTACCGCAAAACTATGGTTGCTGACATTTTCTACCTCTCTTCAATTGTAGTGCAATGATTTGGGGCTCACTCCAGCACAATGTAGGTTTTCCGGGACGTATAGCTTGGCAAGAAAATCTTCAAGCTGCGTGGTTGATGGGTGGCCATCCATTTGGCACAACATGTGTGTGAGCGTGTGTGTGGGAGCTGCGCCTAGCCGCGGCTGGGTGGCTGGGAGGCTTTGGAAACCCCCCCCCCTCCCCCCCCCCCCCCCTGGCTGGCTGGCTGGCTGGCGCGCCCCTGGAAAACACTCAAAATACGGCAATTGTGTTGGTGATTGTGCAACTGGACCACTAGGTCCGGATTCCCACACAAGCAAACAACCCAAAACCCCATCCCAATGCATGATGTGCCTTGTTTAAAGGGAAGGAAATTTTACCACACACTCCATGGATCGGTGACATCATCTTGAGATCTTGAGAGCAAGGGCGGTGAGGCAAACATGCATGTACAAAGCAATGGTGGCTGGCTGGGTGGCTGGCTAGGTGGCCGGCTGGGTGGCTGGCTGGCCGGCCGGCCGAAACCCCCCCCCCCCCCCCCCGCTGGCTGGCGCAGCTCCGTGAGAATGGCTTGGGAGTGTCTCCGGACATGGTTTATGCATGGTTCTCCTGGTCAGCTGCTTCATGCGAACACGTTGCATGCAAACGTGTTACAGTACATATAGTACACCCTGGGGTGGTGAGAAGACACGTGGTGCTTGGGGTGGCCGTTCAAGGTCATGCACCATCCTAATGCCAAGTCTGTGTTTATAAATGTGGTACCACAAAATATTCCGTTGGAGTTGTTTGCTTAATGCAAGAATGCTACATCTGTAACCCTTGAAAGTGACAGACATTGGAAATTTCGTTGGAAGCCCCACCACCCCCCACCCCTAGGCTTTTTTGGACATAAAGTCCTTAGGTGGGGACAAAGTGGAAACTTTGACCTTGGGTTGTGAGGAGTTCAAAACAACTTTCTCCCCACCTAAGTGTAGTTAGGAAGCCGAGTTATGGACCCATCAAATGTGTCCCCTACTTGTACCTTGGCAAGGTCCATGGTAAGCAAATGTGACAATTGCAATGGGGGAACATTGCATCCATCATGGCATCCATGTGGCAAATGGTGGAACAAATTTTGACTTCAAGGGAAAAATCTCAGTGCCCTTGGTCACCCAGGCTCCTCCTACACAACTACCAAGGTCCATCCATGCCTTGTCCACCCCAATGTCGAACTATGAAAATGTTCCTTTCTATGTATGTTTGCGACTCCTCGTGAAAATTAAGTGTTCAAGCGGTCCAATTTCGATTTTACTTTCTGGTTTGGGCGGGGATGTGGTGGCGAGCACACAAAACTCCTCAAAGATGCATGAGGTTGCCAACAAAAACAGAGGTACAAAGGTGAGATTTCCACCACCATTGTTTGTTGACTTGCCGTGAACTGCCTTTCGTTTGTTCTCGCGTTGTTAAAATGCCATGCACACTTGCTTATGTTTGATTAAGTAACTTTTATTGGGCGTTATATTTCCTCAAGACCACAGTGTCTCCTCAGTGTAAGTCCCACGGAGCACGGCACGAGCATTGCTCCATGAAACAAAAGCCTAAAGAGCATAAGTGTAATACAACTTGCCTTGGAACAAATACTCGAAAGGGGGTGGCAACATCCCATGGCCAAAAACATAGGATAACAGTATGTATCGACCGTGTTGTGGCACATTTGGCCTAAATTGGCCATGTTGCACATGGCACAGCACGACACAACGTCAAAATCGTTCAATCCATATGATTACCACAAATGCAGTCAACATCGTACAAGCTTGTTGGGATCGTTGAGGGTTACCACAAAATCA
This sequence comes from Eutreptiella sp. 'Long Island Sound 2002', assembly GCA_964036045.1. Classification (NCBI taxonomy): domain Eukaryota; phylum Euglenozoa; class Euglenophyceae; order Eutreptiales; family Eutreptiaceae; genus Eutreptiella; species Eutreptiella sp. 'Long Island Sound 2002'. The sequence continues at coordinate 24,989,150 of OZ038398.1, read as the reverse complement.
ATAACACTCCTACTCCCTCTAGCAAACGAGAAGAGGGAGGGAGGGAGGCAAGGGAGCGAAGCAACAACACATTGGGTGATACCGGGATACCGGGAGAGGCATCTCCAAGGGGTTGTTGCGAAGCGACCGAGCCTCCTTGTAGTATTTGCGCAACCGTGCTCGATGCCACCCCGAGTGTTTATGCACCCGTATCCGCTCGAGCTCCCTCTAGTAACCAAGCCGAGGGAGGAAGGGGACCAAAACGCCGGCGACAAGAACACTGTGTCCAACGGGTTGTGGTGCGGAGCCGCCCAGGGTTGGGTTGACTCAGTCAAGTCAGTCACGAGTCACGATTTTTTGACTCAGTCAAGTCAAGTCACCAGTCACGCCGCCCCAGTCGACTCAGTCAAGTCACTATGTCGAGTGGTGACTGTGACTGAATAGGCACTACGAGTCACTGATCGCCGGTTCGCAGGGATCGAACCTACGAACCTACTTTTAAAGCCAATGTCACCGTACATTACTGCAGAACAATCTTGCGCTTCGAAGCTCATCTTGTGCTTTTGCATGCTTTGTGGGGTGCCGGCTTCGGAGGGCACCATGCTTTTTTCAAAATTTTCGAAAAAAATTTAGTATGCTCTCATGAGTCAAGCTTTTGGGGCGACTGAGTCATGACTGAGTCACCAGTCACGATCGCCGATGACTGACTCAAGTCAGTCATCAGTCATCAATTTTTTGACTCAGTCAAGTCTCAGTCACCACCTGTCGTTTTTGACTCAGTCAACCCAACCCTGGAGCCGCCGCCTCTCCCAACAGCCGCGCGCGCAAAACTAAGAGAGAAGTAAATAACTTTTGTTTTGGCGGAAAAAGCCACGGGGCGGCTTTTGGGCGCTTAAAAGATGAACGGTAAGGGAATACTTTAAGCTTGTCAGATTTCTATCTCCCTGGCTCTAGGGAAATGATTCAATGGATTCTGGCTTTCCCACCATCAAGGTGCCGAATGTTTCGTACTAGGACGGGTGGCACCTGTGTCCCATGTGTCACTTGTTTCGGCTGTGCCGCCATGACAGAAGGGGGGGGGGGCTCATGGGAAAGTGTGTCGTGACACGCGTCCACTCGCTTGCATAATCCACTGAAGAGTCTTCCGGTGCTTTGCCTGTGATCGTATCGTGGTGGCCTTGGATTGGACCGCTAAGTTGCTTTGCTCAATGCACACACAACATTCCCCAAATGCAGGTAAACCTCAAGAGCTGCGCCTAGCCGCAAGTGGGAGGCTGGGAGGCTTTGGAACCCCCCCCCCCCCCGTGCTGGCAGCCAAAATACGTAGTGCACCACTGTACCGCCTCTTCTCATGGATGGTATGGGTATGGGTATGGGTATGGGTTTGCAAGGGTGGGGGGGATCAGCCACCTTTCAGGAACACCCTTACCTCACCACCCAAGAAAAACAAGTTTTGGCCTCTCTATATGATTGTAGCAAGTGTGAGTGGTCCGCATCCCACCTTGGGACCCCAACGCGGCTGCGGCTGGGGCTTGCCGACGTTAGTTGGACACAGGGACGCTACAACACAATGCAACGGCAATTGTGTTGGTGATTACAACACAATGCAACAGCAATTGTGTTGGTGATTGTGCAACTGGACCACTAGGTCCGGATTCCCACATGAGCAAAAAACCCAAAACCCCATCCCGATGCATGATATGCCTTGTTTAAAGGGAAGGAAAATTTACCACACACTCCATGGATCGGTGACATCATCTTGAGATATTGAGAGCAAGGGTGGTGAGGCAAACATGCATGTACAAAGCAATGGTGGCTGGCTAGGTGGATGGCAGGCGTAGGTGGCTGGCTGGGTGGCTGGCTAGGTGGCTGGTTGACTGGCTAGGTGGCTAGGTGGCCGAACCCCCCCCCCCCTGGCTGGAGCAGTCATCCATGTGTGAAAATAATATTCTTAAGAAGGCACGGCACAAGTCTTGATGAATATAACAATAATGAAGCAAGTTCTTCACGCAAAAAATATGTTCAACACAATGGAAGGTTGATGCACAACAATGTGCTTGCTTCGTGATGAAAGTTCTTGATGCACAATAATGAAAAGTGAAAAACATGATTTTATTATGAAAACGGGCTATTAACCCGTTTTCCTCAATGAAAACGGGCTGTAAAAGGTGCGTAAGCACCTTAGCCCGTTTTCATTGAGGAAAACGGGTTAATAGCCCGTTTTTCCTAAAAACGGGATATTATAGCCCGTTTTATTTGGCTGAAAAACGGGTTAACCAGACCGACGTTAGGTTCTTGGGACACTTGTGCAAACCTCCCGGCGACCGGTGCAGGTTCCAGTTGACACATGGAGGAGAGGCAAGGAAAAAAAGAAAGTACCGCATGTGAAATGTTGGATGACGTGATAAAAAACCCTACCACTGGCATGGGGAAAAACGCCTCCACTGTACATACACGAGACAGGATAGTTTCGAGTGGTCACCTTGGATTAGCGTTTATAATAATCTAGTATAATGTTAGTTTGTTTTGATTTGTCCTTCGAATCCGAGTGTACATTATTAATGATAGTGCACAATAATTATGATCTACTCCTTGGGGCAACAAGGGCCACGCATGGAGCCATCTTTGGCACCCTCGCCCATGCAAGCTTCATGGTACGGAGCATTACACATCACACAAAAGACATCATGCTGCCGTCGCAAAGGACACCACACATTGATCTCTCGGGAGCACTTATGACAAATGAACTCGGATGCCACTTGCCTAACCGCAGGCGGACACTTTGGTCGCCGCATCTTTTGGAAAGGCATTGGCATATCCGAGAGATCTTGGGAAATGGGAGCATTAGCCAGTTAGCTGCGGTGGGAGGTGCATCCCTATACTCTTGGCGACTATCCTCCAAAGAGCGCTTCAGGGACACCTGTGTCAAGGGTCGCTCGTCATAGTCCCACACCGACTCACTAGACTCACTTCTACCATCAGCAAGCAAGTCAACAGAGCCACCTGATTGGGAGGATGTCACACTAAGCTTTGCAGGGCTCGAATTGGCCACGGGAGGAGGAGCCTCCACCGGTTCACGGCTCAAATCGGCCACGGGAGCAGGGTGAGGAGGAGCCTCCACCCATAAGCCCATAAAATTTGGGGTTAACCCGTTTCTTTCCAGAAAAACGGGTTAATAGCCCGTTTTCATTGAGGAAAACGGGTTAACCCCTGCCAAAACTGTGGACAGGTTAACCCGTTTTTCAGCCAAATAAAACGGGCTATTAACCCGTTTTTAACATATCACTATGAAGCACACCAACAAATTGCAACCAATCCTAAAAGCTGCAAATATTAAAGTTTTTCTTCCAAAAAAATTGCTCTTGTCCACACAACATCCACATCAATCTGCCAAAATCCAAAATGAATCAGAATGGATCGGACAGCTGTGCGCGCCAATAAAAAATGGATCGAGTAGGCGGGGGGGGGGCTTTTTTACCTACACCGATCCATGACGTGGTCCATTTTTGGGGGGGGGGTTCACCACCAAGGGACACAACACAATTAATTTGCAACGACTATTTGCATCCTATTTGCACCAGGCAGATGCCAGAACAGAAGGGCTATGGCTTTTTTTTTTGAAAGAAGAACTTTCCATGCTTTGTCAATGCAACTTTGAGGATGTATTGCAATTTGTTTGTGTGCTTCGTAGTGATGCGCTACCTTCATATTTTTTTGATTTGTATTATTGTGCATCAAGAACTTCTTGAATCATTACCAATCACCCTTCCAATGTGTGGAGCTTTTTTTTTTTGCATGAAGAACTTGCTTCACTATTGTCGTTTGCATCAAGACTTTTGTTGTGCCTTCTTAAGAACATTAATTACTTTCACAAGTATGCATTGCGCGATTTTGATGCTGAAGTGCTTTGTTGCCATCTATCTTTAGTTGTCTTGTGTGTATTACCAGTTGGTGAAAGACAGAAAGGGCCGAGGCGAGTGGAGCAGAACAGCCAAGGCCTTGTGGTATGAAAGTAAAGGTTTTCTTGATGACCCTGCCTAAAGCGCACAGTGCACCGTTTTCTGCATACACAACCTTTTGGAATTCTGCTGATGAAGCCTTTCACCGTGCATGCTTGCTAGCGTCCTCTTCTTCTTAATCAACACCCCCCCGGAGACAACATCCCAAAAGGCATCACACTAGATCGAACCTGAGTTCGAATCCGACCCTTGACATTAGACAAGGACAAGGAGAGTCATACTTGACCTACTCGCATGCAAGCACATGACCGTGCTCATGACCACGCGAGACAATCTTGAAATGACAAGTGCGAACGAAGCCGCGACGACCAAGGGGATGGTGCCCTAGACAATACACCACCGGACTGAGACAGAACAATGGACGACGAAGCAAGGAAGGGGATATCAACACACTGGAGGCAGTGGCAGAGCCTAAGAAATTGGGTGGTGCCGCGCCGACAGCATGTGTTTCTATCCCTGGAGCATAGTTGAGCGGTTACAACACTTGACTAACAACTCGACGACCTGAGTTCGAATCCGATCCTTGACATTAGACAAGGACAAGGAGAGTCATACACACTAGATCGAATAGGTGTATGCACCTGTGAAAATGGATTGGGATGGATCGGGGGAACACTCTTGTCAATGGCTCCACATTCGAAGGTTCATGGAAGACTTGGTGACTTCGGGGCTCCCAGGCAGGGTTTTGGGCGATTTTTTTCTCCAATCCATTCCGAGGGGGGGTAGGCAAGGGGGAAGGGGGCTTTCACCTCCATGTCCGATCCATGATGGCGGTCCATTTTGGGGGTGGGGGGTTCCACCACCCCAACCTAGCGCGGATCGCATCGCCTACCCCCCATCGGGTGGATCGGGGAGGTGAACACCTAAAATGGACTGGATTGTGCATGGGGGACGGTAAAAAGAAACCCCGCCCCCACCGCCCCACCTTCCTTGCCTCGTCCCCCAAGACAAGGTCCCATTTTCCCAACATGAAAAGAGCCCGAGAAGAACTGCAGTGAAGATGAGATGCCTCACCCACAAAATAGTACTCTTGGACACTGACATTACAAGGCATGAGCCCTAAGAATCATCACAATTGTCTCCATGGAGCTCTCACCAAACACACTCTCAACGCATGCTCCGACCGTTGTCCCACAACCCAAAACAACCCAACACATGTATGCACATGCACTCGCGTTAGTCCACTAGACGACGAGGACAACGGTCAGGCGCCAAGGGCCTAGAAAATCCTAATCAAGGAATATCACCCAAACTTAGTTCTAGACGCCCGTGTGCAGTGCCATTGTTGAGAATGGGATATACGAACACTGTAGGACCAAGTGGTGTTGTTGCCTGTCGACAACTGAGCTAGCGTGCATCGGAATTAGAAGAAAAAAGTGATGTAATGTTTGGGCATCAAGGTCAGGGGGTCCTTGGGGATCATACTAGGAGTGCCATAAAATGTTGATAAGCTGGCATGTTTCTACGTGAAGATACACAGGCAAAAACCTAGAAAATCACCATTTTGGGGTCACTGAGAAGAAAGGCATTATAATAGTTCAAACTTCATGAGAATCAACCCCGATCATTAAAGAAAAATGCACTTTTTCTAACTCCCCCCTTGTGCAGATGTTGATCAATTTCTACACACCAAAGGAAAGGGGGTATCCCCCCCCGTTGTGCAGATTTTTTATCAATTTCCACACACCAAAGGAAATAGGGTATTTCTCTTCTTACTTGCCCAAGAAACCCTCTCACACGTGCCCAAAGGGAGTTGTGTGTGTTAGCCGTGCGTGAGTGTGCAAGCAACACCACGAAAGGGATGGGGAGAAATAGGTGTGGCAACATACACAGAAAATTTCCGCAAGTGTGTGTACACTAAACCATGTGTGCATGTATACATTGATTGATTGCAATGAATGCATTCCATGCACCCTATTGCAGACCCTACCATGCTCAATTGATTTTGGCCGAGGAGTTGGTGCTTGTTTGCCTGTTGGAGTAGTTGATTGCCATAGAAGAAGTTTCGTGCATGTGGACTATGAGGTAAACTTGGGCATTCCATGAGTAATTGAGGTGGTTCCATATGGTGTGCAGCCTCTCAAGATGACATTTAGGGGGCCCATGAATGTGCTTCGTCCCGTATAGCTATTGATCATGGTGCCAATGAATGTCGACCATGGTGTGAATCCTATTGTTGGGTGGGGGTTTCCCGAACCCCGATCCACAATCCGCATCAAACGCTGAGGGGTTCCCCAACCCCGATCCATGTCCTGCAGGGCAGGTTTGGACATATCATAATGTCTGCACCGCGACGTGAACGCCACATGTTAACAAATTATTTCACAGCACTTGACCAGAGAGCTGTGATGCTGGCTGATACAAAATATCCCAATGGTTGTCTGCCCCTGTCCCGCGACACACAAACCCCTGCACACATGCCGGCCATTTTGTTTGCACGCTTTGTAGACAATATATATATGGGTATCACGGATATGGCTCGGCATACCCACGCTGCCAGCAACGTTGTCCTTTCTCGAGACGCTGTTTGATGTAGTTTATGACGTCCAACTGAAGTGGGAGGACAGTGGGGTACAGGTGGACTGGTGTGAGGCCAGGAGCGTGAGATGGCCCTGCTTATGAAAGGGGTGACCTTCCAACACCCCTCCAAATTGAACCCTCAGGGCGACTTTCGACTCTGGGACAGGTGGGTAGACGTCTTCTCTCCCAATTCATGCACTGTCTGTAAATCGATGGTGCCAGTGCTCACGCACTCGAACTCCCTCTAGTAACCAAGCCGAGGGAGGAAGGGGAGAGGAGGAGGCGGAGCACCAAAACGTTATGTGTCCAACGGGTTGGTGCGGAGCCGCCGCCTCTCCAAGGCTGTGGTGCTGGCACGTACTGACATGAATAGGCAGATAAATTTGGCCTCCCTGGTGAGGGGCTTCAGCTACAAGCAGTATGAGAAGGGATGGTGGTGGCAGCCGATGAGGTCGGCCCTCGTGTCCATGGCTAAGCTCCATCTGTTGCCTAACTACTTGATGCGAAAATGGGCAGGGGAGGGTAGGGCTTTCAGGATGGCCCTCGGGCCGGCGAGTGCTGCGCACTTCGCACCGCCCCCAGGCCATCCTGAATTTTCTTGAATGTTTCATGTGCATGTGTTGTCCCATGACCCTTGAGTGTAAATTGCTACTGTCCTCCTCCCCACATGTGTATGAACGGGCAAGGTGTATGGGTGTGACGTGTATATACACAATTCTGAGAGTGCAATGCGAAAACCGAAACTGTGTCACTCTCTTTGGCAGGGTTTTTGTGTGGCATCCCTTTGTCAGGGCTCTGCCTTTGCAGCAGTAGTGCTTGCGCTTTGTTGTGCGTGTAAGGATTATTCTTGGTCGATCCATTTTCAATGCTTCGATCCATGTCTATTGGTGTACATAGTTATAATTATGTGAAAAATGTTTGCTTTTCCTTTTTTTTGGATGAGTTGCTTTGTTCTTTGTAGCATCTTTTTTGGATCAAGAATTAAGTTTGTTGCACATTGTGGATCGGTAACTTTAATAACTTTGTTGTGACTCTTTTTGTTTTGAATTTGTTTGCGGTGCTAGCATACTAGTCTACCACATTGTAGTGTTGAGTAGTAAGCTAAGATCAGCCTTTTGAGGAAGCCCCCCCCCCCCATGGGACAATTTTTTTTGAGTAATGTGGCAATCCTTCTTTGGCATGGACCCCACCCCTCTCAACCTAACCCGAAAACAATTCGGAATCGGCGAATGCCTCGCTCTAACCCTATTCCCATCCCTACCCTTCCCCTTTCAACACGGATTCGGCGAATGCCTCCTCTAACCCTGTTCCCAGCCTTACCCTTCCGCATTCAACTCGGATTCGGCGAATGCCTTGCTCTAACCCTATTCCCACCCCTTCCCAAGATAGGCAATAACATCAAAACTAAAACCTCCAAAACTAAAATGTATAGTGTATGTGCAGTGGGGCCCGGTTTTTCCCCATGCAAGCGGCAGGGTTTTTCTTGGTTAGCCCAATTCGGAATCGTCAATCATCTCAATTTGCTTTGTTGTGTGCCCACCTCTTGCATGTGCATGCCCATTGTGGCTCTACATTGGAAGGTTGGTGTAAAACTTGGTTAGGTTGGGGCTATTGGTAGTATGCGTGACACACCGCAGCTTTTCGGAGGTTTTTTGGGGGTTTGATCCATTTCAGAGGGTAGGAAGGGGGGGGCAGTTCACCTCAAACCCTGATCCACGATCCGCATCAAACGGTGGGGGGGAGGGGGGGGTTTCCCCAACCCCGACCCGCGACGGATCGCATCGCCTAGTCCCCATTGTCTTGTGTGGATTCAAAGTGCAAAAAGTTGTTGCAAAGTAATTGTGCTTTATGGTACCTTGGGAACGTTCTTGGGTGCATTTTCTTCAATGTATAACTTCTCTTGCGCATGCATGCCCGTTGTGGCTCTACATGGGAAGGTTGATACCGTGACCGGGCGCGGATCGCATTGCCTAGTCCCCTTGGTGAATCAGTCCACAAGGTGTGGGTGCCAATACATCCCCCACAAAGACTACCCAGCCCTGCCCAGTGCAGCTTACCCAGCCATGGGATGGGGGGGGGGCTTGGGCTGTGTCGTGTCACGGGGGCCGCCGCGCAATGGCGCAATGGTTCATGTGCTAGTATGAGTGGCACTTGTATCACTTGTGTCACCTGTGCCGGCAGTGCCACCTGACATGGAGGGGGGGAGGGGGTGGGGGTCATCGGAAAGTGCGACACGTGTCGTGACATGGGTAAGCTCCAATTCATACGGTATCTTTGGAGCGGGGATGAGTCCTTGCACACATGGCATACGTAAAAGTTGAATTTAGCTCTCCCCCCCACACCCCTCGACCCCTCCTAAAGCGATCCAATCCCTTCTGTGGGCCCATGCATCCATACCTGGCTACTCACAGACTTGCCGGGTTTTCCGTGACGTTGTAATTGGATCATCCCGGATCCATGGGTTCGTCTGATTGCGGTAGCCCAATGCTTGCGCTCCTCCTACAGCTCATGGATTTTCTTACCCTGGGGTTGATTCTGCTTTCCCTTGCCGTGTCGGGCGCGTTGAATGCTTGGGCTCAGTTTGCGAACATCATCGTTGATGCAGCTAATGGTTGTACGGGGTGCAAAGCCCTCGGTCATAGAGTGGAACACATCAACTATGCAGATGCACAAACATTGCCGTCGAATTATTTGTTCGGAGTTCAGCAAAAAAGTGCTCATGGCTACAAGTCATATGTGGTAGCGATGCATGCAAACGGGTCCTTGCTTGCAAGTTGGAACTTTCCTGGCCTTCGCATATGGACCGTGACCTTCATAAACTCTAGTGCATTCTATGGATTGACTACCAGACACGACACAGATTGGGATTTCCGAAAATTTGCTCGGTTCATTGTATATAACTTCCAAACAAACGTATTAGAATCACTCCCGCTTCCCGGTGGCACGCATTGGGCAGAGTATGATGCACGTTCGAACTCTTTGCTTTGGCTCCAAAACCGACTTGTGACGGTCAACTGCCACCTCGTGTCGAGCAATGGCACCTTGGAGGCCGTCAGGGCTGCCATGTTGTGCCCAGCCCTATTCGTTGATAAGGACATCAAATTACCGACGCTTCTGTCCGATGACATTGTCGAGTTTGCTCTGAAACCGAAAATCAAGGAAACGTTTCGCTTCCGAGTTTTTGAGGAATTGCTCCGCAAAGAACAGCATTTATTCAAGTTCGACCCTTTTCCATTAAAGGGAGGGGCGTTGGGGCATCGGGACTTTGTCCACGCCAATTGTGTTTTCAAGGATCCAGCAGAGGGCGTAATATACCTGAATTCACTGAGTCTGAGCAGCATTTTTAAAATCAGCTACATCACTGGGCACATTATTTGGACTATCGGTGCGAACGCCAATGGCTATCGGATGTTTGATGAGGAGGGCAACAGTGTGTCACACCTCTTTAAGTGGGCGCACGCCCTCACTTACTTGGGCAATAGCACATTTCTCATGTTCGATAATTTGGGGGGGCCGCGGTTGGATCGCGGGCTCGTCAACGCAGAGATGGACACACTGTCCATGAAGCACCTGCATTCTGACGTGGCAGCGAACATTGGGTTCCGAGGTCACCGGGGCGCAACTCGACTGTTGAAGTTTCATGTGGACGAGGCCCGTCGGAGAGCACAGATTTTATGGCAATGGACCCCTCCCTTAGTGGTGGACAGGCTCAGGTTCTCGCGGGTCAATGGCGGGGGTGCTGCGCCTTTGCTGCATGGCGGGGTTGTGGGGGCGTTTGGGCCGGCAAAACGAACAGCGTCTGGGGACATAACGGGCCACCAGTATGTCGCCATGGTGGATGGCCAGGCGGAACGGTTGAGAGTCAGGTTTGCGGATTCGTTCATCTACACGGTCACCACTTTCTATGACTCTCCGGTCATCCAGATCGTCTCGCAGGACACTGATTCGGTGCTGGTGCATTGCTTCGATTTTCTCAATCGGCGGTGGCCATCGGAGGGCACGCTGGTGGTCAGCAGCCTCTGCTCCATCAGCAGCCAAAGCCGTAAGACGTATGGGTTCCACTTCAAACCACATTGGCAACCCACTGAGGTGCATGTCGCCAGGCCTGCAGGCCGGGTCCAGTTGGTACTGTACAATCAAGAGGGGCTTGCAGGAACCACAGTTTTGAAGGGGACATGTTGAGTCACTTGCCACTACTACTGCTGGGGGCCTTCATTGCGTGTTGGGTGCCGCTTGCGCACGGAGTGTTGGCCACAGATGGATTTGGTGCGCACGATGCGGCACAGGGGGGCAGGGGGTTGGTGCGCATAAGGCAGACGGGGGGAAGGTTTGGCACACACAAGGCGCACTGGCAGTGGTGGTCGGGGTCGGGGGGGGTCTGGTCCCGTAAAGGAACAACAACCAGACGGAATGTCACACAGAGGGAGGTCTGGCGCCCACAAGGCGCACACTGGGTGCTGGTTGACATCAAACCTGACGAAGAGCACCTTTTCAGCGAAACACGCACTTGCACTTGCACTGTCCATTTTGTTCAGCATTTGACCATTTCGTAGTTTTTCCCCAATGTACAGTCACACGAGGGGCGCACAAGTGGCAGGGCGTTGTCACCCACGGTATGCTGTCCTCTTCTTTGTGGCTGGTGTATTTGCATGTGTTTAGGTTGAAGCGAGAAAGCAATTATGCGACATGATTTCAGATGCTCCACGGCTGCCCCACGGCATTGTGTCTTGATCCTTGGCTTGTGGTCCCATCTACTAGCTGAATGAGCTGATTTTCTGGAGGCACACAGATCTCCATTTTATCATCGCCCACACCACGGCGCTGGCCAACCCCCCCACCCACATCAGCAATTTTTCCCTCTGGGGGAAAAATGAAATTTATCAAAGGGGCGGGAAATTTGAGGCCAAGTTTAGGCACACAAACTTTTTTTGTCCTGTGGCTCATCCCCCCGCGCCCCGGGGCACGTCGCCTCGATTCCGGGCCCCAGCACTTGTTGACCACCAGGGTACCAAATTGGCTAAAAACAGGCCTGGGGGGCTTTTATCCCCCCTTTTGGCAGGTACTGATGATGGGGATGAAAATCTGACAGGGTCACGAAAAGGGGTACAGCACCCAGCAGTCCCAACTGATCGCCCACTTCACTACCAGACCCGGCTTCACGACCAGGCTTGGGCCAAATTTCTGGCGCGACTGTCAGTGCCAAGGTCCATAAAACTAGCTCTGTCTTGCGAAAGCAAAGTCAGCACACGTCGTGATGTTTGGCTAAGCGTGCACGGGAGCGACGCTGCGAGGGATTACGGGTGGCTGTACGCAGGCGTCTGGAGACCGCTTGGGCAACACCACCTCACCTGACCCCGCCCCTGGCCCCTTGGGCCTGGCTCTCCTCTCCCTCTCTTAGAGCCCCCCCTCCCTCCTCCCGTGGTCAAAATGGACAGGGGTTTCTCCGGCCTTGCACAGGAGGCTAGCCCCACAGCTCCACCCGGGAGGAAGAATCAAAGGAGGTGGCACTTGGATCGACCACAAAGCTCATCGGCATCCCAGAACATACAGAGCCACGGCTTAGTCATGCCAATCGGTATGAGGCCGTAATGATGGGCCCAGCGCAGAAACAATGGCAGCGCCTTCGCAGGGTTGGCAGGAAGGTGGGCAGGCGGGCTTGCAACTGGGGGGTTTTGGTTTGGTTTGGGTCAACGCCTCCCCTGGACGCCCAGACACGCGGTCAGCGCAACCGTCCCTGCGCGACTCGACTGGGTTGGGCGCTCCTGGCTGTCGCGGTCTCAAGGCATGCCGGACTGCTGACAGCGCCCGAACCCCACGGTGGCACACGCGGGAGGGAGATACCGCCGTGCCTGTGTGTGTGGCGTGCGCACTGCTGGGGTGCCTTTGGGTCTGGGGGGGGGTTTTGTCGCCTGGTGCTCCAGGCCCCGGTAGGGAGGTAGTGGGCGCCTGACGTTACGCCCGCCGGGGGGAGTAGTCGGCCTGGACACACCTCCTCCAGGTCAACTGACATGCCACTGGCCACCCCACGACTGCCTGTGGCACGGGGGCGGCTAAGCCCTGCACTCGACTGGGGGCCGCCCGCACTCCTTGATTGCATTGGCACAGGTGGTGCTGCTCACGGCTGGGTGGCATCCCACAGTGGATTGGCTGCGCGGTTGGAGGGGCCCTGGGGCACGCTAAGCGCTGCCCTGCCCCGGGGCTTGCCCGGGTTGTTCACCTGAGTGGCAGTGCTACTGTCCACGTAAGCGGGGGGGGGGGGGGGCAGAGGGCACACCACCTGAGTGACCGCTCCCTTTTCAACTTGGGGGGGGGGGTCAATAGAGCCCCCCAAAACTGGGGGGGGCGGGGCTCGGAAAAGGGCTCAATTGACAGGACCATTAATCAGTTATGATGAACTCTAGCGCCAAAGGCGCCGAAAAATTTGTTTGAGCATTAAAAATGGTCAGTTTTTTTCACCAAATATATGGCAAATGATGACTTTTCTGAACCCCCTCGCCGCGCTGATTCCAAAAATCCCATTTTCATTTTTTTTGTCTTTTTTTGGGTCCGGGTCACCTCCGAGGCCTAGGGGTCAGTCTCGGTAGGTTTTTTGGGGTCCCATCAATTGAGCCCTTTTTGTGTTGGGGGGCTCTATCAACCCCCCCCCCCCCCAATTTCAAGCCCACCTGCCCCTAGGGGGCAGTCAGCTCCAGTCAACCGAGGCCCCAAAAGATTGAGGGTCACCAAGCCAAGGCTGTGGTCCTGCCAACCCCCCGCCTCTGATTCCAAAGCTCTCAGGCACTAGTATACTACTTACTGGTAAGCGCTGCCCCACTTTGGGGACGGGCATCGTGACCCAGGGTGAATGGATCTCAGGAAATGCCATTTTGTCCCACCACCACTGCCCATTATTGCTGGCATAGCGAGCAGTGGGGGTGACGTTGCTATCTAACCGCTCTGTACTTTTGTCCACGATCAACAACAGCAGGCCCCCCAAAAAACATGCCACCGGGCGTACAAAAGAGCATCAAGATCCGCACAAGATTCCTCCCTCCCCCTCGTGTTCCGTCCGTGCCCCTGCGCTGTCTATGCCTCTGGGCCCACTGCAAGCCCCAGGACCCTCAGTTTGGCCCACAATCGGGTTTGGTAATCGCTTGGGCCCGGCACTGCATTTTCTGGGCGATGGCCCCAGCGCACCCGACCCCGGACCCGTTGGGAAAATCTGGTCTTTTGGGTCCCAGACCCCCCCCCCCCCTCCCATCTCCTTAAGCACAGCCCTGCGGGGGGGGGGGTCAGCCTCGGGAACCCGCTCTTTGCCCACCTAAGTACCCATTCCCACGGACCCCCCCAACCCCCCCCCCCCAAAAAAAGCGGTAGTGGTTTCAAAAAACACGGTCAACCATCATATCCAGACGTGCCACAAGTGTCCGCTAGGTCACACGTGATCGGATGGAGCTGGGGGGGGAGGGTGCGTTAGCGCGCCGGGCATCTTTTTTGACCTGTGCCCCACCGGTGACCTTTTAGGGGGTGCACTAAGGGCGCGCTGTGCAACTATCGGGGCATCTGGCCGAACTAGAGACCCATACTTTGAGATACTAGGGGCATCATTGTTGCCCCTAGTGTAGTTTTTGACTTCTGATTTTGTCCCCTTTGTTGGGGACCCCCGAGAATGCAGGGGTAACGTAGCACTTCCGCCCACTTGTGGGCCCCCGAGAAGGCAAGGGTGAGGCAGCCACTTCTGATTTTGTCCCCTTGTTTGGGGACCCCCGAGAACGCAGGGGTTACGTAGCAGAGAGCGGTGCTTTCATGTCTCGCACCGAAGGGTGTTCGGAGGTTGCTTGGTGGCAGAGTGTTGCCTGGGTTCGCGAATACCTTAACCATGTTGTTCAAGAGATTCGGTGGGCCGGCAGGTTGAATCCTTTCAACCATTGTTCCCATTTTCCATTCTTTATGACGCATTTCACAGATTCCATGCCCATCAGTTCCATTGGCGGGATATGGAGTGCCGATCCGTGGAATCCTAAGTATGCGGCGCATGTTTATAAGGTGGCTGTTGCCGTTGATATGTTGGGCAACATTGTATGGATTTGCTCCGTGGCCCCCGGGACATCAACTGATGTTTTAATTTGGGATGGGCATGGACCTTCTTGTACCCGAGGTGATTTCTTTGATTTTGAAGTTGGGGGCCATGATGGTGCTTACAAAGGCCAGATTCAAATCAGAAGTGGCCCACAAGTGGGCCTAGTGGCTACATAACCCCTACCATCAGGGGGGTCCCTAGCGCTTCAAAGCATAAGACAAAATCAGAAGTGGCCCACGAGTGGGCTTGGTCGCTATATAACCCTTGCCATCTTGGAGGTCCCCAACGCTTAAGAGCGAAATGGGCTTGGTGGCTATATAACCCTTGCTGTCTCGGAGGTCCCCAACGCTTAAGAGCGAAATCAGAAGTGGCCCACAAGTAGGCCTCGTGGCTACATAATCCTGCCGTTTGGGAGGTCCCCAACGCTTAAGAGCGGGTGACAAAATCAGAAGTGGCCCACAAGTGGGCTTGGTGGCTACACAACCACTGCCGTCTCGGAGGTCCCCAACACTTAAGAGCAAAATCAGAGGTGGCCCCCAAGTGAGCCTGCTAGCTACATAACCCATAAAGTCTGGGAGGGAGGTCCCCATGATCATGAATCACTGTTTGCTGTTTGTGTATGTGGTATTGCGTGTCACAGACTCTGGGTCTTGACCTGGACATGATGTACACATGGTGCTCAGTTGTTGAGGTTCCCACCGTGTGTGTGTATGTGTGGGGGGGGGGGGGGGGGCACTTCTTTGGTTTTTGTGGGGGCTTGATGCTTGCCTTTTTACCATGTGTCGTTGTATACCTTGCGCGGCTTGGATGTGTGCACTGCAATCATCGCCTCCTAGACAGTGTCCATACTCGTGGCCACCATGCTCCTACCTTGGCAAGGCATCCGCTGTTTCATTAAAAAAGGAACTCATCAGTGATACAAGACAACCGGAAGTGGTGTAGCACAAAGCACATCTAATTGTAATAGTCAAAGGCACAAACCGTTGGAACATCCCAAAACGTCACACCCCTGTGAGTGGAAATATTCGGAAATGTCAAGGAGGAAAAATGGGCATTTGGAAACATTCACGCTCAAGACATATATCTGTGGTGGATGAGGCGGTGCTTCATCAAATGGAGTGGGAACCTAGTGCAGACAGACCGAGCAGACCCTACGGGGCAAGACGCTTGTTCAATTATGCAATAGCTTAGTTGGGTCTGTTCGTCATGGCGTTTCCGCACCTGACCATATTAGTAGCCGTATGGGGAAAGACAGACAACCGCCTTCTCAGGAGCCAGAAATCGTGTACAAATGGAGCACGGGTCGGGAAGTTGTTAATCAGTGTGGTAGTCAAAAAGAGCCTGCCAGCGAGGCCAGCGAGAAGTCGTGGTTTTCCAGAAGATGGTAGGTTGTAGGTATGTTGAACCTTGCAGTTTGAGCATGATTTGAATGTCTTGGGCGTCACACACACATATACATGGCTGGAGTGTGAACAGAGCTGTAGATGTGGTGTATGATAGCGAACACTATGGTTCTTTGAAATGATGGGGCGTCACACACACGCACACACGCACACACGCACACACACAGGCTAGGTCTGAAGGATTGTTGAACCTCACAGTTTGAGCATGATTGGAATTGTTACCTTGGCACACACACAGTGCCGAGGTGGAAAGGCCGTACAAGGTAAGGAAATAGAGGCGTTAGGGCAGGCTGCCGTTCGGTGACCCATATGGGGCGCGCCGTGCACTGCGCCTGCAATGTGCAAAAAGTGGGCTATGTTCGACCCGTTTTCCCTGATGGTCAAGGTGATCATGGTAACTACTACTGTGTTTCCATACACAGGACTGCTCACATTCTTCCTCAGTCCCAATACTCAGATAGCCACCACGGCGCCCTGCTAGCCTGCTTTCAGCCCGCTAAGGCCTGAGGACGCACTCACTGATGCAAATTCATGCGCATTGCCTTTCAAGGCACGGCAACATGGTAAAGTTTTGTCTCGGGTGCGCCATGTTTTGGGGTCATGTAAGGTTCATCAAAAATCACAATGATGAGGATCCCAACGCTTGTGTGTTCCGGGTAGTTGAACCCAGTAATGAAAGTGCAGATCCACAAGCTTCTGTGTGCCTTGGGAAGGGAGGAGCTCATCGTTTTGCACAATACTATGTAGACTTCTATGAATGACAGATTGCCCCAGACTGCCCTCGTGAGGACCCAGTGAAAATGTGAGGCAGGAGGTTGGCACAACCAGGTTGGCCGTTTTCACCTGGGCTGGAGGTCAAGAAATGGCTGAGATGCGCGTGGCTCTGTGAGGCCCACAGCCAACCCCAGTACATGCGCCCAACCAAGCATTCTCAGAGACCGTCCGAGGAAAGCCGAGGAGGAGATGCCGGAGCGCGTCTCTAAAGGCAATGGCTTTGTATTTTTCAGATTGAGTGCAATATATTGCATGCACCTGTGGGCTCCAGCACGCAGGCGGGTGCGGAGTCGGGAAGATGTATGCACTACCATGCATGGTTTCATGCATGTCAGGGGTTTCTGTTATCCTTGCAGCCTGTGTACATGAAGTGGCAATGTACACAAAATGGAAGAAGGGAGGGAGCTGTGTATCAGTGTGCTAGCATAACGGCTTGCAAGCGAGGCATCCGAATTCCAAACCCATGGTTTCGCTGATGAATGTAGGACAGTAGGCCTGTTGAACCTCGCTGTTTGAGCATGAATTGAATATCTTAGAGCGACACGCATACACAAAAACAGGCATGAAAGCTGGTAGCAGCAGCAACGGGGCTTTCAGTAGGGGCATGTGGAATGGCGTCTCAGGAGCTGGGGGTCGATCCTCCCCACATCATTTGCAGCCATTGCTGAATCACTAACCCCATCCCATCTTCCTTTGCAATCAGGGTGAGGGACTGCTGTTGGTTGGCTTAGCTTGGCAGCGTGCCCAACTGCCTGGAATCTCTTGGCCTTGCAATTACAAGACCTGCCTATCTTGTCAAAAATTGCTGCCTGCAGCAGTTGGCGTCAATATTGTTGCGTGTGCAGCATCAGCTGTGCCCCAGAAGTCTGCATGCATGGCTGCCAACCATCACCAACTTGGGACCAGGTATCATTTAAACGAAGGACATCGAAAGGGCAAAATAGCATTTTTCGTTTTGCAATTAGGAACGCGTCATGGCTTATGATTGAATTCATCATTCAATTATCATTGCCATGCTAAAAGTCCTGTGCAACTAGCAGCTGCTGTTCCTCATGATTACCGCAAAGGGGGCATTGACCTAAGCTTTTGACAGAGGGGAAAACTGTGATTTCAGATGGAATAGTCCAGTAAATTCTATTCCGCAAAGAGCTCCTTCAGTAAACAACTCACAAGATTTTACACAGCAACCGTTTGGCCCACTCTTGGGTGTACACTTGCAGGCCGCTTTTCAACACGGTGCTTGTAAGTCCAACCTCTCAGCTTCTATAAGGCGTGTTTTAAGTGGTGCTGCAAATGTGTCCTCAACATTGCGCATGCAATGCACAGGGTGTTATGGTGGAATGCTTGAACTTCTTCCTCTTCGTTGTCCTCTTCTTCTGCTCCCTGGGGTCACCGGACGATGCCATATGTCGTGATGGATTCGCTTGGGTTGGAATGCTGTCCAAGCCCCAAGCCATCAGCGACTGGCATTGGTTTGGAAAAAATCGGAGTCGTGAGCTCAACGTGACGTGCGTGGCACTCAAGAACTTGGATGAGAACTGCAAAGCCAAGGATTTGGAGATACTCATGTGGAACCAATACTGGCCCATCCCTTGGGAGGTGACCTTGGGCGAACCAGCGACTTATAAGTCGCCCCTTCCTGGGGAGTGGTGGGTGCAAGTCTCATGCGCCAACGAGTGCCCTGCGTCTGTCATCTTTTCCGTCGGATTATCGACACCAAGCTGGCACGCGTGTCCGGTGACCAAGTCGGGACAATGTAGCGGCCACGGATTTTGCGACGTCACTTCTCCACTCACTTCTCCGGGCGTTTGTAGGTGTGATCACGACGATACAGTGGGATATTGGAACGGAAGTGAATGCGAGGACTGTGGTCTTCGATACTTTGGCCAAGAGTGCAAACGGGAGGTGACATGCGTGCTGCACCACGGATTTTGTGCCCCAGGTAAATGCTGGGGCCAGCCGGGCCACGGGAAGTGCACTTCGTGTCGTCCCTCGTACTTCGGCGAAAACTGCGAGCACGTTGTCGGTTGTCAAGGGGAGTTCGGCACGTGCCGAGAAGGATCCTGCTATGGCCTGAATGGTACGGGGCGTTGTGATGCTTGTGACGCCACCCACTACAACGCAAATTGTAGCCAGCCGGTGTCTTGCGATGCTGCACACGGCATTTGTATGGGGCCTGAGAAATCTGGAACAAGTTGCTCCGGGCCGAACGGCACCGGACAGTGCACCGAGTGTCAACCCTTCTACCACGGGCCGAGATGCAGCGACGCGGTGTTGTGTAACACAGACAATGGGGCGTGTCTGAGTGGGGACGGAAAGTGCTATGGCCCGTACGGGACCGGCCTGTGCACTTCTTGTAAGAGAGCCTTCTTCGGGCAGTATTGTGACAAGGAGGTCCCCTGTGATCGTACCCACGGGGAATGTGACAACGTCTCGTGTTCCGGGATCAATGGCACGGGGGCATGCTCGCGCTGCATATCGAAGGGCTGGACTGGAACGCACTGCGATCAGCACGTGTCTCACCCGCCAATCGTGGAGTGCATTTTGGCCGCCTGCATCATTTTGGGTGGTCTCGCCTTCATCTCTCCGTTCTTGGGCTACGGGTATCAACGATGGGTGCTGGCGAAGAAGCCCAATGTGCGTGCGCACGGGTATGACAGCCTTCGGTACTACTCTGGTAACGCGCTGGCCGCTGGTGTCACTCCGTTTGCACAGATCAAAGATGCGAACCCGTCGGTCCCGACAAAGTTGTATTTTTAGTTTGCTAATTTAGTTGCGGGCAGGAAGTCACCAGGGGCGTCAGCAGAAATCTTGGCAGCGGGTGTCGAGCCTGCTGGGCTAAGGAATGCTGAGGGGGTGACCAGGGTGTTGAAAGAGGCAAGTTTTAAGGTAGAGACAGGGTGTCCACAGGTCTTTGTGCAAACAGGGAACGTAACAAATCTGTCATTGACATGGGTTTGGCGTCCACTAAAGGTTCGGTGTGGGTTTCGGGGTTCCCGGTGGTGCGAAACCTTGGACCCCTGGGCTGAAGTTTGACACTCCTTCGTTCCTGGAATAGGGACACTGCTGTCATCTGCGGGGGCCCAGGTTCGTGGAGAGACCATCATCGTGCCTTGAAGAATCATCGCAACCCCCCCACCCAACCTTCCCGCCCCCCCAATTCCAACACCGCGCTTTCAGTACCCGCAAATTATCATCATGGCTTACTTGCAGGGCGCTTTGCTGTTCCATAAGTATCCGAAAAGTCTCGTTGCAATGGAAAAAAAGGCCACATTTTGATCCTGAGCCCAATTGTGAGTCAGTTTGGAATTGTTATTGATATCAGCGAAGCTGAACTCAGGGGCTCTGGTCGAGAGTCCGTCTCCTTTGGTCTTGTGACACGCTCTCTGCCACAATTTTCACGGTGAACTTTCGTTGCCGAGCCCCTCCCCCTGTGGCAAACAGCGGGCTAGTTGACAGCAGTACCGGGTAGCAGTGGGCGGAGTAGTGGTTGATTGATAATTGTTATCTGCCTCCTCTTTGTGTGTTGGATGCATGGGTGCGGATGTAGTGGCAATCAAAGGTTTTGGATGAAGTACGGATACCCACAGTTTTTGGATAGGCAGGCCATGTATCTTTACTTTTTTTTTTTGAGGAATCCTCCTGCATAGATTGATGTATATATGTCCTAAACAAATTGTTCTCATGTTTCAGTGTTTGAATTCTGTTGCACGAGTGGTTGCAACCCTTGTCCTAATTTTGCAACCATAGCATGCCCAACAGTCCCATTGGGGCAATCCTGGGGCATGGAGTTCAACATATGCTCGCTAAATCTGTAATGTGTCTGCTGCCATTGATATGTCTGACGATTGCAAAATGGAATTGTCCAAGCCCTTGTCCGTTAGCACTTGAGACATCGTGATATGAGATGGGTATTGTGTCCTGAGGGCGTTCTGCACGCTTTGCCTATGTGTACTTTTCGTCTCCAGCCTCCAAAAAGGCACCCACCTTTTTTGGGGTGGCACTGTGAGAGTGTAGCACTGCACAGAGCGCGCACACGGCACACGCAGGGCATGCCATGTGAAGGAAGGGGTTTGTTCTGGTCACATGAAACCTGACATTTCATATGAAATCTTGCCCCATTAACATGCGTGTACGCTGGTAGGGAAGATGGAGTGGGCGGGGCTGGGGGCACTCTGAAGAGGTACTTCCTGCACACGGTTTTGGGCTGGCAAACCCTCCAAAGCTTAATCTATGCTGAGTGTGCCCTGTGAAGTTGTTTTGGTGCACCCCCTTCTCTCACCAAACAATAAGACCCATCAAATACGCACGCATACAACGCAAGAAGAAGAATAAAGACTGATCGAGTCCGTTTCCACCAACCAAATGCAAGTTGCTAGTGACCATATGATACATTGTCCAAAGCACAGCACCGGCGGACACTGCAAAATCACCACCAACGTCTGAGTGTACAATGTGGTGGTGGATCACAATCACAGTCAGCGTTTAGTGGAGAAACACGGTTATCACAATCACAGTCAGCATCTCGTGGTGGAGCACGATTATCACAATCACATATATATGGGTTAGGACAGGTCAGATATCACACAAAGATCGATCACAGACGCGGGGGGGGGTTGGATTATATCTCAAAAGCGAAATAACTCCCTTCCCCTTGCTGTTTGCAAAATCATGGCGTGAATCATCCACATGTACAGCAAAACAGAATTATAGGAACCAGAACCGAATGCCCCAGTATCCCACCCAAGAGACGCCCGCCGGCACGGCCCACACCCGGAACAACCAAGCCACGCCCAGCGGACGTGGCGTTGGTGGGGAGCGCCCAGAGGGCGCCCCTGGACTGGACACAGAAACACCACCACCACCACCACCACCACCACAAACACCAAGCCGGAAGGGGACACCCAACGGGACCGGAAGACCCCCACCCCCAACCCCCGAACAGAACAACAGGCAACTGGGAAGGACAAGCGGAGGGGCACGGACCACCTGGAACGGTCCTACCAGCAACCAGAACAGGTGCCACGCCACGGGCGCGCCGGGGGGGGGGGGGGGCTACAAACACGGGGCCCCCGGAGCGAGTACACGACGGCCGCGGCAGATCATGAGCGCACCGTCACAGCACATCATGCAGCAGTCACAAGAAGGGCCACCAGATCGCGGCCGTGGAACACACAGACCACGTGGAATGGCGACCAGCAGGCATGGAAAGGGAAACCTGGGAGGGAGACACCGCAACGGCAAACGCGAACACCGCGGAAACCCAAAGGTGAGACACCACAACATCATGAGCCCGGTACTGCCAGCCCCCCCCCCCCCTGGCCGCGTGCGCCGCGAAAACACCAACAGGGTACTGCGCCCGCCAACGGTGTAGTGTGGGAAACCACACACACCACTTCGCGGCGGGCAGCTTTCGCACCTGTCACGGGGTCCAATTGGCGACAGGCCAGTAGCTCAAAGTTGGCGGTGCCGACCTGTGGACGAACCACCATAAGGGCGGCGTAGGGGGTAAGAGCCCGTAGGCAAATAGCTGCTAGAGACACACCAACCGGGGAGTGACAGCAGGTGACGCCGGGGAGCGACATGACTCCGAGCAGAGTGAAGCCGTCACCAGGCAGGCATGTGTTTTCAGGCCCCCCCACCAGGTCACTAGGCCAGCAAATAGATCTAACCTGACTAGGTAGCTCTCCTTGGGACCGAAAAACGTCTAGTACCCGCCAAAGTTTGGAAACTCAGGAAACACAGCATCCCACCCCCTTACATCAAGGTGCAACTACCCAAATTGGTGCAGGAGTCTCTCCACAATCTGAGCCACACAAGAGCATACAACCGATCACAGGTCAAGCCCACGGAGCATCAATGTACGTTGGCCCACATCAAGAGAATGAAGGGGCATGAGCATCTTGACCGGCATGCCAGTAACCCCAGATGGTCCCCGGATTTCACCGGAAAGAATAAAGGAGGCATCAAAATGAAAACCACAAAGGGGTGATAATTGTTGTGAGATGCCCCGAAAGAGATATCCGTACATCATATTGGGCTTCCACCAAGCATCACTCCCACCGTATAGATGCGGCATGCTGATCATTAGATCCTTCAATCTGGGCACATTCTACCATAGCATGTATGCATTCCCTCCGATGGTGCTTTGGGGAAAGGATTTGCAGCTTTGGAGAAGGATTTGGAGTTTTGCGGAAAGGGTTTGGACCTTTGAGGAAATGACTTGGACCTTTGGAAAAAGGGTTTGGGCTTCACGCTCCAGGGAAACGGTTTGGGTATGGCTTTTAACCTTTGAGTAGAGGGCTTCAAGCTTTGGAAAAAGGGTTTGGACCTTTCAGGAAAGGTTTGCAGCTTTGGGAAAACGGGTTCAAGCTTTGGGGAAAGGATTTCGAAATTTGAGGAAATGGTTTGGAGCATTGGAAAAAGGGCTTCACGCTTTTGGGAAATATTTTGGAGCTTTGGCGAAAGGGTTTGGAGTAGCCTCCTTTGGTGCCTGTCTTCAGCGCCTATCGGGCTGTTGCGTTCACCATGAGTTTTGCGAACACATGATGATGATTTTCTTCTTCTCGGGCAACCGGTAGATTGCCTTTGGTTTCCACCAGGATGAGCGACAATTCTCGTCATGTTGTCATGTATGCCTGCCTTAGCCCTTTGTCCTCTTGAAGGGGGACACAAAGTCACGTGCAAGGAGACACAAAAGAGAGTGAGTCATGGGCACGGGGCATATCATCTTTCCAATAACAATCAGAAAAATTGAAATGCAACTCAGTAAGAGGGTCACACTCTCCCTCACCACCATGGTCAGACATATGGACACAGGGAGATATCCCGGGATGATTATGACTGGCTTTTGCAGTGGACCCTCTTCTGCAGTGGACCCTCTTCTTGTCTGTCACAGAGGCGACACGAGGGAACTAGGTATAACAGCACCCAAATTGAGGGTCAATAGGACGATGTAATAGGAGTATTTTGTCCCACTTTCAATGTGTATCAAATAAGGACTACAAGACCCCTCCACGTTAGGGTTACGGTGAGGGTTACAGTGACGATTAGGGTTAGGGTTGGGTATTTTGTGGTATTTAGTCATATTCCCGTCAGTTAACAAAACACATGTAGGTGTGATCTGTAGGTATGTATAAGTAAGCATCCCACAGTATCGAGTGAAAAGAACAACCTCATTCTCGAGTATTAACAAAGATGTGCGATGATCAATCCGTGTATACACAATAAGCATGACATGAAAGAATTCCAAGCGATGGGTCCCCCCCTCACGCCGCATTGGGTATGATCAGGCGAAGCCAGGCAACTCCTCGGTGTCTCCAAGCAAGCGCCCGCGTGTGTCGACAACAGACACGGACGATCCAAAGTCATCAACGCGTGGGTCTCCACATGGCAACCGGCACCGTTCTTGCGGCAACATGCCCCAGTATCCCACGGTGCGTGTTTTCAGTGACATTTGCAACAACATCAACTTCTGACGGAGCGGCCTCCAAGTACTTCTGGAACACGCACTGGCTGGACGTGTATCGAAAGTGTATCTTGCCCATCGAGACGGGTTGTGCCATTGGGCATACAATCTCCTCAAGTAGCTTCTCAACCGATATGGTACGGAGATCGTTGTGGCGTCACAAACGAGGGGATTGGGTCACAGCTTGACGATTCTCACCGGGTCCCCGAGTAGCGCATCATCGATGTAGTAGCCTATGCCGTCGCAAGGGTGTTAAAGGGTGGCGGTGCACTAGTTGGGCGGTGGGAGTCGAAGTCGAGACATTTCAAGGCCGCAGAGTAGGCTTGCAGGGTTGGGGCGAGTTGGTTGGTGACGGGGGCAGCTTTGTTTCCCTTGCTAGGCCCGTCGTAGAATAACCAAAGTGCTGAACAGCTTGGTGGTGGGAGGACTGCCATCTCTGGTCGTGTAGCAAGGACATCAGGGCCGTTTCAATGTCATCGCTTAGCCAGCGGGGGGGGGGGTGGGAAAAAATTCGCCGTAAAATTTTTTTCGTACCCCCCCCCCCTCCGGGGGTACCCCCGAAAAAAAAGCTGGCACCCCATGTAGGACTTTTTTTTCGCCAAGAGGAATTTTTTTACTGTGTGCTACTTGAACTTGCATGTCACCTTCACTTTGGCACATTGTATGACATCGGCACATGAACTAGTACTGAGATAAAAGTAATTGGTGTTTTTTTTTGCATGGCGCCAGTGGCACCCCCTGTTTTTTGTTAATTCTTTTTCATCAAGCCGTTAGTGCCTTTGAGCGCCAGATATCGCAAGACGAGGCGCTATACAAACGAGAAGTGGAAGAAGAAGAAGATTCCGAGGATTGAGAAGCAGAAGACGAAGAACACGAAAGCAAAAGCAAAGCAGCAGGCTCCGGGCGACACATGCCAAAAGCGACCCGCAGCTTCCCAAGGTGGGAAGCCAAAGAAGCGATAAGTGGCCGCGAGGGATAACTAGCAACAAGGTGCTTGGCCGGCAATGGGGTGACCGTGCAATGCCACTCGAAACGCGAAACGACTCGAAACGGCCTTACGGGAGCGGGCACCCGTTTGGCGGGCGAAACGTTGGCAAGCCAATGAAGGTTGGTAGGACATGGGGCTACGGTTGGGGGGGTCAGGACAAACGATGTGCGTGCGGTGCAGCGATAAACACGCATTTAACTATGCGTTTTTTGTAGTCAGATAAAACCACGGGAGAAAAAAATTTGGCGATGTGCGTGCAAGAATGGCGTAGTGCAACAATGTGCACTATTCACACACATACACAGACATACCATCACACCAACACACAAAACCGTAGCCTCAGTGAGAACCAATCTTTGTTGGCAAGCCATTGTGGCGTAGTGGTCATCAACCAGCATGCAAGAAGGCAATGGGGACGTGACATTGTGGGGTCCATTGTAGGCTTGGGCAACTTGCAGAACGGCCAGAATGGACACCAATCATCCTTGTCCTTCAATGCCCTTGGTTAGGTTTCTCGCCCCAGATAGGGTGTATTGCCTTATTTGGGGACTCTTTCCTGCCGATAAGAAGCTAGGGTGGGGCGCTGCACTGCAGCCGGAACAGACCGGGGGTCTTTGTGCCCTTAAATAAATACCACCCATATCGGCTGAAATATCCATGGTTACCTTGAAAAATACCCTCCTTGCACCTTCCAAACCCAAACAAATGGGGTAGAGTTAAGGAAATTTCAAGTTTTGGGGTCCGGAAAAATTTTCACGCGATTTTTTTTGTACCCCCCTCCCCCCTCCGGGGGCACGGACACTGGGGCGTATGCGAGCCCATGCGAGCCCAGTATCCGTTGCCTCATGGCCCCCTCCGGGGGTACCCCCCGAAAAGAAAGCTGTACGCCGGTACCGGGAATTTTTTTCTACCCCTCCCCTGTCGCTTAGCACATCGCGGATTTTAGAAGAATCCGAAGGTTAGAAGGGGATGTTCTTGGAGCTCCTCCTTGGCGAGTGGGAGGTTGTGGCCCGGTGCAAGGAGGATATTAGCCACGGGGGGGGGGGGGGGTTGGCCGGGCCCGGTCCTTGTATGTGACCCCCCCAAGCCCCCCCCCCCCCCGGGGTTTTGAGAGATAGTGGGTTGGGGGGCATGACGCAAATAGTGCCCCCCCGTTTTTTTTTGTGCATGGTTCTTTTGTGCATGGTGCATCAGTGCCTTTGAGCGCCAGATTAGCAAGACGGGGCGCTATACAAATGTCATTTGTTACGAGGTGAAGATCCTGCGTTCGGAGCAACACCCTGGCCCAAGTGCAATGCTATCAGGGGCGTACCGCCGGTGGTTACATAGTGCGGTTGTTCTTTTCTTTTCCTTTTTTCTTTCCAATTTCTTTCTTTCTTTCCCACACTTTGGTTGGTTTGAGTTGGTTTGGCGGGGCAGGTTTATAATCCACTGCAGTCTACTTGTGAGACTTTCCTAGGTGAGGATAAACTGCGGCCTAGAGCTAGGATACTTAATGTGTTTGGTCTTTGTCCTGTGCCCTTTGAAGGGTGTGCCATGTGTTTGGTCCTCACTTTGCTTCCTTTGTATAGCCCAGTGACACACCATGGCAACACTCGACCTTGAGAAGTCACTAAAGCAAGGGAGTTGCTTGGTGTGCAAGAAGAAGGGTTGCCACAAAGCGTGTGTTCCATGCCTTGGTGCCTACCACAACCACCGTGGACACATCTGCCCATCCGCAACCCAACGGGAGCTTCAATCGAAGCGCGCCCGGCGAGACTCCTCCTCCTCCTCCTCAGAGGCGGAACTTTTCAAGGACCTCTAAGCAGAAGTCCAGCCTAACCTCCAACTCTAACTCGCAGGAAACTTTCACCAAAAGCCAAGCGTTAGGATTTTTTCGCACAATCTAATCGGGGGGCCACGGAGGAACAAGGGGGCAGGGGGGAGGGGGGAGGGAGGAGGGAGGGGGGGAGGGGAGGCAGCCTCACATACATACCTCCATACCCCCAAACCCCAAGACACACATCCCACCCGGAGGTATGCATGTGGAAGTAGTGGGTCGCGCGCAGGCCCCCCCACCTTGGAGACCCCCCCCGATGAACCGCCAATACCCCCCCACACACCCTCCAGCCGACCCCCCCCCCCCAACCCCCCCCCCCAACCCGAGTTTTGACAGATAGCTAGGGGGGGGTCGCATCAGGGTTGTTGGTAGTCGCCCCCCCCCGTGATATCAGCGGCACCAGTGCGAGGCATGACCAATTTGGTCTCGTTTTCATCCATGTGCTTAAGATCCCCTACTTGCGCGTACGGCGTAACCCAATTATGCACTTTGTGTAGCATGTCGTCCGTGTTATCTTGGAAGGTGGAAAGGAGGCGTTGTACGAAGTCCGCGGACCCGAGTTTGGTTGCGGCTTGGAGGCGCCTTACCGTGTCTTGTTCGTGCTCCGGTACATCAAGGTCCACTTCTGGGAGGAGGCCCGGTAGGAGGAGCGCGTTCCGGTGAAGCGGAGTAAAGTGGGTGTCGCCGTTCACGAAGTCGGTGGCAAGGATCGCGGATTTCTCGCTCTTGTATTCTACTAGATAAGATTGTTGGTATTTGTAGGGTGGGCACGTGGGCTCAAAGGAGATGTATTCACCCAAGAAAGCTGCCTGCACTCGAAGGTCCAAGGGGAGAGCTACTTGGGGTGCCGTGAGTAGGACCGTCATTTTGGGTAGTTGGGAGGCATCATATTCCGGGGCTGTGGGCCGAGTGTGAGAGCGGGGAGCGCCGGATTGCGTTTTGGACGCCCGTGCATTGGCGCTTTGGCGGGAAGAGAGACGGACTAGTAGCCCATTCACACCGTGGAAAAGAATGAGGCCGCATGATGAGAACCCTTGTTTTATACTTAAAACAATTGTGTGCCTTTCTTCAACAAGCAGTTTTCTGTCCCAGTCTGAGTTACATGAAATATATGTGTAGTGTGTAGTGTAGTGTGTTACTTCCCCCCTTGGCAAACATGCGCAAAGCAAAAGTTTGCTCTTGGTTCTTCACGAGGTCGCATGGAGTGTGTGTGAGGCTGCAAGCCAATAAAAAGGTGTCCCTAGAGCGGAAAATGGCGCCTTGAGGTATCATGCACGACTTGTCTCCCCGTAATTTCCCAATGATATCGGCGAACATTTCCGGCGCCTCGAGGCCGGGGTGTTTTTCTCTGTGGTCATGAGCGATGACTACACGGAAAACATCTTGTTAGGGCGCTCATGTCCATGACCGATAAATCGCCCGCAAGGAAGTGGGAGCATTCCCGGATTTTTTGGAGTAGCTCGTCGGCTAGTGCACTCAGTAGCTTCCAATGAAATCAGTAGTATGCCCAATGTGGGGATTCCAATGGGGAAGGATATTGCCGAAGGGAAAATACGTGTTGCGTGTATTGATGGTGGTGTTGGCAATGTGTGGAACGAACATGTCATTGATAAATTGCATGAAGCTCCAAGCGTCTCCGAGTGGGCGTTGCTTGGGTTTGTTCTCGAGGGTTTTCGCATCGGTTGGCTCCATTTGGTCGGGGAGATGGATGCTAATTTCGAAACCTAACGGCTTGTAGAGGCTCAAGTTCTTCAAGGAGGAGTGTACATGTCGCACCGCTAGGCTATAGCGCTCGAATTTGAGGTGCAAATCAAAGAGTTCCACCTCGCCTTTGAACGTGGAGTCTACTAGGATCGTCACGTAAGGTTTAGCTTGGTGGCCGGAACTGCGGAATTCAAGTGCCGTTTTGCCATCTTTGGACACTTGGAATAAAAATCCCGTAGTTGCACATCATGTCGGCAAACAATACACCGGATGAAAGGAAAGAGTGAAAAAAGAGCGGAATTGGTTCCTAGCATCCGAAACGTGAGGGCGGTGATGAGCGCGTCCCACAACGGAAAGGCTATCCAACCTGTTATGAGTTTCCTTTTCTCTTTTGCCGAATCAAGCACCGTGCGCAATTTCTTCGCCCAAGGTGTAGCCGTAGGTGGGCGGTTTTTAGCGTTGGTGAACGGGTAGTCGAGCTCGTACTGCTTGATAAAGAATTTAGGGTGTTGGATTAGTACCTTTTCTAAATGATTGTAGTTGTTGTGGGCGACGTTGGAGACTCTTGCGTGTTCAAGAACGTTGGAGTCGGTGTGTAGGAAGGCTGATTGAAAGTCGGCGGCTTCCAAGTCAAGGTGGAACTTGGACATTTTTTGTTGGCGAGCATACACTTTGGGCATGAAAAGTCGTTGCTTTTGGTCCCAAATTTTGCCTTCATGGCAATGGACGTGGCATGACGGGTGGTTGACTTGCAAAGTCGAATTGGGAGTCTGATTTGCTGACGCTAGGCGGGACGGGTTGTGTCCGAATAACATGGAGACTCCAACATCAAGTCCGGGAGAAAGGGCGGAAGTAAAGGACGTGAGTTTTGCGAAATAGGTGGTCATAGTGTAAATTGGGGAAGAATTGCGCGGGGATAACAGGGAAGGTGTGAAAAATGGCGAATCGAACGACGGGTGTTGTGATGGATTGTGAAGGTGATCAGCACGCCCAAAATCGGCCAAATCAGGACGATTTTTATTTGATTTGGCGTCACTGCATTGCAGAAATGCTGAAATCGAAAAAAAAATAGACACTCAGAAAGTGTCCTTCCCCTGCAGCACTGAGCTTTTTGGAGTTGAGGATTTGGCCAACCAGCCTGCCCCTGCTACACTGATTTGTCCAGTCTGCTTGGACCTAAACGTCACTGCAGTGGTGCTTTCCTGTTCGAATGGACACGGCATCTGCTCTGCATGTACTAAGAGAGTCTTTCAAGCACGCGCTCCACAGTGCCCACCGTGTCGTGGGGAGTTGGGTTCGCCGCCACTGCCAAATTTGTTTCTCCAGGATGTTGGTCGGGGTTGTGGTGGTGGTTGTTGCTGTGGTTGTGGCTGTAGTTGTGGTTGTGGTTGTGGTTGTGGTGATGGTTGTGGTTGTGGTTGTGACTGTGGTGGTTGTGGTGGTTGTGGTGGTTGTGGTTGTGTTGTTGATGTAGTTGTGGTTGTGGTTTTGGGCTGTGGTTGTGGTTGTGGTTGTGGTTGTGGCTGTGATCCTGCCTTCAGCTGTAGCTGTGGTTGTGGCTGTGGTTGCTCTTTCTCTGGCTGTGGTTGGTGCGGCCATGGCCAGGCCTCTGTCCGTACAATTTGCTGTTTTGTAGCATCTTTTTGAACCATACATGTTGGCAGCCTTCGCTGAGTCTTAAGGTACAGATACTCTGCAACTGTGGCAACTATGGGCCCCGATGATTTCTTGGAGGTGGGGGCATCTCGCAAGCACCTGCGGGTGCTTATCATCAATACAGGTCAGCGCCTGGGCCCTTGGGACAACGATATGGATCCCTATGCTGCCCTGTGCTCAAAACAGGGAGGAGGGTTCCCTGGCTTCAAACTCTCGGTCCCGTCACCCAGGGACTGTTGTAACACGCTGCGTTGCATATGAGTCGTCCCGTAATTGGCGCACGACATTTTCCACAACGCCGCGTGCTGCATTCGTTATGCAGCCCCTTTGGGACCTCCTCAAGCGACCTGCTATGCAGTTTGCTCTTTGAGTGCGGCGCACACTCGCGCATGCTCTCGCGTATTGGCAATGTGCCACATACCAGGGCTAAAAACCGTTGCCTTACCATTCATCCACATCCCAAGACGACTTTGCATTTTCCAGGCAATGACGTGTGCCACTGGAAATAGTGCACGGTTCTTCTCATGGAAAACGCAAGAGCTGTGGCAAAGCCTTCAGTCCAACCTCAATTCTCAACCCCTTTCCGTTACCTAATGCACACTTCGTCAGACATGCCAGCCGCAACCTGCTCAATTCATGCCCTTCCAGCTGCGAGTGTGGGAACAACACACCCGCGGTAGCTTACAGATGCGACTGTCAGCCTTTCAAGTGCTTCCCAGACCCGTGTGGCCAATGGTGCACGAAACGTTTATGCGGAGCCCCCTCCCCTGCGCCAGCACTCCCTTGTCCAAGTACGACCGCCCAGTCTGACCGTTGTTTTTATGATCACAGTGTTTGTGGTCAAGACGATGACATGTTTGTGAGCCGGTGGTCGAGGGAAAGAGGGACTGGGTCATGCTTGTGAAGAGCCGTTGCTGCTTGCCACAACATTCTGCTTGAGTGGTACCCCCCGCACAACGACCGCCTTGTCCAACGACCAGCCCCATGATCAAGTGGCACCTTTCTGCCGCCATTTGTTGTTTTTTAAAAAAAAAACTTTAGTTTCACCAAATATATGGCAAATGATGACTTTTCTGAACCCCCTCGACACACTGATTCCAAAAATCCCATTTTCATTTTTTGCCCAATTTTGGGTGTGGGTCACCTCCGAGGCCCGGGGGTCAGTCTCGGTAGGATTTTGGGGGTCCTGTCAAATGACCCCTTTTTGGGGCAGTGGGGGGTCTAGCCAAGAGGCTCTTTTGACCCTCCCCCCTCCAATTGCAAGCCCGGTTGCCCCTTCGATTATTATTTAAGATCCGATATACTCAAGGTATTTTATTTTTCACAAGAAAACAATCAAATAAAACTGTGGTTGCATGGCATTGGTGCAAGAGGACAGGAATTCAGGCATGTGGAACGGTTGAGGCAGGTTCCTCTGCCGAAGGGCCTGGTGCTAGGCAGGATATTTGGCGACACACCTCCAACGTCCGCACAAAATGCCGCAAGAGCAATTTTCTGGCGGCAAAACTATCCACCATCTTGTCCAACTGCCCACCCCTGGACAAACAGGGAAACGTGACTGGTCGCTTTGCCAGGCGAGGAGGGGGGCGAGGGTACAGGACAGTGGATTCGCTACCATATAGCTTCTGCTGTGTCCTGGCCATTTCCGGGATTACCAGCTCAATCAGCTACTCAATCCGTTACTCCCGCAATCAGCAGTCCCTCGTCATACTGCATTGTGCAGGTTCCGCAGCCCAGGGCATCTCCCATTGCGCCTCAATAATGTGCCGGACGCTGTGTTGACGTCATGTAGAGGGTGGCTGGTGCTGTAATTGCAACAGCCGCCTGCCGCAGCACAACCGTAACCGAGGCTTCTCAACCCCCTTTGCTTTCTTGCTTGGACCCTTGGACCCCACGTTGCCTGCTAACCTCAACCTGTTGCGCATGCATTGCTCTCTCGTGTGCTTCAGGAGGTGTGCTGGGGATGAAACCAACCGGTGATGGCAGATGCGAGTCCGCGGAAGGTTTGTCGAGTTCCCTTCAGAGCGCTCAGCCCCCCACACCCCTGGCCTGGGTCCGTGGACGCGACCCATCCCCCGACCACTGTATATTGTGTATGGTGACACAGCACAAACCCTGAACGCACTGGGCTTTTAGATCCAAGGATCACACAATTGGAAGTTTAAGCATAATCTGTCTGGATCTCCATTATGCAATTGTCAGAAGGAAATTGAAGATTTGGCATTTTATCTTTCTTTGTTCACTATGGAATACTCCGTGCACCAAACTTCAAGCGGAATTAATTCACAGTATTTGTTGTTTTACCCTGTGTCATTTATTGGGAATACCAGAAGTCCGAAACGCCTTCTTTCATTTTATCAGAAATACCCGTTGGTTCAGATAATTACGATTGTCGATCACCATTATATGGTGTTTTGCTTTCTATGGTTTGTTCTTGATCTTTTTATATGTCATATGTAGCTTTTGGAATGTCGTAAATTATACTTTATTGTTATTATCATTAAGATTCAAATTGATGAAAGCAAGATGGAACTTATCTGGTCACAAGATATACCAGCCAACCACTTTGTGCAATTATATTTTCGAGCAAAATGTGATGGAATAAAGCTGTGGCATGGAAGAAGAATGTTATGCTTACCAACTGTTCTTGATCAGGATTTACAGTATCTGAGATTGGGGCTTCAATCTTTGTATGATCTCAATCAACTAAAGAGTGATGCACAAGACCGATGTGTTTGGCGATTATTAACGAAAAGCTTGATACAAGTACATCACATTCACTATATGGATTCGTTGGTGAGGGCGAAGAACAATTATCCCTAACAGATTTCCCATGAGTGCAACACGTGGTAGTAGTAGCTTGATTTCATCCTAATACAAAAAAGAAGATTTTCTTGAGTCAACTGGAGCCTTTATTTTATGGTTTAGTCAATCCGCCCTCAATAAATGGAGCCAAGATATCCGTTCCATTGTAAAGAATTTATTTAATTGTTCCAAATATTAAAAAATCGCTTGATTGTGTTCAATATTCCACCTCTGACTGAGACGATAACGAGAGAGTTATCTGTTAATCTTGGCTTATCGGGCTTGCAAGTGGAGGGGGGGGGGGTCAATAGAGCCCCCAAAATCTGGGGGGCTGGGGTTGGGAAAAGGGTTCAATTGACAGGGACCAATAATTAGTTATTATGAACTCTGGCGCCGAAGGCGCGGAAAATTCTTTTGAGCAATATTTATGACTACTACTACAAGATATAATAAAAGTTTATGTTCTAAATTATACATTGAATGAGCTGCCTAACAAAAAACTTGATACCAGATGGGGTGTATTGTACCTATTGCTGAACTCTGGGCTGACGCTCAAGTGTTGCATCTTCAGGCCCACATGCATGGTCACACCCTGCAGCCCCACACGTCCACTCTGCCCCCCCCCCCCCCCCACTGGATAATGGATACTGATTTGTGGGAACAACTCTGGGATAGCTGGTTGCTGTTGCGAGACAGTATTAGTATCCAGTGGGTCCCCTTAAATCTGGGGTTGGAGGGTATTGAGAGGGCCGATCAACAGGCAGCGAAAGGTGCAAAAGCTTCGCTGCACCAAGTGACAGCACAGAAGGCAGTAAGGCAGAGCTGGGGCTAGAAGAGATGCCTGATGAATATAAAGACTCCGATGTGTCAGGGGTTCCTGCCCTGCTGAGAGAGCCTCCCGCCCCCCTCCCCCCCTCTGTAATGGCATGGGACGGGTTGGTTGCAGCCCCACAAGGCTTCCATCCCCCCCTTCCAACCTCAGAGGGCTGGGCACATGCCATGCGTTTCAGGATATCTGGCAGAGAGGATGGCAGGAATGACGGAGCTTGAGAGAGAGGATGTTCCCCAGTATGAGGTCGTGGATTTGCTGGTGTGTATGCTCCACAGTCCCATGCAGACTTGTGTGTGTCTGTGTGTGTCTGTGTGTGTGTGTGTGTGCGCCCGCATGTTTGCAGACACATTTGTCAGCATGTCGGTGTCACTGTGCATGTGCGGGCGCTCGCGTGCCACAGGGGGCGGCTTACCTGTGAGGCCTGACACCCCCCCCACCCCAGCCCCCCCCTCTGGACCCCCCAGCCCATACTATTTAGAATCTGGTTGGAACTGCTGACCCGGAAATTTTGCACTTGGCCCACACGGGTCATTTCTTTCTTACCCACGCCTTGGTGTGGCCCCTTGAGTTGGGGATACGGACTCCCACACTTTGGTGTGGCCCCTTGAGTTGGGGATACAGACTCCCACGCTTTGGTGTGGCCCCTTGAGTTGAGAAACCCAAGTGCACTTGTGCATGGGCTCTGGGCCGTCGTATCACCCGGCCCAATTGAATTGTTCATACATATATGGACATATATATGTTTGGCTGTGTTTGTAGGGATGGAATGCGGATGCTACATTCGAAAGAATGGACCCAGTTGCGGTTGTTTGATGTCGCCACTCATCTTCTGCCAGCCGGGATGCCTTTGCTGCTTGGGGGGTACCTCTGCTGGAATACGGCACTATTTTTCATTTGTTGTGAGTGGTAAAACCAAAATTCACCCCACTTGTGTATATTCAAAATGTTCAGAATGAAATGGGGAACTCAAAAATGCCCCCAAAATGGGAAAATTTTTTTGACCCCCCCCCCTCCGGACCCCCCGCCCACGCCGCGGGGATTGATGTCTAGAACTGAACTGCAGACCCCCCTGTGTCGCGTGCGTGTATGTTTGTGTATGTGTGTATGTGTGTGCGTATGCGTGCAGGCGGCACTGGGTGGGTCGTAGACCAAAAAATGGTATTCAGCACATGCGAATGACAGACGGCGGAGGTGCACTTATTGCAGTACAACAAGGCCCTGGGAAACTATGGCTACCAGCCAGATCACGGGGGGCGCTTACCTGTGAGGCCTGACGCCCCCCCCCCCCCCCCTTCTGGACCCCCAACCCATACTAGTCAGCACCTGGTTAGAACTGGCAATTTGGGCGCTAGCGGCCCGGAAATTTTTTTGAGCCTGGAAAATTTGCAAAACACTTGATTTCCCCCCACTTGTTTACATTCAAAATGCTCACAATGAGTTAGGGAATGCCGTGCCACATGTCTTCTTCTGCTGGCCGGGAAGCCTTTGCTGATTCACAGGTACATCTGTTGGTACTGTTTTTCATTTGTTGTGAGTGGTAAAACCAAAATTCACCCCACTTGTGTATATTCAAAATGCTCAGAATGAAATGGGGAATTCAAAAATGCCTCCAAAATGGAGAGAAATTTTCGACTGCCCCCCCCCCCCCTCCCGGACCCCCCGCCCACGCCGCTGGGGTTGGTGTCTAGAACTGAACTGCAGACCCCCCCATGAGCCAGATGTGTCTGCTTCTGTTCTGTGCCACCTACGTTCCGTTGTTGTGGTGCCCGTTTACCTAGTCCAAAGTCATGCCTTAACTCAGCATTTTTGTGCTGAGGTGCCAGTTCCACAGAACTCATGGCAGGTAACTCACTGATACACCAGTCGGGTCCAGTCCACCTTCCTTCCTGTTCTATCTTGTCCAAGTCTGTTCCTTCGTTGCCGCGTGTCCAATGGGGCTTGTGGGCGGTGCATCCAGCTGGTCACACATAGAACCAAGGAACCAGCATTTGGCGAAAGTCAAAAATACCACCGATTTGATCCTTAATAATTTGCCTGCTACAAACCCCACTTTGGGAACGTGCCGGCTTGGTGTGCTTTGGCGTGTGTGGTTGTGTACAGTGATGCACCGGCTGTATTGTGTTTCGCCTGTGGTTTCATGGCAACATGCCCTTTGTCACTCTCTGGCTGCGTGTGGCTCTCAGTGACATCCAATTTTGGACTTGTACAAACAGTCTTTGTTTGCTGATGGAACTCTGTCGAGCACGCCCCCTCTTTCTGTATCCTCAGCCCCTGATCGATAGCTCCGAGATGGGGCCAGATACTTGGATCCGTATTGCAGACGAGATTGAAAAGGGGCATTCCCAATATGACGGCTTTGTGGTGGTCTCTGGCACCGACACTATGGCCTATTGTGCCAGCGCTTTGTCGTTTATGTTACAGGTGCGCTCTGCTGCAGATCTCTTGTATGCTGTTGTGAGCGAGCACCACATCTACACCGACGCGCATGCGCAGAAGTACCATTAGCCTTAGTCCCAGTGCTTCCTCCACTCCTGCCAATGTAGTCACTCGTGTGCCTGCTCCCAGCAAGACCGCAACATCGACATCTGCCATCCATCCGACTCTCAGTCCCATTCTCACGAGTACTCCTTGCAAATGACCCGCGTGGAAGTGGCAAGGAGAGAGGGAGGCGTCCAGGCAGTGTAACTCAGTGTTTTATGAGTGATCAGTTGCAGACCTGAACACTGCGGAATGGAATAGGCGACGCAAATGCATGTCTTCCCACCCGATGCATTTGAGTGTTGGTTGTGAAGGAGGGCGTGTTTGATCCTGGACTGTGCTGGTGTGCGGCCTGGGGAATTTTGTTACTGCAACTGAAGTATTTGAGCATTACTCCAGGATTGTTCTACAATTACACACAAGTACCTCTGGTTTGATGCCTGCTAACACTGCACCTGAAGCCACAAGTTGTGTGCGCAACCCTAATTTTGCCCCGCATGAAGCTTGCAGTCCTATTGCGTGCTCGGGCGGGTCGTAGAATGGTTGGCCGTTATGGGGCGTGGAGCCCACCCCACCACAGCTCACGTTCACTGCTGGCGGGCTGAGTGTGCTGTGGCTGTGGCTGTACACCGTGTCCCTGCGCCCTTGTTCAGAACTTAGAGCGCCCCGTGGTGCTGACGGGCAGTGTGATCGGTTGGGACATGGCATGGAACGACGCCCGCCGCAATTTGGCAGTCTCTATGATCTTTGCCACAATTCGAGATTTGTTTGAGGTAAACTGAGCCACAGCCCTGCCATTCTGCGCTGCATCTGATGATGAGGCAGAGTGTCCTTGTAGTGCCCAAGGGGAGGGACGGAGAGGTCGAGTCGAGTGTTTGTCCACCATAGAGTGATGGTGCGGCCTTCGGGCTGTGGTCCCTCTCTGGGATGCATTGCCGCAGCGACAGTTCATGAATGTTCTGTTGTGTTTTGCTGTGTTGCGGTGTGTTGTATTGTAGCGTGCCGTGCTGTGTCGTGCTGTGCTGTGCTGTGTTGTGCTGTGTTGTGTTGTGTTGTGTTGTGTTGTGTTGTGCTGTGTTGTGCTGTGTTGTGCTGTGTTGTGTTGTGGTGTGTTGTGTTGTGCTGTGTTGTGCTGTGTTGTGTTGTGTTGTGCTGTGTTGTCTAGTGTTGTGCTGTGTTGTGCTGTGTTGTGCTGTGTTGTGTTGTGTTGTGTTGTGCTGTGTTGTCTAGTGTTGTGCTGTGTTGTGCTGTGTTGTGTTGTGTTGTGTTTTGCTGTGTTGTCTAGTGTTGTGCTGTGTTATGTTGTGCTGTGTTGTGCTGTGCTGTGTTGTGCTGTGTTGTGCTGTGTTGTCTAGTGTTGTGCTGTGTTGTGTTGTGCTGTGTTGTGCTGTGCTGTGTTGTGTTGTGTTGTGTTGTGTTGTGTTGTGCTGTGTTGTCTAGTGTTGTGCTGTGTTGTGCTATTTTGTGCTGTGTTGTGTTGTGTTGTGTTGTGCTGTGTTGTGTTGTGTTGTGTTGTGCTGTGTTGTGTTGTGCTGTGCTGTGCCGAAGGCGCTGTTACCAGAAGGTAATGGCCGGGATGTCTACCAACGGGTACAGGTAAACGGGTGGGCTGTGTGTCTTAGTGCGTGCTGTGTGCTAGTGTGTTGTTGTACAGCCGGGACCAGTGCACAGTTGCACTTGGCCGGTGCTGCTCTGCCGACGCCTGTGCACGGTCACACAGGGTCTAGTGGGCCCACTGCACCGTGTGTGCTACGCTGCACCATCAGTAATTTGTGCGCAGCGCCGCACTGCTTGGTGCTGTGCAATGCACTGCACTGTGTGTGCCCTGCCGCACTGCACTTGTGGGCAGTGGGCAGTGGGCAGTGCAACTCCTGCAATATACTGCCACACTGCTCTGGGGCAGTGGGCAGTGCAACTCCTGCAACGCACTGACTGCCTCACTGCCTGTGGGCAGTGGGTAGTGGAACTCCTGGTTTGCACCGCCACACTGTCTGGCGGCAGTGGGCAGTGGAACTCCTACAATGCACTGCCCCACTGCCTGGGGGCAGTGGGCAGTGCAACTCCTGCAATGCACTCCCACACCGCCTGGGGGCAGTGGAACTCTTGCAATGCACTGCCTCACTGCCCGGGGGCGGTGGGCAGTGGAACTCCTGCACTGCGCGGCCCCCCGGCTGGGGGGACGTGGAGTCCTGCCCAGGAGGCGGTCGCTGCCTAAAGGGCGGAACTGCTGCGATGCACTGCCTCACTGCCTGGGGGTAGTGGGCAGTGCAACTCCTGCAATGCACTGCCTCACTGCCTGGGGCGGTGGGCAGTGCAACTCCTGCCATACACTGCCTCACTGCCTATGGGCAGTGGGCAGTGCAACTCCTGCAATGTACTGCCTGACTGCCTGTAGACAGTGCGCAGTGGAAGTCGTGCAATGCATCGCCTCACTGCTTGGGGGCGGTAGGTAGTGCAATTCCTCCAATGCACTGCCTCATTTGGTTGGGCCAGTGGGCAGCTAAACTCCTGTCATGCACTGCCATACTGCCTGGGAGCAGTGGGCAGTGCAACTCCTGCAATACACTGCCTTACTGCCTGGGGGCAGTGAGCAATGCAACTCTTGCAATGCACCGCCCACCG
Organism: Eutreptiella sp. 'Long Island Sound 2002'; assembly: GCA_964036045.1. Classification (NCBI taxonomy): domain Eukaryota; phylum Euglenozoa; class Euglenophyceae; order Eutreptiales; family Eutreptiaceae; genus Eutreptiella; species Eutreptiella sp. 'Long Island Sound 2002'. The sequence continues at coordinate 24,950,024 of OZ038398.1, read as the reverse complement.
CCTGGAGGCGGTGGGCGGTGCAACTCCTGCACTGCGTGGGCCCCCTAGCTGGGGGGACGGGGAGTCTTGCACAGGAGGCGGTCGCTACCTAAAGAGCGGAACTCCTGCAACGCACCGCCTTACTGCCTGGGGCAGCGGGTAGTGAGACTCCTTCAACGCAATGCCACACTGCGTGTGGGCAGTGTGCAATGCAACTCCTACAATGCACTGCCTCACTGCCTGGTGGCGGTGGGAAGTGGAACTCCTGCAATGCACGGGCTCCCCGGCTGGGGGGACGGGGAGTCCTGCCCAGGAGGCGTTCGCTGCTTAAAGAGGGGTACTCCTGCAATGCACTGCCACACCGCCTAGGGGTATTGGCTAGTGCAACTCCTGCAATGAAATGCCTCGCTGCCTGGGGGTAGTGGGCAATGGAACTCCTACGATGCACTGCCACACCGCCTCGGGGTCTTGGGTAGTGCAACTCTTGCAATGCGCACGCCCCCCAGCTGGGAGGACGGGGAGCTGTGCCCAAGAGGCGGTCGCTACCTGAAGGGCGGAACTCCCGCAATGCAGTGCCTTACTGCCTGGGGGCGGTGGGCAGTGCAACGCCTGCAATAAGTTGCCTCACTGCCCGGCGGCAGTGGGCAGTGGAACTCCTGTGAAGCACTGCCACACTACCCATGGGCAGTGGGCAGTGGGACTCCTGCAATGCAATGCACTGCCTCACTGCCTTGGGGCGGTGGGCAGTGCAACTCCCACAATACGCTGCCTCACTACTTGGGGGCAGTGGGCAGTGCAACTCCTACGACGCACTGCCTTAGTGCCTGCGTGCAGTAGGTAGTGCAGCTCCTGCAATGCACTGCCACATTGCCTGGGGGCGGTGGGCAGTGGAACTCGTGCAATGCGTGGGCCCACCAGCTGGGGGGACGGGGTGTCCTGCTCAGGAGGTGGTCGCTACCTAAAGAGGGCAACTCCTGCAATGCACTGGCACACTGCCTAGGGGCAGTGGGCAGCGGGACTCCTGCAATGCACTGCCTCAGCGCCCGTGGGCAGTGGGCAGTGGAATTCTTGCAACGCACAGCCTCACTGCCTGGCGGCTGTGGGCATTGGGAGTCGTGCAACACAGTGGCACGCTGTCTGTGGGCAACGGGGAGTGGAACTCTTGTCATGCGCTGCCACACAACCCAAGGGCAGTGGGCAGTGGAACTCGTGCAATGCACTACCTGACTGCCTTGGGGCGGTGGGCAGTGCAACTCCTGCAATGAAATGCCACACTGCCTGTGGGTAGTGGGCACTGCAACTCCTACAGCGCACTCCCTCACCGCTTGGGGGCAGTGGGCAGTGCAATTCGTGCAATGCATTGCCACGCCGCCCGGAGGCAGTGGGTAGTGGAAATCGTGCAATGCGCAGGCCCACTAGCTACGGGGACAGGTAGTCCTGCCCAGCAGGCGGTGGCTGCTGAAAGAGCGCCCGCAGGGGTTGGCAGCCCCTATAAGCGCTGGCCCACGAGCTGGGGGGACGGGGAGTCCTGCCCAGGAGGCGGTCACCTCCTAGAGAGCGCCTGCAGGGGGTGGCAGCCCCCATTGGCGTGGGCCCACCAGCTGGGGGGACTAGGAGTCCTGCCCCGGAGGCGGTCGCTGCTTAAAGAGCGCCTGCTGGGGATGGCATCCCCCATTGGTGCGGGCCCACTAGCTAGGGAGGGGGAGTTTTGCCCAGGAGGCGGTCACTGCCTAAAGAGTGCCTACGCGGGATAGCAGCCCCCATAGGCGCGGGCCCACTGGTTGAGGGGACGGGGAGTCCTGCCTAGGTGGCGGTCGCCTCCTAGAGAGCGCCTGCGGGGGACAGCAACCCCCCATCGGCGCGGGCCCACCAGCTAGGGGGACAGGCAATCCTACCCACGAGGCAGTCGCTGCCTAAAGAGCGCCTGCGGAGATGGTAGCCCCCATCGGCGCGGGCCCACCGGCCACGGGGACGGGGAGTCCCGCCCAGGAGGCGGTCGCTGCCTAAGGAGTGCCTGCGGGGGATTCTAGCCCCCATAAGCGCGGGCCCCCCGGTTGGGGGGACGGGGAGTCCTGCCGAGGCGGCAATCGCTGCCTATGGAGCGCATGCGGGGGACGGCAACCCCCAAAGGCGCGGGCTCACGGGCCGGGGGGACGGGAAGTCTGCCCAGGTGATGGTCGGGGGGCCTTATACCTTACCTCAAAGGATATTTGATATCTCTACCCGGCTGTCCTACCGGACGGGTGCCCATAGGGGCTAGGCAAAATTAGAGTATTCCTGAAACCATGCATGTGCATTCTTATGCACCCAAAATAAAATGCAGCCCCGCCCCGGTACTAATCGAGGGGCTATGGGGGTGCAGCACCCTGGAGCAGTTCAGCAGCAGCAGCAGAGCCGTGGCTGGTAGCAACTAGGGCACCGCCGCCACGCTCTCTCTGCGGCTCTCTGCAGCCTGGCCCTGCCCCGTTACCAATCAAGGGGCTATTGGGGTTACGCTTGATCTTGGCGCCTTGCTTGTGGTCGGGGGGGCGGGCCCTGGCGCTTGTCCCCCAAGGGGGGTCTGCCGTCCTGCCTCGCTTCCCCCGCCCTCCTTGGTGTTGCGGATGTTCTTGGGGGGGCCGGGCTCTGGCGCTCTCTCCCCTTTGGTGGGGGGGTCGCTGCACTGCCTTGCTGCCCCCGATCGTCGTTGGGGGCGTTGTCCATGGGCTATGTTGTGCTGTGCTGTGTTGTATTACGTTGTGTTGTGTTGTGCCTTGCTGTGCTGTGTGGTGTTGTGCTGTGCCGTGTTGTGTTGTGTCCCACCGCGCCGCGGTGTGTGGGAGGAAGGAGGGCCATCCTGTACCTTGCTAGTCAATGGTGGTATCCTCGTAAGAGGTGGTTCCTAGCCTTGGCTGCGTCAATGGTGGTATCCTCGTAAGAGGGGGTTTCTAGCCTGGGCTGCATGCCTCCTTGCGGAGCTACTACCGGCGGCCCGTCCGCGGCCGCCGGTAACCCCCCGCGTAACAACAACCCCCAAGCCTGCCCAACATGGGCCGAGTTTGCTGGGGTCGCCAGCGAGGGGACCAAGGCTGTGGTGTGGTGTGGTGTGCCGAAGGCGCTGTTACCATAAGGCAATGGCCGGGATGTCTACCAACGGGTACAGGTAAACGGGTGGGCTGTGTGTCTTAGTGCGCGTTGTGTGCTAGTGTGTTGTTGTACAGCCCAGACCAATGCAAACTCGCACTTGGCCGGTGCTGCTCTGCCGACGCCTGTGCACGGTCACACAGGGTCTAGTGGGCCCACTGCACCGTGTGTGCTACGCTGCACCATCAGTTCTTTGCGTGCCGTGCTGCAGTGCTTGGTGCTGTGCAATGCACTGCACTGTGTGTGCCCTGCCGCACTCCACTTGTGGGCAGTGGGCACTGGGCAGTGGAACTTCTGCTATGCACTGCCACACTGCTCTGGGGCAGTGGGCAGTGCAACTCCTGCCATGCAGTGCCTCACTGCCTGTGGGCAGGGGGCAATGGAGCTCCTGCTATGCACAGCCACACACCCCGGGGCAGTTGGCAGTGGAACTCCTACAATGCACTGCCTCACTGCCCGGGGGCAGTGGGCAGTGGAACTCCTGCCATAGGATGCCAAACTGCCCGGGGGTTAGGGGGCAGTGGAACTCCTGCAATGCACAGCCACACCGGCCGGGGGCAGTGGGCTGTGCAGCGCTTGCAATGCATTGCCACACTGCCTGGGGGCAGTGGGCAGTGCAGCTCGTGCAATGCACTGCCTCACTGCCTGGGGGCAGTGGGCAGTGCAACTCCTGCAATGCACCGCGGGCGGTGGAGCTCCTCCTATTCACAGTCACACTGGCCGGGGGCAGTGGGCGGTGGAACTCTTGCAATGCACCGCCACACCACCTGGGGGCGGCAGGCAGTGCAACTCCTGCAATGCGCGGGCCCACCAGTTGGGGGGATAGGGAGTCCTGCCCAGGAGGCGGTCACTGCCTCTAGAGCGGAACTCCTGCAATGCATTGCCACACTGCCTGGGGGCGGTGGGCAGCGCAACTGCCCCTGAGCAACGTGGCATTGCATGGAAGAAGTTCCACTGCCCACTGCCCCCAGGCAGCGAAGCACTCCATTGCAGGAGTTGCACTGCCCACTTCCCCTAGGCAGAGTGGTATTGCATTGCAGGAGTACCGCTATTAGGGCAGCGAGCGCCTCCTTGGCGGGACTCTCCGTCCCTCCAGCTGGTGGGCCCGCGCATTGCAGGAGTTTCACTGCCCATCGCCCCCAAGCGGTGTGGCAGTGCATTGCAGGAGTTGCACAGCCCACTACCCCCCCGGCAGTGAGGCAGTGCGTCGTAGGAGTTCCACTGCCCACTGCCCCCAGGCAGTAAGGCAATGCATACCAGGAGGTACACTGCCCACTGCCCCCAGGCAGTGAGACAGTGCATTGCAGGAGTTGCACTGCCCACTACCCCTAGGCAGCGAGGCAGTAAATTGCAGGGGAACTCCTGCAATGCGCGGGCCCACCAGCTGGGGGGACGTGGAGTCCTGCCTAGGAGGTGGTCGCTGCCTAAAGAGCGGTACTCCTGCAATGCACTGCCACACTGCCTTGGGGCAGTGGGCAGTGCAACTCCTGCAACGCGCTGCCTCACTGCTTGGGCACAGTGGGCAGTGGAACTCCTGCAATGCGCGGGGCCCCCAGTTGGGGGAACGGGGAGGCCCGCCTAGGAGGCGGTCGCTGCCTAAAAAGCGGAACTCCTGCAATGCACTGCCTCACTGCCTTGAGGCAGTGGGCAGTGCAACTCGTGCAATGCACTGCCGCACCACATGGAGGCGGTGGGCAGTGCAACTCCTGCAATGCACTACCCCACTTGGTTGGGCTAGTGGGCAGCTGAACTCCTGTCATGCACTGCCAAAGTGCCTGGTGGCAGTGGGCAGTGCAAATTGTGCAATGCACTACCACACTGCCTGGGGGCGGTGGGCAATGAAACTCCTGCAATGCGCAGGCCCACCAAGTTGGACGAAGGGGAGTTCTGCCCAAGGGGCGGTGGCTGCCTAAAGAGCGGAACTCGTGCAATGCACAGCCGCACTGCTTGGGGGCAGTGGGTAGTGCAACTCCTGCAATGCGTTGCCGCACTGCCTCATTGCATCGGGCAGTGCAACTCCTGCAATGCACTGCCTCGCTGCCTGGGGGCAGTGGGCAATGCAACTCCTGCAATGCGTTACCGCACTGCCTCGGGGCAGTGGGCAGTGCATCTCCTGCAATGCACTGCCCCACTGCCCGGGGGTAGTGGGCACTGGAATTCCTGCAATGCACTGCCTTACTGCCTGGGGGCAGTGGGCAGTGAAACTCCTGCAACGCACTACCTCACTGCCTGGGGCAGTGGGCAGTGCAACTTTTGCAGTGCACTGCCACACCGCCTGGGGGCCGTGGGCATTGGAACTCCTGCAATGTACTGCGACACTGCTTGGGGGCATTGGGCAGTGGAATTCTAGCAATGCACCGTCTCACTGCCTGGGGGCAGTGGGCAGTGCAAGTCCTGCAAGACACTGCCTCACTGCTTGGGGGCACCGGGCAGTGGAACTCCTGTCATGCACTGCCTCACTGCCTGGTGGCAGTGGGCACTGCAACTCCTGCAATGTACTGCCACACCGCCTAGGGGCAGTGGGCAGTGGAACTCCTGCAATTCACTGCCTCATAGCCTGGGGGCAGTGGGCAGTGCAACTCCTGCAATACAGTACCTCACTACCTGGGGGCAGTGGGCGGTGAAACTCCTGCAATGCGTTACCGCACTGCCTGGGCAGTGGGCAGTGCAACTCCTGCAGTGCACTGCCACACCGCGTGGGGGCAGTGGGCAGTGGAACTCCTGTCATGCACTGCCACACTCCCCCGGGGCAGTGGGCAGTGCAACTCCTGCAATATACTGCCACACCGCCTTGGGGCAGTGGGCAGTGCCACTCTTGCAAGATACTGCCTCACTGCCTGGTGGCAGTGGGCAGTGCAACTCCTGCAATGTACTGCCACACCGCCTGGGGGCCGTGGGCAGTGGAACTCCTGCAATACGCGGGCCCACAAGGTTGGAAGACGGGGAGTCTTGCCCAGGAGGCGGTCGCTGTCTAAAGAGCGGAACTCCTGCAATGCACTGCCTCACTACCTGGGGGCAGTGGGCAGTGCAACTCCTGCAATACCTTGCCTCGCTGCCTGGGGGCAGTGGGCAGTGCAACTTTTGCAATACACTGCCTCACTGCCTCGGGGCACTGGGCAGTGAAACTCGTGCAATGCACTGCCTCACTGTGTGGGGCAGTGGGCAGTGCAACTTTTGCAGTGCACTGCCACACCGCCTGGGGGTAGTGAGCAGTGGAACTCCTGCAGTGCACTGCCACACTACCTGGGGGCAGTGGGCAGTGCAACTCCTGCAATACACTGCCACACTGCTTGGGGGCAGTGGGCAGTGCAAGTCCTGCAAGACACTGCCTCACTGCATGGGGGCAGTGGGCACTGCACCTCCTGCAATGCACGACCTCACTGCCTGGGGGCAGCGGGCAGTGCAACTCCTGCAATGTACTGCCACACCGCCTAGGGGCAGTGGGCAGTGGAACTCTTGCAATTTCGCCGAATTGCGGGCTGACGGACGGTGGTAGCTGGCAATACATGACCTGACCCGACCAGTGTCAACGTCTCTCTCGAGCTCTGATCGCAGGGTGTCCTATGCGTGGCAGTTGCCACCTTTGCCGTGGCGGTAGCAGCCGTTAGGCACGTGCAATTGAACGAGCAATCCGTGCCGCAGCTTCTGGCTGGTAGGAGCCCAGCGTTCCACAAGGGGAACCTTCCTCGGGGTTTTTCGCATGCTGCAAGATTGAATTTGACTGGCGGAGGCAGACCTGTCATTGGTTTCATCGTACTTCCAGACATCAAAAATGGCCAAAGAATCTGAAGCTGAAAAGGGCCATTGTTTTCCTCTATTTGAATGACAACACTGCAGCCCCCCCACCCACCCCCTCCCCGTTGTCCAACCGAACCGCATGTTTAGGCAAAGCGACGCGGTGTTTCCGTTCATCGGTGGGTGTATATATTTTTGGGTGGTGGTATTTTGTTTGTTTGTTGTTTGTTATTTTGTTGTTGGTGTATTTCGTTTGTTATTTTTTTGGCAATTAGATGTTTCGGTTTGTGTGCGGTTTGTGTGTTCTGGGCTGTAATTTGGAGCTGACATGGGTGTCTGGTGTCTGGTGTCTGGTGTCTGCTTTGCCCGGAACCGATTCCACCAGACGCACCGGATACGGCTGCCCCGGCCGGGCCGGGCTGGACGGCGCCACACCGCGGTGGGCGCAACGCCCATCGCGTCGCTCTCGTCTCCCCCTCCCCCGCCCACACCCCCGCTCCACCCCCTCGGCTTCCCCGCCACCGAGGTCGGGAGCCACACGGCCCCCTCCGCGTGGGGGGCGACGTTCCGGGCTGGTCGGGCCGCCGCACGGCGTTGTGGCGGTGGCACACCCCGGGTCTCAGCACGGCATGCACGACAGGCACTGCACCCGCGGCCGGGACAGCTTCAGGCAATTGTTCCCTGCACGGGTGCTGGGTCCACTGAGTAGTGCAACTCCCAGACTGTGCCAGCTGGTCGACAAGCCCGCCCGCCGCTGCACACGCAGGGCGTTGGGAGGTCGGGATGGACGTGCAATACTGGCAGAAGTCGCAGCCGCAGCGCACGCCACAGAAGCAACTGCCACCGGCCCGGGCTGATCCGGCGGGCTTGTAGGCCTACTCACCTCTGCGCACGCAGGGCTGGTGCAGGGCAGGATGCATGTGTAAATAGGCTGAAGTTGCAGCTGCAGCGCACGCCACAAAAGCAACAGCCGTCGGCTTGGGTTGAGCCGCTGCGCACGCAGGGCTGGTGCCGGGCAGGATGCATGCGCAATACAGGTGGAAGTCGCAGCTGCGGCGCACGCCACAGACTGCTACAACCTCCAGTACTCGACGGGGGTGCCTGGTTCCCAGAGCAGCACTGCATCCGGGCCGAGCTGGTGGGCATATAGGTCCGCCTGCCACTGCGCACGCAGGGCTGGCGCCAGGGCGGGATGTAAGAGCCAAACAGGCGGAAGGTGTTGCTGCAGCGCACGCCACAGAAAGGTAGTGTCTTCGGCCGACAGGGCGACCACCACCAGGCAGCCGCCATCGGGGCCTGGACACTGCGGAGGGGGCAGGGGCAGGGCTGATTGGGTCCCTGGTGCCAGCTTCCAACGGGGCAGCACGCGTACAACGACCCCCAGCAATGCAGACTGCCTGCACGTCAGGACATCGGGGTGGGCCAGACTCCCCGCGCGGACAGCCTTATCGACGGCCGTCGCTCGCCACAGCAAGTGGCTTAGCTGCAGCACCGGGCGGCTTAGTGCGCCCAGTAGCTCGGCAATCAAAGCAGCGCCGTCATCGGCGGCGCCATAAACTTCTGCAGCCATGGACACCAGGGTGTGCTGCCCTGGGGGGGTGTCCACACCTGGGTGCAGGGGGTCCCACAGGCCGAGGACACCACTGGGCACCGCTACCCAGTACGCTGGCGGTCGGGCTGGCCCAAGCACGCGCTGCCGGAAGCGATCGTGCCAGCACAAGGCCCCATGGGTGGATGGGTGGATGGGTGGGGTGGGGTGGGGGGGGGGGGGGGGCGGTCCCGGTCCCGAACCGCGACCCCCCAAACACCCACCCCTTCCTTTTCGAAATTTAGTCCGCCAGTCGTGGCCGAAAAGCCCACAGGAAGGAGGCCATCTTAGAGGCCCAAGACCGCTTTGGGATGGATTCGCACACATTATTGAAAGGAATTGATTGATGGCTGCAGTCCAATGCATCCTTGGTATCCTCCACTTGTGGATAGGTGGGTTGGTTGCCCACCCGTTGGGTTGGGGGTGAAGGAGGGTTCAGAAAAACTGCAAGAGGTAGGTGGGTGTAGGTGTGGGGGTGGGGGGATAAGCAAACACCACTGACTTAAGAAATGGGCGACGCAGCACATGCGATGCACCTGAAAGGCTGATGGAGTATGCCGGTTGGTATTTCCGGGTGTGCGTACACGTTCGCCTTCTGAGGAGGGTGTCCGTGTGCAAGGATCTAGTTGCGCCATGGCGCCGCATCCGGTTTTCTGTCGACATTACAATGCGTGTCCCCCTTGTCCCACGGAGTACAAGAGAGAGGGATGCACTTGCAATAGCACAAGCCGCGGCAGCGGAGGATGACTGCAAGGCGCAACAGCGGCAAAGAGCAGCAGCACAACGCCACCGCAGGCCAAGAGCAGCGGCTGTTCCGTGGCACGTCACAGAACAGCGGCCGCTACGCGTGGAACAGAGTAGCTGCAGCCCAGTGACAGGCCGCGACGCACAGGAACACAGCGGCAGACACTCAGTCATGGCCCGGCTCCGGTACCTTTTTGGCGTCCCACAAATGCCAAGCACCGCTCTTTCCAACCGCACAATCGATCCGCTGTCCGTGCAACGCCGTGTACCGCGCGGGCAGGGCCGATCCCCCGCCTCATTTTTTCAGGTGTGCATCTTTTTTGGAGACAAATTACTGCGTGGCAATCGCGCCTGCAAACTCTCCAACGTGGACGTCGATGCCTTTGACAGCCCGAACTTCCCCCCGTTGGGCAAACTGACCACCGCAAACCTGTCGAAGCAGATCAAACTGAACTGGCAGCTGCTGCGGCAGCCTCCGCGGGGCCGCCTTTCCGTGCATCGCAACGTGCGCAGCAACATCCTTGTGACGCGGCTGGTGCCGGGTTTCAGTGACGAGGTTTGGACGTAGGGGCCAAGGCCGGCCCGGACAGTGTCACGGGAGGTCGCATGAGTCATTGGTGATGCAGCAGAGGGATCAGCAGTCCTCAGTTCGACCCCCAGGTGGGGACACGGTGCGGCAAGCTATCCTAAGTGCCAGGGCACCCAGGGTGATCCCCAAAAGCCGCATGGAACACGGCTGCACGGGCTCAAGCAACCCAAGGGCCCTCCCACCCTCTGGCCAGCCATCAGCTGACGCCCGGTCTCCGACAAGCGGCAGCAAAGGTCAACCGGCCGCGACTCCGTGGATGTCCCGGCGGACGGCAGTTTTGGGATGGGGGTTGGATTCAGGACAGCCCCGGGCTCTGCCCGGCAGACCGCCGACGTGCGGGCGTCCGGCGGTTGGTCGTTGGTTTGTCAACAGGTGATGACCAGAGGGGCACGTGAGCGGACCTACCAGAGCCTTTGCCCACCCCCTTGGATCCGTCACCGTCCACACCCACACCCACCACACCACAAGACCCCACCCCCAGCGCCGTCGACGACACCGTAGTCCGGGGTACAGGAGAAGACAGGGGGGGGGGATTTCGTGCCATATCCACATGGCGCTGGTAGACATCCGCACTGGCAAAATGCAGAAAAAGACCTGGAAATCCATTCGATGCAGCCACGCACCAACACATGGCAGTGAAAAGCGGGACGCATAAGCGCACTATCCCTCCGGCTCCTGGAACACACACATCCACCCATGCCTCACAGGCCTCACCTTTTTGGTGCACAATCTTTTGGGTCCCACCTCCCCCCCCCGTTGCAAGTGGAACTGAGATGGCGATGAACGCCGTGTGAAGCGCCGCTGGAGCTTCGTGGCGGCCTTTTGAGGCCCCTCTTCAAGTGCAGGCCCAGTGACCCTGTATTACTGCTTTTTCCTGGGATTTGGGCCGTGCCTGCGAAAGGGCGAGGGGGCTGGGGCCTCCGACGTATGGGTCGGGGGAGGGGGGGTGGGGCTCTGCCCAGATCAGGGGCCGTGGCATGTCCCTCCTTCTTCAGAGCTTGACCCAGCTCATCACGCAGAGTAACTCCTTGAAGGCCATGTTGTTGGAGTTTTATGGCACTGGCAACCCCAGCGCCAAAGGGGATCTGCTGGACACCCTGAAGATGGCCATCGACCGGGGCATTGTCGTTGTGGCGTGCACGCAGTGCCGCCGGGGGCACGTGAGCCTGGGGACCTATGCTCTGGGTGTGCGTTGGCTGTGCTGCACTCAGGGCGAGGGAGTCAGAGTTGGCGCTGGAGCCAAGCATGCGATACGGTGCGCAAACCGCTGAATGGGTCTTGCTGCCATTTCTCTTGCAGACTGGGATTTCCCGCTGCTTTCTGCGGCGTGTCAGCGCCCACACCTTCCTCGGACGCACTCGCACCAGTGCGCCCTGTGCGTGCGCGCGGTGCCTCTTTTCCTCTGGGGTCTTGGGTCCCATTACACCGCAGGTTTTGCACACTTCCTACCTCTGCACCTCTGCACCGACTTAAATACCTTTGCCTGACGGGAAGGGAGGGAGGGAGGGAGGGAGGGAGGGAGGGAGGGAGGGAGGGAAGGGAGGGAGGGAGGGAGGGAGGGAGGGAGGGAGGGAGGGAGGGAGGGAGGGAGGGAGGGAGGGAGGGAGGGAGGGAGGGAGGGAGGGAGGGAGGGAGGGAGGGAGGGAGGGAGGGAGGGAGGGAGGGAGGGAGGGAGGGGGAGGGAGGGAGGGAGGGAGGGAGGGAGGGAGGGAGGGAGGGAGGGAGGGAGGGAGGGAGGGAGGGAGGGAGAGAGGGAGGGTGGGAGGGAGGGAGGGAGGGAGGGAGGGCGCCGCCATCGGTATTTCAAAACGCTGACGGGGCTGGTGGATCCCACAGGGAACGCACGAGGGGACCCTCCCCCTCCGTGCGTTGCTGGCCAGGAGCTGGGGCAGCGGTGTCCGTGGTTTGAGGTATATCCACCCATGCCGCTCTGGACCGTCGGGCGCTGTGGAGGGGGAGGACCACCGCTCCCAGCGGGGCCCGAACGCGTTGAATGTGTCCCCTTGCCGGTCTGCGGTTGGGTGCTCCATAAAGGCCCGTCGGGCACCGCGTCGAACAGTGCCATGTCTTTCGTGTGACCCGCTTATTGGTCTGGAGGAGTGTGTTCTGGGGGAAGGGCGGGAGGACAGCAGGACAGAGGGCATCGTGGCGTGCGCCTTGTGAATGTGAAGTTCATGTCCGGTTCATATGGGTCGCAGGGCCCCACATCTTGAGGGTGTGGGGCCTTGGCATGCTCCCTGTTGCTGCCTGCTATCCATCCCCCCGGAGGGCACTGCCATGGCGGAGGGTTCCATCGGGTATTGGCAGGGCTGGATTAAGGGAGTCAGGGGCAGGGCTTTGGGGTGGGGTGTGTGGGGTAAGGGCTGAGCAGGTGTGCCAGTGGATGATTTCTGGTGTCCGCACTGGAGGGAATGGTCCACGTCGTTCGCCCACAGACGGTGGGGAAATGTACTTTTGGTGGGTGAAGGGGTGGGGGTGGGGGGAGGGGGGGACAGGGGCCGGGTGGGGGGGTACAGCCCCCCCGGGGCCGCAGAACCCTCACGCCCCGGCCATTCGGATGATTCGAGTGCCCGTTGAGGGGGGGGGGGCAGGCAAGGGCACCCCTGCCCCGCCGACCCGGGGCCCCGGGCTGTGTGGCGTGTGGAGGGGAGGGGGCAATGGGGCCCCCTGGCTGGCCCCCCCCCTCCTCCCCCGCCCAAAAGGGGGCTCCATTGACCGGACAGCCCGGGGGATCCCAACTTTGAGAACGAATCAAAATGGCATTTCTGGAATCAGCGCGACGAGGGACTGTCCAGGCCCCCGCACACGCCTCTGCCCATGGCCCCGCATCGTCTGCCCTGTCCTCCGTAGGGGCACAGCTCGTGGGCATGGGCGTGATACCCGCCGATGACATGACCACAGAGGCCGCGGTGGCCAAGCTCGCCGTCGTGTTGGGCCGCTACAACACGTTGCCGGAAATCAAGGCCCACTTCGCCCGGGACATGGCCGGGGAAAAGGGCCTGATCTCTGACATCAGCAAACTGTAACCCCCCGGAGCATCGGGGGGTCTGTGCGGGTCTCCAGATGCCCCTTCACACCCGAGCGCGGGTGCCGGGGGTCTTGGGTCAGACCGATACCGTGTCACTTCCGTGACTCAGGGCGATCCTCCGTGGCTCAGGTTTTGTTTCCGTTTCATTATATATGGCAGGGCTTGCGAAGCAGGCGGCTGCCGTCCAACCGACGACGGGGGGCCGGTCACCCGCCGGACTCTGGCAGTCGCCAGTGCCGGCGCGGTCGCCTGCAGTTGGCCAACCGCCAGCTGTTGACAGTGACCGGCTGCGGTGCTTTCGGCTCCTCGCCCGAATTTTTTTCAATTTTTTGAATTGCTTGAAGGTCTTCTTCTTTTTCGTTAGGCAGCGCCCGACCCTGGGCCCAGAAACAGGACGCCACCGCACCGCACGGCCGTTTGCGCGGCTTCGGGCGAATTTCTATTTTCCGTATCGCGTGCGTTCGTCAATGCATTGCCAGGCCTCACGCACTGCCCCACCCCGTCCGGGAGGGCAGGCAGTCTCGATGGGGTGCCCCCGGTGGGATACGATGCAGGACGGGAAGTCCGGATGCCGGCCCATGCCAAGTTTGGGCTGCCGGGCTCACGAGATGATGATGAGGGAGCCGTCTGATCTTTATCATATACTCATATATCGCAGATCGCAAGAGGGCACAGCACTTGTGCTTCTTGGAAAACGTCCCCCGCCCGTCCCCCACCCGCCCCGCACCCTCCCCCCTTCTCCCCCCGCCTCCGCCGCAGGAGTGCCATCCATCCTTCTGCCCTGGCCCTGCCACCAGCAGTGCACCGGCAACGCGTGCCTGCGGGCCGGGGCCGGGGCCGGGGCAGGTAGGCCATCGGAGGCCCCCGCGGCGGCTGCAGAGGCGGCGGGGCCGGACCTTCCGACCCGCCGCCTCACGCTCGTGCCCGCCCGGTCTCAGCGCAGACACGCGATATGTTTCTGGTGGACGCACTCCCTTGACCCGTCCGCCGGCCCCGGGGCTGCCGAGCGCAGAGCCGGGCCGGTGGTGCGCAAGTCGAACGGTTGTACCTCCGACCACAAAAGATGGTCCGCGCTCGGGGCCGAGGGCGGCGCGAGTGGCAGGCCCGGCGCCGGGTCGAGTGGGGGGCCCCGGTGGCGGTTCCCGCAGCGGGTCTGGGGGCGGGGGACAGTCTTCGCCTTGCCTTAGTCCCGCCCACATCGTCCCTTCCATTCCGCGCCGGTCGGCGCTGGAAGTGGCGTCTTCTTCCGCGGGGCCGTCAGGCGTTGAATGCGGAGTACACTGAGCCCGTGCCTCCGCGGCGCGCCGGACCGATGCGCCGCGTTCACGACCTCAGACTCACGTTGTAGACCTCAGACTCACGCATCGGAGGTGGGAAGGGCGCCGTTTGGCCCTTTGCGCGTGTCACGCCGCACGCACAAGGGCCGGCCCTTCCGCTCGGTGCTGGGGGCTGTGTGGTGGTGTGTCCATCTGCCCCATCGTCGGATCGGCAGAGGGACGGGTGTTCGGGTGTCGTGTCGATTCAAACCTCTGGCCCATGAAGGCGTTCTTATGGACAGGTCGTGTTTGAACAGGGAGTCTCAGGCCCGGTGCGCGCACTGTGCGCGGGGGTGTGCCCGGACAGGGGCCAGGGCAACAATGCTGCAGGAAAAGCGCCGCACCAGCAAAAATCACTGCAGCCCAAAGTCTAGTGATACGTACCAAAAAAAATCATCATTTTACCCCCTGGGATCCCAGAAAACCATCCAACCCTGAGCAAAAACCCCCGCCCCTCCCAAAAAAAAATGCCCCACTGGATTTCCCGGAACATCCCCAACTCTCACAACCCAAAAAATGCCGTCACAGTTTTCCCCTCTTTTTCTTTTGCACGTGGCGGCCCCCTAACACCCCCTGGCGAAAAAACCCATTGCTATCAAAAAATACCCCAATAATTGTTGCCAAAACCACCCCGCTTTTCTGCTAAAAATCACCCAGATTATCCCCCAAAAACCTTGATTATTACGAAAAAAAACCCAGGTCCCCCAAGCCGCAGACTTCGTTGGATAGTAACAGTGACTCCAGAACTCTGCAAGGCACAGCATTTGAGGGGCTCTGAAGGCAGACCATTGCGCTTGCCAGGTCCTCCCTCCAAAACCCTGGGCGGTGCACGCGTGCACAGTGGGTGCGTTGGTGCAGATGCTATTTTCCAGGGGCCATTTCTTTCGTGTGCTGTTCGGGACCGGGGGCTCCACATCGCCGGTACACTGTCAGCCAACAAAAGATGGCAGTGAATCGACAGCAGTTCGTAGGTCAAGGTCAAGGCGTGAGAGCCACGCGTAAGGCAGTCCGAAGGTGCGTTTTTGTTTTGCCGTTCAAGACTGACCTGCCTGCAGATTGCAGTGCTGGGTCATGTCTGGCAGATATTCGCGTCCCTGCTGGTTCCCAGCAGGTAATGATTCATGTCTATCAGTCCTCTTTGGCATAGGCCAACACCGACTGTATTTACCCTTCTGCGATGCACCATGCCTGCTGTGTTGAATGCGGACGCAGACTGGGCGCCTTGAGGGGGCCATGATGACACACGCGGGTGCAGTGCTTGGATGACCGGTATGCTCATCAATTGTGCTGTGCAGCAAGCCTACACTTGTGTCACATATTTTATTTGTTGGTCTATGTGCGGGTGACAACTGCACAGCAGTGTCAGATCCCCCACCAAAATTGTGGCCGCAACCAGCGCTGAGATTATTTGGATGTTTCTATGCATTTGGGCCAGGTAATTCACATGTGGGCCCTTTCCCTGAAGTCAGGTCCGTTGCTCAAAGTACCCCCCCCAAACAGGCAGCACCCGGGCTCACTCTCAATTTATTTTGCAATGTATGCAAATACATCTATGTGTGGGATGTCACAGCAATTTGGTGCCCAAGAGCCAGGCCGGAGACAGTCATTTTTGCTATGCGCATAACACACCATGAGGACACACAAAATTTTCCTTTATACATTGATTGGCATTTTGTCATGAATGTAGTGTGTCATGCCACACTGGACAAAGTGCACAGTGCATGTTGTCAGTGCTGTGATGTGTATTGTCAAATGCAGCACACACATTCCCCATTTTTTGGTTATCTTTTTTCAAGAGAGTCCATACAGATGTTTCCAGAGTTGTTGAAGACGGAAGTAATTCGCACGACAGCTGCGACAGCTGCGTGGGACAGGATGGCTTTTTCAAGGTCCAATGGTTCAAGCATCCATCTTGAGGGGCTTCATGTTTCTGCAGAGCCTGGAACAGATCGTGTTGTGTTTGATCTGGCGGGTTTTGTGAATTTGAGGTCGGAAAGATCAGGTTTAGTTTAGAGTAGTACCCCCCCCCCCCTTGCGCTAACACGGGCTTGTCCAAACACAGAGACCCTTGTTTCCGCACTTTTGGTCCTTTTTTTGAACCGTCGTTTTTGCGGTTCTGATCCAATAGAGAACGTGGTTTATAGCTTTGTGCAGGATGCAGGAAGGGTCAATATGGGTGACAAAGTGTTGCTACAGCTATAATTCCATGTGCTCTTGTACTCTGGGGTGTATGCCGGTCTGTTGGACACTCTTTCATAGTAATGAACGATTCTCTTTTCGCTGCTGGACAGCCTGTCACATACCAGCAGTACACAAACAATGAGTGTGTGCCTGCTCGAGGTCTGGGGCATGTCTTTGAGGGCAAGCTGTACTTTACAAAGGACATCAGGGATGACAGTTTTGTTCCCAAGGGTACGAAACTCAAGGCTGTGCCTAAGCCAGCCGCGAAGCCTGCTCCCAAGGCAGCCCCGAAGCCAGCCCCAAAAGGCAAGCATGTCCAGCTCTTCAAGATGAAGCGGCAAGGGGTTCTATTCAGTGCCTGTCAATCAGAATGAAAGTGACTGAGTGACACCTGAGTTGTGTGGCTAAAGAAAAATGACTTGTGCTATCGTGTTTGGAGGGTTAAGGTTGGGCTATGCCTGCAACTTGTGTTCCGCAGTACGTGCCGCGCGCTAACACGGGCTTGTCCAAACACGGGGACCCCGTGTTTCCGCACTTTTGGTCCTGGAACCAGAACCTGCCCGTGTTTGCACAAAGGGGGGGGGGTACACCTGCATACACCAAACTGCCAATTGAGACTTTTTTTGTCCTGCGCATCCCTGAATCCGCAGGGTGCTGGGGGTTGAGACCTGTGTGTAAATGAGGCTTCATCAGCAAGCATTCCCATTTCACTGCTGGAATTTGCAGCTTGGATCCTAAAGCAGCTATTCATGGTTTGCTGTGTGGCATCTGATTTGAGCTGGGAAGTGCTCTCTGCTTTTGTCCAGTTGGTCAAATTGTTTTGGTCTTTTAACGATTCACACTCCTGGCAGCTTTTTCTGCTTGGTGTACACTTGCATCATGGATGTCAAATTTCAAACATGGGCTTTGATAATTTTGTTGCAGATATTTTTGCCCAAAAATTCTATTGTATGTTCAAGGCTCATGAAAGCCACAAGGTTTAGCATCTGGCAGGGGCCTTTGTGCAATGTAATTCAGGGCCCACCGGGTAAAGCCAAGCTCCTTCACCCATCCTGCTGGAATTTGCATTATTTTCCCAGCAACTGACTGGCTTTTTCTTGGAGATACCACCCATCCTTTATTGCACAAAATATTGCACGAATCGCCGAACCTGCTTAAACGCTCACAGGGCATACAGAATTTTTTTCCTGCCATTTGCTGTTTTAAACACCCATTTGTCATCACTGGTATCCCAAGTTTCAGTCGTATGGAAATAGTGTTGGTAGGAAATTTAGGTGCATGCCCAGCGCTCGTATTTGACCATTGTAGCTAAGGCTGTGCTTAGAAGCAGACACAACACCCGCATTCACGTAACAAGGCTGTTGCTTTCCGTTGAGACTGATAATTTGTTTTCTTTAAGGTGACGTTCACCGCCACAAAATAGGGATGCCACAAGATAAAATAGCCCCTCTATCATTGCATGATGCCCAATTCAAGCAGCACACAGGGCTGCCCGTCAGCGATCATGGATGTGTTGGAAGTCCAAGACCTGAGATCAGTCCCATTGGAAACATAGTCGGGATAGAGATGGCAATTAACATGCGGATTGAGTCAAAAGCAGTTGTGTTTATCTTGAATATCAAGCAAATAGACAGATAATTTTAAATTTGTATTGGATTGTCATTTGTATGCTGCCATTTATACAGCAGTACCAAAAAACGTGGGAATGGAGTGTCAAAAATATGCAAGTAAAGGGGAGAGTTGGTGCTTTTTTTTTACATAGAAAGATTCATTTTCTTTTTGCTTTACGACATGGAAGGAAAAACATTGCAGGTGTTCGTTGAAAGATGTGATTTTGTCCGTTTTCTTTTTGCTTTACGACATGGAAGGAAAAGCATTGCAGGTATGCGTTGAAAGATGTGATTTTGTCTGGTGTTGAGACATTGAGACACAAAAGTTGCATTGTTTTCTACAACCGCAAGAAACGTTGCTCCAACGGCTATGCTAGGCGACCGAAAGCTCAAAATTTTGCACATTTTCGTAATGAGAAAAGTCAATGGAGGCTGTTGTGACACCGATGACACTGATGTAAAGATAAGAGTTGTTTGTGCAGTGAAATGTGCCGTCAATAGTATGATCTTAAAACACTAAAAACCAAGAAAATACCCGAAGAAAGAGAGCAAAATTTATTGTACAGCACAACAAAATAACAAATTGTGACTCATGATACCAAAAACCTACATGAAATCACAAGGCAAGGTGTTGCTTTCTGCAACGGTGCCTTGCGGCCCAACTTTGTAGCACAGTTGATGCAACACTCGGCCGTATTTGATGATGCTTCACACATTGGGCTGTGTGCTAGCAATTTGCGCAAATCAGCCGCATATTGCACATGCGCCTAAGATTCGAACCTTAATGAAAAGCATTTGTGGTGCTGGGCACACTATTGTGTGAAAGTTATGTTTTTGCATTATTTTGGGTTTGATAAACTCCTACAAAAGATAGGCGGGCCAAGGCCTTGAAAGAGTGGTTCAAGGAGACACCCTAAGGTACATTAGCTTTTTGTGTTGTTGGCACCTACCTTTGCGTCCGAAGTTCCGGCCAAAGTTGGCCTAGGAGGGGGGTGCACAAGACCACAAGCATGTGTGATGGCATAGCAGTTGCGTGGCACTAAGCATGTGCGACCAATCATTGCATGTTATAGAGGAAGAAAAATGTGTGTTTTCCCGTTCTTTTCAACCACTTTGGTGCTAGTCACATTTTGCTTCGCATTTTTAAGGTTTGCTTCAAGACGGGTACACTGTTTTGATGCTCCGCTTAGGATATCATGGGAGTTTGAGAGTTAAGTACATTAGTATTGTGACCAAACACACCTGTGTGATGGGGTGAAACCAAGGCATGCAAATGGCAGCTGAGCTTTCTAGGTCAACAGTTCAAAGGTCAAGCAAGGAAAGTTTCTCTTGTTGTAAGGTAGATGTGTTCTGTGCTCTAACAAGAGCCAAGTGGCAGAGGGATGTGAATGCATAGAACACCCCGAGCAACAAAATGTAGGCATTCTATTCTTCGTTCCTATTGTGTCCCACTCTTCATGCATATTTGGCTGCAAGCCGTTTTGACTTCACTATGTGGCTGGTCACAACAAAAACAGATAAGACCACAATGGCCCTAGTGTGACGGGTTCATGCCCAGTAGGGGCTGCCCGCAGCCAGAAAGAGCGCGCGTGTGATCGCGGCATTAAATATTCTACAGTACTGAAATACAAGACATTTTACTGCTATGAATGTTTTGTACATTGTTGCTTAGGGTGTTTTAGAACTATGAACGATTCTAGCGATCTATCGTGAATTATTAGAATTTATGGTGTTGATGTTGAGTTCGCTTCGTGGTGAGAGTTGCATTTCGAAAATTGCAGATAATCAAAAAAGGATTTTGATAACAAGATCGCTACAGTTCATCCTTGTGGGGCGGCATCAATTCCGAGTTCTCTGTTGCTGTGCTTGCTCTGCTTGTACTCGCTTTCTTGGTGAAGTGAATCAACAAGATGGTTAATTGAGTCAGGGAAGATTCAAGAAAACTGTAGTTAAGAAATGGTTGATTAGCCGCAGCAACAAGAGCTTTGGTATTGGGATTTTTTTTCGCGCATCTACCCGTCTTTTGGTGAATGCCACGCGCTGTTAGAGACACTGGGGTTAGCAAGAGCTTGGAGCTCAATAGCGCTGCAAAGAAGGAGCCCGGAGTGTGGGCAGCGCTGCGGGCAAGCCGTGAATGACAGAGCACACATTGTGCGCTGCAGGCGAGCGCTGACAGCGAGCGCTGATGCGCAGTGCAGGCGCTTGTGGACGGCATCGCTGCAGGCAGGCGCTTGTGGACAGCGCTGAATGATGGCACAAGAATGTGCCGTGCGGCGCTAGCAGCGAGCGCCGCTGCAGTGAAATCAGTGAAAGTGAGCGAGTCTACTGAGCAGCGGCGAGAGGAATCAAACTTTTAAGGTCATGTAGTGTATGTTGTGTGTGGTCATGCGCGCTAGCACCAGTTGACAGCTAGGTGTCAACAGTTTTCCACGACAACAGTTTTCGAGTTTCCCGTCACAGTTTTCCACAGCACAACCTGTTTTCAGCCTCAGGTCATTCTCACTTCGTCTCAGATCCGTTACCTCTGTCAGTTGTGGGATCATCGCAGCGCCGAATAGCACTGAGCGCTGAGCATCATTGAGGGACGCGCGCCTACCCTGAGCCTGAGCCTCACCCTGAGCCTTGTACTTGGGCAGTAAGGCGCTTTGTATGTTCGGGTGGTCTTTGGGTTTTCAGTGTTGATCAGGTTTGTATGGTATTGCTTTGGGCCACAGCCGGCAACAAGAAAATCGTTGTGTAGATTGTGTTGTGTGATTCAACACTTCATCGGATATCTTGTCACGCACTTGCCACTGCTGTCTTTCGAGCCCAGCAATTGCTGCCTAGGAGCTTTGCGCCCAACCAGAAACCTAAAAATGTACCCAACCCGCAACCTTTGTACAAAACCTTGGTTTAAAAACCCAGGCTTCTTGAATGCAGACCTGTAACATGTACCCTCAAGCCGGGATGAAGGATTTGGAAGGGTTAATGTCACTAGTTGTTGATTATTTGCTTTTGTTCTCTTTCAACAACATATGGAAAAATTCATTATCAATGGCGCATACCATCCTAATGTTGAATTGGGCGTTGCAGTTGATGATTGATGCTGCAACAACGACATTGGAGATTGGGATCATACTACCTTGATCTGTTTTTGATATTGGTAGTAACTAGAATTGTTTGAAAATGCAGATGAACATCTTGTCCATTCATCGCCGTACACTCACAGGACACACGCACCGCAAGCTTATGACGGAGTCGGCTTTAGGTTGTACTTCAGTGACGCCGAAGCGCTGAGACCGGACTATGTGTTTGATTCACTGTGCAAAAATAATGTTTCTTATAAGCATTTAAAACAAAAAGTATTTCATTAGAAACATTTCAAATCGGAAAGGCGAATCGTCATATATGATGAAAAAATGTGTTTGATCTCCGGAAAATGCAGCTTGTAATTTGAATTTGTATGATGGCCGTTGCTTTTCACATGCTTTATCCAGCACAGATGCAACCACGCACGGATAATGTACTCGTAAAAAATCTGATGGACAAGAGCAGTCGGAAGTCTGAATGAATGATAGTTCTCACAACTTGTCCATGGGCTGCTTCCCCATATAAACACGCATGTGTACAAAGCGCATCATAACGGTCCGAAGTCGCTTCAAAGAAGAAACGTTGAACCATAGGTTATAACTCGGGTGGAGAGGCATACAAAGGTTAAACAGGCGCGACTGGGAGGAACCGGCGCTTAAGTTTAGGGATCAGGTGATGAATCGGTGAAGGGTACATGGAAACGTCGGTTGATGTTGGTTGTGAGGACGGGAATCAGATGGGTCCTGGGGGCGGGATTGAAGGACAGTGGCACTGCTTATCTAGGTGGGGGGGGGGGGGGGGGGCTGCCAACGTGTTTTAGCTGAGGCCCGGTACTGGGCAACTCTTGCACAGACCAATAGCTGGCGCGTATCTCCAGGGAAGAGCTTGCTGTTGCGCAGGGGGAACACAATTGACAGGGGCAGCCGGTTCGCGTGGGGGGGGCTGAGAGTGCCTGTTTACGGGCTGGTAGAGTGGTGACTGTTGGGTCCAGATGTGGCACTGATCAAGGAAGGACTGCGGACATCACGCAAGCAACAAAGCTGAAAATGGCGGCCCCAGGACTGCTTGAGAAAATTCTGTGAGGTGTGCAGCAGTAATGTTTTCAAATAGGCACGAATTATGTAGTTGCAGGTGGCTGACTGACGGAATGAATCACGGTACAGGGACCTGGAAACGTGCTGAGATCTGTAGTCCCGGGCCTGCTTGAAAAAGTCTCATCACTGGCTGAAACCTGGCTGGACCACCCTGTGTCGTAAGCTCCTAAAGCTGACCACTGTAGCTGTCAAAGCGGCGGCATTGGGTGGCAACAGATCGCTGGGTCTAGATGTGTCCCTGATCAGGGAAGCTCGGCGGAGGGAGGCGAACAACAGAGATGAGAGTGGTGGCCTCAGGCGCCTGAGAAATTTCTGTGGAGTGCGCAACAATATTCTTTTGTTGTTGTTTTTTTTTTCCCCAAGTAGGCATGAATTCCATGGAATTGCAGTTGGCTGCCTGACGGGTGAATCACGGCACGTTGAACTGAGCGAAACATGCTGCGATCTGTGGTCCCAGGCCTGCTTGAAAAATTCTCAGAATTGTCTGGAGCCTGGCTGATGAATGTCTGTGGGTCACAAGGCTTGGCGAGAGTGTCTCATTGGATGGCAACATACCGCTCGGTCCAATTGTGGCACTGATCAGGGAAGCACGGTGGAAAACTGGCAAACAACAAAGATGGGAGTGGCGGCCCCAGGCCTGCCTGAGAATTTTCTGTGAAGTGCGAAAAAATATTTTTTCCCAGTAGGACAGAGACGCAGGCTGGATCGGTGCAGCCGGTGGTACTCCCGGGCCGGCTGCTATCCCATGAATCGCCAGTAGCTGACTGACTGGATGAATCACGGCACGCTGACCTGAGCGAAACATGCTAAGATCTGTGGTCCCAGGCCTGCTTGAAAAATTCTCAGAATCGTCTGGAGCCTGGCTGATGAATGTCTGTGGGTCACAAGGCTTGGCGAGAGTGTCTCATTGGATGGCAACATACCGCTCGGTCCAGATGTGGCACTGATCAGGGAAGCACGGTGGAAAACAGGTAAACAATAGAGATGGGAGTGGCGGCCCCAGGCCTGCCTGAGAATTTTCTGTGAAGTGCGAAACAATATTTTTTTTCAAGTAGGACAGAGACGCAGGCTGGATCGGTGCAGCCGGTGGTACTCCCCGGCCGGCTGCTATCCCATGAATCGCCAGTGGCTGACTGACTGGATGAATCACAGCACGTTGACATGAGCGAAACATGCTGAGATCTGCGGTCCCAGGCCTGCTTGAAAAAATCTCAGAGCAGTCGGAAGTCTGGAAGGTGGATAGATTTACAAAAAAATGTAGTGGCTTTGTCAATGCGATGGGAAGATAGATGAAATATCGATATGCACAAGATCAAGATGGAAGAACGCATCCCGGTTCCATCCCTAAAAGTGCATTTCCGCTACTATCTTGTCGAGATCGTCGGACCCCCGGCATCTCTTGCTCTACCCGTAGCCCAAACTTCCGCATGGTATGTCATCTACTACTTTATCGAATGCCTTTTCATCCTACGCTGTTTTGAAAGAGGCACTCTCCCATC
Source organism: Eutreptiella sp. 'Long Island Sound 2002' (assembly GCA_964036045.1). Lineage (NCBI taxonomy): Eukaryota > Euglenozoa > Euglenophyceae > Eutreptiales > Eutreptiaceae > Eutreptiella > Eutreptiella sp. 'Long Island Sound 2002'. Next base: position 24,926,469 of record OZ038398.1, on the reverse strand, counting down.
GTGCCCTTTGAGGGATATACGGATCTGATGTAGACATTTTCGAATGACCCTCTTCGGCAGCAATCGGGGAGGGGGGTCAATTGAGGACGTTGGTTCTCGCTGTTTGGGCTATGCCTCTCGGGTTGACCAACATGACGTTTTTTTTTTGCATCCTTTTCCTCGTGGGTTTGGTGTCCGGGCTAGGGTTCGCCTTACTATATCCAAAGCCGGGATCTGGCACATTGGCAAACTTTTTTTTTCTAGCACTAGTTTTGAAAGGTTAGATAGAAGCAGCACCCATTCTCTACGACCTCCCCTGACGGGTCGGGAACTCCCTCATTTGTTTAGAGCTGCCGGAACTCGGCTAGGTCCTCAACTAACCATGTTGTTCCGGTGAACAGGCAGCGTGCAACATGCCGACCTAGGAGTTCACAGTCACTTTTGGAAATGTCGGCCAACATACGGAGTGTGTGGGGTCTCGCCGCAGGCCAAATTGGGCAACCATACATGGAGTGCCACGGTGGTTGCTTGCTTTGTAAAGAAAAGTTAGCTAATCCATCGAAAATGCAACACTTCAAGTTGTAGACCAAGTGTCGAAACGTTTTCTAAACATATAGGGACATGCCCAAGTGTGTAGGCATACTCCAACATGTCTACACCAATTTTTATAAGAGTCGTGATAGATGCTGTGAAAGGTTCTAGCTGCTCTTAAAATCTTTGAAAAAGAAAGGCAATTTGTGCTAACATGTGCATGCAGCCATATTGTTGGTGTGGGTAGCTAGTAGCAACCATAGTCTAGCTCTTGTGCAAGTTCGCGCAAAGTTGCTCCCCAACTATCTACCTTTAGCACTGCTTGCTTGAAATAGAATTATTAGCCCTTTAGTACTGTTCTCAAAAGAAATGCCGTGAAGACACCCTAGGATGGGTTACCTTGGAGCTTCCTCCCCTCCACCACTTTCTACAACACTTAACCCCACCAATAGATCTGTGTTTTTTTGGGGTGAAAACTAAACTCTCCATCGCAGCCGCTTGCTTCCTTTCTTTTCTTGCCATCTGCCCTTTCGTAGCTTCCCTACTACACATTTGTTGCTGCATCCCCCGCCCCCGCTTGCATTGTGCCCTTTGGTTCTTTTCTGGGAACACGATGGGTTGTTTCTTTTCCGGGGGCTCAACCCTAGGCTGGCCGCCTACCGCAACCCCCCCCCCCCCTCTGCTGCACCCATCCGTACGTATTTGTGTGATATTTCGAACCCCAAAATAGCCATCTCCTATGGGCAATTTGCACTAAAAACAACACCTAATCAAAGTGAGATCCAGCAAACCACTGAGATCAGATTGTAACATTCTTCTATCCCTTTCCCTAATGATCCCGTAGAAGTTTAGTAGGAGGTCAGACACATGTTAGTGATTCACTAACTTTGCAAGCCCCCCGAAATGTACCATAAAACCCCGCAAAATGCACCAAAACCCCCGTGAAATGTATCCAACCGCCCCCGAAATAGACCAAAAAACCCCAAAATGTACCCTCCCCCGAATGTACCAAAAGACCCCGTACGACCCCCAAAATGTACCAGAAAAACCCCTTGGGGGTTACTGTTACATTTTGGGGGGTTTATGGTACACTTTGCACCAAAAGAGGATTTTTTTGGGTACAACATGGGGGGTTTTTTGGTATTCACCACCCAAGGGGGGGGGTGTTCTCCCCGCTTGGGGGGGGGTTTGTCTCCTCAATTGGGCGATTTTTCAATTTTCCACCACCAGGTGCACCTCACCCGTTAGAAAATATAGCACCAACAACTGGGCTGCGATGCTGCCTGTGAAATCAGAGATATGGGTGCCGCACCAAAATTATGATAACAATACTAGCTCGCTTTTTAAGAATGCTGATTTCTCAAAGCTAGGAAATGCTCTTAATTTTACAGTAGAACAAAATGACAAGAGCATGAAAATCTAGACTGGACTATTCTTCCAGAAATGTTCTTATGACTGCACAACTGCAAACAAAAAAGCAAAGATATGTACAAATTGCACCTGTCGCGGCCAATGTCATCTAGTCCGAGAAGCGTCCAACAGTCACCAAATTGTCAGATGGCCTTTTCCATAAAATGTCCTGACAGCACTAGACTTGCGCATACCTGTGGTCTTGGTTGTGATCCCCCTTGGCAAGTCTCTTGTGTGTTGGTTGCGCAACATCTGTTATCCATTGCATGCCTACACTGCCACAATGATATCACCTGCCCTCCCTTGTCTCCTGCATGAGAGGAATCTCGCTCAGCAATCTTGTCAGAGGCAAAGAGACCATGTGTGCTTTGTGTACATCTGCGTCATTTACCTGCGGCCCACAAATCTCTCTGTGCAGATCCCACCCAACCAGGAAAGTGTCTGGCAAACAAAGCAAACACAATTCTTGCGCACGTTGTTGTCAAATAATCGCATTCTTTGAACCGGAGATAATGCGCATCCCTGAGATACAAAACTTGCAAGTTGCACAAAACCTGCAGATTGCACTCATCTCTCCCACCCCCGGCACCACAGTTCAACCCATGCATTCCCAGCCATTGGCTCTCTCACAGCCAAGAGTGAATTCAAACCCAAACTCAACCCCACCTAAATTGCCCACATTTCCCACTGGGCTGTGTGCCAAAGCAAGCTCTGGAAAGGAAAGCCGGACCAAAAGAGTGTTAAGTGTGACAACCATCAATGAGCCCACTTTCCCACTAAAATCACCTCAAAATGTTGTTGGACTGTATTTGCACCACAAAAACAGCAGTTTCAAAACAGTCCCCGAAAACAACTGTGCCACGCAATGGTTGTGCTTAGACAAGTGGTTGCGCAAGGGGGGATGAGGGGAGGGGTGCATGGGGAATCTCTCATCAAACCCTGGCTTACAATTATTTGGGCATGTTAAAAGAAAGGGTCAGGCCACTTACTTGCGATGCACAAAGAAAGATTACGCTTGTGCTCGCGGCCAGGATACTTGTTGGGGTCAACAGGTTAAAAGACGCACCGCACCTCACATCCTGAGTTATCACTTAGCACTTGTGCTTAGGTTATGGTGGCTGGCATTGAGGAAAGAACCTTGCGTAGTGCACTCATGCCACAGTGTGCCTATGAAAGTGCATGGCGCCTCGGTCTCTTTCAGGGCCATTCAATGTACTTGGGACATGAGTCAAAAGGAGATGATTATGTGGTGGTCACATATGCAGCCAAATGCTCTGAGAGCGAGGATTCATGAATCCTGTGGTATCTTTGGCGGGATTCAGAGTCAGATCTCGGATGTAGGTTGGGCTCTGATGGGAAGAAGCGATTCCAAGCGTGCCATGGTCCGTGGGAATGCCTAGAGGTCCCACCTGCATCCCCTGCATGTACCCCACGGGGGCTATGCATGCATGCAGGGGCGGCGGCAGAAGTTGTCTACTGTACAAAGGATACGAATGCCTGTCAGAAACTTGGAAGCGGACTGCATCCAGATTTGATCTAAATCTAACGAACTCAAAAGCCACCAGCTGTCAAGTGAAGGGACAAAACGATCCAATCTCACGAAATCCACGGCCATGGAATCCAGGCAGTTCACAAGTTGGACGTCCTTGAACTTGCTGGTTGACAAACCAGGTTGGTCGACATTGGGTCAGGACTTCCACACTAGCGGCTGCCTGCCTGCTACAGAGCCTTCGTCGCCACCAGTGAACCAAGGCACTGCGATAGTGCACATCCACAAGATACAGAAACAGACGGCTTTGTCACACAAGGGTCAGTCTCTTGCAGGGCCCGTCTACACTGTTGTGCTGCCAATTGGACATTCCGGACCTGACTTGAAGGTGTTGCTTGCGGTTAATGGCGGTATACACTGGGCAATGACAAGAACCATAACAGATCATGTAACATTACATTGCAGCCCAAAATTAGTGGCCAACGGGTGCGGATTGACCCCCCAACAGGCCAACGGTTGACGGCCAACTGCCGCCAGTTGATGGTCAACCTATGGTCAGTCGACTGTCATTGGCAGTTTTCTGAGAGATTTATGCGATGATGAAACGACAGTTTTGGTGCGCCCGCTGCTTTGCGCTGGATCTTCTCTTTCCGGCCCCTCAGGCCGGATGAAGGGGAATGGTGGCGGTCCCCATTTCCTTGAGCCCCCCAAAACCTGTCCCTTTCGGGAACCCCTGATGCGGGGTTGCCCTGAAGCACTTGTGGACCTCTTCCCCTGCAGCCTCCCTTTCCTTCAAGCGCAGGCCTTAGGTGGGTGGGGGTGGGGGGGCTGTGGCCGGTAAATTTCCAAATATGGTTTTGGGCACCAGAGGTTCGTGGCTGTGGGGCTGAAACCATCACCTTACCTCTGCTACAACACGTGCTCTGCTGCAGCACACTTGAAGAACAGCACGCGGTTTGCCCAAGTGGAAGAAAGGCGGGGGCCACAGAAGCGGGGGCGGCCGTCACACACGGCAAAGGAGAAGAAAAAACGGTTATTCGTCTCGTCAAATCCTGTGAAGGCACACAGCCGCCCGCTCCCCTTGTCCAAAGATGGGCATTCGTACCGAAGCATTCAATTTGGGTGACAGCCATCGGCGAAGTCATGGCCACAGACGGACAACACAAAATGGATGCATAAGCCGTGGCACATCGCAGGCATGTTCCCAGAAAAAACTCCTGCACATCCTGTAAATGTGCAGCAACATGCAGGCGCAAAAGAACTGTGATTGGCTTCCACATCCACTACTCTTCAGCTGGCCACTGGCCGAACTTGCGGCAGCGGCAGCATGCACCATGTCAGCCGTCCATGCCTTGGCCACCATTGGACGACACTGCCAACACTCAGGGGATGGGATGGGTCTTGCTGTCGCAACTGCATGGTCCCATGCAGCACCCAAGGAGCACAGGACTCCTCCATCTCTCCATGCAATGCGGGATGCCTTACTTGTTACATGCGCGTGCAAATGGGGTGCTCTCTGGACATGCTTGCACAAAGGTGGGGTGTAGGGGTGTACTGGTTCGACCTGATACCTAGACAAACACCATCGCTTACATGGTTCGGTACGCCGCCGCACACGCGAGTTCGGCCGCGCCTGCCTTCACGACTTGCATCAACCTCCTTGGCCTCCAAAGGTCAGGTGGGGTCCGGCCACTTGTGCTCCAGGTCTTCGTCGCTGTTAGTTCCGCACATGAACCGGCGCTGGTGTCCATTCACTGGCGTTGTACTACGCAATCGATGGCCCTAGCCTCTCCTCGCTCTCCTCCGGCACGGGCGCTCCCCAATTCAGACAATAGAAGGGAAATGGGTGACCGTACACTCAGTCATATTTGGGCGGACACCAGCGGTGGGAGGGCAGCAATGGCCGTTGAGCGGTTGTTTTGGGCGCTCACACTCACACACAAACACACACACGGACACACACACACACACACACACACACTAGAATGCTCCCGGTTACTCCCCAACCGCCGTCAGTTAGCTCCCAAACGCTGCTGTCGGTTACGCCCCCACGGGGCGCCGTCCATCCCTGTCCCAAATGGGGGCGAAACTGGATCCTTTCGGACGGCTCTGGCTGTTGTCTTTGCGGTGCAACAGTTGTTGCATCACCGCTGCTATGCACCAGCGATCGGCCATCCACACTCATTGCACCGTGGACCAAAGGGGGTGGATGGGTGGGGGTGGGAAGGTCGAGGGATGCGGGGCCCGTGCATGTTTCTTTGCCCCAAATGGCTCGCCCATCCCATGTTGGCGTTGTGGGCTGTGTGTGGTGCCGCTGAGCTCAATCTCAGGCCCACGATCAAGTGCGGTTTGTACTCCAAGCGGTCCCCAGGCATTCGGATTGTTGTTCACGTGGTGGGCCCTCGTGGTACAAATCAGTGCGGGATACCGGATCGCTCCACATCCCAAATGCATTCCCCGGAGGCGCACAGTGCCTCGTCTACACCGTCCACTACAGCAAAACTCACGGGAAAAGATCAATGACGTCGTTCAAGCAAAAGCAATACAAACGCCGGTAAGAATAAATCACTGCAACTATCACATGGGTTCTACCCCCCCCCCCCTGCGAGAACAACAGCAAAAACAATGCAATGCCGGAAACAACGCCCCTTGCTTACGCGCAAGCAATGGCACTCCCTTAGTGCCCGGTCCATGTACGAGGACCCGGACGCCTGGACGACCCGAAAATGTGGCAACAAGCGGCGGGGCAGTGGCCAGCCGCCTCGGAACACCATCCCCAACCCCAAATCACAGTCTTCGTGGACAATCAGAAATGGAACTGCACAATTCCACGGCTTCAAAAGGTGGCACAGGACAACGGTCCCACTCTCACCTCGTAGAAGTAATTTCCCCGGCCGTCGGGGTGAGCTACGCGGAGGACTCCCTCCTCAAAAAGGTGAACAAGTCCGTACCACCGGAAGTGCCAACCGGCGCATTCACTCAGTCTTGCTGGCACCCCCCTCCCCCCTGGCGAGAACAACGCCATCGTCAAAACATCTGCCCCTTGGCGTCCCTCCCACTCAGGCGCCGGCTCGCTCCACACTGACCCGGGGGGAGTGGGGGGGGGGGGGGGTTGCTGCCGGGTTCGCCGGGGATTTTGGCAGGTAACTGCAAGCAGGTGGTGGTCAACCGACGGCGGGTGGCCAGCAACCGCCGCTTGGCAGGCGCTCTCCTGCCGGGTCACATCTGCGGCAGCGCAAACCGGCAGCGCAAAGATGGATGCGGCCCACGCACACGCAGGACCTTGTCCTGGGACGAGTCCTGGGGGGACGGGGGTACAGCAAGTCTGCCTTTCGGATGCGGGTCTTGGGCTGTGGGAATTCCCTCGGGTTTTGAACTTGAAAGCTTTATTTGAAGTAGCCTCCCCAGGACGACAAAAGAGCGCCTGAAAAGGCTGCGAATCATTCTGAGACATGATCAGCGTTCTTGCATCCCGTACCACCCCTTGGCAGGGGGGGGGGGGGGGGTTGGCACGGGGATTATTTCGCCGGACAGATTTTGGGGGGGGGGGGGGGCTTCGCCACCCTTGGGAACCCCCAAGCTCTAAAACCCGCACTGCACTGCCGACACCCCTAAATTTCGCCACCTTCCTTAACGACGAAATTATCTCACGAAATTATCCCCCCACGAAACCCCCCCCCCCTGTATGCTCGGGCTTGGTGCAACTCCAGGGTGCACGTGCTATGTTGCAGGCGAGGCACTGCCATGCACCGTGCTCACACTGCTGCCACCCGCACTCTCCTCTCCTGTGCCAGCCGCGAGTGGCGTGTGTGGGAGGTGGATGGGGTGCAATGTTGGTTCGCGATATCAAGGCCGAGCAGGTCGTATCCATGGATTTCTGAGGTTGTAACCGTGCGCCACGAGGCGGCAGCAATGCGGTATGCCCCAGGGCTCGATCCCCAAACCTTTTGGTCACGCGGTGTGTGCTGTGGCCACTGATGCACATCACCTCCTCCGCCTCGCGCATTGATTAGGGCGCCGGGTTCGGGTTCGTACTCCGTTGCAGGGCGGGTCAGAGGGGGCTATGCGTGGGTTAGAGCAGGGCCCCGAACCGGCTGACACGGGTAAAAGAGAGGCTGGAGCCCACACCCCAGGCCTCCGGGCAGTACTGTGGATTCCGTGGGATGAGGACGCGGCAGCTGTACTGGCCACCAGTTTTGCTGTCCCCTGCCAAAGTGTCCGTTCCCCTGCCGAACCTGCACCTCCAGCTGGTGCCCACCCGCTCCGGGAGGGCGCAATAGCACTTCTTTTTTCTCACGGTGCGGGTGCCAAAATTTGAAACCAAAATTGCATCCGGCTTTTGTGATCTCCAGATCGGCTGCCACACGACACCGGGTGGCGGGGTACCGACGGCGCCCGGTAGCTCACCCGACGGTGCACACGGGAGGGGGGACCGGTCCAGGAGAAAGGACTCCTGACGGACCCTCCTCTGCCCTACGCGTGCTGCCTCCTGCGGAACACGCCGTGCCCGCCAAAAACCCCTCCAAATCCCGGTGCCCTCCGAAAAGCAAAGCCTCCCCCTGCCACTGCGCCCACAGCAGCGCCCTTCGGCTCGCACAGCGATGCGCGGACCTGCCACCGTCACAACTTGCAATCCGCACACTGGCCATCACGACGTGTCTGCAGTCTCACGAAAAGGGACAAACGAAGAAACTATTTTCAAAAACAAATGCAGGTTTGCCCCGATGGCGCCGGTGACGCCTCCAGCACCACTGCTTCGTGCCTGGGGCCCGATCTAAAGACCGCTCGGTCAGCCAGAGCCCCTCAGGCAACGCCCGGGGGCAGCGACCTTCCGCACTGTCTCGCTGTTGTGGGTCCATTCAGGCCCCCCGGCCCCGGCCCGGATTCGTGCATCGAAGGCACTACGCGGTCAGAACCGCGCGGGCCCGATGGCGGCTGGGGACCTCCCCCAGCCCCCTCCTGCCCTGCCCCCCCGCTTTGGGGCCGCGTTCCGGAGGGCCTGACTGGGCTTCGAGAACCCGAGCGTCAGCGCTACACAACTGTGAACAGAGGCCACACACCAAATCCGAGTCACTCAAGAACAAGGCAGCCCCCCCCTCCTCCCGAGACAGGCCTTGGAAGGGGAGAGAGTCCCGAGCGCGGCATGTCGGGACCGGTCGGAAAGGCGGTGGAAGAGGCGCAGTTCTCACACACAAAAAAACAAAAAAAAAAAAGCGGGCTCCTGAAGTACGACGTTGGGCTCTTTGGTGCGAGGGCGATCCCTCACACTCAAAAACAAAATCATGGCTCCTTCCGGGGCCGCCCAGACATGCCACCTGCGTCCGGCCCGTGAAGCATGATCCTACTGAGTCACGCACTGAATGAAAATTCCTCACGAGTTCCGTATTTGAAAGGGGGTATTACCAAGTGGCACAAGGTTCCTAACAAGATGCGGATGCGGATGTCGGACCAGGACGGTCCGCAACAGAAAGAATCCACTGCTTCGTTGCACTTCACGAAAAATGACGCACGTCATGAGTCGACCAACAGAGTCAGCCCACTCAACAACAGCGGTTGGCCCGTCACCGACAATTGTTGGCTGTTGCCCGGCAGCAACTAACAGCAATTGACAGTTGGGCTGACAGCAGTTGGCGGCAGTTGGCGGAGGGGCCGTCCATAAGAACGGCCTCAAAACAAAAAACAAAGCAAAATAGGTCCACACCGACAGCCTTATGCCCGACGCTTGTGGCACCTCTGGGCCCGCCCTTCGACATGGACCGTCAACCAGGGTTGTCACCTGTGACGAGGCGGGGGGGGGGGGGGGGGGTCACGTGTGACGCGGCGGGGGGTGTCACGCCTGACGAGGCGGGGGGGGCTGTTACGTGTGATGGGGCGGGGGGTGTCACGTGTGCCAGCCCGTGTCACGAGCGTCCAGAGCCGCGGTGGTGAAGTCCGTGTCGATAGCCTGGCAGTGCGTGATGGCGTAGAGCAGGCGCTGGGCCATGATCTCGCGGGAGGAGTACGGGGGCAGCTCCAACGAGAAGAAGCACGTGTGGGAGAGCGGCAGGAACTTGTCCGGATCCGGGCGGACCAGGCGCTGGATCTTCATGGGGCTGGAGAACGCATCCTCCGTCACCGCGAGTCGCGCGCGCCCCCACACGAACTTGAGGAACATGGAGCGCTGGGACGTGTCGAAGTCGCGCATCACGGCCCAGAAATCCTTGATCTCCTGCAGGAGTGCATAGGGGAGGGGGGGGGCGTTGCCAGGGAACAATTTCGGGAGGGGAAAATTTCGCCACCTCCCGGAATCCTGAAGCTTGCTGTTCTTTCCTGGTGGGCTCTGGATGGACACAAACACATCTTTGTCCCTTCCCTCCGCCTGGTACACCGCTGCACATGTCTGAATTCACAGTACTCACCTGCATCTGAGTTTACAGTGAAATTGTTGGTCACACGCCGCGAAAGTTTCGCCGGGGGGATTTTGCCACTTTTCTTAACAGCGAAATTTTCTCCACCAAATTTTCCCCTCCCGAAATCCCCCCCCCTTTGTACCGACCACCTTTGTAACACTCCCCCATACCCTCCCCCGTTCCCCATACTCCCTGGGGAGATTTTGTGTATGGGGAGTGCAATGTGGAGGCCAGTGCAATGTAGGCAAGGGCGGCGTAGAGGCGGAGGTAGGACACACGGGCGATCGCCAGGCACCAGCGAGCCAGTAGTCAATCAGCAGCAGCGAACATCAGCATTTTCCGGATCGCGGGGTCACCGAGGACATCCGAGCGCCTAGTGGAGCATTGCCCTTGTGTGCGGTATACCATATCATGCTTGACTCATGTGCAGAGGTCAGCTGCAACACTTGGACTGCGGCGATGTGAATGATGCACCCTTTTTCGCACCCTTTTGACAGACGCTGGGGGCTTTCAGAAACTCCTTATCCCCCACCAAATGCATTGCCGCCCCCTCTGTATCGGGTGCAGCCTTTTGAATCCAGAGCATGCGTTGTTACCTCTCCCAGTGTATCCACGGGATACATCATGCCTCGCTTCCCCATCTGTGCACTGCATGCGATCCCACTGCATGTACGCACCTCGCTCTTGCTGGGGCTGTGGCTGGGGCTGTGGCTTTGCTGGATATCGGGGCTGCACCACGAGTTTCCGCACGATTGTCCGGTTTTTGTGTGTGGGGGGGGGGGGGGGGGGCTAAGGAAAGCCCAGACACCCAGTCTGGGTTGGCGGCCAACCACCGACGGCTGGTGCCTAAATGCCAGCAGTTGTCCAGTGCTTTGGGGGCATCGGGGACGGGACGGGGCATGAGCTGTGACTGGGGAATGGGGCACTTGTGGGGCATGGGGTATGGGGTGCGGCTGGGGGACGTGCTGGGCAGGGGGCTCCATCCCATGCCCCAAATGGCCCACGCATAATGCACCGGCACCCGGTTCACACACACAGACCCGTGACGAGGCCTGGTAGCCCTCATAAATGGTGTGCCGCTTCAGCAGCTCCACGTCCACTTCCGGCTGCCCACAGATCATGGATTCCAGCTCTTGCCACGTGAACAGGGCCAAATACTGCGGGGGCACAATCGACCACAGCCCTGCCATTAAGGCCTGCAGGTGCACCGCACATTCTTTCAACTTGAAATCCATCGTGAGGGCAGCGAAGAGGTCTTTGTTGCGGTATGTCACCGGAACCTTCAAAAGAGGGGCGGCAGTGTATTGTCTTGTCTTGTCTTGTCTTGTCTTGTCTTGTCTTGTCTTGTCTTGTCTTGTCTTGTCTTGTCTTGTCTTGTCTTGTCTTCCGAATATACCCCACATACCCCCCCCTTTGGGACACTCAGCGGGCACAAACGAGGCAACAATCACGGCGATCCCTGAAAACGCTCCGTGTTGGCATATTCCTCTCCGTCTCCGAGAGATTTGTATATTGTATTTTGTATTGTACTACATTGTGCCATATACAGTACAATGGCAATGTTGCATTGCAGTGCATTGCCTGGGATCGTTCTTGTTATTGTACCTCGCTGTATTGCAATGTATGGGGCTGTGGTTGTGTTTCTGGGTGGTGTGTGTTGCGTTGTATGGCAGACATTCGTCCCTGCTGGTGCCCGAGAGCTTTGGGACCCCCGCAGCAGAACCCTGGGAGGAGGGCTCGTTGGGTGGCCCCTCCCTGGGACGCCACCTCCTTCGCCTGCCCCGCACGGAAGTCTTGGGTGCTCGCGTGAACAAGAACCCAACAATCACCTGAAAACCCACGTCGGCGATCAAAAAACAAATGCACGACAAAATGCACAGGAACTCCGTTGCATTTCCCCACACATTCCCCGGATGGCCGCCCTCTCCCAAAGGCTACGCAAGAGCCGACCTTATCGGCGCCGTGGAAGAGAGAGACTGTGGCGCCGGTCATGGACTGCACCGTAAACGCGTCCAGGATCGAGTCGCCGTAGACCGCGGTGCAGTATTCCTCGTCGCCCACGTCCTGCATCATCTGCACGGATTGGTGGCTCAGCGCATCGATCTTTTCGATGTCTTTGGCAGAGGGGTCCTGGCGGCAGTGAACACGGAAGAGGGTGTGTAGCTGCAGGTGTGGGAGCGAGGCGCAGGAGGGCCCCACAGACTCGGAACCCCTGCCCTTGCCCCTGCCCCAGGCCTTGCCGCGCCCGCCCCTGCCCTTGCCCCTGCCGCAGCCCCAGGGGCCTCGCCTCGGACTTGCGTTGGGCCCTCCATGTCTGTATGCGGGTGTGCCTGCCTGTGCGCGTGAGTGAAGAGGCGACACAGGGTAGCAAAGCTATGGGGGGTGCCCGTACCGCCCAAACACCAACGCCCAAGCCAAACGCCAAAGCCAAGCAAGCCCCAGCCCCAGGGCTGTGCTTTGCCAGTGCCACTGCCCCAGCGCCACGCCCACTCACCTGCAGGACCAGGGTCTTCCACAAGATGGAGGGCAGGTCCAGAGGGATGACGGTCTTGGACCGGATGGCCACGCCCATGAGCACCCCCAAGAAGTGGTACATGTGCAGGTGGGGGTGCTCGGTGCTGACCACCCACTTCTCGCGGTTGCCGCCCACCTCATTGGCGGCGTTGGGCACCGGCACGAGCAGGTCCAGGGCCTCGCTCTGGAGCTCGTTGCAGATCACCGTCAGGCTCTCGCGGAACGGCCCCCCGTAGTCGTCGGAGGCCTCGCCCACGAACGTGACCTTCCAGGCCCCCTTCTGGCGCCGCAGCGCGAAGCGGTCCATGGAATGCAGCTGCTCGAAGGCCTGGACGCGGATGGGGGGCAGGCTAACATTGGAAGAGAGGAGGGGAGGGTCTGGGACCCAAAAGTGTGTGTACCAACCCCCAACAGTAAATTTCTTTGTTTCCCACTGTAGTCACTTTGGTTCGGGGGGCTCCTCCTATAGCTGTTGCATGTTTTTCAAGCAGCCTAATTGTAAAAAGGTGCAAATCTTATTGTTGCATGCTTTTCAATGACCCTAATTGAAAAGGTGGGAATCTAGATCTTGCAACGTTTTCAATGACCCCAATCGAAAAGAGGTCAAATCTAGCTGGTACAATTTTTGGAATGACCCTCACCGAAAAAACGTGCACATCGAGCTGTGGCACCTTTTTCATACCCCTGATTGAAAGAAGTGAAAATCTAGCTGCTGCATTTTTTTCAATGCCCCTAATTGACAAAAGTGACAAATCTAGCTGTTGCATTTTTGTCAATGCCCCTGATTGAAAAAATCCAAAACCAGCTGTTGCACTCTTTTCGATGCCCCTGATTTGAAAAAGTGCAAATCTAGGTATTGCACTTTTTTCAATGCCCGTGATTAAAAAAAAGTGCAAATCTAGCTGTTGCATTGTTTTCAATGCCCATAATTGAAATAAATGCAAATCTAGCTTTTGCACTTTTTTCAGTGCCCCTAATTGCAAAAAGTTCAGTTCTAGCTGTTGCACCTGTTTCAATCCCCCGAATTGAAATAAGTGCAAATCTAGCTGTTGCACGTTTCCAATGACCCCAAATAAAAAAAAAGTGCAAATCTAGTTGTTGCAGGTTTTTCAACGCCCCCAATTGAAAAAAAAGCAAATCTAGCTGTTGCACCTTTTTTCAATGACCCGAATTGAAATCAATGTGGATCTAGCTGTTGCACGTTTTCAATGACCCCAAATAAAAAAAATGCAAATGTAGCTGTTGCACGTTTTCAATGACCCCAAATAAAAAAAAAAGTGCAAATCTAGCTGTTGTTCTTTTTTGAATGCCCCTCATTGAATTTAGTGCAAGGTACCTGTTGCACTTTTTTTTCAATACCCCCAATTGAAAAAAGTACAAATCAGCTATGTGCTTGTACGCACCGAACACACGAAGCAAGGCAAAGGTGTAAAGAGCTGGGGGGTTTCTACAACCTAATAAATACCAAAAAAACCCTTTGTACCAGAAAACCATCTGTTTTTTTCCCCAATCCTCCCCCCCTATTCGTACCAAAAAGCCTGTCCAATCGTCGTTGGTTACCCTCCAATCGTCGTCGGTTACCCTCCAATCGCCGTCGATTGCCCTCCAATCGTCGTCGGTTACCCTGCAATCGCCGTCGGTTACCCTGCAATCGCCGTCGGTTACCCTCCAATGGTCGTCGGCCACCCTCCAACCGTCGAGCGGGGTTTGACAGACGCCAGCAGCTTTTGGTTTTCTCTCTCTAAAGGACCACCTTGATGCAAGACGATACTGTTGTGATCCGGTTGCAGTGGGGAAGAGGGGCTCTGAGTCATACCGTTTCATGAGAACGGCCGTACACCGTAGATTTGCACTTTTTTTTTCAACTAGGGTCATCGAAAAAGGTGCAACAGCCAGATTTGCACTTTTTTCAACTATGGGCATTAAAGAAAGTGCAATAGCTAGACCTGAACTTTGTGCAATCAGGGTCATTGAAAAAGTGTAACAGCTAGATTTGCAATTTGTTCAATTGGGGTCATTGAAAACATTCCAATAGCTAGATTTGCACGTTTCCGATTAAGGTGATTAAGAAACGTGCAATACTCATATTTGCACCTTCTTACAGTGAGGCTGGTTGAAAAAAGTGCAATAGCTAGAGTGTTGGATGTTTGAGGCGAGGGCAGCCCCCTGTCGGCCGCTGCATCCCTTGGCACATGGCACTGCCCTGCCCTTGGGCGCCTGTGATGCCCAGTCTTCATGGGCCCTATGGCGTAGATGGGGCGTTTGGGGTGGGGGGGGATGGGTGTGTTTTTTTTAAGCGGGGGGGGGGGGGTCAGGGGGGAGACCCCCCTCTCAACTGATTGCGCAGAGGTTTCCTCCGCCTTCGGGACTACGTTTTGTCGTGTATTTCACAACGTCCGTGGCACTGCGGCACGTTCACGTCCCCTTTGGGGAGGTGCCATGACCAAAGTTGCGGCCCTTTTGCCTTTACAGATTGTCGCAAAAGGCTTGGCGCCCCCCCCTTCGCAGCACCGTGTGTGTCAGTGGGCGGTGCTGGGGTGACCACATTTCTGGGCCAGCCAAGACAATGTCCTCCAAAACTTGGGGGAGAAGCCCCCCGCCTGTTGAGTGTAACTCTGGGGGCTGCGTTGGCCAGTGGAAGACGAGCTCCAGTGAAGGACAGACGGCGTCGGAAAGCCCCCAAAATGGCGACCCCCAAACATTTGCCGCCGGCCCGTTGCTTGGCCCTGGATGCCCTTAAGACTGTTGGGGGGGGGGGGGGCAGGCTTTTTTATTTGTGTAGATTGAGAACAGTGATACCAGCCAACCACCAGTACCCCCCACTGTGACTCCGTGTTTCCGCACTTTTGGGCCTTTTATGGAACCATCGTTTTTGCGGTTCCGAGAATTTGGTTTGCACCTTTGTGCAGGCTGCAGGAAGGGTCAATATGGGGGTCAAAGTGTTGGTGTAGGTGTCATTTACTGTGCTCTTGTGTTTTTGGGTGTATGCTGGCCTTTTGGGCGGCCTTTTGTTGTCATGAACAATTCACTGTCTGCAACATGTGTTCCGTGGTGCTTGCTGCGCGGCAACACGGGCCTGTCCAGACACGGCGACCCCGTGTTTCTACACTTTTGCCCTGGCAGAACCTGGCACGTGTTAGGACAGGGCGGGGAGAGGGGTGGGGGTACTGGCCAAAATTTGTCGGTCAACCAGCAGCCGACAGTTGGTGGTCAACTGATGCCCAGTTGACGGTCGTTGGCAGTCGTCTCAGGGCATTCCATGACAAAATGGCACTTTGTGTGCGCCCGCTGCTTTGCACTGAACATTATCTTTCTGGCTCTTGGGGCCCACTGAAAAGGGGGGGGGGGGCAATTTTGGAGTGCGGTGCAATGGGACGGGGCCTTTTTTTTTATTTGAGGGCGCTCTGGTTACCCTCCCATCGTCGTCCGTTACGCTCAAATGGTCGTCGGTGCCCTCCAATCGTGGGGCATTGAAAAAAGTGCAACAGCTAGATTTGCAGCTTTTTTCAATTACGGTCATTGAAAAAAGTGCAATACCTAGATTTGCACGTTTTTCACTAACAGCTAGAGTTGAAATCTTATGATCTGGGGTCATTGAACACATTGCAACAGCTAGAGTTGCACGCTTTCGATTGGGGTCATTGAAAAACATGGAATGCTCAGACTGTCACCTTTCAGTATTGGCCTGGTTGAAAAACGTGCAAGAGCTAGATTTGCATGTTTTTCAATGAGGATCACTAATAAAGTGCAACAGCTGGATTTGCATTTTTTTCCAATTACAGTCGTTGAAAAAAGTGCAATAGCTAGTTTTGCATTTTTTCAATTAATGTCACAGAAAAAAAGTGCAACAGGTGTATTTGCATTTTTTTTTCAATCAGGGGCATTGAAGAAAAGGCAACAGCTAGATTTGCACTTTTTTCAACCAGGATCATTGAAAAGTGTGGCATACGTCCTTAATGAACAAAGGGGACGGGGGGAGGGTGGGGGGCAAATCGTGGACGTCCTCCCGGCGGCCCTGGCGTGCACTGTTGACCGACACAACTGCGGTCAGAAAGACAATGGTCAGACAGGCATGCCATGCGTAGACAGGGCCAATAGACTCATGCACAACGGGACCGTCCATATCACTGACAACCCAGTGTACTCCACCGCGCAACAGCCAGATTTGCACGTTTTCGATTCGGGTAATTAAAACAAAATGCAACAGCTAGATTTGCACCTTTTTCAATAGGGTCCTTGAGACCAGGTGCAACAGCTGGATTTGCAGTTTTTGGATTACAACCGTTGAAAAAAGAGCCACAGCTAGTTTTGCATTCTTTTCATTTAGGGTCATAGAAAAAAGTGCAACAGCTTGATTTGCACTTTGTTCAACTGGGGGCATTGAAAAAAGGGCAACAGCTAGCTGTGCACTTATTTCACTTCTCGCTGTCACACCATTTCGTCAAGAACCCTATTTGAAAAAAAGTGCAAGTCTACTTGTTTCACTTTTTTCAATGCCCCTAATTGAAAAAAGGGCAAATCCTGCTATCGCCCTTTTTCCAATGCCACCAACCAAAAAAAGGTGCAAATGTAGCTGCTGCACTTGTTTCAACCTGTTGTTCTTTTTTCAATGCCTCTACTTGAACAAAGTGCCATCTAGCTGTTGCACTTTTCTTCAATGCCCCTGATTGAAAAGGTGCAAATCAAGCTGTTCCAATTTTTTCAATGCTCCTAAGTAAAACAGTGGAAATTTAGCTGTTGCACTTTTTCCCCTGCCCCTCATGGAAAAAATTTTCAGTTCTGGCTGTTACACCGTTTCTTCAATGCCCCTACTTGAAAAAAAAAAAGCAAATCGAGCTTTTGCCCTTGTTTCTATGACCCTAATTGAATACACTGAACCCCGCGGTTGCAGGGTAACAGGCCGCAGGGGGGCACCCGACGGCGGTTGGAGGGTACCCGACGGCAGCCGGAGGATAACTGACCGCCTTTGAAAGGGAATCAGGCGGCCTGTAAGAGGCGGTCGTTGGGAAGATAAAATGAGAACCAACACCAGGTCCTGAACGACCTCCTGCCACCGCCACGTCTCATTGCCCATGATGCGCCGCAGACCTGGTAGAACGACGTCAGCCGCATGTCCTTCCCGTCCGGCCCCGAGAACTCGGGCGGGATGGCGGCCGCCGACGCCCCTGGGGACCGCGCCTGGTTGCCCTGGCGGTTCTGCATGGCCGCGGCCGCGCTCGTCGCCTGGCGCGCCGCCCCGTTGGCTCCGCGCGCCGCCCCCGGCACCGCGGCGCCCGCGGCCCCGCGCGCCCCCCCCGGCGCGGCCACGCCGCCGGGCTCGATGTGGGCCTTGTGGCGGTTGAGGCGGAGCTCCAACGGGCGGCAGTCGGTGTCGGTGCTCGCGAGGCAGATCGCGAAAGCGTTGCTCTTGAGGATGCCAAAGAGGCAGGACCGCAGGTGTCGCACGAGCCGCGGCAGCGGGTGCATGACTGCACCCGGGAGGCGCTTCCCCTCCGGCACGTGACGCGTGCTCTGGACCGGCATGAACCGGTAGAGGTTGGCGGGATCCACGCGGTCCGCGGTGCCGAGGATGCGCGCGACCTTGCGGTTCATGACCTTGATGAGGGTCAGACGCATGCGGAGGGACGTGGGGTCGATGCTCTGGAGGCGGGGGAAGAGGGACATGTCGCCCAGAGCGGTCTCCATCTGCTGAGTCTCGTCCATGGTCGACCAGCCGCCGCGTTTGGAGTGGGCCTCGATGAGCCCGACCAGCTGCGAGTCGAGGGAGGGGTTCCACTGGTGCTGGTCCGCCTCCATGTCGGCCATCACCTGCGGTGCAAATGCGGGCCCATCCGCATCCACATGGAGGGGGTGGTGCTGCAGCGCACGGCAAAACGCGGTGCAGCACAGCGCAGCGCGGCAGTGCAGCAGCATCAACATCGGCATCAACAGAGAAGGCGCCATGCGACGGAATGCAAAGCAACGCAACGCGTTGCATGAGCACAAGACACATGCGGTACCGTTGCGTGCTGTGCTGTGCTGCACTGCGCTCTGCCGTGGTGTGGTGTGGTGTGGTGTGGTGTGGTGTGCTTTGCTGCGCTGCACTGTGCTGTGCTGTGTCGTGCCGTGCTGTGCTGTGCTGTGCGGTGCTGTGCGGTGCGGTGCTGCGCTGTGCCGTGCTGTGCAGCGCGGTGCGGTGCGGTGCCCTGCGGTGCTGTGCGGTGCGGTGCTGCGCTGTGCGGTGCGGTGCGGTGCTGTGCGGTGCGGTGCTGTGCGGTGCGGTGCGGTGCGGTGCTGCGCTGTGCCGTGCTGTGCGGTATTTTGTGCATTTTTTTCCGGCTGTAGCCGCGAGTACAAAAAAAATCGTATGTCGTGTATTTTTTTTTTGCGGTGAACGCAAGGAGCCGGTCTTGCAGTACTCGCTAATACAATTTGTTGTATTTGCATCTACAGCAAAAAAAAAATTACTTGACTTACAACGTGCACCGGTAAATGCCCCTGTGGCCTGGGGTGCATTGGAATGCGAAGTGGGCAAGAGAGGGCCTGGCGGGAGCGTCGAGGAAGGGGTTTGGAGGAGGTCGCCAAAAGCGGTTTGGAGCGGTTACCAATAACGTTCGGCCGCAACCGCTTCTGTCCGCACCCAACGGCCCACCAACCGCGGTGTGGCTGCCCGATATTGTGCCCCGACAATCTTCCAACCACCAGTGACAGTCTTTGCCACCGCTCTGGGAATCCCCTTCGGGCCCCCTCACCCCAAAGCGAAATCGTTCCAGCATCGCAAGAGGAGGCGGCCCGGAGCAAAGGTGGGCCTGTCCCTGCGGTTGGGCCCCCCTGACCGTCGCCGTCCACAATGGACAAGGGAGGGAGAGTCATACCTGCGGCGTAGAGTCGTGCACGGTCGTGGTCTCGTTCGAGCCCGACACCCGGAAGGAGTAGCCCCAGTGCGTGTCGCCGTCGCGGTCGTACAGGAGGCCGTACGGCAGCGCGTTCGGGGGCAGGGTCCGGGGCAGCGGCCGCTGCACGCGCAGGAACACGTGCAGGCGGTCGTGGTGCTTGTACTCGTGCTCGGCGCAGTCCTCGCACAGGCTGTAGTCCACACAGTTCTCACACCTGCGCATTGGGTCATGTTCGGTGCGGGGCAGGTCAGTGCGACAGTGACGCCAGCAAATGCGGAGAATTGTGTTGTGTGGTTGTGTGGGGGGGGGGGGGGGCTTCTCGGCGGCGAACCTGTCGCGAGACGCCGGCTGTTCCAGTAGTTCTAGCTCCCGACTCATACAGCTTGGGTCCCAATATCAGCCCCTGTGCAGGGCACAACTACTCGACTTCTGTGCCAACACCAACGCCGAAGGTTTGGAACACCGCCCAAAGGCCTACACAGAGGTCGTCGGTTCGAAACCCGAGGTTGAAATTCGATGGCGGCAAGCGCACGTAGTCGTGCGCTTCCGTGTCGGCAAGCCTTTCTCAGTCAGCCGCCTCATGCTCCGAAAATGCATCCGATCTCAGCAGCCGGGCTGGGGGGGCTGGATGGGGGAGGTCAGGGGTCAGAACACATTTCATGTTTTGCATACGTATGTGCGGCCGTACAGCCTCGCGGGGCGCACCGCCGAGTGGTGGACGCAGTGGACCGCTGCCGGCAGCTGCCCAGGCCGGGGGAGGGATAGTCCCCGGGGCCGCACTCACCATGACACTCGCGGACGCCGCCTGGCGGTGGGTCTGGAAGGCGAGGCAGCCGTGTGCCTCACCCGCAGAGTGGGCTTCGGCCACGCCCACCGCCCCCTCCAGCCCATAGAATTCCGCGCATTTTGAGTGTACACGTACACGTGGCGTTAAAAACGAAGTTTTACCCCCCAACGTATGCAACAAAAAAAAAATACGGCGCCTTTGGCGGCAAATTTGGGCCAAATCTGGTTCGGACCTCCTCAAAGTTTTGGTCCTCCTTTGGGGGGGGGGGGGTCGGGGTATGAGCCTGGGCTTCCCCCGGGGGGAGGACGAGATCTGGCGAAAACCAATGACTAGAACCGCCAAATTCCATGGTTTCGAAAAATGGCCACAATAACGTCCGGCATTGTGTGGACAAGGCGTGGTTTGCACTTTGGGGCGGGCACGTGTGTAATTGCTGAGATATTTCAGTTGCACCCGCCGTGTAACACAGCAGCGACCAAAACACTGACATCGACCAACAAGCAGGTGGCGCAAAAAAACGTGGTGCATGAAAGTGGTGCATGAAAACGAGCGTCAGCCGTGCTACATGATTACCCAGCAGCCTTTGGGGCTGCTTCCCCTGCGCGCCTTGATGCCTACCTGTACTAGTCGTGTAGATCCTTTGGGCTACCTAACAATAAATTTCGTCCCGCAGGGTGACTCGGTAGCCACCACCATGGGACTCGGTAGGATCCGCTGTGTGGCTCACTACCCTCTGTCAACGCAACCCAACCAATACATCGGAGGTACTGCAGCGTTCAATGCCCCTCCCGAGCCTCCGGCCACGCACAACCCCCGGCCGCACCAACAGGCGTACCAGTAGCGCACGCCGATGATAGGGAACTTACAGCAGGCGTTGCAGCGGACGTTGATGTGGACGTCGGACTTGTAGAGCGTCGTGTTGAGGTAGCGCGGGGGGTAGAGGACCGGCAGGGCCGCCGGGAGGCAGTCGACCGGGCGCCGCAGCTTCAGGAAGATGTGCGTCGGGTTGTGCACCTTCGCGACCCCGATGCACTTGTCGCAGAGGTCGTAGTCGTCGCAGACGGTGCAGTGGAAGCGGATCCCGACGATGCCCTTGCGGCAGACGTCGCAGACGACGCCCTCGTGCTCGAGGCCCGTGGAGCGGAACTCCCAGTGCACCGCCTCCCCCGGCACGACCAGCGTCTTGGACCCGATGTCCCGGCCGCCCAACGACGCGACGTCGTCCATCCCCTGATCGAGACGACCGGGCCATCGCTGAGGGTAGCCTTTAAGTCTGGAACTGACCCCAACACCCGCGTCGTGGGATGAGGGGTAGGTTGGGTCAAGGCCGGGAGACCCCGAAAAGAATACAAGACGGGGGGGGGGGGGGGGATGTCAACGGGGATAATTTCGGAAGGGGCAAATTTCGCCACCTCCAGGAATCTCGAAGCTCGCTGTTGTTTCCTGGTGGGCTTTGGGTGGTTGCTGTTATGTCCTGATGGGCTCCAGATCCATCTGAATTCGCAGTGAAGTTGTTGGTCACACACCGCAAAAATTTCGCAATTTTTACCACTTTTCCTAACAGCGAAACTTTCCCTGCGAAGTTCTCCCTTCCAAAATCGCCCCCCCCCCCCCCGTACCTCAAAACAATCTGTTTGTCGCGCTCATCATGTCGGGAATCTTTTTTGGGGGGTTGGGGTGCCATCAAGGCCGAGTGAGTATGCCGAATGGAACTTCCGGGTGTACGTGAGTCCTCTACACATGGATGGGTAGGTTGGTTGTTTTTTGGGGGGTTGTTCCGACGCCTTCGGTGCTGGAAATGGTTCTCGGGACTTTTTGCGGGCGCCGTTGGTGCCCAGTATCCATGGGTTTGATGGCGTAGGGTTGGGGGTCCGGGAGGGAGGTTGGGTCGGGGGCAGTTTTGGGGGTCCTGGACCCACACTGAAACGCCCAGAGCCAGACATTCGAGACAACCACAACCGTCGGTTTTGCGCACACGCGGCGTGGCGCAGTGACCAGACAGGACACGATGCGCACCCACACAACACCACGCGACCTCCCAATGGACCACATCACACCAACCATGGCCTGGCACAGCACGACACAACAGACCAAGCCTCAGCATCACGCGTGACACCACGCCACACCTCAGCACGTCGCAGCACACCAATTTATGGCAGCAACCAACACAACCCAACACCACACCACACCAAACCACACCACACCACACCACACCACACCACACCACACCACACCACACCACACCACACCACACCACACCACACCACACCACACCACACCACACCACACCACACCACACCACACCACACCAGGAGTTGCACAGTCCACTGCCCCCAGGCAGTGAGGCAGTGCATTGCAGGAGATCCACTGCCCCCTGCCCCCAGGCAGTGAGGCAGTGCATTGCAGGAGTTGCACTGCCAATTGCCCCAGGGCAGTGAGGCAGTGCATTGCAGAAGTTGCACTGTCCACTGCCCCCAGGCAGTGAGGCAGTGCGTTGCAGGAATTGCACTGCCCACTGCCCCCAGGCAGTGGGGTAGTGCATTGCAGGAGTTGCACTGCCCACTGCCCCCAGGCAGTGAGGCAGTGCATTGCAGGAGTTCCACTGTCCACTGCCCCCAGGCAGTGAGGCAGTGCATTGCAGAATTTGCGCTGCCCACTGCCCCCAGGCAGTGGGGTAGTGCATTGCAGGAGTTGCACTGCCCACTGCCCCCAGGCAGTGAGGCAGTGCATTGCAGTGAGTTGCACTGCCCACTGCCCCCAGGCAGTGAGGCAGTGCATTGCGGGAGTTCCACTGCCCACTGCCCCAGGGCAGTGAGGCCGTGCATTGCAGGAGTTGCACTGCCCACTGCCCCAGGGCAGTGAGGCAGTGCATTGCAGAAGTTGCACTGCCCACTGCCCCCAGGCAGTGAGGCAGTGCATTGAAGGAGGTCCACTGCCCACTGCCCCCAGGCAGTGAGGCAGTGCATTGCAGGAGGTCCACTGCCCACTGCCCCCAGGCAGTGAGGCAGTGCATTGAAGGAGGTCCACTGCCCACTGCCCCCAGGCAGTGAGGCAGTGCATTGAAGGAGGTCCACTGCCCACTGCCCCCAGGCAGTGGAGCAGTGCATTGCAGGAGGTCCACTGCCCCACTGCCCCCAGGCAGTGAGGCAGTGTATTGCAGGAGGTCCACTGCCCACTGCCCCCAGGCAGTGAGGAGGTGTATCGCAGTAGGTCCACTGCCCACTGCCCCAAGGCAGTGGGGCAGTGTATTGCAGGAATTGCACTGCCCACTGCCCCAGGCAGTGAGGCAGTGGATTGCAGGAGGTCCACTGCCCCACTGCCCCCAGGCAGTGGGGCAGTGCATTGCAGGAGTTCCACTGCCCACTGCCCCCAGGCAGTGAGGCAGTGCATTGCAGGAGTTCCACTGCCCACTGCCCCCAGGCAGTGAGGCAGTGCATTGCGGAAGGCCCACTGCCCACTGCCCCCAGGCAGTGGGGCAGTCTATTGCAGGAGTTCATCTGCCCACTGCCCCCGGGCAGTGAGGCAGTGCATTGCGGAAGGCCCACTGCCCACTGCCCCCAGGCAGTGGGGCAGTGCATTGCAGGAGTTCCACTGCCCACTGCCCCCAGGCAGTGAGGCAGTGCATTGCAGGAGTTCCACTGCCCACTGCCCCCAGGCAGTGAGGCAGTGCATTGCGGAAGGCCCACTGCCCACTGCCCCCAGGCAGTGGGGCAGTCTATTGCAGGAGTTCCACTGCCCACTGCCCCCAGGCAGTGAGGCAGTGCATTGCAGGAGTTCCACTGCCCACTGCCCCCAGGCAGTGAGGCAGTGCATTGCGGAAGGCCCACTGCCCACTGCCCCCAGGCAGTGGGGCAGTCTATTGCAGGAGTTCATCTGCCCACTGCCCCC
This sequence comes from Eutreptiella sp. 'Long Island Sound 2002', assembly GCA_964036045.1. NCBI lineage: Eukaryota > Euglenozoa > Euglenophyceae > Eutreptiales > Eutreptiaceae > Eutreptiella > Eutreptiella sp. 'Long Island Sound 2002'. The sequence goes on along the minus strand of OZ038398.1, from coordinate 24,902,607 downwards.
GGGCAGTGAGGCAGTGCATTGCAGGAGATCCACTGCCCCCTGCCCCCAGGCAGTGGAGCAGCGCATTGCAAAAGTCCCACTGCCCACTGCCCCCAGGCAGTGAGGCAGTGCGTAGCAGGAGGTCCACTGCCCACTGCCCCCAGGCCGTGGCGCAGTGTGTCGCAGGAGTACCACTGCCCACTGGCCCAGGCAGGGCGGCAGTGTATTGCAGGAGATGCCCGGCCCACTGCCCCAAGGGAGGGGGGCAGTGAGCGGCGGGAGTACCACTCCCCACTGCCCTCAGGCAATGCGGCAGTGCGAAGCACGATTTCCACTGCCCACAGCCCCCAGGCTGCCTGGCAGTGCGTTACACTGCCCACTGCCCCCTGCCCACAACAACAGTGCAGCAGGGCACACACAGTGCAGTGTGGTACAGAGCACCAAGCAGTGCGGCACCACACAGAAGGCACTGGTGGTGCAGCGCGGCACGCAGGGTGCAGTGGGCAAATGAGACCCTGTGTGACTGCGCGCAGGCGTCGGCAAGGCAGTGTCGGCCAAGTGCGAGAGTGCACTGGTCCGGCTATGCCACAACACACTTACACACAGCGCGCACACAACACACACAGCCCAGCCCGTTTACCTGTACCCGTGGGTAGACATCCCGGCCTTTGCCTTTTGGTAACAGCGCCTTCGGCACACCACACCACACCACACCACACCACACCACACCACACCACGCAACATAGCACAACACAACCCAGCAGAACGCATCACAACACAACCCAGCACGACGCAACGGAATGCAAGGCAAGGAAAGGCAACACAACACATCGTGTCATGTCGTGATGTGCTTTACTGCGTTGTGTTGTGTTGTGTTGTGTTGTGTTGTGTTGTGTTGTGTTGTGTTGTGTTGTGTTGTGTTGTGTTGTGTTGTGTTGTGTTGTGTTGTGTTGTGTTGCGTTGCGTTGTGTTGTGTTGTGTTGTGTTGTGTTGCGTTGCGTTGCGTTGTGTTGTGTTGTGTTGCGTTGCGTTGTGTTGTGTTGCGTTGTGTTGTGTTGTGTTGCGTTGCGGTTTGTGTTGCCTTGCCTTGCATGCTGTTGCGTTGTGCTGGGTGATACGACACGACACCACAGCACATAGCGTGACCCAACGCCTCAGAGCACACCAAAACGCATGCCCCAAGACAGGGCACATCGCACACACGGGACCTGCTTGTGCCGCGAAAACACGATGCGGTCGCAGCGGTGGGTCTTGGACTGCTTGTCGAAAGAGACGAACAGGGACTGCGCGCCCGGGATGCGGATCTCGCCCGCGTCGTGCACGATGCTGTACGGGTGTGGGGACTCGCGCTGCACCACACGCCCCTTGGCCTCCAGCGCTGCCTCGTACAGCGCCCACTGCGGGAATCGCGAGGAACTGACGGAGAAGTTCTGCAGGACTGTGCGGGCGATGGTGGTCTGGTCCAGCCACCCCACGTGCTCGAACCAGTCCGACGGATTAACCACCCACTGGCCCGGGTAGTGGGGCACTAAGTGCCACCCGTCCCCCTGAAGCTCCGCCTGGAATGCGGCAGCGGACGCGCACAGGCACAGAAACAGGGACAGGCACAGGCACAGGCACAGGCACGGCCAAACGACCGTGAGGGAAGGCCCGATGAAAGAATTGGTGCAGAAAGACGGACACTGCACAAGCCATTGGGCTGCAGAAAGGCAGATACATCACAGGCTTGACGTCTGTGCGTGTGGGGGGGGGGGGGGTCCACAATGAGGGCAAAGTGCATGCACTCATGTGTGTTGTCTGTTTTCTGTTGTGTTGTGTGTGTGGTGTGGTGTGGAGCACTACGGCACCGAACTTCAATTTGTTGGAGGTCCCACTTGCAGCTCTTGCCTGTCTGAGCGCACAGCCACCCACCATAGATCAAAGCAGGAACAAGCAGCAGTTTGTATTATGTCGCATTTTGCTGCTGCCGAGGAAGAGTGTCGACCGAGTCCCTCTGGCTAGAGGGTCAACCCATTGCGAAACATTGCTGTTTCGGCCAAGGTGTTTATTGATTGCACGAAGGCGAGGACCAATGCAGATGAATGCAGCCACTTGAAGATTCGAAACCTTCCCCCTCAAGGCATGCAAGGTGTCGGTGCCCATGACTGACAGCAGTCAATCGACACCTTTCAAAGGCTGTGTGTGACGGAGTCCAGCTTTTTTTTTGAGGGGGGGGGGGGTGCGTGAAAGGCTGAGGGTGAGAGTGACAAATGTCGTGGGGCAGGCACAGCTGGAGACTGTGTGTGGCGGTGTGCCCCTAGTGTAGGTCAACGCCATGATAACGCTGCACACACAACACAACACACGCAACATGCATTGGCATTGGCGTAAAGGACACAAAACAACGTGATATGATCCAACACGTACCATGTATGTGACCCAGAAAGAATTTGCGGGTGTCGGCCCAGGAGTACATCTGCACACTCCGAGCTGTGCACCGCATGCAGGGGGTGCCATAGCTTGAATGCCCCCACCCAGTCCCAAGCAGCTCGGCTCCGGGGTATGGCATGCTTGCACACAATGGGCTTGAGACAGCAAGCCCCGTTGGACACATGCCCTACGTGCGGCACTCAATTGCATGAGCGAACAGACAGGACAGCAGCATCGGGGCATGTACCATTGCCTGTATTTGAGACACAACATGTCTAGTGTCCCTTGAGCGATGTCCCAAGGAATTGGGAGGGGAAGTGTTCTCCAAAGCCGGGCTCCGTATTGTGCCGTACCGTACATCCCATGCCCAGAGTCATGTCTTGGGGTTTGTGAATTGCTTCTGTTGCTCGAGGCCAGTTCTCGTGTGTGCCTGTGTGCCTGTGTCTGTGCGCGTGCGCGTGCGTGCGTGCGTGCGTGTGTGTGGGGGGGGGGGGGGGGGGATACCATATTAAAGAGGAAGGCCTGCATGGGTCCAGAGGTGGGCGCCCAGCGGAGGGGGCCTGTGCCAAAAAGGATGTCTGATGAGAAGCCATCATGACTGCACTGGCCCCCCTTGAGTGTCGTCACCCTCGCCTAGGCCAGAGCCTCTGGCGGCTGGGGGTTATGAGACCTCTGTGCCTGTACGCCCATGCCACTCCGGCCGGCGTGCTCGTTTGCCCGGCGGGCCGTCCTGGGGAGGTGTCTCTCCCCTCCGTCGCTTCGTCCCCGTGCGCCGGGGGTGGGGCTGGCTCTGGGCGCCGGGCGCCCCTGGTGTGTGCCCCCCCCCCCTCACCGGCGCGTGTGTTACGCGTCTCTTGGGGGCTGGGGGTTGTCCCCCCTCCCCCCGTCCTGGTGTCCTCTGGCTGGCCCTGCGCGCCCCCAGGCGGCGCAGTGAGGTGGGGGCCCACCCCGCGGCAGGGGGCCACATCGCAGGCACCCGCGGGTGCCCCTGGTGCCCTCGGGCACAGCAGTACCGCACTCCCCTGTGTGCCAGCGCATGCTCTGCACGGTGGGTGTCCGTGTGCCTCGCACACCCACGTCTTTCGCCGCCGCTTGTGTGTCTCTGGCCTACGTTGCCGTGTGCGCGCGTGTTGTGGTGTGAAGCGTATGGTATGTGGCTCCTGGCTCCCATTCTCTGGCCCCGCATCCACCACTTGAAAGGGGGGGTGCCTCCTGCCGTCCGGTACTGCGGGTTTCGCATAGAAGTCCGTGCCGTAGTGCAGCGCAGAGCGCTTGGCTCCTCCTTTTGCCGGACACCGCCTCCTGTCTGCCGGCGTCGCTGGGTTGCGTTGCGGCTTGGCGCCCTGCGCCCTGTCGCGTCTGGCTTTCTTCTGTGCCTGCTTAGACCGTTGCCTCTGCGCCCATCTCTCCTCCCCATACGTCCGGAGTCGTTGTAGGTGGCGCGAGACCTCCAACGGCCTGGTGAAGAGGGGGCGTCCCTCCAGCCCCATGACCAGTCCTGCTCCCATAGGGATTAGGGTCTTGCAGTGGTTGGTCATCTTGGCCGGCAAGATGGTGTCCTGTCCCACGGCCTTTCCCATGAGCGAGGTGATGAGCCTGAGCACTCTGGCTTTCTCCTGGAGGGGCATTTCTCCCCCCACGAAACGTGATTGTGGTGCTGGCGGCAGCTGCCGCCCGGCATATGCTTCAAAATCCAGAGCCAGCTCCATGTACGAGACCTACCTGTGGGCTTGCGGCCGTTGGCGCTCCGCAGGCGGCATCTTCAGCCACTGTAGCTCCGTTGTCCACCGGATTACCATGGGTAGGAGGTCTGGGCCCCACCGCCATTCCCTCGGCATGGCCCCCAGGACGGGGGGGGCCGACCCCTCGGGGCTGTGGCAGCTGCAGCAAGTGCCATGGGTATGTGTTGCGCGGCTCCTTCCGGTGGCTGGTGGGGAAGAGGCTGCCCGCTTCGTCGTCGGCCCCCTTGCGGTCTTGAAGGACGCCCAGGAACATCTCATGTAACTTCATTGCAAACAGTTGCCACGGGTGGGTGTCCTGCTCCGCCCATGCCGCTCCTGCTTCCGCCACGCGGTCCACCTCCCGCAGGCGGTCCTCCACATCCTCCAACGGTCGCTGTAGCCAGTGCCTGGGCACCCTGCCCAGGTCCATGCATCGCTTGCGCCATCTCTCGCCCTCTCCAATGCCGCTGGCTATAACCACGCTGTCGGGGATGATCCCGCATAGGCGTATACACGGGGGCCATTCCCGGAGGGAGCCTAGCTTCAGTGCCTTGGGCAGCAGCATGATTTCGGCGATTAAGGGCTCCCGCTTCGCCTTCCACGCTGTGCATCTCCAGAGGAGGTGTTCTTCGTCCTCCGGCTCCTGCTTGTCGCGGTACGGGCACACGCGCGTGGGCCGTAGGCCCCTCTCGTTTGCGCGGACCGCTGTCCATATGGCCCCTGTCAGGGCCCCTCTCAGGATGGACTTGTCCAGCTCCGCTGTGCAGGTGTGTAGGTAGGCCAGAGTCAGCCCCCTGTGAATGCTCCCTCCTATGCCCGCGAACAGCCGAGGCCGGCGGTGCTCGACTCGCAGGAGCTCTCGTTTCCGCAGCTCCTCCCTAACGACGTGCTCGACCGCCTCCTGGGACTCCAGCGCCATGTTCACCGGGGCCAGCACCCCCGGGTAGGTCCACTGCCACCATCTGCAGGTGGCCTGCCATCCCAGCCGGCTGAGCTCCTTCAGGGCCTGTCCCATGGGGCCTTGAACCCTGTTCGTCGTGCGATGCTCCCATACTGCCTGTGCAATGGTCTGCGGGGTCCCTCTGGTGCGCGCCAGCCAGCAGATTCTGCGGTGCGGCACCACCATGCTCGGCGCCACTCGGTGCCCTGGCACCAGGAGGGCACACCCAATTTCCTTGGCCCTGCACGGCCTGCTGGTTCCTGTGTGTGTGTGTGTGTGCATGTGTGTGTGTGTGTGTGTGTGTGTGTGTGTGTGTGTGTGTGTGTGTGTGTGTGTGTGTGTGTGTGTGTGTGTGTGTGTGTGTGTGTGTGTGTGTGTGTGTGTGTGTGTGTGTGTGTGTGTGTGTGTGTGTGTGTGTGTGTGTGTTTGCCAAGGTATCGATTCCATTCATGCTCAAACTTCGGTTCAACATTCCTGCGTCCTGCTTCATCTGCAAACCATGAGTTCTGGGTTCCACGCCCTGCAGGTGGGCTGCCCCGAGGGCGTGCATTCTACCGTATGCACACTGCGCCGCCAACGCACCGCGGCTCCTGCCCTGTGTTCCCAGCCGCGGCGCACCAAGACGCACGTTGCATGCTCATGTGCCCTACCGCTCCCCACATCCCGTCCCATGCATCCCTGCAGCAAAGGAGAAGAGGGGGTTCCGGGGGCTGGGAGATCGCCCGCAGAGCACCAGTAGATGAAGAACGTAGGCCTCGACTTAATCAGGACACAGTGCAAGAGGGCGGGCATGAGCATCATACCCACCCTGCAGCCCCGTGTGTGGGGGGGGGGGGGTGGAACGTGGGGACATGGGGGTTTGCCATGAGGGGGGGGGGGTCTGTGGTTGAGAGTGGAATGTCTCATGTTGCCACAACAGCTCGTGAAATGTGCCGGTTGGTACCTCCGGGTGCACGCACTGGTTTGGGCTTTGAGGAGGGCACCGTTTACATCGTGTGTCCGCAGGCGGCGGGGAAACGTACTTTCGGTCGGGTTCGGTGGTCATACCTGTCCACGCGCCACCTCCGGCAGCCATTGGAACCGCAGGGCCAGTCGGGCCTGGCACGGGTGCACCCCCGTGCCCTTGTAGACCGGGGCGAGGCCGGGGTCCTCCGCGGCGGCGCGCTGCGCGCACGCGCAGCAGACGGCGAGGGTCTGCCCCCCCGAGCGGTACCGGTACCGGTGGCACGGGCCGCCGCCAAACGGGTAGACGGTGGTGCAGAGGTCGGAGGTCAGGGCCGTACGCAGGACCGTGAAAAGGTCCACGAGGCAGTACACGGACGGCGTGTACCCGGCGATGGCGCCGACCGCGGGGGAGATGGGGCCGCGGGGGCGGGCGAAGAAGGTCTCCAGCTCCACTGCGGACACGGGGGGCGAAGGGGGGGTCCCACCGCCTGTCCTCCCTCTCCCTCAGACCCCCCCGCGCCGCTCCGACCCCCCCGACCGAAATCCCTTGGACTGCAGCGTGCCACCGAACGGTAGCACGTGGCATTGCGGGGCATGGGCGCCATGTCGGCGCGCCATTCACTGGCAGGCTGGCGCACGACTGGGCGTCTCTGCGACCATCAGTTTCACACCAGGTTTTTGAACCACAAGGGTGGGCGGGCTTTCAACGGGGGGGGGGGGGGGTCGATACAGCCCTCTGGCTAGACCCCCACCAAAAAAAGGCTCAATTGACGGGCCCCCCAAATCCTAGCGAGAATGACCCCGGGGCCCCGGAGGGGACCCCGGCCCCAAATTCGGCAAAAAAAAAAAAAGAAAATGGGATTTTTGGAATCAGCGCGTCGAGAGGTTCAGAAAAGTCATCATTTGCCATATATTTGGTGAAAAGAAAATTGACCATTTTCAATGCTCAAAAAATTTTTTGGCGCCAGAGTTGATAACAACTGATTAATGGTCCTGTCAATTGAGCCCCTTTCTCGAACCCCCCCCCCCTCCCCCAGTGTTGGGGGGCTCTATTGATCCCCCGGCCCCCCAGTTGAAAACCCGACTGCCCCAACCTCTGGGTCGGGCGGTGTCCAGACCTTTGGCTGTTCTCGAGCGCTGATGGAGTCGTTGTGCTCTACTCAGGGTTCGATTCCGGGATTTTGGTCGGAGGCATCGAGGACTTGAACCACTCAAGTGTGCTGAATGAAGCGCTTGATTTCGGGGCATGGGGTCCTCTTTCTGAGAAGCGCTCGCCCACACGCTGCGCATGGCCAGGCGCGTCCCCAACCATCGGTGCCAAACGCCGACTGAGAACTCTCACCCTTGTCTTTGGATCTTTGGGAGTGTTCGGAGGCCGCGGCCATACTCCGCCACATCCGCACACAGCAGCCCCACCGCCCCCGCACGTTCAGAGGGCGAAAAAATGTTCCCTGATGTGGCCGTACTCCCCCCCCCCCCGCCCCAGCAGGGTTTTCCCTAAGGGGGCGTGGGGGGGGGGGGGGGCTGTGTGGGGACCCCCCCAAGAGACCCTGAGTTTTTTGTGAGGGGTGTTTTCTTCACATCGACCGGTTGGCCGGTTGGCAATAAAACTGACTGAAACCCCCTGGGGCCAGTGAACCAACAAATGCCATGCTCCATTGCAGAATGGGGGGTGCCAAGCCCCTTGTGAAAATCTGTAAAGGCAAAAAGTACGGGGGGGGGGGGGGGGCCAGGACAGGGCAGACAGGGAACAACGGGCCTGAACCCACTCCCATCTCCCATGTCCACCCGCGATTCTGATTGCCATCCCTGACCGTCATTGGCACCCGACAGCCCAATCACTTAAGGGGGGGGGGGGTGGGGGGTCCGAGGGGGGGGGGGATGGGGGGTGTCAGACCCCCCTCCCCCTCTCAGGAGATGCTGAGTTGTTCAGCAAAACTCTGCCTAGCAGTCCGTCCAGCGGAGTGGACGAGACTGGGACGCCCCCGCCTCCGCAGACAACGCCGCAACGCCACGCACACACCGCGCAGCGTCTGCAGGAGGTTGGGGTCGGGGTAGCTCAGCGTCGCGGCGGCCGGGGCGAAGTGGCGGTGGAAGAGGTCCTGGAGGACGGCGGTGAGCTGGCCCTTGACGGGGGCGAGGGGCACGAGGAGGTACCGCAGGACCGTGTCCCAGATGCGGGTGACGTCGGCCGGGCGGAGGGGGCAGTGCGGGGAGGCCACGACGGTGGCGAGGAGCGTGGCGGCGAGGGGGACGTTGGGGGCCGCCAGCAGCTGCCGCTCCGGCACCCGCTGCGACACGGGGGTGGCGTAGAAGGTCAGGGACCGCAGGCCCGACGCCGAGCGGAACAGGTACCAGAACTTGTTCGACGGGATGACGCGGTGCAGCTTTGCGCTGTGGACGGCGGGAGGGCGGGCGAGGCGCGCGGGGGAGAGGGGGGCATCCACAAGGGCCATGCGGGGGCGGCGGGGGGTCCGCAGTGCAACAGACAAAAGTGGGCATGGCGGTTGGAAGAATTGGTTTGTAGTAAAACAGACAACAGTGCAGCAAAAGCCAGGTTGAGGTAATGCACTCCTCAGTATGGCAAAAAAGCATCTTTGGGGGGTGGGGGACAGAATCACAAGTGGCCCACAAAAGGGCGGGGTGGCCACGTAACCCCTGCCGCTTGGGGGGTCCGCAACGCTTCAGAGCAGGGGACAGATTCTGCAGGGGCCCGGCACACAAATGGGCTGGTTGCCTACATAACCCTTACTGCTGGGTGTTCACCCCCGCTTCAGAGCGGGGGACAAAGTCAGAAGTGGCCCACAAATGGGTCGGGTGGCTACACAACCCCTACCGCCTGGGGGGTCCCCAACGCTTCAAAAGGGGGTCGGAAGTAGCAGTGGCGCACAAATGGGCGGGTGGCTACATATCCCCTGCCGCCTTGAGGGTCCCCAACGCTTCAAGACGGACCCCCCCAAGCGGCAAGGGTTATGTAGCCACCGGGCCCATTTGGGGGGGGGCTCCTCCTTGACAACTGCAAAGGTTTCGGCAAAAGAATTTTTCTGGCATATTGCTGGTGGGCTGCAGGTGGTGGATGGCAATTCCTAGTGGCTGGATAGTGGTCGCTGGTGACTCTTTCTTCTCTCTGGATGGTTTCTGGTAATTCTTGGTTCTCTCTCGATTCCCCACGACGCGATCTGGCGCAAAGCACATGCGTGTGCTGTTGCCCAGTGGATGGCTGCTGACATTTCCTGATGGGCTCGGGACTCGAAGCACGTCGCATCCTTCAAATTCAGGGACACATTTGGGAGGACGGAGGGCTCCCAAAATGTGTCCACGTCCATTTTGTCCCCCTCTAAATTGACCCTCCGGCGGTGGTCGGGTTTGGCGGTGGTACATTTGGCGGTGGGAAGTTTGGCCGAAGCAAAGGAACAAGGAATGAGACACGGTGCACGCAACGCACAAGGGGATGGGAGGACAAAGCCCCTGGATTTGCCGTGGGAAGTTTGGTGGCCAAATTGAAACGCCACATTTCCCACACCAAATTTATGGCCCACCAAACCCCCCCCCCCCCTTTTGTACGGAGCCAGCCCCCCCGAGGGCCCTTCCAAATACCAGCAACCAACTCGCCCCCAAGCAGACCCGACCCCTGTGCAGCACGGCCCGAACGTGCCTGTGGCCCCACAACACACCTGCCGAGGGCGTCCGCCGTCATAGGCCCGGTGAGGGAGAGCACGAGCTTCGTGCACGCGGCATCGAGATAGAACGTCGCGCTGTCGCCCGCGCTCGGCAGCTCGGAGCCCTCCGCGAACACGATCGCTATGGAGGCGGCGCCAGGAAAGTGCACGCGCTGCAGCGGGCCTTTGTTGCCGTCGGCCGAGAACTTGGCCACGCGGACGTGCGGGCGGGCCTCGCACATGCGGTCCAGCTCATCCAGCGCGCCGCTGAGGGCGATGCGCCACAGCGGCTGCGTGGCCGAGGCTGGGCCGGGCCGGCCGCTGGAGGGCTCGGCGATGGCGCAGTGCACGTGCACCAGCGGCACCGCGGCCTCCAGCGCCTGCAGCTCGGGGTAAGTGGTGATGTCTAGCCCCACGGAGCTGAAGCGCGGGATGCACAAGCGGAACACGGGGGCGGAGATAGCCTTCATCACGCGGTAGACCTGCGGGTGAGGGTCAGGCGGGCCAGCGATGGGCATAGTGGTCCCCCCCTCACGCACCCCCTGTGTGACATTCTGTCTGGTTGTTGCTTCGTTACCATGCGCATGTTGCGTCGGGGCAGGAGCACCGGCCGCTGCGGCCAGTGCTCCTGCTGGTGTCGTTTCCGCGTTCGCGGAGCCCACTGTTTGGTGTGCTGGGGCTGTGCTGGATGTGGCAGGATGTGCCATTTGCGCGTCAGTGGCGCCCAGCAGTTGGTGTGTTGGGTTTGTGCTGGTTGTTGTGGGGGTCGTTTGACTGTTTTTGCCCCCCCCCCCCGTCCCCTCGAATGACAGGTGACAAGTGACAGATGGATGGGCCAGCAGCCAAGGGCCAACTTAGAGGTCGGGTCAGGGGGTCGAAATTTTTTGTGCTTTTCACCCACATTTGAATTCTCCACAAAAATCTGAGCAGTTTGAGTGCAGACACGTGGGGTAGAAGAAAAAATTTTTCCCCCTTTTGGCGCCCCATTTTCCCACGTCTGCGCCAAAATTTTCGTCACTCTCCCCACTTGCCATTCCCCTCTGTCCATCTGTCACTGAGTGACAGATAGCCCAACCACCAAAAAAACGGACCTGTTCTTATGCCCATCACTGAGGCAGGCAAGGGCTGGGCATATGGCACATGGCGCATGAACCAGAGGTCCCTGGTACGAGCCCCAGGTGGGGGCCATAAGCAGGAACAACTGGTCCTAGGCGCGAGGGGATCGGTGACCCCACAAGCCGGAAGGGACGCTGTGAGGGATAAAAGACAACTTGACGCTGGTGCCCGGAGATCGCCCAGGCAACATGACCTCACCTCACCCACCTGCCACCCAGCTGGGTGAGTGGTATGAGCGGTGGATGCTCGCTGGAAGGGCATGTGTTCGAACCCCACGAATACCTCCACGTGAAATGAACGCGACTGTGCTGGATCGGTGACGCGACCCAATGACCAGAAGGGAACTCCGAGAGCCCCCGAGACACTCAACTCACACCACCTCACCTCACCTCGCCCTCCCTCCCCCCCTCCCTCCCCCCCTGCTCTCTCTCTCTCTCTCTCTCTCTCGCTTTCTCTGATGCACAAAACTCAGAGACAGGGCTCATCAGTGGACGACAATGACGTGCTGCTGGTACCCTCCGTGCACCCTGTTGCAGCTCCACTGAGCCCTGCGCACTGAGCGACAACCCGGCTTTGCTCCAAATTGAATCCCGTTTTCCTGCATCTTTTCTCTCACTCGCTGTCATCCCAGTCATCCATTTTGTGTAGGCACGAGTACCATCTTTGTCCATCATGAGACCAGCCCTCAGCCCAACAAAAACAAAGCGCACTATGAAATGTGGCGACAGAGAAATTTTGTGGGGACATAAAAACAGTCACTAATTTTTACGTGAATGCCAGAAAAGTGATGACGTTGCCAGGCCCCCTCGTCGCCCTCATTCCGCAGATACACCGTCACTTCTTCTGAAATTTGGGGTCCGGGTCACCCTCGGGCCATCCCTGGGGGCGCCAAGGGGCTCCGGTCATGTGCCTGCCCAAATCGTCAAGTCTGAACGGTCCAGAGTGGCAGCTCGGTGGGCTGCAGTGTGGGAGGCACACTAACCAAAGTGCCCTGAACCACCGGTGTGCTCTGGATAGTGCTTGTGTGCGGGCTCCGGGCGCTGGGGTGCAGCTGTGGGGGGCACTGCACTGCGGGCGGTAAACGGGGGAGCTGCGCGGCGTGCTGAGGGCGCAGGGCAGCTGGGCGTGGAAACAGCACGGGAATAGGGCATCTCAGAGCATCGTAAGCAGCCGGCACTAAAATCCCCGGTCGGAGAGACTAGTTCAACGGCTGTAAAAATTTTTCATAGGAAAAAAGTTGTAAAACGACTGGAAAACAACGGGAAAAACCGTAACCCAACTTCAAAACAACTGCAAAACAACCGTACAAAACTGCCACACACCTGGTCACCGTAGGCCCCTACCAGCCCAGCCACGTAGGAGCACCGCATACCTCTGCAGGGGACAGCAGCGGGAGGTACAGCCCCGCCGAGGGCGGCAGCACCGCGCGCAGCACGGGGCTGGGCAGCTGCTCCAGCAACGCCTGCAGAATGCGCCGACTGTAGCCGATCGCGAGGTCGCGGTGCTGCTGCCGCAGGGTCAGCAGCACGTCCCCGAGGGTGAGGGCCCCGAAGGGGGCGCCGGGCAGCGACAGCAGCGTGCCGTGCAGCGTCATCCGCGTGGCGTTGCGCGCCGCCGTGGGCCGCGTGGCGGCCTCGGCGGAGAAGGGGTCGGCGGCCACGTGCGTCACGGAGGGGACGGCCGCCGGGAGCTCGCGCCGGGGCTCACACAGCGACACCTGCACGGTCTCCTCCCCCACGCCCGGCTCCACCGCGACGACCCCGAGGCGCCCGGCGCCGCGCGCCGCGGAGTGGGTCTGGACAGGAGGGGGAAAAGGGGGGGGGCGGCCGCGTGCGCACCGATGTCGCATCGCGCGATGTCACGTGGCTCGGCCGTCATAGCACATGACCCCTGACCGGGAGGTGCCTGGCTCGAGTCGATATTGCTGCAAGACCGCCCTCGTGCGATCGGGTGTCCGTACACAGGCAGAAGCTGACGAGCAATACATCGGCAAGTGGCAAATCGAGGACAACGAGATGTCTACTTCAGACTGCCTTGAAATTATGATGGCACCAGGGACGCCAAGGGGAGCAGCAGCACTTGCGAGCATAGGGACCACTGTCCCCAGTAAAATACCTTTGCCCAGTGGCTTGGGCCAAGCGATGCAAATAATTCATGTCTGAAAACCCACAGCACCGCGTACGCCCGGAAATATGACACACCTACGCAGCCTTGACGGCACCCCAGTACACCCACCAGCACACGGGTTGAAGTCAGGTCGGACATATCCGAGTGGCAACCAAACGGTTGTGGACGGGCCCTCCGCAAGACTGCCCCTTGTGGGACAAAATATAACTTGCGGCACGTTGCTTTTTCTGCTTTATACACAAGATACAGGAGGGGGAAAATTGGGGATACGCGCTCGCATAAAGACTGATCCTGATAGCAATACACGGGGACGAGTACCTCTCTACAGAAGAAAAACGTTAGCTGCCGACCCAAGGAGCAAGGAATAGCCCGGATTGCGCAAAAAACTTTTGGGGGGGGGGGGGGATTTCGGCACCAATCTGAAAAACGAAATCCCCCCCCGAAATTTTCCCCTGCCGAAATATCTGCCCCCCCGTTAATTCCGGGTCCGTGTCGGGTACATGTCGACAGACCGATTTGTGCCGGCTGCAGAGCCTTTTATTGCACACACTTTGTGCCGCACGAGGGTGCCGCTGTCTCGGAGAACGTTCCACAGCGCTGCGGAGCGTGGCCCCCTCCGCACACAAACACACACACGCACGCATACCTGGCCCTGCACGCACACAAACTGGAAGCGCCGCAGATGCGCGGGGCTGAGTGCCGGGACCGCCGTGGGCTCCGGATCCACCGGCGTCGGCTGCACCAGCCCCTCCAAGATCCCGAAGTTCTCCAGCCGCTGCACGTGCACGTCCCCCATGTCGAGCCCCAGCAGCGCGTGCCCCAGCGGCTCCGCGCACACCGCCGGGGCCGGGGCCGGGGCCGGGGCCGGGGAGGAGGAGGCCTGGGCGGAGTCCGGCGGGTGGGACTCGAGGGGGCAGGTCTCGAGGAGGTACCCGGCCGCCAGGTCGAGGTCGTTCCGGTACCGCGCGAGCGCCGCGAGGCACTCCGCCTTTGGGAACCCCATGTCCTCGAGCATCCCGCAGAGCTCCGGCAGCGCGGGCGGCGCCGCCGCCTGCGTCGCGACGTGCGCCAGCGCGCACGTCACGTCGTTCTGGTACTTCGCGAGCGCGGCCTCCGCGTCGCTGGGGGTCGCGCCCGCCTCCTGCAGCGCCCGCAGGTTCTCGGGCGCGGCGTTGCGCTGCGCGATGCCAATCGCGAGGGTGGCGGCGGACGGGGGCTGGGGCGGGACGCGGCGGCGGGCGGCGAGGGCGGTGCCGGCCTCCAGTCGCCAGTGCCAGTACAGGTCCATCGCGGACATGAGGATCGTGCTCTGCGCCTCCTCGCGCTCGAGGCAGGGCTGCGGGGCCTACGGTGAGCAGCCGCAGCAGTCAAAGCAGCAAGCGGAGTGGTAGTCAGCAATTGCCAACGCCCACCACCACCACCACCACAACCACCACCACCACCACCACCACCACCACCACAACCACCACCACCACAACCACCACCACCACCACCACCACCACCACCACAACCACCACCACCACAACCACCACCACCACCACCACAACCACCACCACCACAACCACCACCACCACCACCACCACAACCACCACCACCACCACCACAACCACCACCACCACCACCACCACCACCACCACCACCACCACCACCACCACCACAACCACCACCACCACCACCACCACCACCACCACCACAACCACCACCACCACGGGGCAGTCGGCAACCTGGGGCTGGCAGTGTACCCCCGACTGGGACAGGCGAGACCTCACTCACTCACTCACTCACTCACCACCACCACCACCACAACCACCACCACCACAACCACCACCACCACAACCACCACCACCACCACCACCACCACCACCACCACCACCACCACAACCACCAGCCCCAGGGGGCTGGCAGTGTTCCCCCGACTGGGACAGGGGAGTCCTCACTCACTCACTCACTCACTCACAACCACCACCACAACCACCACCACCACCACCACCACCACCACCACGGGGCAGTTGGCAACCTGGGGCTGGCAGTGTACCCCCGACTGGGACAGGGGAGTCCTCACTCACTCACTCACTCACTCACCACCACCACCACCACCACCACCACCACCACCACCACCACCACCACAACCACCACCACCACCACCACCACCACCACCACCACCACAACCACCACCACCACCACCACCACAACCACAACAAAGAGAAGTGTTTGACCGTGAGTAGTACGGGTAAGTGTAGCGGGTGAACCTTGCGGGGCAGTCGGCAACCTGGGGCTGGCAGTGTTCCCCCGACTGGGACAGGGGAGTCCTCACTCACTCACTCACTCACTAACCACAACCACCACCACAACCACCACCACCACCACAACCACCACCACAACCACAACCACCACCACCACCGTCAGGTGGGCTGCCCACACACGCAAGGTGCATGTGCAGCAGGTATGTGGTAAAAGTGTAAGAAGAAAAGAGGAAAACAACAGACAGATACAGCGTAAAAACACAGAAAGCGACAGAGCATATCTGCTGTCATGTGAGCCTGCCGTTCATACTGAAATGAGGCAGGTATAAGCGAACAAGGGCAGGATAAGGGTGGACGTGAGAGTGCGCGTGGGTACGATACACAGGTGTCCCCAGAGCGAAAGAGGCCAGCGAACCGGCAAGCAGACAGACTCGCCTGCAGGAACGACAGTAGGCTGGAATCTGGGCCTCCATTCGCTGAGCGCCTTGTCAATCATCATAGTCGACGTCGTCTACACAGTCATGCTCAGCGGAGGCTGCCAGACTCACCTGCTAAGTACGCAGGCTGGAATCTGGGCATGCCGGTGACAGCTGGGGCCCAAAGCAGGAGGATAGCATGTGTACAGGAGCAGAAGACATGAACTGTTGGTGCTGTGTGTGCCTGTGCGTGCGTGACGAAGGGAGTGAGTTCTTGATACGGTCGGAGACAAATACGAGAAATAGGGTGTGAAATGACGTGATGGTGAGAAAGGGCTGCCAGTGTCCCAGGGGTCCTTGTTGCATTTGGTGCCTGCCACGACACAGGGATTGTACCCGAGACCGGGTAATGGTGAGATGAAGGACAGCGGACACTCTAGAGGCAGCCAACGGAACAAGTCGCCAGCCGGTGAGGAGCGAGCAGATTCATGGGAACGGGGCGACTGTGCTCGGTGTACCTCTGCATGCCAAGTACCCGCAGTGGTGAACCCCCAGTGAGGAGCGAGCAGAATCAAGGAAACGGGGCGACTGTGCTCGGTGTACCTCTGCATGCCAAGTACCCGCAGCGGTGAACCCCCTGTGAGGAGCGAGCAGAATCATGGAACGGGGCGACTGTGCTCGGTGTACCTCTGCATGCCAAGTACCCGCAGCGGTGAACCCCCTGAGATAAGGGTTCCCGCGACGGCCTGTCCCTGGGGTGAGGCTTCAGCCCCCCAGCCAACCCCAGAAGGCGAGGAGAACTGCAGCAAGAGGGCCTGCGGCTGAGAGTGTACTGGAGCATGCAGTTGTGCGCATTCCCTTTCACCCCTGCTGTGCTTTGCTCTACAGTTGCAGTGTCTCCATGAGCGACATTTCTGATGACGAGGATCGGAGCCGGATGGCAGCAGACCGACGAGCGCGATTCAGCGTGGCTGATGTCACTGCGGTCGAAATCCAGGAGGAGTCTGCGGTATTTGTGGCGGCCGACAAGAGGATCAATGTGCTGAAGGAGGACCTGCTGCTGCCGTCAACGAAGGCTGCCAAGATCCTGTGTCTGTACCTTCTGACGGATGGCCTGGTCCCCAATGCTGATCGTGCCAAGGCTGCGGTATGGCGGGAGAACGTGTGCGTCATGGCGGCGCGGACGGCAGCACGGCAACTTTCCCAGGCGCAGATCAAGGAGATCGCTGATGGAGTTGGTGTGTCGGAGGCTGAGGTCCTTCAAGGCCCCCTGGCGCTTGCCAAGCAGTGGCAGGCAGCAGTGCAGGCTGTGACATGTGCCAGCGGTCCAAGCGCTGTCTTCCTTGCGTCCCTGGATGCGGCCGAGCTGCAGCGAATGGCGGCCAGTGATCGCTGGGCCCCCCTCCTCCGTCGCCTTAGCCCCAATGTGCACCCGCTGGGCCCCTGCAGCTGAGAGATTGACAGCAGCGAGCCGCACCCAGCTCAGGCAACCTGAAGGAGCATCGTCTGCGGAGGACGTGACGGCCCGCGACAAGTTGCTGCAGCTGTACTCTGCGCTCAAGAAGGATCTTCCCCTCACTGATGACGAGCTGGCCCATGTACGGGATGAAATGCTGGCCGTGTATGCAGCGTTGGGGCGCTCTGATGAAGCCATGCCGCTGCTTGATGACGCTGTAGACGAAATGCAGGTGCTGAGATACCTCAACCGCCTCGAGGACTTGACCGGTCAACATATCCGCCGTGCGGCAACAGAAGTGACACGGCACCTGGTCCCGTGTTTGGCTAGCATCCGGCAGCAGCGACGCCGCCTCGACAGAGCAGCACGAGACCGGCATGCGGGATCTCCGGAAAAGAAACGGGCACGCACGGACCACAGGGCTGCCATGGACGTGGATGCTGGCACGTCTGACAAACCACATGCAGTCGTTTCTGTTGAAGAGCTCCGTCGGATGTGGGAGCAGCAGGCAGCGGTCGAGAAGGCCCAGACCGATGCAAACTCTGGGCAGCGAGAACCGACCAGCGGGAACGAGAAGGACCGGCATTCAGAGTCCTCGAGCTTGGAAATGCAGGCGAAGCAGAGTGCTGCCCAGAAGGGCACTGTGCGTGTTCTAGGTCATGAACGCGATGATGCCCAGCTGGTCTTTGATGAAGTTGGAGGCTCCTTGGGCGGACTGACGGTAGTGGCTCTCACAGGCTTCAAAGGAGCTGATGTGGCTGACGTGGTGCAGGAGGTCAGGTATCTGTTCCGGCACAGTACATACAATACCATGTGGGGATCATTTGTTGAGGCGTGCGACAAGACCAGCAAGAGGCAAACAGTCCTGCTGGTGGCTGATGAGGAGTCCGTAGATGAGATCCTGAAGGGCAGGCAGGAGGCGATCCTGCGGCTTCGTGGCAGTCGGCACGACATCATCGTCCAGCGACGAGAAGGAGCGCGCATCCTGATCGATGTGTCCCACAGGATGCCTCATCCGCCGAAGGGCAGTGCAGCGCCGACGGAGACGATTGATGTTTCACAATTGGCATATGAAGGTGTGTCCGTGGACTATTCCACCCTCCCCCCATATAGTATCAGGCAACCATATGTATCACTGTGGGGGCATGGGCACTCGGAGCGACCTTGTGGACAGGTAGTGTACGACGACCTGAGCGATCCCAGGCTGGGTGGTCGTCTGCGGGAAGCGCAGAGAGAGATGGCGCATCACTTCGGAGGATGGGTGACGGCTGGCACCACGACGCTACGGCAGTCTGTCGGTAGTTCTGTGCAGGTGAAAGGTGCCGCGCGTTCCCGTAGGGTGCAGACGCACGAATGGATGGAGGCCATGAGCGCTGAGGGAGCCCTGCGGCCGATGGACTTTGGAGCGGATGTCCGGCACTCCATCGTGCTGATCCAACGGGCATTCCGAGAACGACGAGCTGTACGGAAGCACGGGAAGAAGGCATCCCCAGGAGTGGCACTGCGGCTGCTCCAGGAGCACTCATGGTGGGGGATGCACCCTCCTCCGGAGGGGATGGAGGCCTTGGAGAGGACAGGCGCAGCAGAATGGCATGTCGATCGAGGTGTATGCGGTCTGGATGCACGGCCGGAACGGCTAGGGGCGAGGAGAGTGCAGTGGTTGGCGCAAGGTTCAGAGTCTGCGGACCTGAAGCCAGGCGAGCCACGGGTGACCGGTGTGTATCGCTGTGGGAAGACGGTGTTCCAGCTCCAGATGGATGCAGCGTGGGACGCAGCGCATGGCGTACTCAGCTATTGGATGCCTGGAGTAAGTGCGATGACGCCACGAGTGGAGTATATGGATGTGATGCAGGCGGCAGAGCTCTCGCTCGCGGCCGCAGCGGAGAAGAAATGGCGCCGAACAGACGGGGGGGTGGCCACTGGACGTCACCTGTTCTGGGAGAAAGGACAGAAGGTGGATGTGCCAGCGAGCATGCGTCAGTGGTGGATGCAGGTGTGTGCATACCTACAGCACCCCCAGGAACAGCAGCGTTGTGTCATGCGTGTTGAGACAGAGGGAGCAGGAGTACGAGTGCGGGTCCGGCTATTGCCGCACTGCCCCCCAGTACCGCGGCCGTGCATGCGTGATCCGGCGTATGCGTGCATGCCAACCATAAAGTCAGCGTCGCCAGGCAAGTGGGAAAAGCTGTTGGTCCTGTACATGAACGTTCGTAGCCTGACGTCGGAGAAATGGAAAACGGTACTGGCCCTCATGCTCACCTACAATGCAGCGATCATGGCGTTGGGGGAGGTCTGGTTTGAGAAGGAGGATGTGGACTTGGAGATAGCGGGATATCGGTGCATCCGTGGAACCCCCCAGGGGGCAGGGCGCTGGATCATTGTATGGGTGCGCAAGGACCCAGGAGTGGAAACGAAGGTGACAGTGGACACACGCCATGTGCTAGCCAGGCTGGTAAAGCGTCAGGTCCACCATGTGATGGTAGCCGCCACGCATATGCCGCTGAGACCAGAGCGGGCAGCGTACACAGAGGAACTGCAGCACATCATCAAGTTGGAGGCCCAGCACCCTGGGGTTGCCTTCATTGGTATCGGTGACTGGAACCGACATGCCCTGACCCACGACGAGACAGTGGTAGCATGGCATACCCTGTCCAGCGCTGTCATGGAGACAGGCATGGAGGGGCCCCTACATAAAGACTGGGTGATGCTGCCCACGAAGAGTGCCAGTCATCAGCGCGTGGAGTACCAGGATGGAGTAGCTGACCACCCCTTGGTCGCAGGGATGCTGGTGCTATATGCCGGAGGGGCGGCGGCACAGCAGTTCGGCTATCGTCCAGTCTCAGTGGCGCGATGGGCAGACACACATCGCCGCAAATACGGGGATATAATGGAGGCCCTGAGTTATCAGCCGCAACCTGTGGCATCATGGCTTCTGGTCATGCGAGAGGTCATGGCAGCCATTTCGCAAAGGCTCACGGAGGAGGCGCTGCCGGAGGACTTGTGGGACAGGCTCTGTGAGCGGCTGCAGCAGCGCCCGCAGACAGCTTGCGCTGGGAGGCCAAGAACATGTCAGTGGCCTGCACTGTCACAGCAGTGGCCAACATTGAGCGAGGTGCGCTTCGGTTGCCCTGGCGAACACCATGGGCGTTCATATACTGTGGTGTGCATGGCGTAGGAGCACCTCACCCAGCTACATGCCTGTGGGTGCGGGCAGTGAGTGCGCTGTACAGTGCCGGGAACTCTGTTCATCCCAACACCAGGGCGGCGGTGCAGCATGAACTGCTTGCCCATTGGGAAGCAGAAGCGGCCCGGAGGAGTGACCGTCAGAGTGCAGGGCATGCGGCCACCAGCCCGTCCTCAGACTATGGCATGCTGGCCAGCTGGATGCATCAAGTGGGATGGCAGCCGATCGTGCAGCGGGCGGAGGATGCAGATAAATGGCAGTGTCCGCTGGGAGCAGTGCCAGATGATGGGCTCATCATAGTTGGAGATGTCGGCACCGACGGGCTGCAGCAGGTCTGGGGGTTTGGAGTAGTGGTTGGGGATGTGCACGGGACAGAGCTGTGGCGCACCAGCGCATGGATACGGGCCACTGCGGCCTCCACTACGCTAATGGAGGCCACGATCCTGCACGAAGCCACCGTGGCTGTCATCCGAGCATGTGTTCGGATGAGGAAGCGCGTGCCCCTGTACAGATGGATGGACAACCAGGCCGGCGCCAAGAAGCTGCATCGCAGAACCTTCGACCGGGCGGCAACGGACTTCCTGATGAGGGTATTGGCGACGGATGAGTTACTGGTACGCGAGCTAGCACACACAGGATGGACGCCTGCGGAACATGACACGCAGGCAATCGACTTGGTTGCTGGCAGTGTCTTGGGTGTGTTGCGGAAGCACCAGAGAGCAAGCACGGCAATGCACCGCACGTGGTGTGGGATAGTGGTGTCCCGCTCCTGCTGTCGGGGCTTGCTCCTGCAATGGCTACCACCTGGTGCGCAGCAATGGGCCACCAGGAGCACAGCCACCACGTGGGTGGTGCGAGCAGGGAGCGTGCTGCACAGACGTGTGGTAGAAGAGGCCAAGCATCTGGTGCATGGAGACCCCCGATGGGTCCTTCTCCAGTGTGTGCGAGCAGCTCATATCCCTCAGTCTCAGATGGAGCGAGATGCAGCGCGCCAAGAGTACGAGTCGCTGCAGTGGGACCCCCTGTGGGCGGGGGATGCGGAGGCCACTTGGATCCGAGAGCCGCGCAATGATCTGTCCTTTGCGCCCGTCCCCCTGCTTGTGGCACAGGAACTCCAGCTCCGCACCCGTGGCTGGCGGGTGCCGACTCTGCGCCGAGGAGCCATGGCGGCTGAGCGTGTCTGGATGCCTGTGGAGGAGGTATCCCTCCAGGGACACTGCCAGGGCGTGTTGGCTAATCACCGTGTGGTGTTGCGACGGTGGGATGCACAGGCAGCCAACTGCAGACCGGGCAGCGTTCGTGGTGTCTTCCAGTGGGACCCGGCTTTTGTGGCTGAATTGGAGCGCCGTGGTGCCCGAGTGTGGGCGGTGGCTGGATGGGGAGTCGTGGTGAAGGCTCAGGCTGTCAGTCGCTTCGAGTGCCCAGACCCCAGTTGTATTGTATAATGGTTGCCCGCAGGGAGCGGCGTGCTGTAGCAGGCAGAGGGTACAAGTCGCCCACATGTGTTGTTGATTGAGTCGTTCCGTCGTTGTGCATAAGCGGTGAGGTGCTGTCCCTGAGTGTAGAGAGCGTAGCACCCCCTCACTGTACCCAGGGCGTGATCGTGCTAGTGACCGTGGACGTGGTGGCGGCAGGCAACCGACTCGAGAATGGCGAGGGGTTGTAGATCGTGGACCTGTGCGTCGAGACAATAAAGGTCCGAAGGGCAAAGGTGCGCGACGATGGGATGAGTGGGAAGCACGTGGAGGCCGTGACGGGGGGCGTGGCTGGCGTCGAGAAGCAGATCGACAACGCATGCGTCGCTGAGACCTCCAGTGATCTCCTCCGCTGACCCTGCTGGCTGTGTGGTCAGATGCGGACGCCTTCAACGAGTCGGGCAGCGTCGGAGCAGTGGAGATGAGTGCAGAGGACGCGGATGTCCCAGAGATCGACGTGGAGTCCAGCGCGGAGAAGCGGGCTACCGTAAACAAGGAGTACACCCCCTCTTCTCCCCGAACCCGGTCCCAGCGCCACCCCGCTGAGCGGGGGCGGGGGCAGCAGCAGGCACCGTGTGTGACCGTGTGTGTTTTCATTTCTGCCGTGACAGTGTACGTATACATATCCGTCAGTATGAAGAATTGTTTGCAGGGTTCTGCGTTCCCTGTGGGTTTTCACTACTACCATGAATATATGTCCGTCAGTCAGTAGTATTTTTTATTTCTGGTGTTTTTCTCAGCGCCTGATCGAGCCTGATCGCGCCTGATCGATTGGTGTTTGTTGTTCCCCATGCAAAATTTTCCCGGCAGTGGTACTGTCTCGTGCCCATGCAGGCACTGCCGAAGCCTGGCTGTCCCTTTGCCTTATGTCATGCTGGGGATCTACATAGAGGCTGTCTAGCCCGTGGTCTCCCGATGCGGGAGGATGCAGGGTGCGACATGCATGGTGTAGACTGCTACCGCAGACTCATGATTGAACCTGGTGCATGTGGGACAGCAGCGTATGACCAGACCGGTGTCGTGCAGGGACATGAAGGTGAAGGTGTATGAATGGGAAGCTATGGTAGTGATGGGCGATGACACAGCCTGTGAGGGTGTTTGGGCCCTGAACTGTAGCCTCCGGGCGACAGGAGGCACGGTAATGAGTGGTAAGGTGTCACAAGTGTCACACTCAGTGTCACTGCCAGTGAAGGAGTCATAGCCCTGAATTGCGGCCTCCGGGCGACAGGAGGCATGGTAACGGGAGGCAAGGTATCGCAAGTGTCACAGTCAGAGTCACTGCCTGAAGGGGTGTCCAAGCCCAGAAATGCAGCCTCCGGGCGACAGGGGGCATGGTGACGAGAGGTATGGTATCACATGTGTCACATACTGTGTCACGGCCAGTGAGGGTGTCAAAGCCCTGAACTGCAGCCTCCGGGCGACAGGAGGCGCGGTAACAAGAGGTAAGGTATCGCAAAAGTCACATTCAAGGTCAGAGAGGGTGAAGGGAACCATAGAGAAGTCAAGGCAGCTGATGAGCCATCACAGAGAAATGCTCAACCGTGAGTAGTACAGGTAAGTGTAGCGGGTGAACCTTGCGGGGCAGTCGGCAACCTGGGGCTGGCAGTGTTCCCCCGACTGGGACAGGGGAGTCCTCACTCACTCACTCACTCACTCACTCACAACCACCACCACCACCACCACCAACGCCCACCACCACCACCACCACAACCACCACCACCACCACCACCACCACCACAGCCACCACCACAACCACCACAACCACCACCACGCGGGGCAGTCGGCAACCTGGGGCTGGCAGTGTACCCCCGACTGAGACAGGGGAGACCTCACTCACTCACTCACTCACTCACCACCACCACCACAACCACCACCACCACCACGACCACCACCACCACCGTCAGGTGGGCTGCCCACACACGCAAGGTGCATGATCAGCAGGTACGAAGCATGGGAATGGGGCGACTGTGCTCGGTGTACCTCTGCATGCCAAGTACCCGCAGCCGTGAACCCCCTGTGTGATAAGGGTTCCCGCGACAGCCAGTCCCTGGGTTGAGGCTCCAGCCCCCCAGCCAACCCCTGATGGCGAGAGGAAGGAGGACCTGCTGTGAACCTTGCGGGGCAGTCGGCAACTTGGGGCTGGCAGTGTACCCCCGACTGGGACAGGGGAGACCTCGCTCACTCACTCACTCACTCACCACCACCACCACCACCACCACCACCACCACCACCACCACCACCACCACCACCACCACCACCACCACAACCACCACCACCACAACCACCACCACCACAACCACCACCACCACCGTCAGGTGGGCTGCCCACACACGCAAGGTGCATGATCAGCAGGTACGAAGCATGGGAATGGGGCGACTGTGCTCGGTGTACCTCTGCATGCCAAGTACCCGCAGCCGTGAACCCCCTGTGTGACAAGGGTTCCCGCGACAGCCAGTCCCTGGGTTGAGGCTCCAGCCCCCCAGCCAACCCCTGATGGCGAGAGGAAGGAGGACCTGCTGTGAACCTTGTGGGGCAGTCGGCAACCTGGGGCTGGCAGTGTACCCCCGACTGGGACAGGGGAGACCTCGCTCACTCACTCACTCACTCACCACCACCACCACCACAACCACCACAACCACCACCACCACCACCACCACCACCACCACCACAACCACCACAACCACCACCACCACCACCACCACCACAACCACCACCACCACCACCACCACCACCACCACCACCACAACCACCACCACCACCACAACCACCACAACCACCACCACCACCACCACCACCACCACCACCACAACCACCACCACCACCACCACCACCACCACCACCACCACCACAACCACCACAATCACAACCACAACTCGCATCAGCATTGGCAGCAGCACAGGTAAAAGCGACGGCGCCACAACCACCACAACCACCGCCAGCAGCAGCACCAGGGCGTGATCGAGGCGGGACGTGCCAAAAAGGGACAGAGGTGCTTCCGCGGGTGCAGGGACCTATGCCCATCCAGCCCCTCGAGGTAGAGCGCAACGACCACCACTGACCGTCATCAACGTTCACGGGCCCACACCAACTCATTCTGAGCAACTCTACCGGACCCCGCAACAACACCTCCCAACAACACAACAGAGAGCAAGTGGGCCAGGTACTGCTGTATGCTGGCCACATCCTGGGCCTCGGCCATCTCCCGTTGAAACCCCAACCTGTGCTGCAGGCTCAAGAGCTGCCCACTACCTCGGGGGGTCGCAAACATGCTCAGTGTGTTTACGCACCAGGCCCACCTCCCCCAGAGTGGCCCCCAAGGGGAGCGCTTACTGCGCGCCGCGGGCGCCACAGGGTGAGGGCAATTAGCTGTATGGTCATGAGCACCGCATCAATTTTCCTCAATTTTGGGTGAGGGAAGCAGGAAGGAAGACACCGCGATGCATGCCTGAGCCCCAGGTACAAAAGGGTACAAGTCCCCTTGTTCCACGTAGATCAAGAGAGTTCTTTATTATTTTGAATTCAACACCGCCCTGACTTTAGACAGATTGTTGGGCCCATTGTCAATTTGCTTTGCACCTGCCATCACCATGCCCGTCGCACGGGGGGCCGACTACAACCGGTCCTGATGCGACACCCCCCCCAGCTATCGGTCAAAACTTGGGGGGGGGGGGGGGGTGGGGGGGGGAGTTGGGGGGGGGGGTCGGCTGGAGGGTATGGGGGGGGTGGCTGGAGGGTGTGGGGGGGGGGGGGGGATTCCCAAGGTGGGGGGGCCTACGCGCGACCCACAACAACCACATGCGTACCTCCAGGGGGGATGTGTGTCTGGGGCGGGTTTGGGGAAGCTGCTGGATTAGCCACCCCAAGGCCCTCGCAGCACCGTGAATGCGGCCCACCGCCCTTCGGACCCCAGACCGGAAGCACGGAAGAACAGACCTCTGGACGGTGGCGCTTCCCGAGGCAGCGGCCGCGGCGGCCCTCGCCCATGCAGCAGTCGCAGGAGAGGTCCCCGATGTCTATGGGGCCCTTCTTGTGGGCGCTGTGGCATGTCCGCGCGCAGTACGCGCAGATGGGCTGGTCCCGGCAGGTGTGACACACGTAGTGGACCTGCCGCGTGAGGGTCTGGCCCGTGATGTGGTGCGTGCAGCCGCGCAGCTTCACGTCCTGCCCGTACGCGAGCTCCGTGGGCGTCAAGGCATGTGCTACGAGGCCCTGGGGCAGGAGATGTGGATCAGGGGTTGTCGGGGAGGCGGCCGCATTCGGAGGCTTTGCTGGACATCTGCCAACCCTCCCATTGGATGCCCGACAACTGAGCAAGTGTGCAGCGCCAAACTGCGGTGTTGCGTGTGTTGTGTGTTGTGTGTTGTGTGTTGTGTGCTGTGTGTTG
This sequence comes from Eutreptiella sp. 'Long Island Sound 2002', assembly GCA_964036045.1. NCBI lineage: Eukaryota > Euglenozoa > Euglenophyceae > Eutreptiales > Eutreptiaceae > Eutreptiella > Eutreptiella sp. 'Long Island Sound 2002'. Next base: position 24,876,553 of record OZ038398.1, on the reverse strand, counting down.
TGTGTTGTGTGTTGTGTGCTGTGTGTTGTGTGTTGTGTGTTGTGTGTTGTGTGTTGTGTGTTGTGTGTTGTGTGTTGTGTGTTGTGTGCTGTGTGTTGTGTGCTGTGTGTTGTGTGTTGTGTGTTGTGTGTTGTGTGTTGTGTGTTGTGTGTTGTGTGTTGTGTGTTGTGTGCTGTGTGTTGTGTGTTGTGTGTTGTGTGCTGTGTGTTGTGTGTTGTGTGCTGTGTGTTGTGTGCTGTGTGTTGTGTGTTGTGTGTTGTGTGTTGTGTGTTGTGTGTTGTGTGTTGTGTGTTGTGTGTTGTGTGTTGTGTGTTGTGTGTTGTGTGTTGTGTGTTGTGTGTTGTGTGGTGTGTGGTGTGTGTTGTGTGTTGTGTGTTGTGTGTTGTGTGTTGTGTGTTGTGTGTTGTGTGTTGTGTGTTGTGTGTTGTGTGCTGTGTGTTGTGTGTTGTGTGTTGTGTGTTGTGTGTTGTGTGTTGTGTGTTGTGTGTTGTGTGCTGTGTGTTGTGTGTTGTGTGTTGTGTGTTGTGTGTTGTGTGTTGTGTGTTGTGTGTTGTGTGCTGTGTGTTGTGTGTTGTGTGTTGTGTGTTGTGTGTTGTGTGTTGTGTGCTGTGTGTTGTGTGTTGTGTGTTGTGTGTTGTGTGCTGTGTGTTGTGTGTTGTGTGTTGTGTGTTGTGTGCTGTGTGTTGTGTGTTGTGTGCTGTGTGTTGTGTGTTGTGTGTTGTGTGTTGTGTGTTGTGTGTTGTGTGTTGTGTGCTGTGTGTTGTGTGTTGTGTGTTGTGTGTTGTGTGTTGTGTGTTGTGTGCTGTGTGTTGTGTGTTGTGTGTTGTGTGTTGTGTGTTGTGTGTTGTGTGTTGTGTGTTGTGTGTTGTGTGTTGTGTGTTGTGTGTTGTGTGTTGTGTGTTGTGTGCTGTGTGTTGTGTGTTGTGTGTTGTGTGTTGTGTGTTGTGTGCTGTGTGTTGTGTGTTGTGTGTTGTGTGTTGTGTGTTGTGTGCTGTGTGTTGTGTGTTGTGTGTTGTGTGTTGTGTGTTGTGTGCTGTGTGGTGTGTGTTGTGTGTTGTGTGCTGTGTGTTGTGTGTTGTGTGTTGTGTGTTGTGTGTTGTGTGTTGTGTGTTGTGTGTTGTGTGTTGTGTGCTGTGTGTTGTGTGTTGTGTGTTGTGTGCTGTGTGTTGTGTGTTGTGTGCTGTGTGTTGTGTGCTGTGTGTTGTGTGTTGTGTGTTGTGTGCTGTGTGTTGTGTGTTGTGTGTTGTGTGTTGTGTGTTGTGTGTTGTGTGTTGTGTGTTGTGTGCTGTGTGTTGTGTGGTGTGTGGTGTGTGTTGTGTGTTGTGTGTTGTGTGTTGTGTGTTGTGTGTTGTGTGTTGTGTGTTGTGTGTTGTGTGTTGTGTGCTGTGTGTTGTGTGTTGTGTGTTGTGTGTTGTGTGTTGTGTGTTGTGTGTTGTGTGCTGTGTGTTGTGTGTTGTGTGTTGTGTGTTGTGTGCTGTGTGTTGTGTGTTGTGTGCTGTGTGTTGTGTGTTGTGTGTTGTGTGTTGTGTGTTGTGTGTTGTGTGCTGTGTGTTGTGTGTTGTGTGTTGTGTGCTGTGTGTTGTGTGCTGTGTGTTGTGTGTTGTGTGTTGTGTGTTGTGTGTTGTGTGCTGTGTGTTGTGTGTTGTGTGTTGTGTGTTGTGTGTTGTGTGCTGTGTGGTGTGTGTTGTGTGTTGTGTGCTGTGTGTTGTGTGTTGTGTGTTGTGTGTTGTGTGTTGTGTGTTGTGTGTTGTGTGTTGTGTGCTGTGTGTTGTGTGTTGTGTCTTGTGTGCTGTGTGTTGTGTGTTGTGTGCTGTGTGTTGTGTGCTGTGTGTTGTGTGTTGTGTGTTGTGTGTTGTGTGTTGTGTGTTGTGTGTTGTGTGTTGTGTGTTGTGTGTTGTGTGTTGTGCGTTGTGTGGTGTGTGGTGTGTGTTGTGTGTTGTGTGTTGTGTGTTGTGTGTTGTGTGTTGTGTGTTGTGTGTTGTGTGTTGTGTGCTGTGTGTTGTGTGTTGTGTGTTGTGTGTTGTGTGCTGTGTGTTGTGTGTTGTGTGCTGTGTGTTGTGTGTTGTGTGTTGTGTGTTGTGTGTTGTGTGTTGTGTGTTGTGTGCTGTGTGTTGTGTGTTGTGTGTTGTGTGTTGTGTGCTGTGTGTTGTGTGCTGTGTGTTGTGTGTTGTGTGTTATGTGTTGTGTGTTGTGTGTTGTGTGTTGTGTGTTGTGTGTTGTGTGTTGTGTGTTGTGTGTTGTGTGTTGTGTGCTGTGTGTTGTGTGTTGTGTGTTGTGTGCTGTGTGTTGTGTGCTGTGTGTTGTGTGTTGTGTGTTGTGTGTTGTGTGTTGTGTGCTGTGTGTTGTGTGTTGTGTGTTGTGTGTTGTGTGTTGTGTGTTGTGTGCTGTGTGTTGTGTGTTGTGTGTTGTGTGCTGTGTGTTGTGTGTTGTGTGTTGTGTGTTGTGTGTTGTGTGTTGTGTGCTGTGTGTTGTGTGCTGTGTGTTGTGTGTTGTGTGTTGTGTGTTGTGTGTTGTGTGTTGTGTGTTGTGTGTTGTGTGTTGTGTGTTGTGTGTTGTGTGTTGTGTGTTGTGTGTTGTGTGTTGTGTGTTGTGTGCTGTGTGTTGTGTGTTGTGTGTTGTGTGCTGTGTGTTGTGTGTTGTGTGTTGTGTGTTGTGTGTTGTGTGTTGTGTGTTGTGTGCTGTGTGTTGTGTGTTGTGTGTTGTGTGTTGTGTGTTGTGTGCTGTGTGTTGTGTGTTGTGTGCTGTGTGTTGTGTGCTGTGTGTTGTGTGTTGTGTGTTGTGTGTTGTGTGTTGTGTGTTGTGTGTTGTGTGTTGTGTGTTGTGTGTTGTGTGCTGTGTGTTGTGTGCTGTGTGTTGTGTGTTGTGTGTTGTGTGTTGTGTGTTGTGTGTTGTGTGTTGTGTGTTGTGTGTTGTGTGTTGTGTGTTGTGTGTTGTGTGTTGTGTGTTGTGTGTTGTGTGTTGTGTGCTGTGTGTTGTGTGTTGTGTGTTGTGTGCTGTGTGTTGTGTGCTGTGTGTTGTGTGTTGTGTGTTGTGTGTTGTGTGTTGTGTGCTGTGTGTTGTGTGTTGTGTGTTGTGTGTTGTGTGTTGTGTGTTGTGTGCTGTGTGTTGTGTGTTGTGTGCTGTGTGTTGTGTGCTGTGTGTTGTGTGTTGTGTGTTGTGTGTTGTGTGTTGTGTGTTGTGTGTTGTGTGTTGTGTGTTGTGTGTTGTGTGTTGTGTGTTGTGTGTTGTGTGTTGTGTGTTGTGTGCTGTGTGTTGTGTGCTGTGTGTTGTGTGTTGTGTGTTGTGTGCTGTGTGTTGTGTGCTGTGTGTTGTGTGTTGTGTGTTGTGTGTTGTGTGTTGTGTGCTGTGTGTTGTGTGTTGTGTGTTGTGTGTTGTGTGTTGTGTGCTGTGTGTTGTGTGGTGTGTGTTGTGTGTTGTGTGTTGTGTGTTGTGTGTTGTGTGCTGTGTGTTGTGTGTTGTGTGTTGTGTGTTGTGTGCTGTGTGTTGTGTGCTGTGTGTTGTGTGTTGTGTGTTGTGTGTTGTGTGTTGTGTGTTGTGTGTTGTGTGTTGTGTGTTGTGTGTTGTGTGTTGTGTGTTGTGTGTTGTGTGCTGTGTGTTGTGTGTTGTGTGTTGTGTGCTGTGTGTTGTGTGCTGTGTGTTGTGTGTTGTGTGTTGTGTGTTGTGTGTTGTGTGCTGTGTGTTGTGTGTTGTGTGTTGTGTGTTGTGTGTTGTGTGCTGTGTGGTGTGTGTTGTGTGTTGTGTGTTGTGTGCTGTGTGTTGTGTGTTGTGTGTTGTGTGTTGTGTGTTGTGTGTTGTGTGTTGTGTGCTGTGTGTTGTGTGCTGTGTGTTGTGTGTTGTGTGTTGTGTGTTGTGTGTTGTGTGTTGTGTGTTGTGTGTTGTGTGTTGTGTGTTGTGTGTTGTGTGTTGTGTGTTGTGTGTTGTGTGTTGTGTGTTGTGTGTTGTGTGTTGTGTGTTGTGTGTTGTGTGTTGTGTGTTGTGTGCTGTGTGTTGTGTGTTGTGTGTTGTGTGCTGTGTGTTGTGTGCTGTGTGTTGTGTGTTGTGTGTTGTGTGTTGTGCGTTGTGTGCTGTGTGTTGTGTGTTGTGTGTTGTGTGTTGTGTGTTGTGTGCTGTGTGGTGTGTGTTGTGTGTTGTGTGTTGTGTGTTGTGTGTTGTGTGTTGTGTGTTGTGTGTTGTGTGTTGTGTGTTGTGTGTTGTGTGTTGTGTGCTGTGTGTTGTGTGTTGTGTGTTGTGTGCTGTGTGTTGTGTGTTGTGTGCTGTGTGTTGTGTGCTGTGTGTTGTGTGTTGTGTGTTGTGTGTTGTGTGTTGTGTGTTGTGTGTTGTGTGTTGTGTGTTGTGTGTTGTGTGTTGTGTGTTGTGTGCTGTGTGTTGTGTGGTGTGTGGTGTGTGTTGTGTGTTGTGTGTTGTGTGTTGTGTGTTGTGTGCTGTGTGTTGTGTGTTGTGTGTTGTGTGTTGTGTGCTGTGTGTTGTGTGTTGTGTGTTGTGTGTTGTGTGTTGTGTGTTGTGTGTTGTGTGTTGTGTGTTGTGTGTTGTGTGTTGTGTGTTGTGTGTTGTGTGCTGTGTGTTGTGTGTTGTGTGCTGTGTGTTGTGTGTTGTGTGTTGTGTGTTGTGTGTTGTGTGTTGTGTGCTGTGTGTTGTGTGTTGTGTGTTGTGTGCTGTGTGTTGTGTGCTGTGTGTTGTGTGTTGTGTGTTGTGTGTTGTGTGTTGTGTGCTGTGTGTTGTGTGTTGTGTGTTGAGTGTTGTGTGTTGTGTGCTGTGTGGTGTGTGTTGTGTGTTGTGTGCTGTGTGTTGTGTGTTGTGTGTTGTGTGTTGTGTGTTGTGTGTTGTGTGTTGTGTGTTGTGTGTTGTGTGTTGTGTGCTGTGTGTTGTGTGTTGTGTGTTGTGTGCTGTGTGTTGTGTGTTGTGTGCTGTGTGTTGTGTGCTGTGTGTTGTGTGTTGTGTGTTGTGTGTTGTGTGTTGTGTGTTGTGTGTTGTGTGTTGTGTGTTGTGTGTTGTGTGTTGTGTGTTGTGTGTTGTGTGTTGTGTGGTGTGTGGTGTGTGTTGTGTGTTGTGTGTTGTGTGTTGTGTGTTGTGTGTTGTGTGTTGTGTGTTGTGTGTTGCGTGTTGTGTGTTGTGTGCTGTGTGTTGTGTGTTGTGTGTTGTGTGTTGTGTGTTGTGTGTTGTGTGTTGTGTGTTGTGTGCTGTGTGTTGTGTGTTGTGTGTTGTGTGTTGTGTGCTGTGTGTTGTGTGTTGTGTGCTGTGTGTTGTGTGTTGTGTGTTGTGTGTTGTGTGTTGTGTGTTGTGTGTTGTGTGCTGTGTGTTGTGTGTTGTGTGTTGTGTGTTGTGTGCTGTGTGTTGTGTGCTGTGTGTTGTGTGTTGTGTGTTATGTGTTGTGTGTTGTGTGTTGTGTGTTGTGTGTTGTGTGTTGTGTGTTGTGTGTTGTGTGTTGTGTGTTGTGTGTTGTGTGCTGTGTGTTGTGTGTTGTGTGTTGTGTGCTGTGTGTTGTGTGCTGTGTGTTGTGTGTTGTGTGTTGTGTGTTGTGTGTTGTGTGCTGTGTGTTGTGTGCTGTGTGTTGTGTGTTGTGTGTTGTGTGTTGTGTGTTGTGTGCTGTGTGTTGTGTGTTGTGTGCTGTGTGTTGTGTGTTGTGTGCTGTGTGTTGTGTGTTGTGTGCTGTGTGTTGTGTGTTGTGTGTTGTGTGTTGTGTGTTGTGTGTTGTGTGTTGTGTGCTGTGTGTTGTGTGCTGTGTGTTGTGTGTTGTGTGTTGTGTGTTGTGTGTTGTGTGTTGTGTGTTGTGTGTTGTGTGTTGTGTGTTGTGTGTTGTGTGTTGTGTGTTGTGTGTTGTGTGTTGTGTGCTGTGTGTTGTGTGCTGTGTGTTGTGTGTTGTGTGTTGTGTGCTGTGTGTTGTGTGTTGTGTGTTGTGTGTTGTGTGTTGTGTGTTGTGTGTTGTGTGCTGTGTGTTGTGTGTTGTGTGTTGTGTGTTGTGTGTTGTGTGTTGTGTGCTGTGTGTTGTGTGCTGTGTGTTGTGTGTTGTGTGTTGTGTGTTGTGTGTTGTGTGTTGTGTGTTGTGTGTTGTGTGTTGTGTGTTGTGTGTTGTGTGTTGTGTGCTGTGTGTTGTGTGCTGTGTGTTGTGTGTTGTGTGTTGTGTGTTGTGTGTTGTGTGTTGTGTGTTGTGTGTTGTGTGTTGTGTGTTGTGTGTTGTGTGTTGTGTGTTGTGTGTTGTGTGTTGTGTGTTGTGTGCTGTGTGTTGTGTGTTGTGTGTTGTGTGCTGTGTGTTGTGTGCTGTGTGTTGTGTGTTGTGTGTTGTGTGTTGTGTGTTGTGTGTTGTGTGTTGTGTGCTGTGTGTTGTGTGTTGTGTGTTGTGTGTTGTGTGTTGTGTGCTGTGTGTTGTGTGTTGTGTGCTGTGTGTTGTGTGCTGTGTGTTGTGTGTTGTGTGTTGTGTGTTGTGTGTTGTGTGTTGTGTGTTGTGTGTTGTGTGTTGTGTGTTGTGTGTTGTGTGTTGTGTGTTGTGTGTTGTGTGCTGTGTGTTGTGTGCTGTGTGTTGTGTGTTGTGTGTTGTGTGGTGGGTGTTGTGTGTTGTGTGCTGTGTGGTGTGTGTTGTGTGTTGTGTGTTGTGTGTTGTGTGTTGTGTGCTGTGTGTTGTGTGTTGTGTGTTGTGTGTTGTGTGCTGTGTGTTGTGTGTTGTGTGCTGTGTGTTGTGTGTTGTGTGCTGTGTGTTGTGTGTTGTGTGTTGTGTGCTGTGTGTTGTGTGTTGTGTGTTGTGTGCTGTGTGTTGTGTGCTGTGTGTTGTGTGTTGTGTGTTGTGTGTTGTGTGTTGTGTGCTGTGTGTTGTGTGTTGTGTGTTGTGTGTTGTGTGTTGTGTGCTGTGTGGTGTGTGTTGTGTGTTGTGTGCTGTGTGTTGTGTGTTGTGTGTTGTGTGTTGTGTGTTGTGTGTTGTGTGTTGTGTGTTGTGTGTTGTGTGCTGTGTGTTGTGTGTTGTGTGTTGTGTGCTGTGTGTTGTGTGTTGTGTGCTGTGTGTTGTGTGCTGTGTGTTGTGTGTTGTGTGTTGTGTGTTGTGTGTTGTGTGTTGTGTGTTGTGTGTTGTGTGTTGTGTGTTGTGTGTTGTGTGTTGTGTGTTGTGTGGTGTGTGGTGTGTGTTGTGTGTTGTGTGTTGTGTGTTGTGTGTTGTGTGTTGTGTGTTGTGTGTTGTGTGTTGTGTGTTGTGTGCTGTGTGTTGTGTGTTGTGTGTTGTGTGTTGTGTGTTGTGTGTTGTGTGTTGTGTGTTGTGTGCTGTGTGTTGTGTGTTGTGTGTTGTGTGTTGTGTGCTGTGTGTTGTGTGTTGTGTGCTGTGTGTTGTGTGTTGTGTGTTGTGTGTTGTGTGTTGTGTGTTGTGTGTTGTGTGCTGTGTGTTGTGTGTTGTGTGTTGTGTGTTGTGTGCTGTGTGTTGTGTGCTGTGTGTTGTGTGTTGTGTGTTATGTGTTGTGTGTTGTGTGTTGTGTGTTGTGTGTTGTGTGTTGTGTGTTGTGTGCTGTGTGTTGTGTGTTGTGTGTTGTGTGCTGTGTGTTGTGTGCTGTGTGTTGTGTGTTGTGTGTTGTGTGTTGTGTGTTGTGTGCTGTGTGTTGTGTGTTGTGTGCTGTGTGTTGTGTGTTGTGTGCTGTGTGGTGTGTGTTGTGTGTTGTGTGTTGTGTGCTGTGTGTTGTGTGTTGTGTGTTGTGTGTTGTGTGTTGTGTGTTGTGTGCTGTGTGTTGTGTGCTGTGTGTTGTGTGTTGTGTGTTGTGTGTTGTGTGTTGTGTGTTGTGTGTTGTGTGTTGTGTGTTGTGTGTTGTGTGTTGTGTGTTGTGTGTTGTGTGTTGTGTGTTGTGTGTTGTGTGCTGTGTGTTGTGTGTTGTGTGTTGTGTGCTGTGTGTTGTGTGCTGTGTGTTGTGTGTTGTGTGTTGTGTGTTGTGTGTTGTGTGCTGTGTGTTGTGTGTTGTGTGTTGTGTGTTGTGTGTTGTGTGCTGTGTGTTGTGTGTTGTGTGCTGTGTGTTGTGTGCTGTGTGTTGTGTGTTGTGTGTTGTGTGTTGTGTGTTGTGTGTTGTGTGTTGTGTGTTGTGTGTTGTGTGTTGTGTGCTGTGTGTTGTGTGCTGTGTGTTGTGTGTTGTGTGTTGTGTGTTGTGTGTTGTGTGTTGTGTGTTGTGTGTTGTGTGTTGTGTGTTGTGTGTTGTGTGTTGTGTGTTGTGTGTTGTGTGTTGTGTGTTGTGTGCTGTGTGTTTTGTGTTGTGTGTTGTGTGCTGTGTGTTGTGTGCTGCGTGTTGTGTGTTGTGTGTTGTGTGTTGTGTGCTGTGTGTTGTGTGTTGTGTGTTGTGTGTTGTGTGTTGTGTGCTGTGTGTTGTGTGTTGTGTGCTGTGTGTTGTGTGTTGTGTGTTGTGTGTTGTGTGTTGTGTGTTGTGTGTTGTGTGTTGTGTGCTGTGTGTTGTGTGCTGTGTGTTGTGTGTTGTGTGTTGTGTGTTGTGTGTTGTGTGTTGTGTGTTGTGTGTTGTGTGTTGTGTGTTGTGTGTTGTGTGCTGTGTGTTGTGTGTTGTGTGTTGTGTGCTGTGTGTTGTGTGCTGTGTGTTGTGTGTTGTGTGGTGTGTGGTGTGTGTTGTGTGTTGTGTGTTGTGTGTTGTGTGTTGTGTGTTGTGTGTTGTGTGTTGTGTGTTGTGTGTTGTGTGCTGTGTGTTGTGTGTTGTGTGTTGTGTGTTGTGTGTTGTGTGTTGTGTGTTGTGTGTTGTGTGCTGTGTGTTGTGTGTTGTGTGTTGTGTGTTGTGTGCTGTGTGTTGTGTGTTGTGTGCTGTGTGTTGTGTGTTGTGTGTTGTGTGTTGTGTGTTGTGTGTTGTGTGTTGTGTGCTGTGTGTTGTGTGTTGTGTGTTGTGTGTTGTGTGCTGTGTGTTGTGTGCTGTGTGTTGTGTGTTGTGTGTTATGTGTTGTGTGTTGTGTGTTGTGTGTTGTGTGTTGTGTGTTGTGTGTTGTGTGTTGTGTGTTGTGTGTTGTGTGTTGTGTGCTGTGTGTTGTGTGTTGTGTGTTGTGTGCTGTGTGTTGTGTGCTGTGTGTTGTGTGTTGTGTGTTGTGTGTTGTGTGTTGTGTGCTGTGTGTTGTGTGTTGTGTGTTGTGTGTTGTGTGTTGTGTGCTGTGTGGTGTGTGTTGTGTGTTGTGTGTTGTGTGCTGTGTGTTGTGTGTTGTGTGTTGTGTGTTGTGTGTTGTGTGTTGTGTGCTGTGTGTTGTGTGCTGTGTGTTGTGTGTTGTGTGTTGTGTGTTGTGTGTTGTGTGTTGTGTGTTGTGTGTTGTGTGTTGTGTGTTGTGTGTTGTGTGTTGTGTGTTGTGTGTTGTGTGTTGTGTGTTGTGTGCTGTGTGTTGTGTGTTGTGTGTTGTGTGCTGTGTGTTGTGTGCTGTGTGTTGTGTGTTGTGTGTTGTGTGTTGTGTGTTGTGTGCTGTGTGTTGTGTGTTGTGTGTTGTGTGTTGTGTGTTGTGTGCTGTGTGTTGTGTGTTGTGTGTTGTGTGCTGTGTGGTGTGTGTTGTGTGTTGTGTGTTGTGTGTTGTGTGTTGTGTGTTGTGTGTTGTGTGTTGTGTGTTGTGTGTTGTGTGCTGTGTGTTGTGTGCTGTGTGTTGTGTGTTGTGTGTTGTGTGTTGTGTGTTGTGTGTTGTGTGTTGTGTGTTGTGTGTTGTGTGTTGTGTGTTGTGTGTTGTGTGTTGTGTGTTGTGTGTTGTGTGTTGTGTGCTGTGTGTTGTGTGTTGTGTGTTGTGTGCTGTGTGTTGTGTGCTGTGTGTTGTGTGTTGTGTGTTGTGTGTTGTGTGCTGTGTGTTGTGTGTTGTGTGTTGTGTGTTGTGTGTTGTGTGCTGTGTGTTGTGTGTTGTGTGCTGTGTGTTGTGTGCTGTGTGTTGTGTGTTGTGTGTTGTGTGTTGTGTGTTGTGTGTTGTGTGTTGTGTGTTGTGTGTTGTGTGTTGTGTGTTGTGTGTTGTGTGTTGTGTGTTGTGTGTTGTGTGCTGTGTGTTGTGTGCTGTGTGCTGTGTGTTGTGTGTTGTGTGCTGTGTGTTGTGTGCTGTGTGTTGTGTGTTGTGTGTTGTGTGTTGTGTGTTGTGTGTTGTGTGCTGTGTGTTGTGTGTTGTGTGTTGTGTGTTGTGTGTTGTGTGCTGTGTGGTGTGTGTTGTGTGTTGTGTGTTGTGTGTTGTGTGTTGTGTGTTGTGTGTTGTGTGTTGTGTGTTGTGTGCTGTGTGTTGTGTGTTGTGTGTTGTGTGCTGTGTGTTGTGTGTTGTGTGTTGTGTGCTGTGTGTTGTGTGGTGTGTGTTGTGTGTTGTGTGTTGTGTGTTGTGTGTTGTGTGCTGTGTGTTGTGTGTTGTGTGTTGTGTGTTGTGTGCTGTGTGTTGTGTGCTGTGTGTTGTGTGTTGTGTGTTGTGTGTTGTGTGTTGTGTGTTGTGTGTTGTGTGTTGTGTGTTGTGTGTTGTGTGTTGTGTGTTGTGTGTTGTGTGTTGTGTGCTGTGTGTTGTGTGTTGTGTGTTGTGTGCTGTGTGTTGTGTGCTGTGTGTTGTGTGTTGTGTGTTGTGTGTTGTGTGTTGTGTGCTGTGTGTTGTGTGTTGTGTGTTGTGTGTTGTGTGTTGTGTGCTGTGTGGTGTGTGTTGTGTGTTGTGTGTTGTGTGCTGTGTGTTGTGTGTTGTGTGTTGTGTGTTGTGTGTTGTGTGTTGTGTGTTGTGTGCTGTGTGTTGTGTGCTGTGTGTTGTGTGTTGTGTGTTGTGTGTTGTGTGTTGTGTGTTGTGTGTTGTGTGTTGTGTGTTGTGTGTTGTGTGTTGTGTGTTGTGTGTTGTGTGTTGTGTGTTGTGTGCTGTGTGTTGTGTGTTGTGTGTTGTGTGCTGTGTGTTGTGTGCTGTGTGTTGTGTGTTGTGTGTTGTGTGTTGTGTGTTGTGTGCTGTGTGTTGTGTGTTGTGTGTTGTGTGTTGTGTGTTGTGTGCTGTGTGTTGTGTGTTGTGTGCTGTGTGTTGTGTGTTGTGTGTTGTGTGTTGTGTGTTGTGTGTTGTGTGTTGTGTGTTGTGTGCTGTGTGTTGTGTGTTGTGTGCTGTGTGTTGTGTGTTGTGTGTTGTGTGTTGTGTGTTGTGTGCTGTGTGTTGTGTGCTGTGTGTTGTGTGTTGTGTGTTGTGTGTTGTGTGTTGTGTGTTGTGTGTTGTGTGTTGTGTGGTGTGTGTTGTGTGTTGTGTGTTGTGTGCTGTGTGTTGTGTGTTGTGTGTTGTGTGTTGTGTGTTGTGTGTTGTGTGTTGTGTGTTGTGTGTTGTGTGTTGTGTGGTGTGTGTTGTGTGTTGTGTGTTGTGTGCTGTGTGTTGTGTGTTGTGTGTTGTGTGTTGTGTGTTGTGTGTTGTGTGTTGTGTGTTGTGTGTTGTGTGTTGTGTGTTGTGTGTTGTGTGTTGTGTGTTGTGTGCTGTGTGTTGTGTGTTGTGTGTTGTGTGTTGTGTGTTGTGTGCTGTGTGTTGTGTGTTGTGTGCTGTGTGTTGTGTGTTGTGTGTTGTGTGTTGTGTGTTGTGTGTTGTGTGTTGTGTGTTGTGTGCTGTGTGTTGTGTGTTGTGTGCTGTGTGTTGTGTGTTGTGTGTTGTGTGTTGTGTGTTGTGTGCTGTGTGTTGTGTGCTGTGTGTTGTGTGTTGTGTGTTGTGTGTTGTGTGTTGTGTGTTGTGTGTTGTGTGTTGTGTGGTGTGTGTTGTGTGTTGTGTGTTGTGTGCTGTGTGTTGTGTGTTGTGTGTTGTGTGTTGTGTGTTGTGTGTTGTGTGTTGTGTGTTGTGTGTTGTGTGTTGTGTGGTCTTTTGTGGCACAGCAGAGCACAATAAAGCGGGCGCAGGGGCAGGCGGATCTCCCTGGGGCTGTATCCCACACCCCTTGGGGGTGCATACAGGCTGGTTGGGTGCCGTGTGGTACAACCAGTGCCAAGTGCCATTTCTTTTGTGACGGGGAGGGGGGGGCTAATCGGCGGTTAAGGCCAATCAGGTACACGGCACAAAGCAAAATCACGTGTGCATAGAGAGTGCGCAGACTGAAAGGCACAGTACGGACAGAGCCCCCCAAAAGCTGACAGAGGTTACCCATGGGGATGGGGGGCGGCTGGTCCATAAGGGCTAACGGCCGCCGGCTGTGCACAGCATAGCGTTCCGGGTCCTTGTCACTCAGGAACCTGGGCAGTGACTAATCGTTTATGCCATGAGCCGCGCTCATCACTACCCCCCCTGTACACAACATACAACGCACAGCACGCATCAGAGAACACCGTTTGCCCATGTCTTGCGTACGGGTAAGTGGTACAAGGGGGGGGGGGGGGGCATAAAGGCGGAGCAGATGGTACTTCTGTAAACCACTTGGCTGTGCCCGCCAGCCCTCCACCGCCCGCAACTGCAGGTCGACTTGCCCAGAAATGGATGTCCCATTGGGGCCCATGCACATCTGCACATCGCCGCACAGGTGGTGGGCCTTGCGGCGGGCTTCCGCACTGGGTCCCTCAGTTTGCAGGATGGCCAACGCACACCACGTCACACCTACAACACCACAACACGCAGCACATGGCCCGTGAAGGCCCTACGGTGTGGAGGAGGGGCAGGTAGACCCGAGGCTGTATCGCTGGTGGATCAAGGGTGGGCAGGCAAGGGGGCCTGGACACCTGCAACTCGTCTCGCAGCGACAGCAGGTGGGCCAGCATCACCGGGCTGGCCTGCAGGACTTGGTGCAGCACGCGCTGAGTGCGGTACACCACATAGCCCACCAGGGCCGCCATCCCCTCCGCCTGCAGCGTGGCCGTGGGGTTCTCCAGGGGCTGCAGCAGCAGAGGGACGGAGTGGCACAGGGCGGTGACGTGCTGCGGCGTGATGGCCTGCAGCACCGCGTCGCTGTGGAGCGTGAACCGCACGTGCTCGAGCTCAACCTCGCAGGCAGTTTTGTATCCGGTGATCTGTGAGTGAGAGTGCAATCGCATGCTATTCAGCAGCGGGACAGGCGGTGGCACAAACAGCAGGACAGGCAGTGGCCGGTAACGGCGTGCGCGCGCACCACCGACTCGGGACCGTCTCGGGGAGGCACGCAGTTTGCAAAAGTGCGCGCGCGCACAGAAGTCTGGCTTCCGGAATATGAAGCGTCGCAGGGGATTTTGGGGCATGAGTCGCGCATCTGAGCACCACTCGCCGACATGCTACTGCACGACCAGGGCTGTTTGCTACCATCTGTGTCAAACCTCGGGGTAGAACCCCCGACCTTCAGGGCTTTAGGAGTGGTCGGAGGCCGTGGCTTCCTCCCAGCGCCGGTCGACGAATTTCTTCAAATCGTGGGAGCCAATCAACGGGTGTGGAAACCAATCAACGGGTGTGGGAACCAGATATTCAACCTTCTGAGTAAATTTCTACAACGGAAAATGACCCCCCCCTCCGCTTCGAAGCAAGAGCGGTTCCTATGCAAAAGGGGGGGGAGGGGGTAACTATTACGAACCGAGGGTTTAAATGGTGCTACATGTCCAAAGTCTGAGATCTGACTGCTCAACTGACCGAAATCTCTCGGCAGTTGCAGTGTAACCGACAACCATTGGGCAGTATTTATCGGCAGCCATTCATCACAGTAAAAGAAACAGAAAAGAAATTGTGGCCTTGAAGACCGCCCTGTGGGACAGCCACTTAAGCACAGCCCTGGGCTTGCATCCTTGACCACAACCACGGCAGTCAGAAAGACAACACTTTTCTATGCAGATTTGAGTGCTGAAACTTTGTTGATTCATGTTGTTCCGTCAGGGGGTTTGCCAGGGAAGGGTATATGGACACGCATTCTCTGGCGCAATGCGCCGCAAGAAACAGTATTTGGAATGCAGAAGTGTGCGCATATTGTCCAACAACCGCCTCCTGGTCCAACGTCACTTTTTGGCCAGAGAACACTGTCCAACGACCACCTGCCGGCCAAACGGTGATACATCGCTGGTTGTTGGGAAGGGACCATTGAACTGGACGCCGGGACTTGTCAGGTCCTCAGGCTGAGCGTTGTAGTCCTGAGTCCAGCACTGAGCAGCCACCGGTGCACCAATAGCAATTGGCATTTGGCTGACAGCAGTTGGCATTTGGCTGACAGCAGTTGGCAGGTTACGAGACAGAGACAGGCGGTTAACAGATAAAATTTTGGGCCGTATCCACAGGCGGTGAACCGCCGCCGGTTGGCAGTTAACCGGCGGCAACCGCCGGCCCAGGGTGCCCTTCTTAAGGGCAGTCGCTGGTGAAAAATCCGGGTCCTTACTGTTCAGGTGAGAAACAGAGTTCAGGGGCACCGACGGAAACCTGCACTTTGACGAGGTTCGTCTGCCGGTTGAACCCCAGCACAGTCCCATGCAACCACCGCTTCTGCTGCTTGGGCCTCACCTGCGAGACCACACACAGCCCCTGAGACTTCCGCCGCAGCACCCCTGTCTCGAGTTCCGGTGGTGCGGCGCCGCTGGTCGCATCGATGCGGCTCGTGGGGTCCACGGGCGGGTCGCTCGGCGGCGGTGGAGTAGCCTCGCGGGTCACTGTGAGCGAATGGAAAGGCGTCGACAGGCCGCCCCGAGTCCCATCTGAGTGCTCGCCCTTCGCAACCCTGAATCACTTCCAAATACCCGTGATGCGCACCAATTCCCTGTTCAAGGGACTGTCCCTTGCGTGCCTGAGCGTGTGTGCGTGCGTGTGCGGGCGCGTGGAATTGGCTTGCCTGAAAACGGGGGGGGGGGAATGGGATTGAAATTATTGGTCAACCTGGGGTGCCCCCCGCGATATACCCAAATGGTGCCAAAATGGGCCTTGGCTGGCAAATTTGGGTGTAGTCGGCTTGGCCTATCGAATCCAATCATCGTCAACTGCGAAGTTCAACAACTGTGTTCCTAAGACTTCAACAACCAAGAGTTCATAGTACCGGGTTGGGCTTGGCACACTGATTCACAGCTTCCCATCCGTAACCAGTACTATGCCATCCCTCCGCATGCTTTCGCTGCGGGTGTTGGTTGCTGGCCTCCTGAGCCTCCTCAACGCAACCCAAAGCCAAGATGTTCGGCGGACCACTGAATGCCGGATGCAGACGCAAAGCAGCTCGCGGAAATGGGCAACCAACAAACAAAACATCGAATCGGAGTAGCTCAAATGTGTGCATGTGTTTCGTGGTGTGTGTGCGTATGCGTGTGCCTCTGCTGTGTGTGTGTGTGTGTGTGTGTGGGTGTGTGTGTGTGTGTGTGTGTGTGTATGCGTGTGCCTCTGCTGTGTGTGTGTGTGTGTGTGTGGGTGCGTGGGTGCGTGCGTGCGTGCGTGCGTGCGTGCGTGCGTGCGTGCGTGCGTGCGTGCGTGCGTGCGTGCGTGCGTGCGTGCGTGCGTGTGCGTGTGTGTGTGTGTGTGTGTGTGTGTGTTAAGGAATCCATTCAAATCTGCTCCAACTGCGAGGTTCAACAATCCTAAGGTCCTATCACTGCTGCAAACCATGAGCTCGACTGTTCTGCCCTGCAGGCGGGGCTGCCCAGCGGGCACTCGACGCCATAAGTACAGATGCCGCCAACGCACCATGGCTCCTGCCCTCCGTGTGTGTGTGCGTCTGTCTGTATGCGTAGGTGTGCGCTGCTGTGGGTGGGTGCGGAGGCGTTTGTGGGTACGCACTGCAGAGAGGGGCACCAGTTCGCATGTGCAGGTGGGCAGGTGGGCGAGGCCTACTGCGACCCCAGGCCAGGGCTCGCGCCAGCAGCATCAGCTCCGTGATGAAAGGCTCCCACACCGCCTTCCATGGCGTGCATGTCCCCAGCGTGTGTAGTGTGTGTGCGTGCGTGCGTGCGTGCGTGCGTGCGTGAGTGCGTGAGTGCGTGCGTGCGTGTGTGCGTGTGTGTGTGCGTGTGTGTGCGTGCGTGGGGCGGGGCGGGTGGCGCCATATTATAGAGGAAGGCCTGTATGGGTCTGCAGGTGGGTCAGAGAGGCGGGCGTGTGTGTGTGTGCGTGTGTGTGTGTAGCCACACCCGTCTCTGAGCTTTCCTCGGGCCGCTTCGTGACGGTGCCGTGGGATTTGAGCTTCGTGCCGCTGCGTTTTTTTGAAGGGCTTTGCGGAGTGCCATCGGCGTGGGCCCCACGCGAAGTCGGAGACTTGGGATACTCGTCCCATAGCGACTCGTCCACTGGCGGCAGGGCATCGCCAACCGGCACCTCGATTCCCTGCGGTACTGCAGTCTGCATCGCCGGGTACTGCATCGCATCTTGCGCTGAGACTGCGGCCACGTACTCCCTCCGCCAGACCTGCATGTATTGCGTTCCATTGCGCTGTGCTCCATGGACAGTGTAGTGTGGCATCATCACTGGGCTGGGGGTTGTGTTGCATTGTGTTGCGTTGTGTTGTGTTGTGTTGTGTTGTGTTGTGTTGTGTTGTGTTGTGTTGTGTTGTGTTGTGTTGTGTTGTGTTGTGTTGTGTTGTGTTGTGTTGTGTTGTGTTGTGTTGTGTTGTGTTGTGTTGTGTTGTGTTGTGTTGTGTTGTGTTGTGTTGTGTTGTGCTGTGCTGTGGTGTGGTGTGGTGTGCGGTGCGGTGCGATGCGGTGCGGTGCTGTGGTGTGCTGCGCTTTGCTGTGCTGTGCTGTGCTGTGCTGTGCGGTGGTGTGGTGTGGTGTGTTATGTCGTGTTGTGTCGTGTGTTGTGCCGTGCCGTGCTGTGCTGTGCTGTGCGATGGTGTGCTGTGGTGTGCTGTGGTGTGCTGTGGTGTGCTGTGCTGTGGTGTGCTGTGCTGTGCTGTGCTGTGCTGTGCTGTGCTGTGCTGTGCTGTGCTGTGCTGTGCTGTGCTGTGCTGTGCTGTGCTGTGCTGTGCTGTGCTGTGGTGCGTTGTGTTGCGTTGCGTTGCGTTGTGTTGTGATCTGTTGTGCTGTGCTGCCCGGTGTTGTGTTGTGTTGTGCGCATTATGGCGTGCTGTGGTGTGTTGTGTCGTGTTGCGTTGCGTTGCGCTGCGTTGCGTTGCGTTGCGCTGTGTTGTGTTGTGTAGCGTTATGCTGTACTGGTGCTGGTGCTGTAATTGGTGCTGTGGTTGGTGTTGGTGTTGGTGTTGGTGTTGGTGTTGGTGTTGGTGTTGGTGTTGGTGTTGGTGTTGGTGTTGGTGTTGGTGTTGGTGTTGGTGTTGGTGTTGGTGTTGGTGTTGGTGTTGGTGTTGGTGTTGGTGTTGGTGTTGGTGTTGGTGTTGGCGTTGGCGTTGGTGTTGGTGTTGGTGTCCCGTGTTGGTGTTGGTGTCCACGTTGGTGTGAATGTTGGGTTGTGATGGCGTGTTGTGGTGTGGTGTGTTCGCTACGTGGCATGTAACACAAATTGCAAACAATTCGGCTACAGTCCACAGCGCACACGCATCGGCCACACGGGCTGGCACGCACAACAGTCGAAGTCCGCGTCAGACACCGCATTGCCCCAGCACAGCCTTCAACCGACCTGCACTGCGTCGCCGGCCCTCGGTATCGTAAACGGGCCCTGCAGCAGCGTCCAGATCGCGAGCAGGCGCCGCACCCCCGCCATCCCCTCGTCCCGGACCGAGTCCGCCTGCCGCAGGGCGATCAGCGTGTCCTCCAGCCCGTTGAGGCTCTCGTACAGCAGCCGCCGCGCCGCCGCCTTCCAGTGTGGCGGCCCCTCCCCAGCCAGCAGCCCCAGCACCGCGTGCTGGATCTCGGGCTCGACCCGCGGGCCGCACGCCGCCGCCACGCCCTCCCGGTCCTCGGCCTCGCGGGCCCCGGCCGCCGGGAACGCCGCGGCGTTGCCCGGGGCCACCGGCGACCCGTCGGTCGCGGCGGACAGGTCCGAGGCGGTGCGGGAGTGCCGGGGCGGCGCCGCGCGCGCGGCGTCGGGGGAGGGGCTGCGGGGGGCGCGGGGCGCGGGGGGCGGCGTAGGGGAGAAGGGGAGGAGGTCCATGGCGCCCAGCAGCTCCAGGAGGAATGAGAGCGTGGTGTAGCACACGTCGCTGCCGAGGGGCAGGCCCGTCTGGAAGCGGTTCTGGGGGGCGTGGGGGACCCAGTCCGGGGGGCGCGGCGCCAGCAGCAGCCGCAGGAACAGCGTCATGGCGAGCTCCTGCACGACGCCCACGGTCTCGTCGCGGAGGAGCGTGACGAGGATGGTCTGGAAGCGCTTGCCTTGCATGCACATCTGCGGGGGAGGGTGTGCGGTGACGAGGGTGGGCGGGCTTTCAGCTCCGGGGGGGGGGGGGGGATCGATACAGCCCTCTGGCTAGACCCGACCGCCCTCCCAAAAAAGGGCCCCCCAAAATCCTACAGACTGACCCCCAGGCCCCGGAGGTGACCCGGACCCCAAATTCGGCAAAAAAAAAATTGAAATAGGATTTTTGGAATCAGCGCGTCGAGGGGGTTCAGAGACATCATCATTTGTCATGTATTCGGTTAAAAAAAATTGACCGTTTTCAACGCTCCAAAAATTTTTCGGCGCCTTTGGCGCCAACGTGCATAATCACTGATTAATACTCCTGTCAGTTAAGCACTTTTCACGAACCCTCCGGTTTTGGGGGGCTCTATTGACCCCCCCCTGGCCCCGGTTCAAAACCCGACGTCCCGAGGGGTACTGGCTGACGGGGGTGAGCAGATGCGGCACCAATCAACCCACATCCAAGTCGCACACCAGCACTGCACACCGCTTTGCAGCACTCTGCTCATAAAGTGAACAGGCCCAAGCCTTTGAACCCAAAAGGAAGCACTACAACCACTCACCTACCTCCAAAACTGTTGTAGGGGCTTCCTTGCCACTTCGGCAATACGGGCGATGAGGCAGACAGTGGCATAGAGCATGACTACCAGGAAGAAGCCACACCAAAAGAAGGGAACGAGAGCGAGGACAAGGTGAGAAGCGCCAGGTAAGAATTCCGAAGCAAACACGGTAGATCGAAGGCATACTGAGGCGGCGAAAATGAGGAATGTGCGAAACTTGGAATGGCAAAATTTGGTGCGGACAAAATTTAGCACCAATTCTTGTATACCACTGCAGAATTTGGTATAAATTCCCAATTTGTAGCACAAGAACAAGCACAGACCGCAAATGGTGGTTCGTATTTCCTGTGGGCCTTTGGTTGGTTGCTGTTGTTTGTTGGAGGCTTCTGGATGGCTGCTTGGAGGGTTGCTCTGCTGTCCTGGAGTGTGGGAAACAATAGAAATGCGCATGCAAGAGAGCCAAACATGAAACCTAGAAAAATGGCTTCGGACCTCAAATACCGTGGCATAATTTGGCACACGGTTTGTTGAGCAAAAATTTGCCCTTCCAAATCCCGCAGGTCCCTAATTTCCCCCTCCCCCGTAGTGCTGATCAGCAATCCTGGGCGTCGACTGTTGTTCCGCACGTTACTTTGTCATTTTGTTGGAAGTCCAAAGAAATGCGTGCTTTTTTCTGTACGTCATGGACATCCTGCCCAGCCCCGCCGCTCGGCTCAGCGCGACCCCCACCTGACAGCACGGGACCTGCGCCACGGGGCTGGCGGCCACGCACAGCATCAGGGCCACGAGGTCGTGCAGCACGATCCGCATGGACGACGTGATGTGCGGCTGCGCCATGATCCACTCCAACTCCGCGAACAAGTGGTCAAACATGCTGTCCCTCAGCTGGATCATGCTCTCTCGCGAGGCGACCTGCGACTGGGAGCCCCCGTGATCCTGCACCAGACGCCACGAGGGTGTGGTCGGGGGCGGGGCACCATGGCACGGCAGAACAGAGGTCAGGAGTGGGGAGAGGCTGATCAACGCAGGGCCACGCATGAGCAACATAACAGCGGGGTTCTGGTGTGTCTAGACCTCGACAGTGCACACCCACCCATTTATTCAGCCTTCATGGCAAGCCCCCGGCCGCAAACACCCATTGCAAAGCACTGCGGCGGAAGGGTACCTGAGCGCGCTGCACACCACTTGCATTTCTGTTTTTTTTTTTGGACCTGTCCTCTCCAACCCCAACCGAGTGGGTGGGCAACCAATCCACCTATCCATGAGTCAAGGGTTCCCGTCATGGCGATAAGACCACCCCAAAATGGGTGATAAAACCACCCTGGAAACCACCCCAGGTGGTGTTATCACCCCTTCTTGGGATGATTGAACTTGGGGGGGGGGGGGGATAAAACCATCCATCGTAGTAAAAACCACCCTCCTCGGGGTGATCAAAGCACCCCGGGGTGATCAAAGCACCCCGGGGTGATCAAAGCACCCCGGGGTGGTTTTATCACCGGCCGGTCAAGAACGGCTGTCGATTACCGGCCAACCGGCGTCAGTTGACCATCAACTGCCCGGGAAAGACCTCAGGCTGTCCTCAGTGGACGATGGAACAAAAGAGACATATTTCGGTGCTAAAGAACAGCCCCGGATCAGAGAGGGTGGCAAGGCATGTCCTTGTAAGGGATCAGGGGTCTGAGAGGGACAAGACAACCTCCTTGTCCAAATGACATGGGTTTCCGCGATTTCCAGTGCCTTTGCCGTCGTTCACAGGGGTAGCGGGGCTTGAATGGAAATTAGAAGGAGGAGGGGCAACCCCTGGGGATCTGATGTCCCGCACAGGCCCAACACCATTTCCTCAGGAGCAAATGGAATGCCACAAAGAAAACAATTTGGGGCCATTTTGGTCGAGAACCCCTGAGTCGGCTCCAAGCAGCTTGGGCATCTTGCAGAGCACAGGTGGGGGAGGGGGGGGGGGGGGCACAAAGGCTGAAGGAGTATGCCGGTTGGCACTTCTGGTGTATGTACGTGTGTGCCTTTTGAGGAGGGACTCCTCCACTTGTGGATTAAGTGGGTTGGTTGCCCACCCGTTGGGTTGGGGGTGAAGAGGGGGGTTCAGAAAACTGCGAGAGGTGGGCAGCCAGATGGGCGGCAGCCAGATGGGCTACCTAACAGCCAGGGGGAAATTACTTTTCCCAAGTGAGAGTGGGACAGTTGTCCCACGACTCACAAATGCTGCTTCTGCCCCTTGGTGTCCCTCCAATGAGGCGCCGGCACGCCCCACGCAAAGTCGTTCCCAAGACTGCAGAGTTCAGAGGGTGCCCACCACCACTGATGTGGGAAAGGTAACACAGACAAAGGGTTCCGGATCAGGGGGGGGGGGGGGGGGCGGGTGGACCCAGTTCCGGGGGGGATCGGGAGGTAGCATGCAAGGACCGGTCCCGACTGAGTTTGGTATCATCATAACACAAGATGGCACCGGCGTCATAACTTCATGAATAGCCCAGATTTCTTCCACATTACTGTCCCTGGAATTGAAGCAGCTGCTGGAGTTGGAATGCGCGGGTGGTTAAATTGTTTGCATCGCTTGTCCCAAGCCACTGGGGACAAGTATTGTTGGTGGATGAGAGTGGGACAGTTGTTCCTCTGCTCACAAAGGCGGCTTCTGCCCCTTGGCGTCCCTCCCACGCCGGAGCTGGCACACTTCACACTCAGTCATTCCCATCACCGCGCAGTTTCGAGGATGGTCACCACAACTGATGCCGGCAGCCTCCTCACTCTGCCCGCACCTGCACCTCTCTCTTTGGTTTTCTTCACCGGCCAAATTGACCAAAATTGACCGTTTTGGGGTCCCCGAATCGACAAAATGGGCCGGCTCAGTGGTCCAGATTTGACCAAAATCGGGGGTCTTGGCACCCCAAAAATGGCCAAAATTGGGGTTTTGGCTGTCCCGACGGCCCGAGATCGGCCGACTCGGCGGTCTGGCCGCCGTATCACACAGGGCGATTTTACCAAAGACTCCGCCTACCTTCGCCTAGCCCACTGTAATTAGGCCTCATTCCCCCACACACCCAGGCCCAGGCGGGTTTCCAATGAGGCCACGTGGCTCAGCTGTCATAGCACATGACGTATGACCAGCAGGTGCGGAGTTCAAGTCCCACAGGAGCCAACAGCATCGCTGACCAGTCCCAGGCCCCAGAGTGTCCTCGATGACTCCAAAACCTGGCGCCTGGAGATCACCCGCGTATTCTACATCTTCCTCTACCCCGGCGGGTTTCCGAGCTTCCGTGGGTTCACAGTGCCAAGCCACCCTGATTATTCCCCCAAAGGCAAAATGCCTGAAAATGCTGTGCACCACCGATGCGTAACAAGGCCTCGGTATCTGATTGTTTGCCTTTGGCGGCGCCTATTGGCCTCTCGCCACTGCAGATTCCGACCCTCTGTGGGCCCGAACGCCTTTTGGTTGTGTCAACTGAGCCCCTGGATGACTTGTCCTGTTTGACTACTCCGGGGGTTCGGCTGTCCCAGAGACGGAGACGGGCTGCTGCCCGTGCCGTTGACCAGGGGCATCCAGATAGACACTCCGAGTCCATGCGGGGGTTTGCCGACTCCAGCACTGACTTGTGCACGCTGGGGTGTGCATCTGCAGGATAATTTTCCGGACAGGGGCTTCTAACACTAACCGGGGGTTGGGGGGGTTGGGGTCGGGTATCTGAACAGGCGCCCCCCCGGACATTCTCGCATGTGACGCTGCTCGCAGTGGACGTGGACGCTACCAGAAGGGATTTTTGCGCCGAGAACAATGGTGATAGGGCCCGGTGCTATGTTGCGCGCATCAGCGGTGCTGAGCCCCTCCAAATCTTCACGACCGTGGGAAAGATCACATGGGAAGGTGGACGCAGGCAGTGGAGTATGCAGCACGTGTGACAGAGGGACAACCGCCGCACTGGGGCACAAGGCACATAAAAAACCCAAAAACCCAAACACTCAAAAACGAGTGGAAAGAAGGGACGATACAATTGGTGTGTGGGGGGGGTGAAAAACACTGTTGAAAACGCACTGTCAGAGCGAGAACCTACTGCATACCCGCCTTTCGGCTGTCGGCTGCATACAGCACGGCATCAAGGCAGTGTTGCGGGTGACCTGGGTTGTGTGTTTGCGGGGGGGGGGGGGGACCGCTACAGGGGGGGGGGGGGAATTCTGTACGGGGATTTTTCCGCAGGGGAAAATTCCGCATGGGGAAAATTCCGCACCTGTCCAAAAAATCAAGGGGAAAATTCCGCACCTCCCAAATCTGCAGTGCATTGGAAGCAAAAGGGATCCTGGGATTGCGATCCCCAAAAGATCCTGGGAGAAGGCAATGACCATTGTGCCTGAGATCACCTCTGTAGATGGCGTGGCCCGCCATTCACAAATTATTCGACTTCCTGCCCCCCCTTCCCTGTTGGTTGACAACAACTGCAGAAGAGCGGGAACAAAACAAATGGGAGCGCGCGGCGAAGCACAAGGCATACGGTGGTACGGTGGCTTACATGGACAAAATTCCGCACGGGGAAAATTCCGCACCTCCCCTCGAAAAATGAGGGGAAAATTCCGCACCAAGTTGAAATACGGAATTTTCCCTGCGGAAAAATCCCCCCGCGGAATTTCCCCCCCCCCCTGTATATGCGACATGGGAGAGACCTGCATTGGGACATCGAACTTGTACTTGGTCTCCCACTCCTGCAGGATGTCCACAATGCTCATGACCAGCATGCGGACCACCAGCATAGCCTTGCGGCTCAGGGACGGCCGCTGGGCCCCGCCGGAGGCCTCCTCCCCCGACACCTCCGTGTACATGAGGGGCAGCAGGAGGTTCCAGACATCGGACTCTACGACCCATGTGATGTCGCAGGGCTGGAAGGTGACCAGAAGCAGGTCCAGCACCAGATTGAACCAGCCCTCTTGCTCCTGCGGGGTGTGTGCAGAGGGGGCTGAGGTGAGATGCTGCGATGTGATGTGCAAGGCTCCTAGGCACCCGAATCCGAAGTCCCCGAGTCCCCAAAGGCGCCTTGGAAAAATGGGAAAGATGGCGAAAGATGGCGGGAAATGGGGCGAAAAGGGGGGGGGGGTGTGGGAAAATGAGTGGCAAGTGGGGATTCACTATAGAAATTGGATGAACAACCTCTACAAATGGCAGAATGAATGCGACGAGATGCCCGTGTTCCCCAATCCCATTTCCCCCCCTTTTGCAGAGGCCGCAGACCTTCCCATCAGGTCCCTTCACAAAACTAAGAACCCGGTATCCGGATGGAAAAGGGGGGGAAATCGAAGGTACCCATGGGTATCCGAAAATTCGGGTACCAGGGAGGCTTGGACATGGACCGCGCGGGGGAGCGGGGGAGGGGTGTTCCACGAAGACTGGTTGGAGCCCTTGCAATACACCCGGTGCCTAGTGCTATGCCTTTGCTGTGACTTCTATTGCTCAAGGGGAGGGGGAACGTGGGGTCCCGCTGATAACGACCGGCGCCTCTGCCCCTGGAGTGCCCACTGCGACTGGACCGCAGAGTGTCGGGGGAAGCAGGGCTCACTCAGCCACATCAAATCATGCGCTGCGGCTACCGCAGGGACTGACGTGCACTGCGCTGGAGGCCGTCTGTCGCCTGTGCACCCAAGCGGCCTGCGTTGTGTCCTCATACTCGTCTCTGTTCTGTCCCTTTCACTGCGGGTCCAGGACCTTCAACTGAGAAAGGAGGGGGGGGGGGGCGATACGCGTGGGAACAAATCTTTTTTCTTGGGGGGGGGGGGGAGGCGTCCGAGCCGACTTTCCGGGCCCGTCCCCTTTGCAAAGGCCTCCTGAGAGGGGGTGTGGGGGCCCGGCCCGACACGTAAGCTGCCCCCCCCCTCCGGTGGGGGCTCCCGTTACCGAAGGCATGTTCTGACTTAGAAACCCGCTTGAGATTAGGTCGCGAAGTGGCCCGGACGGGAACCCGCTGGAGACGGGTCGGACGCCATGACACATGCCTCCACATGACCAGCGCGTCGTGGGGATCATTTTCACTGGGGCTACGTCGTTGGACCCCCCCTCGCCCCCCAGCACCTCCCCGACGGGCCCTGTCCGCCCCCAATCGACAGTAAACAACGAGGGGCACCCGACTTGGGCGCCTCTCCTTCTTCTTTCGGCATCTGTGGACCGGCGCACAGAATTGTTGGACCCCAGTTCGCCCCATTTCGCCGCATTTCCCCACATTTCCCCACAATTCGCCCCATTGCCCCAGTTCTGGTGAATAAAAAGACACTGGAGCCCCCGGACTTGTGAATATTCAAAATGCTCAGAAACAGGGAACTCAAAAAGGCCCCGAAGCCCGCCAAAGAAGTCCCCCCTGCCCCCTCTGGAACCCGCCATTGCCCACGCCGTGGGAGTTGGGAGCTGAGGTCCGGAACAGAACTGAACCCCCCCCCCCGCCGTCCGAGCCCTTTTTTCGAACATCCCACCATTTTTCGAACCCCCGCCCCCCGCGGCAGAGTTGCCCGCCTGCCATAGAGACCCCTGCCCAGACCCCCCACCCCATAAAACGGGGGCTCCACTCATTCCCAGGCCCTACCCACACCCCTGAGGCTACCTGGTCCAGATTCTTGCCAACCAGCCGCCGCTGATACGCCCTGACCCCAGACGATGGGCACTGCTGCTGCATGAGAGTGTTCAGGTCCTGCAGGACGCGGGAGGTCAGCCCCTGGACGGCCTGCAGGACCGCCTTGTGGTAGGCGAGGCCGCAGCCCTCCAGGTTGTTGCTGTAGTGGTAGTCCGGGCGGGGCCCCGCACCCACCGCCCGGAACACGTGCGACCTCAGCAGCGTGGCCAGAGAGGACAGCAGGAGGACGCGGGGGATGGGGCCGGTGCAGCAGAGCAGGAGGGACGTGTACGACTGCAGGGCGGTGGCGCGGCGGATGGCGCAGGCCCGGCGCCACTCGAGAATGTGGTAGAGGTCCACGACGGACGGGGCACCGCCGGGGGAGCGCTTGCTGGCCTTGCCTGAGTATCCGTGTGGAGTGGGGGAGGGAGAGGGTGAGGGGGTGAAGGTGGGGGTGAGGCAGGGAAGTATTAGAAGGGGGGGGAGGGGGGGGAGGGGGAGGGGGAGGGGGGGGGGGGAGGGGGAGGGGGAGGGGGAGGGGGAGGGGGAGGGGGAGGAGGGGGAGGGGGAGGAGGAGGGGGAGGGGGAGGGGGAGGGGGAGGGAGGATCAGTCATGTCTCCACGGTTCGGCAGCTGGTGTTGGTCAGTCTTCCGGAGTCTCCATCCCGACCCTCTCCCTCTCCCTCTTCATGAGCGTCCCTGAAGAGGACACTCGGGTGGGGGTGGGGGTGTCGCTGGTGGCTGGCTGGGCCGAGGGGGTGTCCTTGTGGTCCAATCGCGGACTCGCGGGGGGCCTGGGGCTGGGCTGCCTCGCCTGCCCGTCTCCCCCCCTTCCCTGCAACACAGCGACAACGCAACGCAACACCAACACCAACACCAACACCAACCAACGCACCAATTACGGCACCAGCACCAGTACAGCACAGCACAACACAGCGCAATGCACCGCAACACGACACGCCACAACACAGTGCAACGAAACACAGCATCGGCACACCGCACCCCCCCCCCCCTGCCGCCCCCCCCAACTCCTCTGGGTGTCCGGCTGCGCACGGGAGTTGGGGGGGGGGGGGGTTGGAATGGGAGTGTGTCCAGTCTTGACAGCTCCTGAAGCGCCTTCCCCGAAGGTACAATGGCTCACCTGTCAGGCCGTCTCATGCTCCACCGCAATGGACTCGGGGGGCCAGGGATGTATTGGAAGAGAGGAGGCATTCGCCTTTTCAAGTCCTGGACGCTAGTGCGATTGAGGGGATCAGGGGGTTAGCGGGTGAGAGCTCATCTATATACAGCTGTATACAGATATATAAGGCCCTTACCCCCCCCGCCCCCCCAGCGTATCGCGGCGCGACGGAAGGACCCGGGCCTCCGTCCTATGTGGGATCCTCTGAGGAGCGACCCTGCCCAGACCTCGGGCTGTGCGCTCCCCCATCCGCGCCCGCAGGTGCAGGTGCGGCTGTGGGGGGTTGGGCGCCCCCCCCTCCCGATGACTGCACTTGCCGAGTGAAGCCAAGGCTCAAGAGCCCCCCCCCGCGGGGCGGCAGATGGGCTGCCGCACCCCTGCGCTGCGAGGGGCGCCCCTGACGGTCTGCCCCACGTGCTGCCCTGCCCCCCCGAGTCGCACTGCCGCGCTCCTGCGCCTGTGCCGCCCCCCCACGAAGGGAGGGGGGGGGGCTGCGCCGTGCCGGAAGGGGGGGCGGGACCACCCTGTCCCCGACCCTGGCTCTGTCCCTGACACCCCTGACCCAGAGCAGCAGCCTCTGGCTGCCCCTGAGCCTGCACCACAGATTGCCCTGCAGCACCCTGCTGCACCAGACCCTGCCCTGCAGCATCCTGCTGCCCCACACCCTGCCCTGTAGCATTCTGCTGGCCCAGGCCCTGCCCTGCAGCATCCTGCTGCCCCAGACCCTGCCCTGCAGCATCCTGCTGCCCCAGACCCTGCCCTGCAGCACCCTGCTGCCCCAGACCCTGTCCTGCAGCATCCTGCTGCCTCTGATCACTGAGGGGTGGGGAGGCACCTTGACCCTGTCCATCCCGAAGCCACCCTGCAGCTCCTTGCTGCTCGCGATCCCGGGGTGGGGGTGGGCCACCCTGAGCCCCATCCGCCCGCGCCGCATCAATGAGCGCGGCCGAGATGGAGCCAAAAACGTCCGCAAGGCTTGCGCGCCCCTGTCCCTGCCCCCCGCCCCCCCCCCGCGGGACGCGCCCACAGTTGGAGGGGGGGGGGGGCAGTGAAGTTGTGGCCGACGACGCAGCCAGCGGGGGTGCCCGCAGCCACCGCCCCCCAGGAGAAATGAGGCCAGAGCCTCTGAGGCTGGTCGCCCGTGGCTGGGACTGCGGCTGTGGCTGACCCACCCCCCCGCCGCCCGCCCCCCCCCCCCGCATACCCCCGTGGGTGGTGGGGGTTGGAGTCCCGGGAAGAGTGGGAGAGAGATGACCCAGCCCTAGGAGGGGGCCTCCGGCGCGGTGGCTCGTCGTCGGAGGAGGAGCCGACGCGTGGCGGCCGCTGCCTCCGCCCCAGCACTGCCGGCGGCAGCACGCGCCGCCGCGCCTGCGGCCGCTCATCCTCTGATGAGCCCCGCGGCGACTCCCGCCCTCGGGAGCCCAGCACCGTGCCTGGGGGGGGCGCGGGCGGGTGCACCTGCTGGGGCGCTTGGAGCCACGCACGCAGTGCCCTGGCCCCTGCGCGTTGCGCCGCCGGTGCCAGCCGGTGTCCCTCGTGGCCTAAGGAGCAGCAGTATTTAATGCCTTGACCGGTTGCCGCGCACGCCGCGCACGTCGCCGCTCCGTGCGCAGGGCACAAAACGCGCACGGTGCCCAAACCGCGTCCGAGCGCCCGCGGGGCCCCAGCAGGGCGCGCCGGCGGTGGTGGCTGCGCGGGCGGGCAGCGCGGCCGCTGCGGGCGCGCCCGCTGGAAGGGGCGCAGCGGCGCCCGACCACCCAGGGGGCGAGGCAGGTAGTCGTTCAGGAAGGCCTCCTGGCGCCCCGTGCCCGGCCTAGCCAGCCGCCGCGCCCATAGGGTCCTGCAGTGCACCTCAAGGCGGCGCATGTGCTCCTGCATGGCTTGGCGGCCCGCGAACACGGGCCTCTCCGTGCGACCCATGCACCTGTAGCCTCCAAGCGGGACAAGTGCATTGCAAAGTGGGCGCAGCTGGCCCCCAAGGAGCTCACCAGCACGCAGAAACTGTTGCGTTCTGTCGAGTGCGAGCTTGAGCACGTGCGCGCGTTCACGTAGTGGCAGGACACGCCCCGCCAACTTGTGCCCTGGGGCCGCTGGGAGGGCCCGGCCCGCATGCTCTTCGAAATCCAGGGCCAATTCCACGTACGTGACTTGGCCCTGGCCAGGGAGCCACAACAGGGCCCCTGCCCACCGCAGCAAGGCATGCAGAAACGTCGCCTCCCACGGCCAATGCGGCGGCAGCCCCTCAGGGGCATCCAACGGGGGTCGGGCCGGAGGCCTGGGCAGTGGGCCCGCCCCAAGTTGGTGCCATGGATAGGCTGCGCGTGCGTCCGGCGCCCGGCCCCGCGCCGGACCGAAGACGGTCGAACGGTGGTCCCCCCTCTGCTGGGCAGCGTCCAATGCCGTCTTGCGCGCCGCGAGCACGGCAAGGAACATCCCGTACAGGCGGTACAGGAGGTCCTTTGCCAGCTGCAGCGCATCGTTGTCGGGCACTACGGCCAGCGGGAGCAGCCCTGCCGAGCGCAGACAGGCAGGCCACGCAGACGGTACAGCCAACGTGGGGAGAGGGCGCGCCGCCGCCTCCACTAGCGGGCGCCATGCCGCCCGTGCCGGCTCCCAGGAGGGGCAGGCCCACAGCATGTGCTCGTCCGTTTCGGCGGGGGCCCCACAGTGAGGACAACGCGGGTCCGTGCGGATGTGGTGCTCGTGGGCTCGCGCCGCAGTCCACGTGGCCCCAGCTAGCTGCGAGCGCAGCAGCACCAGCTCCAGTTCGTTGCACGCTACGGTCAGTGCATGACGCACCGCGTCGCGCTGCACGGCTCCCCCGAGGCCCCCGTACGTCCGCGGGCGGCGGCGCTCCAGGGCCTGCAGCACGGAGAACCGCTGGCTCTCCCGTACGCGATGGCACACCTCGCCCCAATCATCCAGAGCCAAGTGCAATGGTGCCGCTTGCCCAGGCAGCCGCCACTTCCACTAGCCCTCAAGGGCAACCCAGCCGAGCCTCCGGGTGTCTTGCAGCGCACGCCCCACCGGTCCCGTCAATGGCGGCTTGGGGCGCTCCTCCAGCACTGCCTTATTGGAAGAGAGGAGGAGGGGGGGGGTTTGGCCGGACCCACCTCCCCCCATGTTCCCCTAAGGGTCCCCGCCGAAGGCGGGCCGATAATTTTTAAGCTTAAATCCTCTTGGCGCCAAAGGCGCCAAAGCAAAATTTGGCTCAAACACGAGAAGGGGAGGAAGGGGATCCAGGGGTCCTGTGGTTGCCAGCCATTCTGATACATCCCTGCTCGGGGCTACTGGCCACGCGCCGGGGGGGGGGGGGGGGGTTGGCACGAGGGCCGGCGGGGGGGGGAAGGGGGGTCGTTTGATCCCACCTTCCCAGCCCCCTCCAAAAAGGCAACTGTTACCCTTCGCCGGTGGCCTTCGTGCAGGGCGCTACACAGGGCTTTTAGTGGAAGTGACCCCGTCATGCCAAGCCTGGCCCGGACCAGGGCATGTGCACACGGGAGGGGTCCACTGCCAATGGAGCGTACCACGGCACCCTTCTCCATCCCCTCCTCCAAAATAGACTCACACACTCCACAAAACATGCCTCACCGCCCCCCCCCCCCGTCCCAACAGCAATGTGCCTGGCCGAGTAGTCAAGACGCTTGCTGCGTGTCCTGGAGATGAGAGTTTAATTCCCGGGGAGGGAGCACCAGTTGTACCACAGGGAAATGCCGGGAGGCCACAAGGATCCCACGCTGAACAGGGCGATCATATCTGACGAATTGTTATGCGAAGCCTGTACACCCCCAAAGGCACAGCCCGTGTCGCCACCACCGCCATCGGCCAACCCACACACACCCACACCTCCGGCCTTGACGAACGCCACGATGGGGCCGAGGCATGCGTCCACGTTCTCCTTCGGGTCCTCGTCTGCCGCGTGCTCCCACTGCGCCAGTGACGGACGCACTGAGGGGGTTTGGGTGGACGCGGACGGGGAGTGTCGCTGCAGGAGCCCGGCGTGCAATGCCCGCACCACAGAGTCAACCTGGCAGGAAAGGCGTGGGTGTCAGGGCCGGCAAGAGAATCACCGACAAGCTGACCAAAGGGAGGGGGGCTGTACATCTACAATTACAGGGGAGTTGGGTGTGCGGGGGGAGGACTCAAGTGTATTCCATAAACCAATATCGCCACCACAGGAGTGGGGCTTGGGTCTACCATAAAGGCCAAGTAAGTGTGCCGATTGGCACTTCTGAGTGTACGCACTCGTTTCTTTCCCGGTTTCCGGTGGGTGGAATGTGGGAAGAATTCTTTTTGCCGGCCCAAAAACGCGGTCACCCCAGCACCGCCCGCTGCCACACGGTGCTGCAAAGGGGGGGGGATGCCAAGCCTTTTGCGACAATCTGTAAAGGCAAAAAGGCCGCAGCTTTGGGCATGGCACCTCTCCAAAGGAGACGTGAACGTGCCGCAGTGCCACGGACGTTGTGAACCCTGGTCCCGAAGGCGTGGAGGAAAATTGTGCGCAATCTGGGGAAGGGGGGGGGGGGTCTGGGACCTCCCCATCTCCCACTGGTGCTGAAACTGTCCACCCACCCACCTCCCCCTCACCCAGGCTTTTGTAAGGCGGTCCGGTACCCCCAGTGGCAACCGAGGGAGGCCACACAACGCCAGAAAATTGCTTGGGGGGCTTAGGTCTCTCTCTGCACGGCTACTGATACTGCCATTTCACTGCCCCCACCTCTGCATCATCGAAATGGTCAGAAGTTCACACGGATTTCAAATGTGCCGTGTTTGGGTTGCAGCCGCTCCCGTACAGCCGCCTTCAAGAGCCCATGTCTGTCCCCTGACTGACTCCGTCCCCTGGGCCATACACGACTCCACGCCCCGTGCAGGGATGGGCACTGGGTTTCCTACACTGTGTTCAGGCGGAGATCCATACAACTGCCGGACAGAGGCTTTGGCAGCACAGCCCCCCTCCCGTATCTCAGGGATGCCCCTTCCCGTTGGGTTTGTGGGGACAACACCGTGCGTCAATGCAGCCGCCAGGTGTTGAGTTTGGCTTCAGGGTGCTGTTGCCGTCGCCCTTTGGCCTGGCCTTGCCCCTCCACCTTCTTCGTGGTCAGCCCTGCCGTCAGGTCGCCAGGGCCCTTTGCCCTTCCCGCTCGTAATCAGCCTCTCCCTCCAAACCACCTGCAGGTTGCCTCCGGTCATCCAGGAACCGTGCGGGGCGTGCGCACAGCGTGTACATTTGTATGTGTATGCCCGTGACAACAATGACCTCCCGAGAGCACAAAGAAATGCACTACAACACCATTCGTCATTGCCATCATCTTCGCTGGCGGCATCCTCATCCATTAGTTGGTCTCATTTCTGTTCTCTCTCCCCTGTTCTGACACACTTTCCCTCGTCTTGTCTACCTCTGGTCGTGCTGTGGCGCTCGTCGTGGGGCTCAGGCCGCCGGTGGCAGTTTGGGAGTTCCACATTCAGCTCACGTCAGTCGCATGTGACAGGATGGGCAGGGTTGTGCATGAGGGGAGCGTGAGGCTTCGAGGTTGAAACTGGTCGTCAAACCAGCTACTGGTGGTTGGAAAAGCCGTTGGGGGGGCAAGCTCTGGCGGTTACCAAACGTTGGCGGGCCTGGGGGGGGGGGGGGGCAGAGGCGGTTGGGGCGGACTAGACTGTCACCCCCATTGGGGGCGGGGGGTACCCTTTTCCCCCTGCAGGCGCATGTCCGTCCATGGGACAGACGTCGGCATTATCTTTGGATCTTTGGTGAGCGCAGTCTTAGAGGTTTCCGTGGCAAACATCAAATCGGAAGCAAAACCAAAAGAACAGAGCAAGGCTGTCCTGACCGCAAAAACCCACCTCTTCCGAACGAGTCATTTGATCGCGTCCCACATGTGGCCAACTGACCGCAATTCTGGTCAACCGAGAGGGTAGCCGAACGGACTCGACCAACGTGGCCAGTACGCGCCAGCGATTGGCGGTTACTCGACGACGGTTGGCCGGTGACTGCCGCCCAAACGTAAGGAGACAAAACACTGCGAAAATGGCGCTGTAAGCTGAAGCAACGAAGGCACGTTGGTGTCCGGACTGGGGCACACCTGATCTGGGCCGCTGCAGGGGCACATTGAGCCTTGGAAAGGGATGTTGGCCGTGAAGGCGTGCAAGGAGGAGAGGGTGGGGCAGGGGGGCACCAGATGCCCCCCCTTGCTCACCCCGCCGTCCATGGACTGCATCCGCAGCACATCCGGGGCCGCCAGGGTCTGCATGGGGTACGTCTCCGGCTCCGGGAGCTGGAAGCTGCCGCTGTGGAGGCTGTGCATACTCCCCCGGTGCTCCATCTCCAGCGGGTGCTGGTGCTGCGGCTGGGCTGGGGGGGCAATGAGGCTCTTGACGGCGGTGGCAGTGCAGGGGGCGAGCAGGAGGAGGAGCGAGGCCCGGTACTGCACTTCGCGGGCGGTCTCGGCATACTTCTGGCGGTGCTGCTGGTGCTGCTCCACCATCCAAGGCCGCAGCTGCTTGAGGACTTGCACCCACACGTGCTTAAGGACCTGCAGGTCTGATCTCATGGACCCGGAGATGGAATGGGCACCTGAGTGTAATGGGATGTTCTTGGGGGCGGGGAGTCCATACCGGCTGGTGCCCTCCACCGACGGGGCCTCTGACAACAAGGCCAGGAGGTGATGTGTCCTCCCTTTTGCCGGCCACCATGGCGGGCCTCAGAGCCCAGCCATGATGGGGTGAGACAGGCTCCACCAGAGGGGGACAGGGGGCGCAAGGTTTACGTGGCTCCAGTGGCCCAAGCAGGCAATCCTGCAGGAGAACCATCCACTTTGCTGGTGGTGAACATTGTACAATCGGTGTCCAGTGCCATGTCTTTTGGTATAATCTGCTTGTTGGTCTGGGTCAGTGCGGGGGGGGGGGGGGGTTGTGTGCGTGCATGTGTGTGTGTGTGCGTGCTGTGTGTGTGTGTTTGTGTGTGTGTGTGTGTGTGTGTGTGTGTGTGTGTGTGTGTGTGTGTGTGTGTGTGTGTGTGTGTGCATGTCTCTTTATGTGAGTGAGTGAGTGAGTGAGTGAGTGAGTGAGTGTGTGTGTGTCTTTGTGTGTGTGTGTGTTTGTGTGTGTGTCTGTGTGTGTGTGTGTCTGTGTGTGTGTCTGTGTGTGTGTCTGTGTGCATAATGTGTGTGTGCAACTGGCACCACTGTGGGTGTCCCAGCTGTCTTGCCCCTGTTGAGGGTCGTTGACACAAGGGGAATTGTTACACAGTGGTTAATGTCAACCCACCCCCGAGTAGCTCTAGGAGATGGTGGGGCAGCCCCTCGTGACACTGCTCGTTGCGCAAATTGCTTGTTTAGAGGGGTGTATGTTTGGCAAAACAGGCCTGAAACCGCAAATGAGCTACAGTGGTACGCTAAGACTGCTTTGTACCAGATTGTTCGTTCGTACTAGTGAGTAACGGGCACCGAGCCAGTGGCGAGGTGCTATTTGGACCCTCTGGTCCCAGCAACTCTGTGGTACATAGTGTGAACGTTGATTGTGGCGGAACATGAACCTGCTGTGTGTGAATTGCAGTGCATAGAGCCTATGGTGCTAATGTTTTGCATTTGTTGCTTCGCGAGGTTTTAGCCAGAGGCCACTTACCGGAAGGAGCTGGGGGACTTGGGATTTGGGAAGGTTACCACTAGTATGGAGATCAAGACGGACAGACAGAGATGCAACTTGTGGGGTACTACACGAGCTTGCAATGGTCCGGAGATCTGAGGTGGGTATGCTCCACAAAGGGACAGCGGGCTTGAGGCGCTAGCATGCAGCCTCCACCACTCACTGCTGGGCACTTCAAACCGCAACCATTGCCGAGGGCCTACGGCCTCCACGATTGACTGCTGGACACAACCACAAGTGCCCAAGGCTGCAGCCTCATCCAATTTTTGTAGGGTACCTGGTCATTGTTGGGCATGTCCATTGCCCAAGGCCTACAAAGTCCACCAATATCTGCTAGGCATTGCAATTGCTACCCAACACCTTGGGCAAAAATAGCTGTGTCCAACGGTACATTGGGGAGACCCTAGGCCTTGGGTAGTAGCTGCACATTGTAGTGCCCACTAGTAAATGGTGGAGGCTACACACCCTGGGCATAGCCAGCAAAAGATGGACCATAGAAGTGATAGGTAGACATAAATGGGCAGCCTTGGGCGGGCATCTTCTCCCTTTTGTAGGCCAACAACAACATGCATCCATGGCGGAAGGTGATGGCCGACAAGCTCGGGAGCAGAGGTGGAAAGAGGACGATGGCAGGGTGGCCAAGGAAGGATGTGTTGGCTCACCCAACAATGGGGTTGCAAACGCTGCTAGACTACCAATTGGCCAAGCAGTATCGTGGTCTACTTGGAGGCAAGTTGGATGTGGACATGCTCATCAAGGTGGTCACCAAGTTGCCACAAAACTAGCGAACAAAGGAGGATCAGATGGCTTTGGAGAAGGACATGGATGCTTGGTTGGAGGAGGTACGTCGTAAATATGGGGACAAGGTGTGTGTGTGTGTGTGTGTGTGTGTGTGTGTTTGCAAGTGTGTGTGTGTGTGTGTGTGTCTTTGTGTGTGTATGTGTATCTTTGTGTCTTCGTGTGTGTGTTTGTGCATGTGTCCGACCCCTGCACCACCTCAGCGTAGGGCCCATAAGCCCACGCTCATGGGGTTGGCCCTAGAGTGTGGGGTGTAAAGGAAGGATGCCATGGAGGTGTGGCCCAAGTGCGGAGTTTCTCGATTGGGCATGGGCACCTCTTCAATCCTTCAAAGGGGGGGGGGGATCATTTTCATGCATTAGGACTTCATAGGCAATTTCGAGCACTCTTGTAGCACCCAACCCGTTGAAAAGAGGTACGTGTCTAATTGCTTTGCTCAGATTGTGGTGCTCCTGGAGAGGCCATAGTGGCAAGTGGCCAAACATGGAGTCATGGGATGGCACTCTCACAGTTACAGGAGCCCGCGGCCTGCGAGACACCTTCGTGCTCCCAGGTGCTAACGGCAGTCAAGTCCTCCCGGTGCTGGATGACCCTAAATCCCCTCTCTAAACGGGATAGGGGAGGTCACATGAGGACAGGGTTGGCTGGGAGAAAGGCGCGGGCCCTGTAGGGACCCTTTGCTGAGGGTGCTTCTGGCAGCCAGCCCAGGAGACAATGCACCTTCCCCTTCGCTGGCCACTGTGGCAGGCCTCCCAGTCCCATATGGCCATAATGGGGCAGGACAGGCTCCAACGGGGGGAGGGGGGGCAAGGGTTACAAGGCTCCAGCGGCCCAAGCACGCAATCCTATGGTAGGACGGTCCACTTTGCTGGTGGTGACCCAATAGCAATCTATCTGTATAATGGCCAGGCCCTGGTAGCCGCCTGTTGGTAAAATGGCCATGGTGGCGTGCCAACTCCATGCCCCCTTCCATTACCATCCCCACACCACCTCGGCATGGGGCCCATGGGGCCAGCCCCAGGGGCATAGGCCCTGGAGTGTGGGGCTTAGAGGAGGAACACAACACAGGGGTGGGCTGGGGTTTAGAGGTCCAACAGGTGGTGACACAGAACAGTGGCCCCGGCCCTGAACCAGCCCCCAAGACTGCTGCGCACCGATAACCCCGGCATCGCCTCCGAGAGAGGGATAGAAATGGCCATCCCCAGCCCCACACTAGGGCTAGGGAGGGTTGCTCAGTGCAAGGGTTGCCACCCCCGTCGCCATGTCCCCAACCCTAGTACCAAGCCCTATAAAACCCTGCCCACTGCAAGGGCAGGTTCGGGTCACCAAGCACCCCCCAATGGCCTGCGGACTCCATGGGCCACCCCTACCCTCTGGGGTGGAAGGACTCGGGTTTTGCCGGTGCCGGGGGAGACTCAAGGGGCTTGGTGCTGAGGCATGGGCAGTGGATGTAGGGGTGGCTTTCTGGAAAGGGTCAAACCCCTCCAGCTCTGCGTGGCAGGGGTCCAAGTATACATATCCTTACACATACACAGACTTGACCAGGAAGTGGGTGCATTGTGTGTGTGTGTGTGTGTGTGTGTGGTTCTTCAATGTGTGTGTGTGTGTGTGTGTGCAGCGTGTGGTTGGTTGGTTACATGGGTGGTTTTGCACACTCGCCGCGCCTCTCCCCCGATGGTCTCCTCCATGGGCGGGCTCCCTTTCCGGGCTGTGGGGCTGGAACACCCACAAACTGCGATAGATGCTGCCCCAGGAACCCATTTAGGTGGGAAATGGAGCCGGCCGTGGGGTACACAAACACACACACACACTCACACGATGAGAACCGCAAACAAGAACAGAGCAAGAAAAGCGGTGAAAGAAAACTCCTCAGGAGCTGCAGGGCAGCCCTAGACGTCTTTCGGTCTGTTGGTAAAGGAAACGATGTGCAGCTCAGGAATTCTGGGGCAGTGTGATACAGGTTCCGCCTGTGCCCTCACCGAACCCTCATCCGGTCACACCCACCAACCGACCAGGAAAAACTCCACGGAGGAGGTCGTGCCTTGTTTGCCTAATGCAACATGTGTTGGGTGCCTCCACCCAACAACACACAAACAAAAAACAGGGGCGTGGTCATTCCAGATTCGCTCGATGGCGTAGCAGATGCATTTCGTCGCACCACGCGGGGTGGTGCCCCTGTGGTTGGAATGCCTGTGGAATGCTCGCGTCAGTGAATGCTGTACCGTTCCACTGTGGCGGCCCAGCTGTGGTGCCATGGTAAGGCGGCAGTTAAACTGCCTGTAAGGATGCAACAGAGATATTCTGGTGCGGCGCGGCGGGGTGTCACCAGTGGTTTCCCGTACCGCAGCGCCCAGGTGTCTTGCAGTGCCGAGGGGTGTGTTGTGCTCAGTCCTACCCCACCCCCGACCGTCATGCAGATCCCCAGTACACACACACACACACACACACACACACACAATACACCCATATGCGTGTGAGCAGAGGCACATGCAGATGGGATGGCCATACCATGTCTGCTAATCGCATCTGCAAGGGCCATCGAGACGCCCAGTAATTTGGCGTGCTTCAGAACGGCCACGATGGCGTGCCGCTCTGCACGCATTATGTGCTCGTTGCTGATCCCTGGCACCATGGCCTCTTGAGCTGCCTGTGTTTTCAGATAGAGACGCAGCTGCATGTGCACGGCGATCTGTTTAACACACGGAGGAGGGCAGGGCTGCCTGGAGGGGTCCAACATCTATCCCCTGAGGCGATCGCCATGTCACGCCAGTCATTTTGAGATGATGCATATTGGGGCCAAAAAAAAATGCACAAATGATTTTCACTCCCTAAACCCCCTGAAGAAAAACATTCTCCAGTACCTTTGTCGCCATTGTGGCCATCAGTAAGCACATTCTTGTTCCCCATTGCAGGCACGAACCGCCCACATGAATTTTTTGTTGTATATGGAGCACCAAACAAATACTTGGGATCCTGACCCATATCTCCAGTACCCCCCTATGCCCTCTGGGCAGCCCCACTTGGTGAGGACATAGCTGCTTTCAAGCCTGCATCGGGGGCAAAGGTGAAAAATCACAATTTGCAATGGCCTCTGACAAGTCAATCCCAAGGCGCCTTGGGTCGCAATGTGACGGGTGTTTGGTGGCATTAATATCATGTGTCAATGCATAGAGACACACAGCACCAATCAGCACCCTTCATTGGCACGTGTATGTGGTGTTTGCATGGCAATAAGTATTGTGTGTGTGTGTGTGTGTGTGTGTGTGTGTGTGTGTGTGTGTGTGTGTGTGTGTGTGTGTCTGGGGGGGGGGGGGGGCTGAATGTTGAATACCTTGCAGACATTTCGGGGGGCACCCCATTTTTTTGACATCCTGGGGGGGGGGGTATTGAAAGGGGGTTTTGGATGCAACACCTCACCCATTTTTTCGCTGAAGTACAAATTGCAGTAAAAGATTGCAGCTGAATCCCAGCTACACTTTCTGAGTCTCCATTTCACTGTTTGCCTTTGCTTTCTTTCCCCCAGTTTAGACTGGTTTTCCTTGCAAAACAAACTTTCAAAATCCCCATTTCACTGTTTGCATCAGGGTTTCGCACTGGCGGGCTTTGTGGCCAGTATTGGGGGGTGATTGTTCATTCTCGTTGCATTAGCAGAAATTTATTTTGCAACCTTTTTTGGCTCCTTAAGAGGGGAGTTATGATGAACCTATTGCATTACTTACTGCACCTGCACTAGTATGGCATGGAGCTTTGGTTCAGGGCCACCCAATCCAAAATAGACCCCACAATGCTGGTGGCCGAGGCAGGTCGCAAAAAAAGTAAATGATTCCGAGTGACTCAGAGCTCAGAGCTCGTTTCTCCTCGGGTAATGCACAAGCTCCGGAGGTCTTGACTCCATCTGCCGTAACACCCTCGCAAGGCCCACTGTCCCCTGTCACCCCACTTTAACCACGGGGAGAACGGCACTACAGCGAGTCAGGTGCCTCCCATAGATTGGAGTGCAAGCACAAAGCAAGCACCGACGGGGAGAGTCATGCTACAGCGAATACTATGAGCCATAGGTCGTAGTGCTACCAAAGCACAAGCACAAAGCAACCACTGAGGAGTAAAGCCGCACTGCAGCAAGTCCTGCGACTCCTATAGGTTAGGGTGCCCCCAAAGACAGCAAACACAAAACAAGCTTCGGACTGGTGAGTCCGAAGATTCCCAAGAGCCGAGGTGCACCTTTGATCACAAAGGCAAACCTGGAGAAACAGGGGTCGTCCGTCTCGTATGGCGTTAGGAGGCACTGGTTGTGTGGCCTTGCGCTCACACCCTGTCTGCTGTCGCAGTTGCCCAAGAGACTGCGGGGGTGAGCCACACCCTCATGACGCACACGCCTGTTGGATCCCACACCCTGCAGTGCCCGAGTGTCCCCTGGTGGGGACCATTGGGCCCACCCCTGTCTACTGTTGGACACACCCGGCCGATGCTTGGAGGACGGGTGGGGTGGGGGGTGGGGGAGGCTGCCTCGCAGGGAGGACTGAAAACGGCTGCAGTACCCCGGCTGTATCAGGGTCCCCAGAGCAGGGGGAAGTCAAATGTGTGTGGGCGGGGGGGGGGGGGTTCTACCGCACCTTCGGCACCAAACCTCAAAGCAGGTTCGGGGCTTCAACCTACCCGAACTATTTTAAGCCCCAAGGGGAGGGGGAGGGGGGGGGGGCAGGAGGTTTGGTACCAGGCCCGTCTGAGACCGGAGTCCCGTGGACTTCCCCTTATGGCCCGCCAGCTACCCCTGAGAGTATGCACCTCTCAGGCCCTGTCATCCCTACAAAACAGATGTTGGCTTGGAAGGCAACAGCGGCTGGGTCTTGGTGCGGTCCCGGGACGGGGGCCGGGGGGGGAGGCATACCATTTTGTCCATGCACTCAATGAAGGGGGCCGCCAAGTAGGCGTTGGTCTGGAAATGCACAATCCAATCATGGGTGGCCTTGTCCGAGGCGTACAACACCTGTTGTGATGGGGCCGGCAAGAGTGGGCGGTGCGATCAGGTGGAAATGGCACGGCACTGGCCATCATCTCACCACGGGGGGCGGTGCTGCGGTAACAGCTCCCTCGCTCAATGGCACCAGGGAAAGGGGGGGGTTTCAGGCTTGTGCTTGAAGGGACGAAGATGCCCTCAGGAAAAAAACAGTGACTATCAGTTGCGCTCCAACTGCATCCACCCCCAACTGCGGCTGCAACGGCTTTGTAACCACCTCCTGGTGCTCCCAACCACTTTCCCAACCGCAGCCAGCCAGTTTTACAGGCGT
Source organism: Eutreptiella sp. 'Long Island Sound 2002' (assembly GCA_964036045.1). Taxonomy (NCBI): domain Eukaryota; phylum Euglenozoa; class Euglenophyceae; order Eutreptiales; family Eutreptiaceae; genus Eutreptiella; species Eutreptiella sp. 'Long Island Sound 2002'. The sequence goes on along the minus strand of OZ038398.1, from coordinate 24,836,409 downwards.
TTGTCGCAGTACCCTGTGGCCCCAAGGCTTACTGCAGAGCATTTTTTAGCTATTCGCAATTTGTTGGATCATCCTTGAGTCTGTTGTTTGGTCTTTTGACATTTTGTTTTCTCTTTGCTTTAGGTGGGGAGCGCGTGCTCTACTTTTTGCTTTGCGCACACATTTCATTCCACAGCGCTCACCTTGTGCCGGTTTTTTGCACCGCCTTAATTTTTCCTATTTTTTGGTTGCATTGAAGCTGTGATTGTGCTTACCCCCATGCCTGAACGCTTGATTCAACAATTTGTTGTTGTGTCCTTAGTGCTTAGTGATGAGGCGTCTTTGTTAGACGCGAAATGCACACGTTGTATTGAGGACGCTCAGTTGGTGATTGATCCCAAGTACCGGAAATTCACGCATTGGGGCCCGCTTCGCTTGTCTTTGCCGAGGGCATTGTTTAGCTTATCATTTTTCATTGAGTACATCGTCTCCTTCAAGCGTAGGCCTGTGAGGTTCAGCATTGGGGTGGTGGTGGTGGGTCTGCAGGACTTGCATCTGCACTGGGTTGGCGGGGAGCATGGCTCGTGACCACCCACCCCACAGTTGACCACCGTGCGTCGTGGAGGGTTGGGACCGGGCACACAAACTTTTCCCTGCCGGCTGAGGCAGGTTCTGAAAAGCTACGCGAGTCCCGGTGACAGGGGGCTTAGAGCTCACTTCTCCCAGTTAAGGCACGTACTCCGGAGGTCTAAACTCCATCTCCATCTGTGGTTACCTTCTCGTGGGATACGCGACAAACTGAGTTGTCCCCTGTCACCCCGCTGCCGTGCAGAAAAACTGACCGGCTCGGTGAGGAAGAGCTATCGCATGGCGAGTCCGGCAACCCCCAAGGGTCGGGGTGCACCTCCGAAAGATATCACCAGCTGGGTCCGATCCGCTGATCCCAAGTTTGTACTACTTGCGCTCTGACCCTGCCACTAGCTGGGATCAATCCACCGATCCCTCACTTGTACATCTGGTGCTTGGTAAACGGCCCGACCGGAGGAACAGGGGTCGTTTCCTCCTATGCCATCACGAGGTGGTGGTCGTGTGGCCCTATCCTCACGCCCTGCCCTCACGTGCACTCGCAGCCACCTGTGGGGCTTTCAGGGGTGAGCCACACCCTTGCAACGCACCTGACTGCCACACCCTGCCTGCACCGCGCGGTGCCTGGGTGCTCCCGGTGGGGGCCTCAGTCCCCACCCGTGCCCCGCCGCCTGGGGGGGGGGGGGGGCACACCCGGCCGCTGCCTGGAGAAACATGGGGGGGGGGGGGATGCATTTGTACGCGGGGGTTCGTTCAAGCCCTTTTTCTGGACCAACACCTCTCAACTAGGGCACTCGTGGCCATACTTTCAGTTAGTGTGTATCCCAATAGCACAAGATACACAAAAAAAACTTTTTGGGATACACGGGAAATTTTTTGGGGACAATTTGGATACAACAGGGACACTTTGGGGGTTGTGACGTTGCGGGGCATTGCACAGGGTTCTGGAAGTGTACAAAGGGACTATTGTGTGTGTGTGTGTGTGTGTGTGTGTGTGTGTGTGTGTGTGTATGTGTGTGTGTTTGTGTGTGTGTGTGTGTGTGGCGCCCAAATCATTCAAATCATGCTCAAACTGCGAGATTCAACAAGTGCATCCTACTGCTGAGCGACAGAACCATGAGTTCTTGTTCTTGTGTTCTTGTGCCCCGTCGGCGCGTGCGTGCGTGCGTGCGTGGGTGCGTGCGTGCGTGCGTGGGTGCGTGCGTGCGTGCGTGCGTGCGTGCGTGCGTGGGTGCGTGCGTGCGTGCGTGCGTGCGTGCGTGCGTGCGTGCGTGGGTGCGTGCGTGGGTGCGTGCGTGCGTGCGTGCGTGCGTGCGTGCGTGCGTGCGTGCGTGCGTGCGTGCGTGCGTGTGTGTGTGTGTGTGTGACGCCCAGTTCTTTCAAATCATGCTCAAACTGCGAGGTTCAACAATGATGCGACCAAACCATGAGTTCTGTTATTCTTTGCCCTGGCGCCGGGCTTCAGGAACTGGGTTGAGATGACACGCAACATGCAACAAGAGGGAGTGGGGCTTGTGCTCCTACCGCGTCCTGCATCCCTGGTCCGTGCTCCCGTGCTTCCCTGAGCGGAGGCCCCGCTGGGCGAGTCCGGTGTGCTGTTGGCGGACGCGGGGGTGAGAAACCCACGGGTGCCGCTGGAGCTCATGTGCTGGGAGGGGGTGAAGGGGGTTGGGGTGGCGACTGGTTCTATGTGTCCCGTACGCCTCTGCTGAACTCATGACCTTACAAAGACATTGTGTGTGTGTGTGTGTGTGGGTGTGTTTGGGCAGGGGAGTTGGTGTTGATTGTGGTGTTGATCTTTGGACATTATCGCGATGCTTCAACACTGGTTTAATCACAGACTGCAGCCCCGGCTCAACAGCAAAAACGTGGAAACAATAGAAGGGCTGGGATACGGTGGGAGACACGGAAGACAGGTTTAGTATGCACAAGATACAGGAAAAGAAGTTTTGGGATACACACTAACTGAAGACAGAGCCCCAAAACCAGCCTGAAAGGCGAGGAAGGGGGGGGAGGTTTGGCACAAGGCCTCGGTATCTGATTGTTTGTGTTTGTGAAGGGGGGGGGGGGGGTATACGAGTCCAACTGATCTCATGACACACTGATCATTTGGAGGTGTGTGTAATTGGGGGAAATTTCTTCGAGAAAATTCTATTGCCTTCGGCAGTGCACCTCGAAGAGAGGTTGACAGTCAGCCAATCAGTCAGTTAGACAGGCCAGCAGTCAGTCAGACAGAAACACACACTTTGGGTTTTTTGTCAGTAGCAGACACGGGTCCAAGCAGTCGAGAAAACCACAGGTTACAGGAGTAGCAGTAGCCGAATGCTAATGCAGGCGGCCGTAGACCTTAGGGTCGGCGGTTCGAACCCCGCAGCGGAGCCGCCGCCGGCATCTACCGACCAGGATTCGAACCGCCGACCTAAAATACTGCGGCCGTGTGCGTTACCATTCGACCGGCAGTTGTGTGATAGCGATATATCTCCCCACTGCTTGGAGCCTTCTGAGCGAAAACTTTTGACCCCCCCGCACCCCACCCCCACCCCACCCCCCCCTCAAAAAAGTGTTATCCAGTTTTAGGGGATAGAGGCCTCAGAATCAAAAAATCCATTCGGGGATTGTCTTATTGGACAAAATAATGATTTTACAAGGGGTTGGACATCCAATATCATGCCTTCAGGTATGCTACGCGAATGACCCCCAAAAGGGGGGGTATACAACGCCCACGCCTGCGCTTGATCTAACAACCTCTCTTCAAGGTGATTCCCTGGGGGACCGCTTTGCCATGTTCAAGCCACCTCCAGCCTCCAGGAGTACCCTGTTGTACTCCAGGAGTACCCTGTTGTACTCCAGGAGTACCGTGTTGTATAGGCTCTGTCACTGTCACGACAGCCCCTGCCCCCCCCACCCCCCACCCTTCCGCCACAAATGAATTGACCACCTCTCGTCCCGGCAAGTGATCTTTATGGTCTACACCCTCCGGGCAACCCCTGAAAACCCTGCACGGTGCCCCCCCTTTTGCATACGCCAGGCAGGCGGGTTCAGGTGTGCCGTTAGTCTTGAGCACGCCAGAGGCCGCCCGGTGTGAAGGCAGCCCCATGCGGGAGGCCGCCAGATGCGGACCAAACCCCTGCCGGAGGCTGCCTTCTATGGCGCTCTCCCAGGCTTTTGGAAGAGGAAAGAAAGAGTATTTTGAAGGCACCAGTGTGCTTGTGTTGGAGGGGGGGGCGGGCTTGCTGCCCGTTCACAGTGAGTGAAAACAAAAAAGGGCATTGCGAAGAGGAACAGTGATGGTGACTCAAAGACAAAAGGGTACACACAGGGTCGTATCTGGGCAGCAGACGCCTGTGTTCACTTCGAAGGGGGGGTCGCGTCGCCTTCTTTTTGGGTCCCTGGGAATGCTGCGAGTCTTGGAGGTGGCGCTGCTTTAATGAAATGACCAGCGTAAGACATACACGCACTGAACACGCTGCTGTTCCCGGTTGGCGTAGATCTGGAGGTTTGGAGCGGGGCAGTGTCGGCGTCCCTCCACGTACCCCCCCCCCCCCCGCAGGAGCCGTGATGCCCCTTCAAGTTTCCAGTCAAATGGTGCCGGACGTTGCCAGACGTGACACTGCGCTTTTGCTGGAGGCTACCAACAGTTTTGCCAGAGACCAACGGCAGCTCCAGGCGGGTCTGTTACGCTGGCCACCTTCCGTGCGGGCCCGCAGCCCCATATCCTCCTCAGCACCGACACTGTGGCTCAGGCACAGCACCTCGGACTGCAGCTCTATGACATCGCGGATGCGGCTCTCCTCTGACTCGCGGCAGGGGTCGTCCGATGGAGGGGCATCGTACTGCAATCCATTACCAAACAGGCGGTTGGACACGATGGGGGCCAGGGTCTGCTCCTTAGCCTGCTGCCGCTCGATGAGCAGCGTGGAGGTGCAGCGCCCTGCCAGCCATGACAACGCTACCTGCAAGAGTTGCCAAGGGCATCAGGGCCCGGCAGGCAGCAGGGAAGAGGAAAAGGCTTTGCAGGGGCTCCGTAGGAATTGCCTGCTGTACTTCTGGCTTTACCTGTGGCTGTGCCCATGACTGCACCTGTTCCTGTCGTATGGCTGTGGGGGAGGTACGCGCACCGCGTGCACCGCGCATCGCACCGCGTGCGCACCGCGCACGTTCTTTTCATCATAGTCTCGAAAATTTTCAGTGATTTTTCAGGTTGTCAAGGACGCGGTGGCCGAAGGGGTAAGCATACAACAACGGAGGCTCCCACTCCATCCTCCTCACCAATTGCATGGTGGTTGTAGCCGCCCACACCCCCTGACGGAGGGGGCCGTTGGTTGATGATGAAAGGAGAAGGATCCTCTCTCTAGCACGGCCCAACACCAAAGAGCGGGGCAAGTATGCAGCCACTTTGCAATGCTTGCCAAGCACCTCACGGGCTGCCCAAACCCGCAAAGTACTTCGTTTCGACCGTTTCGCGTTTCGATTCACCACCCAATGGGGTGCCCAATCCCATTGGGTAGTCGTTTTGTCCGTTTCGCGTTTCGCTTGGCTACCTTGTGGATTGCCCGATTCCACAAGGTAGTTGCATCACTTCATTTGTCTACTCCTCGTTCTCCTCGGCGCTTGTAAGGGATGACCCTGATGTGGTGGATGATGTATCGGAGTCAGAAGAGGATGAATCCGAGTCCGTATGCCGCCGTGTGGCCTTTGGTTGGCCGAAGATGGCGTCGGGAAAGTGTCCCCCATGGTCCGTGCGGCTCTCAGCGGACGTTCCTGGCGTTCAGAAATTGTTGGATGTGCACAACCGCACGCACCATCCAATGCAATTTCTGGATCCGGTCCGGAAGGCAATGTCCATATTTCCGGTACGTGTCACGGCACACGCCCCATGCATGCAACTGCGTCAAGACATGCTCCGAACGGGCACGCACGAAACTATGCCCATCATTTGCCTTCGTTCGGTGAGGTGCTGAGAAAAAACACAAGGGGGAATTATGGGAAAAGAGTCAGCCGCACTACCCAAAAGACCGCGCACCGCGCATCGCACTGCGTGCACCGCGTGCCGTACCTCCCCCTGTGCCTGTGGCTGGCATGCACCTGTGGCTGCGCCTTTGGCTGCACCTGTAGCTGCACCTGCGCATGTGCTTGTGCCTGCCTGTGCCTGTGGCTGCACCTATGGCTGTGCCCACTTCTGTACCTGTGCATGGGCTGTCCCTGTGCCTGTGCCTGTGCCTGGTGCTGTGCCCGTGCCTTGTGCCCGTGCCTGTCCCTGTCCCTGTGCCGTGCCTGTGGCTGAAATTACAGATCAATCTTCCGCGCAGCGACTTGCTCTCCCACATTCGTGTGCATTGGTGTGCAAACTGATCAAGTGCCAAGGCGATCTACAATCGCAGGCCCCCATGTGTGGTATGTGGCTTGTGCCTCTTACCGCGGGCCTCAGCCCTTACCCCACGCAGAGTGTGCGGCCTCGACTCTCCCCAATCCGACTTGCGTGGGGCCACAAGGGCATACCTCCATCTCCAGGGCCCAGTGCAGCTGGTGGACACTGGTAAAGGTGACCCTCAGGTGGCCCTGGTTCAGGAAGGAGTACTTCGGAAAGCTGAGCTTACAACCCACGACACTGCCCTTGATCAGCACAATGTTCTTGCTGGCCACGGAGCAGTCCCATGTGTGCACGGTATTCCCATCGCCGTCGAGGACAGAGACAACGATGCCCTGGAGAACACGTAAATGGCACAATGGCTTAATAGGCCTGCAGCGCTTGTGTCCTTAACATTGGGCTGGGCATGGTATTAGACCATCACAGACATGTACCCCCCCGCCCTTTGTCCTAATGCAGGCCAGGCTCTGGTTCCAGGGGCAAAAGGGCGGAAACATGGAGTCCGCGTGTTTAGACAAGCCCGTGTTACCGCGTGACATGTACGGACAGACAGGCAGACATAAACCAACCCTACCCCTCGAAACATGACAACACAAAGCATTTCTCTTCATCTGCACAACTCCGGTACCACTCAGTCGCTTTCATTCTGCAGCAACACTTTGCCACCCGTATTGACCCTTGCTGCAGCTTGCACACAGCTAAAAACCAGATTATCTGTTGGATTGGAACCGCAAAAACGACGGTTCCAGAAAAAAACAAGAAGTGCGGAAACACGGGGTTGCCGTGTTTAGACAAGCCCATGTCAGGACAAGGGGGGGGGTGGGGGAGGGTACTACAGCACGACAATACACAAGCAACATCGTTTCCATGGTCCAGACAGTGCAAGGAAGCATTGGTTGCGTGTGTCCACGTGGAAGTGTTGCAAAATATTTGGGGTATTACCCTTTGGACTTTCGAGCCCCTTTTCTCCAACCCCCCCCCCCAGCGCTCAAAGCCTCACCTCCCCCGCCGGCCCTAGTCAAGGATCGACCCTCCCCCACCCCTGAATCCTGCTCGAGGCCCGGGACCGGGCACAACTACAGGTACCTGGTCCACTTTGCCCTTGACCTCGAGCTGGGCGACCACGAAGCACGCCTTGGAGAACGTGTACTGCGCGCTCTTGGGCTTGCCATCCAACGCATCCAAAGTGGGGCTGAACAGGCGGGACTGAGTCGTCTGCCGATCCACCTGCACACAGGGGCAGGAGGGGTTCTCCCTGACGAAGGGGGGGGGAGGGTGATTGCTGTGTCCCATTGCCTGTTGGCAGGGCAACTGCCGGCTGTCGACCACTAACACATGTCCGATGGCCGCCAAACGACGTCCGTTCACCGCCAACCGACCCGGAGGCCCAGACTTTCCTCAACCACAAAAAAAAATCCACCTTGTCCCCTGTTGGAGGCAACCCGTGCCTGCTGCGCCGCGCCCTCCCCTCTGCAATACACTGCCCCCCACATTGCACTGCCCTCTTCATTACAATTCCTTCGCATCACACAGCCCTCTCCATCGCACTGCTCTCTGCACACAAGGTCACCACACCCGGTGTTCCCTCCCCCTCTGCTTGTACCCTCTGCCCTCACCCTCACCCGGACCCTTTGGCACTCTGCGGGAAAGCTTCGGCTCTCACCATCTAGTGTCCCCCTCTGCCTTCCACTCTCCCTCTCACCGTCAGCTTTCGCCCTGTGCCCCCACACTCTCCCCACTTCTGCCAATGTGTCAACCTGCAGCCAAGGCCAGAAGGCGGGTAGAGCAGGTGCACGGCACCTGCAGCAATTCACTGTACTCACTCACGGCCTGAAGCAACACAGAGGCGTATGGCAGCAGGTCCTGCGTGAAATCCACCGCAGGCACTGCCAACGGGTTAAACAAATGGTCCGACACGGCCTCCTCAGCACTGCTTTGTGTGGAGCCGATGGGTTTCGAGCTGGACAAGAGCTTGACCACCCCAATGACGAAGGGGAATGCCAACTTGCAGACCACGGACGAGGAACAGATCCGGTCTATGAGCTGCGCATTGCCTGAACACAGCAGCGCACAGTACAGCGCAAGCACATGACAGTATAGTACAGTCCGAAGAGTATATTAAGAGTACAGTACAGCACCCGCACAGTGCAGTACATTGCAGCACAGTGCAGTGCAGTGCAGTGCAATGCAGCGCACCACAGTAGAGTAGAGTACAGCACAACAGAGTTCAGTACAGTACAGTGGTGCAGTAGCCTTTAAATATAATTGTCTAGTGACGTGTGCTGCACACAATTTCACACCCATGGACAAGTGTCGCCTCTGCAAGTGTTGCATGAACCCACCGCTGCGTAGGACACTCTTGGGGGCAGCAGGAAAAAAATTGGTGTGCTTCAGAGATGTGGGTGATGATGAGAGATGGGAGAGTGGGCTCACACATGAAGATGAAATACAGAGAAATGCACAAGCTGTGTAACAGCATGCATTGTGGTGTTGACAACCACGATACCATGACGCAAAAGCAAAAACAAAGCAAACTAAATTGTGCTTTGCATCAATGAATTGCCGCCACTGCCTCGTTCCTTGCTTTGAATTTCAAGAATGGTAGAGCCGGCGTGTGTCCCCATGGGAGTGCAGCAAACTCGGCTGCATATCATCACCATTTGCAGTCAAAGCCTCCAGTAAAGGCTCTTTTTCAGAGTAATCAAAATCTCACTTGGTGAAGCACCGGAAGCAACACCCTTTTCACCTAAAAATCCTTAAAATGACGTCATAAAATCAGCAAACAACCTGGAAACCTAGTGCCATGCCACGAATGCCACAAATTGTCGTTCCTGCTGTTGCGTTGTGTTGAAACATCTGCTTCGCCAAAACATGCAGATGGCCCTGCTGCCTAAAATAAATCAGGGTGCACCCTCGTTTCCCTCGTCAATATCATGAAAACCGTGTGTACTCGTCCGTAGTGTATGCATTCGTTGGGCAGTACTCCAAGTAGTACTTCCAGGTTCCTGGGTTGATAGGTTGCCAGGGTGTTTCCACATGGTGATGTTTCAAGTACATGTGATGACGGCCCAGTAAGATGAAGGCGTTGTGGTGTATGTTGGAGGTCGTCAGCAATCTGGTGCTCAGCGCACAAGACATGGGCAACAGTTGGGCCATTGTAGTCCATTGAGCAGCAACATCAAAATTCAGTGGCCTAACACACCAAGATAAAATGCACAGTAATGTACACTGTTTATCACCAAGAAATAAAACAAATGCCTTATGTTGTGTTCATGGAACTGAAAATGCATTAGATAGCAACTTGTGTGTCCTCACATGCATGCAGAAACAAGAAAGAGCCCACTGCATGTGATCAGCAATTGCAGTGCAGGCGTCAATATTCAGGCTTTTCAGGGTATTCAAAACATCACCTCAAACAACTTTGGCAGCCCAGAGCAGTTTGCAGCTGAATAACAGCGTCACATGAGCAAACAACCCGATAATCCGGAAAAGGCTGTTCCTGGATGTGGACTGCCGTGCCTCAATACCACAAATCGCCAACCCCTGTTTTGCCATCGTTTGAACATCTTGTGTAAGGGTACATGCAGATTGTTGTTTATGTGAAATGCCCAAAACACAAACTGCTCCCCAAGCCCCACGGACCAGGATCCTGGCATCACACGTAATTCTGTCAATCATAAAGTGGTCAGGCCTAAATTTTGCTTGCTCAGGTAGAAGCTTTTTTCAGGTTATTCAAAATATCACTTGGTCAAACATCCTTGGCAACACCCCAGCCTGCAGCGTAAACCCAAGGCATTTGCCCTCACAACATCCAGTATCTGCAAAGTAACAAACAGCCTGAGGGGCACTGAACAAACCAATTGCAGTCAAGCCATAAGAAAAAACAATCTCTTTTCACGGATTTCGAAATATCACTTGGTCCAACATCCTTGGCAGCACCCCAATCTGCTTGGAAATATCCCCTCACAACAACAACATCCAGCGTCTGTGGGTAGCAAATGCAGTGAATTACCAATTGTACTCAAGCCCTCAGGTAAAAATCTCTTTTCAGGGTAGTCAAAATATCACTTGGTCAAACATCCTCGGCAGCACCCCAATGTGCTGCGCAAACTGTCACCATCTGCCCGCACAACATCCAGCATCCGCAAGTAACAAAACAGCCTCATGCAGTGAATTAGCCAATTGTGGTCAATGCCTCAAGGAAAAAATCTCTTTTCATGGTATTCAAAATATCACTTGGTCAAACATCCTTGGCAACATCCCAGTCTGCTCGTTAATCTGCCCACACAACATCCAGCATATGTAAACAATAACAGACACACATGCAGTAAATTAATCAATTGTGGTAAATGCCTCAGGTAGAAGCTTTTTTCAGGTTATTCAAAATATCACTTGGTCAAACATCCTTGGCAACACAACAATCTGCTGTGGAGACCATCAACATCTGGCTTCACAACACCCAGCATCTGCAAACAAAAAGAGCCTCATCTGTTTTAAAACCAACCAATTGCAGACAAACCCGTGGGAAAAACCTGTTTTCAGGGTATTCTCAATCGAAAATCCTTGGCAACACCCCAGCCTGCAGCGCAAACCCAAGGCATTTGCCCTCACAACATCCAGCATCTGCAAAGTAACAAACAGCCTCACATGCAGTCAACGAACCAATTGCAGTCAAGTCATCAGGAAAACAATCTCTTTTCACGGATTTCGAAATATCACTTGGTCAAACATCCTTAGCAGCACCCCAATCTGCTTGGAAATATCCCCTCACAACAACAACATCCAGCGTCTGTGGGTAGCAAATGCAGTGAAATACCAATTGTACTCAAGCCCTCAGGTAAAAATCTCTTTTCAGGGTAGTCAAAATATCACTTGGTCAAACATCCTTGGCAGCACCCCAATGTGCTGCGCAAACTCTCACCATCTGCCCGCACAACATCCAGCATCCGCAAGTAACAAAACAGCCTCATGCAGTGAATTAGCCAATTGTGGTCAATGCCTCAAGGAAAAAATCTCTTTTCATGGTATTCAAAATATCACTTGGTCACACATCTTTGGCAACATCCCAGTCTGCTTGTTAATCTGCCCACACAACATCCAGCATATTTAAACAATAAAAGACACACATGCAGTGAATTAATCAATTGTGGTAAATGCCTCAGGTAGAAGCTTTTTTCAGGTGATTCAAAATATCACTTGGTCAAACATCCTTGGCAACACCCCAGCCTGCAGCGTAAACCCAAGGCATTTGCCCTCACAACATCCAGTATCTGCAAAGTAACAAACAGCCTCGCATGCAGTCAACGAACCAATTGCAGTCAAGTCATCAGGAAAACAATCTCTTTTCACGGATTTCGAAATATCACTTGGTCAAACATCCTTGGCAGCACCCCAATCTGCTTGGAAATATCCCCTCACAACAACAACATCCAGCGTCTGTGGGTAGCAAATGCAGTGAATTACCAATTGTACTCAAGCCCTCAGGTAAAAATCTCTTTTCAGGGTAGTCAAAATATCACTTGGTCAAACATCCTCGGCAGCACCCCAATGTGCTGCGCAAACTCTCGCCATCTGCCCGCACAACATCCAGCATCCGCAAGTAACAAAACAGCCTCATGCAGTGAATTAATCAATTGTGGTCAATCCCTCAAGGAAAAAATCTCTTTTCATGGTATTCAAAATATCACTTGGTCACACATCCTTGGCAACACCCCAGTCTGCTCGTTAATCTGCACTCACAACATCCAGCATATTTAAGCAACGGCAGACACACATGCAGTGAATTAATCAATTGTGGTAAATGCCTCAGGTAGAAGCTTTTTTCAGGTGATTCAAAATATCACTTGGTCACACATCCTTGGCAACACCCCAGTCTGCTGGGTAATCTGCCCGCACAACATCCAGCATATGTAAACAATAACAGACACACATGCAGTGAATTAATCAATTGTGGTAAATGCCTCAGGTAGAAGCTTTTTTCAGGTTATTCAAAATATCACTTGGTCAAACATCCTTGGCAACACAACAATCTGCTGTGGAGACCATCAACATCTGGCTTCACAACACCCAGCATCTGCAAACAAAAATAGCCTCATCTGTTTTAAAACCAACCAATTGCAGACAAACCCGTGGGAAAAGCCTGTTTCCAGGGTATTCTCAATCGAAAATCCTTGGCAACACCCCAGCCTGCAGCGCAAACCCAAGGCATTTGCCCTCACAACATCCAGCATCTGCAAAGTAACAAACAGCCTCACATGCAGTCAACGAACCAATTGCAGTCAAGTCATCAGGAAAACAATCTCTTTTCACGGATTTCGAAATATCACTTGGTCAAACATCCTTGGCAGCACCCCAATCTGCTTGGAAATATCCCCTCACAACAACAACATCCAGCGTCTGTGGGTAGCAAATGCAGTGAATTACCAATTGTACTCAAGCCCTCAGGTAAAAATCTCTTTTCAGGGTAGTCAAAATATCACTTGGTCAAACATCCTCGGCAGCACCCCAATGTGCTGCGCAAACTCTCGCCATCTGCCCGCACAACATCCAGCATCCGCAAGTAACAAAACAGCCTCATGCAGTGAATTAGCCAATTGTGGTCAATGCCTCAAGGAAAAAATCTCTTTTCATGGTGTTCAAAATATCACTTGGTCACACATCCTTGGCAACATCCCAGTCTGCTGGGTAATCTGCCCTCACAACATCCAGCATATTTAAACAATAACAGACACACATGCAGTAAATTAATCAATTGTGGTAAATGCCTCAGGTAGAAGCTTTTTTCAGGTTATTCAAAATATCACTTGGTCAAACATCCTTGGCAACACAACAATCTGCTGTGGAGACCATCAACATCTGGCTTCACAACACCCAGCATCTGCAAACAAAAAGAGCCTCATCTGTTTTAAAACCAACCAATTGCAGACAAACCCGTGGGAAAAGCCTGTTTCCAGGGTATTCTCAATCGAAAATCCTTGGCAACACCCCAGCCTGCAGCGCAAACCCAAGGCATTTGCCCTCACAACATCCAGCATCTGCAAAGTAACAAACAGCCTCACATGCAGTCAACGAACCAATTGCAGTCAAGTCATCAGGAAAACAATCTCTTTTCACGGATTTCGAAATATCACTTGGTCAAACATCCTTGGCAGCACCCCAATCTGCTTGGAAATATCCCCTCACAACAACAACATCCAGCGTCTGTGGGTAGCAAATGCAGTGAATTACCAATTGTACTCAAGCCCTCAGGTAAAAATCTCTTTTCAGGGTAGTCAAAATATCACTTGGTCAAACATCCTCGGCAGCACCCCAATGTGCTGCGCAAACTCTCGCCATCTGCCCGCACAACATCCAGCATCCGAAAGTAACAAAACAGCCTCATGCAGTGAATTAATCAATTGTGGTCAATGCCTCAAGGAAAAAATCTCTTTTCATGGTATTCAAAATATCACTTGGTCAAACATCCTTGGCAACATCCCAGTCTGCTCGTTAATCTGCCCTCACAACAGTCAGCATATTTAAGCAATAACAGACACACATGCAGTGAATTAATCCATTGTGGTAAATGACTCAGGTAGAAGCTTTTTTCAGGTTATTCAAAATATCACTTGGTCAAACATCCTTGGCAACACCCCAGCCTGCAGCGCAAACCCAAGGCATTTGCCCTCACAATATCCAGTATCTGCAAAGTAACAAACAGCCTGAGGGGCACTGAACAAACCAATTGCAGTCAAGCCATAAGAAAAAAAAATGTCTTTTCACGGATTTCGAAATATCACTTGGTCCAACATCCTTGGCAGCACCCCAATCTGCTTGGAAATATCCCCTCACAACAACAACATCCAGCGTCTGTGGGTAGCAAATGCAGTGAAATACCAATTGTACTCAAGCCCTCAGGTAAAAATCTCTTTTCAGGGTAGTCAAAATATCACTTGGTCAAACATCCTCGGCAGCACCCCAATGTGCTGCGCAAACTCTCGCCATCTGCCCGCACAACATCCAGCATCCGCAAGTAACAAAACAGCCTCATGCAGTGAATTAGCCAATTGTGGTCAATGCCTCAAGGAAAAAATCTCTTTTCATGGTATTCAAAATATCACTTGGTCAAACATCTTTGGCAACATCCCAGTCTGCTTGTTAATCTGCCCACACAACATCCAGCATATTTAAACAATAAAAGACACACATGCAGTGAATTAATCAATTGTGGTAAATGCCTCAGGTAGAAGCTTTTTTCAGGTGATTCAAAATATCACTTGGTCAAACATCCTTGGCAACACCCCAGCCTGCAGCGTAAACCCAAGGCATTTGCCCTCACAACATCCAGTATCTGCAAAGTAACAAACAGCCTCGCATGCAGTCAACGAACCAATTGCAGTCAAGTCATCAGGAAAACAATCTCTTTTCACGGATTTCGAAATATCACTTGGTCAAACATCCTTGGCAGCACCCCAATCTGCTTGGAAATATCCCCTCACAACAACAACATCCAGCGTCTGTGGGTAGCAAATGCAGTGAATTACCAATTGTACTCAAGCCCTCAGGTAAAAATCTCTTTTCAGGGTAGTCAAAATATCACTTGGTCAAACATCCTCGGCAGCACCCCAATGTGCTGCGCAAACTCTCGCCATCTGCCCGCACAACATCCAGCATCCGCAAGTAACAAAACAGCCTCATGCAGTGAATTAATCAATTGTGGTCAATCCCTCAAGGAAAAAATCTCTTTTCATGGTATTCAAAATATCACTTGGTCACACATCCTTGGCAACACCCCAGTCTGCTGGGTAATCTGCACTCACAACATCCAGCATATTTAAGCAACGGCAGACACACATGCAGTGAATTAATCAATTGTGGTAAATGCCTCAGGTAGAAGCTTTTTTCAGGTGATTCAAAATATCACTTGGTCACACATCCTTGGCAACACCCCAGTCTGCTGGGTAATCTGCCCTCACAACATCCAGCATATGTAAACAATGACACACATGCAGTGAATTAATCAATTGTGGTAAATGCCTCAGGTAGAAGCTTTTTTCAGGTGATTCAAAATATCACTTGGTCAAACATCCTTGGCAACACAACAATCTGCTGTGGAGACCATCAACATCTGGCTTCACAACACCCAGCATCTGCAAACAAAAATAGCCTCATCTGTTTTAAAACCAACCAATTGCAGACAAACCCGTGGGAAAAGCCTGTTTCCAGGGTATTCTCAATCGAAAATCCTTGGCAACACCCCAGCCTGCAGCGCAAACCCAAGGCATTTGCCCTCACAACATCCAGCATCTGCAAAGTAACAAACAGCCTCACATGCAGTCAACGAACCAATTGCAGTCAAGTCATCAGGAAAACAATCTCTTTTCACGGATTTCGAAATATCACTTGGTCAAACATCCTTGGCAGCACCCCAATCTGCTTGGAAATATCCCCTCACAACAACAACATCCAGCGTCTGTGGGTAGCAAATGCAGTGAATTACCAATTGTACTCAAGCCCTCAGGTAAAAATCTCTTTTCAGGGTAGTCAAAATATCACTTGGTCAAACATCCTCGGCAGCACCCCAATGTGCTGCGCAAACTCTCGCCATCTGCCCGCACAACATCCAGCATCCGCAAGTAACAAAACAGCCTCATGCAGTGAATTAGCCAATTGTGGTCAATGCCTCAAGGAAAAAATCTCTTTTCATGGTGTTCAAAATATCACTTGGTCACACATCCTTGGCAACATCCCAGTCTGCTGGGTAATCTGCCCTCACAACATCCAGCATATTTAAGCAATAAAAGACACACATGCAGTAAATTAATCAATTGTGGTAAATGCCTCAGGTAGAAGCTTTTTTCAGGTTATTCAAAATATCACTTGGTCAAACATCCTTGGCAACACAACAATCTGCTGTGGAGACCATCAACATCTGGCTTCACAACACCCAGCATCTGCAAACAAAAAGAGCCTCATCTGTTTTAAAACCAACCAATTGCAGACAAACCCGTGGGAAAAACCTGTTTCCAGGGTATTCTCAATCGAAAATCCTTGGCAACACCCCAGCCTGCAGCGCAAACCCAAGGCATTTGCCCTCACAACATCCAGTATCTGCAAAGTAACAAACAGCCTCACATGCAGTCAACGAACCAATTGCAGTCAAGTCATCAGGAAAACAATCTCTTTTCACGGATTTCGAAATATCACTTGGTCCAACATCCTTGGCAGCACCCCAATCTGCTTGGAAATATCCCCTCACAACAACAACATCCAGCGTCTGTGGGTAGCAAATGCAGTGAATTACCAATTGTACTCAAGCCCTCAGGTAAAAATCTCTTTTCAGGGTAGTCAAAATATCACTTGGTCAAACATCCTCGGCAGCACCCCAATGTGCTGCGCAAACTCTCGCCATCTGCCCGCACAACATCCAGCATCCGCAAGTAACAAAACAGCCTCATGCAGTGAATTAGCCAATTGTGGTCAATGCCTCAAGGAAAAAATC
Organism: Eutreptiella sp. 'Long Island Sound 2002'; assembly: GCA_964036045.1. Classification (NCBI taxonomy): domain Eukaryota; phylum Euglenozoa; class Euglenophyceae; order Eutreptiales; family Eutreptiaceae; genus Eutreptiella; species Eutreptiella sp. 'Long Island Sound 2002'. The sequence goes on along the minus strand of OZ038398.1, from coordinate 24,819,997 downwards.
TCTTTTCATGGTATTCAAAATATCACTTGGTCAAACATCTTTGGCAACATCCCAGTCTGCTTGTTAATCTGCCCACACAACATCCAGCATATTTAAACAATAAAAGACACACATGCAGTGAATTAATCAATTGTGGTAAATGCCTCAGGTAGAAGCTTTTTTCAGGTGATTCAAAATATCACTTGGTCAAACATCCTTGGCAACACCCCAGCCTGCAGCGTAAACCCAAGGCATTTGCCCTCACAACATCCAGTATCTGCAAAGTAACAAACAGCCTCGCATGCAGTCAACGAACCAATTGCAGTCAAGTCATCAGGAAAACAATCTCTTTTCACGGATTTCGAAATATCACTTGGTCAAACATCCTTGGCAGCACCCCAATCTGCTTGGAAATATCCCCTCACAACAACAACATCCAGCGTCTGTGGGTAGCAAATGCAGTGAATTACCAATTGTACTCAAGCCCTCAGGTAAAAATCTCTTTTCAGGGTAGTCAAAATATCACTTGGTCAAACATCCTCGGCAGCACCCCAATGTGCTGCGCAAACTCTCGCCATCTGCCCGCACAACATCCAGCATCCGCAAGTAACAAAACAGCCTCATGCAGTGAATTAATCAATTGTGGTCATTGCCTCAAGGAAAAAATCTCTTTTCATGGTATTCAAAATATCACTTGGTCACACATCCTTGGCAACACCCCAGTCTGCTCGTTAATCTGCACTCACAACATCCAGCATATTTAAGCAACGGCAGACACACATGCAGTGAATTAATCAATTGTGGTAAATGCCTCAGGTAGAAGCTTTTTTCAGGTGATTCAAAATATCACTTGGTCACACATCCTTGGCAACACCCCAGTCTGCTGGGTAATCTGCCCTCACAACATCCAGCATATGTAAACAATAACAGACACACATGCAGTGAATTAATCAATTGTGGTAAATGCCTCAGGTAGAAGCTTTTTTCAGGTGATTCAAAATATCACTTGGTCAAACATCCTTGGCAACACAACAATCTGCTGTGGAGACCATCAACATCTGGCTTCACAACACCCAGCATCTGCAAACAAAAATAGCCTCATCTGTTTTAAAACCAACCAATTGCAGACAAACCCGTGGGAAAAGCCTGTTTCCAGGGTATTCTCAATCGAAAATCCTTGGCAACACCCCAGCCTGCAGCGCAAACCCAAGGCATTTGCCCTCACAACATCCAGCATCTGCAAAGTAACAAACAGCCTCACATGCAGTCAACGAACCAATTGCAGTCAAGTCATCAGGAAAACAATCTCTTTTCACGGATTTCGAAATATCACTTGGTCAAACATCCTTGGCAGCACCCCAATCTGCTTGGAAATATCCCCTCACAACAACAACATCCAGCGTCTGTGGGTAGCAAATGCAGTGAATTACCAATTGTACTCAAGCCCTCAGGTAAAAATCTCTTTTCAGGGTAGTCAAAATATCACTTGGTCAAACATCCTCGGCAGCACCCCAATGTGCTGCGCAAACTCTCGCCATCTGCCCGCACAACATCCAGCATCCGCAAGTAACAAAACAGCCTCATGCAGTGAATTAGCCAATTGTGGTCAATGCCTCAAGGAAAAAATCTCTTTTCATGGTGTTCAAAATATCACTTGGTCACACATCCTTGGCAACATCCCAGTCTGCTGGGTAATCTGCCCTCACAACATCCAGCATATTTAAGCAATAAAAGACACACATGCAGTAAATTAATCAATTGTGGTAAATGCCTCAGGTAGAAGCTTTTTTCAGGTGATTCAAAATATCACTTGGTCAAACATCCTTGGCAACACAACAATCTGCTGTGGAGACCATCAACATCTGGCTTCACAACACCCAGCATCTGCAAACAAAAAGAGCCTCATCTGTTTTAAAACCAACCAATTGCAGACAAACCCGTGGGAAAAACCTGTTTCCAGGGTATTCTCAATCGAAAATCCTTGGCAACACCCCAGCCTGCAGCGCAAACCCAAGGCATTTGCCCTCACAACATCCAGTATCTGCAAAGTAACAAACAGCCTCACATGCAGTCAACGAACCAATTGCAGTCAAGTCATCAGGAAAACAATCTCTTTTCACGGATTTCGAAATATCACTTGGTCCAACATCCTTGGCAGCACCCCAATCTGCTTGGAAATATCCCCTCACAACAACAACATCCAGCGTCTGTGGGTAGCAAATGCAGTGAATTACCAATTGTACTCAAGCCCTCAGGTAAAAATCTCTTTTCAGGGTAGTCAAAATATCACTTGGTCAAACATCCTCGGCAGCACCCCAATGTGCTGCGCAAACTCTCGCCATCTGCCCGCACAACATCCAGCATCCGAAAGTAACAAAACAGCCTCATGCAGTGAATTAATCAATTGTGGTAAATGCCTCAGGTAGAAGCTTTTTTCAGGTTATTCAAAATATCACTTGGTCAAACATCCTTGGCAACACAACAATCTGCTGTGGAGACCATCAACATCTGGCTTCACAACACCCAGCATCTGCAAACAAAAATAGCCTCATCTGTTTTAAAACCAACCAATTGCAGACAAACCCGTGGGAAAAGCCTGTTTCCAGGGTATTCTCAATCGAAAATCCTTGGCAACACCCCAGCCTGCAGCGCAAACCCAAGGCATTTGCCCTCACAACATCCAGCATCTGCAAAGTAACAAACAGCCTCACATGCAGTCAACGAACCAATTGCAGTCAAGTCATCAGGAAAACAATCTCTTTTCACGGATTTCGAAATATCACTTGGTCAAACATCCTTGGCAGCACCCCAATCTGCTTGGAAATATCCCCTCACAACAACAACATCCAGCGTCTGTGGGTAGCAAATGCAGTGAAATACCAATTGTACTCAAGCCCTCAGGTAAAAATCTCTTTTCAGGGTAGTCAAAATATCACTTGGTCAAACATCCTCGGCAGCACCCTAATGTGCTGCGCAAACTCTCGCCATCTGCCCGCACAACATCCAGCATCCGCAAGTAACAAAACAGCCTCATGCAGTGAATTAGCCAATTGTGGTCAATGCCTCAAGGAAAAAATCTCTTTTCATGGTATTCAAAATATCACTTGGTCAAACATCTTTGGCAACATCCCAGTCTGCTTGTTAATCTGCCCACACAACATCCAGCATATTTAAACAATAAAAGACACACATGCAGTGAATTAATCAATTGTGGTAAATGCCTCAGGTAGAAGCTTTTTTCAGGTTATTCAAAATATCACTTGGTCAAACATCCTTGGCAACACCCCAGCCTGCAGCGTAAACCCAAGGCATTTGCCCTCACAACATCCAGTATCTGCAAAGTAACAAACAGCCTGAGGGGCACTGAACAAACCAATTGCAGTCAAGCCATAAGAAAAAACAATCTCTTTTCACGGATTTCGAAATATCACTTGGTCCAACATCCTTGGCAGCACCCCAATCTGCTTGGAAATCTCCCCCCACAACAACAACATCCAGCGTCTGTGGGTAGCAAATGCAGTGAATTAGCCAATTGTACTCAAGCCCTCAGGTAAAATCTCTTTTCATGGTGTTCAAAATATCACTTGGTCAAACATCCTTGGCAACATCCCAGTCTGCTTGTTAATCTGCCCTCACAATATTCAGTATATTTAAGCAACGGCAGACACACGTGCAGTGAATTAATCAATTGTGGTAAATGCCTCAGGTAGAAGCTTTTTTCAGGTTATTCAAAATATCACTTGGTCAAACATCCTTGGCAATATCCCAGGCTGCTTGTTAATCTGCCCTCACAACAGTCAGCATATTTAAGCAATAAAAGACACACATGCAGTGAATTAATCAATTGTGGTAAATGCCTCAGGTAGAAGCTTTTTTCAGGTTATTCAAAATATCACTTGGTCAAACATCCTTGGCAACATCCCAGGCTGCTTGTTAATCTGCCCTCACAACAGTCAGCATATTTAAACAACGGCAGACACACATGCAGTGAATTAATCAATTGTGGTCAATGCCTCAGGTAGAAGCTGTTTTCAGGGTATTCAAAATATCACTTGGTCAAACATCCTTGGCAACACCCCAGTCTTCTTGTTAATCTGCCCTCACAACATTCAGCATATTTAAGCAATAACAGACACACATGCAGTGAATTAATCAATTGTGGTAAATGCCTCAGGTAGAAGCTTTTTTCAGGTTATTCAAAATATCACTTGGTCAAACATCCTTGGCAACACCCCAGCCTGCAGCGTAAACCCAAGGCATTTGCCCTCACAACATCCAGTATCTGCAAAGTAACAAACAGCCTGAGGGGCACTGAACAAACCAATTGCAGTCAAGCCATAAGAAAAAACAATCTCTTTTCACGGATTTCGAAATATCACTTGGTCCAACATCCTTGGCAGCACCCCAATCTGCTTGGAAATCTCCCCCCACAACAACAACATCCAGCGTCTGTGGGTAGCAAATGCAGTGAATTAGCCAATTGTACTCAAGCCCTCAGGTAAAATCTCTTTTCATGGTGTTCAAAATATCACTTGGTCAAACATCCTTGGCAACATCCCAGTCTGCTTGTTAATCTGCCCTCACAATATTCAGTATATTTAAGCAACGGCAGACACACGTGCAGTGAATTAATCAATTGTGGTAAATGCCTCAGGTAGAAGCTTTTTTCAGGTTATTCAAAATATCACTTGGTCAAACATCCTTGGCAATATCCCAGGCTGCTTGTTAATCTGCCCTCACAACAGTCAGCATATTTAAGCAATAAAAGACACACATGCAGTGAATTAATCAATTGTGGTAAATGCCTCAGGTAGAAGCTTTTTTCAGGTTATTCAAAATATCACTTGGTCAAACATCCTTGGCAACATCCCAGGCTGCTTGTTAATCTGCCCTCACAACAGTCAGCATATTTAAACAACGGCAGACACACATGCAGTGAATTAATCAATTGTGGTCAATGCCTCAGGTAGAAGCTGTTTTCAGGGTATTCAAAATATCACTTGGTCAAACATCCTTGGCAACACCCCAGTCTTCTTGTTAATCTGCCCTCACAACATTCAGCATATTTAAGCAATAACAGACACACATGCAGTGAATTAATCAATTGTGGTAAATGCCTCAGGTAGAAGCTTTTTTCAGGTTATTCAAAATATCACTTGGTCAAACATCCTTGGCAACACCCCAATCAGCTGTGGAGACCATCAACATCTGGCTTCAGAAGACCTAGCATCTACGACCAAAAACAGCCGCACGTTTCTTAAATCAATCAATTGCAGACAAAGCCGGGGAAATAAGCTGTTTCCAGGGTATTCTCAATCGAAAATCCTTGGCAACACCCCAGCCTGCGGCATAAAACCAAGGCATTTGCCCTCACAACATCCAGCATCTGCAAAATAACAAACAGCCTCGCATGCAGTCAGTAAACCAATTGCAGTCAAGTCATCAGGAAAACAAATTCTTTTCACGGATTTCGAAATATCACTTGGTCAAACATCCTTGGCAGCACCCCAATCTGCTTGGAAATCTCCCCCCACAACAACAACATTCAGCGTCTGTGGGTAGCAAAAGGCATTGAATTGCCAATTGTACTCAAGCCCTCAGGTAAAATGTCTTTTCAGGTTATTCAAAATATCACTTGGTCAAACATCCTTGGCAACATCCCAGTCTGCTTGTTAATCTGCCCTCACAACAGTCAGCATATTTTAGCAACGGCAGACGCACATGCAGTGAATTAGCCAATTGTGGTAAATGCCTCAGGTAGAAGCTGTTTTCAGGTTATTCAAAATATCACTTGGTCAAACATCCTTGGCAACACCCCAGTCTGCTCGTTAATCTGCCCTCACAACATTCAGCATATTTAAGCAATAACAGACACACATGCAGTGAATTAATCAATTGTGGTAAATGCCTCAGGTAGAAGCTTTTTTCAGGTTATTCAAAATATCACTTGGTCAAACATCCTTGGCAACACAACAATCTGCTGTGGAGACCATCAACATCTGGCTTCACAACACCCAGCATCTGCAAACAAAAAGAGCCTCATCTGTTTTAAAACCAACCAATTGCAGACAAACCCGTGGGAAAAACCTGTTTTCAGGGTATTCTCAATCGAAAATCCTTGGCAACACCCCAGCCTGCAGCGCAAACCCAAGGCATTTGCCCTCACAACATCCAGTATCTGCAAAGTAACAAACAGCCTCACATGCAGTCAACGAACCAATTGCAGTCAAGTCATCGGGAAAACAATCTCTTTTCACGGATTTCGAAATATCACTTGGTCCAACATCCTTGGCAGCACCCCAATCTGCTTGGAAATATCCCCTCACAACAACAACATCCAGCGTCTGTGGGTAGCAAATGCAGTGAATTACCAATTGTACTCAAGCCCTCAGGTAAAAATCTCTTTTCAGGGTAGTCAAAATATCACTTGGTCAAACATCCTTGGCAGCACCCCAATGTGCTGCGCAAACTCTCGCCATCTGCCCGCACAACATCCAGCATCCGCAAGTAACAAAACAGCCTCATGCAGTGAATTAGCCAATTGTGGTCATTGCCTCAAGGAAAAAATCTCTTTTCATGGTGTTCAAAATATCACTTGGTCAAACATCTTTGGCAACATCCCAGTCTGCTGGGTAATCTGCCCACACAACATCCAGCATATTTAAACAATAACAGACACACATGCAGTGAATTAATCAATTGTGGTAAATGCCTCAGGTAGAAGCTTTTTTCAGGTTATTCAAAATATCACTTGGTCAAACATCCTTGGCAACACAACAATCTGCTGTGGAGACCATCAACATCTGGCTTCACAACACCCAGCATCTGCAAACAAAAATAGCCTCATCTGTTTTAAAACCAACCAATTGCAGACAACCCCGTGGGAAAAACCTGTTTTCAGGGTATTCTCAATCGAAAATCCTTGGCAACAGCCCAGCCTCAATGCCTCAAGGAAAAAATCTCTTTTCAAGGTATTCAAAATATCACTTGGTCAAACGTCCTTGGCAAAATCCCAGACTGCTTGTTAATCTGCCCTCAAAACATCCAGCATTTTTTTCTTTAAGCAACAACAGACAAACATGCAGTGAATTAATCAATTGTAGTAAATAATCAATTGCGGCAAATGCCTCAGGTAGAAGCTTCTTTCAGGTGATTCAAAATATCACTTGGTCAAACATCCTTGGCAACACCCCAATCTGCTGTGGAGACCATCAATATCTGGCTTCACAAGGCCCAGCATCTGCAAATAACAACAGTCTCACAAGTAACAACAGTCGGGGTAAGGCGGCAGGGCACACAAACACAGATACCAGGCTGTCTGCGGATGGCTGTGCAGCACTCATCGAGGATCTCGAGGCTGTGGGCCATGACCATAGTCATGTGCTTGTGCAGGCATTCTAACTGCTCCTGCACGCCGGGGTCCGACAGAGGCTTCACCAACATCGAACGCACACTCAGCGAAGGTTTGCCTTTGGAGGACGGTTGACCTGGGGTTACGGACCTGCGAAGGAGAAAAGGTGAGGGGCCATGATTCATTTCAATCTCAGCTCAAACTGCGAGACTCACAACAGGCTGCAGCAAACAAATTGTTCTGCTGCTGGGCTAGATCAACAACATTGCTCAAACTCGTCTTACACCCCCCAAGCGGTGAGGGGGAGGGACTTCCAGATGTGAGAGATCAGCTGCTCACATCACTTGTACATCCGCTTGCCCAAGCACGGCCTTGTCTGGGCACGATCACCCCGTGTTACCGTCAGTTTTGGCACCGGCCCTTTTGTGGTGCAGAATGTACAGCCCCAAACGCAACCTGAGCAAGGCAGATGCACACACGAGCTCACCGGATTAAACCGTACCTGGGGTTCGGCGTACCTGTCGGCTCGGCGTACCTGTCGGCTCGGCGTACTTTCGGCCGGCCGATCGGCCGGCCGAAAGTACGGTTTAATCCGTCACCCCCCCCTTGTTTTGGCCGAAAAAACGGCCGGAGGTACGGCCGTACTTTCGGCCGGCCGAAGGTACGGCCGTACCTTCAGCCGGCCGGCTCGGCCGGCCGAAAGTCCGGCCGTACCTTCGGCCGGCCGATCGGCCGGCCGGAAGTACGGCCGTACCTCTGGCCGGCCGAATCGGCCGGCCGAAAGTACGGCCGTACCTCCGGCCGGCCGAGTCGGCCGGCCGAAGGTACGGTTTAATCCGTCACCCCCCCTTGTAGTAATACCCCCATATACTAACAACCCCCCCCTCCTATATATTAATAACAGGACGCCTGCAGTGGCCACAGTCCGCCTTTTGTGTGCACCGCCTTCTGTGTGTACCGCCTTGCCTGTGGCCCCTTCAATAACATGACTCCTGCGGTGGCCACAGACCGCCTTTTGTGTGTTCCACCTTGTGTGTGCACCGCCTTTTGTGTGTACCGCCTTGCCTGTGGCCCCTTCAATAACATGACTCCTGCGGTGGCCACAGACCGCCTTTTGTGTGTTCCGCCTTTTGTGTGCACCGCCTTCTGTGTGTACCGCCTTGCCTGTGGCCCCTTCAATAACATGACTCCTGCGGTGGCCACAGACCGCCTTTTGTGTGTTCCGCCTTGTGTGTGCACCGCCTTCTGTGTGTACCGCCTTGCCTGTGGCCCCTTCAATAACATGACTCCTGCGGTGGCCACAGTACTTTCGGCCGTACTTTCGGCCGTACCTTCGGCCGGCCGAAGGTACGGCCGTACCTTCGGCCGGCCGAGTCGGCGGGCCGAAGGTACGGCCGGACTTTCGGCCGGCCGAAAGTACGCCGAGCCGATAAGTACGCCGAGCCGATAGGTACGCCGAACCCAGGTACGGTTAAATCCGGCGGGCCGCACACACGTGCGGCGCAAGAGCGGTGCTGTGCTGTAGATCCGTAAAACCTGAGCGGGGGTGGCTGCACATCGCATGGACAGTGCACCACCGATGAGAAGAGCTACTGACAAGAACATGACACGAGAACAGACACGAGAATGCCCCCCGCCAGGGTTCCACTGAGGGAGAGGGAGGAGGCATAACGGCAACGCAAGCAAAGCCAATGTGCACAACAGTCAGTGCAAAGGTAATTTGTGTGTTCAGAAAGCGCACATGATTGACATTCCCATATAGGATGTGGTGGAGAGCATCCTCCGAACAAGACGGTCATGGAAATGACTGAATGTGAAGCCCCTGCCAACGCCGGCAGGGGAGTGGATGCCACGGGGGCAGCGGGACGAACATTCCGCTCTGACCCCCCCCCCAACCCCCCTCCCACAGGTCACCCACAGACGCAGCAACGTGCGAGGGGCCACTGACCAGGAGCGCAGGCCCCCAGGGAGATCTCCGCAAAGGGATGCGAAGGGCGGCATCAGGGGAAGTTCGCCGCACCCGCCACCACCGGCAGCCAGAACCAGCGGTCAATTTCCTCCTGAAACCCCAAACCAGCGCATGCACTGGGAAATCCTAACCGGCATACTTACTTAGCCCTTATGGCACCCCGACCCACTCCTGACACAAGCAATCAACAAGGGAGTCAACAAAGGACCGGGTTTGGGGGGGTGGGGGGCACGTACATTGGCTGGACTCGCTCGCACGCCAGTCCGTTGCCGCACCTCGTTGTTGGCCCGAGTGCCGTCGGGGAGAGAGCAACCGCCATCACTTTCAGGGCCCGTGGTGATCGCCAACTCACAACATGCAGGGAACCCCGGGGGGGGGGGGGGGGATGCTACCCGGAGTGGACAGCAGTGCTACCGCCGTACTCGGGTTGCATGTTTGCTGCGGTGTTGTAGGCGGGCGTTGTTCATCACAATGAACTTGCACACAGTCGGGGGGGGGGGGCACTGCGCGCAGAGAGCGACGCAGCCTTAGGAGCGCAGTGGCAGCGATGAGGTGGGTAAGCGCACTCAGTGGAGAGTACCGCTTGGGAGTGTTCCGATGTTGGAGGCACCAGCAGATGTTCAGTTTCAAGCAATTTGGGCGTGCCCTCGCCCATGCCCCTGCCGTTGCTCACGACCCGCCAAGCATCAAGGCCCTGCCTCTGCCCCTGTCTCAGCCCTTGCCCTTGGCCGTACCCCTTCACCCGTGCACTCCCCGCTCACCTGATGTTTGCGGTCCCGGCGTGGCAGCGCCCCACCGGAACAGACGAGGACCGTCGGGCCGCAGAAGTCAACTCCGTCCGCTTCGGGGACCAGGTTCCGTCCTCAATGTGCACGTTGCCCTTGCCCTTGCCCTTTTTGTCGAGGTTGTTGTCTAAGGCAAGCAAGGGACGTGGCGACCGCATGAGGCGTTTGGCTCCTGTTGGCGACAGGAGCCGCCAACAGTCCTCCACAACTTGCTCGCGCTGACAGGGGCAGGCCACAGGGTGAGTGAATGTGAGCAACGGTGCCAAGCGATACTGGGAGTACCTTTTAAGAGGGACGGCTATTCAGGGTCCCGACGGAGGTGTTGCTTCGTAGTGCACGGGAGGGGGCTGGGGCATCCCATCTCAGACCATTCCAAGAAGATTGGGGGGGGGGATGGCCTTTTGCAAAGATTGGGGGTCAAGGAGCGTAGATCTGTGATGGCCCCCTCACCCCATGCACGAGGGTGTTGGCCACCGGTGGCACACAAGACCATGACCATGAGCACAAGCTCTGCTGCGGGGGCCGAGAAAGGCGAGAGGACACCCTCCCGACAATCGTGCTGTGCTGGTCCCCAGCCCGGCCAGTCCCGTGCCAAGGGTTGGTGAGGGTCGTTTTTGACGGTGTGTTGAGAATTGTTGTTGACGGCTGGCGTTGAGGGCGGTGGAGGGCTGTTGTGGAGGGCTGTTGTGGAGGGTTGAGATAGCCGCACATGCAACCCGACCAACACAGTTTGGGTTCAAAGAGCTCCCGCAACCACCGATGGATTGCGCAGCATGGGGCCAGGGGGTTCCGGATCACCAGCGCTGCCATTGCCTCCCCATCCCGTCCCGGCGCACTTGCCACTTGCCCCAGAGACCCCCTGTGCGACGTCGTCCACTGTTTGACTGACCGGGTGTCAACAATTGTATCATTCTTCTGACCTGATTCAATGTGCTGGCCTCTACAAACCAGATCGATCTCACCAGCCGATCCTTGGCGCCCTCCCAAACACGTGCCACAGACAATACCCGCTCCGAACCAGTGTGCCAAACGCCCCAACAGCCTTCCTCATCGCTCTCGAGACCTCGCTCTTGGGTCCCCCCCCTTCCAACGCCTCCCTGGTGTCCATATGCGAGAAAACAACCCACGCCACGGCCCGGTCCAGATCGAAAGCCAGGAGCCAAGGGGGCCCCCTCAGCACGCTGCACCAAATGGCTCGTCACCGACATTACCTACTGCCGTCGAAGGAGACTCCGGCTGGGTGAGTGGTTCTAGCACCCGGCAGAAACCGCCAAAACCCGGATCGAACCGATTGTGGCACAACTACTCGACCGGCGCCTGGGGTCAAGCCTGAGGTCCCGAACACCGCCCGAAAGCCTATCCATAGGTCGTGGCTTCGAGCCCCGACGTCTGACACCGACGGCCGAGCGTGTCGGCGAGCAGTCCTCAGACGTAAGACTCGTGCTTTGCCATACCTTGCGCCGTCGGGACCCAGAACAAGCCCCCACATGGTGCGGGGCTGGACACAGGGGGGCCGATGGTCTTGTACATGCATGACTTGGTTGGGATTGCTGGCGTGCTGTGGCAGGGGGGTATAGGGGGCTGTAGAGGGTATGCATGTGCCATGGGGAGGTATGGGCAGTACGGGGGTACAGATGTGCAGTAGGAGGGAATGGATGTGTAGTAGGGGGGTGCAGATGTGTGTGTGGCAGGGGGTATGGATCTGTAGTGGGGGAGTATGGGTGTGTAGTAGGGGGGGAGGTGTGCGTTACGGGCGCGGGGGGGGGGGGGGCATGTGTAGTAGGGGGGACGAGGCTATTCAGGTCCAATACGCCAGTACTTTAGGGAAGGCCGGCGGGCAGGAGCGGGAGTCTGGCGACCCCCCTGCACCCGGCGTCAGAGGGACCTTTTCTGGTGATCTAGGTGTAGTGGGGGGGGTCTGCGCAGTCGAGGGCTTGGGTAGCAGGAGGGTATGCGTGTATTTGGGGGGGGGGTTAGTAGGGGGGGGGGGGTCATGTATCGCAAAACCACAGCCCATGTGCCCTCCCGTAGTACCGCCCACTCGGCATGGGCAGGGGCCATGTGCAGGGGACGCAGCCCCCAACACAAAGCCAGGCGGGTGGGGCGGCGCACGTACTTGGACTGGGGTGTGGATCGTCTTCACGGTGCGAGTCCACAGTGTCCTGCAGGACCAGCTCCGGTGTGGGCGATGGGATGCCAAACGCGCTGTGGGGACTGTGGGTGACGGAGAACATGCGGTCGTAGCCATTCTCCACCTCCCAGTGGTCATTTTCCCCATCTGCAGACAAATGCCGCCGAATGGCAGTCGTGGAGGCTGGCAGAGGTGGTAGCAGGTGGTGGAAGATTACGGGAGTTGGTAGGAGGTGCCTGAGGTGGTAAGAGGTGGAAGGAAATTGCAGGAAAAGGTGGTAAGAGGTGGCAGGAGGTGGCAGGAGCCAGTGGGATCCGGTAGGAAATGGTAAGAGGTGGTTGAAAACCGCAGGAGCTGGTAGCAGGTGGGGGGACGAGGCAGGAGATGGTAAGAGGTTGTAGGAGGTTGTAGTAGATGGTAGGCGAAAAGATGGTAGGTGGGAGGAGGTGGCAGAAAGTGGCGGCAGGTGGTATGAGGTGCTGGGAGGTGGTAGGAGGCGGGAGGAGGTGGTAGGAGGCAGTAAGAGGCGGCAAGAGATGGGATCAGGCGGTAAGGGGTGGTGACAGGTGGGAGGTGGCAGGAGGGTGTAGGCGGTAGTTGTAGGTGGTATGATGTGTGGCGCAGCCCGAGCATAGCCAGAACATGCTCCAACATGCCGCAAAGCGCTTGTTGAAACGCGTGTGACTCAATACATACCACAATTGGGTCACACATGAGCCCTCATCACGCGTGAACTCCAGCGTAGAATTTCATAAGCCCTGGTCAAACCTCTGAAAGCCCTGCAGCACACCTGTTGAGGCGTCACTGACACTGCCTGCGTCCTGCGCGTCCAAAGGATCAAACTGCGGCTCCTCATCTTCGTCGTCCTGCATTCGATCATGTGCCTGAGGGCAAGAGCACTCCGACCCGTGTCACAGTCTGGGCTCTGGGTGAGCTAACAATTAGGCCCGGCGCTTTTGGGGGGGGGGGGGCACCGATGGTGCAAAAAGAGTTTCAATGAGACACACGTCAAATTGCGTTGTCATTCACTGAGTCGTGTATCACACTTGCCTGCGCTTATCCTCAAACATATTCTTACGGTCAAAGGTACACTGTCACCTATTTATACCTTGACACCTGCAGACACGCAAGACAAAGAGACGGACTGCATGTGTCCCTCTGTGTACCGCCCCTACGCACACTGCCCCACTGTGCATGGCCCGTCTGTGCACTGCCCTTCTATCAGACCCACTTCTTGGGCTGTCGTATCAGGGCCCAATGCTGACAACCGGAAATGACCCGCACCCCCCAGAACCAAGAAAAGTGAAATGAGGATGATGACATGCAGAATGGGGCTTTGGTTGGGGGAGGGAGGGCGGGGGGCCGTGCAGCACAACCGGTGTCCAGTGCCAATATCTTTTGTGCGCCCTGCCTTTGTAGGTCGAGGTCGGTTGTGTCTATCGGGAGTGGGGGTAGCAGAGATCCGCATGGCAGGTCGTTGGTTGTTCCAATTTTTTTCCCCACGTCATCACCGGTGGAGAGCACCCTCCGAACGTGGTGATAAGGGGAATGACTGCGCGCGGAGCCTCTGCCGGCGCCGACAGGGGAGCGGGCGCCACGGGAGTAGAAGGCTGCACTCGGGGCTCAAGTTGCACTCTGACCCACACAGCTGCCCCCGCGCATGTGGTCCCCGACGACAGCTTCAGTCAACTGGACAAATATATGCAGAACACGCGGCACCGGTGACTGCCGCCTGGAGTTGACAAAGGCTGGGCGCAGGGTTGCCAGCCAATGAACGCATGCAACTTCCTCTCGTGACTTCGTGGACCACAACACCCATGCCTATGTGCACGCGCACGCGCGCAAGGGGTGCAGCTGCAGCGGTGCTTTTGCAAGGGCAGCCACCATGAGCGCTGATGGACGCACGGGGGACTTCGGTCAGGGTAGGGGGAGAGGTAACATTATCGGTCTCTTCCCACCCATGGAGTGACCAGGGAACCGTGGCGCCTGCCACGGCGTAGTTATTACTGAGGCCCTGAGGGCTGGATCTCGATACCTCCCGATCAGGGTCATGTGCTATGACAGCTGAGCCACATGGCCTCTGGACTGAGATAGGGATGAAGGATGGGTGGGGGGTGCGCAGCAACGGCAGCACCAGCATACGTCTGTGAGATCCATGATGCCCGTGTGCAAGGTCTGTGCCCCGAAAAGGGCATGACTCAGATTCGCGATCATCTCCGTCTGCCAGACGGCCACGAGGTTCAAGAACAACACATCCAACGCCTGCAAAACGGGGACAGCGGTGCAGAGCGGCAAAAGTTGTGCGGCAGAGCAGCAAAGCCGAGGCGGTGTCACAGAGCAGGTCAGGGCGTGTGTAGAGCGAGAAAACACGGCGAGACAGAGCCAGGACCGTCTGTCATCAGAGAAGGGGTGGGAGGGACTGTTCCGGTTCCGGTCCGCCTCACCAAAAATGTCCCACCGGGCGGTATCCAACTGACAGCACCGCGCTAATCAACAGCGGCACTGATCGCCACTTAACATTGCCTGGAATGGTCAACTGACCGCAGCCGGTAGCAGCCGAATTTGGGCCATCACATTGTGTAATTGCTGGAAGCTGGCGCTGGAACCGCCGGCGTAGAGAAAAAATTGGTGCTTTGCGGACCGCCCTGGACAGAGCAAACACAAAGGCAGAAGAACAAGGCAAGTGCACCAGCGGTACAGGCATGGCGCGCGCGCGTACGAGGCCCGAACAAGCGCGCACCCACAAGCGACGCGGTTGGCACGCGCACGGCGATGCGTGGGTGGCATGCGCATGGTACAGGGTACAGGGGGACCGAAGGATGAATGTGGTAGAGCAGCGAAACGCGGTGTGGCACACTCCTGCCGGGATAGGCCGAGGCCCAACATGGACGGCAATGAGGGCCGTGCGGCGGACAGGGCTGAATTGCCCCGTGCCAATACACCACTCGGTCTTGGTGGGGGCGTCCCAGAAAGGCTCGTTGGGTACCGTGTAGTATGACCAGTGCCCAACGCTTTGTCCTGTGCGTGGCCTGCTCTTGTTAATCGAAGTTGTCTGGCGCCCATCGGGGGGAAAAGCTTCGTGCGTCAGAGTCGAATGTCAGTCTGCCCACCATTGCGGCAACACGGCCCCCGTGGCGCCCCCTCCCCTCGCCGGCACTGGCAGAGGCTTCGCATGCAGCCATTCCCATGACCGTGAAGCGCGGAGGGTGCTCTCAACCTTGTCTGATGTGGTGTGGAGCGGGCGGTGGTTGAGAACGGGCTCTTGGGGTTGGATCCCTGCAAAACTTCTGTTTTGCGACCAATCGACCGAAGAATTGTCCTCTGACACTTCCAAAAGGAGGAGGGGGGGGGTTTGCAGGGGCTGTGTGTAAACGCTGTGGAGGAGAATGAAAGAAAATGAAAGAGAACGGGTTTGTACACGTGAAGAAAAATGCAGGAGCCCAAGGAAGACGGTCACCGCGATGGTCATTAGGCGCTTGATCCCAAAAGAGGAGCACTGCCCAACGAAACGTGCATCAGCACACCACACCACACCACACCACGCCACACGCACGGCCCTACCCTACCCTAATCCTCGCCGCGGCAAGTGTGGCGTGCAGCGTGGCAAGATGCCATGACCACCCCACCCCACCCCACCCCACCCCACACCACACCACACCACACCACACCACACCACACCACACCACACCACACCACACCACACCACACCACACTACACCACGCCACACCACGCCACACGCATGGCCCTACCCTACCCTAATCCTCGCCACGGCAAGTGTGGCATGCAGCGTGGCAAGATGCCATGACCACCCCACCCCACCCCACCCCACCCCACCCCACCCCACACCACACCACACCACACCACACCACACCACACCACACCACACCACGCCACACCACGCCACACGCACGGCCCTACCCTACCCTAATCCTCGCCACGGCAAGTGTGGCGTGCAGCGTGGCAAGATGCCATGACCACCCCACCCCACCCCACCCCACCCCACCCCACACCACACCACACCACACCACACCACACCACACCACACCACACCACACCACGCCACACCACGCCACACGCACGGCCCTACCCTACCCTAATCCTCGCCACGGCAAGTGTGGCGTGCAGCGTGGCAAGATGCCATGACCACCCCACCCCACCCCACCCCACACCACACCACACCACACCACACCACACCACACCACACCACACCACACCACACCACACCACACCACACCACACCACACCACACCACACCACACCACACCACATCACATCACGCCGCGCCACGCCACACCACACCACACCACACCACACCACACCTTGCAAGGTCCCTCTCAAGCCTGTTTTCAGTGAAGGAGGGTTGTGTGTGTGGGGGGTGGGGGGGGCTCAACTCCTGGTGGAGGAGGGCACCCTTTAAGGGCAGGTTGTACGCATGTCCTACCCCTACCCCAGCAGGGGGGGGGGGTCCTCAGGGGGCTCACTATGGCACGGAGGAATCCACCACAAACAGATGTCATCAATGCGTGCGCAAACCCATCACGCCATCGACCATCTGCAGAAACTAGATACTATGGGACTTGAACCCAACGCTATCCATATCCACTTCTGGTATCTGCAGCATATACCACGAAGCTGACCTCCATATCTGATATGCAATGACTGACAGGTGACATACAGGTCGTACGCCACCTTTCAAAAAGCGCCCCAGCCCACTGTTGGCCAACCCCAAACCCCAGGGGGGCAGGGAGGGTGGGGCTTTTGGGGGGGGGGGGGGGGCACCCACAATTTGAAAAAGGGGCAGGCAGGATCCCCCCCCATGAGGGTAGGGTACCACCAAAAAGAAGACTTGCCCCCTCTCCTATTCAACCAACAAGCCGCGGCCTGTTCGAATCCAGGACCCCAACCGGGTGCGAAAATTTTTGGGGGTCTGGAGGGGGGGGGGGGGGGGAGGTGGGTCGGCCGGTCAGCCGCCGGGGTCCCCAGGGGGGGGGGGGGGCGTGGGCACCCCAACATACATAACTCAAAATGATCCCCATGACGGGCTGATCATTTTGAACATACACAACTGGGGTAGAACAATTTTTCAGAAAAAATTAGCTCAGGCACCAACCCGAAGGTCAGGTCGGGGGATCAAATTTTTTTGTGGCTTTCACCCATTTTTGAATTCTCCACAAAATTCTGAGTATTTTGAGTATGGACACATATGGTAAAAAAAACCAAAAATTACCTCCTCAGCAGGCCAAAAAAAAATTCCGCGCCTTCGGCGCCAGCACTTTTCCCCAACATTGGAGAAACATGGGTTCAAAAACTTTGGGGGGTCTGGAGGGGGGGGGGGGGGAGTCCTGGATTCGAACAGGCCGCCCCCCTTGCCACAAGCACCTGAATCTTACTGTCCACAGAGGTGGTGCCAGCGTAGATCGAGTCCTTTGTATGCTTGGCACAGGAGCCCATGAGCGTGGCAATGAAGTAGATGTTGGGGTCGTCTATGTGGGCCTCCATTGGGGACTCGACCGAAGGCGGCGGGGGTGGGGGGTCCTTGTGGCCCCTGCCACTGCTCCCCTTGAGCTGAGTCCGATCCGCAATCGGGAGGCTCTTCCACGGGAAGTCCGGCCCATCTGCAGCAAAGCGGAGGAGCGCAGCTCAGGTCTGGGCTTCACGCCAGGGCACAGACCCCGCCCCATCAAGAGGCATGCGATTGAAATGGAAAAGGGATTCCCCCCCTTCACCCCCTCAAAGTGACGGATCCCTCCATCCCAACCGCTCTGCCAACGACGTACCAACCGTTTCGGAGCCGCCAGACCTTGTCCCCCCAAACGCTGTTCCAACCGCCAGTAACCGCTTTTGCAATCGCCTTTTGAAACCACGTCAGCGTCCCTCCGCTGCCACTCCCGTGCACACCTCAGCCCACACCCGCTGCACCTAAGGAATAGTAGTCGTTGCCACAACATGGGCTGATCACACATTCCTCTGGTCTTGCTCTCACAGGGGCTTGTGGGCAGGCAGGCCTCGAGTTAGTTGGCTGGTATGGGGCCTCCTGACAAGGTCTTGTGGGTAAGCACATAAAATGGGGTCAAACACACATCAGGAGGGTGTAAGGCATGCTTTGCAACTGCCTGTTGATCCCCGTGGCTGTCACAATATCAAAAAAATCGGAAGCTTTGATCTTTGGGCTGTTGGGACCGAAAACTGCTCCGGCCGTTTGCCCGGTAACTCATGCAGCTTTGATTGCCAGTCTTTCAAACAGGCCATCTTGTGTCGAGGTGTGTTGCTGGCCGCATGAATTTTCAGTACTGCAGTCAGCCGTAGACGCAATGGGCAGCACAGTTACCACGCCCTTTTGCGCTTTTGCAGCATGCGTATTTCTGTCCCTCACAGCCCCAGTGTCTGTGCACTGTGCTGCACTTGGGGCGCCAACCCAGATCACACCCATGAAGGCAAAATTGGCTGCAACAACAACCGTATGCTATGCCGATGCTGTCTGGATAAAAATCACATCGCCAGCAATGTTTTGAGATGTGAGAGGTCACTTCGAATGCGTGACCTTGTTTCTCTTGATTGGCACCTTCAAAAGAGGGAAATAGGGGGCATTTTTAAGTTTCGGGCCGACAACTCCCCAGCAGTCCCGAGTTCCCGTGTAGTTGGAAGGAGGCGGGGGGGCTGGGAGCGTTCGGTGGCCTGAGTGTGTGTGGGTGTGCATGTGTGTGAAAAATTGATACCCCATTTTTTTGGCCTGGAGCACACGAATTTTTTTTGAATGTTCCGATGTTGAGCGGAAATCACTTTCTCGGGTCCCAAGTCTGTGGGCTTGCCTGTGGGTCCCAAGTCTGTGGGTGCTGGTGCTGTTTGTGGCCTTTTTGGTATAGGAAAGCACGGAATGCATTTCCAGCGGCCTCTGGGACTCTGTGGCACCCCTCCCTTGGAGGCGTGGGATGGGGGGTGTGGTGTGGCACCCCTGGTAGGATGCAAAAGGACGTGTGTTGCAGCCTCAAGCCCTGCCTTTGGCCGCCCGAATCCTTCCCCACCCAGAAGGGACAAAAAAGACATCGTTTTGCCCCATGACGTTTCGTACGCCAACTCCCACCCGTTGACCACCGGCAGGCTTCAGGAAACCGTCCAATGCTGGTGGACCAACAACGGTCGCTGGTTAACCGCCAGCCGCCCACCTGCGTAACCCAAAGAAAAAGCAAAATCTTGTTCCTTGTGAAAACCCCTCGTCCACAAATTGCGCCACGCTTTCTCTCGTGACCACCAGGCACCGACTTCTGCTTTCGCAATCTGCGGGAGCTCACAGATCCCTAACCCCCAGCCCCAAACAAGAACGTGCACGTGTTCTTATGGTCCTCCAGAGATACCCTCGCCGTGGAGTTGGACAACAAAGACATCATTTTTGAGCTTTCCAGAGAAGGGGAAGCCCACATGTCATGTTTGCTCACAGCGCCTGCAAATAAGAGAACTTGCGCGGGTGTTCTTGTGGTGACGCGTGTACTCATCGTTTTTTTTGGGGGGGGGGGGGATGGGGGTACCACAAATTGCACCCGGGACCAGTCCATCAGAAAACATTTGCCAAAAGTCAAAGTCAGCCAAAAAAAGCAACGAACGCGATGTGTGGTTCAGAGATGGAGGGATAGAGAGAGAGATGGAGTTTCGTGCCTGATGACACACTGCTTCTCAACACAGCCCGTTTGACCTCTGCTAATTCCCCGTTTCTTGTGACTGAACCCGGAACCAAGGCACCCCTGCATTCCGAAGCCCTTTGGGCCGGCGGGCCCAACAGTGCAGACGCGTCGAAATCAACGAAAAAGCGGCTACAGTGCAGATGTGCGGATGTCCGCACCGCGTGCTGCGCACTTTGTGCTGGTGGTGCATTCGTGGCGGGGCTGGGGGACAGCAGCGGGGGGGGTGCGGCACTCCGAGGGGGATGTGGTACAGCATAGCAGTAGACGGGCCATCCCCAGCTGTCGAAATGCAGCTGGTGCATGTGCCTTCCCATGCATCCTGCGCGGGAGCCTGCCCCGCATACTCAGGGGACGCCACGCACAGCCCGCGGCCCGATCAGTGGCGTGTTTGTTTACCCGCGCGTTGAGTGCACACTTCTGGGTTTCTGGGTCGCGTATTCAGTGGAACATCAGCCGAAGCTCATGCCGCCACCTCCTCGACTGCTGCGGCACCGCAAAAGAGAGGAGGGAGGACATGACCTGAGGCTTGAATGAAACTGGACAATAAATTCCAGTCGCCCATCATCTTCTCCAGCACTGAGATGAGGAATTGAGCTCCAGGATTGTCAACTGCCCCTGAGAACAGAGACATGGCGATCTCGCCCGAGGCACAAACATCAAATGGGGGGATGGCTCTGGAGTCTAAAATTGAGGTCAGGTCAGCAAGACTGTTCGGGTCAACGAGTGGAAGGGATATCTACCGGTGCCCACCCGCAGGGGGAAATCCAACGTCAACTCACATTGCTGCTAGGCGTTTCACGGGCTGTTGGCATGGCCGCCCGGTCTTTTGTGCTGGAGGGGCCGCACGCATCGAACCTCGAAACCCCCCGAGGGCCGCACCTCGGTACCCGGTCCCTCTCCGACCCTGGGCAATTCGGGAGGGGTTCCCCACGTGGGCCTCGGTCCACATCCACACTCCGCGTGGCGGGTGCGCCCGGCTGTTGCCTGGAGGTCAGGGAGGGGTGGGGGGGGGCAATTAAAAAAACAGACCAATGGAAACTAGAGGTAATGCACCCCACAAGGGGTGGGGGGTGGGGGGTTGGGGGGCATGACACCTGGGTGTGTTGTTGTGTGTAGCTGGAAGCGCCCATTGGCTGATCGCCACATATCGCTGCCCTTCCCTTGAATCCTCTGCGTCCGCAGGCGGTGGTGCCCATTGCCCTCGCACCCCCTTGTGCCCTCCCTCTCCCTCCTTGGGCCTACCCCTACCTCCCTACACCCCCTTCCTTTCCCTCGGGAGGTTGTGCCAACGGAGCCCCCGGACTTTCCCTGTTTCACTGCTCTGTGTCGGGTCCACACAGATGAGGGCAACAGCCCTCATAGTTGGCCAGGTGCATCCCATAGGTGGGTGATGTAGGGTGATGGGTGGGGATGGGCTCTTCCCTCGCGGGGGGGGGGGGGGGGTTGGCATGACGCCATGGGGGGGGGGGGGTTGGTGTGCACGTCGCACCGGCGTATCCGGATTGGGCCCGGTCATGGGTTGGAGGGGGAAAGACCTGAGCCCGAGTCCAAAGTGGCCAAGATGAAGGTCTTCTGCTGGTCAGACGTGGGGTACAGCAGAGGGAAGGCGGAGCACAGGATGGTGCTGAATGCCGCGTGGAGCCCCTCCACGACGGCCAGTCCGGGAAACAGTGCCTTGCCTCCACTGCCGGTCAAATACTGCAACGCTGTTTCGGAGAATCCCTGAGCACAGATCAGGGCCGGACGCAGTGCCACGGGGTCAAAGAGCGAGGGGGGGGGGGTAGCACGAGGCCATGGTGCTGATTTGCTTGCCGTTGGCCTTTTGGGGGGGGGGGGTCATTGGCAGGCCTGCGCTTGAAGGGGGTGCTGTAACCCCCGCGCACACCTTTAAGGGAGGACTGTAAGTTCGGCCCCAATCGCTCCCGTCCGCCCCCTAATTGCCCCCCAACCGTGTTGCAACCGCCAACACGGCTCCTGAAACCGCTTACCAACCGCTCTCGAATCCTCCCTTCAGCCTCCCTCCCTCTCAAGCGCAGCCCTGGTCATGTCACGGCCCCGTTACATCATCGCTGTGTTGCCGTCATTGTCTCACCGAGAGAGAGGGCACAGTGAGGAGTGGTTCCGAAGAGCGCAAACACAGATCTTGTGACACAGCTGTTCTCTGGCCCGTAGTGCCGCCGCTCCCCCGGCCCTGCCGCCACCTGTGCAGGACGTTTCATAGAGGCCATCCGGTAGTCAGTCCTATATTGAGGCACAATAGAGGACACAGTAGTCGCTGCACTTGGCATCAACTGGAGGCTAATGACGGCCGTCTGCAGCCAGCCGACGGCGGTTGCGGGCCAAGGCAATTGTACCAGGCCGCACATAGCCCACCTTTGGGGCGCCGGCCCCCCCAGCACTTGTCCAAACGACACCTGTGCCCAGGCAGCACCGAGCGCTGGTCCCGTCACTTTCCTCGCAGGGATGCAATTTGGATATAAGATACAAAAGGACAAGGACAAGGACAACGAGCACGCAACCTTCAACTTGTCCACGATCGGCTGCAGACCCGGGAGACCTGGTCTCGTGGGATTGTAGTAAGAGCAGGAGTTGAAGGTCACAAGGTCCACTTGAGCTGGTTTAGTTGGCACAGTGGAGAGCCCTGCAGTAGATCAGGTGCGCCGAAACATCAACCGGGTGTGAACGATGGTCACACACACACAGCTCACACACACACACACACACACACACACACACGAAAATGAACATACACACACACACACACACACACACACACCCGCACATAAGCGATCAACGTGACAAACAGGCACTAGTCGAAGATCAGGCTGCGCCTACAAATCTGATCACGTGCATCCACAAACAAAAGGCATGTCGACCGCCACCAGGCGCCTTTCTGTGGGCACACAGACACGAGAGCAGTGGGAAACCCGGCCTGCAACTCCACAGGCAGCACGGCGATGGCTGGCACGGCATCCTTGGGGCCGAGGTAAACACAAACCATAACCACGAACACGGACACAAACACAGTCATGATCACAACCCTAAATCGATCCCTCCGCAGGACGCAAAGCCACACCTGGAGCCGATTTGTTGTGCACCAGGGCCTCAACATTAATCTGCAGAATGCACAATATGACGTCTGCATCGAGCGAAAAGCAACCCTCCACAACCCTCAACAGCAGCAGCAACGACGAACCGCTCAAGCTCGTCCTTGACAACCCTCAAACAGCCTTAACCCTCACCAACCATTAAACCCACTGGGCCAACCTGTACTCTTGACCAGGATTACTCAACAACCTTCCGTTTGCAGGCATACACACAGCAAGGGCACTTGTGCCAGCCAAACCCACCACGCAGCACAGGGGTGTGCACACTTGCGGTGTGCTGGACTTTGTCGGCTAAACCTTTTGCGTTGTATTGGGACCCATGGCCGGCAGCATGGGAACCTGGTGATATGCCCCTGGGACCATATGTGGGAGGGTCACTCGTTTATGGCCAAGCAGGTGCGGCAGTCCAATCGCTGTGGAAGAAGATGGCCCTCATAGGCAACGCCTACATGACATACTGGTGATCGGCCTGACCTCTCAGGACGATCGTCCGGAAAACTGGCTGAAAATAGCCATTTTCGGACACTAAATCGGCCATAGAACGTGCTGGGCGGCTCGAAATCACACGAAACTTGTTTCAGGTGATGCGCATCTGCTCTGCGGTCATTTTGAACTCCTTGGATGCCGATTTCGATGGCGTCCCACGGTGTCCCCGAAAAAACTTTTTCACCGCCTGCTGCTTGCTGCTGCTCCTGCGGCGTCACATCGTAACAACAAACAGCAGCGGGTCTCGAGCAACCGTGGCAAACCATCTTCTGCCCCATGCTGCACAGCCCCGTGCAAGGGGATTCGGGTGAGGGCCAGCACCTTCAAATTGCGCAGCAGGATGAGCACGTACTCGCGCTTCGTGGGGTCGTCGCACGGGAAACTGGAGGTGTAGAGCAGAGAGTTGATCAAGTCCAGCAGCAGATCATACGTGTTGCTGTGGACGTCCATCACGTACGGCGCGGACTGCGCGTGCATGCGGGTGCTGTGGTTGCTTGTGAGCTGCTGCCCAAGGGCGTCCAGATGCACCAGGATCCAAGCAAAGAGACTGACGAAGAACGATGCACACCGGAGTTACACACGGGGTCGGCGAGGGCACAACCCCCCCCCCCCACACACACGCCCCTCACGAGGCCACAAGCACAGCACGTCACACACGCACGCAAAAAGGTGTGCGTGTGTCGCCAACTGCCCGTGCGCTGAAGAGCGGCGCTCGTAGCTTCAGTGCTTCGGCCGGAAAAGCTCGGCAGGCGTGCGAGGAAGACCTTCCACTGTCGGGGGAAGGGCGGGGGTCAGAAGCACCCGCAACCTGGCGTAACGTTGCCAGTTCGAGTGCCACCTTGATCATGGAATGTGCGCTGTCGGCGTGAATGCGGGCCCTGCAGGCGATGTTTTGATAGCCAATGGCTGCGCTACATCCCCACCTCGGGACTGAGCCCCATGTAGACTCATGCGCCTTGACAGCAACATGCCTTTGCACCACGTTTCTCACAGCCACGGACATCAGCACACAGCAAACTGCAGAAAGTGCGTGAATGCCGTGCCACGGCCCCCTTCCGGCTGAGCTGCGTTATCATTGCACCACCCCACTGCCCATCACACACAACATTGCTTGCATCGTTTGCGGTGTCCTAGTCTCGGGTGGGTGTGCTGGTTTTGGGGGGGTTCAATTTCAATTCCTTGTGTTTGTTGTTTGTTGCCGTGTACGGAGTGATCGGGAGTAAATGTGGAGAATATTCAATGTGGAGAACACTGGGCTCGTATGGTTTTGTTGAGCACATTTCCGTTGGGAACCTTGAATACCGATGAAATGTTCACCCATGTATGCGCACGGGCCCAAGGGCAGCACTTGGCGGAAGGGGAAAAAGATTGTATTGTTACCTCCGATGCTCTACAACGGGAAGGTCCCCTTCTCCCCCTTGCCTTTGTCTCACGAAAACTGTCAGGGATTAGATTCCCCGTGAGAAGCAATGTTACGCCGTTGTAGCGTCGCACGCGCACCATCACCAACATTTCCCATCTGCCGCACCTCCCGCCCGCCCGCCCCCACACCGATAAGATCTCGGGACGAAGCAGTTCCACGTGTGCACAATGCCCGATCCCTCACGCCTGATGACCTGTTGTGCTGCACGACTGTCTTTTTGCGGGAGGAAGGCGGGATAAGGGATGCAATGTCCCAGTCTCCCCAGGGGCAGCCTTTCTCCATCTGCTGCTTGCACTTGCCTAGCACGTACTGGTGGAAGGCATGCAGCCGCTTGACCGTGTCCGCCTTCAACGTGATGCCTGAAGCAAGATGGGGGAATGTGCCCCAAAAGCTGATGGGGTCACCATGTTGCATGACAGGCCAGTGTCACGGCTGTTGTGTGACCTGTGTGTGTTGGTCAAAGTCAGTTCTGGGTGTTTGTGGGGGCCAAAGCCTGAGCGAAGGCGCGTAGGTGGACTTACCCTGTTTGACACAGCCACCGACAGGGCTACAGAGTTGCACCCACTTAAGAGCACATAACTTCAAAAAGAGTGGGACGATTGCAAACTGGTGTGTGAAAAACGCACTGGCGACACGCACTGACAGCGCGAGCCCGCTGCATATCTGCTTTTCGGCCTCTTGTCTGCATACAGGGGTGTTTGGCGAGGGGGTGGGGAGGGGGCAATTCTGTATTTTGTGGGTGAGAGTGGAATGTCTGTCGCTGCTCACCATTGCCGTATCGCTGCCCCCGTCCACTCCCCTACAAGCGCTGGTGGAGGCTTCACATTCAGTCGTTCCCACGACCGTGAAGTTGGGAGTGTGCTCTTGACCACATCAGATGTGGGAATTGTGACACAGAATCAGGGGGTTCGGGTTCCACCAGGGGAAGGGGTACTGGTGCGCCCTTTGAGGTGGTTACGGCTGGACGATTTCACACTATTCTGACCCGCTATATCACGTTTTCCACTCCTTCCAGATTGCAGCAGTTGTTCGCACAGTTGTGCTGCGCGGACGCCGCGCGCGCGCTGCGTCGGCAAGAGCAGTGCTTGCTTTCCGGGCTTGGCCAGGGGGAGGGCGGGCGAACGATAAGCCGCGAGAAAAAAGACGGATTCGTGTTGCGCACTTGTTCGATCTTTGCAGAGGGAACCCTCCAAACTGGTGATGCTGAGCGGCACAGCACATGGGCTGCTCGCTGTGCACCCGGTGTGAACTGCGTTGCTTGTCAACACGGTGCCAGGGGCTTGTGGGCGCACGTGCTTGTGTTGCCTCGTGTCGTTGGTACGGAGCCGCCCGTGGAGGGCCTGTGGGTAAGGCATGACAGCGTGCCACGTCGTATGGCATAATGGGGGGCCTCAGGCTTTCCTTGTCACTGACGTGAACACGTGAAGGTGGCCGCCGCCTGCCGGGGTACGGCGGAGGTCCTTGCCGTGCCCAGAGGGAGAGGGCGATTCAAGGGAACGCGGCGATGGGTCTGGGGCAAGCATGCACTTCAGCAGGGGGGCTTGAAGTGACAGATGGCTCCATCCCAACCGCTTCTGTCCGCCACCAACGGCAACCATTTCTTTTGCAACCGTCGGACCCTGGCCTCACAGGTAGAGGCATAGGCACGGGGGGCTGCGGGCAGTTTATGGGGGTACGTCCAGCAACGGACGTCGCAGACACGCACACCAAAGCCATGGAAGGCCCTGATTTTCATGCTGGAAAAGAGAGGGGGCACACCACATTACACAACCTTCTTCAATGGTCAACGGATGGCGTTCAGGTTCGCACGACGATACGTGTGTGTGGGGGCTTGGGGGGGGGGGGGGCACAAAGGCCCAGTAAATATGCCGGTCGGTACTTCCAAGTGTACGCATTGGTTTGTGATTGTTCTGAGCAACTGGGGAAAAGCACTTTTACCAGGTGAGAGTGGGACAGGTGTCCCTGTGCCCAGAAGGGGTTCTAGATCACCAAATGTTACCCATCAGTGGTAGTTGAACGTCGAGGCAAAATGGCCACAAATGCCGGCCATTCGCGAGCGCCAATGCTCAGGTTATTTTTGGGGGCATCCAGTCCCTTAATTCAGCAATCTGCGCCTCACAACTAAGAAAAATGCTCGTTCACACCATGCCCACAGTGTCTAGAATCAATCGCACCTGGCATCTACGTGTCGCAGATTGTGTCTACAAACCACATGTGGAGGTATGCGTGTGTGGTGTGGGGGGCGTGTGTGGTGGGGGGGGGGGGACTTCGTGCGATACATGGCTCCATGCGCATTGCCATTTGTTTTTTGGCTTGTTTCGTTGTGCAGTGTGCTATTGGCAACGGAATGTACACAAGGTCACAGCCCCGTGACTTCTGGAACGGGCAGGCCGGATCTACCGATGCAGGCAAACAACGTCACAGGGGCAGACTGGATCAGCCATATGTTAGCACATTGGTTGCAGTGTGTGTGGGGGGTGTGACCTAATTAAAATACAGACAAATGCAAACCAGAGGTAATGCACTCCACAGTCAGGCATAAGTGCATCTTTATTCTCGATGCCAAACCTGGTTGAACCTCAAGACACACACTGTGTCTGAAACAGAAAACAGAACATCATGTCTGACTACATTAGTCAGACAATCACAGTCAGTAGCTGTCAGTCAGACATCAGCAATCAGTGTCGGATAAAGACACCATGCATTACCGGCATGGCCGAAAAGAGCAACCCGCCGCTTGCCGGCTGGAGAAGACTCCTGGGGGGTGTGACCTAATTAAAATACAGTGTGTGTGTGGGGGGGGGGGTAGATTGCTGGGGGACAGGAAAGGGGGGGGGGGGGCGACAGAGCCTTTGTTGTTGAAGGAGTGTGTGTGGGGGAGGCGGGGGGGGGGGGCGTTCGTACATACTATCGTGGGGCGGCTTGCAGAGATGAAGGGGCGCTGGTCAAAGGCACGAGAGGTATGTCGAGAGGCATTGGCGCGGACTGTCAAGGGTGTCGTGCTCGCACGGGGGCGGCACCCTGGGGGCGGGTCTGCCGGCTCCGCGCTGCGTCGTGTTGGGGGCAGTTTGGCATGACGCTTGCTTGGATTGCTGTCTGAAGCTGGCGGCGCCTATGGGCCTCTCGCCACTGCCCCTTGACCTTTCCACAAACCCAATGCCCATTGGCCTCTCACCACGTTGCATCCTTGGTCTCTTGCTAATTCCTTTCCCTCCCTCCCCTTTTGCTTCGGCTGTGCCAATGGAGCCCCCGGACTGTCCCTGTCTGTCGGAGGAGGGCAACGGCCCTCCCAGTGTGGGGGGGGGGGGGGGTCCCCAGCAGCCTTTCATGGAACCATCCCCTACCACAGCCCAGCATCCTCACCCCCGTCTGATACAACTGGTTTCCAGTGCCATATTTTTTGTATGACCTGCTTGTTGGCTGGGTCGGTTGTGGGGGCGGGTGGGGGGGGGGGCTGGCGGGTACACTTTTGTGCGTGAGAGTGGAATATCTATCCCATCGCTCACTGACTTTGTGGATGGATGTTTCACGTCTATTGGTTTGGTGCAGTTAGGTCTGCATCAGGTGATGGGGCATGGCGTGCATTCCCTTGTCGCTATTCCCACAAGATGCATCGCCTCCACCTCTGTATCCGGTGCATGTCCTCCTCTTCTGATTCCGTGCTTCCCCCCATGTATCCACAGGATACATTGCTCCCACATTTGTATGCACTGCACGCGACCTCACTGAATGCACACACCTTGCTCTTGCGGTGTTGTCTTCTGCTCTTTCTTGGGCAACAAAAAGAGGATACCTCGCAGGGCAAGAAGCGCATCTTGAACCGACGTGCGTCCGATGTGCAGCACCAACAAACAGCCGATGGCTTTGGAGCTGAAACAAATGAACACAATTGGGACACGAGGACAGCGCATGTGTGTCATCAACATCTGCATGGGACCAGTTTGGGGAGGGTACTTAGCACGACGCATATCTGCCATCATCGTCCACTAGAGTACCTTTCAACGCCAAGGATAGATGCACGTGTGTGCCAAACACCATGCCAATGTGTGTGTAAACCAGTGTGAAGAAGTGTGAAGGAGTGTGCAAGAAAGCCAGCTTCTGTCGTGCTATTATTGCTTGCCAATTTTCTGAGCATCTTTGTGACCTGTTTGCATTCCATTGACTGCTTGACCGCGGTGATGCGCTGCACTTACTGCTCTCACCTTCATGATTGCAATTTTATGTTCACAACTGATCCCATGTCACTATCTGAAGGTTACATTCCTGCATTGTGTGTGTGTGTGTGTGTGTGTGTGTGTGTGTGTGAGAGCAAAAGCTCCACAGTGTTCATTCACAAGAACATAACCTGCAAATCAGTAGCACAATCAGCAGCTGAAGACGTATGTAACACAAGATTATACACTGATCACATGGCTTTCACTTAAACTCTAAACTAACAAATGGCATATGGCTGTGATGGCTCTTGTGTGCGCGTATGTGCGCACCCACCACCCCTTCCCAATGACTCGCCGATGCGCGCGCCCTCCAAGGCCCACGCCTTGATCTGATAGTAATCGCATGCAGCTGCAAGCTGCAGCCCTCCAGGCGGCACTTGAGGGGCATTTACCACCACGCCCAGTTGTACTTCTTGTACCTGAACCCTAGGACCAACCTTTAGCCGCGGCGCTGCGCTGTATTGCATAGTGTGACAGACTTATGTACAAATGCTGCGCCATCAACTGTAGCACCAAAGCACAGTTGGGAGACCATCGGTCAGGCCAACGGTCCCACATGGATGGGTCAAAAAACGGCTCCACAGGTGGAACCCCTTTTAGCGCCAAAGAGGCGGCGCTGGTGGTGCAAACCACGGTACACCCGCCCCAGTTCAAGAACTGGCCCTCGGGCTCCCATTTAATGGGACCCGGTATAGTATATCTTGGAATAAACCAACAAACTAGCGCACAACACCATAAATAGACACCGGTTTGCAAAAGCCTAAGTGGTATCTGTGTACCTAGTGGTGTCCCTCAAAGAGATAGGGCACAACAACTCAGCGATCATACAACACAGTGGATTCACATTAAAAAAGTAGTTGCGCAGGAAAAAAATGCTGCCGGCATGGCGCTCACAACTCAATAATATGTCCCACACGTCCCCAGGATGGGAATCCCAAAGCACCATGGCGCGCAAAGCAACAGATCCGTCGCCCAATGAGTGAGTGAGTGTGTGTGTTAAACAGTTTGTATGTCCTTGGACAACCACGCCAATTTTGGAAACGTCTAGACAGGACATGGCGAAAGGGGGGTAAGCCTGCAAGTCCCCCTAAGCTAACACTTCTCTGAAAATAAGGACCAGGTCCGCAAAGGTAATTTCAGCCGTGTGCTCAAGAAACCGCCTATGAGCACACCCTTGATATTCTGGTTCAAAAACCAGCCATTGCATTCAAAGAATGTGTTGCAGTCAAGGTCCCACGAGACACATTTGAGGACTTCGTCCAACATGACAACACGAAAACCTGCCGGACGCCTTGTCAAGTCTATCGAGCAAATGCTCACCGCCACACATTCATTCCGCATACCATGATGCTTGTGCACCAACCATGCCGCTTCCTCTGTTGCCAGGAATACGCCTTCTCTAGGGAGCTCGCAACAGGCGTTATCAATATCACGTTCGGCCAGCACCGCGTTACCTTGGAGCCACTTCCCAACCAACCCCGTAAAATCCCTGACACCCAGGAGGCTTGAGGTTCTAGGAGGCTTGAGGTTCCCCAGACAGGGTGGGCAATATGTAATTCTCTCAACAACGCCCGATGAGGCGGGGAAATCGTTTTAAAAAATGCTTGGAATGCGAGATGACAAGCCTAAAACGTAAGCCATTATAGGACTCAACATATTTCCATTTCAAAAGTTGAAGTGTAGACGGAGCTTTGGTATGAGAACAATTTTGCTTCCTCATGCATTCACAATTGTGATTCCCACTTGTCATGCGACAAAAAGGACTTGCCTACAAACTTGTGATCAACCGCCATTTGCAATATACCATAATCCACCACCATAACTAGTGCAACACTGACCGGATGCACACATTTGCTCCACCCTTCACAAATTGAACCCCAACCAATGAAAAAGAATAGCTTAATCATGCTCCAACTACGAGGTTCGACTCCAATGGTCCTACCTCATCTGCACATGCACGCGTGCGTGTGGGCGTGCCCACGTGCGTGGTGTGTCTTGGCCGTGGCATGGCGTGTAATTTTTTTAGGCGCTCTGCCCCCCTGTCTGCTGTCACGGAGCCCAATCGAGGGTGTGGCTGAAGCTACAACACTAAGGCACCAACCCTTTGGTCTATTCAAAACCCCCAAGCATTGAGGTGCCAACAGTTCACCGAGAGCTAACGAGGGCACATCTCTTACGCTCTCCGTCTCCAAAGGAGTACTATGAGGGACTCACACACTTTTTCTGACCGGCGCGCATGGGTGGCTGGCTTGTCTAGTGTGTGTGTGTGTGTGTGTGTGTGTGCGTGTGTGTGTGTGTGTGTGTGTGTGTGTGTGTGTGTGTGTGTGTGTGTGTGTGTGTGTGTGTGTGTGTGTGTGTGTGTGTGTGTGTGTGTGTGTGTGTGTGTGCGCGCGCGCGCGCGCGCGCGCGTGCGTGCGCGCACGCGTGTGTGTGTTCAACGCAATGCCAAAGGCAACAAGCAAAGGCCCAATAGATGTCACACAGACATTAACCTATTGCAAATCCACAGTGTGTCCATAGTGTGTGTGTGTGTGTGTGTGTGTACAACGCAATGCCAAAGGCAACAAGCAAAGGCTCAACAGATGTCACACAGACATTAACCTGACAAATCAATGTGATTGGTGCAGTAGTTTTCACACATCACTTTCAACCAGCGGCAAATTATTGTTTGACTCCTGTGTGTGTGTGCACCCTCCACCCCTCCCTAGGCTCAAGGCAATGGCTTTGCCATCGGCCACCCATGTCTTCAGGGCCCCATATTCACACAGGCCCTGCAGCCCCAGTGCTTGCAGCCTACACCGCAAAGGCATGTACCACCACGCCCATTGGTATTTCTTGTACCCAAATCCTATGACAACCCCTTGCACGTTCAGGGACTGGTCAGCCCTACACAGGGCAAACATGATAGACTTCAGCACCAACGCTGGAACCATGGAACGGAGCACCAGCGGGCAGGAGGGGGACCAGCGGTCCGGCCACCTGTCCCACACGCCGGGATCAAAAAAGTCACCGCGGAACCCTTTCAACGTAAGGGATAGGGTGGGCGTGCACGACACGTTACATTCGCCCCAGCTCAAAAACTGGCCCTCAGGCTCCCACTTAAATGGGACCTGGTATAGCTCTTGTTGCAGACGGACCAGAAAAAGCCTGGCCACCTCCAACATGTGTGTGTGTGTGTGTGTGTGTGTGTGTGTGTGTGTGTGTGTGTGTGTGTGTGTGTGTGTGTGTGTGTGTGTGTGTGCCGGAGTGTCTATTTTTTTTCGACCTCCAGCTGTTGAGAAGTTTTGTTTTTTGCTTTGCCCGCGTCCTGCCGGCCCTGCTACCCTCATTACGTCCTTGCGTGTATGTGTGTGTGTGTGTGTGTGTGTGTGTGTGTGTGTGTGTGTGTGTGTGAAGGGGGGGGGGGGCATGGTGTGTGTGTGTGTGTGTGTGTGCGTGTGAAGGGGGGGGGGGGCATGAGTCGTTTTTTTGAGGGCCCCTTGCCGACACACTAGCAACTAGGCGTGCCCATGGTGTCCGACCGGGTGCAAACTGTTGAACATAGAGTCCTTGGCAGTGTTGGGAGGGCGGCTTTGCCCGGGGTGCCCGGCGGGGGGAAGCTTTGAATCTGGAAATCAAACCAGGAGGCTGATGCAGAACTGCAGGGAGCTACTAAACGACCACAAAGCACAAAGGTCTCACCGCGCTTCAGAGTGCATCCAAATCAAGCAATAAGTGAAGATTATACCCGCGAGACCACACACAAGCATGACGCAATGGTGCATGCAACACAGGGAATGTGTGGTGGCATGTTGAGTTTGAACACATTGCCGAAAATCCTGACCTATATGCCCCCTATTCAACATACAAATGGCTACGAAAATTTTGGACAAATGGGGATTCCAATAGGCGAAGAATCCCTCCCATGCACCCACATCTAGTCTGCTTTATTTCTAGAGTGCGGGTGAAATGGTGTCGTGTATTAGCACACACCGTTTCTTCTGCTCCATGCTCGTGTCTAGCACCACGCTGCACAAATACTTCCGGAGCCGTTCCACGGTCTCCACCAACTCCGGATTTGAGGAGTTCATCACTTCTGCATGCTTGATCAACAAGCCGTGAATGGTCTCCAGTCTCGAGTTCCGGAACCTGAAGCACCCCACAAACGTTATGCATACGCAAAGGGCAAGGAACATTTTGTGCATGTGTAGATTTGGGGAGCTGGTAGGAGAATACCGGATGGTACAAAAGCCCATGAACCTTGGGGAGGGTTTTGTCATTTTATGACTGCAGCACTAGTTGCAGCGTTTGTAGTGTCCTGGTCTCGACTGGATTGGATTTTTGGTTTAGGTGGTTCAATTTCAATTCCTTGTGTTGGTTATTTGGTGCCATGCACGGAGTGGTTGGGAGTCCATGTGGAGAATACTGTAATGGGTTGCACGGTTTTGTTGAGCACATTTTCGTTGGGAGCGTGGAATACCAATGAAATGTCCGCGGTTTAGCCCATTTTATGTTTGCCAATGCGATGGGATGCAAAACGAATCCCTTGTTCCAACAATGAACAAGTGCGTCACGATAGCGTGCACCAGCAATAGTTTGCGGAACCGACCGTGTGATTCACCAATAGACAACAAATACGAGCAGGTAACAAAAAGACGCCCATGCACATGCTGAGCGTGCCTCATCTTTGCAAATGTACTACTACGAGTGAGGACGATGATCATACAAGCTCAAGCCCTTGATGAAGGCGGCAGTGTGAAGGTTGTGGGGGATGCTCGCTCGGCCGTGCTTCAATTGTTTAGGTTATGGACGTCGCACTATTCACAAATTTCAAGATTCGTCCAAGGACACGAGACTCTTTGCCGACGTCTCTACTTGCAAAGCGTTACACCAAGGGAAAGGAGGATGGGGCATTGTGCGTTCCCTCCACAAAACTAACGTGCTATCGTCGGCTGTGGCTCGAAACGGCGGATGTCTCCTTGAAAATTCAAAAGATAACCACCATGCATGGCAAAAGACACGTCGTCGTCCGTCGTGGATGGGCGGGTTTCAACACATTTTTTGCACAATGCACCAGCATGAATTCAACCTGTTGTGTGCTCACTGGCTACTCACCTCTTGCACAATTGCGCCCTTGCATTGCACACAAATCGATATGGAAATCAACAAGACACCCTTTTCCACCCAGAAGAAGGCAACGGAAAGTCGTCTTCGCGGCGTATTGCGTGCACCCCCCATGCCCGTCACATAAACAACCATGCACCGCACCTCATGCTCAATATTGACCTCACGGGAAAGCGGGGTATTCTTGTTCCCACGTTCATCGTATACGGAAGACTAAATCAAATTCCAAACCAAACATTTTGTTATGCACGCAACTAAAACGAACAAAGCAAACCTCCGCTTTTCGTCTATCGCGTTGAGCGATTTCTCCAATTGTTTGCTCACGTTTTCCGCACGTCCCCATTTAGTCGCATCATTCGGTGAGGAATCTGCCTCGGGGTCCATCGTGTCCCCTCCCTTCACATTCGCTTGCGCCATGACCCGATTCCGATTGGCGTAGAATTTGGAAACCCGCTTCTGATACTCGAGGACGTCGGAGAACAACGCCAGCCGAAGATGCATGAGGCCCAAAAACGATAGCATGGGTGCCGACAAGGTGGGATCTGTAGATGCCACCCGGAAAATCTCGTTCATGGACCGCGCCATGGATGGATCTTGGCTACGAGCATCGTTGCCGTCTTGGGAGTTAGAGCCATTCGGCTCAGTTGAAGCCGCGTGTGCGTCAAAGGAATCCAAAGGGTTCGTGATGCATAACTTTTCAATGTGCTTCGTATTGACCTCGGTGTGGAAGACAAGCGTTGGAGTGGGCGAGGCGTTTTGGTAGAACCGGGTAAGAAGATATTCATATGCCCGGATGTTGGCGGAATGCGCCTGCATTCACACGACTTATGTCATAAGCGTTGCATTCTTGCCTACGAAGATCAGGGCACGTTACAAAGGGACCTTCACTCCCTCCGAAACTTTGGCGCTAGCAACTCGCTTGACTTTGATCAAGTCAAACGACTTGATCAGTGACTTTGGGACGATACGTGGCGTGTGGTCCCGAGTTTCAAAGGGTGGTAACTTCCTGTGGATGTCTTCCGCCGACAGCATTTCTCAATCGTCACTATTAGACTTCTAATTCCCATTTTCAATCTCGCGTCAAAGGTTTCTGAGCTTCTCCACGTCTCCACGTCCAAATGGCATCAAAGACAAGAACCTTCGTTTTGATACTGTGAAACCACACCTACATCATGGACAAGCTAAGCATCGTCAAACACCTCACACGATTTAGGACTAGCGCTTTTGATGAAGTTGATGAGACTTGGTAGCGGGCAATCACAAACATGCAAAACAAAGCGCAAAGCATTGGCCGTGGTAGACTTCTGTACAAGCGGGTGAGTGGCCACTATCTTAGCACGGGGGCCCCAGCCCAGCCCCCCTGTCCCGTGTTCGTCCATCAAGGAAAATCGAAATTCGAAAATCAATGTTTGGCCGTGAATGGCCTATCGTACACCGGTGAGAACGAAAAGAGGACGAAAACCTTTGCGCCTTGGCGCCTCAAAACCCACATACCTGTGTTCGTTCACATCGCAAGGAAAAGCATCAACAAAATTCGACCCAAAAACATGTTCCATATACCAAAAAGATATTGCCAGAGGCTCTGAGAGCTCGAGTTGCCAAGCAAAATGGCTGCAAAGTGCAATCAGTGAATGTGCGCAACCAGGCCCTGGTCCAGGGCACTTTAGAAGGGGCAAAATAGCCTTTGGTGCATGCACTGTGGGATGCAGCGCAAAACGCATTAAATAGGGTATCACCCTAAGTGCATTTTAATTTTCGATCGTGGAAACGCCGATTTAGGATTGAAAATCCTAAATCGGCAGATGAACTATGCCAATGTGCTGCACACATTGTGCCCTGTGATCTCGGGTTGTTTTTGGGGGTGAACGTCCCCGCTCTGCCGAAGTCAAAGAGGCAAGGTCCCAGGAGGGCCTTCTGTGCAGCATGTGGACGGTGGCCTTGGTCATCGGAATGGGTGAACTGTCCTCTTGATTTGATTCGTCACACGCCGCCGCCGAAGACAGCGCAGCAGCCCAGATGGGGCGGACTGGAGACTGCGGCCTGCTGGCCGCCTTGAGCAGAGGAAACCTCCCGCGACTCTTTTTAACCCGGTGACCTTTGAGCAAATTGCAAAAGTTGTGTTGCGTTCTGAGTTGCGAAATTGGAATTCAAGTGTATCAGAGGTTCGGCCATATTTAGCGTAACTTTCCTGTGCTTTTCTTTTGCACCAGATGGCTCACTTCAACATTGGTTGGAATGAACATTGTGGACTCTTTGAGGGTGCCCTGTCTCAGCGACTTGTGGGCTGTTCAGATCTTGGTGGGTCCCTTGTCTGAAATCGAATTGTAACTAGTCCTTGGTAGGGTTCTCCCTGAAGGATCACCTCTTGCTCTTGGGGATCCCTTGAAGATCTTGAGTTTCAGTCTGGACGCAGCCCCCTTGATGCAAGGAATCTTGGTTATCAGAGGGACATTTTTCACACAAAATGGCAACGGCAAGGGCAGTGACACCAGCAGGAAATGGCAGTTTCAGTGGTAGTGGGCACAGCTGGAGTGTGTACAGCCTGGGCACCACAGGAACCATGCAGGGGCTATGTGACCCGAAAAGGAGTCATCTGCAGTGCATGTGGCGGCA
Organism: Eutreptiella sp. 'Long Island Sound 2002'; assembly: GCA_964036045.1. Taxonomy (NCBI): domain Eukaryota; phylum Euglenozoa; class Euglenophyceae; order Eutreptiales; family Eutreptiaceae; genus Eutreptiella; species Eutreptiella sp. 'Long Island Sound 2002'. The sequence goes on along the minus strand of OZ038398.1, from coordinate 24,783,159 downwards.
AGTGCAGAAAACCTAAGAAAGAGCTGTTGATGTGTGTGCAGGAAGATTGTGAAAGCTGCTGACACCACGTGATTCCGTATGGATCGGGAGATCCCCAACGGGTTGTGTGACCGATTCTTCTCGATTTCACACTTCTTTCTTTCCCTTTGAGCCGACAGGCCCTTGCCACGAGGGTGATCTCCCTGCTGACTTGTTTTCCAAGGTCTTTTTTTAACACCCTGCGTGCTGTCTTGCCGAGTGGTTGGCATGGCAGTGGACCAAATTCCCGAGGGGCCGCCCATCATAACAGAGGCGATATGGGATCGGTGGGTGAAGTATCCACACCCCATTGCAGTCAAGGTGCAGCACAAGGGCTTGCACACGACTAAGGAGTCCGTGGTGGGCCGTCAGCTCCAGCAACTAGAGCGTTCCACCACCGTGCAGGATTTCCTGGTGGCTTATGTCGCTGCTCTGAAGAAATGGAATGGGATGAGCATCTTCAAGAACATCAGCTACTCGTTGGAACCGGCCGCTGACAACAAAGGCTTTGTTGCCAACATTGAATTTGTGGAGAAGAACGAGAAATCGGCAGGCGTCAGCATCCAGCGAGAGGCCAGCTGCACGACCCCTGAGGTCCGGTTCTCGGACAATAACCTGTTCGGTCGAGCCTGGGAAGGCACACTGATGGCCCAAGGGCCCATGGAGTCCCACCGGCAGGTGAGTTTCTCGCTGCGCAACAAAAATCCCGCGTTTGGCAAGTGGCAGGAGTGGTCCCTCTTCAACCGCTCCCGCACGTCGGACTTCCACTCCCTCAAGCGGCACAACGCGAAGGGCGTTAGCTTCGGGACGGACCTGGACCTTGCGGAGCAGCTCGGGGACCACTACTTCGAGCTCGGGTACGAGATCCGGGACGCGCAGCCCGACAAGGATGAGCGGGTGAGCGACGCCCTCGCGTGCGACCGGGGCGAGTCCGACAAGGCCTACCTGCGCCACGACTGCACGCTCTCCCGCTTGTCGCAAGGCCCGGACGAACGGTTCCCGAAGGGGTTGCACTTGTGGGTGTCCAACGAGGTCTGTAGCTCCGGAGAGAGAGAAAGAGAGGGAGGGGGAGGGCGAGCGAAACCCAGCGCTTCTAGCGAGTTGACGGACACGATTGCCAAAACCAGCGAGACAGAGACAGGACCGGACAGACGGATAGACAGAGAAGACACACACACACACACACACACACACACACACACCAACACACACACACAACCAACCAACCAAACAACCAACCAACCACAATCTCAATCTGATTGAAAAACAAAAGACCCAGGTGCCAAGAAGAAAAGGTTGTTGTCAGCGGTTGTGCATCTAACCTTCTTTGGTTGGGGGTTACCACCTACCGGGGAGCGTTCGGTCCCACCCTCGCCCGGGGTGGCTGTCTAGGGCTTGCAGGGCCACCAGTCCAGAGGAGCAGGGTGAACGATGTCTGTGGGAGCTGGGTGCCTCCACCCATCCGGCTGTGGTGGGATGAGGGATGATAGACGGTAGAGTTTTTGCATTTTTCATTTTACGAGTTCAGATGCACCTGCACGCAAGTTGCTCAGATCTTTGGGTGCGTGCACGTAACAGGTGAGGCTTTTGGGTTGGAAGGCTATTCTTTGGGAGGGGGGGAAGGTTTACGTCTGGTCTCCGAACGCAGGGTCTAAATCCCAATATGTTGTGCCGGTATCTCGTCGTGAGTGGCCTGATGATTGCCAGTGATGCCACGTGCTGCTGCAGAAGTAGCCCCTGAATATTTTGCTTGCGTTTGCCCCTGCCACAAAGCCTCTGGTTCCATGGGGAAGTCGGCGCATGGGAAACTATGACCACAAGATTGCGAATTGACCCACAGCATTCTCTGAGATGTCGCCTTGCCCCGCCCACCCTCTGCCCGCACAGGAAACGTGCTTGGGGGTCGGGATTAGTGGAGGAGGATAAATGGTTCATTCCCCGGATGCCCCGTAGACGGGCTGTCGACCATTCGCTACAAGTGAATCAAGGCGAGCACACAGGCACAGGCTCCGCAGTGCAAGAAAAGACTGAGCCCCAACAATAGCGTTGGGTTGCCACAAAACCTGAAACACACGGGTTCATGGCATGATACCCGGCGTGTTCATTCCTTTGGTTTTCACCTATACCACGCATGTATGCTCATTTCATGGGTTCAGTGAACGTGGGACCCAGCAGTGCTATGCATGATTGCGTAATGAAAGCCCTGCCCTCCCCTAGCCATTTATGGACCAAATACTGCGGCACCAGGTGTAGTCAGTGATATCGAATCAGGGTGGACCTCAAGTGCGTCCACCACCATGCTTTGGCATATCTTTTGTAACAAAACCCACGAATCAAGGATGCGAGGTCAACTTGCCTACGCAGGTCTGTACATGCCAGTGTCAGGACTTTCTGCACCAAGTTGGGCACCATGGACGCCAATACAACCCTGATGTTTGGTGAGTAGTGGTCCACCCACCTATCCCACAGGACAAAATCAGGCAATGGGTTGGGACAGGCTGGGTGCTGAGCCAAGCCCTTGCACTGCCAGAAAGTCGGCGCGAGTCCCACGATATCAAACTGTGGGTTCAGCAAAATGCCACGCTCAATGTGTGTATCTACAATGGTTGTACACAAAGCACCAAAAGTAGACAATTTTCTTGCATGGAGATTCTGATTGCCCTGCTTTACGCAGCGCTGTGTCAACCTGTTGTAAGAGCCGCGCAGTGGATTGCGGAAACTCATTCGCATGTTGCTGAATGGTATTTTGTACTCGCTCGTGGATAAATTCCACTACTTCAGCAAACTGCGGCGCAGGCCTTCATCCAGATCCCACTCAGGAGACACTCTTGCCGCCTGTGGTCCTAGGGAGGAGGAAACTTTTCATATGATGCCTGCACATCATCAGGGGATGGGAGGGACGCATTTTGGGGGTTCTGAGAGGCCAGGCATGCAAGTTGGCTGCTCATCAGTGCAGCCCATTGCTGTTGGTGACGCAATGTGACATGGCTTTGGTGCCCCTGAAAATGTGTGGCAATTTCAGTTTCAAGCTGGCGCAATCGCAAAGAAATGACGACCGCAGTCAGCGCAACAACCGTCATGACACGACAGCATTTTCTTTTTGGGGGATGGGGGTTGAGTTCGTCCGTTAGACGGGACGTTGCAATCCCTTCTCTCAGACCGCGTTCGCCGATAGCAAATCTTTGGGCCACAGTAGAACAGGAGCTACCAGTGGGGGTGCTGATACAGATGGCGGCATGCCTAAAGCAGCAGTCGTCTGGTTTGGGAACTGGCCACCTACACCTACGGCACCTGCCCCGTATCGCCGTTGGCCACACCTCTCCCCTTCGTGCCTCCTGCCCAGGTAGGGGGCGTGGCCAACATCGTCAAGCACGACGTCAAGGCCGACTATTATTTGCCGCTGCTGCCCAACAGCCTCGCCAGCCTCAGCCTTCATTTGAAGGCCGGCCTCATCTGGGCATTCGGAGACCAAACGCGCATCCGCGTGAATGACCGGTACTCCCTGGACAGCACCTTCGTTCGGGGGTATCGCGGCATCGGCCCTGGAGCCCCGGACATCCTCAATCCGCCCCCGATTTCCGACCCGCCCGGAGAGCAACCGGGCGGCAACGTGATGGGGGCGGTGTCCGCGAGCCTGAACTTCCCGATCCCTGGCTCCTCCGTCATCACTGGGCACTGCTTCGCGAACATGGGGAACCTGCAGTACTCCGAGAAGAAGGAGGAAGTCTTCACCCAAGAGTACCTGCAGCAGTTCATCAAAGGGGCGAAGAGCAGCGTTGGGGTGGGCATGGTCTTCCACGTGCTGCCGCTCATGTACGGCCGGTTGGAGTTCAACGCCGCGTTCCCGCTTGAGAAGAATGGGCCGATGATGAGACCAGCGGGACACGTGTTCGATAGATTTAAGCTGGGTTTGCAGTGGAGTAACACTTAATGCCGTGCCCAACGGTGGTGATGCAAACCCCTCGGCTGCATTGGTGGGGACGGGGGCTTCTGAGTGTCTCCATCGGTGCGTTTGCGACACTCCAACCGCCGTCGGTTATCCTCTAACCGCTGTCGGTAGCCCAATGGACCCCCGCAAGGTGTTCTCTCGTGGCCGTGAAAGACCGCCCTCGTTGACACCCACCCAACCGGGCTACGCTTTGGGGGCGGGGGTTCGAGTACCTCAGATGCACCATCTCAAGAAGCCGTTCATCTTCGTGGCCTTTTCTCGTGCTACCTCCCGTCTTCTTGCGCTGCGCGAGCCTGCCAACAAGTTACACAAGTGGAGGGGGAGGACTGCGTATGAAGGTGTCCCGATTTTCTTATCCCCGTAACCGAGGTGACTGCTAACGCAAACAATTGGTTTTTGGCCGACGACCGTGCTATCAACGGCGATTGGCGACAGCAAACGGGCATTGGCGGTGACGCGGCATCGACGCTCATGCGATACTTTTTTCACGTTCGGCGGTCGCCCCGACCGGCACAAGCCTTTCGCCTATGTGGGCGCCGGGAGAAGTGCGCCAGAACTGCCATACCACATCAACAGTTGAAGTCTGCGTGCTCCATTTTGTTCTTTTTTGAGGGCTCAATGCCTTTTTTTTTCCAGAACAGAGTTGATCTGAAGAGAGAAAACAGACGCGGCCCTGTGGGGTGTATGGAGATGCTAGGTATATAGGGATGTGTGTGGGGGGAGGGGTTTGGCATGACGCCATGGTGTATTGTTCTCGTCTGCAGCTGGCTGGCTGCCTTTCCCTTGGATCCATTCCCTCGACAGGCGTTGGTGCCCATTGGCCTCTCACCACCTGTGGGGAGGGCGGGGCGCTGAAGGCGTAGTAGGCGCTGCAGGGGTGGATTGCCGAGCTGTGTACGGACGTGGCGTGTTCGGCACTGTGAAAGTGTGCAAGGCTATGTTCGGTACTGGAGGTACTGTAGGGGGGCGTGAGAGTGTGCAGGACTTGCAGCTCTACGACTACTTTGGGAACGGATGCCGCCGTCAGGGATTGCTATGGACAGGAGTTGCAGTGTGCGCACTCGCGATAGTGTGCTGCATTTTTTCAACGGATGCTACGCCTGCTTGGACAGCCCATGTGGTGTCCACTTTGGTGCGTGTGTGAAGGGCTGGTGGCATTTGGCAGTTTTTCGTCCTGCTTGGTGAAGGGGCCCATACTTCTGCAGGGCTGTCTGTGATTCGATCTATTTTCGGTTTAAGACCACCCGTTAGCTGGCGGTGGTCAGCCACTACCAACAGCAATCGCTGATCCGTCACGTCTTGGAGAGATTAGGGTGTAACGGAGTCCACCGACGTTGTTTGTTTTCTGTGTCACAGACCGCCCTGCTTTGTGACCGTCGTGAAGGTCGCCTCTTTCGTCAAAGGGTGATTAGAGTCCAACCGCGAGGATGAAGGTCCCAAATCTGAGACCCCTTTCCATCCGCCTCAAACCCACCTTCCTCACCGTTTTGTCCGTTGTGCAGTTCTAGCACAGCATCAGAGCTGGTAAGAGTGGCTTATCTTATTTGGTGACGTTGCGCAGCGTGTGTTGTGCTCTTTTGTGTTGCATTGAGTTGTGTGGTGTGATGTGATTGGGTTTGGTGTGGCGTTGTGTTGTTTTCCGTGATGGTGCGTTGCATTTTGGGCTGTGCTGTGCTGCAAAACGATACGAAACGGTGCTCAAAGCCCCACGCGTCCTGGCGATTCGAAACGATCACGCATCGGCAATCCCAGATGTCCAGGGCTTTGCAGGGCCATGGGCAGGCGACACTCGTCAAAAATGCCATCACCAAGGCGACGTGTTTTTTTTTTGCAGGGTTGCGTGTGCAGCGTGCCTGGCGACCATTGCTCCTGCGGTCTGCGCACTACAGGGGACTCTCCACACAATTATGTCATGCAGGAGCTCGTGCAGCGACGATGTTCCCCGAGAAATTGTACACGGGATGCGCCATGGCGCTGCCCTGCCCTCGTACATTTTTCATTACGCGGTTGCATTGCACAATTCAAAACATTGATACGACATTGTCACAAGGAAAGTGGCATCCGGTGGCTTTGCTCATGCTTCGCCAGTGGCATGCCCACTGTGGCCCCACACTGGGCAGGGCAGGGCCGAATCCATCTGAATCCGTGTTCGCACCGTTGTGCACACTTTGTCGCTGAGAACCCCCCCCCCCCCCTGTGATGCAGTTGCCTTCCTCTGCGTGGACTCAACGCAGAGAAGTGAAACAGGGCAAGTCCGGGGGCTCCGTTGGCACAACAGACCAAGGGAATGGAAAGGGAAGGAGTGGTGTGAAGCCGATGGGCACCACAGCCTATGGAGGGAAAGGCCAAGGGAAAGGAGAGGGAAGTAGAGAGGGAAGGTTAGGGCAGGGAGGAAGAGGAAGGTCACAGGGTGGTCAGAGGCCGATGGGCACCACCGCCTATGGCGGGATAGGGTCCAAGGGAAGGGCAGCGAATGGCGATCGGCCAGTAGGCGCCGCTAGGTGCAGACGAGAACTACACACCAGGGCGACATGCCAAAACCCCCCCTATGATGTTGGTGAATGAAAATAATTGAGCGGGAGGACCCCTCTCCCAGTGGTCCACCAAAGAGCACAACGCTTGCAAAGGGACTGTGGGGTACGCAAGGGCACTCGTGATGTTTCCATATGAATTTCCCCGGCCCCCCTTTACTCTGGGTGGGGTACCAGGGTAAGGGCTCATGTTTCAGCTCGAGACTCGGACACGACCCTTGATGGTGAACACTTCTGCGGACTGGATGTCTATGTTAACGAAAAACATCAATTGCGGCCCTCGTGGTGCTCCAATCCCATCCCCCAAGGTCCCCGAGGTGACAAACAATTAGCCCCCATTAGCTTTATGGGGGCATAGTGTATCGCATGGCATGCTATCTTGATGGGCACAATGTTATTGGGGCATAGTGTTCTGAGGACATAGTGTTTCCGGGTCACAGTGTTTAGGACCCATAGCGTTCGAGATCCATAGTATTCGAACAGGGCGGAGCAGTTGATTTTCGGGAACGCGAGGGCGGAGCAGCTGCTTTTTGAGAACGCTGATGCCTTGATGCAGTCCCGCTGGATTCTTGAAATTGCTTTATGGCCTAGGGGTCCACCCCCCCCCATTTTTCCTCAAAGGGCAAATGCCTGGCAATATTGTGCACTGCCGATGTGTAACATTTGCTGATGTGGAACCCCTGTGTTACATTTCCCACATCAGTGGTGATGAGCACCCTCCACACTTCACAGTCTTGGGTTTCATGTGAAGCATGCCAACCAGAAGTGAGCACAGGGAGAACGTCCCACTCCCACCTACCAAAAATACGTTTCCCCACCATCTGTGGACAAACAATGTAGAAAGTGTCCTCCTGAAACCCCAAACCCCCCCACAAAAAAGCAGTGCGCACACTTGGAAGTACCAACCGGCACAGACCTTTATGGCAACCCCCCCTCCCTTCCCCACCCCCCACCTGGAGTCCGACAGAAAAGTCCTCCGAGAAAAATCAATGTTCACACTAGAAAAACGCATGTGGTCCAAAAATCTTAGGGTCTCAAACCCCTGCCCCCCCCCCCCCCCCGATGTGGGAAACCTCCCCGCAAGTGGACATCCCAAGGCGCACCAGGCGCCGTTGGGGAGAGGTACCTCACCGCCGGCTTGGGATGGCCACTTGGACGCACCTAGTTAACGGCGAAGGCAGTTGCCTTGTGGTGAGAGGCCGATGGGCACCACCGCCTATGGAGGGATAGGGTCCAAGGGAAGGGCAGCGAATGGCGATCGGCCAATGGGCGCCATTTGCCGCGACCTGCAAACGTGAACAACGCACCATGGCGTCATGCCAACTCCCCCCCCGGCCCGTGCTAGCGCATGCTTGCACTGAGAAGCGAGCAAGGAAGAGACATCTCCCCTGGCATAGCGACTCAACCAGAAAAAGGGACGCACCACATCGGCAAGCGCCCGGACCAAGCCGGGATAAGGGTGCCAGCAAGAGGCCCATCACACCTCCACCCAACATGGGGCAACAACCTCAACCTAGCAACAACTCGCTCCTATGTGGAGGTGGTCCAGGGAGTCACGCCAACAAGTGGGCTACAAACCATGGCAACTGGACCACCCCACAACACCCGCCACAACCCATACCCGTGCGCGCCATGTGTCGGAAAGGGGACGCAACACGCGCAGCAACAACGTATAGGAGAGGGTAGGGGGTTCGTGTTGCACTTGCCAAAGGAAGGACTGAGCACGTGAATTCGGAGGTGAAAGGTTGTTATGTGCCCCCGTCGGGGAAACGCCCCTGCAAGTGGACATCCCAAGGCGCACCAGCCGCCGTTGGGGAGAGGTACCTCACCGCCGGCTTGGGATGGCCACTTGGACGCACCTAGCTAACGGCGAAGGCAGTTGCCTTCCTCTATGTGGACTCAACGCAGAGAAGTGAAACAGGGCAAGTCCGGGGGCTCCGTTGGCACAACAGACCAAGGGAATGGAAAGGGAAGGAGTGGTGTGAAGCCGATGGGCACCACAGCCTATGGAGGGAAAGGCCAAGGGAAAGGAGAGGGAAGTAGAGAGGGAAGGTTAGGGCAGGGAGGAAGAGGAAGGTCACAGGGTGGTGAGAGGCCGATGGGCACCACCGCCTATGGAGGGATAGGGTCCAAGGGAAGGGCAGCGAATGGCGATCTGCCAGTGGGCGCCGCCAGCTGCAGACGAGAACACAAGACCATGGCTTCTTGCCAAAACCCCCTCATACCACGCATGACGTGGATCGCCCCCCCACGGGGGCTGTTGGGGCGTGGAACGCGCCGAGCGTGCCGAGAGCATGCTAACGACACCGCGACTCACGTGGAGCTCCCAGTGAAGAAGATCTGGTACAGCGAGAGTGCGAGTACCCGCCACGACTCCGTAGCACTGCATCGCCGGGGTCATGGCATGCGGTGAACAGTTGAGCATGTGCCGATGGTGTTGAGGATGGTCGCGCAGCTTGGACCGGGCACCACCGTTGGCGCTCCTGTTGAGCCGTGAACGTGTGACACATGGGGGGAAGTGGTGACAGTCGTGCTGAGTTTACGCAGCTCACCCACACACGCGATGGAAGCACTCCGCCATGAGCATGAACGTGACCTCGTGGAGGTGAAGGGTATTGCCGTATGGATCCTTAATGTTTTGGTCGACGCAACCCGCCACCATGGAGAAACAGAAACGGCGGACCAAAACAGCGGCTTGGTGGACCTTCACTGAAGGAAAGGGAAGGGAAGGGCAGCGAATGGCGATCTGCCAGTGGGCGCCGCCAGCTGCAGACGAGAACACAAGACCATGGCTTCTTGCCAAAACCCCCTCATACCACGCATGACGTGGATCGCCCCCCCACGGGGGCTGTTGGGGCGTGGAACGCGCCGAGCGTGCCGAGAGCATGCTAACGACACCGCGACTCACGTGGAGCTCCCAGTGAAGAAAATCTGGTACAGCGAGAGTGCGAGTACCCGCCACGACTCCGTAGCACTGCATCGCCGGGGTCATGGCATGCGGTGAACAGTTGAGCATGTGCCGATGGTGTTGAGGATGGTCGCGCAGCTTGGACCGGGCACCACCGTTGGCGCTCCTGTTGAGCCGTGAACGTGTGACACATGGGGGGAAGTGGTGACAGTCGTGCTGAGTTTACGCAGCTCACCCACACACGCGATGGAAGCACTCCGCCATGAGCATGAACGTGACCTCGTGGAGGTGAAGGGTATTGCCGTATGGATCCTTAATGTTTTGGTCGACGCAACCCGCCACCATGGAGAAACAGAAACGGCGGACCAAAACAGCGGCTTGGTGGACCTTCACTGAAGGAAAGGGAAGGGAAGGGCAGCGAATGGCGATCTGCCAGTGGGCGCCGCCAGCTGCAGACGAGAACACAAGACCATGGCTTCTTGCCAAAACCCCCCCCCCCAGTGCAACATGTTTAGCGCATTGCCGAGCACAAAGGTGCGACCCAGAGCGCACCACGGCATGGCCTAGGCCTTGAAGCAAGAGGGACCGAGACCGGGTGCCAAGCGACCAGGGAACCCAAGGGACGGGCAACCCCACGCCACAAGAAGGAAGAAGAATGGAAAAGCAAAAAGCCCGATGGAAAAGAAAGGCTCATTCCATTGACATGGCAAAGCTCGGGAGGAGAAGATCCTCCAGCCACCGAGATTGAAACTGGGGAGCCGCGGCCCCCAGTGATAAAGCAACAAGGCACAACGAAGGGGTCTGAGGTACGGCCGTGGACGGGCCTCTGGAGGTCCCCGCCCAATGGACGGTGCCGCTGTCACCATTGGATGCGCCCCGGCTACCACAACGTGTAACGAGCTTTCTCGCCGGCGGACTAGGGGACAAGGCCAAACAACAGGCAGGGGGAAGGCAACCCCCGCATCTGACCGACACCAACCACAAAAACCCAATGAAGCCAACACGTGCACCGAGTTCTTCTCGGGGAGTCCAACGGGGCCTCAGCAAGATGCCCCATGTGGCACCGCAAGCCCACCAGGGGCTGCGCTCTCAAGGGAGTGACCACCGCAATAAGTCCCAGCGTGCTAGCACTGAGAAGCGAGCAGGGGAGTGGTATCTTCCCTCGCATAGCGACTCAACCAGAAAAAGGGACGCACCACATCGGCAAGCGCCCGGACCAAGCTAGGATAAGGGTGCCAGCAAGAGGCCCATCACACCTCCACCCAACATGGGGCAACAACCTCAACCTAGCAACAACTCGCTCCTATGTGGAGGTGGTCCAGGGAGTCACGCCAACAAGTGGGCTACAAACCATGGCAACTGGACCACCCCACAACACCCGCCACAACCCATACCCGTGCGCGCCATGTGTCGGAAAGGGGACGCAACACGCGCAGCAACAACGTATAGGAGAGGGTAGGGGGTTCGTGTTGCACTCGCCAAAGGAAGGACTGGGCACGTGAATTCGGAGGTGAAAGGTTGTTATGTGCCCCCGTCGGGGAAACGCCCCCGCAAGTGGACATCCCAAGGCGCACCAGCCGCCGTTGGGGAGAGGTACCTCACCGCCGGCTTGGGATGGCCACTTGGACGCACCTAGCTAACGGCGAAGGCAGTTGCGTTCTCAACGCAGAGAAGTGAAACAGGCATGGCGTCATGCCACCCCCCCCCCCCCCCGGGTTCAACCGGGCACCACCGTTGACGCTCAAGTCAACCCGTGAAAGTGTGACACATGGGGGGAAGTGGTGACGGACGTGCAATATTCACGCAGCTCACCCACACGCGCGATGGAGGCACTCCGCCATGAGCATGAATGTGGCCTTGTGGAGGTCAAGGGTATTGCCGTATGGATCCTTAATGTTTTGGTTGACGCGACCTGCCACCATGGAGAAACAGAAACGGCGGACCAAAACAGTGGCTTGGTGGACCTTCACTCAAGGAAAGGGAAGGGAAGGGCAGCGAATGGCGATTGGCCAGTAGGCACCACCAGCTGCAGACGAGAACAACAAGTCCATGGCAATATGCCAAAACCCCCCAACCTTCAAGGGCCATGCCCCCCCTTCTTGCCAAAACAACGCCACAGATGATATGTGAAATGGAACGATCGGGGCTCTGCTTTCCCTTGGCACATTCTATAGTTGTCTCGCATGTCTTCTTGATGAAGAGGAATGAGGCTGACCAGCAATTGGAGGAGGATGGCTGATGAGTGACAGGAAAGTTGGGGATGGAGGGGAAGTATTAAGGCACAAGGCATCTTTTTTTTTTCACCATTCCCCGGCAATCCCTGTTTTTGCCCCTCCCCCCCGGGGGCGCTCCCCAGCCCTCACGCTAGTCATCACCGGAGTGTCGGGGTTGCGCCACTGTCGGGGGGATGCACGTCCCGCGCCGGGACGTGTTGGGGGGATCCATGGCCCAGAGGCGCCCCCCACCCAAATGCAAAGCCCAGGCAGTGCCGACGCTTGTCTGCAGCCGGGGAGGACGTGCCAATGGGGCGGACACCGTCCCCCCACCAAACTATCTGCCCTAAGAGCACAGGGGTGATGTAGCCGATTCTGACTTTGTCCCTTTCTATTGGGGACCCCCGAGAAGGCAGGGGTGATGTAGCCACTGTTGATTTTGTTCCCTTGCAATTTGGTCCCCACCGCTTATGGTGTTGTGTGGCAGTTTGGTCCCCACCGCTTATGGTGCTGTGTGGTAGTTTGGTCCCCACTGCTTATGGTGCTTTGTGGCAGTTTGGTTCCCACTTGTTATGGTGCCGTGTGGCAGTTCGGTCCCCACTGCTTGTGGGGTTGTGTTGCAGCTTGGTTGCCATTTGTTATGGTGTTGTGGGCAGTTTGGTCCCCACCTCTTATGGTACCGTGTGGCAGTTTGGTTCCCACTTGCTATGGTGTTTTGGGCATGTCGGTCCCCAATTCTTATGATGCTGTGTAGCAGATTGGTTCCCACCTCTTATGGTGCTGTGTGGCATTTTGGCCCCCACTGCTTATGGTGTTGCGTGGTAGTTTGGTTCCCACCTCTTATTGTGTTGTGTGGCAGCTTCGTCTCCACCGCTTATGGTGTTGTGTGGCATGTTGGTCTCCACTACTTATGATGGTGTTGTGTGGTAGTTTGGTTCTCACTTGTTATGGTGTTGTGGGCAGTTTGGCCCCTGCCTCTTATAGTGCCGTGTGGCAGTTTGGTCCCCACCGCTTATGGTTTTGTGTGGTTGCTTGGTCCCAACCCCTAATGGTGCTGTGTGGCACTTTGGTTCTCACTTGTTATGGTGTCGTGGGCAGTTTGGCCCCCACCTCTTGTGGTGTTGTGTGGCAGTTTGGTCCCCACCTCTTATAGTGTGGCAGTTTGGTCCCCACCTCTTATGGTGTTGTGTGGCAGTTTGGTTCCCACTTGTTGTGGTGTTGTGGGGCAGTTCGGTCCCCACCTCTTATGGTGCTGAGTGGCGGTTCGCTTCCTGTCTCTTATGGTGTTGTGTTGCAGTTTGGTCCCCACCTCTTATAGTGTGGCAGTTTGGTCCCCACCTCTTATGGTGTTGTGTGGCAGTTTGGTTCCCACTTGTTGTGGTGTTGTGGGCATTTCGGTCCCCACCTCTTTTGGTCCTCTGTGGCGGTTCGGTTCCCGTCTCTTATGGTGTTGTGTTGCATTTTGGTCCCCACCTCTTGTGGTGTGGTAGTTTGGTCCCCACCTCTTATGGTGCTCTATGGCAGCTTGGTTCATGGTAATAAATTGGTGCAGTTGCTTGATCTACCTTGGTCTCGTCAATCTCCTTTTCTTCACAGAAAGTTTCGCAGAGAGCTAAGACCGGTGCCCAAACAAAAATGAATCGACGGATTTTCCACACTTCAAAGGCAAACACCTTCACGAAAGATTTCCAAAATGTGGTAATTCCTCCACGGTCGTTTGCAAAATCCCATGTGGTGTCCTTGATGGTTTCTTGTGAACTCCACTAAGCAAGTGGTAAGAGACCTCAATCCTCGTTGAGGAAACAACACGGAGCACAAGGAAAGCAAATAGATGTGTTTAGGCCTCAAAAGGCCCTCATCAGTCCCTAAAACAATCAGAGTATAGGCTTCACACCGGGAATAGAATTCAAAATGCGCCAAAGGGCGGCATGGCAAAGTGATTCGGACTACAAATTAAAGCCACCTAATGGCACAGCAAAAATCACCTCGAAGAGAGGTTGTTAGATGAAGCGCAGGTGCGTGCATTGTATACCCCCCTTTTGGGGGGTCATTCGCATAGCAATCCCCAAGGCATGATATTGGATGTTCAACCCTTTGTAAAATCATTATTTTGCCCAATCCAACAATCCCCCAATGGATTTTTTGATTCTGAGGCCTCTATCCCTTGAAACTGGATATCAAATTTTTTGGGGGCGGGTCAAAAGTTTGTGCTCAGAGGTATTTGAACGAGGGTAAGGTGCAATGAAGCTCGCAATTCAGCGGGCGCTGCCGGCGGTCGGCCAGCCGGGTATCGAACCGCCGACTTTATTGTAGCCGACTTTATTGTAGGCGATCAAGTGCATTACCACTCGTGTCTCCTGTACAAGCTTCACTTTTATGACAAAGAGCTATTTTTGAGGGGGTGGCAACGGAACCACCAAAAAACAAGTCGATTGACAACTAGGCTGCCCGGATTGCGTGTGCCAAATAAGACCTCACAAGGGTTTGAAGGCAGCCCATTCAAAATACACTGCCAACCCCAACAGTGCTCCCAATCTCAGCCAGCTAAATCCATCGCTTGATGCCACGGTGTGCAATAAGGCCCTCAATTTTGTGCACCTTTTGTGCTCAAGCATCCAACTGTTGTTGGTTGCAGATGAACCTCTTCCAAAATGGCATTCCACACGTACGTATGCAATATTGTTCTCGGCCAGCCCTACACTTGACATAGGGGGTGGGATGGTGGGTTGTGTGAGGTGTCTGTGGCTGCTTCATAGCAATCATTCATGGCACCCTCATTGTCATTTCCGGCAGCGTCATGCCAATAAGAGGGATCATGAGATGGGCCACCGTTTCCACAAGCTGGGGCACGTTGTACGTGGGTGTTCCAAATAAGACCACACACACATAAAATAAGCACACACCAAAAATGATGGTATTGGGGGTTGGTATGGGGGATTGGTATAGGGGTTTGGTATGGGGGGTTAGTATGGGGGCGTGGTATGGGGGATTGATATGGGGGATTGATATGGGGGGTGGGTATGGGGGGTTGGTTTAGGGGGTTGATATGGGGGGTTAAGGGGGAGTATTAGTGCGCCGGGCATCTTTTTTAGACCATTCCCCACCCATGCTTGTTTGTGCCCCCCCCTCCCCCACCAAACTTTCTGGGTGTCTATTTTTTTTCGGTGTCTTTTTGTCCATGCTTGCCCTGGGCCGCTGGGCCTTGACAACTTGCCACCGACGTCACCTCCCTGTCCCCTAACCGCATGAGTGTCCGGGACGCCCAAGCCCGTCTGGCCACACCAAGCGATGAGGTCATCGTCCCTGCCGACGCCGGCCAATTGGCGTGTTTGGCAGCCATCGATGACGCCGATTACATCATCCAGGACGAAGTGGTGCTGAAGAGTGGAGTTACAGAGGCTGCCTCCCTGTCGTTCGACCTCTTCAAGGACTGCGGTTCGTCCGAAAAACTAGCTGCCGTCCTTTACGGCAGTCGCCCCAACGTTGTGCTCGTTGGGGAAATGACTGAGTATGAAAAAATTCAAAATGCAATTAATAGGCTGCTTACTGATCTGCCCATGCTGGGCCGCTTTGTTGCCATCCTGCTTGAACCTGTCAGCGATGATGATGACAAGCCATCGTTTCTCAATCGGGCACTCGCCCTCAATTGCAACTTGCCTTTCGGGTGCGACAAGCTGCAAATGGCAGACAGGTCTCTCATGCACATACGCACACATGGTCGATTTGATGTCTGGGTTGCGAGCAGCACAAGGGACTCCAGGAACCTGTCGCCGCCCCCAACCTACAAGCTCCTGCGACTTATAACACCTGAGCAGAGGTTGACAAAGTGGTGTTCCATGAGCCAGATGTGCGGGACAATCAGTACGCCATCCAAGTCCACAATGACCTGATCAATGGGCTGTTGGGGTCTATCGGCCTGAACTCTGATGAAGTCCATCTCCTTCTGGGAACAGACCCACGGAACTCAAAGCTGTTCACGGAGCTGAATGAGGAACAAGTGAATACCGTGGTTTCACAATTCGGGTCCAAGCCAAGGTTCCAGATTCAGCCAGTGGAATGGTATTGTGGGGCCAACTTGACAAACATGTCTGCTGTCTATGAGGTCTGGATAAAGAAGACACACAAGGAAACATGGTCGCCCATGCTGTATGCCTCAGTTCTCGCCATGTTCTGGACGATCTCGGGCGTCTTGCAAGCGCAGTCGCTAGTGAAAATCCATGTGTTGGGCCCAAGTAAGCTACTGCTGGGTCTCACAGAAACTGGGCACTCGCTGTTGAAGACAAGGTATCGTGAACTGGTGGCGGCCATCGGGGCCGTCTTCAAGGACCTGAAGACAGGACAGTTCCTCGACAGAGACATCATCTCCAAGCCCACTGTCCCCTCGACGTGGAAGAAGGAACTGGTGGGCACAGTGTACATCTTGGATGTGGCACCTTGGTGGTATCTCTCGGATCTGACTGAGGCCCTTGCTCCTTCGGTACAGTGCCGATACATCGCAGACCGTGTCAGGTGGAGTGTTGGGGAGATGCGCACGGCCACATGGCGGCTGACCGGGGAAAGTGTGTCACAGCTAATTGGGAAAGTCTACTTGTCGGATTTGGAATGCCTCCAATGTTTGTGATCTCCGAGGCGGACTATGAGGCGCGCAAAAAGCGTATCACAGACCGGCCCAGGAGCACAGATGACGCCAAGACACGCAAGCAAGGCTTAATCACGGCGGGTGAAATGGCCAAGGCCATGGAGTTGGACAATCAAGTCGACAAGGTCATCAGCTCCCTCAAACGCAAGCGGGACCTGAAAGAGGATGAGGCTTCGTCGTCCAATGGAGTAGCAAGATGACGTCTGCATCAAGCATCCCTCTGGGCAGCACGCTCAGAGTTTTGTCCCAAAATGTCAATGGACTTCAAACAAAAATAACCATGAGAAAGCGAAAGCAAACTCGAACAGTGGCCCTAGGGTCACTGCTTCGGTCCCTGGAAGTGGATTTCTTCGCCATCCAAGAGCCCCACTTCGTCACGGCGGAGGATCGTCAAGCGGGCACGCGGTGCCTATCAAAGTACGGGTATGGCTTGGACGGACCACTCCATGAAGAAGGACGGGGGGGAGTGGCACTAGCGTGGAAAACACCCAAGTGGACATTACAATCAATGACGTTCTTGTCTCCCAGGGCGCCGAAAGCCTCACTGTCGAGTGGTCCACTAGAGATCACTTTAGTGGTGGTCCATTTCCATCACAAGCACACGCGACGACAGTGGCAATGGAAAGAGATCGCCAAGGAGTTGCATGGACCGAACCTGATTTTATGTGCTGGTCACAATAGTCTAGTAGTGAAACATAGGGACGCCTTTGCGCCCCAGAGTTTGAGCATGACACGTCTTTACGTGCCCGAGAACAAGAGGTTGCAACCTTGGCCTGGGCCCGCAATCAGCAGATCTGGCTCCAACTGGACCAACCACACAACACCAGGATGCACTGTGAGATTGTGGACAATCATGGGGAGCCATTGCTGATGAGCAACCAAGAACTCTACTCGGTGATGGTCCAAATCAACTGGACCCTGAAGACTCAGGCCCTGACGAACATGCAGGTCCAGTGGCGACCCAAAAGTGCAGGCAAGTGGCACCCGTTCCAGTGGGAGGCGATCCTCCACTGTCCGACGGCTGAGGGACACAGAGCAGTGCCCTCCTATGTGAGCAGAATTGGAGACCGCATGCATGTGTGGCTGGCGGGCCGAGCTGACCTCTTACGGCTGTTCCAGAGAACGCTCTTCAGGCAGGCGGACCCGGTATCCGGAGACACTGTGAGGTTCCTCTACACGTTGCTGAGCACACCCCCATGCG
This sequence comes from Eutreptiella sp. 'Long Island Sound 2002', assembly GCA_964036045.1. Taxonomy (NCBI): domain Eukaryota; phylum Euglenozoa; class Euglenophyceae; order Eutreptiales; family Eutreptiaceae; genus Eutreptiella; species Eutreptiella sp. 'Long Island Sound 2002'. The sequence goes on along the minus strand of OZ038398.1, from coordinate 24,765,700 downwards.
AAAGGCGATATGCCTGACAGGGGATGACACGCAGGGGGGAATAGGAAAGATCGGAACAATAACCACTCGTCGTAGCTCAGTGGGTATACCGCACCTCTTCTGTCCTGTGGAGGAGGGTTCGAACCCCGGGGGGGATAGAGATCCACCGAACGTCCCCAACCCCCTTTATGCGAGAGAGAGAGAGAGAGTGGGGCGCAATGGGAGGAGGGCCAGAGAGAAGGAGAGAGAGAGAGAGAGAGAGGGTGGGAGAGAGAGAGAGGGAGAGAGGGGGAGAGAGACCCACATAGCAAGAGTCGGGGGCTAACTGGCACTGTGGGAGGGTGGTGGGTTCGAGCTGACCAGGGTGTGTGGGCAGCCAATGAAGCATAGAGCGGAACAGCTTAAAGGTGAAACATCGGGACGCCTTTGCGCCCCAGAGCACGGGCGTGACACGTCATAACGTGTCAGAAAGACTGAGCGCGACAGGGGCAGCGAGAGTGCGGCCCACGGGAGGGTGGTGGGTGCGAGTTGACTTGGATGTGTGGGCGGCCAGCGCACACAAGGTGTGGTACTGAACAAGTAAGCGCCGCAGTACAGCAAAGCACCTGTTGAAGCGTCAAGCAGAAACATCTTTTGGTGAAACGTTGAGACGCCGTTGAGCCCCCGAAGACGCCTTTGCGCCCCCGGAGTACAGGTATGACACGTCTTTACGTGCCAGAGAGCAAGAGCAAGACAGGGGCAGCAAGAGCAAGACCTGCACGGCAAGGGTTAGAGACTAACCGGCACTGTGGGAGGGTGGTGGGTGCGAGCTGACCTTGATGTACAGATGGCCAAGGCCAAAGCACAGTCAGCAGCCACCTGGAGTGGTACAGAACTGGTCTGCGCTGCAGTGCAGCGAGGAAAAACACTGAACTATGTGGTTATGACCATGCGCCTGTGACACGGGGGCGTATGCGAGCCCAGTATCTGTTGCCTCATGGCCCTCACCAAACTATCTGCCCCTAAGAACTCAGGAGTGATGTAGACCCTTCTGAATTTGTCCCCTTCTATTGGGGACCCCCGGAAGGTAGGGGTTATGTAGCCAATCTGCCCATTTTTGGGCCCCCGAGAAGGCAAGGGTGATGTAGCCACTTCTGATTCCGTCCCATTCTATTGGGGACCCCCGAGAAGGCAGGGGTTAGGTAGCCACGTCCGATTTTGTCCCCATGTGGGGACCCCCGAGAAGGCAGGGGTGATGTAGCCATTCCGCCCACACGTGGGCTCCCGAGAGGGCAGGGGTTAAGCAGCCAACGACTGGGTGACAAAGTCCGTATCTTGTCCGGGTATTTTTGCATTTTTCTCAATTTTGTATTCGGAGGCAGGTCCACCACCCTCCTTATGGACCATGGGACCATGTTCCGCCTCATGTTTGGACGGACAAGAGCAACTCGACCACCACGGAGGATGAGGGAGAGGATGAGGTAAAAGTGTGTGCGTTGTTTTGTCACAAGCGCTCCACCATCACAGCTTGTGGTGAGTGTAAGGAGCACTATTGTTGTGAATGCATTGACACCCACACTTGTGGGAATGATATTATTTGTTAACCACATTCTGAGTGACATTTTGTGTTGTTGAATTCTCATATTCCGGCGTATGCAACGTGCTTTGCAGGGAAGGTTTGCTGCGGTCCAGTGCAGTCTACTTGGGGGACTTCCGTAGGTGAAGACAATCTTGGAGCTAGAGCCCGGATACTTAATACAAAGGTAGTGCGCCGGGCAACTGTTCCCCCTAACATGCATATCCTTTTCCACAGGGTCAACAAAAGGCATGAGTGTAGCCGTCTCCCCATCTATTGTCAGACAATCTGCAACTCTCTGCATATCTCACTGCTTTCCCCGCGCTCTGTATCGCACACACGCCTCATGGCCGGGAGCTGCGAGCCCAGCAGCCCATTCCAGCGCATGCAACAGTCCTCACAGAGCCTGCCCTTCTGTCCCTGCCCGGGGCCTACCATTGCGGCCAGCCTTTCCACAGCCCCACATTCCACTGCTGTGCCCTGGCACATCCCCGTGCCGCTGAGTTTGGCGCGGCCTTGAGCCATGCCTCCAGCCCGGACCACGTCCTGCTGATACTATTCGTCATATGCTACTGTGGCTCAGACGCGAACCTGCTGGTGCGGCTCGCAGCGCATGAGCTGAGCGCACATCATACGAGGGATGAGGATGACATAAGGGCCCTGATGGAGCTGTACTCGTTGTTGCCCATTGCCACGACTGGGAATGCCAGTGGGTACCCAGCACCAGTGAGGGGGGCTGCTCCCAGTGGCACCGGGGGCACGTCATCCATGTCATCATCTGCAGAAGAGTGCGAGGCATCCCCTTCAGAAGAGTGCGAGGCATCCCCTTCAGAAGAGTGCGAGGCATCCCCTTCAGAAGAGTGTGAGGCATCCCCTTCAGACGAGTGCGAGGCATCCTCTTCAGAAGAGTGTGAGGCATCCCCTGCAGCAGAGTGCAAGGCACTTACTGCACCAATAGTGTTCGCTGCACCCGCAACCGACTGTTGCGGCCAAAGCCACCGCCCTGCTGGTTGTGCAACACAGTGCCCAGCAGCAGCACGTTCAAGGACCGTCCCCTTCGATCTCTTCTGCCACATGTGGGCGGTCCTCGGCACCAATGCCATTGCCACGGACCGGGGCCACGGCGTGGGGCTGTTCCTGGCAGCTGCCCTCATGCAGCATTCCTGCTCACCCAATGCCTTCTGCTACACGGTAGAGCCCGCCGCACCTGAGCACCGTACAGCCCCAAACACAACGGAGGATGAGGGCTCAGGACACGGTCTGGCAGCAGCAGCTGAAGCTGGCCATGGGGGGCGTGCCGCCACTGCGGGTGCACGTGCGATTGTTGTGGTGCGCAGCACGCGGGCCATTGCCGCCGGGCAGCCCATCGTGATTTCGTACTGCGACATGTACCAGAGCCGGGCGCAACGGCAGGCTCACCTGGAGGCCGTGTATGGGTTCTGCTGCCGCTGCACGCGCTGTGAGGGGCCGGATGACCTCCGCACTTTCGTGTGCCGTGAGTGTGCGGGTCCCATGCCCTTTCGGTGCGGTTGCCACGATTGTGGGTATGCCGTGCTGTGGAAGGTCATGGGGCATGTACGGGGAGTAGGAGACGGGAACGTGGTGGGGATGGGCCCTGCAGCAGTGCAGGGCTTTGGGGGGGGGATCCGGCATAGAGCAGCCGAGCAGAACCAGGAAGAGGGAGACAAGGCGGACAAACGGGGGACTGCAAGGAAAATGGGGATGTCGCGGAAATGGCAACTCGCAACCACCTCGCCCCCCCGCCCCCCTCTCCCCCATGGCGGCTCATCACTGGCATAGCCGGGGCGTTTTAACGTGTCGCCTAGCGTAGCTGGGGGTATGGCTACAGTGAAGAGCGGGGCAGATGCCAGTGGTGCAGGGGTTGGTGTGCTCCCAGGCAAGGAGAAGGAATGGCTGCTGCTGTTAAGGCTGTACATGCCTGGTAAAGTCAAGACCGCACTGCTGTAGCATAGAGAAACAGAAACGGTGGGCCAAGACGGTGGCTTGGTGGATCTTTGCGAGTGGCAAGAAGTAGCAAGATGAAGATTGACGATGCCAACTGCCAGGACAGCAGCAATATCTGAGGGCTTTGCACCCCCTCGCGCCCCTTCCCCTGCAACAGAAACGTTGGACCAAAATAGCGGCTTGGGTGGACCTTCGAGAGTGGCGAGAGGCCGGTTGGCACCGCTGGCCGCCAGCAGCAAGCAGCTTGTTCCCCTCCCCAACACGCCAAACCCTGATGCGCCAGCCTGGTTGACCTTCACAGTCACCCCCTGTGCAAGGACCGTGAGCGAAGCGACTGTCCACTCTGAGCATTGCGAGGGACCGCTGTTACCATCGGGGGGAAGCTACAGGGGTGATGTCGGGGGGTTATGGGGTGGAGTAAGAGGGCACCCCCCCCCCCCTGCGCAAACACTGCCTTGTCTAAGCATGGGGACCCGTCTGACCGTCGTTTTTCTGACCGCTTTTTTAAGGTTTCCTCTTATGGGCACTGCCTTGTCTAAGCACAGGGACCCGTCTCACCATTGTTTTCCTGACTTTCAGCGTGCTTGCGTAAGGGGAAGGGGGCGGTACAGATTTGCACTCTGTGTGGTTCTGTCACCAACTTCTTGATAGGTTACGCAAACTGGGTGTTTTTTCAACGACAGAGGACTGCTGCGTGGTACAATGGACTGACGTCACAGGCGTGACACTGGTCCTCCAACGGTTCTGCGATAACCTTGCAGTCACCTCTAAAGGACAGACGCACAGTTTGTGATGGGACCCATGTCCCAGGTTATGGAGGAGGTATGGGGCCTGCGTGTAGTATGTGAATGCAGGTCGAAGCGATCGGATGATGAGTGCACAGGTATGTGCATGCGGAGTCATTTAACAGCAGTGGGCGTTCCAATACATGTGGACAGGATGTTTTGGCTTATGCACACCCCAACGCGTTGGAGCCGCAACGGCAGCTCAAATTAGGTTTGCTGCTACAAAGTTGTTGGTGCACCACACAGCGGAGGGGGCCAACATATTCGCCAGCTCCCTGTGTACACCCTGCCCTTCATTGCCACGTGGGGCGGATACCTGCTGTGGCATGGATGCAAGTTGCCCTGCTTTCGGCGGTAGCAGCCCATTTTGTGCGCTCTGCCATGATGTGCGCAGTGCCCAGAGTGTTGGAAAAAACGATCTGAGGCACACGTCTAACGGTGCAGTGGCGGTGTTTTATCACTCCCAAGCTGCCTTGGGACATGTTTTTCACACTGGCGGACTTGTGGAGTTGGCTTTGTGGGAACGGCGTGTGGTGCTCCAGCACGTATGCTTCACCTGGGGGACTGTGATGCGTGGTGCGGTGACTGGTCCGCAGATAGTACAGCACTCAGGCAATTAGGTATGAGCGTGAACTGGCAGAGTTGGTGGGCTGGTCCCACCAGGGGAGGGGGGCACAGTGCTCATGAACGTGTGTCTCAGTTGGTTTGCCTGTCGTTGTTTGTAGGTTTAGTTTCCTTTCTACATGATTGACCCCACATCCACAATCTGGGTACGCTCTGGGTACATCTTGTTTCTGCGAAAGACGCCTATGACAATGTCACTGAAGAGCTGTTGCTTCTGACTTTGTTGCCTTGCAGCCTTCAGCATTGCATGGTAAAGGTGAGCATCAACACCTGCATTCCACATCGGGGTACAGGAGGGGGGGTGGGGGGCTGAGGAAAGCTGATCGATGCCATCACATCATGACACTAACACAATCGTACACATCGGCTGCCACAAACTACATGGGGCTTCCAAGCAGGGGGCACATCTATGCACACCAACACTAGGGGGGTGTTGCCTGAACCGTGCGCGCACCGTGCACGCACCGTGCGCGCACCGTGCGTCCTTTTGCGTATTCTATGTCCACCAGATCCACAATGCCTGAATCTGAGCTGCCCTGGCTTGTCGCCGGACTGCCTGTGTACTACCACCGCTCCAACGGGGATAGGGTGTCGGCCACTGTCGTTGACCCTTCTCCAAGAGGTGGGCGTCGCGTCTCTATTCGGTACGAATTGGGTGGTGAAGAGGTCTTGTACGAGCATGCACCCGAGGAGCGGTTGGAGTTTGCAATTGTGACTGCTGAGAGCCCCGATTCCCCCCAACCTGTGCACCATGAGGCGCCGATGGACGCTTTGATGGAGCCCCAATTACCTGAAGTGGAAACTGAAGCCCCTAGAATTGATGATCATGAGCCAGAATGCTGTGGCGGATGAAATTGAAATTCCCGTAACCCAACCAGTGTTGTCGCTTGTGTTGTCGCCTGTGCATGGTTTGTAACGGAGGTGCGTGCAAGGTGCAGAAATTGGGAGCCTGGAACCTGTGACAAGCATCAGATTCAAAAAAAAAATTCCCGGTACGCCAATAGGGGCTGCAGGGTGCAGAAAATAGGACCCTGGAACCTGTGACAAGCATCAGACTAAAAATTGAAGAATCCTGGTATGCCAGTATGGACTGCAAGGTGCAGAAATCAGGACCCTGGGTGTGTTTCTATGGGGGCCATTCAACGGGGTACAAGTTGGGCAACCATCCCAAAAACATTGAACCGTGCGCGCACCGTGCACGCACCGTGGGCGCACCGTGCGCGCACCGTGCGACAACGCCCCCTAGGTGTAGGAGGAAGGGCGAAGTTTTCTGACATTCTGTGTGATTTGTGAGATGTAGATGCGCCTCCTCACCCAATAACCCCTTCCCTCTGTTGCCTCAGAGCCGTGCTATTGCCCGCTGAATGGGCGCACCTTGAGGCTTTTGAGGCCGAGATACAATCAAAGACCCTGACGTCGCTCTCTGTGGCCCGCGCTGCAGCTGAGGGTCCTCTCCATCTCACACATCATCTGTTGAGTGCCGCTGCCTACGCACAACTGCAGTGTCCCTCCACAATCCGTGAACCGGAGGTCTCTCTGAGTCTCATTTCTCTGGTGCTCCGCAGCATCATTTCTCTGGTATGTGGCTGTCCTCCAGATGCGTCAATCTGGCTGTCCTTCAGATGCGTCAATCGGAGTCACAATGCATCTGCTAAGTTTCGGAACGGGGCCAGGGATGTGAACACGTGCAGCACTGCGGCGAGCAACACGCTGCCATTGACTATGGGTCGGCGATTCATTGAGGGGCAATCAGAGGAAAGAGGCAGGGTGAGGGGCTGGGGGGAGCACACTGGCAGTTCTGGCGAGTGCGGCAGGGGGCTCGTGGTTCGTGGCCCAAGGGGGTGGGGGGGCAGCCCTGGCCAACCCACCCAACGACCCCTTGACCCACCCACCCACCCACCCAGACACCCCATATGACATAGACATAGGAAAGGGCGGGTTGACACGAACCCTTCCCCCACTCCACCCTTCCCCCCCAAGCCACAAGCACGGGCCGAACCACAGCAAAGTGACTCCGAGAGACCGGAAGTGGTTGGAGTGGATGGCCATCGCATTGTTCTCGGGGGAAGAGTAGCACTAACAGGCATGAAGAAAAAGATGGAATTGGAGGGGAAGACAGGTGAGGTTGAAAGCATCATCGAGGAACAAGGAAAAGTAAGACTCCGAATGGACTGTGGCAGAAGGGTTTTGGTGTCATTGGATAGGGTCAGGGTGCAAGAGGTGGAGCACATGGGAGGCGCCGAGGACTCAAAAGCTGCCCAACAACAACAGCACGGGGAAGAAACAAAAGGACGCGGGGTGGCGGGAGACAATGAACCGCACGGAAGAAAGGAGGAAAGGAGTGAAGAAGGAGAGATGGGAGGGCAGGAAGAAACATTTGAACTATGGAATGGGGTGAGGCTAGTAGGGATGAGACAACCGGAGTTGGAGGGCCACAAGGGGGTGTTGGAGGAGATCTACAAGGACAAAGTGCAAGTGTTGTTAGTGGGAGGGATGCGCCGCGTAAAAGTGGACAAGAAGAAGGTTGTCCCGGAGGTAGTTGAGCCCGTTGAGGTGCTGCCCCCGGGTTTTGAAGGATGGAGCTTTCTTGAACAGATTGGAGTGGGTAGTGCACCCACCATGGATGAAGTGAAGGCCGCATACAAAAAGTGGGTGTTGCGGTTACATCCGGACAAGAACATGAACAACATTGCCAAAGCCACCCACCTGTTCAAAAGGTTGACCTCCGGCTACGAGGGATGGAAAAGTGCGCCCGGGGTGACACCGCCAAGGCCGGCGGAGGAACCACCCAACTACCAGTTCAACCCCACATACTTTCGATCCAATTTCTGCAACAGCTCAAGTTCGGCGGGGCAAACAGCCCCGGAGGAAGCGCCACCAAGTGCCAAAAACCCAGAAACGGAGGGCGATGGAGAGGGTTTTTGGTCTTTCTTGTGGGGAAGCAAAAGGCCCGGTCGTTCCGAACATGCGAGTGGAATGGGGGCTAGCCACGGTGAGGGTACACCGAAGGGCGCACCGCCACCGGGGTCGGGAACGCAACGGACCCGCCGCCTCTTGTTCCATGAGAAGTTCCGGTGGCACACGCACCACGTCCGCGCCATCCAAGCGGACCGGATCCTCGCGGAGAAAAGGAGGAGAGGGTGGTTCTCCGACTACCCCGAGGCAGGAAGCAACATGTACTTATTGGCACCAGACCAGGTGTACAAAGTGCGAGTGCTAGCCTCAACGGTATGGGTGCCGGAGGTGAGACGTTGGGAGCCGGAGGTGTTCATCATCGGGGAGGGCATCAACTTCACAGTGGAGGACACAACCAGGTTGATGCAAAACTTGCACAGGGCAAACGTGATTGCCGAGCAAGTAGGCATCCGGCTGTACAAGGAGTAGAAGATGGAAGCCAAGTGAGAAGCGGACAAGCCCCACCCGCGGGTGACAAGAGGGCGTGGAAGCGCACGGTCGCACAGTTCCGACGGCGTCAAGGTGACGGGGTGCAACTTGTTCAGCGCAGTGCCGAGCACAAAGGCGCGACCCGGAACGCACCATGGCATGGCCTAGGCCTTGAAGCAAGAGGGACTGAGACCGGGCGCCAAGCGACCCAGGAACCCAAGGGACGGGCAACCCGGCGCCGGGAGGAGAAGGAAGAACAATGAAAGCAAAAAGCCTGATGGAAAGGAGAGTCTCACACCATCAACATGGCTCTGCTGGGGAGGAGAAGATCCTCCAGCCACCGAGACTCACACTGGGGAGCCGCGGCCCCCAGTGATACAGCAACAAGGCACAACGATGTGGTCTGAGGTACGGCCGTGGACGGGCCTCTGGACCCATGCCCAATGGAGACGGCGCCGCAGTCTCCATTGGATGCGCCCCGGCTACCACAACGCGCAGCGAGCTTTCTCGCCGGCGGAGTAGGGGGCAAGGCCAAACAACAGGCAGGGGGAAGGCAACCCCCGCACTTTTTTAGCCAGGGTGGTGACCAACACCGACCAAAACAAAACAATGAAGTCTACACGTGCACCGAGTTCTTCTCGGGGGGTCCAATGGGGCCTCAGCGAGATGCCCGATGTGGCAACGCAAGCCCACCGGGGGCCGCGCTCTCAAGGGAGTGACCACGGCAGTAAGTCCCAGCGTGCCGGCACTGAGAAGCGAGCAGGGGAGAGACTCCTTCCCTCGCGTAGCAACTCAACCAGAAAAGGGACGCACCACGTCGTCAAGCGCCCGGACCAAGCTGGGAGAAGGGGGCCAGCAAGGGGCCCTACGCAACTCCATCCAACACGGGACACCACCGTCAACCCAACAACAACTCGCTCCTATGTTGAGGTGGTCCGGGGAGTCGCGCAACGAAGTGGGCGGCCAGCGACGGTAAGAGGCCCACCCCACGTCACCCGCTACATCCTACTCCCCCGTGCACCCACGCATCCCCCACAACCCCCGTCCGCGCAGCAAAGGCATGAAGGAGAGGGTAGGGGGTTTGTGTTGCGCTCGCCAAAGGATGGACTGAGCGCGGGAACTTGGAGGAGAAAGGTTGTTATGTGCCCCCGTCGGGGAAACGACCCCGCAAGTGGCCATCCCAGGGCCCACCAGCCGCCGTTGGGGAGAGGTACCTCACCGCCGGCTTGGGATGGCCGCTTGGACGCACCTGGCCAACGGCGAAGGCATTTGCCTTCCTCTGCGTGGACTCGACGCAGAGAAGTGAAACAGGGCAAGTCCGGGGGCTCCGTTGGCACAACCGACCAAGGGAAAGGGAAGGGAAGGAGTGTGGTGAGGCCGATGGGCACGGTGGCCTACAGAGGGAAAGGCCAAGGGAAGGGAAAGGGGAGGGGAGAGGGAAGGTTAGGGCAAGGAGGAAGAGGAAGGTCAAAGGGTGGTGAGAAGCTGATGGGCACCACCGCCTATGGAGGGAAAGGGTCCAAGGGAAGGGCAGCGAATGGCGATCGGCTAGTAGGCGCCGCTAGGTGCAGACGAGATCATCACACCATGGCGTCATACCAAAACCCCCACTCCAAAAGGACTTATACCTTTGCACCACAGAATTTTGGTGTATGCAGAGGAAGGTCGCCAGGCCGTTCGGGACTCGTTGTCCCCTATACCCCAAAGACTGCCGCACTGAAAGGCCAAAGGGTGATGTCCATGAGCCACAGCCAACCACTATGTCCACTGTGTTCAACCTTGTCTCAAACCCCTAAACCCCTGGCCGAATCCAGACCTCCCTCAAAAAGAACCCAACCCCCCCAAAAGGGGGAGGGGGGTACATCCTCACGGCCGCCACGGGACCCACCTGCAAATCTGAAATGGCCCACGTTTGCTCAGTGCTAACCCAAGCTTGGGGACTACCTGTCAACTGCCCATGCATTACACCAACCCAACCCACATGCACACAAGCATGTATGTCCATCTCCACCACGGCAATGGGCATCAACATAAACGTACATCAAGGCTCTAGCGCAGTCACCGCACACACAAAATTGAGTGGACTCACTGACTCTTGGTCCCTAAAATTGCTAGATTGCTTGTCGATATGTGGTTTTGCCCCTGCGGTGTGTGTGTGTGTGTGTGTGTTGTTGCATGCCTGTGTTATAAAACAGTTGTTTGTTTTTATGATTGATAGCCCTGTGCAAGGTCGTGCTTAGAGTCATCCTCAGCAATATCGAGTCGGACCTTCGGCTATTATCTACACTTCGCACAACACCCCAAAGACACTCTAGAACATGCTGCAACCGCCGAGTTTCAAATTTTTCTGCAAGGGCGACCTCATTTATTGTTCATTTTCACACACCTTATTTGTTTGTTATTTGTGTTTATTTTACTATTTGCCAACCTGTCTATCTTGAAAGGGACCGTGGTGATGTTTGGTCAAAGAGGGGAGGTAATTTAACATGGGATGAAGAAAGCTGCTGTCCAAAGCATTCGATTGAATTATTTGAGCTTGATTTTGATCCTCAATGTGTTTAAGCCGCCCTAGTAAGGGTGCAATGTAAGCAGTGTGACCAACATTCCACCCTGACCCACAAACCTGCCTTTTTCCTCCCTAGAGGCAAAGTGCCGTCACTCAGGAGACACAACCAACCTTCATCAACAAGTAGGTCGCACCAAAGACATGCCACTGGGCAACCAGTCTTCATAGCATCTGCCATATTCAACCTCCCGCCATGCACACATTTAACATTATGCAGGAAGGGGCGTGTACAATGGGTTCCTTCTTTTGCCATTCCTCTGCCCCCTTTCAACCGTGACCTATGGAGCGACTGTATGGCGACCGTATGGAGGAAGGCAGCAACCCTGACACCGGTGCCTCCCCCATTGAACTTTTCTCAGGAAGGGGCTTACGGGCCCAGCAACCTCACTTGTTGCTTGGTCATGGCCAGCACATTGTACAAGGCACTTGGACTCTTTCACAAGGCTCAGGTGGTGCTGAGAGCTGCTGCACACGTCAGTGCTCAGTTATGGGGGCTGAATGCGCCCAAGACACAGCATTTGCTGCGGCAGCTCAGTCACTCTTGGTGCCGCGAAGTCGGTGCTGGCAAGCAGGCCCAGGCCCAGGTCTGCGGAGGGGTCCATGAACGCCTGAGGCCTGGTCTGCAGAATAGCCCCGTAAAATCTGAAAATAAATCCGCGCCATCTTTTGACCATATCCACTCTGGGCACCTTGAATCTGACTCTGACCCTGTGTCTGACGTCGAACACTCTCGCTATCATTCCTATCATGACCCAGGCTGTACGGTTGAGTCCCAGGATTGTGATACTCATCAGCCTGTGTCATGGCATCATCGCCCCCTCTCTCCTCATTGTATCGCCTCGATGATCCTCACTTCCAACCACTATCCAGCCTGCAGCCTCCAGTCAGTGTGAATGGAAGTCTCCATTGTCCATCAGGCCTGCCAGGGATGCACGGATTTCATGAATAAATTTGGAAAGGCCCTGGTCTTGTGTGAAGCCAACAAGGCCATTTGCTGGACTGTGCACAACCTGAACATCAAGAGTATGAAGTTGGAAAGCGTCACACAAGACATAAATCGGGTCAGAAAGGGTCAGACAGGATGGTTCCACGTGACACTTGCCACTCTACACAATTGTCGTTCAACAGCAGAATTTTCGATTGACGATTGAATATATACTGATTTTCTGTGTTGTCAGCTGTGATTATAAGCAATGGCTCATCTGTGGTGGAAAATAAACCCCCCGCGCAAAGGGGAGAATAAACCCCCCCCCAAACGGAGAACCCCCCCCCCCCCCATTTGGGGGTTGGGCACTATACCCATACAAGCAAACCCTTCGTCCATTTTGGCGCCCCTGTGTCGACCAAAATGGGCCGAGTCGGCGGTCCAAGTTTGACCAAAATCGGGCGTCTCGGCGCCCAAAAAATGGCCAAAATCAGGGAAAATCGGCCGTCCCGGGGCCCAAACTGGCTGACTCTGCGGCCCGAAATTGACAGAAATTGGCCCCCTGGCCGACCCCGATTTGACCAAAATTGACCAAAACCCCCCTTTGGGGTTGAAAAACCCCACGCACCCTACCCCCTTTGGGGGTGAAAAACTCCACCCACCCTTACACCCCCCACCAAAATGGTGGAAAACCCCCAGTCTGGGGAGACAAAGACCCCCACCATGGCATGCCCCAACCATTTTAAAACAACAACCTCCGGGCCCAAAAGCAAACCTCTCTGTGGAGCACCCATGCAGGTTTCAGCCTCATTAACGCCCCCACCCCACCCACCCACCAGCCTTTCATGCCATTGTCACAACTCAATTTCAAGCTTCTTCCCCTCACCAAAACGTGTTCCTTTGCAGCTTCCCTGTTCCTAACCCCCCCCCCCCCATCCTCCTTTGCCTGACTGTGGAGTGCATTACCTCTGGTTTGCATTTGTCTGTTTTTCAATTAGGTCACACCCCCCCATCCTCCTTTTAAGGCTCTGAAGGGTGAAGGGTAATGCCGTATGGATCCTTAATGTTTTGGTCCACGCAACCTGCCACCATGGAGAAACACAAACGGCGGACCAAAACAGCGGCTTGGTGGACCTTCACTCAAGCAAAGGGAAGGGAAGGGCAGCGAATGGTGGTGACCAGTGCTCATGTGCTCAACCGTGGCCCATGTGAAGGGCCACAAGGGCCATCCATTTGATCCTCAACCACTGGATGCATCCTCCTCATATCTGGTTCCACCACCCTGCCCTATCTCTGTCTCATCCTCCTGCCCCCCTCCGAATGTAATCCTTCTTGGCAATGCATTCCCCCTTTCTGCCCCCTCCATGATTTCTGTGCTGCCCTTCCATAGTGCAGGTATTTCATCACCGTCACCTCTCCTACCTCCATGCCTGAAATGGAAATGGGAAACCCCCCCAGTCACAAAAATGCCCTGCACACAACGAAGGAGTGGGGGGGGGGCACAGTTGACCATCATTGCAGCCCACAGGCACATATGTGCTGTTCTTCCACTTTCACACCTTGCAAAGATGGTGTACACCACAACATCTGGTCAATTGGCAACCTGCAGCCCCTAAGAAGGGTTGCCAAAGAGCCACTACGGGGTTACACATGACCACCATGGCCCCCTGTGGAAAGCATGGGCTACTGGTAAAATTGTGACCCCCCCCCCCCCCCAGAAGTGGGAACCCCCCTCCAAAGCATGCAATCTGGATAGGGCACATGAGACTGGTAGGGGAGAAAAACCCCCTCATTTCAGGAGAACCCCCCCCCCCCCCAGGCTGGGGGGGTTCTCGAGAGAGGGGGGGGTGTTTCACCCCAACTGGGGTGTTTTTGGGGGGGGGTTTGGCATGGGGCTTTTTTGGGGGGGGGGTGCACCACTTTTTGGGGGGTTTTTTCTCCCTGTTTGGGGGGGGCGTTTGGCATGTCGCTATGGAACTGTTGCTCTTGTCTGCAGCTGGCGGCGCCTACTGGCCGATCGCCATTTGCTGCCCTTCCCTTCCCTTTGCTTGAGTGAAGGTCCACCAAGCCGCTGTTTTGGTCCGCCGTTTCTGTTTCTTCATGGTGGCGGGTTGCGTGGACCAAAACATTAATTAAGGATCTGTTTGGGAGGGTAATGCATATTTTGGGCGAAATGGGCTTGGGTCATCGTACACCATACCTTGCAGTGCACATGCAATGAAAAGTGCTGCACACATTTCTTTTTTGTTTGTCAGGCAAAATCAGTGGTGCACTAGTGACCTTGTTGCTTCAACTGCTGATCATATCCATAATGAGTCCAAACATGGTTGTAGCACAGTTCATTGTCAGCAAAGCTGGCAGGCAAAAAGGAACACAGACAAGAGTGGTATTCCATAAGATCTCAGGTGGTATACTGCTGAAAGAAGGGGTTCTTTGCATGAGCCTTGTTGGCCACAAAGAGGCTGTCGTCACCATGTTGTATACCAGTGTTCCTTTGCATGTGTGCAGGTGAATTGTGCAAGTCGAAAATTTATTTTTTCACAGGTCAAGCTAAAAAGAAGTGGAGATGCGGTAAAGAAGTGTGTCAACAAGAAGACATTTCACAGAAAAATGGGTCTAGAAAAAGAACCACACTGTGGGTGAACAATTTTTCAACATGTTTCCTGTGGGGGTGGGACACACTGGGCAAATGTTTTGTCATGCCTCTACTCTGCTTTGCATATGGAGCAATGCCATTCCTCCCTGCTTCAGATCATGTTGCCTCTTTGCTTCCTCACCGCTTGGGGATTCAAGCTGTGATGGTCAGATTGTGTAAAGCAAATGGACTGGTTATGCCCCAAGGTGCTTTACCAATCCCGCCAATTGTTGATTTGTTAGGTTTGGTAACAACCGAATGTTCACCAACTATGTATGGCGCAATTGTAGCATGGTCCATTCCCGAACAAACATGACAATCTGAGAAAGTGGGGGGATTGGGGCATGCTGGTTTGTAGCTGGTCCACTTGCTGTAGTCTTTTTGGGAATGCGTGGAGTGCTTGGTACTACCCCCACATAGGAGCATCCCCAGCTCCTCTTCAGAACCTTGTCCCCGAAGCTCCCTAGGAGCAGACTAAGACTAAGGGGCTACTCCATTGTGAACGTGAGTGTCCATATCTTTGTGCCCGGAGACTTAATTTATGGGGACCAAAAATGGGAATTCTGTATTGTATGTCGAAGATTCATGCATATGGCCATCTAACTCTCATGTGCTGTCACGATGGCTATTTGCGGCGGCTCTTGACGACAGCTATTTACGACGGCTATTTACGATGGCTATTTATGACGGCTATTTACGACCGCTACTTATGACGGCTACTTACGACAGCTACTTCCGACGGCTATTTACGACGGCGAGTAACAAGCCTGTGTGCATGCATAGTTTGCGAAATTGCCAACAATTGTAGATCTAAGGCTGGACAAGTGTAGGCTGTATTGTTTTATGCCTCAACTATATGTTTGGAGCCGTTATTGGACAATTTGAGCAGAAGGTAAAGTATAGGAGTTGGTTTGGAGTGGTGGTGATTTGGAGTTGTGACGACCATTTTGAAGCATGTTTTTGGTTTGGAATGCCGCATTTCACCATTTGAGGGTCTACTGTACAACGGCGGCTACTTTTTAATCTACGGCAGTTGGTAATTCATCCGTGGCAGGTGGTAGATAACTGATGGCGGCCATCGTCGTAGCATTGTGCAGGAGGGGATATTCCAGCTCTTGATGCTTCGGCAGATGATATATGGCCTTCACGTAGAGGTATCACAGCCCGTGAAGCATTTGTTATGAGCATGTACGCATCTGCGGTTGTAGGTGCAGCCCCAAGGCCATGAGTCGAGGAGTCAATATATTTGCTACAAAGCCTTACCCAAGCTTGATCTCAGACTGAAGCTGATACATGTATTATTGTTATTGTTGTTGTTGTTTTTGTTGATGATGATGTTGTGGCCCCAAGGCCGCTAGTATGTTTCTCAAACAACCCCTCCATCCCGCATGAATATACTGTATGAAGATAGGCATGCAGCTTGGTGGTTGATGGGCGGCAATTGGTAGTTGTCCAATGGTTGTTGTCCCGTCCATTGATGGCACTTCATGGACCATTGATGCCCCTTGAGTTCACTGTGTGACGGAGCTAACCCCCCCTCCCATATTTAGTCCTTTAGATAACGCCAGGTGAGGAATAATTATGAGGAGATGATTGGGCGGGTGAGTGTGGCCTATGATCTTCCTGCTTGTGCAGGTTTCCATTCAATTGGATGAAGGAAACATTCAGATTCCGAATTTGAGTTTCAGTTGTAGGCGGTCAACACAGGACTTGCTTACTTGTCGGACGAACCTTTGAGACTTTTGCGGAGCAAAAATACAATACAAACGATGGCAATGGCACTATCAGTGCAGACATTGATGATGTTGATGCGGTTGCTAGTGCTTCGAACACAAAAAAAGCAATTGAAATTGACCGCTTGTTTCAAGTGACACTTGCAGCTTTGAAATGTGTACCGTCGGTTTCTCATGTTTTGTTTGCTTTGGGGGCTCAAGGGAGCACTAATTCCAGCAGACTGCTCAATAGGGCCAAGAAAGGACTAAATATGAGAGAGAACTAAATTTGGGACTAGGACGAAATATGGAAAGGGTGGGTTTAAGCACTTTTTGGTATTCAATGCTACATTGCCTTGGCCTATTGCTCTTTGCCCTTGGATCACGGAAAAAGAGATTTAGCCACTCAAAGACTTTACAGAAATTGCGATAGTACTGAGATAATGGTGTTCGCGGATGCAACTACCCTCGTAGTTTCTGTACTTTGTTGACACGAGCAAGCGTTGATTTCTCAAAATCCGTAGAAAGTTGAGAGCGGAAACTGCATAAATTTGTTGTAGAACCAAATCTATGTCTCCATATAATTTGTTTGCAATGTGATGCTTTGTCTAGAAAAAAACAGGCTACATTGAAAAGCAATCGCACAAACTGATAGATTTAATGTTAACATAACTTCATCCTCAGCCCTCGAGCGACGTACCGATGAGCACTTGAAGGGCATTCCGGTCAAGCAACAAAACTTATGCGGAGCAAAAGATGAAATGACATAAAGAACAATAAAGTTGGTAGGATTATGGTAATACATGGTGCCTTTTTCACGAATGGAAACCTATTACCTTTTTAAGAAATAGGTAATGCATTTTAAAAAGGTTTTGTGGAGGAATTTGAAACCGAAATGGCTTGAAAACCAAAAAGGTTCCCTCTTTTCAAAAGAGGTAACCGCCCCAAAGCCTGCACCATGCCCTAGATTATTATTATTATTGCAGAAAATTCCATCGGACAGGAAAAGCAGTTTGGGTAACATAGCTCCTCAAATTTGCTATTTGCCGTACCCGTTTAGAAGTAGTGCTTCTGAATTGTTGTCATGTTGATTGTGACCATTCATCGGAGGTAGCCAACTGTGACACCAACACAATTCAGACAGCATGTCTCCAGCAGCAGTGAAAAGTGAGGTGCTGATTTCGAGGGAGACATGCCAGGCAACACATCATCATACCCTTTGGGCTCGAGCATTCTGTGCTTTGTGTATAAGCGACATGTGCCCAAACCCCAACTGTTGCATGTCTTTATGTTCTGTTCATATTACTAACCAACTCGTCAGAAATCAAGGAAAACCACATCCATATGGGTCCAGTGAATACCTCAAAACCTCCAAACCTCCCACTTTGTACCAAAAAAGCTCCAACTCTATGGCAAAAAGAACCAAAAAACCCTCCTACTAAATGGTACCAAAAAAACACGCAAATTGGCCGGAGAACCTCCGAGAGGGGGGGGGGTACATTTAAGAGGTTGTACGGAAAGGTTTTTTGGTACATTTTAGAGGGTTTTTTAGTATTTGGCGGGGTTGGGGAGTAGGTACGTTTTGCAAGTTTTTTGGTACATGTTGGGGTGTTTTTTTTTGGTGTATTCCTGGTTTTTTTGGAACATTTGGAGTTTTTTTTTTTTGCTACAATTAGGGCGGTTTTTGCGGTGCAATTAGGGGGCTTTTGCGGTGCGCTTTAAGTAGTTTCAAATGTACATTTAAAGTTTTTCACTACATTTTGTCCGGCCAGTTTTTGGGGATTTGTCTTAATACCCTTCGGGAGTGAGTGGGGCTTGGGAGCCCAAGCAGGGTGTTAGGTGCATCCTTAGAACTGTCAACCCCTTTCCCCTCCGCAATTGTATGCCCAGGTCTAGGTCTGCTTATAGTACATGTTCTTCGTCCATTCAAGCAAATTTTAGGCATGGAAATAGGAGAAGAGATGGCAGGTCATGGAATTAAATGTGAGCGTACACTCAATGTTTTGCTTCACATTGCTCTTTGAATGTGTGTTGCAGGGGAATGTGGTGGATATGCGGTTGGTACACGAGGTGAATTGCTGTCTCGGGGCGGGATGTCTGATAGGGCTGGGTGCATATTTATGGCTGTGGTTGGGGCATGGGGTCTAGAATGGTGCTTGGGCATGTTTAAAAGTTGCACATGGAAACATGGGTTTGGGATGCGAATGTGGGGGTCCATTCCGGCAATGTCAGTAAGGGTTTTTTTGGCACAAACGGGAGGTTTTTGGGTACATTTTGGGGTGTTTTTTGGCGTCGGCTACGGGGTTTTTTGGTGCAAAATGGGGGGTGTTTTGGTTCAAAGTGGGAGGTTTTTGGTAGCCACCACATATGGGTCACAATGCAACATTGTGGCCAATATCCTTGTGATGTTTTGAGGGCTGTGTCAAGCCTTTGTGCTGAATGATGTGCTTCAGTGCTGTGTGTCATGCTGTGACACCATACTATTACCATACCATGAATCTTCACGACCGCCACACACACACAAGCATGTCCTAATCAGATGGCAACAATTTCTTTGAAAACAGACCCATTCCCACAGCTCCCGAAACCCAGCTCTACTCCCACCAAATCATTGAACACAATCTTTCAATATCAACAACTACAGACTTCCAAAACAATTTCTGTCAGATTTGAGCGCATTCCATATTTTCTACAACACAGTGTACAACATACAAATTAAATGCAAAAAAAAAAAGATTGCCAAAATCAAGCAAAAATTGTTCATCAAACTTCATGTAGCCAAATTAACATCAATGTGACCCCTTGGTGTGTGATGCATAATAACAATCTCTGATGCTTTCACATGTGACTTGCAAAATATGCAACTCAAATCTGCATCTCCTTCAATTTCCAAACACAGAACAAGCAAACGCTTGAAATGTGTGACACTTGTTGCACTATGGTTGGGGTATGCGCGTAGGCTTGCTACCCATCTCAGATTACGCTTATCATATTATACAAGCTTATTGTTATTGTGCAGTGGTTAAATTCAAAATACAGGTGACCAGTAAACTGCAAAATACGCAAACAGCCAACCAATTACTGAAATATATGTTTCAATGTATCACATATTTAGACTCAATGTTATAATTGTGTGTCAATCTACAAAAGCGGTTTGGAACGTGGTTGCAGTGTATAACACCATGCACCCCCTTGATTGCCAACCTTCTTTTTATTCTCTGCATACCATCTGCACAGAATCTGCACAGAAGCACGAGAGAGCAGTTTTCTTGGACAGTACTGATCTCTGATCTGTCAGCCTATTATTTTCATCTTCGGAGTGGCACAGCCTATTAAGGAGCAGAGAGCAGCAAAATAGAAAACCAGACAATGGTGTGAATCAGGGACACTCTTCAGCAAAAATGCAATGCTCTGTGCCAAATTCTTATGGTGCCTGGTTGGACTACACCTTTTTTTTAACACCTTTGGACAGTCTCCCTCTGATCAGCATCGTCGGTATCCATTAGGATTTGTCAAAATGGGTAATATACAAATGCAAAATAGGGAACCTTTGCACACAACTTATGATACAGAAAATGCTGCAACCCCAAGCAGATTCTCATAAGACGCAAGATTGCAGCAGAGATCCAACTCACATTTCAATTTCTCCTCCTTCAAACATGCTTGCACCCTGCATCCCATTAACCTGTTGTAACTGCGATGGTTGTATGCGGAAGCGATTTTGGGACCTATACTCAGCACGCATGGGAAAATGATGCTAAAGAACAAGAACACAAAGCATTCCTGCCCACCGCCAAAACTCAAATAGCCAGACCAGCTGAGCAACAGATATTGTCTTGCAAAAAACAGTGCCACACACACACACACACACACAGACAAACATACACTCACTCACCACAACCCCAACCCCAACCCTAACCCCAACCACCACAACAGCAGCAGTGCCACCACCAACAGCAGCAGCAGCAGCAGCATCAGAGAGCACAACACACCACAATACAACAAAAGACACCACACACATGACACAAAGAAAGCTTGTGCACAGCGCACATGAAGTGCGTGTGCACAGCACACACATCAGAGCTTTTGTGAACAGTCTTGTACCTTTGTGCACAATGTACCCTCAAAATGGTAGAAAACCCCCATTGATCAATACTCTTGCCCCCTCACCCAAATGCACACCCAAAGGCACACCACCATCTACGGGTGCACCAGAGTGTCGTGCTCCCTCAAGGTGTTTTGGCCCACTTGGATTCTGAGTTTGCACTGTTGTTTTCCCTCTCATTGGGCTGGCGTCGAAAACTGGCACGGAGTGGGGCCACGTGGGGGATGATGTGGTCTTAGGATCTGTAGTGGCGGTATTTCTCGCACTTAAACACTTGCCTTCTCGCGGCAATTCCAGCATTGATCAACTCCATGTCCCCATCATAATGATTACCATAGCCATCTACAAAGAGCAAGAAATGGTCACCCTGTGGTGAAAATTGGGCCTCCCATATCCTCGAATGCCCCAAATTGTGGATCTGCTGCAAAGAACAAAAAAGCATACAGCGTGTGCACGGCGCGCGCCCCGTGCCATGCGCCCCCACAGACACAGACACAAAACCCAAATGGCCACCAAACACACACTGAGTGCAACGCCTGCTGCAATCCATTACTTAAGCACCTTCTGCTCACCGGCGGGAGTCACGATCCTTGTCACGTCTTCGCTTGTCATTGTTACGCATGAGGATGATCAAGATGCGGACAAAAATGGCAATGAAATCTACAGAGCAGACGGACACAAGAATTCGAAATCTTCACCCTCGCAGGAGCACTGGAAATATGTAGGCACGTCTGTGAGACACAGTATAGTGCGTGATGCAAGATTCCAAAAGAACCAACAAACGCTCATCAATCCCCCCCCTCCCATCTCCCACCGCCACCGGTACCTTTCACTTCCGGCTTGCAAACCATCTTCCCCAAAACTGTCAATTAACCATTGGTTGGCCATCACCAACCGCCATCGGCCAACCAACACCTACCTCGGTAAGTGAACCCAAAAAAACCGCGTCAGGGGGCCCACGACCCCCACAAAGCACACTGGCTGCGATTGGGACAACCAGGGTTGATGCCCCCTTGGGTACTCAAGCCCCAAATGTGCTTCACACCATTGGTGACTCCCAATGTGCTTGCGGCCCTCAGAAAAGACAGCGTTCTCCTGGTTGCTGGGAAGCTTCGTTGAGTGCGTATCCAGAAGCAATGCCAGGCATTGTGCATGTTGGAGGCTCGTCATGTCGGCCCGTCTGCAGCGCAAAGGAGGCTGCATTTCCTGAAATGGCCACTGGCGGTTCTGGTGTCGGAATGTCATGTACAGCCCGATGGACTTGGGGTCCATTAGCTTTGTGAAGCTCACTGGGTTTAGGAAGTCAGCACCACAAAGCCATAACGGCCACGACGAGTTGCTTGCCACCACTTGAAAT